>QLOH01000008.1:2400000-3799459 GCA_026901365.1 Sesbania bispinosa | reverse complement strand
TGACTGTAAAAGAATACTGGTTGTAGAGCCTGGAGAGGCTTGACTGTAAAAGAATACTTGGTTGGAGCCTGGAGAGGCTTGACTGTAAAAGAATACTTGGTTGTAGAGCCTGAAGAGGCTTGACTGTAAAAGAATACTTGTAATCTTGAAAGATTAAGAGAAAATCCAATTGCTAGTTGGCATTGGGACTGGACGTAGCTCACAGTGGTAGTGAGTGAACCAGGATAAATTCCTTGGCTAAGTTTTCTTACCCTTATCTCTTATCAATTCTTTTATACTAATCAAGGGGTAGAATAATTAATCTGATATTTTATAAAGGCACAAAACATCTTTTAAAATCAGTTTTTACAAGCCGTCTGAAAACTTCAGACAGCCCTTTAAGAGCCTGTCTGAAATCGTGTTTTTAACACCTGTTTGCGAAAAGCTTTCTAAAATATTTAGAAACACTATTCAACCCCCCTTCTAGTGTTTCCCTGTGTTCCTACAGTTGGTACCAGAGCTCTACTCAGGGTTGAAGCACCTAACAAGTGTTTGAGGACTGAAAGATCCAAATGGAAGCTTCTAACAGCAACAGGCAATACATCACAGAAGGAGCCTCTATCACAAGACCCCCAGCATTCAATGGAGTGGATTACCACTACTGGAGAGATCGTATGAAGTTGTTCATTGAGAGCAACAACATTGATGTTTGGGATGTGGTCACTGATGGAGACTATGTGCCTATGCAAAATGGTGTGCCTATACCTAAGACTGAATGGACCTTGGAGCAGAAGACTAGAGTCCAGATGAACGCTAAAGCCAAACTCTATCTGATATGTTCCTTGAATAAATCAGAATATGAGAAGGTCCATGGATGCACTTCTGCCAAGGAGATTTGGGATACTCTTGCAGCAGCCCATGAAGGGACTGAAACTGTCAAGCAATCCAAAATCAGCATGCTTATACATCAGTATGAGATGTTTAAGATGGAAGAAACTGAAACCATTGACCAAATGTTTGGGAGGTTTCAGACCATAACCAATGGACTCAGGTCCTTAGGAAGAACCTATGAATCTGGAGACAACAACAGGAAGATTCTAAGAAGTCTACCTAAGTCCTGGAGACCCAAAGTCACTGCCATTCAAGAGGCAAGAGATTTGAACTCTCTGAGAATGGAAGAACTGTTGGGATCTCTCAAAGTCCATGAGCTTGAGCTTGGAGAAGATGACAACAAGAAGAAGTCTCTAGCTCTAAACTCCAAGGCCAAACAGTCTAGGCATGGCAGCATGAAGGCTATGCAAGCTGAGGAAACTTCAGAAGCAGATGAAGATTCTGAAGATAGCTCAGAAGATGACAATGATCTTGCTCTTTTAAAGAAAGATCAAGAGAATGTTGCAGAACAGAGGAAAGTTCAAAAAGAAAGAACCAACCTTCATCATCCAAATCAGGTAAGACAGGTAAAGAGTCTAACACTGATAAAATTATTTGCTTTGAATGTAAGCAACCAGGGCATATGAAGGCTGATTGCCCAAGACTGAAGAAAAACAACTTCAAGAAGAAGAAGTTTTTCAAGAAGAAGTTTTAAAAGAAGAAAGGTCTTATGGCAACATGGGAAGACCTTGATGAATCAACCTCAGAAGAAGAAGAAGAAGACACTTCAGAAGAGGCAAATCTGTGTCTCATGGCTAGTCTACCATCTTCAGACAGCTCTGAAGCTGAGGTATTTCCTCTTACTCTACAAGAAATGTATGATGATCTTGGTGGAAAGTTCCAAGGAACTTTTCCAAGAGTATAAGAATCTATCCAAAGCCCACACAGAAATGTGTAACAAATATGAGGCACTTGAGATAGAACATATTATGCTCAAGAAAAAATTCTTGAGACTAAAAACTGCAGTTCACAAGTGTCTGAAGAGAATAAGAAACTTCAGAAGCAGGTTGTGGAACTGACAAAAGATCTGGCCAAATTTGTCAAAGGAACTAAAAATCTGAATATAATGCTTGGAAATCAAAGGCATTCCCTTGACAAAAGTGGACTAGGCTTTTGTGATCATAACATGTCTGAACCTCCTACTGTCTTAAATTTTTCTAAAGGCAAAAAGAAGGTTACTGGGTGTTCTCACTGTGGTAAGCCTGGACACAATGTGGCTCAGTGCAAACACAAGAGAAAAACAAGGCCCAAAGCTAACAAGAAAGGACCCAAAAGAATATGGGTACCTAAAAACTTAATTATTCCTGTTGCAGATGTGTTTAACAGGACAAAGGAGACCCCATGGTACCTGGACAGTGGGTGCTCGCGACACATGACAGGAGAAGATCTTTGTTCCAAAACCTTAGACCTAGAGCTGGTGGAGTGGTCACCTTTGTGGAAATCAGCAAGGGAAGATCACTGGAATAGGGACTGTAGGTATATCTCCTTCATCCCTTATTAAAAATGTACTCCTAGTGGAGGACTTCAGCATAATTTACTGAGCATAAGTCAATTATGTGACAGTGGTTTATGTGGTATCCTTTACTAAGGAAGGATGCATAGTCAAAGACTCCTCTGATCAACCCTCTTTACTGCTAAGAGACACAACAATGTGTACAAAATCGATCTAGAGGATCTAGCAAGTCAAAATGTAAAATGTTCATTTCTGTGAAGATGAAAAACAGATTTGGTATCAAAGACTTGGGCATGTCAGCTTGAGATTAATCTCAAGGTTAGCAAAACACAATCTGTTAAAGGATGCCCAAGCTTTCATACAAATCTGACATTTTATGTGAAAGTTGTCTGAAAGGGAAACAAAACAAGACACTCTTTTAAGAGTAAGGAGTTGTTTCAACTAGCAGACCACTAGAACTTCTACACATTGACTTGTTTGGTCCTATTAGAACAGAAGTCTTAGTGGTAAGAAATAGTGGTTTGGTCATTGTTGATGACTATTCTAGATTTACAATGGGTGTCATTCCTAAGAAGCAAGGATGAGACTTTTAGGAATTTCACAATATTCTGCAAGAAGGTACAGAATGAGAAAGGATTCTGTATTTCTGTTATCAGAAGTGATCATAGTGGAGAGTTTGAGAATGCAAACTTTCAAATGTTCTGTGATGAGAATGGGATCTCACACAATTTCTCTGTGGCTAGAACACCTCAACAGAATGGGGTTGTTGAGAGAAAGAACAGAAGTTTGCAAGAAGATGCAAGGACCATGCTCAACTAATGTAGCTTACCAAGATCCTTCTGGGCAGAAGTTGTTAGCACAATATGTTACCTTCAAAACAGAATATTGGTAAGACCAATTCTAAAAAGACTCCCTATGAACTGTGGAAAGGAAGAAAACCCAACATATCATATTTCCACACCTTTGGCTTGTGAATGTTTTATACTCAACACCAAGGATGATCTTGGAAAATTTGATGCAAAGTCTGATAAAGGATTTTTCATTGGATATTCTGAAACATCTAAAGCCTATAGAGTGTATAACCTCGAACTTTAACTGTTGAAGAAAACTATTCATGTTAAATCAATGATAACAACGAGACTGATAGGGAACTATCAGATCTAGAGGATGATTTTGCAGGAATGGAGCTAAATGACCACAGCAGCTTGAAGGATGAGCAGCTGTCTGAAGTACCTACTATTACTAAACCTCTTCAGACAAATGTTGAGTCTCAGACAAAACAAACAGATTTGATACCTCCTCAGAAACCTGATTGGAGATATAAATCACATCATCCTAAAGAGCAAATAATTGGCAGCACTTCAAAAGGAGTTAAGACAAGATCAAAATTCAAGAATCTGAATTCCCTTGCTCTCCTGTCTGAAATAGAGCCAAGAGCATTGATGAAACTCTGCATGATGAAGGGGTGGATCCTAGCATGCAAGAAGAGTTGAATCAGTTTGCTAGGAGTGATGTCTGGACCCTTGTTCCTAAACCCCATGGGAAAACTATTATTGGAACCAAATGGTGTTCAGAAACAAGCTGTCTTGAAGAAGGCAAGATTAGTTGCTCAAGGATACAACCAGCAAGAAGATATTGACTTCACTGAAACCTTTGCCCCAGTGGCCAGGTTAGAAGCAATTA
Organism: Sesbania bispinosa; assembly: GCA_026901365.1. Lineage (NCBI taxonomy): Eukaryota > Viridiplantae > Streptophyta > Magnoliopsida > Fabales > Fabaceae > Sesbania > Sesbania bispinosa. The sequence continues at coordinate 3,795,414 of QLOH01000008.1, read as the reverse complement.
GAATTCTTTTATCTTATGTTGTAAATAATGGCATCAAGCTATATCAAATGGATATTAAAAGTGCCTTCCTCAATGGTCTCATTGAAGAAGAAGTCTTTGTTAGACAACCCCCTGGTTTGAAGATATTGCTTTTCCTGAACATGTTTTCAAACTCAAAAAGGCTCTCTATGTTCTGAAACAAGCCCCAAGAGCTTGGTATGACAGATTGAGAAGTTTTCTTATCTCAATGGTTTTGAAAGAGGAAAAGTGGATACAACTCTTTTAGAAAACAGTCTAACAAAGATCTTATACTTGGTTCAGATATATGTTGATGACATTATCTTTGGTTCAACTGACTCTTCATTATGCAAGGAGTTTTCAGAGTTAATGCAATCAGAGTTTGAAATGAGTTTAATGGGTGAACTAAAATTTTTCTTAGGACTTCAGATAAGCAAGATTCTGACTGTATATGGATCCATCAAGAAAAATATACAAAGGAAATGCTTAAGAAATTTAACTACATGATTGCAAACCCATGTCAACTCCAATGCATCCCTCTGCATCTTTAAATAAAGATGAGAAGGAAGAACCAGTGAATCAAACTTTGTATAGAGGAATGATTGGATCATTATTATATACTAACAGCAAGCAGACCTGACATAATGTTCAGTGTATGTCTGTGTGCTAGATTTCAATCTGATCCAAGGAAGTACTCACTACAAAGCTGTAAAAAGAATTTTCAGATATCTTAAAGGTACTACTAATCTTGGTATGTTGCTATAAGAAAAGTAAGGATTGCAGGTTAATAGGTTACTGTGATGCCTAATTTTGCTGGAGACAGAATTGAAAGAAAAAGCACTAGTGGTGGATGTCATTTCTTTGGAGAAAATATGATTAGCTGATCAAGCAAAAGGCAAAGCACAATTGCTTATCAACAGCTGAAGCAGAATACATCTCAGCAGCCAGTTGTTGCTCACAACTGTTATGGGTGAAGTATCAGTTAGAAGATTTTAACATTACTATATCCGCTATACCTGTTTTGTGTGATGATACAAGTGTTATTAATTTTTCTAAAAATCCCATTCAACATTCTAGGGCTAAACATATAGAAATAAAACATCATTTCATTAGAGGACTATGTTCAGAAAGGTGTTTTTGATATTCAGTTTATTGATACAAAGCATCAATGGGCTGATATATTCACAAAACCTCTGACTGAAGATAGATTTAAGTTCATTAGAAATAATCTGAACATACATGCATTTTGATTGTGTGTGATATGATCTGTTGAAAATGATGTGTCTGAAATTTCAGCTTGTCTGAAACAAGTGACTTGTCTGAAATTTTGGATTGTCTGAAATCTATATGGGTGTCTGAAATCTGTCACTTGTCTGAAGTAAACAAATGACGTGGCTTTCTGAGACGGTTTAATTCCATTTATTTTTTCTCTTCCACTTCGCACGTTTTCCTATGTCTGCGCAGCCAGTACATGCCATCATTACTTCATGGGTCTATAAATACAGAAGCTAGTGGTTCAGAGAACTTCACCGTTCACTATTCTGTATTCACGTCTTGAGATCCTTCTTCTACAAGCAAATTTTTTTTTCTCTCAAATTCCTCAGAAAACTCTTCAATGGCACCTAAGAAATCTGCTGGAAGCAACATTGTGAAGACTAAGGGTGTAGTCCTAGAGGATCTTCAATCTCTGGGAATGGACTTATTTGCTGAGTTCGATGCAGCTGGGTGGAATCTGTATTTCAACCACAACTTGACACAGTGGCATGAGCAGAGTGTGCTGGATTTCTGGGCTACTGCCAGAGGAATACCCAATCCTCAAGGTGTCTACACCAGCATAAAAGCAAATGTGAAAGGAGTTCCTGTTTTTGTTGATGAGGATATTCTTGCTCACATCTGTGAGGTAAGAGCTGAAGGAGCTGTCTTTACTCCTGGTTGGGAATCAAGGAATGGTGGGCAGAAGCAGTTTACAGAGCTGTTCTATGGCACCTCTGAACCAGTAAGCTTGGATGCAAAGCATATGTCAGACAAAGCTAGGGTTTTGCATGCTATCGTAGGGTGCTCTGTAATCCCTAAGAGTGGTAGCAGAAACCACGTGTCTGAGCTGGAAAGGTTCTGTCTCATTCACCTGCTGCAGAAGAAGAAGGTGAACCTTCCCAACATCATCTTACACCATATGCAGAAGAGGCCCAGAGATTCTGCTGGGAGCTTACCTCACAATACCATCATCACCAAGATCTTGCTGCATTTCAAAGTCCCCATTGAGAGGCTTTTTTATCGCCTTTCACAACCTGTGTTTGGTGAATTAAACCTCAAGAGCATGGGAGTGAAGCTGACTCCAAGACCTCTCTCTCCATCCATGAAGGAGAGCCTTCTTCTTGAGAAAGTTGCTAGAAGAAAGACAACAATGGAGGTTCTTGAGAATGAACTCAGAGGAGACATAAGGAGGCATGAGTTCAAGCCATCAAAACCCTCTCCTCAAGCAAATTGAAGAAGCTACCTGTGAGAAGTGCTGCTAAGGTAGCATCTGCATCTGTGCAGAGTCAGGTGTCTGAACTTGTTCAGAAGGCATCACAAAGGCCATCTGAAATTGTGGGTCAGTTGTCTGAAATAGAAGGACAGGCTCAAGAGGCAGATGAAACTGATACAGTTGTAGCTGAGCCTTTGGCTGCTTGCCCATCTGATCCTGAACTCATTCAAGTGGCAGCATTGGCTACTGCTTTGGAGCAAAAGGGTCTGGAAAAGAAAGCAGAGCAAGAAAAGACTGGTAGAGCTCTTGCTATTGCTTCACAATTGGCCTATGCTGAAGATGATAGGCAAGCAACCATAGCTGAGGGAGCAAAGAAAGGAAGAGGTCAAGTGCACCTCAGAGAAAGAGAACCAAAAGCAAGCTACTTTAGACTGCACCTGAATCTAGGGTGACTAGAAGTATTGCTTCTCAGCTTGTAGCAGAAGATGAAGCTGAGAAGTATCAGAATTTTGTTAAAGCTCAACAGTACTTTAAGAGGAGAAGGGAAGAAAAACAAGCACAAAGGGAGAAGGAGAGAAGGAAGCAAAGGCAAAAGAATCTGAGGTAACCAAGCCTCCCTACAAGAGAATTAAGGTGAGATTTGATAATGTAACTCCTTCACCACCCTCCTCACCAGAAAAACAAACACCTCAGCAACCCTCTCAACCATCCCCTCAACCAACATCACAACCTTCACCACAACCTTTACCAAAACCCCTATCACCTGAAAAACAACCATCTTCACCTCTATCACAACCATCACCACCTCCACAAACAGAAAACCTACCCTCTGGACCTACCTCACCACAACCTTCAGAGAATCAACTCTCTAAACCTACATTACCTTCCCCACGAACCCATGACCTTGCTCTGATACCACTTTTACCTTCATCACCACCACCACCTACACCTTCACCATCATCATCCCCTCCACCTTCTCTGCAAGAAGAGCTCTCTGCTGAAGAAGAGCAAGTCCTTGTTGAAGCTCTACAGTTGTCTCTCCTTCCTTCTGATCCCTGTTCATTGCCTAAGTTTGGCAACCTGTCTGAAGAGCTACAGTATTTCAGACCAGCACTTGTTGTATCCTTGCATCATGGATTAATCAGAAAAATTGTTGCTGAAGTTAGAAACCAATACAGTGCTTTTTCAGGAGGATTAGAAAAGATTAGGAAGGGTGTTGTCCCTCCTGCACATACTTGGGCTCCCATCAATCCATTCTCAGATGACTCCCTCAGGCTGAATAATGATGAATGGCGTTTTGTGAGGCAGCTGAACACTGAGTCTGAGCTGTTTTAGAGGGATCTGCACAAGGGAGTTGGGATGAGAGGCTACAGGCCTCCTAGAACTTGTTCAATCAGGCCAACCACTAAAATCTTGGTGAAACCTGATAGAATAGTTCCTAGGTATCCCTTAAAGGAAGGTCAGGGTGAGAAATTCAAAGGAGCTAAAGTTTATTCTGTATCTTCACCACTGTCTGAAATGATGAGTCCATCAGAGTGGGAATCTTTACCAGAGTTCATCAGAAACCAAGGAGGAGGCCTGGATCATCTACTTCAAGATTGGATGTGGTCCTCTTACTGGAAGATCAGAGAAGATGTTGGATCTTCTTCGGGATCAACCGGTCCTGATGCTGATTCTGAAGTTGGACTTGGAAAGTCAACCAATGTCAAATATCACTATCTGAGAGATCACTTTCCCCCACCTGCTGACTCTTTTAATGAAGACTGGGTAGTACTGAACCCCATTGGCACCTTCTTTTGCCCTATGTTCAGGCCATCTGAATACAGATTGAAGCCAGGCTTTGGAGTGCTTAGATTTGTTTGCCCCTACATCCAACTAATCCTCTATGAATCTGAGCAAGACTTGTCTGAGCAAAATCTGAAGCTGAAGACCAAAGTTAAGAAGCTTGAAAAGAAGTATGTTGATCAAGAGAAGAGGACTAAGCATCTAATTGCTACACAAGAGCAGATTCTTCAAGAATAGCAGCTTATCAGGTCTGGTCAGCAAGAATTGAAAACCTCAGTGGAAGCAGCAATAGACAAGGCCAAGGAAGACTTGATTTCCTTTCTGACTGAGGCCTTGCTGAAAAAGAAGGATTAAACTGTTAATTTAGCCATTGTCTTTGCTTATTTTCATGTTTATGACAAGTGTCTGATTGTCTAATTCTTTATCTGAACATTCATTAAATACAATCAGTGGCTTATCTCATATTTTGAGTTGATTCATTGTGCTCTGATATATATGTTTTATCTGAATATATTGCTCTGTTACTGTTTTGCTCTGATATTCTCTTTTGATTGATGACAGAAGGGGGAGTATTAAAACTAACAAAATCTGAAGTGATTACAGGACTCAGGGGGAGTATATAAGCTTTTGAGTACATAAGTAATAATCTGTTACAGAACCTGAACAGAAACTGTTAAAGGATATTTCTATCTCAGGGGGAGCTATCTTATACTCAAAAACTGATTACAGATTTGTATATTTTAACCAAATTTGTCATCATTAAAAAGGGGGAGAATGTTGAGTCTCAAAAATATCATAAGGTTGTTTATGATGTTTTAAGACAACTAGATTCCCAAGTTTTAATGGTTGACAAATTTGACTTAAAGTATTTATCATAGATACACATATGATTTAATGTTTTATCTATGATTTCAGCAAGAGTCACTATGAGCCTACATAAAAAGACTAGGTGTTGAAGCTGTCTGAAGAAGCAGAACTCGTCTGAAGAGTTGAAGCTGTCTGAAGTAGCTCAACCCGTCTGAAGTATCAGTGCCATCTGAAGTCTCATTAATGACGTGACACCCTTTGCTGAAGTTTGTGAAGACTTTTCTGAACCTCTGCTGCACGTACCTTTTCAAACACGTTTATAGCAAGGAACACAGAGACCTTTCCTGGTGTTTTTGAATTTCATACACCACTGAGAAAATCTCTGCAACGCAGCCTCTGCAGCAACATTTGTAGCAGCTTTATGGCAGGAGCAACCTTGTACCGTGTCAGAAATATCAGAGCTCTCAGAAGCATGTCTCACAACAGATTAAATAGCATTTAATGTTATCTCTAAACGGTGGTATTTCAACGGATTGTAGATTGGGTATAAATACCCCTCTTTTGAAGACCATCCTGAGAGAAGAATTTTGTGAAAAAGAACAAAAACTCTGCAAGTTTTTCGCTGCAACAACTCTGATAATATTTATCTTTGTACACATATTGTAATATCCTGAGCATACCTCAGTTTTTCTGTACATCTGTAATTGTTTAAGCTTCAAGACTGATATAGTTTGTAAGCTTAAGCATTTTATCTTCTATGTACTTGGTTGTAGAGCCTGGAGAGGTTTGACTGTAAAAGAATACTTGGTTGTAGAGCCTGGAGAGAAAGGCTTGACTGTAAAAGAATACTTGGTTGTAGAGCCTGGAGAGGCTTGACTGTAAAAGAATACTTGGTTGTAGAGACTGTAAAAGAATACTTGGTTGTAGAGCCTGAAGAGGCTTGACTATAAAAGAATACTTGTAATCTTGAAAGATTAAGAGAAAATCCAATTGCTAGTTGGAATTGGACTGGACGTAGCTCACAGTGGTAGTGAGTGAACCAGGATAAATTCCTTGGCTAAGTTTTCTTACCCTTATCTCTTATCAATTCTTTTTATACTAATCAAGGGGTCAGAATAATTAATCTGATATTTTATAAAGGCACAAAACATCTTTTAAAATCAGTTTTTACAAGTCGTCTGAAAACTTCAGACAGCCCTTTAAGAGCCTGTTTGAAATCGTGTTTTTAACACCTGTTTGTGAAAAGCTTTCTAAAATATTTAGAAACACTATTCAACCCCCCTTCTAGTGTTTCCCTGTGTTCCTACAATTTCCTTATTTCCCTTAGAAGAAAGATTCTTCCAGGAATGATAGTCTTCCATTCCCATTTGTCATAGAAGATCTTCAGCATTTTTTCATCTTGAAAAAGCTCTAGGTTTGAGTCTGTAGATCCTTCAGAAGGATCACTTTCTTCACCTTCTGCAGATTCACTCCCCTGTGATATTTCTACAAAAGATGAATTTTCTTCTGGCTGAGGATTGGATGGTTTTGGTTTTGGTTGAGGATTTGATGGTCTTGGTGGAGAGTTAACCCCAATGGGATCATTTGGGTCATTTCCAATGGTGTGGACACCTGGTCCAGCCCTTAGCCTTCCAGACCTCTGACATAGACCACATGAACAATGTGTTCCTTGGAGCAGGGTGCAGCAGAGGATGAAGGAGCAGAAGGAGGTTGGAATGATGGTTTCTCTGGCTGAGGAGTATTGGGAGATGCTTTTGTGGGAGGGGATGGTTCAGTGGATTGTTGGGAGTGTACTGATGGTGATTCTGTGAATTGAGGCTGAACAGAGGGTGGTTCTGTAGAAATGGGTTGAGCTGTAATGACTCCATTATATGGAATCATCTCATTTCCAATTACTTCAATGCTCTCAGAGGTACTTGAGGATGAAGTATCCTTCTTGTCTGCTATGGATTTGATTCTCATTTTTCTTTAAGGAGATGAGAAACGAAGAACAGAGTGTGAGGGTATTCCTTTTGGAGGCAAGAGTGTGAGATTAAGATTTCAGAGGAGGAAGGAGTGGCTGAGTGTCTTTCTATGTAGCAGTGTAGAGCTTAAGTACACAGACTATACTAGCCATTATATGAGAGGGAAGGAAAGAGAAAGTAATTTGAAGGAGAGAGAAAGGGTGAGACGCGCGCAGTATTTTAGGAGAAGTAGGTGCCTCAAACGGTCAGCTTTTAAATTGCAATTCTTGTGCAATAACTGACCACCCTTTTCAGCTAGGGACAAAGGTTAACTTTCCTTATCCCATTTTGTATCCCTATTAAAAGAAAAAGGTTGTAACCTAGTTTTGACCTTTTCTGAAAAAATATTTATTTAATATTTGATAGGCTTTGATAGCCGTGAAGGATGGAGACATATCCTAGGATTAAGGACAGCATGGTACAAGATTTTTGGTCAAAAGATAGCTGAGTTTCTGCTGAACAAAAACAGAGACAGTTGTTTGTGAATCTTCTGCACACATATAGTTGCAGAAGGTAGCATTTCAGCTGTTATCTTCTTAGTGAATTCATGCTTTAACATGGAAACAAATGCATCTTCTGTATAAGAAGTATTCTTCTTCTCTCATAGAGAGTGTTTTGCAGAAGATCAGAGTTAAGTTAAAAGCATCAGAAGAAGAATTTCCCCTTTTAATTTCAAGAATGTTCCTGCAGAGGGATGAGAAAATTTCACCTTCTGCATAGAGTTATTGGTCCTTCTAAGGAGTAGATTTTAATTTGAGTTTCAAGAACTTAGACTTTTCATGTTAATCTTATTCCTAAGAAACACAAATCTATCTTCTACAAGAGGTTTTGTGAAAATATCAGCAATTTGAATCTTAGTTTCAATGAATTTCAATTCAATATCATTCTTCTGAACATGATCCCTTATGAAATGATGTTTTATATCAATGTGCTTAGATCTAGAATGCTGAATTGGATTTTTGGACAGATTAATAGCACTAGTATTATCACAGAAGATGGGGATTTTTGAGTACCTTAGACAATAGTCTTCCATTTGATGTTTGATCCACAACATTTGTGAGCAGCAGCTAGCAGCTGAAACATATTCAGCTTCTGTTATTGATAATGCTATAGTAGGTTGCTTCTTGCAAGACCATGATATTAGGGATTCTCCAAGAAATTGACAGCTTCCACTTGTACTTTTTCTATCCATTCTATCCCCAGCATAATCAACATCACAATAACCTGTAAGCTCAAAATGTGTGCCTTTCTTGTACCAAAGTCCAAGGTTAGTTGTTCCAACAAGGTATCTTAGTATCCTTTTCACAGCAACCACATGAGATTCTCTTAGAGAAGATTGAAATCTTGCACAAAGACCTACTGAGTATAAATGCCAGGTCTACTTGCAGTTAAATAGAGTAAAGCACCTATCATCCCTCTGTACTCCTTTTCAGAAACAGTTTTTCCACCTTCTTCTAAGTTTAAGGCTGTAGAAGGATGCATAGGGGTTCCCATAGGTTTTGACCCTTCCATTTTATATCTCTTAAGAAGATCTTTAATGTACTTCTCTTGATTAATGAAAATTCCAGAATTTTCTTGTTTGATTTGAAGACCAAGAAAGAACTTCAATTCTCCCATGAGACTCATCTCAAATTCTCCTTGCATTAATTCAGAAAATTCTTCACACATTTTTAAATTTGTTGAACCAAAAATGATATCATCAATATAAATTTGAACAATGAGTAAATCCTTTTTGAAAGTTTTTCTAAACAAAGTGGTGTCAATTTGTCCTCTTGAAAAATTATTTTTGAGAAGAAAGTTGCTCAATCTTTCATACCAAGCTCTTGGAGCTTGCTTTAATCCATATAACGCTTTAGTTAATTTGAAGACATGATTAGGATGTTTTTTGTTTTCAAAACCAGGAGGTTGATGTACATAAACCTCCTCATTTATGAAACCATTTAGAAAAGCACTTTTCACATCCATTTGATAAAGTCTGAAATTTTTAAATGCAGCAAATGCAAGAAGAATTCTAATGGCCTCTAATCTAGCTACTGGTGCAAAGGTTTCATCAAAATAATACCTTTTTGTTGGTTGTACCCTTGGGCTACTAACCTCGCTTTGTTTCTGATAACATTACCTTTTTCATCCATTTTATTTCTGAACACCCATTTTGTCTCAATCATTGAGTGATCTTCTGGATAAGGAACTAGGGTCCAGACTTCATTCTTCTCAAATTGATCAAGCTCTTCTTTCATAGCTTTGATCCATGATTCTTCTTCAAGAGCCTTATCCACATTCTTTGGCTCAATTTGAGATAAGAGAGCTGAGTTGTTTTCATTTCTTAACTGCCTTATGGTTTTCACTCCTTCTGCAGTATTTCCTATGATTTGATCATGTGGATGATCAGTAATAAGCTTCCAGCTTCTGGGAGGATCTTGTTTCTGATCATCAGTATCTTCTGCAGAGTGCTCTGCAGGCTTTTTACCTACTGGAGTATCTTTTGGAGAGCTGTTTTTCTCAGAAGATACCTTATGTACTATTTCAATCTCATCATCTGAATCCTTTGTACTTCTTTCTTGAGAAGGAGGGTTAGCATCATTAAAAATAACATGCATGCTTTCTTCTATTGTTTGATTTTTAATATTATAGACTCTATAGGCTTTTGAAGTAGTTGAGTATCCAAGAAATATGCCCTTTTCTGATTTGGCATCAAATTTTTCAAGATTTTCTTTGTTATTTAATATGAAGCATTCACATCCAAACACATGAAAATATGCAATGTTAGGTTTTCTTCCTTTCCAAATTTAATATGGAGTTTTATTGAGAATGCTTCTGATGGACACCCTGTTAAGTATATAGCATGAGGTGGACATAGCCTCTGCCCAAAAATATTTTTTAATGCCACTATCACTTAACATGGTTCTAGCCATTTCTTGGAGGGTTCTATTCTTTCTTTCTACAACTCCATTTTGTTGTGGAGTTCTAGGACAAGAAAAGTTGTGTGAAATTCCATTTTCATTAAAGAAGTTTTTGAAAGAATGATTTTCAAACTCACCTTCATGATCACTTCTTACAGAAGCAATCCTTTGGCCACTTTCATTTTGGATCTTTTTGAGAAAGATTTTGAAAGCATCAAAAGATTCATCCTTAGTAGTAAGGAATAAAACCCATGTGTATCTAGAGTAATCATCTACTATAACAAGGCCATATTTTTTACTTCCTAAGCTTGGTGTTTTAGTAGGCCCAAATAGGTCAACATGAAGTAGTTCTAAAGTTCTTTTTGTGGTGATTACATTTTTGGGATGAAAACTTGACTTAGTATGTTTCCCTTTAACACATGCTTCACATACTTTATCCTTTTCAAATTTCAGTTTTGGTAATCCCCTAACTAAATCCAACTTGGACAGTTTAGAGATGGCTTTCATATTTAGATGACCAATTTTTCTATGTCAGGTCCATTTGTCATTTTCAAAAGAAGCAAAGCATGTTTGATCAGTTAATTCTTCTAAGTAAATGCTATATAAATTTTTACTTCTGACTCCTGAAAATAAGACTTTTTTAGTAGACGATTCTCTGATTTCACAAAATGTAGCTTGGAACATAACTTCATAGCCACTGTCACATAGTTGACTAATGCTAAGAAGATTATGTTTTAACCCTTTCACATAGTACACATTATTAATTTGGGTAGAATTTTTCATACCTATCTTTCCAATACCTTTGATTTGAGCCTTGTTGTTGTCTCCAAAGGTTACTGTTCCACCTTGCATTTTGTGTAAGTGAATGAATTTGCTTCTGTCTCCAGTCATATGTCTTGAGCATCCACTTTCCAAGAACCATAGCTCTTTCTTCTTGGAATTTCTTACTTGTTCCTACATCAGAAGATAGTAAAGCTTTAGGTACCCAAATCTTCTTGGGTCCTGAGTGGTTAGATACCTTTCTTCTGAAGCTCCTTTTCCTTTTGTAACAGTTTTGGTGATTGTGTCCAAATCTGTTACACCAAGAACATTTTGGAGAATTCCTTTTGGCAGGAATGAAGAAAGTTTTATGGTTATTTGAAAATTGATCTCGATTATATCCTAATCCACTTTTATCAGAAACTTCTCTTCCATTTCCTATTAATTTGTTCAGGTTGTGTGTGCTATTTACAAACCTACTCAAATCATTCTGTAGTTCGTCAATTTTCCTTTGCAGAAGATGATTTTCCTTCTGCAGTGTTGCCGATTTTTCATCTTCTGCAGAGCTGTTATTAATTATTTTCACTTGTTCAAATAATTTGAAATGAGACTGTTGAAGATATTGATTGGTTTTAATTAACCTATTATTATCTTCTTTAAGCTTTTCATTTTCTTCTTTAGTCTTGACTAGTTGTTCTTTAAGAAGTGCACATTTTTGTGCAAGAGTGTGTGAATCAGATAATAGGTTTTCAAAAGCATCTTCTAATTCTTTATATGCAGTGGGGTTATAGGTTATTACCTCTTCTTCATCATCTTCTCCAACCATGAAGCATTGATCTGCTTGTCCACTTTCAGATTCATCTTCTGAAGAGCTATCTGAATCATCCCAGGTTGCCATCATAGCTTTCTTCTTCTGGAATCCTTTTGATTCTTTTAGCTGAGGACATTCTGCCTTGATGTGCCCAGGCTTGTTACATTCATAACAGATGATTGGCCCTTTGAAGTTTTCTCCCTTTGGACCATCCTTCTTGAAGTTGAAGAATTTCTTTCCTCTTCCTTTTCTTCTGATTAGTCTTTGAATTCTTTTGGATATGAAGGCAAGTTCATCATCATTTTCTGATGATGAATCTTCTTCAGTGACTTTATCATCTGCTGCTGCAGAGTTACCTCTTTTTGTTGTACTAGCTTTGAGAGAAATGGATTTATCTTTCTTGGCAATTCATCCATAAGCTCTTGCTCATGAACTTTCAGAGAACCAAGAAGTTCATCTAGCTTAAGAACTGCTAGATCTTTTGCTTCCTGTATAGCAGTAACTTTTGGTCTCCATATCTTTGGAAGACTTCTAAGAATTTTTCTTACTTTTTCTTACTTGTTCTTGATTAGAATAGCTCTTACAAACAATGGTTTCATGTTCAATCATGTTGAACATTTCATATTGGTGAATCAGAATATTTATTTTTGATTCCTTTATTTGATCAGTTCCTTCATGGGCAATTTTTAATGTGTCCCATATTTCTTTAGCAGTGGAGCAGCCAACTAGTTTATCATATTCTCCTCTACTTAAAGCACAAAGAAGAAAAAATTTAGCTTTAGAGTTCAGAAGATACCTTTGCTTATCTTTTGGTGACCATTCTTCTCTCGGTTAAGGCTTTGGAGCTTCTTCCAGAACTTCAAATGCTCCTTCTCTGGAGGGAGTTAGGATTTTGGTTCTTCTTATCATAGGTACATAGTTTCCATTTGCTATAATATACCAAAGATCAATATCTTGGGATTCTAGAAATAGCTTCATCGTATCCTTCCAATAGTAGTAGTCCTTTCCATTGAACGCCAGTGGTCTGTTTGTAGAAGATCCTTCTGGAATGAACATTGCAGCTCCATGGTTTGCCATTTCCCTTGATCTTTTCCTCTCTCACTGTTAAGTGAGTTCAACCCTAGAGGAAAGCTCTGATACCAATTGTAGTTGAAGGTTTAATCCCAAGAAGGGGGGGTTGAATTGTGATCGCTTATAAAATTCTGTAAATGACTTCTAATACTTTTCAGCTCAAAGATTATTTGGCTTAGTATTAGAAAGTAGAAAATCAGAAGATAGATTGTTAATGTTATGTGCAGTATGCAGAAGATAGGATTCCTTCTTAGGAACTTTGATTGTTAACACTTACTTAGGTATTAGATAGTTTTCAAAATACTTTTATTCTCATGAAATAAAGAAGAGTAAAGAAGAGAAGATTGCACACAGTCTTTTATACTGGTTCACCTCTTCCAACCTGAGGTTACGTCCAGTCCCTACACCAAGTAGGATTTCTTACTCAATCAACAAATTACAATCTTCTTGGGTACACACTACCTCTAGTATTCTTTCCACAGCCTCTTCAGGCTAAACTCAGCTTAAACAACTCACACTTCAAGCTTTCTCTTACTGCAGCACCTTCTGCAGAAGATGTGGCTTGACTGCAAACTGCAGAGGACCTTCTCCAGAAACTGTAAATACTATAGCTCACACCTAAGCTATCAAACCTCTCAAAAATACTTACTCTTTCTGTCATAGAAGATACTAACCACTTCCTAGTATCCTTATGACTTTACAAAATGAAAACTGAATGGTAAGTAAGTACAAAGCTCACAAATAAATAAATAAATCACAGCAGAAATACTTCAGTGAGCTAACTCCCCCTCAACCACTTGCAGAAGCAGAATCTTATGAATTAGAGGAGAGAGAATTGTTTCCAGAAGATGAGAATGTAATTATGAGAAAATTGGAACTTCTGGAGAATGAGAGGTGTGTCAAATGGGAGGAGAGCACTTCCTTTTATAGGGAAATGAGTGACTAGCCGTTGGGAAGGCTCCAAACACATCCAACTTGTGCCTTGTGTGTTGTCACAGTCAAACAGCTGCAGACTGCTGCAAGTCCAGCTGTCAGTTTGACTAGATTCTTCCTTCTGCAGACAGTAACTCTGGATCATTTAGTCACACCTCCTTCTGTGGTCTTGCTAAGATTGATTTTTGGATGATAATAATTATGTCTCAACTAGCTTGGCTCAGCTGCTGTCAAGGAAATGACTTAATTACTTTCAAAGGGTTTCTGCATCTTCTGTAGGAATTATTCCTGTCAGATTCCTTCTGCAGAAATGCTTTGTTCTTTCTGCAGAATTCCTCTGTTCCTTCTGCAGATGAGTTTCAAGTTCTAGGCAGTGTTTTACTTCTTCATTTCATTTATCTTGATTCTTGAAATCCTTAGAAGAACTTCTTTTGCTTCTTTGAAAGTGAATCTCCCTTCTAATTTGATTTTGTCATGAAACCTTCTATGAAGATACTGTTTTCATCTTCTGTAGACTTTATTAAGTTGTAGATGATTTCCCTTTCAATTTATCAGATATCTTTTAAACTCTTCTTCACAGATTTGTCATTCCTAATCTGTTTGAGGTACCTACATCTTCTGTAAGAGATTTTTTGCATCTTCTGGACACATTCTCAAATGAAATGATTAGTCCTTTAAGAATCAGAATTATGTTAAGTGACTTTGAATAGGTTGTCATAATTAAAACCACAGTAGGAGGATTTTTGGACCTTACAATATGACCGTACATGTGTGGCCTTTAGGCTTTCTCTTATGCTAGGACACATGTATGGAGGTATCCCAAATGATTATGTAGCCTTGATGGAAACTATATGTATATTTCTCAGTTGTTGTTTCCATATACTGTTTAAGTAGTTGTTGGGACTTAAGCGTTATATGGTGTTTGTTTTGCGGTATATATCTAAATGATGCGAAATAATTTCAGGAATTTGGGTATTTGGCTCCCAACGGGCTAAATTCTCGAATTTAGAAATTAGGACATTACAAGCCATTTGGAATTAATAAAAAATAATATTGATGAGATATATATAAAAACGTGGGTTAATTTTATGGATCCCATTTAATAAAATATTTAAAGTTGCACTATTAGAGAGAAGATATGCTTAAATAGTAAATAGTAAAAAGAGGTGATGTATCATAACAAGATCCATTTAACATAAAAAAGTGATGATCACTATTTAATATGCTCTCAGAGATTGTAATACTATATATTAATTAGTGATCCCATAGTTATGTTTAATTAGTGTGTTGGTTTGATGCTGATTAGACTCTCATTTTGGCCATGTTCATGCTGCCTTAGGTTTAGAATAATGTAGAAATTAACACATTTTCAAAAATTTAGAAACAATTAGAGATCAGAGAATATATAAAAATAGAAAAAATTTAGAGGGAGAAAAAGTTTTAAGAGATAAATTTGGGAGAAATAAAAATTTTAGAGGGAGAAAATATATTTAGAGAGATAATTAAAAATTAATGAGAAAAATAATTTCTTGGATGGATTTGATATTCTTCTATAAAAAAATTATCAATGAATGAATTGGACGATTTTTATTAAACTGTTTATGGATGCATAGAATTTTTAATATATTTTTAACAATTTATAAATAGATAAATAATTTATTTTGTATTCATTTATTATAATTCAGTTCAAAATATTATCCAAACCATCAATTTTACATCACTAGTGACATAAATGAAGGAAAAAGAAACATGAGAAATATCAAATAACTAACGTCCGATTGTTTTAATGTTTGATAGAATTAAGTTTGGTAAACTTTAACTTGGGTAGAATTATGTAAAATTAAGTTTGAGATAATTTGAGTTTAGGAATGATATCAATAAAGTAAGTTTAAGAAACGAGTTTTGGTTGGACGACTAGATAAATTTATTTTTAATGTGTAAATATAATTATATATATTTTGTGGGTTTCTCACTCAAGTGTGATTTTTCTCAACGGAAAAGTAAGAAATTTTTACATTCATATATGTCAAAGTGTTCGGAACGTACTTTCGGATGATACTCGGAACGACGTCAGAATGACACATGGGACCAAGGCATAAGACGGCGGACCATGATGGGGTGCTTGTAAAGGAACTCCAACGCTCAAGTGACCAAAGCGTTTGGGATTATGATAACAATGTAACTAACATACCTGGATGATTCTCCTGTATATATAGGAGATTTTGGCGGGAAAGCTCATTAAGTAGTCCTGACACTTATGTTTCACGCTCTGAGTGGTTAGCATGCATGCGCTGGTTTGAAGTCGGTTGCCGGGATCTGGTGAATGTATTCCACTAATAATGAGTTGTTGGGATCGTGAGAGCCGTTGGACGCATGCCTATCTCGGATTGTTGCCGGCCTGTCTAAGGTCCAAAACACAAAGGTACATTTGATTACATGCTGATCTTGAACCAAACGTTGGGAGCCAAAATAGGATTTAATGCATAAAATAAATATTATATATATATATATATCTAAATTCTAAGGTACAATGTTAACTCAATATTAAATATAAAAAATGAGAGTTAAATATATTTTTTTGCCACTATCATATAGCGAAATATATTTACAGTTCTCTTGCAATTTATTTTGGGCTAAATTCCACAAAAATTTCTTGTGATTTTTCATTAGTAAAAACATGTACTTAATTTCCCAAAAAAACACCAAATTTTTATTAAAAAATTTCTATTTTCCTGAAAAAAAAAAGAATCATAGGATAATTTTTGTAAATTTTAAAATATGTAAAAATATTTTCTATGAATTTTGAAATTCCCATAAAATTCTATCGAAAAATCCATAAGAAAATATGAAAGAAATAGTACTACGCCATCATTTAATGAAACATAATTAATGGGGTAGTTTTTAAAAAATAGAGGAATAAAATCAAAGAGAAAATAAATAAGAGACCATAACACCCAAATTTCTTTATACTTTCATGGATTAAAAGCATATTTAACCTAAAAATTAATATAAAGAAAATTATTAGAAATCACATTTAAGACACGAGAGGCTTATATGTTCTCTGAGAGTGTGTTTATGAGTTTAGAAGAAAGGAAAAAAAAATTAGAGAAGAAATGGAGGAGAGGAGGAGGAAAGACTTTATAAGACACACTTAGAGTATCAAATTATATTTTCAAACACAAGGGGAAAATGACTTCCAATAAGTTCTCCTCTTCTTTTCCTTTCCCTCTAAAAATCAGCTTGCAAATATACCCTAATAGGTTTAAAATTAGAGTTGAGAAGAAGAAACTTACAAAATATATTTGGAATTTAAGGGTATTGTGGATGTTGTAAAATGTATAATTTTAATATATAAGAGTTTAATATATATACACTGTCAGTGTAAATAAATTTTACACAGACATGCATCCAATGATGTGGCGACACATGGTGACGCATCATTGGATGTCTATGTAAAATTTCTTTATACTGACAGTGTAACACCCGCGTTTTACCGTTTTTGCCGTTTTGAGTGTTTTATTGGATTTTGAGTGATTAAAATTATTTTTAATCATCAAAATTTATATTTTTGGATTTAGAATTAAATTTCCTATTTTTAGGGAATTTCTGGGAATTTTTGGGGTTTTTCTGTGAAAATGACCTTTTTGCCCCTCCTGTCCCTTGAACCGGGCCCGAATACTCTTGATCCGGGCCAGAAAAATTGCACAAACCTTCCTTTTTTCCTCCTAGAAGACCGTGCATATGCAGCTTGGTGCATGGGAGACACTTATCTTTCCTTTCCTTCCATCTAAACCATGTGTAAAAAAGGTGAATTTATGACATTAATTACACCATTTCTTCTTTCTTTTCTCACATGCAAAGAAATTCTCTCATTTCTCTCATCCTTTCCTCTCCTTGGCCGTGAGCCATTCATCATTTTCTCTCAAAAAAATTTTCATCCTCCCTTAAACACAATCAAGCCAAGGTTCCATCTTTGAACCAAAGCTTCAATTTCTAAGCCTTCTAGCCTTGAAAATTCCTTGTTGGTGACTAAAGGGAGCATCTTTGGGGGCTGTTTTTGGGATCAAATTCTGCACCTATTCTCTTGAGGATTTGAGGTAAAGGGGGGGAGAACTTGAACTCTAGTAGGATTGGTGACTAGAGTCAAGGATTTGCCCTTAAATCCTTGTCCTTGCTCTTGTTTTTCCTTTGAAAAAAAATCATTTCTTTGAGCTTTTTTTTGAGTAAATGTTTCGGATTCTTGGAGCTGGGTTGTTTATATGTTTTAGAGTTTATTTTGATGCTTGGAATGTGCTTGGATTGTGATTGTTGATGCATGCAAGCCAAGAAACAATTTTGGAAAAATTTTCCCCTTTTTCCTCTAATAGCTCTCGGCCTTGAGGGATCTTGGGGCTGCATGTGTTTCAAAATTTTTTTGGTGCTTGGAATGTGTTTGTATGATGAATCTATGAACATGCATGAAGTTGGTTGAATGTATACAATTGTTTTGGATGATTGATCCTTGAAAAATAGTGTTTATGAGCTTGAAAATGAAATTATGAACTTAAATGTGTATGTGGATGATTTTGGGTGAATTAGTATGATATTTGACATTTAAATTGTTTGTGGATGATTGTGTGAAAATTTGGTAAAGATTGGATGTTTTTGAAAAATTGGAGTTTTGATGAACATTCAAGATGTTCTTGATGTTCTTGAGTTGTTCTTGATGAAACTCATCAAGAATGCTTTTTTATCTTGAAAAGATCAAGAAGTTTTGGAAAACATGTTTTTGGGCTTTGGTGGCCCAAAAGGACTAAGGAAAAATTTTACAAACAAAAAGGGTTAAAGTGCAAATAAGGAAAAACTTTTACAATAATAAAAGAACTAAATTCGGATTTTTAATTTAACCCAAGTAAAAGTCAACCCAAAAGTCAATGTTTTGAGTTGTCATGAGTAAAAATGAATTTCTAAGAGTTATCAAACCTTTGGGCCTTTGGTTTAGGCCCAAAACCTTCAAAAAGGTGAGTCAAGGACTCATTGAAAGTCAACCAAAATAATTTATGAAATTGGGCTTAGATTAGAGTTGGACTTCAACTCTAATCCAAGTTTTTAAAATTAAAACTCAAGAATTAATTAGTGGACTTGGCTAATTTAATTATCTAAGTTAATTAACCTAATCTACTTAAGTTAATTAAGTAAAGAATAATTAATAAGGCTAAAATTAATTAACCTTAATCAAATATAATTAAAGGCTTAATCCAAGATTAAAGAAGAGATTAAGGAATAATTAGGAATTAATTAGGATCTTAAGTAAGGATTAAGACTGAATTAAAGAAGATTAAGACTAATTATAGTTCAGTTAATGAAGACTAATTATAATTAAAGGTTAAACTTAATCTTAATTAGTTATACAAGAGGAATTAGGATAAGTAATGCTATCCATAAGACACAATCATAAATCTTAGTAAATTATAGGACTCAAGTGGAAATGATTATTGATTCAAAGAAGAACATTAGTACAAACTACCTTAAAAGATTATAACCAGCATAATCTTTCTACATAAGACTTGAGAAGCTTAGTGAGAGAGTGTGGTTCCAACCCAAGATAGGGTTCGGTTTTCCTTGAAGGAAAGACATTGAATCGGGCCGTACCACGGGTAAGTGGTGACGTTGAATGATTCGATGGGCTTTGCCTGTAAGGACTGTGTATGCTGAGAAAGCATTGTCTGGTTTTCCTTGAAGGAAAGACATTGAATCGGGCTGTACCACGGGTAAGTGGTGACGTTGAATGATTCGATGGGCTTTGCTTGTAAGGATGTGAGTGTTGTAGGCATTTTTTTGTGACATGCATCATAAGCATTGATGATATTCAATGTGAAAAACCTTACGACCTATATGGCAGTGACACTCGGTACAGTGGGAAACTGGTTGGGACGGGTGCACTGGGTTTTGCAAAGAACGCCAGCGGGTCCTCGAGGGGGGATGCCAGCCCTAAGGATAGTCAGGTCCCGAAATGACTCAGGTGACGTAGGCTCGCTCCCTACTGTCGAGTAAACGGGGTACATGCTTGACTATCCTGTCGCTCTCAAGTTTTTAGGGTCAGTTGAGATTGTCTGGAAGTCGGATAAAATTGGCCAAAAGAAAATATAAGTACCACGCTAGTACAGACTCTAACTCCTGATACGTTGTGCATATATGGTCGGGCAGTTGTTGTGTGCACTGCAGATGGAGATGTTTCCCTGGGCCCGCATGCATTAGTCTATATGCATCATGATGATATAAACTGTATTCATTATTGATTGAATTGTGTGGATATCCTGTGTGTGTGTATGCTCTAGTTTACTATATCCTACATGCTGTGAGTTCATGCGATGTTCTCACCCTTCTTTTCTATCTCTTGTTACTGTGTTCTTCTCGTTACGTCGATAGCCGGTATCGAAGACTTCAGCTATGACGTCAATGCAAGTGCGACTACGGTGGATGCCGAGGGGCACCTGGAGGGTGACGGACATCCCTCGCAGATGTGAGTTTTCGGGGGAAGTCCGTGTCATCATCTCTCATCCCGGACTTCCGCTCGTACCAGAGTTGGATTTCCTTGTGCCTGTGACTCTCGAGTTCCTGACGCCACCTAACTTGGTGCGCTACACTACCTTCCGTCCTTCACGTCGTCGCCTCGCTTCTTCTTCGTCGTCGCGGTCATCTCGGATGGCTGACATGATCGGACTAGACTCTCCTAGGTACTCACCTTCTTCTGAGGCGTCAGATTCTCAGCCTATGCGTCCTGATGCGCAAGGCCGCTCTTTCACAAGTAAGTTAGACCTGATTGTGATTAACGACACCTCGGATGAGGTGGAGGCCCCGGGAGAGAATTCAGAGGAGGATCCAGAGGAGGAGGAGCTGGAGGAAGATCCGTCTAGTGACGAGTAGGACTAGTGAGGTTTTGAGTCTAGGTAGTAGCAGCTCTGATTTAGTAACCTCTTATTTTGTATTTTGTTGAGGTCTTGTTTATTTTGGTCTACTACTAGAACTCTTATTTTGATATGGATATCTGGATAGCTCGAGAGATACACTGATGTTATGTTGCATGTATATATTCATGTTGTTTCCTTTTCTTATGTTGGTTTTATAACTATGTGTATGTTGTGTATGTGCGCGAGGTAATAACCGTTTAGATGTTTTCGGAAAACGAGATTCAGATTAAGAAAAGGATATTTCATAAATACTTAAAATGAAATTAGAGATGTAATAGGTTGATGACGACAAAACCCTTTTAAAAAAAATCCGAATTTTGACGTTTCTGAAAACAGTAATTTCGTTGGTCACGTGTCATATATGTGATGTTCTTAGTGATAAAACTAAGGGTGTCGCAGACAGTGCATATCAATTAAATCCTCTTAATAATTAATTATATAATATGTGTATAATTTAAAAAAAAAAAAAACTTTGGGGGAGCCCTTTCATACTAAAGATCAGCCACTGATTACCTACATATTTACCTTTTCTCAATTGAAAAGTTGAACAAATACAATTACTTTTTCTTAATTCCATTTTAGAACTCCCAACACATATTTAGCTAACGGAAAGTATAAAACAAAGGCATGCACTAAAAGTATCTAGGGTTAATTATTTTGGCCCTCAATTACCTACATATTTACCTTTTCTCAATTGAAAAGTTGAACAAATACAATTACTTTTTCTTAATTCCATTTCAGAACTCCCAACACATATTTAGCTAACGGAAAGTATAAAACAAAGGCATGCACTAAAAGTATCTAGGGTTAATTATTTTGGCCCTCAATCAAACAAGTGGTTTTTTTTTTTTAATTTTGTCAAATTAATTTAAGCACTACGTACAGAAAAAATCTTCTAGCAATAGAAGTCACTCATATATGAAGAGCAGCATGTTTTTGGTTTCCGCATAATTAATTATTAAAATTAATTTTAAATCGTTTCTTTCCAACATTTTTTTATAAATCAGGTATTATTTATATTTTATTATTAATTTTATAAATATATCAAAATCGATGCAAATATAAACACTTACAATTAGTGCAAATAGTTTACGCGTATATATATATATATATATATATATATATATTTGTGAATAGTTAACGTATTATAATACTGAATATATGTATATAAAGTGTATCATTTTTCATCTATGAGGTACAGCTGCCATTCACAACGTGGATAATTAAGTACTAGATCCACTCCCAGCCATGACAACATACAATAGCTAATAATTAATTAACCACTTCTTAAATTTTGGGCAATATTACCTGCTGTGAACGATATGATCAATCAGTCTAACATTATTTGGCGGATGAAATTTGAACATGTTTACTAATAATATACACAAAATGATCAGCCATTCAATAAAAGTTGGCTATAACTCTATCCTTTCTTTTGAAGCTTGACATTAGAATTCCATGCATAATCGATCTCTTGGAAACCCTTTTATCAGTTAGGGAAGAAAAATATGTAATGGAAGATGATGGCACATTGTGCAATGCGCACCTAGTAATTTGGATTCTATCAGTTAGCAATTATACTTATCTTGATAGCATTTTTTTCATTTCTTTATTGCAAATTATGGGTACCAATTAATTCTTTTCATTTGTACTATTATTATATATATAGCTTAGGAAAGGAGACGAAGAAAATGATTAAATAATACATTGCTGAGAACGCTATGCCAATTGAGTAGTAACATGATGGATCAAACTCATTCATCCACTCACTTAAAGGATTGGGTAGTGCGCAGACAATTTGTGTGGCCTGGTAGTGATAAAACTCACTACCTGTGCGTAGTTGGTTGACCAAGAAACGGAAGAGTGTGAATTCAAAGTTGATCATGTTTCAGGGAGTTAATAGTTAGTAGGCATGTGAGTTTGACTTGAAAGAGCTAGCACTTGTGGTCGAGGGTCTCATGGCTGGCTACATGTCCTAGCTAGGACGGCAAGCTAGGGAAAAATATGAAGGAGAGTGCTTAGTTCACTTATAAGTGTGGGAAATGGATAAAAAAAATACATTATAAAATAGAGTAGTGTTAGAGTATCATATTGTCTAGAGATTTTTTTTTATGTTAATTAACCACAAGTATCCCTATTAGCATGAACAATCATGTTCGAGACTTAATCACAGTTAAGGCTCCCTACCCCTTCCTCCACAATCTCAACCACGTTGCCAACTGAGCCACAACTTTTTAATTGGTTCATATTGCCTAGAGATAATTAAGGTCATATTATAATATATAAGTCTTAAACAATCCTCACGCTACGAGTTAGCTTTTGGGGTACTTGAGTTAGGTCTAGGTTCAAAATCTAAGATGGCATGCATATACTCAAGATGTTCATGCCCAAAAATATAAATAGTTTTTTACTTTTTGTTTATTAAATAAGTTTAGGTATAATTGCAAATATGTGTAACGATTTGAACATAACAATATTCAATCTAGACCATATAAAATAGTCCTCTCACTTGATACGCTCCATATATATATATATATATATATATATATATATATATATATATAAACGAAGAATATTTTCTCTATGTTTTATAATTCAAATTCAAAATAGTTTTAATAGTTTTTAAATTTTAATTAAATCGAGTTATATATTTTTTTATTATATATTGAGTTATATATTATGTTTTTAATTAATATTCTTTATTATATTTTTTTTATTATAAATTGAGTTATATTTTATGTTTTAAATTAATATTCTTTATTATATAATTTTAAAAATTATATTTCATTGAAATAAATGTGGGATCAATCTCAATCTAGATATACATACCCATCCCTGACTTAAATATAATAAGTAAAAAAACACACTCATATGATGGATTAAAATATAGACAAATTTTAACTAATTTCATTCTATTCAATGAGATTATTCTAAAATAACCTTTATTTAATTTTGATTTTAATTTTTAATGACTTTATTTAATGAATCATGTAACAATAGCTAGAAAGGAAACAATAATTTGAAGTATTCCATGGAGTGTAATTTATGGAATGCAATTCATTTTTTAGATGACAACAATAAAATTAAATAAGGTTAACTAACTTTCTTAATTAGTGTGACTTTAGTTTTTTTTACTTATATTTAAGTTCAGAGGGAGTATGTGTCTATTTAGTAATAATATTAAAATTGATAAATTTCAATCTAAACATTAGTCTTTATTTTTATATAAAGGATAAAATTATGTTTTTCATCAATTAATGTATTTTTTCCCAATTTTAGTCTTTATCTCTGACTTTTAAAATCTTTGTTTTATATCCTATATTTTTAAAACACCTTAATCACAGTCTTTGATGTTATAATTATTTCTATTGATATTATAATTAATTAGTTCTGTTAAATTGTTGATGTAATGTTAGGTTCCTTAATCCATGTGGATGCTAAGTCAATTTAATAATTTGAATTCTATAGAAACAATCAATAAAACTAATTAATGTCATGGTGGTTAAGGTGGTTTTAAAGTATAGGAATATAAAATAATATTAAAAGTTTGGGATGAAAAGACCAAAATTAAATAAAAAAATGGAGATGAAAAACATATTTTACCCTTATAATTATAAATATAAATATAAATAGAAATAGAAATAGAAATAGAAATAGAAATAGAAATAGGGTTATGATATATTATCCAAATCCTATAGACTAAAACGCCATCTAGGAAAATTAGGGTTGGATCAACTTAGTCCTCCAATTAGATTCTTAAGTCAAGGAATAATTAAAATAATATTTCATGTATTAATTAATTTGATAGTTAATTATAATAATATTTTAGGGATCAATTTAATATTCCATGTTTTTTATGTTAGGGTTTAATATCAAATTAATCCTAAAAAATTATCATAATTATCAAATTAGTATCCTTTAAAAATTATTTTAATTAATCCTTAATGTACTAATGGGATAACTAATTTAACTGCCATCACTATCTTTTAAGTGTTAATTAATAAATTGTTTTCTTTTATGTATTAAATTGACTCATACTAATATATAGGGTAAGGGTTGTTTCAGTTTAACCAGTAGTCTCGAGTTCGAGTCCTGAGTATACAACTGTGTTAAATACTTGGAAGGAGAACTTTACCACCCATAAAGATACTATTCAATTCTAATAGTATTGCCTTGACCATGAAAAAACGCAAAAAAGAAAAATGACGAGCAGTGATACATGTCACGTCTCATGTGTTTAAAGTTTGAATAAAATGATGATATTGAAAGTTTAATCAAGGCACTTATCTCTTTTAATACTTATATGGCTTGAGAAAAGAAAAAAAAAATGACCCTCTTCCTTCTCTCTATTCTCAAAATATCCGTAACATATATTGCAATTTACACCAAAACATTGTATGTAATTTTACAGAAAAAGGAAAAAAAATATTATTATTTAAGATATATAGCTTTTTTCTAAAAAAAAAGTGAAATTCAATATTTAATTGCTTATAATTTTTTGTGTAAACTATATATATATTAATTTTTTAATAAGACATATTTAATTTTTTTTTTCAATTTAATGTGAACACATGATCACCCTGCAAACAAAGAGTAGTTTTTCTTTCTTCATGATTTGATTACGTCCGAACAATTAATTATAAACACTAATATCAATTTTGAAAGATGAAATAAAGTTTTAAGCATATTTCTGTTAACTTTAGAACCTCATTCAAATTTTTTATTTTATTGTTTAAATTTTAAAATGGATAGTAAAGTTTTTAAAATTAATTGAGAGTTGTCAATTAAGAAGGGAAAACTATTTTGAAAAACTCTCAGAATTATTTATTATTGGTGAGAGGGTTTGTTCATATTAAAATAAATTAAAATATAATGTATTTTTTATTTCTAAAAACGAAAGTATGATTTATAATTTTTATTTTAAAAATGTACCGAGTTTAATTTATGTGCACAAGTTACGTTACTAAGCTCAGCTTCGATGGATAGATGTCATGGGTTTAATTTATTATTTAAAATAGGGAGAGGGAGGGGGCGGGGGGAAGCAGAGTGCGCCAGCAGGACCAAAATTAAGAATGTAATTATATATTTAAGTAAGTATAATAAACTAATAATAGCCGTCATAGGGCCCTCAAGCATGACAAACACAAGAACTTTCAACAATTAAAGTCTGCAACATTGGTCAATTAGTTATGCAAAATTACAAACTACTAAAGTGAGTCTCACAGCATCAAGAAAACAAATTACACAAAAACGAAAGCAACTTTGTTATCTGCAGCAGCTAACCGGCCAGCTAGAGGAAGACATGTGAGATGTTTCAATTTTCTGCCGTCATGACATGCCATCCCAAATAACAAGTCAGTCATGCACTCACCGAAGTTCCTTTTTGGAGAGGAAGAGAGGATATATATATATATATGAGTGCATGGGGATCAACTTACTCCAAGAGTAATTCTGGCAAAATTACTCTGCTTAATAACTCTTCGTAAATAGTAAATTTAACAAATCTAACCATTGAATATTGTGATATTAATATGATGATTATGCACACTAAATTTTAGATCAATTGGACAATCATAGGTATGTGATCTTAAAGTTGATATTTACTTATATTTTTAAAAGTATATTGTACGTTAAACTACTAAGATTTGATGAAACATCAAATAATTTTTAAATTTTATGAAATTTTGTAGGCTTGATCTACTTAATAAAAACTTTTAATATGACAGTCGGATTGATGAAATTCAATGTTTATAAAGAGTTATTAAGCGGAGTAACTTTGCCAAGAGTTACTCCTGGAATAAATTGATCCCAACCCATGTGTATATATATATATATATATATATATAAAGCGTCTAAGTGGGTTGGCATACTAAAGAAAGTGATAAAAGCAAGTTTTTTTTTTTAATTAGTAAACCCTCGATTTTATCCTCAAAACATATCATTTTTCTCCTCACAAATCTTTAAATTAAATTAATTGCATAAGTTGTCCTTTAACTTTCATAGTATCCATCAAATTGATTCTTGTCAGGGACCAATATGACGAGATAATGTGAAAGTTAAAGGACTAATGTGACAGATATTTGAAAGTTTAACGATTATTTATACAATTAACTTAATTTAAGGACTAATAAGTAGAGATATGACAAGTTCAGGAATGAAATGCAAGGTTTATTCGTCTAAAATTCAAGGCCTTGGTACAAAATAATGCACAAGATGCCTATTTTAAAAATAACGTCTACGTGCTACACAAGTTTTTAATTTTATTATATTTTTAATATTTAAATCTTTCATATTAAGAAATAAATTTTCCATCTTTAATTTTGACATACAATGCAAAAAAATAAATTAAAGGTAATTACATTAACATGGTTTATTAAATTTTATTGTAAACAATATCACTTAGGGCTGTTCAAAGAACTGTAACAAACTGAACCATACTGCAGAATCATACTACACCCGATTAAAAACAATCGAACTATTAACTCAGTTCAATGTGATGAACTTTTTAAAAAAACAGTTCACAAATTGAGTGGTGTATGTAACATCCCAAAATTTGAACTCTAGGAAGTATAACAAGATTATAAATAAAGAACTTTGTTAAGATAGAGGTTGGAAATTGAATGAGAGTTCAAGATTTTAGAGGGAGTTAAGAGGGGAATCAAGTGGCAAAACCCCAACACAAATGGTAATGGAGCTTAGGAGGAATCAAGCTAGGGATATGCAAGATTAACAGGTATATAACTAAGGAAGATTAGGAGGAAGATGTTTTGAGTGAGAGAATTGGGTTAAAGAGGGTTAAAAACTGAGTTTCAGGGGGTAGCTCTGTAGTATTTTTGCTCAAGCGAGAAGGTCCGTGCTTGAGTGAATATATCAGAAACAGGGAGAGTTTTGGGTACTAATAAATGAGGTTGAGAGTTATCGAGCATTTTCATTTAAATGAGGAAGAGCTCGCTCAAGCGCTCGCTTAAGCAAGAACGTGACAGAGAGGCCCCGTGTGATTTTCGCCCAAGCGAGAATTTCTTGCTTGAGCGAGAACGCACAGATACAGTTTTAAAAATAGAATCAGGGCCATTTAATTTGGCCCCAAAATAAAAAACATTTCCCACAAACCCCTTTTGTGCCCTAGAGGAGAAACGTGAAGAGGAGAAGAAGGGAGAGCTTGGGAGTGAGGAATCAAGGAAGAAGGGACCAAGGAGGCTCATCTCATCCCCTCAAGATATCTATTTTCTACTCTAGAGGTGAGTGTAATCCACCGACTCACTCTCATATTGCGTGTAAAACCCTAAATGAACCCTCTTCTCTACCCCCCCTTCTTATTTTGCCTGTGATTGCTTGATTGATGAGGTTTGAAACTTTCCCTAATGGTTTTGTGATGGTTATGTTCTTGGATTTCTTCGAAAATGCCTAGGCATTAGGGTTTTGGCCTTTGGAGATTTTAAAAAGCATATGAATGTGTTTTTAATTCTCATAAATAATGTTAGTATGTTCAATGGGGTTTCTCACATGCATGATGATTTTACTCATGTCACAAAATACACACACATGAGAAAGGAATTTGAGGGGTCTTCAGACCAAGAGGAAACATGCATGAATTTTATATACTCTTACATCACGAGTTCATTGCATACTTTTGTATGAAAGGAAAATTATGGGTCTTTTGACCTAGCTAGAGGAAATTATGTAAGAGTCAAATGAAATGTTGATTGATAATTAAGACATGAGAAAACAGCGAGGTCTTATGATTGTGGGGAAGAGGTTCCTCACTTTCTAGGACAATGATCTTAGGTCTGTCCACAGGATAAGTGAAAATACCCCAGGAGTGTTGGGTAAAACACTAGACGGTTGATTGTTGCATTTCATACATTGATAATTATGTAATGATGTATATGTTTCGTTGTGTATTTTCATTTTCCTAAACACCCACATTGCTAGTATGATTGCACTCACTGGGACGTAAGTCTTACCACACGTTTTGTGGTTATATTTTAGAAATGCAGGGTGTCCAGCTGGAGCTGAAAGAGATGACTAGGAAATCCAAGGGTGGACCTATCCCCTCACCTCCACTCATTAGTTAGGAAATTTTTTGATTTAGATGTGATTGTGTATATTCAATGGAATTAACTGCTATGTATTATGAGCCTTGATTGGCACGAACATATGTAGAATGTCCCCTGGTATGTAATGCTTAAGTAAACGTTTGATTACCTAAGTCGAATATGTGTTGTATGTCACAATATCAATAATGTCGCGAAAATGAATTATGTAAATTTGGGAATGTATTTCCAACAGACACTATTCTTAGGTTTCTGAAATTAGGACGTTACAGTCTACCAGTTGAATACGGTGAACCCATAACCAAAACTAAACCAGCATATGTTAATCTCGCTCGCAAATTAGCTTTCTCCACTTCGCCCAACTTGTTTGAAAATTCTTTTCCACAATGAACCCTAAATCCCAAATCTAGATCAACATTGCAGGAACCCATTCCCAAATTTGAAATCGCCTCCTTAATCTTTGTTCATTTTCTCTTTGCCCCTACCCTCCATGAAGGCTATTTGCGTCAAGGTGATTTGTGTCTCAGAACTAGATTTGTGTCTACCTGTTGATGGATCTGCTCACTGAAGCAAGCCTCTCAGAACCAGATTTGTGTCATTGTCTGCTCGTTGAAGCAATCTAGTGCAACCACTCTTGTATTGTAAGTCCTTCTCTTTTGCCAACCAGAAATCGTTCTTCACTACCAACATTGTTAACACTTATATTTAACTATTGATGAACTCATACTGTACAATAGATGGTATGCATTTGCATTGGTCAACTTGTGTTAATCAAATTTATTAATGGTTATTTGATGTACGGAAAATATGAATTGCTCCTGCATGTGTTAATCAACTTAGTTTACATAAAATTGATCATCATTTGGAGTTGGAGCAATATTCTCTTCTCATTTGCAATAGATATTACATGATCAGTTGACTCCATTTTTTCTTACTATATAATATTCCTATTTTTTGAATTTCATATGTGCATTATGTATTTCATTATGTAAGACTTCAATATTTAAACATTCACGTCACTTGTTTTTTTGTCTCTATGCCATTTATGATTTTAGCTAATGTTTGGTGTGAATGCTATATATGCTGCAACATTTGAAAGTAAATAGAAATTTATTCTGACCAAAGCAGTACTTATGTGTGTTGTTCTGTAGCTATCTATTAAAGGTAAAGGTGTCGAATTAACTTTTTAACTGCTGGTAGGACAATCATCTTTGCAAGATTGTGCTGGACTCCGGGTGAGCTAATTCAAGCTGAATAGTGTTCATAGAATTGGCCAAGTATTCTCAAACTTGATTTTTGTTAAATAGAAAAATGATTTAGGCCAGGTATTTTTGTCTTGTGATGTTGCAATGCATGAGTAATTTGAGACATCCATGCTTTATTGTCAATTTTTTACCTTCTTTAAATTCTTTGACTCAATCATAGTTACACATACCGATGCATATACTTTTGTTTTAAAAGAAATTTTTGAAACATGTTCCCTTTTGCTTTTATTTAATGTTAAAACATGTTCACTTTGTTTAATGAAGTATGTACCAACTATCCTTTTAGTTTAAGTATATATCCATCTCAAACCATCGAGCTTGTAAACATGGGTTTCAAGTTCATACTATTTTATTTTTACTGTATGTTTATTATTCAAGTTAAATTTGAGAAAAACCTTAGATTCTTGTTCGATATTAAATATTAATGAGCAAGCTCACTATTATTTTATCTTGAATTGTCCAAGTCAGACTATTTGGGAAGAAACCATTTTTAATGGACTTGTTAATAGTTAGTTTTAAATCTATATCTTATACCTGATAAAATTTCGGTTCACTACATTTCTCATTATCTCTGGGTGCATACTTGATCATGTTGTATGTTACCATGTTCAAGTTGTGCATTTGGATACCAATGGGAAATGTTGCCAAAATTTCATCAGGTATAAGCTATGAGATTTAAAACTAACTATTAAACAAGTGTAAAAAAGGTATCTTCTCAAATGGGATAAGACCATACCTTGTAAAGGAGATGAGGAGGGAGCTAAGGAGTTAGTTAATTCAATTAACATGTTAGATTTTTAAACAAATTTCATCACTAGGTTATCCTGTGGACCATCCTTTGTCAGAGACCGTAGAACATTCAATTTCTACTACACCAAATTCCCTTGGCACAACTGTACCGTTACCAACTCATAATAATTGATCAACGACATCGGATCACTTTATTGTAGAATTAGGTGATGTGAAGAAGACAAGATGCAACTTTTGTGGTACCCTAATTAAGTATAGGGATGGTACAAGTGGTATGGAAAACCCATTTAAAGAGATACAAGAAGAATCCCTACAGAGAAGGAAACAAAAAGCTAAGAACAAATGGTTCCTCATCACAAACTGTAGAAGGGAAAGTGGGTGGTGGTGTCGACTCTTCGCCAACTTATTTTAAATTTGACCAAGAGATATGTCAAGCAGAACATATGAAGATGTTTGTGGTTGTCGAGCTCTCATTTCAATTTATGGAGAACAAAGCATTTTGTAAGTTTCTTGGAGTCTTGCAACCACTATTCAGTGTTCCATCATGCACGCTCTACATTAACGCGCGATATTTATGCACTCTTCAATGAGGAAAGAGAAAAGTTGAAGAAATTTCTTTGGAAGCATTGCGGAAGAGTTTGTCTTACCATAGACACATAGATATTGATATAGAATTTGACATACATGAGTCTGATTGCATACTTCATTGATAATAATTACAGGCTGCATAAGAAAATTTTGAACTTTCGCAAGTCACAGGACATTCAGGAGAGGTGATGGATAAAAATGTTGAGATGTTTTTGGATGATTGGAAGCTGAATAGGGTATTTAATTTAATTGTGGATTATAACGTCCTAATACCGAAAAGTAAGGAATAATGCTCGTTAGAAGCACATTCCTGAATTTATGGAACTATTTTTTGTGACATTACTAATATCGTAAAACATACATAACATAAGAGGCTTAAGTAATCCAATGTTTACATAAGCGTTCAACATCAACATATACGGTCATAAATACAATCTGGTGCCATCCAGTGGCTCAAATAAACATAAACAATTAATTCAGTTAATTATATACATATACATCAGAATATGGAAGTTTTAAAGCAAAACAAAGTGGAACTAGCAGAGGGGTCCACTCTTGGACTTCCAATTCCTCCAGTTAAGCCTCTGGCTAAGAATCCTACATATCTAAATAAATCCACAAACGTGTAGTGAGACTTAAGTCTCAATGAGTGCAATCATGCAAGCAGTGTGAGTAAACAGGCAAATGTAAATGCAATAGGGAAACATATACTCAATCACATCATCATGTATAAGGTTAGCAAGACATGCATTTGTTAGTCCTCTGGTGTTTAATGTTACATCCCAATTTTATTATTTCTTTCGATAGACTATAATAAATATCTTTAGAATAGTAAGCTTAAAAACTTCATAAGACATCAAGTAGACGACTTGATCGTGAGATCTTATGAAGAACTATTCTTAAAATAGTCCCTAGTCAAGCATCTCTTAGGACAATTTGATGCATTAAGACTACTATGTGAGTTTATTGATGATCACATATCACGGATCATGGATATGAGATATCAAGTACTCACATAAGTATAAATTAAGAGTAATAATGTATTGGGTTGACCCACCATAAGAATGTTGCATGGTTTGTTACATAATGATGTATTAGTCACTATGATTCCTACATAGGATATTATGTTTTAATATAATCAAACGTCACCTATAGAAAAGTGATTATTAAGTTGGTTTTTAGAAATATAATAAATTATGTGGTGGAATGTGAGTGACCTAGATGAGATTTGTCCCTCCTATGTAACAGGAGTGATATCCGTGGACCTCTTGATAAAGTTAGACTACAAAATGTGTTGTCATGCTCAAAGGGGTAAACATGATATGTTTATTTTCTGTATAGTTTGCTTGGGCATCAAGAAGCATAAATTCAACTGTACAAAGAAAACACATTCCATGCCCTTGTGTTCAATTAGATATCTAGACAAAGAGACAATTTATATAGAATATTATCACAAAATAAGATACGTCAAATCACTGACATTCTCAATATTTAGGTATTAGTGATGTATTGCTAGATACCACTCACTATTTATAATATTAAATATAAAAAGGTTTTATTTTAATATCATAACTAGATATTAAAAGAACTTATTGGGTCACACACACACAACAAGTCCACTACGAATGTTAGAAATTCTAATCGTATTAGAATAATAACATAAAGCCAAACTCATAAGAGATAGGATTAATGAGTGACGGTTAAACCCTAACCACAATCTATATATATCGCATTAGATGTACAACCCTAAATATATGAGTAGTCGCTCTCTTCTCTCCAAGCACTATTAGCATAAGTGAGGAGCATTTCCTAGTTTTCTCGTTGGTGTGGATACCTCTAGAGATGTACCTACAACTATCTTGTTTGCGATTTGAAAGGTATAACTAATCGTTTTATTTCTATAGTGCCTTAATTTATGTTTTCACATTAACGTATAAGAGGGAATCCAATTGTTTCGTTGCACCCTGTCCGTGCTTGATTACCTGCACAGAAGAACAATAAAAAGATAAACTCTCTCTCAATAATGACTAACCCTCTTGATCCATAACAATCTGAGTGGTGAATCAACAACTACCAAATATGCATCAAGCCCATCAATAGTAATTGTTGAAGCACTCCTTGCTCCTTGGTTCACATAGGCTTCAGTATATAACCCAAAATGGTCATGAGGTAGATGATAGTAAAGTATGTTCTAGGAGCATACGAACTTCAAATTCTAAAACTACTCGCATAACAAAACAAGTAGAGTATATAAGTCATCTACCCTAGGGTTGGGAATAAAGAAAATAATAAA
The DNA here is from genome assembly GCA_026901365.1 of Sesbania bispinosa. Taxonomy (NCBI): domain Eukaryota; kingdom Viridiplantae; phylum Streptophyta; class Magnoliopsida; order Fabales; family Fabaceae; genus Sesbania; species Sesbania bispinosa. Next base: position 3,761,981 of record QLOH01000008.1, on the reverse strand, counting down.
TAAGATATAAAATAATTTTAAATATATGTAAATAAAGTACATAAACTAAAAAGATGAAAAAAAAAGTAAATGTATACAAAAAAGGGTAAAATAAAAAAAGGTTTTCATAAAGCTTTGCACAATTAATTTAATTAAACAACCAATTAAAAAATGTGTCCCTGTCTAGTTTCTAGCTATCGTGACCCAAAAGAATAATGAGGGGAAAAGGGAGTCGTCTCAAATTTTAGTAGAAATAGGAAATAGTTTAAATATCCAGAAAATCTGTCTTTTAAAATCAGGTGTGACAACCGATTCTGTCAGGGAAAAAGTGGAGACTGAACCCTCACAACACCGATTCTAAGAGGATTGCCTAAAATTGATTGTGCAAATCAAATATGTTATTTTACCCCCTTTTTTTATAAAAAATTAAAATGTAAAGGAATAAATAAATAATTAAGAAAAAAGTATTTTTACTTGATGAGCAAAACATGCTATTTTTATAAATCTCCTAGTGAAATGAGAAACTTCAAAGTTATATAATTCTTTTACCAAATAAGTGTAAGTTGTTTAATTTTAATTAAAACTAATCTAATATTCCAAATAAATAACACACAAATAATTTAAATAATAAAAACAAAGAAAAAAGATTAGCCAAGACTTACATGGAAGGAAACAATTGTTGATATTTTGATCCCGTATACTCTTTAGAATCAACTAAAGTACAATTTATACTAAAAACACACTCTATACTTTGTACTCCAACAAAAAAATAAACTAAAACACATTTTTTATATTTTACACTAAGCCCTATTTACTCAACATTCTTTATGCACTTGTAAAACATGAGGAATATATGAATATTATTTACTATTGAAAACATAATTATAATCACTATCATATACACCAATTCTATTTGTTGGAAAAAGATTAAACCATAGTCTAAAATCTTTAAGTTTTGATATATAACAATCTGAAGAATTTTTATTAGTCTTAAGAATTAACAAAGTATGAAGTGTATGACTGCAACTCTCAAGAAGGTCTTAAGTGAGAACAACATACTCTGATGGCCTGAAATGGATCTGTAAAGATGGATAATAGGATTGTTGAATTGCTTGAGGAAAATACCTCAACAGCTGAATATTTATATACATGGTGTACACCTACTAATAAAGGAAACATATGAAATACAATATGTACAAAATAAGGAAACATAGACCTATGCAAAAATAAGGAAATATAACTATACAAATCAACACCTAATGTAGTTTCCTAGTTACCTTAAATACACTTTTCTATTATAATTTCCCTAAATAGGAGATATTCTCTAACACTCCCCCTCAAGCTGGAGCATACAAATCATATGCGCCAAGCTTGCCACAAAGAAATTGTATTCGAGGACCCTCGAAGGGACTTTGTCAGAATGTCTACTAGTTGATCATTAGAGTTAATAAACTCAATGACAACTTCCTTGGAGAGAACATTTTCCCTGATAAAGTGACAGTCAATCTCTATATGCTTGGTTCTTTCATGAAAGACTGGGTTGGACGCAATGTGGAGTGCAGCTTGGTTATCACAATATAACTCCGTCTCGTTAATGTTACCAAACTTCAACTCACTAAGCAACTGTTTTACCCAGATGAGTTCACAAGTAACCAATGCCATAGCACAATATTCAGCCTCAGCACTTGATCGAACAACTACTTGTGTTTCTTACTCTTCCAAGATATGAGGTTTCCACCTACAAAGACACAATAACATGAAGTGGAGCGTCTATCAATGGGAGAACCAGCCCAGTCTCCAACTGAATATTCAACAACATGAGTGTTTCCTTTGTCTTCATAAACCAACCCTTGACCAAGAGCATTTTGAATGTATCTCAGAATTTGAGTCACTGCATTCCAGTGATCAACACGAGGAGATTGCATGAACTGACTTACTACACTGACTACAAAAGAGATATTTGGTTTGGTTATAGTAAGATAATTTAGTTTCCCAATTACCTTTCTATACCTGCCAGGATCTTGATAAAGCTGCCCCTGATCTGGTAACAACTTGCTATTTGGATCCATGGGAGTGTCAATAGGCTTACAATTTATCATTCCTGTTTCCTCCAATATATCTAAAGCATACTTCTTTTGTGAAATTGTAATACCACTTTAGACTGAGCAACCTCCAAACCAAGAAAGTACTTTAGTTTACCCAAATCTTTGGTTTGAAAATGATCAAATAAATGTTTCTTTAACCGAGATACTCCCTCATGATTATCACCTACAATGACTATATCATCCACATAAACCACTAAAAAAATACACCGACCAACTGAATTATGTTGATAGAAAACTGAATGATCAACTTCACTGCGAGTCATACCAAACTTTTGTACCAATATGCTAAACTTCTCGAACCAAGCTCAGGGAGATTGTTTCAAACCATAAAGAGATCTCTTCAACTTACACACCAAGCCAGACCCCCCCTGAGCAACAAACCCAGGTGGTTGCTCCATATAGATTTCTTCTGAAAGGTCTCCATCAAGGAATGCATTCTTGATGTCAAGTTGAAGTAACGGCCAATGGCGAATGGCTGCCATGACAAGAAGAAGTCGAACAGAAGCCATCTTAGAGATTAGAGAGAATGTGTCGCTATAATCAAGGCCATATGTTTGAGTGCATCCCTTAGCAACCAAGCGAGCTTTAAGACGATCATTACAACCATTTGAATCAACTTTCACAGCATATACCCATCTGCATCCTACAACTTTCTTCCCCGGAGGAAGGTGAACGAGATCCCATGTGCCACTATGCTCAAGAGCAGTCATTTCATAAATCATAGCTTGCCTCCATCCCGAATGAGAAAGTTCCTCACAGACACTTTTAGGAATAGGAACAGAGGACAAAGAAGATACAAAGACATAATATGATGGTGATAAACGATGAAAACTTAGAAAGTTGTAGATGCGATGAGGATTTCGAGTGGATCAAGTACCTTTCCGAAGAGCAATGGGAGGATCATCACTTGATTGTCATGACTTTGTTAGGAATATGCACTAGAGACTTATATATTTATGAACATCCATCACTTGTATCATGTTATTTTATAAAGGCAAACTTATTCTTTTAGAATATAATTATTGTCCTTAGAATAGTAAGCTTAAACTTCATAAGAAATCGAGTAGATGACTTGACCGTGAGATCATATAAAGAACTATTCTTAACTAGTCCCTAAACAAGTATCATCTTAAGACAAAGATGCATTTAGACTAGTATGTTAGTTCATTGATGATTACATCTCACAGATCATGGATATGAGATATCATGTGCTCACATAGGTACACATTAAGAGTAATGGTGTACTGGACAGACCCACCTTAAGAACGTTGCATGGATTGTTACATAAGTGTCATGAACGTTTCACAAATTGATAAATGTTATATATAAAGTCCTTTGACCTGAAATCACTACGATTCCTACATAAGGAATTATGTGTTTTGAATATCATCAAACGTTACCTGTAATAGGGTGATCATAAAGTTGGTATTTGGACATATAATAAATTATGTGGAGGAATGTGAGTGCCCTAGATGAGATTTGTCCCTCCTATGTAACAGGAGTTATATCTGTAAGCCTCTTGATAAAGTGAGACTACAAAATGCATGGCCATGCTCAAGAGGATAAATATGAGATATTTATTTTCTGTACAGTCTACTTGGGGATCAAGAAAATATAAATTGAACTATACAAGGTTGACACAATCCATGCCCTTGTGTTCAATTAGATATTTGGACAAAGGGACAGATCATATAAATTATTATCATAAAATAGGATTTATCAAGTTATTGATAATCTCAATATTTGGATAGTGATGTGTTGCTAGATACCGCTCACTATTTATGATATTAAATATAAAAAGGGTTTTATTTTAATATTATAACCAAATATTAAAAGCCTATTGGGTCACACGCATACAACAAGCCACTAGGAAAGGATAATAATTCTAATTTAATTTAATTAGAATTATAACGTAATGGGTCAGGCCCATAAGTGTAAGGGTTAAGTGAGTGAAGGGGTAAAACCCTAGCCACCACTCTATAAATAGAGCATATGATGCACTACCCCATAGACACATGAGCAATCGCTTCTTACTTTCTAAGGCTACTAGCAGAGCTGATGAGAGTTTCCTAGTCCGGCTGTTGGCGTGGATACCAATAGAGACGTTGTTACTCTTGCCTCGTTTGTAATCCTAATAAGGTACGACCTTTCGTTTTAATACCTTTTATGCCTTGATTCGTGTTTTCGCAAACGATTATAACAAGGGAGGGAATCCATTTATTTCCGCTGCACCCTGACCACATGCTTGATTCCCTTCAATTGGTATCAGAGCTTTGGTTTGTGATAAACACGTTTTAGGCTTTTAATATTGTGAAGATTATGATTTTTTGTTGTTTTTATGCTAAAAAAATGTAGCGCTGATATCTGGGCTGCAACCTGCGCTGCAGCGCAGACTGAAGCACAGATCTGCGCTTGCAGTCTAGGCTGCAGCGTAGACTGGAGCGCAGTTTACATATTTTCGATTCCGATACTTGCGCTTCACCTACCGCTGTAGCGCAGGTAAAGCGCAAGCGAAACACAACTTTCAGAATCAGTTTAGTTTGTTCCCTTTATTGATTGTTTCATGTGCGATGTATATATGTTTATATGTTCTAATGTTGGAGGGTCCTATGGAACATGAAAGAGTTCATGTCTTGGGCGTCAAAGGGTTCAATTGTTGAAACCTTGTCTCGACTCAAATATTGGTTGCGATAAACATGCCTCTTATCAATTTTCTGACAAGAGCATATTCAAATGATACGAGGGACTTACACGTTTATCGGTTCGTGAAGTATTTGTTTGATGCGAGACATTTATTGATGATTGGTTAAATGTTTATCAAATCAAATTTTGTTTCGAGACACTGCGTAGCGTGTTATTTGTTTACGCGTAATCAAACCTCGCTTAATATATACATTTCATTATATCACTCGTTTTACAATCAATGGATGTTGAGTTTGCATGATGACTGGTTATGGCCTTAGTTGTTTTAATTTAAATACGACTTGCGTGTCGTGTCTTACCTCTTAACATTCCTCTTGTAATTCTCTTCTGATCTCTATCCCCCCGTATGTTAAACGAGGTTTCTTCTTGTTATGTAATGTAACCGGGAGGACATGGAGCATGGATTCAGTGGAAGATTTGGAGAGCTCAAGATTATATACAAGATTATATAGTTGATGTAATTTTGTATTTGTTTTTAGGAGTCCATAACCATATCATGTATTTGTATGAGATGCATGCTTGTATGTTAAATGGTTTAACAACGAATAAAATTAAAGCGATCAAATCCCTCAATGCTCGTGTTCCTTCCAATGAATGACACTCGTCAAAACTAGAATCGATTAAGTGTGGGTCTGCCAAAGCAGGGTACATTTATCTATTCTAGTAAAAGACGATAGGATTAAAGTAATATCCGATTGTCAACCGTTGGTCTTTGATTGGGTATATTCAATAGGATTGAAAAACCCAAAGGCACAAATATTAAGTCATGTTTTGCCTTCTAATGTATGACACTTGTCTAGACTTCGAATCGATTAAATGTGGGTCTGCCAAAGCAGGGTGCATTTATCTATTTTAGTGAGACACGATAGGATAAAAGTAATATCCGACTGCCATGTCATTGGGTTTTGACTTAACTAGGTATATTCAATAGGATTGAAGAACCTAGAGGCACTAAGTTAGGCATTAATTCATAAGATGAATTAGAATAAGAGTTATTCACCTAACTATCCAAGAGTTATATGAGATACAATTGGAAAGTGTGTTCCTACCTAAATAACCTTTTCTTAAGCGATCAGCCAAAGCTGACTTAAAATTAGGTGAAATATGGATCTTGGCCCACTAGAAAATCTAGTGATGAGATTTTCTGATTCTTTATATTGAGGGTACTTGTTTTGAATCAAAATAGTGGGTGACATATTTATTTAAAGACCTTATTAAATATGTTTGTTATATGATACTTACATGCATAATTACCTTGGCAACGAACACAATAATTAACTTTTATTGAGATCTGTCCTTGAAAAGGACAAACTGTCTGGAATTAATTTTCTAGACTGGTATAAGACCTAAGGATTATCCTTAGGAAAGACTGTATGTCCTGGAAGAGCCTGTTCCTGAAACACCCGCTGCAAATGCTTCGAAAGCTGACAAGGATGCTTTAGAAAGCATCTGGATGTTGCTTTCGATGTAGGTTGCCTTGTGCTTGCTACCATGAATACTGAAAACACATGAGAACATGGAGGCGTACAATATGATTGTACACTTAAAAAGACCTTATCAAGGACAAGCTAGGCTTGAACGATTTGAAGTCTCATAAGCACTTTATCAATGTAGACTGGCAGAGGGAACCCCTTTTGGTGCTCATGTACTCAAAACAATTGGGTACATTGAAAAACCTATAAAGGCTTGGATTCTCATTAGGCCAAGAGTTGGCCACTGATCTTGTCCTGCAATCGTTGCTGGACAGCTATAGTCGATTCATCATGAACTATAACATGAATGAATTTGACAAACCACTGCCAGAATTGTTAAGCATGTTAAGAACAACTGAGCAAAACATTAATAAAGGTAAATGGAAGTCCAACCTGGAAAAGGCAAAGGGCAAGAAGAAGTTCAAGAAGCCCTATTTCAAACCAAAGGACAAAGGCAAGGATAAGCCTAGTACCTTTGTTTTGAAGCCTATGGGTGGGATAGCTAAGGAAGGAAAATTGTTTCCACTGTGGCTAATCAGGACATTGGAGACTGTGTAAAGTACCTGGAGGAGATCAAGAAAAAAAGGGAAGTGAGACTTCCGCTTCAGAATATATTGTTATAGAAGTCAATTTACCTACTTCTGTATCTTGGGTATTGGATACCGGATGTGAATCTCATATTAATGTGAATGTGAAGGATCTAAATGAAGTAGGTCATTGGCTAAAGGAGAAGTCGACCTACGTGTGGGAAATGGAGCAAGAGTTGCTGCCTTAGCTGTAGGAACATATTATTTAATTTTGCCAACTGGACTAGTTATTGGACTAAATTGTTATTTTGTGCCTGCCATTAGTGGGAATATTATTTCCGTTTCTTGTTTAGACAAGAGTGGTTTTTCATTCATAATAAAGAACAATAGTTGTTCAATTTATTTGAATGATATATTTTATGGCTGTGCAAAGTTGAACAATATGAAGTGTCTATCTATAACATAAGTGCTAATAGGGTCCAAACAAATGATTTGAACCTGACTTATCTTTGGCATTGTTGCTTAGGCCACATAAATGAGAAATACATATCAAAACTCCACCAAGATGGTTATTTGGACTCATTTGATTTAGAATCAATTGAGATATGTGAATCTTGTTTATTGGGAAGATGACCAAAAACCTAATCATCAGAAAAAGGGTGAAAAGGCTGGTGATCTTCTTGGTCTCATACATAGTGATGTATGTGGGCCCATGGGCACAATGGCTAGAGGAGGTTTTTCAATACTTCATCACTTCTACTGATGATTCCAGCAGATATGGATTTGTGTATCTGATGAAACACATATTTGAGTCCTTTGAAGAGTTCAAGGAATTTAAGAATGGAGTATAAAACCAACTTGGCAAGACTATTAAAACACTTCGATAAGATCGAGATGGAGAATACTTAAGCCAACATTTGATGACTATCTAAGAGAGTGTGGGATAACGTCTCAACTCACTCCTCCTGGAACACCTCAATGGAATGGAGCTTCGGAAAGGAGAAATTGAACTCTATTAGATATGGTTCGTTCTATGATGAATCACACTGATCTCCCCGACTCCTTTTTGGGGTCATGCTTTGTTAACAGTAGCCTTCACACTAAATCGTGTTCCATCTAAGGCTGTCATAAAGACACCATATGAGACATGGACTGGGAAAATACCTAGTATGTCTTTTATGAAAGATTTAGGGTTGTGAAGCTTATGTGAAACGCCAAGTCTCAGATAAGCTAGGACCCAAATCAGATAAGTGCTTATTTTGTGGGATACCTAAAAGAAACTAAGGGTTACTATTTCTATAATCCTAGCGAAGGCAAAATGTTTGTCGCTAGGACTGCTGTATTCTTAGAGAAGGAATCTGTCTCTAAGAAAATGAGTGGGAGGAAAGTAGAACTTGAAGAAATTCAAGTACCACAGAGTAGCAATGAGTCAATAATGGAACAAGAGCAAATACCACAAAGTGTTGTGGAGCCACCTGCTCAAGTAGCGCAACACTTGCGTAGGTCAGACAGGGTACGTCACCAACCTGATAGATATGGGTTCCATGTGTCTTAGGAAGGCTATGTATTGCTAATGGATCAAGATGACCCAGTGACTTACCAAGAAACTCTTTTGAGTCCAGAATCTAAGAAATGGCTTGATGCCATGAGATCTGAAATGGATTCCATGTACACTAACAAGGTATGGACCTTGATTGAGCCACCCGAAGGGATAAAACCCATAGGGTGCAAGTGGGTTTTCGAAAGGAAACTGACATGGATGGTAATTGTAAGTACCTTAAAGCACGATTGGTGGCTAAGGGTTTCACGCAAATTCATGGTGTAGACTATGATGAAACCTTTTCCCCAGTTGCCATGCTCAAATCTGTTCGGATCTTGCTTGCTATTTGCAACTTACCATGATTATGAAATCTGGCAAGTAGATGTCAAGACAATCTTCTTGAATGGAAGCCTTCTTGAAGATGTGTATGTGATACAACCTAAGGTTTTGTTATACCTAAAGGTATGTAAGTTGCAACGAATCCATTTATGGAATTAAAGCAAGCTTCTAGAAGCTGGAATCTTCGTTTTGATGAAGTTGTTAAGCAGTTTGGTTTCATTAAAAATGAAGATGAGCCTTGTGTCTACAAGATGGTTAGTGACAGCAAAGTGGTTTTTCTGGTTTTGTATGTAGATGACATACTCTTCATAGGAAATGACATTCCTACCTTCAGTCTGTAAGGATTTGGTTAGGAAGTTGTTTTACTATGAAAGATTTGGGCGAAGCAACCTATGTGTTAGGTATCAAGATCTATAGAGATAGATCTGAAAGATTACTTGGCCTAAATTGAAGTACATGCATAGACAAGGTGTTAAAATGGTTTTTAACACGCAAGATTCTGATAAAAGGAATTTTGCCTATGTCACATGGTATAAGTCTATCTAAGGCTCAATCTCCTTCCAGTAAAGGAGAGAGAGATCGCATGAGTAAGATTCCTTATGCATCTGCTATAGGGTCTATCATGTATTCCATGTTATGTACTCGACCAGACATATCATATGCTCTAAGCATGACTAGTAGATACCAATCTGATCTTGGTGAAGGCCACTAGACAACAATCAAGAACATCTTTAAGTACTTGAGAAGAACTAAGGATTCATTCTTGATATATATATATATATATATATATGGAAGTGAGGAAGAGCTACTTGTAAAGGGTTACACTGATGCTAGCTTCCAAACCGACAAAGATATTGAAGATCGCAATCAGGTTATATGTTTTGTTAGTATGATGGCGCTGTGAGCTAAAAAAAAAATTCAAAGCAAGAAACAGTCGCTGTTACAAACCCATTAAACCCCTTGTGCAGCAGAAGCATGAGGGAACACTAGATCATTGGGCATAAGAGTTATGTCTGAATGTCTCTAGTGCAAGTGGGAGATTGTAAGGAATATGCACTAGAGACTTATATTTAATGAACATCCATCACTTGTATCATGTTATTTTATAAAGGCAAACTTATTCTTTTAGAATATAATTATTGTCCTTAGAATAGTAAGCTTAAACTTCATAAGAATCAAGTAGATGACTTGATCGTCAGATCTTATGAAGAACTATTCTTAAATAGTCCCTAGTCAAGTATCATCTTAAGACAAAGATGCATTTAGACTAGTATGTGATTTCATTGATGATCACATCTCACAAATCATGGATATGAGATATCATGTGCTCACATAGGTACACATTAAGAGTAATGGTGTACTGGACAGACCCACCTTAAGAACGTTGCATGGATTGTTACATAAGTGTCATGAACGTTTCTTAAATTGATAAATGTTATATATAAAGTCCTTTGACCTGAAATCACTACGATTCCTACATAAGGAATTATGTGTTTTGAATATCATCAAATGTTACCTGTAACAGGGTGATCATAAAGTTGGTATTGGACATATAATAAATTATGTGGAGGAATGTGAGTGCCCTAGATGGGATTTGTCCCTCCTATGTAACATGAGTTATATCTGTAAGCCTCTTGATAAAGTGAGACTACAAAATGCATGGCCATGCTCAGGAGGATAAATATGAGAAATTTATTTTCTATACAGTCTACTTGGGGATCAAGAAATATAAATTGAACCATACAAGGTTGACACAATCATGCCCTTGTGTTGCAATTAGATATTTGGACAAAGGGACAGATCATATAAATTATTATCATAAAATAGGATTTATCAAAGTTATTGATAATCTCAATATTGGATAGTGATGTGTTTGCTAGATACCGCTCACTATTTATGATATTAATATAAAAGGGTTTTATTTTAATATTATAACCAATATTAAAAGCCTATTGGGTCACACGCATACAACAAGCCACTAGGAAAGGATATAATTCTAATTTAATTAATTAGAATTATAACGTAATGGGCCGACCCATAAGTGTAAGGGTTAAGTGAGTGAAGGGGTAAACACCTAAGCCACCACTCTATAAATAGAGCATAAGATGCACAACCCCATAGACACATGAGCATCGCTTCTTACCTTCTAAGGATACTAGCAGAGCTGAGGAGGGTTCCTAGTCTGGCTGTTGGCATGGATATCAATAGAGACGTTGTTACTCTTGCAATCGTTTGTAATCCTAATAAGGTACGACCTTTCGTTTTAATACCTTTTATGCCTTGATTCGTGTTTTCGCAAAATGATTATAACAAGGGAGGGAATCCATTTATTTTCGCTGTCAACCCTGACCACATGCTTGATTCCCTTCAGACTTTGGCAGGTTCGTGATAGGAGAAGCTGTTGGAGTTGGACATGAATCACTAGGACCTTTTATTATGTCTTCTGTTGGTGGAAGAACTTGTTGTGTTCTTCGTTGATATGTGATGAGATGGTGCTGTGAAGGAACTGACTGAGTCTCTCCGTGCTGGACAGGCGAAGAACTAGATGATAAAACCTGCAAAGGAGACAGAGGTGGACCAAAATAGGGAATCGGTAATACATCAGAGATTGTATTAGACTCAATGAAAGAGGTGAAGTATGGTGTTCCTTCAAAGAATGTTACATCTGCAGAAATATACCAATGACGAGAGGAAGGACAAAAACACCGATATCCTTTTTGTAGCCTAGAATAGCCTACAAAGACACATTTGATAGCACGAGGAGACAATTTATCTGTATCAGGAGAGAGGTTATGAACAAAACAAGTACCCACCAAACACACGAGGAGGGACAACATATAGAGACTTTGTAAGAAACAATAATTTGTGAGGTACTTGGTTATTAATAACAGAAGAAGGCATACGATTAATGAGATAACAAGCTGTTAAAACAACATCCCCCCAAAAATGTAGAGGCATATTTTTACGTAATAACAAAGTTTTGGCAGTCTCAATAAGATGGGGATTTTTTCTTTCAGCCACACCATTTAGTTGAGGTGTGTAGGGACATGCAGACTGATGTAAAATACCATGAGATGACATAAATGATGAAAATTCATGAGAGAAATATTCTTTGGCACTGTCACTCCTTAAGATCTTAATTGATTTGCCAAATTGATTTTGTATTTCAATATAGAATGACTTGAATATAGAAAATAATTCAAATCGTTCTTTCATAAAAAACAACCAAGTAAACCTAGAAAAGTCGTCTATAAAGGTGACAAAATACTTGAATCCTAATGAATTAGAGACACGAATTGGACCCTGTATATCATAATGAATAATAGCAAAAGGTTCTATTTGATTTTGAACCCGAGTAGGAAAGGAAGAACGAGCATGCTTCCCGAGTTGACATGACTCACAATTTAGGGACTTCAATTTTGCAAGACATGGAACCATTAGTTGAAGTTTCTGTAAACTGGGATGACCTAGACGTTGATGAAGAAGGTGGGGAGACTCAGTAGCAGCACTTACTGTTGGAGACATGGTCTTCAAATAGTAGAGTCCTTGTGATTCACGTCCTACACCAATCGTCTTCCTCCCGTACCGCGATCCTGAATAATGAAAGAGTCAGAATCAAAGGTGACTGACCAATTAAGTGAATGAGTGAGCTGACTCAAGAAAATCAAATTAAGAGACATTTAGGCATGAATAGGACAAATTTTAATGAGATAGATTCAGTGGGAAAAACATGACCAATGCCTTAGACTGGTACTTTAGAACCGTTAGCAAGAGTAATAGAGTGAGAAATCTCAAGTAAAGGAGAAGAATATAGTGACAGAAGCACCAGAATAATAACCCAAGATGTCAGATTATGATCAGTATGAGATATACAAACTATATGATTACCGGTATGACCAATTGTAGTTGTGGCTGACTGATTTTGTTTGGCTGCCTTCCATTGCATATACTCCTAGATTTCAGCTTTGGACAAAAAAATAGGTTGCTTCCTGTCACAACTTCACAAAAGGATGTGGATGATGCCATTATAGCAACTGCAAAAGGAAGACTGACGGACTAAGTTCTGACTTTTAGGATATTTGACCCCCAAAACGGACAAAGGAGGCCTGGACGAACCTGACGGCACTGGCGACGAACAAATGGAGGCCTGGAAGGTGGCGGCGCATGAGGGAGCGTGTGGAAGCGAACGACGGTGTAGTTTTGGGGAATCAATAGATCGGCACCATCTGTGTCTATTGCTGACGTTACGGTGGCCGGACGGTGACTGTACGGTGGTCGGACGGTGCTGGATGGTGGTCGGACGGTTGCTGGACGGTGGCCGAACAGTGGCAGGTGGCCAGACAGTGGATGGACGTCAAGACTGTGAGAGAGGGACTGTGGACAGCGAACACGGATAAGGATTTAGATTTTTATCAGGCCCATAGGAGGTGAGCTCTGATACCATGTAAAGATGGATAATAGGATTGTTGAATTGCTTGAGGAAAATGCCTCAGGAGCTGAATATTTATATACATGGTGTACACCTACTAATAAAGGAAACATAGGAAATACAATTTGTACAAAATAAGGAAACATAGACCTATACAAAAATAAGGAAATACAGCTATACAAATCAACACCTAATGCAGTTCCTAGTTACCTTAAATACAATTTTCTATTCTAATTTCCCTAAATAGGAGATATTCTCTAACAGGATCATAGTCAGAAGAGATCATAAGCATCCTAATTCTTTTGTACTAACTCACGTTTGAAGCGCTCTCAAAAATTGTATCTTCATCAGACTCTACATCAAAAGTTCGAACTCTGAGAAAAGCAATTTGAGGTACTAAAGTCCGACATTATTCAAAATTCAAAATACTGTTGAATCAGTCTACATGCTTCTGTTTGGAGTAGAATCTTAGAAGATCTTTTTGGAGCAGAAAGCTCAACATCACAAAAGTAGAAAGAATGTCAGAAAAAGGACTTTAAGGTCTTCACACAACATTCTGGTCTACTTGTCACAACTGGTGTTGCAGAAAGGACAACCAACGACTCCATGCATTAAATGCTAAGAGACAACGTAAACCTACCCACACTCAACAACTTTGTCTCATGGAGCCTATAAATAGAATAAGGAATATTGAAGATGTATAAGAACGATTTTGAACAAGTGCATACACGTTGCATTCTACTGCTCTGGATCTTTATTCTTTCAATTCCTTCCATTCTTTTAGCTAGTCATTTCAAACGAGTTTTGATTTGAATTAAGACTTGATAAATCTCTATTTCAGATGCTTATTCACACTAAGTGTGTAAACCCAGAGTATCTCTTTTTTTGAAAAATTTGTTTGAGCCTAATAAGACTTGTTTATAATAAAGAATACATGTGTGTTAGGCCTGGGAAGCCTGTTGAAGAATATCTTGTAAGCCTAGAGGCAGTTTAGAATACTCTTGTAAGGTACATTGAAATAGTGAAAAATCCTAACTATGCTAGGGACTGGACTCAACACTTGTGATTAGTGTGAACAAGGATAAACAATTGTGTGATCTTTCTCCCTTTATCTTGTGTTATATTGTTTCACTAGCTTGGGTTAAATCTGTGTTAATCTATTAAACTTGTGTTTAAATCCTTTTGTGAAAATTTGTTTACGTGAGTCTGAAATTTTTAAACTCTGTTAAGAACTACTTCAGACCAAGTCTGAAGATTCGCACAAACAACCCTTTGTGAACTTGTGTTGCGAAAAACTTGTGAGTAGTGAAGAAAACACAATTCAACCCACTTCTTGTGTTTTACATGTTATTTCATTATTAACTAGTAAAATCAATCATAATGATTAACTTGACTCATAATGAAATAAAATAAGAAAAAATAAAACATAATCTATCCTAAAATAAAATATTTACCAGCATAAATAAAATATATTTTTAATATATTACAACACCCCCTAAGCTTGTGAATGGATATCAAACATTCCTAGCTTGCAAGCAAGTTCCTTCAATCGCGATGTATGTTGAGTGAACTGAGAAAAACTAGGGTAGAGGTCGTTGGGAGGTATGTGCCGCAATGAAAGAAACAAAAAGTGACAGCAATAAAGGAGACTTGAGATGACTCAATGGTGCTGAGGCTTGAGATTGACGACACAATGAAGGTGTTCAAGAAAGATAAATGGTTGCAATGAAGGCAACTAAAGACTGCTCAACGGCTACAATGAAGGCAGCAATAAGTTATCGCAATGAAGACGGCTTAGGATTTTCAGCGCAAAAGCAGAGTCTCCCATATCGAGAGCTTTGATACCAACTTGAAAAAACATGAGGAATATTAGGGATGGTAAAAATATTTGAACCCTTGGATATACCTGAAATGGGTACCCACGTATTTATTAAATGGGTTTGAGACAAATGTTATACTATCCGTCCCACGGTACCCGCATATTCATTAAAATAATTTTCTATTAAATATATTAAAATATTAGAATTTTTTATTATTTTATGATGGGATAAAATATATTTTTATTATTTTATAATGATATTTTAATATATTAACACGTAATGATATTATATAATGTTAATTTATATTATATAGTAAATAATATATTTTTTGTGTTAACCACATGTATCCCCCATTACCAGGGATAATCTTGTTCGAGGCTTAATCACAGTTAAGGCTCCTCACCTCTCCCTAAGAGTGTGTTTAGTGGGGATTGAACTCGATCGGGAGCTCTTCCCACAACCAATTGAACCATAACCTTTGGTAGTATTAATATAATATGACATGATATTATATGACATTTTCTCTCTTTCTTTCTATAAATTTTAAAATTTTAAATATTAACGGATACTCGTAAATACCCACGGATACTCACTACTCACATGGATACTCATTAATTTTAGCATGTATGGATACGACGGTATACTACTCGCCCCCGCCCCGCCAAGTTGATATCCCAAGGAATAATTGAATATTATTTTCTATTAAAAATATAATTACAATCACTAATACATAGACCAATTCTAATTAGAGAAAATGTGCTCTATTGACTAATAAAATTAATCATAATGAGTAGTGTTCTGGACTAGACATTTGGGCCTTAACTCAGCAAGGCTCAAACGGACAGGAAGGCCCAATACTTGATCAATCTGGGAGCCTCGACCCGAGTCCGACGTCCTACCGCCTCCGTACAACCCAGCTCGGCCAACAGCTTCGCAGGCGCGGGTCGAATCCATGGAGCGGAGCGGGCGACCCGACTCCTTTTCTACAAGCTCACACGTTACCTCTTACCTATATAACCCTCAACAGAGTTACGGAACAGGTACGTCATTAAGACCCCAGTAATTGCTCCTTACCTGCTTAGAATCTCGAACTGACTTGAGCGTCGGAGTGTCTTTACAGGTACCACCCCTCGTCCCGGCTCACTATGCAAACGAGACGAGGCATCACCCAGGCTACAGCTCCCAAGCCGAGGTCAGTTCACGATAGAACAAGTAGCATGATTCGTAATGAAATGAAATAAAAATAAAACATAATCTATCTTAAAATAAAATATATTTTCAACGTAGCAACTGAATGAATTCCAAACGTACAATGGCAAAAATACAAGCCGAATATATATCACGCTCATATAGCTTTATATAATTTGTAGCCAGCAAGGCAAAAGAAGACAGAAACACAAAACTAGAAAAGAAAGGGGACAATAACTTGTGGGCTTGTGGCAATGCTACATATCCTATATTTTATAATTTTTTTTGTTGTCCTAAATGTTCTTAGGTTTGGCAGTTTGGATCGGGACAAGGTTTTTAATCTAGGTTTTAAACATCAAAGGTAGCCTGGTTTCTTCCTTTGTTAAATTTATATATACCTTCATTCTGTCCTTTCCTTTCTAATTTCTTCTGTTGTCACCACTTACGCATTTAATTGGAAGTGTAGGTGATGGATAACATTTTCATTTGCTCTCTTGCCCAATTGTTTTCAACCAATCATTGATAATCTCACACAAAAGGTTAAAAAGATTGCACTCAACATAAAATTTATTAGTAAGCACCTAACTCTCTGTTCATTAGTCTCCCTCATTTTCTCATTTTCTACATTTCTAAATAGCTAATGAAAAAAGTTGTCTTTCTAGTTTGCAAGTATGGATGGATGCAGCTCCAAACAAGGTGTTATTTATATTGATACAGCCCTGCAAACTTTATAGAATTACTTTATCTAGCTAATGTGAGATCAAAACTGAAACCTGGATCAGCAACTCATAAGAATATAAAGCCCAAACAAATCATTACATGCTATCTTGAACTTGTTCCAAATAAAACCCCAAGAGTTGGTACAGCATCCTTATATGTTTTGGTGTCTTAGAGGAGAACATCCTGACACAAAGACTTTATATTAATAAAAAAGTATTTATTTTGGACTTTGGAGTTTGTTGATCTTTAGAAATCATAAATGATCATACTCTGCATTGAGATTTTCCCCTCTTCGGCTCTTCCATTTCTCACAGCAAAATTTTTATGAGGAAAGAACCTCTTAGGGGTGGTCATGGGTAGTAGTAGACAAGAAAATGTGAGCAGAGCATGCACACCCACTCCCTGACTCTCTGGAAAAGAGTGAGGGATGATGATCTGCTCAAAGCATTGGTGCTGCAGTGTCTGTTTGATTTATAGTTGAGTATAATTGATTTTAGAAATTAATGGTTGAAATGAGTAGTGTATGTTTCACAAAATATGTTAGATGAAAGTGATTTAAATTCAATTCCGTAAAACCGTGATTTTGTAATGTGTCAACACTAAAACAACATAATTTCCTGAAACAGTGAACTTAATAGGCCAATTTTTATTTGAAAAATTCATTATGCAGACAGCAGATCTATAGGGAATAGAACACATCACCTCTCATCTAGGATTAAGTTGAATGAGAGCATAGCTCTGCAGAAATTATGGGACCTACTATGATATTTTGATGGTGAAAAGTGAAACTATGTAGAAGTGAGAAGATGTAAGTGTTAGTTTGAGTAAGTAAATAACTAAATATACTCTTATTATTTGTGGGGTGGAGGGTGGAATGCTGGAATTCTACAGAAGAGGTAAGGAAGACCCCAACCACTGATTCTGACATTCCATCTCAACATCAGATAATGCAAAAGGTCAGACTAGGCACTTAACAATGCCGCTTGAAAATTTAATAACTTCATAGAAGCAATCGAACTTGAAACACTGATTAAGCTAGAATAATCGCTTATTTAGAATAACTTCATAATTTGTTTTAATTATATATTTTATTCTTTAAAGTGCATCCCTCAATAAAGGAGCCATGTCCCTTGTGAAAACAAATCAAGAATAATTCTTTTCTTCACATTCAAGGGATCCCTTAATATTTGGATGGAATGAATGGCCGGTGAGACTTTACTATTGAAGTCAAAAACTATGGCGGCGGAAAATGTGACAAATGGATCTCTCTGCAGCGGGAGACGGCCATCTTGTTTTACATATAGACTAAAATGCTTACTGTTAAAGACACTGGATTTAAAAAATTAAGCACTTATATTAGTTATTGACTTTGCATTGTTTATGAAAGCACTTTCTGTACAATCAACAAGGAATAGTATTTGACCATATATTATATTCTAATAAGCACCTTTCCCTACATATATATAAGCACCTATCAGTGGTTGGAGTCTCCGCACCATTTTGGCTGGTTTTGATAAAATTTTAAGCGATTGCAATGGCAAGTTGGAGGATGTTATGTTTTGTTCTTCTCTTCACATCAATTTTGATCTGCCATGATGCACGTCCTCTTCCTAATTCCCCACTACTCTCAAGCAGTGATGAAAACCAAACATTTATGGAGAGTGCCAAACAAGTGTTGAAGGAAATCATAAGAAGGAAGCAGTTATTGGGAACAAAATATAACACCAATCGACTCAGTCCTGGTGGCCCAGATCCTCACCATCATTAATTTTCCAATCTCAGGAAACTGTGAAAATGCAGAAATAGAAACAGGGTCAAGAAAATTGAAATAATTCATAGGTTGTGCTAGCTGCTAGCTGCACCTACTCATATGAAATCATTATTCCCAATTATTAATTTCGGTTGTTGGTAGATGTACCATTTTTATGCTAGTTGTGAGACTATTACATGAACCACAACAAGGGCAGTGTTGAGTGATCCTAGATTCTCTGTAGATGTGTTTTTTTTTAATTTTTCATGTGAGTTGGGAGGTTAGTCATGCTAAGGATGAGAAAAGTGATACACCTTTTGTAATATAGTATTTGTTATTGTGTGAATTTCATGTGATTCTTGAAAAGAAAGAAAAAAGAGTTTGTAGGGTAGAGTACTTTGGTAATAAATCATGGCTGTTTAGGAGCTCCATAGTAAATACACAAACTCTCTCTCTCTCTCTTGCTGTTGTTTTTTTTTTCTCTTTCCTTTTTTGGTATACAAAAGATTTTAATAAAATTCCTGTTATATTATGTAAATCACTTAAGCCCCATCACCTCAATTTTAATGCCTTTTTCTTCTTCTCTTTCAATTCGGCCTTATCTTTTATGTGTTCGAGTATGTATCTCGGATTTGGGTTCAAGATGTCAAACTCGGGTTCTAATGCCGGTGGATCTCGGAAGTCGGGTCACGACGGTGGTGGAGTGTACCTATAAAGACACTTTGACGCCCAAGTCAGTGAAGGTTCGAGATGACGACAGTAAATCTGTAATTAATGCTACCTGACATATAATGTCTATAGTATTTATAGAGGAATATCTTGTAATTTGGGTCTTGGGCCGTGATCCATAAGATATTATCCCGTGGAATAAGGTGTAGGTAGTGCCTTGGTGCTCCACGTCTGGCAGCTATCTAGACGGGAGCCGACTTGCGTTACCCGAGCCGACTTGAGTAAGTGGTCAGGTCAGGTTACCGCATCATTTTCGAATGGAACTATTTCATTTAATTTGTTTCATATGAATAATTTCTTCTATTTTAAAACAATAGTCAATTATGTATAAAGATTAAAAAGGTTATTAAATACTTACAATTTTATGAAAAAAAAAGTCATTTATTTTATTACTCTATCTCTCATTCAGTAATGTTATGTTATTTCAATAATGTTATCTTGTTTGGTTGAAATGAGAGGTGGGGAGAGGGAGGATTTTAATGAGGGGGAGAGGTCTTTTTTGTTTAGTTTGCAAGGGGAGGGGAGGAAAAATGAAAAAATATTTTTATACCTTTATCCTTTTATAACATCTAAGTTTATTAATATGAGTGGAAGAATATTTAAGTAATTTTGATTGATTTATTTTAAACTCATACTTCCCTCCAAATCCGTCACTTTTAGAGGAGATGGAAAATGCTTTTAAGAGCGATTTTAGTCTACTGCCCCCTAAAAAATTGAATCAAAACATATTAACTCTCTTAAAATCTCTCTCCCCCTAGAATAGGATCCCCTCGGGTTACTGGAGGGTGAAAGTATGGGCCCATGTGGGACCCACTTGCAATGTAGGGCCACACTTTACCGTCTTTTTAGGATGAGAAATACTTTGAAACAAACTAAAATGTAAAAAGTCTTCTTAATTATTTTTAAACAAATGGAATAATTAGTTTTATCTCGAACATTTTATACAGAGTTTATTTGTTTTATTGTTGAATTTCTTTTAAACATATGCATATTTGGATAAAAGTAACAAATAATTTTCATTTGCCAAACATATATTTAGAATCTCTCCAATACTAAATCAAACGCCCTGTTAGATGTTTGCCTCCCTTTGCTTCAAGTTACGAAATTGTACGAGTCCTATAATTCCTTGGACATGGGCCACATGGCATGTGGGAAGCATCTTTTGTTAGTTTATCATCGATCTGGATCCCAATTAGTGCTGCTCCATTTGAAGCAAATTTCACAACGGGACAGATCCGTTCTCTTAACCATTTATTGTTTGTGAGTTTAAAGAAAATGATTGGAGGGATAAGGGAGGGGGAGAAGAGGAGGGAAAGACTTTATAAAATATTTAAATTCACAAACACAAAAGGGGAAGAGCTTCCAATAAACTCTTCCCTTCCCTCCCTTCCCCTCTAAAATTCAACTCACAAACATACCCTTAAGGTAATGGGGCTTCTCCACGTACGAGTCCCAGCTCCATTTCACGTGCCCCTGTTCTCTCATGCCCATATATAAATATTGATTTGTTCATAGAAATTACTAAGGAAATTGCAAAGCAAGTTAATTAGAGGATGCTAATAGGAGTTGTTCTAAAGAAGTCTATCAAAATAGCAATTTAACGTGTAAAAAATTAGTATAATTTAGCCAATCTAACGCTTAATTAATTGGAAATCAACTGTGGATTTCTCATGTGCATGGTTTTGAATATATTCTTAGGAGCAGATAACACCCAAGACTAATTAAATAAAACTAATCTTACATGCCACTTATATGACTGACGCTATTAAAAAAATTCATAAATATTAATGAATGTTACAAGAAATTAAATACTACCTCAAGGTTGTTTTTATAATTAAGATACTTGTGATAATTTTATTTTAATCTTTTTATAAAACCCTCTATAATGTTTTAGGTAGTGTTTGGTAAACACTTTGAAATGGAACAAAATGAGACATATAGGTTCTATTATATGTTTAGTGTATTTTAAAAGTAGAACAAAACATGTCATGTCATTAAAAAAGTGGAACACTTTGATTCTATAAAAAATGTGGAACCAAAGAAAATAAAATAAAATATTTTTTATTAATTTTTTATTGACAAAATTACCATCAACTCGCATAACATTCTTTCCAATCAAAATAGTAATTTATCTAGTCTCACCTAACACATTTTAACACAACCATTGTCGCCTGGCATGCTACACGGCCACCGCTATCGCCACCGCCATCACTTTCGCAACTGCCAGTGACCACCACCTTTGTCATCATCGTCGCCACCACCTTACACTTTTCTACAACCACCATTGTCGCTCGGCACCCTACACTGCCACCGTCGTTGCCACCACCGCCGTCGTTGCCGCCACCACCACCACCACCATTGCAATTGTCATCGCCATTGGTCCATTGTCATAGCTGCCACTACCACCTCTGTCATCGTCGTCACCACCACCTAACACCTTTTATCACCACCATTGTCGCTTGGCACCCTACACCACCTCCATCGTCGCCACAACCACATATCGTCGCCACTGCCACTATCGTCGCCGTCACCATCATTTCCACCACCACCGATCGATGCCACAATCATTGACTCCGCCATCGCCCTACACCCCCTACTACCACCGTCCAACACCTTATATACAATTTTTCAATACTTAATTAAATAATAAATAAGATAAGAATATACATGTAATTGAACACATATCATCTTGTTCTGTTATGTAGTTACCAAACACAACAAAAAACATTTTTTGTCCCGTTACATTATGTTCTATTATGTTCTATTTCGTCCAGTTCTGTTCATCTACCAAACACTACCTTACATTTTTTTTTCATTTTTATCTTTCATAATTAATGAACCTTTATATATAGTTTCCAATATTTTGGTTAACATAGTGAATTAATTATAGTTTGATTTTAAATAAGGGTAAATTTAAAAGTTAGAGAAGATTTTTTCAGTTTTCGCTTTTCATTGTTTAGCAAGGTACAAAACTGCAAGTTCAGGTATTCCAATCCTGGAGTCGCCACTCTTAGGAGAGTTTTACCTAATTAACCACCATTCTCAACTTAAAGGTTAAACCCATATGTCTGTGAAAATTTCCTGTCAAAGACAAAAAAAAATCTTACCAAACAACACTCTAAAGTTGTTTCTACTTTCATGAACTAATTTGTATATTATCTCTATTTGTTTTTAAAAGGGAGAACTATATATATTAATGATTTTTTAAGTGCGATTTCCATCACTATAAATTTACATTAGTGAGTGCCTCGTGGGGTCTTAGAAGCAGATGATCTTGTTAGTTGTAACCAACAAAAGCTTGGGAGATATAGATTGGGATTGAATTGTTTAATAATCAATAAATTATGTTTACACTTTTACATTAGTGGTATATATTCTGTGGATATATTCAACTTTATGGCCAATGAGTCAATAGATCGTCATCATTAATTCTTCCGAAGGTCAACTCGTTATTTTACACTTTCTTTTTGAATGGAGGTTAATTAGGTTCACAGAAATCTAATTAATTACCTATACATGTCATGATTAAGAAAGACTTATTGTTTTAATACTTATCCTCTTCTTCTTTGATACATTCATCTTTGAAGTGCCATAGCCTTTTTACATTAATAACAACTTTGAGAGATTGATACGTAGATCGAGTCAAAGATAATATTGATTAAACAAATTAAAATCATTTACGCTTAGGATGACAATGTGAGCTGATATATTTAATTTAGAGATCGAGTTAAGATTATTTTGTACTCCCTCCATTTCAATTTGATAATCGTTTTAAGAAAATAATTTTTTTTCATAATATAAGTTAGTTTTCTATTTTACCCTCCTACTTTTATGGGAAAAGAAACTTAAAAATTGTGCACCACACTACTCATTAATTTAATTAGGTAAAATGAAAAAAAAAGTGTAATAAATTAACAAGGATAATTTAATAAGATTACTATATCTTTTAGGTTATTTATTATTGTTCTTAATTTGTGTGTAGAAATGACTGACAAAATGAAATGGAGCGAGTAACTTCAAAGGATTAAATGGCACAGTTGTGGGTCGGTTATCGCAAAACTTTCTGTTACCACACATGAATGCACTTTTTTCCCTTTTTTCTGTCAGATTTGGAAAAAAAAAGTCCAAACCAAGGGTACTCTCCTTATAGAATATATATAGATAATATTTTATATATGCAATAATGTACATCAAACTGCATAGTTCAACTATTATATCCATTATGTATTGAAGGAAAAATGGGAGTATTTTCTATTCCATGACGGCTTAAGTAAGTAATATATAATAACAATGGAAATCTTTATGGCCGTTATAATTGAAAATTAATGTAACAGTGGCTCTTGTTTGCATGTAAAAAGTTAATTTTCTATAAGATCTTACACATAGTCGAAGTTACTACTTTTTTGTCATTATCTTTTTTTACGTAGTTTTATTGGTTGTGAGGCCGCCGCCACCTTCTCATGGTGGGGGAAATTTTTTTAGTTTCATATTTCTTCCACTAAAATTATGACAAGTGACATCATATGAATATTTATATTATTTTTTAAAATAATAATAAAAATTATCAAAGTAAAAACATTTTTTTTATAGAAAGAATGAATATGAGAAGATTGAAAATTTTGTCTGATATAATTTTTATTAATTATTGATAAAATAAAGTAAATTTAAATTTCCTTTTAACTTTGCTGATATATTCATCATTATATTTATATGTAAAAATTCATCTTAATTTAATGAATTGCAAATATAAGTTTTTTAAGTTTTTAAAAAAAATTAAGTATGCCTAGAAACAAATATGATCGACAATTAATGTTTGTTTATAGTTTTTAAAAATGATTTTCTATTTTTAAAGATAAAAAATTGATAAAACTGTTTTACAAACCGTCTTTAAAAATGATTTTGAAAAATATGACTGGTTTATTGTTTTACAAAATTAATTGAGACTACTCCGAGATATTTTAGAAAACTGATTTTTAATTTTCGTTTTATGATGACAATGTTGTAAATAAATGAAAACTGTTTTAATTTTCATTTATAAAAAGAATTTTAAAAGATATTTTATAAAATACTTTTGAAAAATGAAAAGAATAAAACAGAGTAAAACACACCTCTCTCTTTCCTCTCTCAACTAGAAAGTATATTTTCTCACTATTTTTCTTAGATTGTGTCCTTCATATCGCTTGCAAAGATTTTTAAACATTCTTATTTAATCTCTGAAAAAATTAATATTAAGAAATCTAAACATATATAATTCTAATATTTAACCATTTTAACATCAATTTTTTAATTTAAATTTAAATTTAAATTCTTATAATTATCATTTAATAATATATATTCCTCAATTAGTTATTATAATAACAAATGATTAAATTTAAAAGTTTGAATAATATAATAATTGATTAGTATCACAAATTTAAATTATTTATATAATTTTAAAAATATATTAAATATATTTTACTGATTAAATAATATGTTTGAAATAATTAATTTTTATAAATTAATAATTTAAATTCAAAATAATGTTCTTAATATAAACAATCATATAAAATCCCTAATATAAATTAATTATACTATATTATTTAAACATATAGATTTAAAGTGTTTATTTTAAATCCAACGTATTTTTTTTTTGTTAGGCAAACAAATTTGAATTAAAAGTGAGTACAAGGGGCACTCCAACCCATACAAAGTTTTAATACAAACAAATGAAAAACCCAAGACCAACCACCCACATAATTAAGTGGAATAATCAAAAGCAAAAGACCCATGAAGTAGAATTACACTCCAACAAAGTTCCAAAATGTATCTTGAACCACACAGTATCACCAAAATGTCCCCGATAACAATCCAAATACTCCACAATTGACCAACAACACCAAGGTATTAAGTGTATTATGTACAACAGAAACATGAACCAAGTTCAGCAATATAACACCATAGGAAGATCAGTGATACGAGCCCATTAGTGAATCAAAAGAGTGGGCCCAAGGTGTGGCGTGTGTATACCAGAAGGGGAAAAGGGGACAAGGATGTGAGTGGTTCTATTATATAAGGTATAGAGAGAGAAGAGTTAGTTAGGAAGAAAAATAGTTACGGAAGGCAATATTGTGCTTAGGGTGAGAGGCTCTTAGTTCTCTGTGAATCAAGAGAGTTTATTTTTTTGTTATTCAGCATATATCACTATACTCATATAGTGTATACAGATACTACATTCTCCATTAATATCATATAGATTCTGCTGTTTCTATTATTAGTTTCTTCTGCATTTTTCGATACGTTACTACTATTCTCATCAACACTTAACATTTGGTCCGACCTGCCGGATTCTGATGGAGACTCGTCAACAAGCTCACGTGGAAGCTTCTGAATCGCGTTTGAGTTCGGTTGAAACCAGAGTTCAAGATTTACTCCAGGCGTTTGGGACTTTACAGGACACCATGGTTAAGGAGCAACATGAGCAATCTGAATTTCGTGCGCTCTTCGGGAATTTCTTAAAGGACCATGGACGACGCCCAACGGGTGAAGGAGACGAAGGTGAAATTTCGAGCTCTAATAACAATGTCGCTCAGATTCTTGCGAAATGGGTAGAGTTACCCCCATTTGACGGAATAGACCCTCGTGGGTGGCTTACGAAGGCTGAGACATACTTATGAATCAATCACGTTGCAACGGAGTCATGAATTCCAATGGCACAGGTATGCATGGATGGGTCTACGATACATTGGTTCACTATTCTTTTGGAAGTGTACCCTGAACTTACATGGGATCAATTTAAAGTTGAATTAATGGAAAGATACAGTGGATTAGAAATTCAGAACCCTTACGAGGAATTAGTTGCACTCCATAAATGAGGTAGCGTGCAAGAGTACATTGAGGAGTTTGAGATACTTGCGGCATTGGTCCCTCGCCAACCTGAACAACAATATGTTGGCTATTTTCTGAAATGGTTGAAAGACGACATCCGTTTTTGGGTTCGCGTCCATAATCCAGATTCCAGGTTGAAGGCGATGCAATAGGCATGTAATTTAGAATTGGCTTTGCATAAAGGAGGAGAGGGCACTCTTCGATCATCAATGGGGAGAGCTCATGCTAATCACTGTATAAATGTAGGGAGGGGACCTACTCCTACAAAATTCAGGGAAGGAGGTTTGTCTGCTCCCAAAATTAATAAAAGGGAACACTCTGTCTCATATGTTAACAAACAGAGGGAACGAGGAACTCATAATTTGACTAGTAAGGAGTGGGAGGAAAGGAGGAAAAAGGGGCTCTATTTCCGATGTGGACAGCAGTATAGGCCTTTACACAAATGTCCAAATTAGAAGTTGAGGGTGATGATTCTCGGAGAAGATGAGGCATTGACGACAGATGAGTAGGTGCATGCGCTTGAAGCAGAAGGAGAGGAGGAAGGTGTGGATGCTGAATGCAATGTGTTGACATCTAAATCGTTATTGGAACTCTTTGAACTGAACAAAATAGAGAGGTGTTGTTTAAAGACTCTAAAGCTGACAGGTGAAGTAAGCAAGGTTCCGGTTCTGATTTTGGTTGATAGTGGTGCGACACATAATTTCATCTCCCCGAAATTAGTGTCAACCTTAGAGCTTGATTGTCAAGGGTTTTGAGAGACCATGGGTGTTCGTTTGGGAGATGGTTGTAGGGTGTTGGCCAAGGGGCCATGTCCTAGAGTGGAGGTAGTTATGGGGAATTACTATTGTAGTGTTGATGCTTGGGTGATGGAATTAGGAGGAGTTGACCTTATATTAAGGGTTGCTTGGCTGAAAACACTAGGGGATGTGGTGCATAATTGGGACAATATGACTATGCAATTCTATAATGAAGGGAAGTTGGTGGAGTTTAGAGGTCATGGCTGCAAAATTGAAAGGAACTTATCTTTTAGGAGCTTGGTGGGAACTAAAATGGATGGGATTCAGAAACTGAATTATTCAAAAGCACTAAAAGAAGAGGAGCCAGACCTTATTCTAGCTGAAATTCAAGAAAAGGAATTGACCAAGTTATTGAAGGAATTCCATGGAGTATTTAAAGAACCCCAGGAGCTACCACCCAAGAGGAATTGCGATCATGCCATTCCTTTATTTCCGGGACAAGGACTCGTAAGTGTGAGGCCATACAGGTATCCCCATCATCATAAGGATGAAATTCAGAAGTAAGTCTAAGAATTGTTGCAAAAAGGGCTTATCCGTCCTAGCTACAACCCTTATTCCAGCCCTGTGATTTTAGTTAAAAAGAAGGATGCTAGTTGGAGGATGTGTGTAGACTTCTGAGCACTCAATAAGGTGACTGTTCCTAACAAATTTCCTATTCCAATAGTTGATGAATTATTAGATGAGCTACATGGTTCAATATATTTTTCAAAATTGGATTTGAGATCCGGTTATCACCAAATTCGAATAAAGGAGGATGATATAGAGAAAACAACCTTTAGAACCCATGATGGCCATTATGAGTACATGGTTATGCCATTTGGGCTAAAAAATGCTCCATCTACTTTCCAAGCGGCAATGAATGATTTGTTTTGTCCATATTTGAGGAAGATGGTTTTGGTGTTTTTTTACGACATACTTGTATATAGCTCTACATGGCAGCGACATATACAACACTTGAAGATTGTATTATCAACTCTTTCCCATCGAAAATTTTTTGCTAACTTGAAGAAATGCCAATTTGGGAAATCACAGATTGAATATTTAGGCCATGTTATATCCGGGAAGGGGGTTGCAATGGATCCTACTAAGGTGCAAGCAATTTAGGCATGTCCTACACCAAAAAATGTTAAAGAAGTAAGAGGTTTTTTAGGCCTCACAGGGTACTACTGCAAATTTATTGCTGGGTATGGAAAAGTTGCAAAACCACTCACTGAGTTGACTAAGAAAGATTCTTTCAAATGGGGAAAATTAGCTGAGAAGGCTTTCATTGATTTGAAAACGAAGATCACAACTGCTCCGATTTTATCACTCCCTGATTTTTCTAAAGAGTTTGAGATAGAGTGTGATGCGTCGGGAAGGGGTGTAGGTGTTGTGTTGATGCAAGACAAGAAGCCAATTGCCTTTTTCAGCAAGGCATTATCTAGAGCAAACATTAGCAAAGTCTTCATATTAGAAGGAGATAATGGCTTTGGTTCTTGCCATACAACATTGGCGGCCCTATTTGCTTGGCAAGATGTTTAAGGTGTATATTGATCAGAGGAGCTTGAAGTTTTTATTGCAGCAGCGTGTCACAACTCGCAGTCAGCAAAATTGGGTGGCCAAATTAATGGGGTACCGTTTTGAAATACTCTATAAACCTGGAAGGAAGAATAGAGTGGCTGATGCTTTATCTCGAATTGATGCAGGCAGTGAATTTGGCAACATGTTGTCATACCCCGTTTGGCAAGATGGGAGTGACTTAATGCAAGGAATAAATGCAGATCCATATCTACAGAAGTTGAAGGCAAATTTACAAATTAATCCGCAAGCTCATCAGGGTATTTCCCTTCACCATTGGGTGTTATTCTACAAAGGGAGATTGGTGATTCCTTCCCAATCATCATGCATTCCCACACTATTAGAAGAATATCACTCCACTTCCCACGGTGGTCACTCAGGGTTTTACAGGACTTAAAGAATACTAGCAACAAATTTATAATGGGTGGGTATGAAGAAAAGGGTTCAAGAGTTTGTTCAAGCTTGTGACATGTGCCAGCATAAAAAATATTCAACCCTTGCTCCGGGGGGGGGGGGTAGTTACAACCTTTGGAAATACCAGAAAATGTGTGGGACGAATTATCAATGGACTTTATAACCGGGCTGCCACGTTTAAAAGGGTATGAGGTTATTTTTGTGGTAGTAGATCGTCTAATGAAGTATAGCCATTTCATTTCATTGAAACATCCTTACACTGCTCGTACTTTGGCTGAAGTTTTTGTGAAGGAAATTAATCGTCTCCATGGTTGTCCTAGATCTATTGTGAGTGACCGGGACCCTTTATTTGTTAGCCATTTTTTGCGGGAGTTATTTCGGATGTAGGGGACAAAGCTTAAAATGAGTTTTGCTTACCATCCTAAGACTGATAGACAAACAGAGGTAATAAATATATGTTTGGAAACATATTTGAGGTGTTTTGCAGTTGAGAAGACACAGCAGTGGGTCATCTGTTTACCTTGGGCAGAGTTTTGGTATATTACTACTTACCATAGCACTACAAATACTACCCCATTTTAGGCCGTATATGGACGAAAACCTCCTACTGTGTTACGATTAAGGGTAGAGGCAAGGGAATTGATGGATCGTGATGAAGCTTTGAGGCAGCTTAAATATCATTTGCTAAAGGCCCAAACCCAAATGCAGAAGTGTGCTAATAAGAGCAGACGTGCAGTGCACTATGAGATTGGTGATTTGGTTTTTGTCAAATTAAGGCCTCACAGACAACAATCTGTGGCTAGGCGCATTAACCAGAAACTGACACCCCGTTAGTATGGAGCATTTCCCATAGTGGAGAAGTTGGGGGAGGTAACTTACAGACTGCAGCTCCCAAGTACTTCAAGGATACATCCAGTTTTTCATGTATCTCAGCTGAAGAAATTTGTGGCTAATCATCCAGTGGAAGTCGTACAACCTGTAGGTTTGGAGGTGGAAGTGTATGAGAATTATGCTCTGGAAGCTGTATTGGCAAGACGGGTAGTAGTCAAGCAAGGTGAAGAGGTTTAGCGGTTATTGGTTCATTGGAAGGGAAAACTTATGGAAGAGGCTACTTGGGAAGATGAATTTCTGATCCGGAGTCAATTTCCTGATTTCAGTCTTGAGGACAAGATTATTTTGGAAGGGGGAGGCAGTTATACGGGCCCATTATTGAATCAAAAGAGTGGGCCCAAGGTGTGACATACGTGTGTATACCAGAAGGGGAAAAGGGGACAATGATGTGAGTGGTTCTGTTATATAAGGTATAGAGAGAGAAGAGTTAGTTAGGAAGAAAAATAGTTACGGGAGGCAATATTGTGCCTAGGGTGAGAGGCTCTTAGTTCTCTGTGAATTAAGAGAGTTTGTTTTTATGTTATTCAGCATATATCACTATACTCATATAGTGTATACAAATAATACATTCTCCATTAATATCATATACATTCTGTTGTTTCTATTATTAGTTTCTTCTGCATTTTTCGATCCGTTACTACTATTCTCATCAGCACTTAACATTCAGTGGCAAAGAACCTGATTATGTAAAGCTTAAATCTGCACCAATAAAACTCCAAGGAATGAATAAAACCACCTCAGAAAGTCGTACCAAGTGACAAAACCATAACATGCAGATTACACATATTCCTTACATGATAAAAAAAAACTCCCATTGCCGCATCAGTAGGCATCACCAGAGTTATAGATCAAAATTTAAGCACACATCATGGTGAATTGCCCAAGAAGAGTAAGAATAGCAAAAACCTGAATCCTTTGCACTAAGCCATTTCCAGCTCCTCAGTTAACACGATCTAATAAATCAGTTGGACAATATATGGCGTCTGAAAAAAATTGAATCATTTCTAGCTAGCCAAATAGTCCAAATTGTAGCCAACCAAACTGCAGACCACCACAATCAAATTTTGGAAGAACAATTGGGGAGTCCGAAAAATTGTGCAAAATGAGTATGACAAGTATTATGCTGCACAGAAGTAAAGACAAACCAATCTAGACAAAGTTTCCAAGTTTGAAATGCAAAATAACATTCAAACAAATATGAGACGATTATTCGACAACAAGGCCACACCAAACACCACTAGATTCAGAACTTTGAAGAATATTTCTTTTAACCAAATTCTACTTAGTAGGGATTCTATCTAACATAGCCTTCCATGCAAAATCGGACAACTTAGCTGGAACAAATTTACACCATAGGAAATCATGCAAAGGAAAATCAACATAGATAAT
This sequence comes from Sesbania bispinosa, assembly GCA_026901365.1. Taxonomy (NCBI): domain Eukaryota; kingdom Viridiplantae; phylum Streptophyta; class Magnoliopsida; order Fabales; family Fabaceae; genus Sesbania; species Sesbania bispinosa. Next base: position 3,730,768 of record QLOH01000008.1, on the reverse strand, counting down.
ATCATTAACGATAGCTTTGTAGGTGGACCGCACTGAAAAATGACCACATTCCCAAAGCCAAGAGTCACCCTTTGATTCATGGATCTGAACATCATTCAAAACCTCCAAAAGCAATGATAACTGCTGCAGTTCCCACTGAAAAAGAATCCTTCTCCAGCACCATCTCCAATGAATTTCACCATTTAATCGTATTGCCAAATCCAACGTATATTGCTTATTTTAGTATTTTTTAAAAAACATATATAGTATATATTTAAATATATTAATTATATAAAAATAAATATATCTTCCGTGCAATGAACTGAATAAAATACTAGTATAAATCTTTTCAAGCTTTTCCTCCAACATCTAATAGTGTTTCATGTAAAAAATGTGGGATTTCTTCATGAATGACAAAAAAATATCAAGCATATATGCACATATATAAGGTTGTGCCTAGAAAAAAATATGTGTAGGGATTTATTTTTATTATTTATATAAGAATTTTTTTTGCATAAAATTCACACGTATGTATGATGAATTTATTTTATATCACTACTAAAAATTTCATTATTATGGAGGGAAGAAATTCATCGCTAAACATGAAAAAAATCTCTCGCTAAAAGTGGCGTCACTAAAATTTTGTGAGGAAATTATAAAATTCGTCACAAATAGAGAAGGAAATTTTCTCTCGCTAACGTTTGGAATTTTGTCACTAAATAACCTGGGGAGGAAAGTCAAATTTCATCACTAACTGTGACAGAATTTATTCCTTCTCTAATAGAGAGGGATTTTAGAGAGGGAAAAGGTTTCCCTCTCTAATCAGTGAGGAAATATTCCCTCTCTAATTACACTACAAGAAAATTGCATATTAGCAACGACCATGGCCGTCGCTACACAACGAAAAGCCATTGCTACAAGCTACGTAGCGACGACTTAGAGACGGCCACGTGGACGTTGCTATAGAGCTCGTCGTAAATACAATAGTGACGAGGAAAGTGAGTTGTTGCTACGTAGAGACGGCCAAGCCGTCGCTGGAGCCGTCTCTAAAACCATGGTCGTCGCTAGGAATAATTGTTTTTTTTTAATTCTTTATCTAGCAACGGCTGTAGTGACGGCCATGGTCGTCGCTACAGGTAATTTTTCTTTAAAAAACATTAAATTTATTATTATTTATTTTATTATAATAATTTATTAATTTATTATTTATTAATATTAAAATTATAAAAACAATACTAAATAAAAACTTACATATATAAAATATATACACATAATCTGTTCAAACACAATACAATAAAACCATAAAAAAAATAATGAAAAAGAAATCAATGGCGGCGGCGACGCTGGGGCTGTCGTGGGGCCGACTCCTCCTCATCCAATGGTTGGTCATACAGGGCGGCATCATAATGGGGTGCAGCTGAGCCTGAGCTAAAGCCTAAGCGTCCAACAACTATTGCATCTGTCGTCGGAGTCGTCCTAACTCATTCTCCAACTCTGTAACCTTCGCTATGGCCTGGCGAGACTCCTTCCTTGCTTCATTGACTTCCTTGCGCAGCGCCTCCTCAGTTGAATATCGTGACCCGGACTCGTCAGTACTCCCACTGGTGTGAGCCTGTGACTCCTGAGTCAAGCTGGTCACACCTGGCCGAATGTTGTAGGCCAAGTCACCAGTGTCAAAATAACGGCCTCGGGTCTTGCCACCTGCAACATCCCTCGAGATCTCCAGCTTGGTGGAGGCATCAGTCATGGAGGTATCCCCCAATTGTGACTCTATCTCCTTGGGGCTGTGGGGCGGGCTGCTCGTCCTAATAACTAATTACAAGGAGCGCCTGGGGGAGGTGGAGTCACAGATGGGGGACACCTCCATGGCTGATGCCTCCACCAAGCTGGAGACCCGGAGGGATGTTGCTGGTGGCAAGAACCGAGGCCGTTGTTATGGCACCGGGGACTTGGCCTCCAACATTCGTCCAGGTGTGACCAGCTTGACTCAGGAGTCCCGGGCTCACCCGGGAGAGAGTATTGACGGGTCCGGGCCACGACATTCTACTCAGGAGGCGCTGCGCTAGAAAGTCCATGAAGCAATGGAGCAGTCTTGGCAGGCCATAGAGAAGGCTGCAGATTTGGATGATTAGTTAGCACGACTCCGACGACAAATGCAGCAGATCCTGGACGCTCAGGCTGCAGGTCAGGCTCAGGCACAGTCGCACCCCCATTACGATCCCGTCATGGATGACCAATCGGTGGATGATGAGGACGAGCATCCCGCCCCACAGCCCCAACGTCGTCGCCGCCATTGATTTCTTTATGTTTATGTTTTATTGTATTATTTTTTAACTGAGTTTGTGTATATTTATATATATATATATGTGCTGTTTTAGTATTGTTTTTATAATTTTTAATTTAATAAATAATAAAATAAATAATAAATTTAATAAATTATTAAAATAAAATAAATAATAGTAAATTTAATTTTTAAAAAAATTTACCTGTAGCAACGGCCGTGGCCGTCACTACAGTCGTCTCTAGATAAAAAAAAATTTAAAAAAAAGAATTACTCTTAGCGACGACCATGTTTTTAGAGACGACTTCAGCGACGACTAAGCCGTCTCTAGATCAGTCGTCGCTACTGTATTTATGACGAGCCACTTAGCGACGTCCACATGGCCGTCGCTACGCAGCCTATAGAGATGGTTTTTTCTTGTGTAGGCCGTCGCTAAAAACGAATTTTCTTGTAGTGTATTGCAAAAAAAAAAAACTTCATTTGTCCCTATTATAACATCGTTTCTAGAAGAATTGAGTGTCTCATAATATAAGATCATTTGCAGAATTTTAGATGAATAAATCATTTTTTAAATATTTTCCCTTCATTAATATTTAACTCTTTTTAATTTCCCGTATATTGATCAATATAAATAATTAATGAAGTTTTACCTACATGTTTAACTAAACCATTATTGGAAACTCATTTTTGGAGTATTCCATCATGTGATAATTAATGTCCCTAAAATATAGTAACCTTTAAATAGGGGTATATTTAGAATGCTATAAATTTTTTAAAAAAATAATGCATAAACAATTATTTTTTTAAATAGTGTGGAAGGATTGGAATAATTTTATAATAAAGAATGAAGGGAGTGTATAAAAAACGGAGGAGGATAGATATATACCTACCAAAATCAAACCATTCTACTCATGATTTATTTCAAAACTTTATTATTGGCTGATTACAAATGAAAAGATCAAGAAAAAACTGAAAACAAGTTTTTGTAACTATCACAAACTCTACATTTATATTCTCAAAAAATAAAATAGAAATAATTTGTAACCATGAAAAAAGACGGAGAAAAGTGCTTACATTAATTGTGCCTTTTGGTATAGTCTTCAGACTCTTCACATAATAATCGTACTTTTACCCTTTATTAAAGAGCGGAATTTGTTTACAACGAAATTGGTTTAAATGGTACTTATTTTCCTTCGAACATAATTGTCTCTCATAAAAATACATGTTATTAAATAAAAAACCAGTGAATTTGTTTGAAAGTTGTAAGATATGACAATCAAGGCTTTTTTTTTTTTTTGCTCGAAATCGTAATTGCAATTTACAGCCAGAAATCAGATGAGGGCAACGCAACGGTGCCTTTCCGCTTGTGGAACAATGGTTTTCCAATTGAATTTGTTCACATGTTCAAAAGGATTACCATTTTTGGTAGTGTTTTTTACACATGCCAATACATGTCTCTCTCTATATATAATTTTTATTTGTTTAATTTAACAATTTTGATAATATTCTTTGAGTTAAGGATAAGAAAATTTTAAATAAATTTTTTTATTACATCAGAAACCTAAAAATATAATAAATATTTTCTTTTAAATATTTTTTTTATTAAAAATGTTTTTATTCTCATCCTGATGTTATCAAATTAAACCATTAATTTAAAACATGCGGGCAAGTTCGAGGTGGTTGCAAGTTTTCAATTTTTAGTTTTTAAAAACTTTGAATTAAGTTTTTACAAATCAAAACTAAAAACTGAAAACCACTTTTTATGGTTTTCAAAATGTTTGTTTTGAAAACCACAAAAACAAATTTTCAGTTTTTGGTTTTGAGTTATAAAAACTTGATTAAAAATTTTTAAAAATAAAAAACTGAAAAACTCACAACCATTCCGAACGGCCCCTTCGTAACAACTTACTAGTACAAAACAAAAATGAGGCACGAAAAATTTTCTTTTAAATACATTCATTTTAATTCTAGAGATTGAGTTAACATTAATTACTTTGATTCTTGAAAAATAAGTGGCATTAATTTACTCCCTAATTAATACAAATGAAATCAAAATCATCTTTGGTAATCAGGAATTGAGAAGCTATTCTAAAATATAGAGGGAAACTGAAATAATTGAGAAGGCAGGTATCCTCTATATATAAGTGATTAAACTGAAATAATTAATCTCAAACTGCACAAATTGAAATAATTAATGTCACTTATTTTTCCTTTAACCTCCATAAAAAAAGTAAGATTAATGTCAAAATCTAGACAGAAATTGAGAAGAAAATGTGTTCATTGATTATAGATAAAAAAGGGCTTTTTGACCGTAAAGGGGTCAAAAATAAAATTAATTCTCGAAATAATGTGGTTGAAAGATTATTTACCTTGTTTGGGGTGGAGTGGCTAGGGTTGGTACAAGGCGCTAATGGAGAAAGCGCCTTACGTTAAGGAGACTGGTAGGAGGCGCTAAAGGCTCGAGCGCTTTACATGGGAGGCACTAAAGGGTCTAGCTCCTTATGTCATCTGGACACAAGGCGCTGGAGGTTTTGGCGCCTTACATGTGGCGCCTTTCTATCACGCGCTTCCAACTTATCCATCAGTCACCAAACCCCTGTCGCGAATATATTCGCTGAAGCGAATTCAGCGAATATATTCGCGAGAATATATTCGTTTGAGTGTGTATCCGGGCATTGTAATGAGGCTTTTAAGAGTGTATAAATAGAGCTGTGAAGAATTTCATAAGGTAGGACCGTTATTCTGTCTGTGTGCTTCTATTATAATTGTTAGTTGTTTGTGTTGGTTTAAATTGTGTTTGTATTTTGATATTTGAAAAATGAGCCAAATTATTACTTTTGTTTATTGGAGTGGTAGAAAATATGAAGGTGTTGAGGGTATAATGTTTGAAGGTGAAAAGAGATCTATTCAGATAAAACGTGGAATCAGTTTTGATTTGTTGAAAAGAAAGATTTTTAAAAAATTAAATCTTTCAACTAATCAAACTGTTTCTACTTTGACGTGTAGATTTTTAGTATCACAAAATCCAACCAGATATACAGGTCTTCGGATATGTGACGATGAAGATGTGGAATGTATGGTCCAAGCTTTTGAGCAGCAGTCATTGATGACAGTGCTTGAATTATATGCAGACATTGACAATGTTGGCAGTTCATCATTACCTGAAGAACATTTTCATTTGGATACTCAACTGTCATTGGGGATTGAAGATCAATGCATACATCAATCTGGTGGTGTAACGGTCGACGAGGATATCAACAATGCGGAACCTGAAGGTGAACAAAATGATGTTTTTTTTAACATGGATATGAACATGGGGTGCAAGGATAGTGACGATTTGAATGAGGAAGCCGAAGTCCCTGAGGGGGATTCATCTGATACAGATGTTGAGGAATACTTTGATGCAAATACTGATCATGTCATGCTCCTGAAGTTTACGGTGAATTCACCAGATTCATTGTTTTATCGTGAACACAATGAACATCAAGAAGGTAAATAGTTACTAATATGTTAATTTTCCTATTTGTTTTGCCATCGTTACTGAATGCAATTTTTTATATGTATAGGTGCAACAGTAGATCCTTATTGGAATTTAACCCCGCATTATAAGTTTGTAAATTGGGAGCACCCTGATGAAGAGATACAGTTTGGTGGGTTGGAAGTTCCTGGATCATGGCGATTAGGAGATGAATTGTATGTTGGATTACAATTTGATAGCAAACAGGCTGTCCAGATTGCTGTGAAGCACTACTCAATGAAGATACACCAGACATTTTTTGTGGTGGAGTCAAAGCCAACTTATTTGACCTTGAAGTGTCCAAACTATTCACAAGGTTGTCCGTGGCGGATGAGAGCAATGATAGGTAAGAACTCAAATAAATGGGTCATTTCTAAATGGGGTGGTCGACATACATGTATGAATGCAATGCTATCTCAAGATCACAGAAAGTTGGATTCTGACTTTGTGGCCTCCTGCATCTACGGTATGATGTTTTCATTTGATACAATTTTTTTGGATAGTCAAATTTTTTATACTAATTATGAATACATGGCCTAATGTAGGAATGGTCGGCGTAGATCCATCGGTCCCCATTGCAATGATACAAGAAAGGATTAATGGGCAATTTGGTTATTCCATCTCTTATAGAAAGGCTTGGAAAGCTAAACAAAAAGCTATAGTGAAGGTGTATGGCGACTGGGACCAGTCATATGCAGCATTGCCTCAATGGTTGGAGAAGATGTTGTTGTATTCCCCAGGATCAAGTTATAAAATTGAGACAAAGGAATTTGTCTTTGACAATCGAGTGGACCCTCGGTTCCGTACTTTTCACCGAGTATTCTGGACATTCAAACAATGTTGTGATGCATTCAATCATTGCAAGCCAGTTATACAGATTGATGGGACATTCTTGTACGGGAAATACAGAGGTACGATATTAATAGCTACAACTCAAGATGGAAATACTTGTGTATTGCCAATTGCATTTGCTATTGTTGAAGGGGAGACACTAGAGGCTTGATCGTGGTTTCTGAGTAATATACGTGAACATGTCACACAAAAGGAAGGTATATGCCTCATATCTGATCGACATGCAAGCATTAAATCAGCTGTCGGAAGGTCCCCTGCGTGGCAACCTCCAAAAGCATATTATGTTTATTGCATTCGTCATATTGCCAGTAATTTCAACCACAAGTTTAAAAATACAAAATTGAAAGCAGACTTACTGAAACTAGGTAAAAAAGCCTATCATATTTTTTGGTTTGTTATTATTTTTGTATTACATGTATAACCGGATTCTTTCCTAATGCAGGGTATACACCATGTGTTCATCATTTTGAAAGGAACCTTAACAAGTTTCGTGAAGTAAGTCCCGAAATCCAAAGGTGGATTGATGGAATCTCAAAAGAAAAATGGAGTTTGGCACATGATTACGGAGGACGCAGATATGGGCACATGACAACAAATTTGTCAGAGGCGGTGAACAAGATACTGAAAGGTGCTAGGAATTTGCCGATAACCGCATTGGTGAAGTGTACATATGCAAGACTTGTTGAGTATTTTGTTCAACGGGGAGGTGAAGCAAGGTCTGAGTTGGCTTCTGGGTGGAGATACTGTAAAAAGTTTATGGTGTTGTTTAGTAAAAATCAAGAGGATGCTTGTTCTCACAGAGTTCGTCGATATGACATCCAGTCATGTTGGAATGTTCCTGGTAGTAGGGTGGGATGCATAATAATACGTTGAAACTGGATCGAATGGTTGTACTGGAGGAACATAATACATTCCGGGTTGAGGTACTGGTGGTGGAGGAATTGTTAATTGTTCATGACCCACTCTCCGTCGACGTCGATGTAGTCCTTGACCTTCGATTCGTCCAACAGGAATGTCATCAGATACTTATGCTTCAGGTGCAGGTTGGAAAGGGGACGGCGCTGACACTGTCGGCACACTGATCCGATCTATTTGTTTGCAAATCTGCATACAATGATGGATCTCGGATCTCATATTCTCAAATGAGAAGCAACTTTCTCCTTCACTTGTCATAGTGAAATACATTCGTTCCATGCTATCCTCCTATACATGCAAAGCAAACGAATAAATTCAAAATTCAAAAATTTAAAAACAAGAAATTGTATATAAATAAAAACACATACAAATATTCTTACCATGTTACCAGATTTTGCGGCTGCTTGAGTAATCCAACGTCTGGTGTGATTCTTATACCAGACCATATACTCAGAATTAGATGATATATCCCCTTCCATTGGTGCATTGGTCCAGATGTAATTCCATCTGTCATCCCATTGTTGAATATATATGGCATGTTTCAAACGCCAATTTTGTTCACCCTTCCCTTTTAATGTTACATCGTGTAACTTATCTGGTTGGGAGGGAGGTCGAGGAATATGTTGTTGCATGCCAAACTGACGCATGCATCGGTCAGGTTGATGTCACTCGACAATGTGGAAGCATATAAGTGGTACCATTGCTGTCCATATCTGATGTCCTTCCAAACAGTATGGTGGAAGTTGACCCATTATTTCTTGAGTATATGGTACCCATACAATCTACATGGAAAAAGAATGAGTTAATTTTGTGTGACATTTATTTATGTAGAGACTAGGGAAAAATACTAACATCTGTTAACTCCATCTTATCGAAAATGAGTCTGTAGTCAGCAACTGACTTGTGGTGAACAATGTATGTATGACCACCACTCCACCTGCTCATTACCATAAATACAAAATACATATCACATACTTATAAATCATATATTTAAACTGAAAAAATAATAAATTATTAGAGCATTGTGTACCGTGCACCGAGCGGCAAATCATCTTGCTCCATATCAGGTGCTTGAGGCGCAATGCAAGGGAAACGTGACCATGCCCACAGCTGTACGAGTACACAGGCCCCACCAATCTCCTTTCGGGCATAATCGGTGGCCTTACATAATTCACGATACAAATAACTGAGCACGGCGGACCCCCAACTATACGTGTCAGCCACCTCTAAATCCGCAAGCAACGGTAAATATCTCAAGGATACATAGCGACCTGAATGATCTGGGAATAATAAACCCCCCATTATACGTAAAATGTAGGCTCTAGTAAATCTTTGAACTTGAATTTCATTGTGGGCGTGTAGCGCGAAATCATCAAAATGTTGGTCAAGCCACTTCATTCTAAGTCTACCACCGTTCAGCTCCTCCTCGGGCGGGGCTACCCCCAACAACTCATGTAGTAGGGGCTGTCAGTTACCAAATGTTACGCCGGCAACCGCTTCACCATCCACTTTGAGGCCCATTTGTATGGCAACATCCTGCAGACTAATGGTACACTCCCCCGATGGCATGTGAAAAGTATGAGTCTCGGGTCTCCAACGTTCTACCAGAGCCGATATTAATGTATGCTCAACTTGAAAAAAATCAAGTTGAGACACACCATAAAACCCGGACTGCCTTAGGAGAGGTATAATTTGAGGAGGAATGAGCTCACCACGCATTTGTCGGTCGCCCGCTCGCCTAACATGTAACACTCTATCATTTTCACCGTTCCAAATGCACTAAAAAACATGGACATCTTGTAGACGCAATAGTGATTTATCTTTTGGACCAGGATGAATAACTCTTTCACAAGCCATTGCAATACAAAATGATTCAAAATAAACAAAGCTTCAGAATACTCACTCAATCTCTCAAAACTCAATTAACTAACATTACCACACTACACTACACATACGTACCTATATATAGATGCAAGGGGTGAAATTTTCACCAGATTTTCGGTCAAAAAGAGCCTTCAAGAGATTCCCATGAATCTCACGCGTCCCTGCTCCTCGCGCCTTCCCAAGGGAGAGATTCCCGAATCTCACGCGAGACAACTTGTCATTGATTGGTCTTGTCAGCGCGTGGGGAGCACTAAAGAAGCTTGACCCTCCAGCGCCTTACGCCATGCACATGTGGCGCCTAAGGGTCAGACGCTTCCCTTCAACGTGTCACCCTCCCCTACGTTTGTCAACGCACGCCTCTGCCTTCCCCTGCATCCCTATCCCCCTCCTACCCTGCACATATTCCCCCTACCCTGCGCCCTACTACCACAAACTAAAACTCACTCTTTTATTTTATTTTTTTTCTATTTCCAAACGTGAGGCGCTCTTGCCTTAGGCGCTTTACTTAAAGTTCTTTACGGGAGGCGCAAATGGGCCAAGCGTCTTGGCCTAACTCTGACACCATTACCCCAGACAAAGCAATTTCTTTTCAGGCCACATTATTTCGAGAATTAATTTTATTTTTGACCCCTGTACGGTCAAAAAGCCGATAAAAAAGTGCACAATAGTCTCTAACTGGTAGCTCATATATAGGGGAAAACTGAAATAAACTAAAATGTAGAAAATTACTCCCTCCGGTCCTATTTATTAGACAATTCAGACAAAAACACACATACTAAGAAAAAACATGGTAACTGTATCACCTTAAAACCTTAAATGGTCAACAACGGATAATATGAGAAAAAACAATAAATGCTTCTAAATTTATGCACTTTATCTTATAAATAGGACCATGAAAAAGTTTCAAACTTTGTCTTATAAAAAAAACCGGAGGGACTAACAAATTAACAACCAACTAACCAATTAACTACCATCACGACATTTGGCTAACAAAATAATATAAAAAAGTTAATGAGCTATAAATCATAAACTCAAACGCTAGCGTCCGAAAAGATGTTAAAAGCTAAGAAAATAAGTTCATTTACGAAACATGTATAGTTTAGTCAAATGAATTTATCAGCTAATGAAATACGCTATAATCCAGCGTATTTGTCCTGCCAAATACACACTAAATCGATATTATTTCTTGTGATTAAGTGATTAAATTAATACTACCTCTGGCCCTTTATATAATAAAGACTAAATTAACACATTAGTACCTGACTCTTGGGGGAACATACAATTTTATACCTGACTTTTCTAAAATAGCACTTTAGTCTTTGATTTTATTAAAAACATGCACTTTAGTTCTTACTTTATTAAAAAAATGCATTTTAGTCTTTCACTTTATTAAAAAACATGCACTTTAGGGACTAAAGTGCATGCTTTTAATAAAGTCATGAACTAAAGTGCCATTTTAAAAAGTTAGGACGAAACTGCATGGTCCCCCAAGTGTGCTAGTTCAGTCTATAATAAAAAGGTGAATTTTGTTGTCCTACATATAAGAAACACGATTCCTTTTTTAGTTGTATTAATTGTTAAATACCAACAGGTGGTTGGTTCAAGGTATACATTGTTGTTTCCCCTTAAGCAAGGTATATCAGGTTCAAATATTGTATAAGGAAAAAACCTCCACTAGGAGAGCCAAAGGGTTTGTCTGTGTGTGTTTGTTAGAAATTAGTGAAATTTGGGAATACCATAAACTTTTATCAATGTTTTGTGTTGTAGGTGTGTTTATGGGAAATTAGTGAAATTTTGAGGTGTTGTGTTTTTAAGTATATTTTTATGGTTAAAAACGGTTAGAAAGAATATTGGAATTGTTCTAATTTTTTTAATGATTTTTCTGGATTTTTCTTGTGAAAAGACCAATTTACCCCTAATGAAAATTTAAAATTCCCAAAATACCCCTGAGCTTACCCATCCTCTTTCATGCATGGTTGGTCCAAAATATTAAAAGTTCCTTCTCATTACACAGTCAGACATGTTGCAAAAGTTAGAGGACAACCTTATCATTGTTACATTGAAATGTATGTCTCTTTCAACCCTTACTTTCTCTTTCTCCTAACTTTGACTAAAGTAAAAAACCTAGAAAATAACACTTTGCTCTCATTCTCTCATCTTGTGCGCACCAAATAGTAGCGGCCTCACCTCCCTCGCTCTCTCAAAACACCTCTCTTTTCATCTTCTTCATCCTCCATAGCCATACAATCCTTAACGACCCACAAAACACTAGAATCTTACCACGATTTTTAGCCATTCTCAAGCAAGAACTTCAAAGGAGCTAGACACTATGCCAAATTTTAGAAATAAGGGTGTACATATGAGGGCGCTTCTGTGTCCATACTCTCAGAAGCGCCCTTATATTATTGAAATTTTATTTTATTTTAATTAGATAGACTGGTTAGGGCGCTTTCCCTATAAAAAACACCCTAATTTTATACTGAAATAATTTTTTTATAATAAATTGTTTTATTAGAGCGCTATCACTATAAAAAAATCCCTAACAGTAAAATAAAAACTTACTTTTTCTTTAAATATATTGTTCGATTAGGGCACTTCCCAAACAACCAGTGCCTTCATTGTAATACTGATAATTTTTTTTAAAAAATGATGCCTAGTTAGGGTGCTACACAAGTTACGAATGCCCTCACCAAGTACATAGTATTCTTTTTTAAATATTTGCTGGTTAGAGCGTTGGGCTTGTAGGAAAGCACCCTAAACTAGCTTAAAAACCCCCCCTTTTGTTTTTTCGCAGCAGTACCCACACGACCACGCCCCTCATTCTTTTTTTTCTTTTCTTTCTCACTCCTCGCAGTACCCTTACCAAGCCTAAACCAGCAGCACCCTCACCGTCCCACCTACCGTCGAGCCGCCATTGTCGCTGAGGAAGCACGTCTTTACCGTCGACCCACCATAAGACGCTCACAATTTTATGTTCGAGCAGTGTAAAACCCTCCCTGCGTGTAGGAAGCTTGCTTCTGCCGTCGCCGTTTCCGTTCACGTCCCTCACCTCGTTGCTGCGTGTAGGAACCAATTTGATGGGTTTCCAATCTTTTGGGCCGATTGGGCAGGGACCAATTTGATGGGTTTCCACATCTTTTGGGCTGACTAGGCAGGGACTAAATTGAAGACTTTCAGTCTTTTATGCCACATCAGCAAGTCTGTTAGCTTTAACAGACTTGGGTTAACGGAAGGACGATTTTGACCGAAGGTAACATTTTTCAGGGACGTTTTTACAATTTTCATTCTTTCAGGGACCAAGTTGACCAATGGCCAATTTTTCAGGGACCAAAATGAGGGTTTACTCATAAAAAACCAAAACAAATAAATGCAGTCTTGTGGTATTCTTTATTTAGAGTTGAAGTTATCAACTTGTTGATGTACCAATCGACATAGATAAAGGGCAAATGTAATTTTCTATCTTTTTACACACATTTTTACTTCAATCATCCTTTTCTTTGACTGGTCTTTCTTTTATATAACAGGCGTGAAAGTTCCCTCAGCTCAAGGAGAAGAATCCGAAGGGAGTAAAAATCCCAAGAAAAGAAAATCTAAGGTATATCTTGATTCTTTTCTTATTTGGGTGTCTTCGATTTATTAATCTGACTACATCTCTTTTTCTAATATTTTAGACTGCTTCTACCCCTGAACAATCAAAATCGAAGCGTCCTAAAAGTACACCCACAAAAAAGTGCAACTTCAAAACCAACACAGAAAAAGGATGTTGAAACTTCTTTTCATTCTTCTGAGTAAACGCCTCAGGTATATATTTCTAACTTTCCTCTAATAAGATAATTTCCCTTCCCTTTTTATTCCAAATTTTAATTCTCAAATGTTCTTTTAGGCTACTACCGAAAAATCCAATTGTCTTCCTCTGAGCCCGAGCAAATCCGTTTGAGGAAACAGAAAAGAAGCCTAGAGGGGCAAAACAAAGGAAATAAAAAACAAGTGGAAGAAAAATAAGGCAATGATGAGGGAGATGAGGAGACTGCAAGTGACAAAGAAGTTTGACCTCCAGCTAAGAAAAAGATTTCTCAGTATATCCCTCTTTAGAAAAAGAAATCTGGGGCTTCACAAGTATGTTTTTTATTTGAATTCTCTCTCTCTCTCTCTCTCGACTATTATCTTGAATCTTTACCTTTACCTACTTTTATTTCTCTAGATTGCTCGAAAATATTATGCGCTTCGAGTCACACATGTTGCCCCCAAGAGAGATAGAGTGAAAAAAACTCTCCCTACGAATGTTGATGTATGTTTTCGAATTCATCATACCAAATGAGTCCATTTACCTTTACTCATTATTTTCCTTACTGATTATCTTTTATATTTTACAGATTCACCTTGTTGACTCATCCTCAAAATCTTCTGCTGCTCAAAATACTATTGAGCAATCTCCCTCTCGAGCTTCCAACGAAGAAGAAGAACGAGAAATTAATGTAAGCTCCCCTCAGGAAGAAACACTTAACGAACAAACCACCATTCATAAGGAGGGAGAAGCGTAGAATGAAGAGGATCCAGGTGGGAATTCGAATAAAGAACCAACCTTAGTGCCTGAGAACCAAAAAGAAGTGGACCAGGTCAGAACGGAACCAGTTCTCTCAAGCCTCAATGCTGATCAAGTGACTGTAGAGAAGCCTTCCGAAAAGACTCAAGAACAATCCAGCCTTAATAAAGAGTCAGAAATACATGTCAATCCACCTCACGAAAAAAAGATTGAAGTAACGAAGAAAGAAACTGAAGCAACTACACCAAATCCAACACCCTGGGTCAAGACAACTGCGAACCTTTAAGAGAACTTACCCAACTCTTCGGGCAAATCGCAAGTACCTTCAAGTCTGAAAGAGTGCTTTGAAGTTCTGGATGAAAATCCATTTGCTATTCTTTACCTCTCGGAAGAGGATGTCCAAAATAAATGAGAGTCTAGGAACCTACTCGAATCAACTAGTCGAAATTACTGATAAAAAGAAGAATATTGAAGATCAAATAAAGAAACTTCAAATAGAGTAGGAGCAGTTGATAAAGGATGAAGAAACTCATAAAGCTTCAGTTACTCGTCTGGAAGCTCGAAGGCTAGAGCTCCTTACTTTAGTTAAATATGTCTCAAATGAACTGGTAAAAGCAAGTGAGGATCTTCAAGCCTTCGAAACTAAAAACGCTTCATTACTTCAACAATATGATGGTCTCAAGCAAGTATTTCAATCTTTTCATGAAAGATCCCCCTTCTGAGAACTATTGATAATAATTTGACTTGTAGTTTTAATTGGTGCTTTAGATTCACCTCTTATTAACTCACCAGCAATTTACTTTCTTTTAGTCACATGAATTTCACTTCGCACATGATTGGTTTATATTCCTTTAAATACTTTTGGTTGATACTTAGGATTCGACTTGATCCTCCTATTTCTTGAATTGAATACACATTATTAGAAAACACTTTTTCAACTTAGAAAGGTCCTTCCCAATTAGGGGACCATTTTCCAAATTTCTTGGATTTTTTATCTTCAAGAAGGATAACCTTACAAACCAAATCACCTTCTTCGAAGCTTTTATGCTTTACCTTTCTATTTATTATATATTCGAGAAATTTGTTCTTTTTGACGAACCATGTTTTCTAATGAATTTAATCTCACATCATCCAAGTCATTTAACTCATCAATCATCACATGTTTATAATCTTCAGAAGGTAATTCAAATTGCTTTTGAATTCGAAAAGATTGTAAATATATATTTTAATAGGAAACACACAATCATGACCATACACTAATTTATAAGTAGTCCCTGTAGCGTCTCAAGGAGAATTTCTGTATGCCCATAAAATTTGACTAAGTGTCTTATGCCAATTTTGAAGATTTTTCGCTATATGTTTTTTAATAAGGAAAATAATCGTCTTATTTACTGCTTCAACCTGACCATTAATTTGCGCATAATAAGGAGTCGAAGAAAGCAATTTAATCCCTTGTTCATGGGCAAAAAACTTAGTCTTTTCACTAGTAAACATCGTTCCTTGGTCAGTTGAAATTGATTCAGGAATACCAAATCGAAATATCATATTTTCCTGAATGAAATTATTGACATCATTATGTGTAATGTCTTTTAAGGGAATTGCCTCCACCCATTTTGTAAAGTAGTCTTTTGAAACTATAATGTATTTATGCCCCTTCGAAGAGGGGGATGAATTTGGCCAATTAAATCTATGGCCCATCCTCAAAATGGCTAAGGCTTTATTATTGAATGCAACTCACTACAAGGTATTTGATGTGTGAAACCATGTCTTTGGCATTCTTCGCATGATTTTGCAAAGTCATTACAGTCTTTTGCCATCAAAGGCCAATATAAATTTGGCCTTTTTAAAACCCATTCCATTTTTCGACTTGCTTGATGAGCACCACAAATCTCTTGGTGTACTTCGACCAAAGCCACGTAGGCTTTTGTTTCGCTTACGCATCTAAAAATATTCCTATCAGGACCCTTTTTATATAATCAATTAGTTAGAATTACGTAATGTAAAGCCCTACACTTCAGCTTTCGATCAACTGGTAAATAATCAACCAAAGGTTTCCTGCAATCCCCTTGATCTAAAGTTTCAATATCCAAAATTTCAAAACCAGACATGGGCATTTGTTTACGTAAATTAACGAAACTTTTGAAATTTTCCTTAGTAATTTTATACCCTGAGGCCATTTGGGCCAATTCATTAGGAATTTCATTATCCATTTGAGGAATATGTTCAAATTCTACTTCATCAAAATATCTAAGTAAATTGAATGCTCTTAATAAATATTTCAACAACCTTGGATTCAAACATTTGTATTCTTTAGTTAATTATTTAATAACTAACTGTGAAACCCCTCGAATAAGAACTTATTTATCTTTAAAGGATACTAAAACTTCCAATCCTAAAATCAAAGCTCCATATTCGGCCTCATTATTTGAGCGTTCCATTCCAATTCGAAACATACTTTTTGTTGGTAAATCTTCAGGTGAAATCAATAAGATTCCAATTTCCTCTCCATCTTTATATTGAGATCCATCAAAATACAGCTTCCAGGGTTTTAATCCCACGAAGGTTATATTTTCAATTCGAATTGGAGGATGATCTACTAAGAAATCTGCCACAACTTGTCCCTTTACTGCTTTTAAAGGAAGATAAGTTAAAGAAAATTCTGTTAATGCTAGAGCCCACTTTCCTACTCTACTATGAAGAATAGGTTTTAATAACATGTGCTTTATTATATCGTAATGAGAAATTACATATACATCGAAAGGTTTCACATAATACTTTAAATTAGTACAAGAGAAATAAAGACATAGACATATAGTTCCTCTATGGCAAAATATCTAGTCTTTGCATCATTCAGAGTCCTACTGAGGTAGTAAATGGGCTTTTCGATCCCATTTTCATTCTCTTGATCTAGCATACTTCCAAAAGTCTCTTCTGATGCAGAAATGTACAACTTAAGTGGCTTTCCTTTGAGTGGAGGAGTCATAATTGGAGGACTGCTTAGAATTTTCTTTATTTCTTCGAAAGCTTCCTGGTGTTTTTCTTCCCATTCAAAATTTTCTTCTTTCTTTAACTTTAAAAGAGACAAAAACACCTTCGTCTTTCCAGAAAGGTTTGCAATAAATCTTCGAAGAAAATTGATCTTCCCTAACACGTATTGCAACTGCTTTTTGTTCGAAGGAAGATATGTTTCTAAAATAGCCTTAACTTTATTCTTATCAATCTCCACTCCTTTTTGATGTACAGGTAATCCTAAGAAATTACCTGCATATACACCAAATGCATATTTAATAGGATTCATCTTCAAATTATGAAGTCTCATTCGTTCGAATGATTCTTTCAAATGCAAAAGATGATTGCTTTTAGATTGGACTTTACCACTACATCATCTATATATACTTGCATAAATTCCCCTATTAAACCATGAAATATAAAATTCATGGCCCTCTGGTATGTGGCACCAGCATTTTTTAGGCTGAAAGGCATCATCACCCATTCATAAGTGCCAATTGCCCCTGGACATCGAAAAGTTGTTTTCGAAATGTCCTCTTTAGTGCAAATTTTTTTATTATAACCTGAATAACCATCTAACATGCTCAATATTTCATTTCCTGCTGAATCAATTAACATATCAGCTACAAGCATTGGATATTCGTCCTTAGGGGTTGCCCTATTTAGATCTCTAAAATCAATACAAACTCTTAAAGACCCATTTTTTTAATAACAGGAACTATATTTGAAATCCAGTAAACATACCTGGCAGTTCGAATGAATTTGGCCTTCAGTATCCTTTCAATCTCACCTTTAATCATTAAAACAACATCAGGTGTGAACCTTCGAGGAGCTTATTTTACTGGCCTCTTTTCAGGATAAGTAGGTGATGATAACATTATTGTTCACACTTTGCATAATTAATTTTAGCTTTCTTGGACTATAATTGTGATTAATTCCACTGTTTTAATTGGAATTTACCAAATTGGGCTTTAACTGTAAATGTTGTTTAAATTCGGATTTTAAGCCTACTGACCTACCTGTCTTGTTTTGATGATATCTGGAGCTGCAGGTATCCGATTTGATTGATTCCAGTGGAATTGGAAAGCTAACATCCGGGGCTTTAATTTGATATGCTATATGACCTTATTCCCATGAAGGATTTAGGAGCAGTTTCGGTTTCAAAATCACCTATTGATGTTGTCTGTTGCAAATCTGAATTTGCTTAGTTTTGTAATTAGTTCGTGAGTCTGTTTTAATTAATTTCGGCCCAATTAAGGTCTAATCAGTTTGTTAATGATTTAGGCACTATAAATAGGTGTGTTGCTGAATAGTTCAAACACTTTTCCCTCATTTTTCAAATTTTAGATTTTGACTCTTCACTTTCCCTCTTTTTTTTCTCTCTTCCTTGGTTCACACGTTTTTGCTCCTTTTTCCTCTTCTTCTTGTATTTTCGGATTCTCCACTTCGTCCATGGAAGGCTGAGCACTGAAGATTGATTCTCAAGTATCATGAGCATTGGATGTTGAGGTTTTTAATTGAATTTTGAATTTTAATTTTATGTGCAAATTCCTTCTTCTCCTAATCTCTAGAATTCTAGGTTATTGAATCTTGAATTGGATAAATGCTTATTGAATTTGGTTTTTGATTCATGATTTGAAATTCACATTTTAGTTTGCTTATTCCTAAAATGTATCTACTATTTGCTTAATTCAATAGGTTAGGGATTAGGTTCTTGATACAAATTTGCTTAATCTTTGTATGAGATTGTTAAGAATTGATTGATGCTTCATTAATTAATTCGGATTTGTTAAGGAAATTGAAATAAATCTGTGAATCCGTGAGAGATCCAAATGCGAATGGGCTTGTGAATCAATCTGTTTTTTGTTGAATTGAATTAGGAATTTTGAATTCTGTTTTTGGAAATTGGAAACTGTCATGAACAAACAAAATCCCTTGAATATGTGTGAGTTGCTGTGAGATTGAATTTCTGAATTTGTGAATGAATTCTTTAGGAAATGGATTTGGGCTAGCTAACCCTTACTGCACTTTAATTCCTTTTATTTGATTGAGTACAACCTCGATCAGTAGGCAATCTATGTTCCACAAGTTCTCGACTCAAACCAGGCATTTCGTGATAATCCCATGCAAAGAAATCCTTATACTCTTTAAGCAATTCAATTAACTCCTCCTTGAATTCTCCTGTCAAATTCTTATTTATAAAAGTTGGTCTTCTATCATTTACACTTCCCAAGTTTACTTCTTCCAAAGGATCTTGGGCTTCCATTTTCTCAATGCCAAAAGATAAAGATCCTTCGAAACCCAAAGGAGCATCGTCATATATACAGTCAAGTCTCTGCCTCATTAATTCTTCCTCCTTAAGTTTTTCTTCCCAGAAAAACTTAACATTCATATTATGCAAATCTTGACCAACTATTCTTGATTCTTTAACCATAAAGGTTTCTTTTTCATTATCCCTAACTTCCAAATCCGAACTTCCTTCTTCGGCCTCGAGGGTCGTTCCTTCATTAGCGGCCACGAAGGCCGCCTCACACTTCTTCTCAGTCATGTAGGCCAAGGTTCGAGCCAAGAGGCTCAAAATTATTCCTCATCTAAGGTCCATTCGAGGATTTACATGGCCTCTCGAAGGCCAACAGAACATTCAATTAGAAATCCATATTCTGGGTCCAATCTAACATGATGTGGTACCTTTGAAGGAATTAATCCATAATTATTTACCTCATATGGGGTCTGAACTATAATCCATTTTTCAAAATTCTTTGGATTCATAGTATCAGTCTCCAACCTGCAATAGGTTTGATCAGCCTCTATATACTCGGGAATCCCATCTTTATTCGAAAGGCAAAGCTTTTGGTGGACTGTCGAAGGAGCTGCTCCTACTCCATGTATCCATTCTCTCCTGAGAAGCATGTTATAATTAGACTTTGATGGAACTACCACAAAAATACTAGGTCGCTTGACTGACCCAACCACAACATCAAAACATAACAAACCTTTAGATTTAAAGGTTTTCCCATTGAAATCAGTAATCACCATGTTATGTGGTAACAAATCACATTTTTTCTTGTTAAACTTCTTCAGTATAAAACTGGGTAACAAATTAATCATTGCCCCACCATCAACCAAAATCTTGTTTACTATAACTTCTTCAACTTGAGCCTGAATAAAAAGAGGCTTCATGTGAGACATCATGTTAGATGAAGGCTTATCAAACACAGCAGAATCTTGCTTAATGATCTGAGTGGTCAAGCAAGTGTAGTATGTCAGTGGTTCAGATACTTCCTCTTCATCAAAGAAATCATCTTCCAGGCCATCTTTATAATCTTACGCATATTCTGCTGGTAGCAGAGACACTACCCCACACATGTCCTGTAGAGAATCATAAAAACCTGTCTCGAAATTATCAGTAATCGAGTTTTCTTCATCTGTCACAGCCTTTCCTTTCAAAACAACATTGGGTTTCTCTTTCTGAAGCACTTGGGAATATGTAGGTTGGCTTGAAGTACCCTGAATTTGAATGACTTGAATATTCTTTGTGTGCATATTCTTAGGAAAATTCGAAGGGTTCATGCCTTGATCGAAGGTTACTTTCATAAACCTTTGATTCCTTCTCCATTGAGTTTTAATCAGAAATGGCTTATTATTATAGAAGTTATTATACTGCCTCAATACTTGAGGAATCTGACGGTATTCCTGACTGTTGGTGACACGAATCCACTTGTTTGGTGGTACACTCGAAGGAGGAACATAGGTTTTAGGCTTATGGAAAGCCACATTCTGCATTTTCTGCCCCCTAAATAGTATTTGATTCTTTAGAAAAGGGGGTTTTCGGACTTTAGTCTCCGAAAAAGGTTTGAATCTCCTTTGCACACTTAGCTCCATTTTATATTGGTAATTTCTCTTTATCTCAGAATTCTCAAAAGTTCTGGCCACTATCCCATTGTTGAGATCTTGGCAAGCGTACCAATATCACAACAGTATAATAGTAAGAGAAAAGAGTTGTCGTATCCACAAGGAACGGTGCAAAATAAATTCTAGTGATCACACTTATCAAGTAAAGGTAGATTTGAATGTTTGTTTGTGAAGATTGCAATAGTAAATAAAAGATAAGAGATAAGAGAGAGAATATGGATAGGATTGAGCAAATTTCGGAAACTAGGATTGAACTTCGTCTATCGCACCCCTCTTGTATTTGGAACCCAATGATATTTAGGAATTTATAATTATAACATTGAAGCACAAATAAATGTTATTTCATAAAGGTCTCCACAACTATGAAATACTCAGAAACAATTTACGTTGGTCTCCACAGTCATAAATTGCCATGGTTTGAAGATCAGTTGTTAAAGCTATCAATTCATCCTGGTCTCCACAGTGACAAATTGAGTGTTTTTACCAATCAGATTTAGAAAATCGTTTCTCAACGCATTTAAAAAATCGCATCATAACTCCAGTACAAAGACGGAAGCTAAGCATTAAGAATAGAATAAAAACACCAATATTATAAAAACAGGGATTCCTAAATAACAAAGAAGATCCAAAATACAATTGAGGATTGAATCGACTACATTCAATCCTAAAGGAGTGTTTAGCTACTCATGGTACCCATTACAAACCAATAGAGAGACTGTCACACTTTTCTCTAGCTCCATATTTGCTCAACGGCTCCGTACGTCTCTGTCTCTCGTCTTAATCCCTAAAAGTGCCTTTATAAAATGTTCTGATGGGCTTTTGAGACTCTGATTGCAGATCAATAAAAATTAGGTTACGTTTCCTGCGATCTACCTGCACTCAGCGCAAGTGAAGCGTAGGAAATAGTGACTAACAGTCATTTCTGCGCTCCACTTGCGCTCAGCGCAAGTGGAGCGTAGGAAACACCTTCTGTCTTTCTTGAATTATCCTCTTTTGAAGCTTGTTCTGTGTTGTTCCTGTCCTTGTTTGCTACTCTCTTGATGCTTTATTTATAACTTTGCTTTTTACCTGCAAAATCAGCAGATTTTCATCAAAATAGCATCGAATTCAATTTTGACTTAAATAAATCAAGAATTGCATTTTAATCCAAAAAAGGATAAATTGGGGTATAAATTCAGCATTTTTCCCTCAATAAGTGTTGTAATCATATAGGAATTTTACGTAAATTTAACACTTATCACCCATCGAAAACAACATTGCACCTAGGATAAAGACAAACATTAGTATTTTCTTCTTTCTTCCTAATCAAAAAATCTACCAGAGTCTCCCTAGACTTTGGGAAAATCTCTTTCACTTCCCTTTCAAACTCTTCTATTGCAACATCAAGAGATATTTTTGAATCTAGGCAAAGCTCTGTCCCAACCATATTGATATCCACTATGTCCACATAATTAGCGTTCACTTGGAGTGGGTCAGAATCAACCTTTATGTTCATTTTGGGCTTCTCCTCAAATTTCAATCGACCTTCCTTGATTGCGTTTTGAATGGGATCTCTAAAACGAATACAATTGTTAGTCCAATGACTATAAGCATTGTGGAACTTACAATATTTCTTCCCTTTTCTTTGTTTGAAAGGGGGAATTTTATGATCTTCACTAAGAGAGATTTGTTTATCTGTCAATAATATATAAAAAAATTGATCAACTTTCAAAATATCAAAACCATATGTTTTCTTGGGAAATTTACTTTGTGAGTTAACATTACTATTCCCATTACTACTACATGGTTTGAGGAAGGTACAAACATAAGGAGGTCCAGGTTTTAATTCTGCCACATTAGCCTCATTCTCATCAAGATCAGTGTCTTCATCACTATAATTTTCATTCACATCAACATAGGCAATTTAATCTCTCCTTCCTAGTTTTTCCATTATTCTATGTTTCTCTTTTTCGATTTCTAGTTATTCGATTTGCCTTACTCTCTCAGCTAATTGAGCCATGTCTCGAAGCTGTTGGTTAACAAGCTTCTTGCATATTGAATAATCAAAACCACTTGCAACAATTTTGACTAGTTCAATTTCAGGGTTTGGTACGAGGCATTTTGCTCTCATCTGTCTAAACCTACTTAAGTAATCTTCGTCATACTCTTCAGGAGCCCTCTTAATAGTTACTAGATCCAATAAACTAACCTTAGCCTCACCCCTAAAGAATTGTTCGTGAAAACTGTCTTTCTAACTGATTCCACGTATAAATCGAACCGGGTGATAAAGTTGTAAACCATGTAAAGGCATTTTTCGTCAGAGAGTTCAGAAAATACTTCATCTTTAGGTTTTCATTATTTTTAATATCACCACATTCGAGTTGATACCTAATAATATGTTCAACAATAGATTCACTAATTTCTCTTGCAAACTTTATGAATTTAGGAACCTTCCATCCCCTAGGTAATTCGATTTGAAGAATATATGGTGTAAATGGAGAAACAAAATATGGCCTAGTAGCATATCCTACATCAAACCCATGCCTATTCAAGACTTTCTCTATAACATTAGCTATGTTTTGTTGTCCTCCTAGATTATATTGTCTTAGGTGTTCAATGAACTCATCTGCATTCTGATTTTGATTTACTATAACTAGTGGTACACCATTATTTCGATTTGGATCTCGAGCCACAAGTTGGTCATTATTTTGATTTACACCTAAATCATTACTTGGCTCTAGATTTTGATTTTGATTGGGGCCTAAATTATTTTGTTAAACCAAAGGCTCTTGGGGTGCCCCAAAAACATCAACAATTCTAGCCATCAGCCTAGCCAAAGTGTTATAATTTTGATTAGTATTTTCAGTCAAAGGGTTCATTACTGTTGTAAAATATGTTGACAACATATTCACCATTTCGTAATTACTCTCATCCATTTGTTGTCTAATTGAATGGAGTGCAGTGTTCGTGAAAGAGTTCGAATTATCTCTAGAACCCCCACGCACCATGCCATTTAATCCCGCCATAGTGTTCCGAACAAATCCCAAATTTGATGGACTAGGTTGGTTTAAAGCGGACGACATAATATTCGAAAATATTGTCGGGGCTGTTCTAAGAAATAGGGGAACAAAACCAGGAGGAAGTCCATATGGGGGTGACCTAATATTCAAACTTGACATTTGAGTACCCCCAATAGTTAATGAAACAGGAGGTATGGCTTAAGATACTACAGGATCATCCTGTAGAGTTGTATTAACTATTGAATCTCTGTTAGCACTATTTTCATTTCCTATGTTTTCATTGTTATTAACAGATTCATCATTGCAGCCATTCTGGGAACTTCCCTTATTTGCAGAAGAATTTGTGACATTCTTGTTTCTATTATTATTAGCCATAGATTTTGAAATATTCCTACCACTTCTCAAGATCATGCAATTCCTTATAATACTATTTCTAAAATAAAAGTCCCACTGGGCATGCCAATTTGTTTGTTGTGAAAAATCTAGAAAGGAATTCGAAAATTTTCACTTTGATTCTCAAAGTACAATCTGGGACTAGAATCTGAATCCTCCTAAAGGTTCTTTTTAACAAATAGGATTACTTACAAGGAATTCAAATATTTTTTTTAATTTCAATAAAATTCTGAGTCTCTACTCTAACTTGAAACAGTTAATTTCGAAAAGATTGTTCAAAACTTCAGAACTTAATGAAAACAAACAATTTCAAAGAACATAAATCAAATGAAAAGAAAATAAAAGGAAAGAAAGGAAAAAGTAAATGAACTGGAAAAAAGGAAAGAAAAGAAAGCAAAAACAAAAGAGACATGAACGAAAGATTAAAATCAAACTGTAATGGTGGACAACATACTAGATCTCTCCAGAGAACCAAAATGTCTTTATATATGAATAGACGTGTTTGGTGTTTTGAGAGGTTTCAGAAATGAAATCCAACCCCAATTACATCATTGATTGCACTATTTATAGATTCCTATTCTAATGACTAACTAATGTGATTTTGACACATTTACAACTAGATTGAAATGTCATCCTATCTACATGACACGTATGTTAAATAACAATGGTCATTTTATATTCTAAAACTGCCTATCTGAAATCTTGACATATGTCTTCGAATGTAATTTCCAATAACTGTTGATTTGAACTTTTGATAACTGTCACTCGAACTTGCTTCTGATACTCATCCTTCAAAATTTCTTCTAAGTCCTCTTTCGTCACAATCTACTTTCGATTTCTTCATCATCTTCAATTTCTTCTAACCTTCTCGAACATTTTCCATACTTAGCAAATTCTGAGAATTGTTGTGACTTGACTTTGATTTCGATTCCCTGTATCTTCATTCTGCTCTTCCCAAGTGTCATATCTCTTCTCTTGGTCAATTCACATGTGTCTTTTGACCACCGACCATTCAAGCGTTTTTATTATTGACCTCATTAGCCATTGGTCAATTTCAAAGGTGAATTTATTCCACCGTCCATCAACCTCTCTATAAATAAAGGTTATCATCTCATTTCTTATTCATTCCTTCCTCTTAACAATGGAAAAGTTTCTGATTTTGGCTACTTCGTTCGACCTAATCTTCATTAGTTTTATTGTTGATCAGGTCGACGAAGTACCCAACGTTATAATCTTTTTCAACCTTTCTTGACTGACCTTTTAGGTCGAACATCGTAGACAAAACACCAAGTTATTAGGCCTTCGGGCCTAATTCTTTATCTCTATTTCTTCCCCAAGTGGACCACTCACATTCTTCCCCATAATATGGGAAGACATTCATGATTCTAAGTCTAATCGAACTTGGGAAGAAGGAAGAGGAAGAAGCGGGAGAACAAAGAAGAACTAGGAGAAGATCTACTAATATTTTCGAAAAAAAAGAGTCTATGCATTTATTTTTCTCTGCATTTCCCTTCTTTTGTTTACCTTCAAATATTAATGTAATTCGAATATTTCTGTATTCTAATAAATGAAATATTGTTTTCAATCTTCTTCTGTGATTTTCAAATAATTTTAAATGATAGATTTCGAATTCTAATATTGAATAACTTTACTACTGGTCTCGAACTTCTATCAAACCTCCCTATTTGTATTCTTCGAATGGGAATAATCAATCAATTATCGAAGTGTGAACTAGCACATCAAAATTTCTGATTTCATACTTCAAAGAAATCATACTTCCATACCTTAGAAATTTTTATGTTTTCTCACCAACAATAGGGTACTGACTTTCTGACAATTATTTCATGATTGCACAGACCTTGGAGAACGTGCGAAGTGTAAAGGTCCACTTATGAAAAAGGTGAATGCTAACTATTTCAGACAGCCACATCACTCTGATGACATTTCAGATCATCACTTATGAGTTCAGACGCACACATTCAGACAGCCATGCAACTTCAGATAGTCATGCAATTTCAGATAATGCATGAATGTTCATATGGCTTCTGATGAACTTTAACCTATCTTCAGTTAAGTGTTTTGTGAATATGTCAGCCCATTGATGCTCTGTGTTAATGAACTTAATATCAAAAATACATTTCTGAATATAGTCCCTAATGAAATGATGTTTGATTTCTATATGTTTTGCCCTAGAATGCTGAATGGGATTCTTAGACAAATTTATAGCACTAGTATTATCACACATCACAGGAATGCAATGTTCAGTTATATTAAAATCTTCTAACTGATATTTTACCCATAACAGTTGTGAACATTAGCTTGTAGTGGCAATGTACTCAGCTTCTGCAGTTGATAGTGCAATGGTGCTTTAGCTTTTGCTTGACCAACTGATCATGTTACTTCTAATGAATTGACATCCTCCACTAGTGATTTTTCTTTCAACTCTATCTCCAACAAAGTCAGCATCATAGTAACCAACTAACATGAAATCCTTACTCTTCTTATAGTAAAGACAAAGATTAGTAGTACCATTCAGATATCTAAAAATTCTTTTTATAGCCTTGTAATGAGTAATTCTTGGATCAGACTGAAATCTTGCACACAAACAGACACTGGACATGATGTCAGTTCTACTTGTTATAAGATATAGTAATGAACCAATCTTTCCTCTATACATAGTTTGGTCAACAGGTTCTTCTCATTTATCTTTACTTAAGATTGCAGAAGGATGCATTGGAGTTGGCATAAGCTTGCAATCATTCATGTTGAACTTCTTAAGCATCCTTTTTGTATAATCTTTCTGATGGATCAATATACAATCAGATTCTTGTTTAATCTAAAGTCTTGGGAAGAATTTTAATTCTCCCATCATGCTCACTTCAAACTCAGATTGCATAAACTTAGAAAACATTTTACACAAAGAAGAATTTGTGGAACTAAATATAATGTCATCAACATATATCTGGACAAAGATGAAGTCTTTGTTGACAGATTTTCTAAAAAGACTTGTGTCAACCTTTCCTCTTTCAAAACCATTTTTTATAAGAAAGTTGCTCAATCGGTCATACCAAGCTCTTGGAGCTTGTTTCAGACCATAGAGATCCTTTTTCAGTTTAAAAACATGATTTGGAAAGGCAACATCTTCAAAACCAGGGGGGTTGCCTAACAAATACTTCTTCCTCAATGATTCCATTAAGGAAAGCACTTTTAACATCCATCTAATATAGTTTGATGTCATTAATTGCTGCATAGGAGAGCAAAATCCTAATGGCTTTAAGCCTAGCTACAGGAGCAAAGGTTTCAGTAAAGTCAATAACTTCTTGCTGATTGTAGCCTTGAGCAACAAGTCTGGCTTTGTTTTTTACAACCTTTACATCTTCATCCAGCTTGTTTCTAAACACCCATTTGGTTACGATAATAGTTTTCCCACGGGGTTTAGGAACTAAAGTCAACACATCACTCCTAGAAAATTGATTTAGCTCTTCTTGCATGGCTAGGATATACCCTTCATCATGTAGAGCTTCATCAATATTCTTAGGCTTAATTTCATACAGTAGTGCAAGACTATTGACTTATCTAAGTCTTGATCTTGTTCTCACTCCTTCTAAAGCATCACATATCATTTGCTCTTTAGGATGATGAGGTTTGTATCTCCAAGCCCTTCTGGGTTTCAGATGGTCCTTCAGACACAGGTTCAGACACGTTTTCATCCTTGGTCTGATCATACTTATTGTTCAGATCCATACCCGCAAAGTCATCCTGTAGATCTGATAGGTCACTATTAGTCTTTTTCTTGTCATTGAATCTTACATGGATTGATTCTTTAACAGCTAAGGTTCTAGAGTTATAAACTTTGTACGTAGATGCATTGTATGTAGGATTTTGATGATGCCAATGGAAAGAAAATCATATTACAAGAATGACAAAAGGAATTGGCAAAAGAAAGAGCAAGAAGCAAGGTTAATACAAGATCAAAGACAACAAGGTGTATTAGATAAATATTAGCCTAGTTAGATAAATGTTAAAAGAATTCTAGAATTTGCAAGTTACTTGGCCTTAAATATAAAATTTAAGGAAAATATTTTTATGAAGTAAAATCAGTTCAAAAGAAAATTTTTTGAACTGGTAATCGATTACCACATGAGGTGTAATCGATTACCAGAAGTTATGAGATTTAAATTTGAAAATTTTTGAATTGGTAATCGATTACCAACATGGTGTAATCCATTACCAGAGAGCAGGAAATACGAAATTCAAATTTTCAGTCACAACGTTTCAAAAACTATTTGAATTTTCAAAGGTGTAATCGATTACAAGATTACCAGCAAGATTTTTCTGAAAATTATGAAGAGATACAATTCCTTATCAAAAGTTACAAAGCTTCAATTGTTTTATTATAAATATGTGTCTCCATTTCGAAAAATTTGCAGAATATACATGTGCAATAAAAAAGTGAGAAATCTCTTTAAAAATCATTTGGCCAAATACTTGCAAATTATTAAAAGAATTCTTATAGGATCTTCAAGTTGTATCATCTACTCTAAAAGAGAGTTTGTCTCATTCAAATACTTTCCTCTCATACTGTGTAATTAAGAGAGGGTGCCTCTCGTAAGATTGCTAGTGAAACTCAACACAAAGGAAAGAGTTACAAGGTGTTGGAGTATTCATTGATTGTAAAGGATTTTACAAATAGTGGAAATCTCAAGTGGGTAACTTGAGGACTGGACGTAGGCAAAGGGTTGGCCGAATCAGTATAAATCGAGTTTGCATTTCTTATTCCCTTAACTCTAACTTATTTATTGCAATTACTAATTTATTATATATTAAGAAATTAGGAGTGTGCATTCATATTTCATCTTAAAAGAATTGGTTAAGTATAGCAAAAGACAAAAGAAGTAAGTAAACAAAAAGAAGAGGTAATTTTGATTAACTTAATTCACCCCACCTCTTAAGTTACTTGAGGCCACTTGTCTAACAAGTGGTATCAAAGCTTGAATCTTGTATAAGGATTAGAAGCTTCAAGATTAATAATGGCCTCATCCAACTCCCTTTTCGCTGAAGGAAATTCATTCATTAGACCCCCTGTATTTAATGGAGAAGGTTTTCATTATTGAAAATCTTGTATGCAAATTTTCATAGAATCCATAGATTTAAATATTTGGGATGCTATAGAAAATGGTCATTTTATTCCTTCAATACAAGTAGGGAATGAAGTCAAAATAACACCTAGAGATCAATGGAGTGAAGATGATAAAAGGAAAGTCCAATATAATTTAAAAGCTAAAAATATAATCACATCTGCATTAGGAATAGATTAATACTTTAGAGTCTCTAATTGCAAAAGTGCAAAAGAAATGTGGGATACATTAGAAGTAACACATAAGGGTACAAGTGATGTTAAAAGATCTAGAATAAACACCCTTACTCATGAATATGAATTGTTTAGGATGAACCAAAATGAAAGCATACAAGACATGCAAAAGAGATTTACACATATAGTTAATCATCTTTCATCTTTAGGAAAAGTTTTTCCAAATGAAGATCTCATTAACAAACTTTTAAGATGTTTGAGTAGGCAATGGCAACCAAAGGTGACTGCGATTATAGAATCAAAGGATCTTACAACAATGTCTCTTTCTTCATTATTTGGAAAACTTCAAGAACATGAACTGGAACTGTTGAGACTAAACCAAAATGAAGAAAATTACAGAAATAAGAAGAGTATTGCTCTCAAAGCATTATCATCTGTCTATGAAGAAAATAATAAAGAAGATATCATTGAAGAAGAAGATTTGGATGATGATGAGGATGCTTTGAATGATTTACATAAAAAATCATTTAGACTCGCAAAATTAGTATCATCCTAAAAGAAAACAACTGCAAAATTAGAGAAAGAAATTTCAAAGTTAAATGAAGAATTAGATAGTCTTAAGTATGAACTTAAATTAGTAAATTCTAAAAATGAAAATCTAAGTTCTACTAATAAGTTAGAAATTAATAAAGAAACTCATTCATGCATATCATGACACAAATAAAAAGAAGAAATTAATAAGTTAAATAATACACTTGCAAAATTCACTTTTGGCAAAATAATTTAGATATTTTATTAGGAAATCAAAGATGTGTTTTTGACAAGGCAGGATTAAGATATAATCCTCAAACACAACAAAAGAAATATAAAAATTTCTTTATAACTGCTCAAACCACTAGTTCTCCATTTTTAACATGTTTTTATTGTGGAAAGAAAGGTCATAGTGCATCAACATGTTATTTTAGAAAGAATGCTAATAGTCTTAAAAATATGATGTGGATCCCAAAAGGATCCTTAGTCAACACTAACACTAAGGACCCAAAGAAAGTTTGGGTACCTAAAATAAATAATTTTGTGGGTTGAAGGAATCCATGAGGCAAACTTGGTACATCGACAGTGGATGCTCCAAGCACATGACGGGGGATACTTCAAAGCTTATTGATATCACTCCAAAAAACAGTGGACATGTTACCTATGGAGATAACAACAAAGGTAAAATTTTAGGAATCGGAAAAATAGGTACAAATCTCTCAACTTCCATAGAAAATGTCTTACTTGTTGATGGTCTTAAACATAATTTGCTTAGTGTTAGTCAATTATGTGATAAAGGCTTTCTAGTATCTTTTGATTCTCAAAATTGCTTCATTGAATCTAAACATGATAAAAATATTAAGTACGTAGGATATAGAATAAATAATGTGTATAAGATAAAGTTAGATAATATCTCAAATTATGCCCAATGTCTTCTTAGTAATAATGATGAATCTTGGTTGTGGTATAAAAGAATTGCTCATATAAATATGGATCATTTAAATAAATTAATTTCAAAAGACTTAGTTATTGGTTTACCTAAAATAAAATTTGAAAAAGACAAACTTTGTGATGCTTGTCAAAAGGGTAAACAAGTAAGAGTTTCTTTTAAATCAAAGAACATAGTAACAACTTCTAGGCCTTTACAACTTTTGCATATGGATCTTTTTGGTCCCTCTAGAACTATGAGTTTTGGTGGGAGTTATTATGCTCTTGTTATAGTAGATGATTTTTCTAGTTTTACATGGACTTTATTTCTTGCAAATAAAAGTGATGCATTTCATGCCTTTAAGAAATTTGCAAAAATTATTCAAAATAAGAAAGATATTAAAATACCATCCATTAGAAGTGATCATGGAGGTGAATTTGAAAATAAAAATTTTGATTTATTTTGTGATGAAAATGGAATAAAACATAATTTTTCTGCACCTAGAACTCCTCAACAAAATGGAGTAGTTGAAAGGAAAAATAGGTCACTAGAAGAATTAGCAAGAACCATGCTTAATAATTCAAATATTCCAAAATATTTTTGGGCAGAAGCAGTTAGCACTGCTTGTTACACTATGAATAGGGCACTAATTAGACCCATTTTAAAGAAAACACCATATGAACTATTCAATGGTAGAAAACCAAATATCTCAAATCTTCATATCTTTGGATGTAAATATTTTGTACTAAATAATGGAAAAGACAACTTTGGAAAATTTGATGCTAAATCAGATGAGGGCATATTTCTTGGATATTCTTTGAATAGTAAAACCTATAGAGTATACAACAAAAGAACTATGACAATAGAGGAATCAATACATGTAGTTTTTTATGAGACTAACATGTTTTATCCAAGAAAAGATACAATTGATGATATTATAGAAAATTTAGAAAATACTCACATACATGAAGAAGTCCACAAGGATAAAGAAAAGGAAAACATAGAAGATTTTACAATAGAAGAAAACCAAACCAACATGGATCTTCCAAGAGACTGGAGACTTTAAGAGATCATCCTCTTGATAACATCATAGGAGATATTTCAAAAGGGGTAACAACTAGACACTCTCTTAAAGACATATGCAACAATATGACTTTTGTTTCTAAAATTGAAGTAAAAAATATTGATGAAGCCTTAAAAGATGAACATTGGATTATTGCTATGCAAGAAGAGTTAAATTAATTTGAAAGAAATCATGTATGGGAATTAGTTGATAGACCAAGTGATCATCCAATTATAGGAACAAAATGGGTATTTAGAAATAAGTTGGATAAACATGGTATATTTGTTAGAAACAAGGCTAGGTTAGTGGCTAAAGGATATAATCAAGAAGAAGGAATAGATTATGAAGAAACTTATGCACCTGTAGCAAGATTAGAAGCTATAAAAATGTTACTTGCATATGCTTCTATAATGGACTTCAAATTATATCAAATGGATGTCAAAAGTGCATTTCTAAATAGTTTTATTAAAGAAGAAGTGTATGTTGAACAACCTCCTGGATTTGAAAATTTAGATTTGCCCAATCATGTTTTTAAATTAAGAAAGGCCCTCTATGGATTGAAACAAGCTCCTAGGGCTTGGTATGAAAGGTTGAGCAAATTTCTTTTAGAAAAAGGGTTTATAAGAGGAAAGGCTGACGCAACACTTTTTATTAAAAGAAAAATGCATGACATTCTTTTAGTTCAAATATACGTTGATGATATTATTTTTGGGGCTACTAATGATTATTTGTACAAGGAATTTTCTAATAACATGCAAAGTGAATTTGAAATGTCTATGATGGGAGAGTTGAAATTTTTCCTTGGATTGCAAATTAAACAAACCAAAAATGGTATCTTTATCAACCAAAGAAAATATTGCAAGGAACTACTTAAAAGATTTGGAATAAAAAATGCTAAACAAATGCCCACACCTATGAGCACTGCTTTCTATTTGGATAAGGATGAAAGTGGGAAGTCCACAGATATAAAACGATATCGAGGTATGATTGGATCTCTTCTCTATTTATCAGCAAGTAGACCAGATATTATGTTTAGTGTGTGCTTGTGTGCTAGATATCAGTCAAACCCTAAAGAATCTCATTTAAGTGCTGTAAAAAGAATAATGAGATACTTATTAGGAACTATTAACTTAGGTTTGTGGTATCCTAAAAACATGCCTTTTAATCTAGTAGGATACTTTGACTCAGACTTTGCGGGATGCAAAACTGATAGAAAAAGTACAAGTGGTACTTGTCACTTTATTGGATTTTCATTAGTGTCATGGCATAGTAAAAAGCAAAATAGTGTTGCTTTATCCACTGCGGAAGCAGAGTATATTGTTGCTGGCCGTTGTTGGGCTCAAATTCTTTGGATGAAGCAACAACTCTCAGATTATGGTTTAAATATAAATCATATTCCTATTCGCTGTGACAATACAAGTGTCATTAATCTATCTAAGAATCATGTTTTACATTCTAGAACCAAACACATTGAAATTAGTCATCATTTCCTTAGAGATCATGTACAAAAGGGAGATTGTGTTCTAGAATTTATAGAGACAAAGCAACAAATCATTGATATTTTTACCAAACCATTACCCAAAGACAATTTCTTCACTATTAGAAGAGAATTAGGAATATTAGATTTTTCAAATTTAGACTCCTAAAAATTTTAGAAATGAGAAATTTTACACTAGTAATCGATTACCAAGGTAGTCGTAATCGATTACCAGAGAGATTGGAAATGAAAATGTGCAATCTAGGCTAGTTGTAATCGATTACCAATGGACAGTAATCAATTACCCGAGAGTATTAGTTTCAGTAATCAATTACAGTGTGGTCGTAATCGATTACCAGAGAGCATTGGCCTCCGTAATCGATTACAGTGTGGACGTAATCGATTACCTGAGAGGATTGTATCCTAACTGGAAATACGGTAATCGATTACAGCAAGGCGTAATCAATTACCAGACTGTGCGTGCTATAAATGCTGGTTCATTTAGAACGCAGCAACCATCTTTCTCTTCTCTCTCACCGCGCTTTGGACATACTTTGCTTCTCTATTTGATACTATGTTTACTGCGCTTTCTGTCATTTTGTATTTTGGACCTATGTTTCATACTCTATTTTGATGTTTGGCTTCATTTTTCGTTGTTCCTCTGATTTGTTCGTTTATTTTGTTTGGAATTTTACTTGATGCTCTTTCATTATTTTTGATGATGCCAAAGTGGGAGAGAAAAGGGAAAGGAATGAAAATGAAATTTTATAAAATTCATTTGGAAAGGAAAAGTTATAATGTTTATTATTTGTAAAGTTTATTTGGAAATAAACTTTATTTTAATCCCCAAATATTTTTAGAAATATTGATCCCCAAAATAATGCATTGTTTCTAAAAAGACAAACACTAAGGGGGAGTGATCGAAATAAATTTGAAATCTCTGTTTCTTTCTTCCCTTTAAAGATGGTTGTCATCATCAAAAAGGGGGAGATTGTAGATGCATTGTATGCAGGATTTTGATGAAATCAATGGAAAGAAAATCAGATTACAAGAATGACAAAAGGAAGTGGCAAAAGAAAGAGCAAGAAGCAAGGTTAATACAAGATCAAAGACAACAAGGTGTATTAGATAAATATTAGCCTAGTTAGATAAATGTTAAAAGAATTTTAGAATTTGCAAGTTACTTGGCCTTAAATATAAAATTTAAGGAAAATATTTTTATGAAGTAAAATCAGTTCAAAAGAAAATTTTTTGAACTGGTAATCGATTACCAAAAGTTATGAGATTTAAATTTGAAAATTTTTGAACTGGTAATCAATTACCAACATGGTGTAATCGATTACCAGAGAGCAGGAAATACGAAATTCAAATTTTCAGTCACAACGTTTCAAAAACTATTTGAATTTTCAAAGGTGTAATCGATTACAAGACCTTTATAATCGATTACCAGCGAGATTTTTCTGAAAAATTATGAAGAGACACAATTCCTTATCAAAAGTTACAAAGCTTCAATTGTTTTATTATAAATATGTGTCTCCATTTCGAAAAATCTGCAGAATATACATGTGCAATAAAAAAAGTGAGAAAACTCTTTAAAAATCATTTGGCCAAATACTTTCAAATTATTAAAAGAATTCTTATAGGATCTTCAAGTTGTATCATCTACTCTAAAAGAGAGTTTATCCCATTCAAATACTTTCCTCTCATACTGTGTAATTAAGAGAGGGTGCCTCTCGTAAGATTGCTAGTGAAACTCAACACAAAGGAAAGGGTTCCAAGGTGTTGGAGTATTCATTGATTGTAAAGGATTTTATAAATAGTGGAAATCTCAAGTGGGTAACTTGAGGACTGGACGTAGGCAAAGGGTTGGCCGAACCAGTGTAAATCGAGTTTGCATTTCTTCTTCCCTTAACTCTTACTTATTTATTGCAATTACTAATTTATTATATATTAAGAAATTAGGAGTGTGCATTCATATTTCATCTTAAAAGAATTGGTTAAGTATAGTAAAAGACAAAAGAAGTAAGTAAACAAAAAGAATAGGTAATTTTGATTAACTTAATTCAACCCCCCCTCTTAAGTTACTTGAGGCCACTTCTCTAACATTGTATGCCTTGGAAGTTTCAGAATATCAATGAAAAATCCTTTGTCAGCCTTAGCATCAAATTTTCTAATATCATCTTTTGTTTGAGTATAAAACACTCACATCCTAAGATATGGAAATATGATATGTTGGGCTTCCTTTCTCCCCACAATTCATAGGGAGTCTTTTTGAGAATTGGTCTTACCAATATTCTGTTTTGAAGGTAACATGTTATGTGAACAGCTTCTGCGCAGAATGATGTAGGAAGAGTGCTTGATATGAACATGGTTCTTCCCATCTCTTGCAAGCTTATGTTCTTTCTCTCAACAACCCCATTTTGTTAAAGTATTCTAGTCACAGAGAAATTGTGAGAAATCCCATTCTCCTCACAAAACAGTCTGAAGTTTGCATTTTCAAACTCTCCTCCATGATCACTTTTGATAGCAGAAATACAGAATCCTTTTTATTATGTACCTTCTTACAAAATATTGTGAAATTCTTAAAAGTCTCACCTTTGCTTCTGAGGAATGTCACACGTATCTTGAATAGTTATCAACTATGACCAAACCATATTTCCACTAAGACTTTCTGTTCTAGTTAGACCAAACAAATCAATGTGTAGCAGTTCAAGAGGTCTGTTAGTGGATACAACATTCTTGCTCTAAAATGAGCTTCTTGTTTTTTTCCCTTTTAGACAACTCTCACATAAAATATCAGATTTGAATGAAAGTTAGGTAATCCTTTAACAAGATTATGTTTTGTTAGCTTTGAGATTAATCTCAAGCTGGCATGCCCAAGTCTTTTATGCCAAATCTGTTTTTCACTCTCAACTAAGAGAAAACATTTCACATTTTGGTTTGCAAGTTCCTCTAGATCAATCTTATACACATTGTTGTGTCTCTTAGCAGTAAAGAGGATTTGATCATTATAATCCTTGACTATGAAACCATCCTTGGTGAAGGATACTACATAACCAATGTCACATAACTTACTTATGCTCAGTAGGTTGTGTTTAAGTCCTTTAACAAGTAAAACATTTTTAATAGAGGAAAGGGGTGTCATACCTACTATACCTACTTCAGTAATATTGATTTCCACCAAAGGTGACCACTCCATCATCCTTTGATCTAAGGTTTTGGAACAAAGATCTTTCGCTCGTCATGTGTCGCGAGCAACCATTATCCAGGTACCATTTGTGGTGTTTCCTTTGTCCTGTTAAACACATCTGCAACAGGAACAATCAAAGATTTAGGTACCTATAACTTTTTCGATCCTTTCTTGGTAGCTTTGGATTTTGATTTCCCTTTGTGCTTGCATTTAGACACATGGTGTCCTAGCTTGCCACAATGAAAGAACCCTTTACCTTTCTTAAAAGCCTTTTTGGGATTATTAACTTTAACATCGGAGGTATTTGATTATTCACTTTCAAGGTATCCCAGCCCACATTTGTTATTGGAACCTTTCTGAATTCCTAACAATTTGTTTAGGTTTTCAATTCCTTTAAAAAATTTGGAAAGATCTAAAGTGAGTTCTTTGACCTTCTTCTAAAGTTTTGAAATTTCTTCAGATTGGTCCTCAGAACCACCCCTCTTGCAGTTCTTAAGTTCTTTTTTGAGTACAAGGTTTTCTTTCTCAAGAGCTTCACTCTTATTACACATTTTTTTGTATGCTCTTGAAAGATTCGTATATTATTGGAAGAGTTCTTTTGAACTTTCCAGCAAATCATCATATATCTCTTGTAAATAAGGATCAGATAGAGGTCTTACCCCAGAGTCTGAGTTGTTTGAAGGGGGTAAGCTTACCATCAGACATAAATTAGCTTCTTTAGCTGACTCTTCTTCCTCTTATAAAGTTGAGTCATCCAGGTCTTCCCAGGTAGCCATCAGTCACTTCTTCTTCTTGAAGAACATCTTCTTCTTGAAGGTAGGCTTCTTCAGCTTAGGACAATCAACCTTCATGTGACCTAGCTGTTTACATTCATAGCAAATTATTTTATCAATACTGGAAGCATCCTTACCTGAATTACCATTTTGCTTCTAAAGAGTTTATCCTTTCTGAATTTTCCCTTCTTCTGAAGCATTCTCTTGGTTTTTCTGACTCAGCAAGGAAAGATCATCATCTTTAGAGCTCTCTTTAGATTCTTCATCAACTTTTGAAGTTTCTTCAGCTTGCATGGCTTTCATGGATCCATGTCTTGTCTGTTTGGCCTTGGTGTTCAATGTTAATGACTTCTTCTTGGATACATCCCTACCAAGTTCTAACTCATGGACCTAAAGAAATCCCAATAGTTCCTCTATTCTCGGGGTATTAAGGTTTTTAGCCTCCTGCATAGCAGTAACCTTGGGTCTCCAAGCCTTGTGTAAACTACTTAGAATCTTTCGATTATTATCTCTAGATTCATAAGTTATCCCCATAGACTCCATGCCATTCGTTATAGTATGAAACCTACCAAACATTTAGTCATTGGTTTCTCACTCACTCATCTTATATTGATGAACAAGCATACTAATCTTGGACTGTTTGACATTTTCAGTATTCTCATGGGATAAGGCCAATGTTTCCCATATTTCCTTGGCAGTGTTGCACCCATGAACTTTCTAAGGTTTATTTAGGGAACAAACCAGGTAGAGTTTAGCCTTGACATTAAGCTGCACACGAGCTTTCTGATCACCTGTCCATTCGGACTTTGGTATGGGCACTCCACCATGTATGGGAACATACTCACCATAGTGACAATATCCCATAGATCTATGTTGCTAC
The DNA here is from genome assembly GCA_026901365.1 of Sesbania bispinosa. Classification (NCBI taxonomy): domain Eukaryota; kingdom Viridiplantae; phylum Streptophyta; class Magnoliopsida; order Fabales; family Fabaceae; genus Sesbania; species Sesbania bispinosa. The sequence continues at coordinate 3,692,331 of QLOH01000008.1, read as the reverse complement.
TCTCAATGAACAGTTTCATATGATCTCTCCAGTAATGGTAGTCAACACCATTAAAAGCTTGAGGCCTTATCCAACAGGCTCCTTCTATGATATAATGACTTGTGCTTGTAAAGGTTTCCATCTGGATCTTGTCCTCAACACGATCAAGTGCTCAACCCAAGGCTGAGCTCATATATCAACTATAGGAACACACAGGAAAATACTAAAAGGGGGTTGAATAGTGTTTTTATAAAACTTTGCAGTTTTTCAGAAACCTTATACAAACTGAGTTTATAAAACTTCTGACATACTCAGGGAGTGTCTCAGATTTAGTCCTTTGTTTGGAATACTTCAGACAGCGGATCTGAAAATGTTTTCTTAACAGATCTTCACAAGTGTTTTATATAAACTCAAGTTCAGAACCCTCTTCTTGTTAGCTGAAACTGAATATAAATAGATAAAGATTAGAGAACCACTCAGCCAAAATTTATTCTGGTTCACTCACTACCATTGTGAGCTACGTCCAGTCCCAGAGCTAACTAGCCTATGGATTTTCTCCACTAATCTGAACAGATTACAAGTATTATTTTCACCCAAGCCTCTTCAGGCTCAACAGAAAATATTGTTTTCACCTAGCCTCTCCAGGCTCTTACAAGTATTGTTTTCTATCCTAGCCTTTTCAGGCTCCAAAAAACAAGTGTTTACAAGAAAATGAACTTAGAACACAAAGTTCTTCGTTCAAAAATATGTACAAAGAAATCAGTGATCTAACACTGGATATGAAAGTTTTTGTACAAAGTTTATCAAAATAAATCTATAAAGATTTTAACAGCATTTCTTTTCACAGAATAATGCGTGTATGTTGCTTCTGCTTTTGCTTCACAAAGATCGTTGATATTTATAGGCTTTGAGTAGAGGAACGTTGTTGAGAAGTATGTTGAGAGATAGCATTTAATGCTCTTCATCCCGTTGAGTTGAGACACGGCTCTGACACAGTACAAGGTTGCATCGCTGTTCTAACTTCTGCAACTCCTGCAGCAAGTATTTCCTCATCTATGCTTGTAATTCAAAATTTCAGCAGAAAATGGTCTATTGTCATTCTGATTAGTTTTCTAAGGTTACGTGAAGGAATGAATCAGTCTTTTACTTGCTACGTCAGGAAAGGTCTTGGATTCAAACATCTTGGTTTCAGACAGCACTTCGGTCTTTAGATCAGGCTTCAGACTTCAGAAGATGCGTCAGAACTTGATGCTTTAGAACGCCTTGAACACTTTAGATAGAGCTTCCTTCAGAACCTTGATGTACTTCAGACAGCTTTTGAGATTCAGATGTTAAGCTTATCTGAAACAACAGAACTATATCAGTATGATTGTGAAGTCCTTAAAGAGTTTATTTTAAATTTATACTCATCAAAATTATATCATAGGGGTGTCTTAGATTTTCAAAGTCTTAAGACTCAACAATAGAAACCCAGATTCTGAAGTAATGTCAAGTACTGTACTCTTATCAGACTCATGAAAGCATCTCAAGCTTATGAAAATCTACGTGGTTCAAAATTCAAATAATGTTCTTTGAGTCTACAAGTTGCTAAAAGAAGAAATTATCAGAAGATCTTTGTAAGAGCATAAAGCATATCAATGCAAAAATAGAAAGAATGTTAGAGAAAGGACAGTAGAGGTCTGCATAGAAAACTTTCTAGCATGTTCTCTGTCAAATTGCTACTTCAGAATGGACAACCAACGACTCCATGCATTAAATGCTAAAAGAACACATAAACCTGCTCACACTCAACATGTAGTTTCTAATTCTAAAAACTGAAGAATAATGCCCGTTGGAAGCACTATTCCCGAATTTACGAAATTATTTTTCACGAAATTACCCACATCGTAAAACATTCATTAAATAAATTTGCTTAAGTAATCCAACTTTTACATAAGCGTTAAACATCCAAATGTAAGACATAAATACAAATAGTGCCATCAAGTGGCTCAAGTCAACCTAAACACTTAATTCAATTAAATATATACATGGACACCAAAATATCACAGTTTTCAAAGAAAATAAAAGCAGGACAAATGGAGAAGTTCGCTCATGGACATCCAAGTCCTCCCATCAAGTAAGTGGCTAAGAACCGTGCACATCTAAATCATTCCAAAAAATGTGTAGTGAAACTAAAGTCCCAATGAGTGTAAACAGGCAAGCAGTGTGGGAAAGCATACAAATGTAATCCAATAGCAAACGCATATAAATTCACATCATCAACACACACACACACACACACACATATAGTCAACCAAGCTTAAGTTAGTCCTTTTATGCTTAACCCAACATCCAGGATCTTTTCACAACTACCTCTCGGCCAGAAATGGGCTCAGTATCCGTACAAGGAATGTCTCCCTTGTGGTTATATAGATCTGTCTTAATCCTTTTGTTAACAAACATTTAGGGGTTGAATTTATCTTTCTTTTCCCATTTCCTTTGTGGTCATAGACCCATAAATCAATGCCTCTTATGTAATAGAACATTTAAAACATAACAATGAATGTGAAGCATTCGGGAATTCTCAACAATACAACTAAATCCTTTCATGAGAGTCAGAACATAATCATACATTCCTCTGAAATCCATAGAATCCAAAACCCTAGAGCCAGAGCATTTTTAAAGCAATACAAAGCACAATCAACACATAATATCTAGGGCAAGTTTTAACCATCATCAAGCAAGCAAACATAAGCAAAATAAGAAGGACATTAAAGTATGGGGGCCATTTAGGGTTTTCCAACACCATGAGAGTGAATGAGTGGATTACACTCACCTCTAAGAGCAAACCAAAGGAATCATTGAGGGGTTTTGATTTTCCTTCTTTTATGAAATCAACCTTTAAGCCTTCTATCTTCTCCTTCTCTATAGAGCACAAGGGTCGTGAATTATGTTTTAGAAATAGGGTCCAAATAAGCCTTGAAAATATTTAAAAAAAAATTGACTCACGTGTTTTCTCTCAAGCGAAATATTTTCGCTTGAGCGAAAATTAGACATAAGCAAACCCCTTGTTTTCTGATTGAAATTCGCTTGAGCGAAAATTCCTTCGCTCAAGAAAATTTATAAGCACTTTCCTTCCCTTTTTGCACTGATACTTTCGCTTAAGCGATGTGATTTTCGCTTGAGAGAAAATAAGTCAGTGTTGAATTCCCATAATTCAATTTCAATTCACTCAAGCGAACCAAATCTTGCTTGGGCAGAAAGGGGACAGTAATACATCCTTTTTAATAGTTTTTAACCCTTTCCAACCTATTTTATATTATGAAAATCTCTTCTTATTACAATTTTCACTAATGAAAATGAAGTATAAAATTTGTGATGTTACACAATGTCTTTGCCTCATGGAGCCTATAAATAGAAGAAGGAGGAATGAAGAAAGTAGAGAACTTTTGAACAAGTGCTAAAATGATGTTGTTTTCTACTCTAATTCTTTAATTTTTTTTTATTTCTTCATTCTTTAAGCAAGTCATTTGAAATAATTTTTGATTTGATGTTTGTCTTGACAAATATATGTTTCATCTTCTTATCCACACTATGTGTGTAAACCCAAAGTTTTATCTTACCTTTTTTTGATTATATTTGTTGAGCCTAAGGAGGCTTGTTTGTTGTAAAATAATACCTGTGAAAGGCCTGAGAAGGTTGTTGAAGAATATCTTGTAAGCTTGGAAAGGAAGAGAGAAATAGTTGTGTAAGGTACCTTTGAAATAGTGACAATCCTAACTGTGTTAGGGACTGGATATAGCACTTGTGGTTGGTGTGAACCAGGATAAACAACTGTGTGCTCCTCTCTACTTCATCTTGTTTTATCTTGTTTATCTAACTGGGGTTAAATCTATGATTATCTGATAAACTAAGTATTTGAAAATGTCTTTGTGGAAACTGTTTACGTGAGTCTGAAAACATTAGACTCATGCCAAGAACTACTTCAGACCAAGTTTAAAGATTTGAGCAAACTGCCTTTTTAAGAACTTGTGATGCGAAAATTTGTAAGTTTTGAAGAAAACACAATTGAACCCCCTTCTTGTGCTGTACCTGTGTATTTCATTTTATACTAAGAGAATTTTTGGAATAAATCTTAAATTTATGACATTATATATTAATTACCATTAACAGATTCTAGAGGTGTCAAAGTGAGCCAACCCGACTCACACGGGTTGGCTCACCACGGATTAGGCTAAAAGTGAGCCGAGCCTGGTTGGCTCACTTTTCTAGTGAGCTGAAAAAATATCAACCCGGCTCGACCCACCACGGGTTGGTGGGTTAAGCGAGCTGGGTCACCTAACTTAAAAAATTATTAAAATAATAAAAAATAATAAAAAAGGTACAAAAAATTATAAAAATTACTTAAAAAATATATAAAATAAATAAAAATTAAAAAGTGAGCCAACTCACCTCAACCCGACTCGAACCCACTTTGGCTCGTGAGTTAAGTGGGTGGTAACTTTTGACCCGCAAAAATGTGAGCCTATATTTTACCAACCCAAACCACCGGTGAGTCGGGTTGGGCCAGGTTGGTTCACCGAGCTCAACCCAAATTGACACCTCTAACAGATTCCAATCATTTTCCTTGATTCAGATGATTTTAGTCATATATTTCTTATATAAAAGATTGATGGTATAGTATCTAACTTAATATCTGTTATTGAGAAATTGAATCTATATCTTCTATATGTAAAATTTACATGAGCTTTTGTATTAATTACTATCATAATTACTTTCTATATCTATTAATGAAAAATTTATTTAATCTTAAATATTCAGTTTCAATGTTTCATAATTTTGTTGATTGTTATTAATAAGTGCACAAAAGCCTATAGTGCTATTACCATATACTTTTACGATGCCAAAGTGGGATAGCAAATTTATATCTATATGTACAGTTGATTTGAGCTTTTTTATGAAAATTTTAATCTTAATTGTTCAATTATATAAAAGATAAAAAAAAAACTTATACTTAAGGAATATTACAATACGTTGTAGTTCACAATTTCTATTAATATAATATTTAATATGAACTATTTAGTTTCATAATTTTATTAATAATTTCATTAAATATTGTTAGTAATTTAATTTAATAATATTTGTTATTATTATTATTTATTTTTTGTAAAATATATAAACAAACTAAGTACTAAAAAATATTCATCAAGCATTACACCATTTTTGGGTTTAGGAAACAGGCTCTTAGAGTGAGGTTAGCATGGAACCGCACTCCTTAATGCTAGGAATGCGGTTGTATCATAACCACAGTCTAAGTAACTCTGCTGAGAATGCGGTTGGCACGTGGACCCGCACTCATTAGTGTTGGTACTAAGCCTGAGGACAAGTCTCGTTTCAAGGTACTGTGGTCGCACCCTAACTCTCATCTCGACCCCCTCCAAAACTTGCTCTCCCCTTCCTCTCTCTTTGGAAAACCCAAAAAATCCTCTCCTAATGCATATGTCGACAGCTGGCCTTTACCCATATCGAACCAAAAGGAACTTGCATAAGGTATTAGGTTAGGGTTCTGGTATTGGTGGCGCAGGATCTGAAGCACGATTCGTGCCTGATTTCACTAGCGGTGGAAGGGTTCTAGAACAGGGACTTAGACGCGATCTCGAAACCTAACCCGGACAGAGACGACCACAGAGACACATAGGAGCGCACGAAGAGAAGACCAACTTTTCAAGTATAGATTTGGTTGTGGGTCAAAAGGAAACACACACCATTGCATGAACAGAGACCACAAGAATCGACGTTAAGTAAGCTCTCAAAACCCTATTTTTTACTGTCTTTTCCTTTTCTCTTGTTTCGCTACAATTTCGATTTGTTTCTATTGTTTGCATTTTCTAATTTGCGATGAGTTTCCTATAATCTAAATTTGATTTATTGTTGGAAAACAAGGATGTTATCCCATAGAGCTTTTTGGGTTTGTTTAATGTATTTGTTTTTCTCTGATAGATCTAGTCAAGGATGAGTATATTATATAGTAAACTGTTATTGAGACTGAAATGATCAATGTAATTGTAATGGGTTTGTCTACTCAGTAGATTAATAAATTTTTGCTTATAAAAAACTACTATTTAGGGTTTAAAAAGGCTAGAGATTAATGTGTTTTAATTTGTTCAAGTATTCCTACATTATATAGGAAACTCAGATTTTTATTTGATTTTTCCTTTTTCCATAATGCTAATACATATATATTCCTACTTTTTTCATTTGGTGTTTTGCTCTCTCTTTTTCTTTTTTAATATTCTAACTTTCAGTTACACATCAAAGTGCTTGTAATAGTTTGGTGCTCTTGATGTGATTTTAGCCTTTATATATTATGGTAAAATTTTCGTTTCTTTTCCATTGTGTCTTTTTTAATTTATGTATGATTAATGCATGTGAATGGCTATTTGAGTGTTAATAATGATTAGCTAATATTCTATTAATTAATAAATTTATATATAAGCATATTTGAATGCAAAACAAATTTCTTTTTAGTGAATTAATGCAAAAATATATTATTGTGCAAAAGAAATTATGTAGCTACGGATTAGCTACCGAAAGTTCCGTAGCTAGTAATTTAAAAAAGGGAACTTGGAGTGCGATTAGTAGAACCGCACTCTAAGTAAAAATCCACGTGGCAGAATGGTTCCAGCGTGGCAAAACGCCACTTGGAGTGTGGTTATGCAACCGCAATCCAAGTGAATCTATACTAAAATAGCACCAGAAAAAATTGTGGTTTTAACTGTAGTTTTTTGTGACGTGGAACCGCAGTCTTTTCCCTTTTCTGTTGTAGTGAAAACATAATAAATTATACTTTTAAAAATATTACCATATATAATAGGGAGAATAGACAAATGAATGAAAATTTGAAAGCTTAGGATGCAATTTGAAAGCCTAGGTTGCAATTATTGTTGGTACTTTACATTACAATGCCAATAAACTTTACAATTTCTATTAATTTTCAATTGATATATGTTACTTATTCTTTTCATGCGGGAGGTAAAACCAACTATAACATGTTTTTGTTTCTTTCATTTCATTTGGTTGACCTTCCTAATTTATTTTGGTTCAAGACCATAGGTATTTTTCGTAGGAGGCAATCTTGTTCGAGCGGGGTAGGACTATAGGCGGTAAAGCTCTCCATCCGAGTATTTAACACAACTGTATACCCAAAGCTCGAACTCGAAACCACTGGTTAAGTTGGAACAGCCCTTACCAGTCGATCCATATGCTCAATGGTGGTTGACCTTCCTAATTTATCAACTCATGAAATAAGTGGTTCATATTCCTAAATCATATGTTAAAGACATAGGTTAATATGTAATAATATATGTGTTTCATCTTCTAAATACATTAACTGACAAGAAACATCTCATACGTACTCAATTTTTCACACTTTAAATGATTTTTTTATTTTTAATTCTTATGCATGACCTTTTTAGGTGCGTCATAAGAAAATCATGTATATTGTCAATCGTTATCTTAACAAGTAAAATACATTTTTACAATTGAATAATTATTTTATATTATATTTATATACTTATATATTTCTTATATTTTAATTTTTTTAGGAGAAAGATGTCACCGCAATAATTATATATTTCTTACTAATCTATCCTCCAGAGGAGATGACTAACAACCTATATAACATTTTGGTACAAGAACTTATGTATCTCGTAGAACTCTTAAAATCCTTAAATTTTAATAGATTTACAAAACATTGTTGGCACTTCAAAGAAGAAATGTCAATTATTCTGTAGAGGAACATCAATCCGACATTAAAAAAGTGCAATGGAGCAAAATTCCTTATCATACATATCTAGGAGATGGGATAATAAAATAAAAAAAAATAATTATCAAAAGTAACATAAAGCAACAATGAGAGTTCTTTTTATTGAGTAGAATGAGAAATATGTAAAAAAAAAACATTAAATATGTAATGTGCAATGAAGTATTTAGTAGATTTCCTCAATATGATTACATGCATTACATATACTTAACTATTTTAATTTAAATTAATTTTTATATAATTTTCAAAATTTGAGGTTAAAAAAACATGATTAAAAAGTATAAATAAATTCATGCAATGCATGAGTATTATCTTTAGTTGGTCCATTATTTTATATGGGTCATGTGTACAAAGCATTGGTTAATGAATAAATAAATAGAAGAATTCTTTTGAAAATCAAGATTTTGATTATATTTATAATATTAAATGTTGAATATTTCAATTAAATTTTTATATTTTTATCTTTAATGATGACACTTATTAGTCTTTCCCTTCTTTATAGAGTTACTAAATTAATGACACATGTTTCAAGTGAAAAAATCAGCATATTAAGTTAGAGACAAAAATGTTGTTTAACCCTTTTCTTTTAGCAGTTTCATTACACAATTTTTACATGTTAAAGACTAATAATCATTAATTTGTATTGAAAAGTATTTTAAAACTTGGTATAAATATGTTTTTAGTCCCTGTAAAATTTCCGAAAATTGGTATTGGTCCCTCTATTTTAAATTCATTGAGTTAGGTCCCAAACTTTCTGAAATACTGTGAATCTAGTCCTTGTCATTTAATGTCCTCTGTTAAGTGATTACATGGCTAACGGACAGCCAACTCAGCAAGACACGTGTATTTCTGATGCTTACATGGAATTTTTTTTAATTCTTATTATTTTAATTGTTTATTGTTTGTAAACCCTAATAACTCTAAACTGTCAAAATGAAATTTTGTTTGTAATTCCCTCAGCCCTATCGAAAGCATATCTTGAGTTCGAAAAAGGAGAAGGAGACGCAGACTCCGTGAGGAAGAAGATGGGTGGTGAAGGAATCAAAGGGTCGAAGTCGTATTCCAGTAAGAGGGGCACAACATCGTGGTCTTCTGCGTCTTCATCGCACCCGGTTCCTAGATCGTGCAAATGCGGAGAGCAACTGCTACTGCTGACCTCAAAGACCTCGAACAACCCCGGAAGAGTCTTCTGGAGATGTAGAAATTGGGTCGTACGTATATATTTTCACCCAATTTATGAGATTTAGAATTGCGTTAATTTAATACCTTTCTCCTCTAATCTTGGGGTTGTATTCTTTTTAGAGGAAAAATTCGTGTAATTTCTTTCGTTGGGCTGATGAGGAGTTGTCACAGGAAGCCGCCCAAGAAGGGTGTACCTACTTTCCAGATCAACTAGCAGAAGAGTACAAGAGGAAAATGATGAAATATCAAAAGAAGTTAGGAGCAGAGAGGGCAAAAGGAAAATGTTTAATGTTGTCTCTATTTGTTTCCTGGGTAGTTATAGTGGGTTTTTCATTAGTTACTGCTATTAAATGCAACTGTACGGTGTAGGGGACCTTTTTTTATCTTTTCTGTGCATAATTGGTAGAAGCATGGAAACTCCCTAGTGGATTTCTTTTCTATTTTATAGGTTGAGTTTTTATTTTATGGAATTTGGTTGTAGACTAAATTTAAAGCCTTAATGATTCTATTTTATGAATGGAGCTTTGTGATTGTGATTTATTCTGGGTTAATAGTTTGATTTGTCAATTGCATGTTAATTAGAAATGATGATTAGGTTGCCGAGTACGAAAGAATAAGAAACTTTAACAAATTTCCAAATGATTTAATAACATATTTGTGGGTCCAGCATAATTACAAACACCCTTTTGTAATTAAATCCGCAATCAAGTCATCATCACAGAGAAGCTAGCATTGGTGGATAAATGGAGATTAAGAAAGCACGAGATATGAAAAGGTGGAGATGCTTGGTAGATTATGCACTATGTAAAGACCATTCATATAAATCATTGCATTATGATGCCTTGGTTAAAAACTACAGTGCAATTCTATAGTCAAAGTTAATATCTTCCTAGAATTTGTTACCACACAAAATACATGAACGGCTTATTGGCTCCAGGTTACATATCCGAAAATTGGTTTTCCACATACAAACACCCTTTTGTACCTAAATCCGCAATCAAGTCATTTTGTTATACGTATCACAGTGATATAATTTCTTCCTTGTCATGTGTAGTTTAGTGGTCCCCTTTATACGTATCAGTAGATAAAACTCTATATTGGGAATTCAATATTAGGAATTCATATTTTTGCCAAGTAGGAAAGCAATGCAATATCTTTTCATTCAAAAGATTCTTTTCAAAAGAAAACAGAAGTAATACCGTGGTGTCCTGCTATAGCACCAAAACCAAAAAAAGAGCACATGTGGTCCACACAATTACACATCACACCAAACTATTCAACCCATGTGTTGTACCCCACTCCCATAGTAATTAATTAGCCCCAAGTTCTGGTTCAGGTCCACTGTCTTGGCCTTTAGAACCAGATCCGCCCTCTTCTTCCTTTCTTTCATCCGCAACATTTCTGTCTAACCCTTGAGTCTGGCTTGGCTGAGTTGAATCAACACCATCCGCTACTTGCTGTTCCAAAAAATGTTAGAAAAACAATATCAGTCAAGAGCTTCGGGTGAGTATGAAATTACAACATATAGTGAGTAACATTTCATACTCTTAGAGTGTTAATTTGAGTTTGAAGAATGTTTTCATATTGAGATGCATTAATTCCAGTGGCAGTATCATGTGAATCTGATATGACCCCATTTTTCCTTGCCTCAACCTGGTAAAGCATGAATGGAAATAGTTCTCAACCAAATGAAAAAAGTTTGTCAGAATTAAAACTAATACAAAATCATAAATCTGTTATGGCTTGTACTTACCCATATATTGTTCAGGCTCACCATATGTGTCATTAACTGAGCAACTGTTAGATTTTGGGCAAATGAGGGAATTTGTGGAGTCCAACTGGCTTAACCTACAGTTTTCAGAGAATAATGTTAGGACATGATTTATGTGTCTTCAAAGAAAGTTATTAATGTGTGTTACCTTACCTTGTTTCCTATATATTTACTTGAACTGGACCTTTGAGATGTAGCACTTGCAATTTTAGAGTTAACATGGCCCTTTCCTATATTTTGACTTGAAGGGACCATTTTAGATGGAGCAATTGTAGTAGTAGACTTAACCCTTTTACGTACAGCAGAAGCAGGTGGTTGTGATGTTGATGCATTCATCACTTTCTTCCTATTAGCTGGGGCAGCAGCAGTAACTGGTTGTGATGATGATGAATTCAAGACACTCTTTCCCTGCAAATTGTTAAAGAGAAGATTCATAAGTATGGTTTAGTGAATAAATTTAGATTTAACAGTATTAAAAGTTACCTTAGATGCAACAACAGTAACTGGTTGTGATGATGATGCATTCATGACACTATTTCCCTTAGATGCAGCAGAATTAGTGGCATTCCTAGTTCTAGGTCTTCCCTGTACATTAGTTCATTCTTAGAATATGTGTTTAAATAATAAATTTGTAGATGCATATAAAGTAAAGTTTCTCATAATTACCCTTTGTCTGGGTTGATCATTTACAGCAACTGCAGTTCCAACAGGTTGACTTGAACCCCCAGCAGCTGCAGTTCCAACAGGTCGACTTGAACCTCCAGCAGTTGCAGTTCCAACAGGTTGACTTGAACCCCCAACAGTTGCAGTTCCAACAAGTTGTGTTGAACTCCCAGCAGCTTCATTGGTAGCTTCAGTCCCAACAGCTTCATTGGTAGCTTCAGTCTCATCTCCTTCATTTTCAGTGACTGGGTGTATGGGTGGGTTTTTGCAGCTTCTATTATTGTGTCCATATTTATGGCATCTGCTACATCTGTTGCTTGATTTGGACCTCTTCAATTTTTTGGGATTAGGATCTTCGTCAGGTTCTCTCTACGTAACTTCTTAGGTCTACCAGGGCCAGGTTTGTACACAGGAGGTAGGATGGCTTCATCATTTGTCTTTGGCCATAAGTTTTCTCCATTTATAGGGGATATTGTTTGACCATAACATGCTTCATAAGTTTGTCTTTGGTAGTATCTATGCACAAACAGTTCAGGATCCTCTCCCTTGTAGGTTATGGCAGCCACCGCATGCCTACAAGGGATCCCCACTAATTGCCAAAAGTTGCATGAACATGAATTGGTAGTAAGGTTAACAATAAACTTCTCCCTTCTAATTGTATGTGTGACTTCAAATTTCAACTCACCAGCCCAAGTAGCTAGCCAATTTCCACTGAACTCTATTTCCTTATCCAACCTTCTTCTAGGTTTAGGCATGACATTACCCCTATACTTAGACAATTTCTCTTTCAGTGTAGCAAACCTACCCATTAAGTATGTCCTAATCCACTCAAACATAGTTATAATTGGTTTGTCTCTAGCTAACAATATAGTGGCATTAAAAGACTCAGATATATTATTCATGAGGACATCGCACTTAGGGTAATAGCTAAAAGCATGCTTACACCATGACTTAGTGGGGATTGCCATCAACCACTCATAGGCTTTGACATCTAGTTGCTTGATTTGTTTCATCTTCTCTTCCCAAGCTTCAAAGTATGTAGCTTTAGCAGCCCCAATCATCAGATCCCTTATCAATGTACCTCCGCCAAACTTTTTCTTGAAGTTACAGTAAAGATGTCTTAGGCAGAACCTATGTTCTACCCCTCCCAACATCTCTTCAAAAACATGAATAAGCCCCTGAAATTCACATAACAACACATATAGTTAATTTAAATATTAAGTAAGGAAGTATAAATGTAAATTGAATTTTAGGAAATATGTCATTCACCTTCTGTTGATCAGATATGAACACCCATCTGTTGGTGGTTATATCACCTATGTCCTCTAACAGTAATCCCAAAAACCACCTCCATGATTCCTTCGTTTCATTCTCAACCACTGCAAAAGCAAGTGGAAAATATTGGTCATTAGCATCTATTCCCACTGCTATGAGCATCTGCCCCCCATACCTAGTCTTTAGGTGGCAACCATCAACACCTATAAACGGTCTACATCCAGCCACAAAAGCCTTTTTGCACCCATCTAGACACATGTAAAAAGATCCAAACCTAGGCAGTAAGTTCGGATTAGGCCTGTCCAATTGTAGCTTGCAAGTATTTGCAGCACATGCTCTGCGAAGCTCAGCACTATAGGACCAGAGAAGACTGTATTGCTTGGTAGCATCTCCTTCCAACATTTGCCTTGCATACCTCCTAGCTTTGAATGCTCTCCACTCTGTGATGCCAGCTGAGTAGTTCTTCCTTACATCATCAATAATATCTGGCACTATCATATTGGATGCACTCCTGAATTTGTCAATGACCATTTTAGTCACCCATTTAGTGTTTGCATTCCTGTTGTCAAACACCTTGCCACAATTGTGTCTCCCTATAAGTGTCTTAATTCTAAAAGTCTGACTACCTCCAACTTTGCTACATAAAATTGTAAAATCACAGTTTCTGCTGCATACAACCCTCACCCTGACTTTGTCATTCTTCTTAAAATTCACCTGCCTTCCATTTAACACGGAATGCTCCAAAATGGCTTCTTTAAAAACTTTTAGAGATGCAAACTCCATTCCTAGCTTAAATTTAAATGTCTTGGACATATCTTCTTCTTTGAATTTAGGAAATCTGGTCCGACTGTTTTCTTCTATGTCACTGCCCTCCACATCGCTATCTAGCTCTTCACTACTATAGTCTTCTTCAATTTCATGCATAGTCTCATCTAGTGGGACATTTTCATTGTGCATAGAATTCACATCTGCACCAGCACCGGTACCATCATTGACATCCTCTACATTATCATTCTCCACTGATTTCACATCTCCACTAGCACCAGTACCCTCATTTGATTCATCATTCATTATTTCCCTCCTTGCACTATCCATCATTCTCTGAATCTTTTCATTAAGAGCCTCCTCAGCCTCACCCATTTCATTATCTTCAAATTCATCATCTAAACCAACACCCTTCTCCTCTTCACTATCGTCAAAATGTATTCCATCTATAGATTCATCTGAATTGTACCCCTCATCCTCATTTCCACCTTCAACTTCAACTTCAGGTAGTGTTGAAGTATTATTCAGTTCAGGACCTCCATTCCCACCCAGTTCACTCATAGAACCCTCAATTGGAACAATATCTTCCACAATGGGATCAACAACCCTAACCACATGTTCTACGAAAATCTCCATCATACACTTACCACACTCAGCATGATTTACTAAATTTGAAGCATTTGTGTCATCCCCAACAATTTTAAATGGGTATCAAACCTAGCCCCTTTCGGTTTCCACCACATCTTCAACTTGTCATTGTAACCCAAATCCTTCAATAAACCCAAAGCTTCAAAGTATGACCATTTATCACTATCTAAGTCGTCAAACACATTGACTACACCCCCCTTATAATGCAACTTGGGTTCACGAACAAATGACCCCTTGTGCCAAAAAGCCACAGAGAATACCATACCTATAACCATCAAAATACTCAATCTCACTATATCTTATAAAAAGACACAACAGAAATGACTAAGCAAAAATGAGAATTTGTGAGAACACTTACCTGCTTCCAAGTAAACAGAGCGAAGGAAGGCAACTCCGCGTCGCACCAGACACACGAACACACGAACTGAGACCTCTCACTTGAAGCGTATCGTTACAATATGTTCTTGGTAGAGATTGCTTGCGTCCCACGTTCTTCTCTGTAGATTTTAGAGCACGAACTTAGTTTCAATTTGGAATTGGAAATGGTCCTTAGGGTTTTTAACCCACTCAAGTTAACATAATTTAACCTGTCTTATTTTCTTAACCAAGGTTAAACGTAAGTAGGGTCAGCTAAGTATAGTAAATTAATCCATCTTGGCAGAGCTGATGTGTACTTCTGTTAAATAAAAGTTAACGGACTAAACGGCAGGGACTAGATTCACAGTATTTCAGAAAGTTGGGAACCTAACTCAATGAATTTAAAATAGAGGGACCAAAACCAATTTTCGAGAATTTTACAGGGACTAAAAACATATTTAACCCTTAAAACTTTTAATAAATTATAAATTATTTAACATTTGTTTAGTGATTTTTAAACGTTATATATACTTTACAACAAGAATTTTGAACATTTTATCTCAAATTAAATATCCTTTCATTCCGATTTAAAAAAAAAAATCATTTTACATTCCTATAAATAAGAGTTCCGAATCTATAATACTACATTGGATCAGATTTTTGGTCATTGTTCATTCACTTATTAATTTTTTTGGTTGGTCAACATTTTCTTGAGCCATTGACCATAGGAAAGTGGATTGGGCGAAAAGCATATGTCAATCCAAATAAAGGCAATTTTGCTCTGTCTTTTTTTTTATTTTTTTCTTATCACAATTTCATTTATTATTATATTAAAATATTTTTTTATTTTTCGTTCATATTAATTATTTTTATTATAAAAGTGCTTTTTTTTATAAATCATGGGTATCTTCATGTGAAACAGTTTTGTTTCTACAATTTTTTTTTCCTTTTATATCACACTTTAAATTTATTTTTTATTATTATATTAAAATAATTTATCTCATTATTAATTCCAATTTATATTTTCGTTACATAAAAACTCACATTAAGCAATACAATAAATGTGTTCATTAAATTAAATTTAATGTGATTTTTCCAATATATCATTTATCGATCTCTCTATTTTATTCATTAATGTTTTTACTTATTATCTCTCTTATCCATCCTATTTATCTATTTACTCTATATTAAAATTGTTCACCCATTACACGTGTCATATTTTCTCACTTGTGTTTTATTTAATTTTTTTTATCCATACTACAATAAAGTGATTTTTTTATGAACCATACAGGTATCCTCCATGAAAGGTAGTCATTCTTCTACCATTTTTTTTCTTTTTTATTTTTTCATCAAACTTTCATTTTTTTTATTATTATATTAAAATAATTAACTCTCTGTTTTATAAATTAATGTTTTCACTTATTATCTCTCTTAGCTATTCTATTTACTTTATATTAAAATTGCTTGCTTAGTACACACGTAGCATTTTCTCACTTTCTTTATTTATTTATTTTTAGATTTTTCTATTTTCACTTCAGTAAAGTAGTATTTTTATGAACCCAAGTACTCTCCACAGAAGGCAGAGTCATGTTCCTTCCGTGAATATCCACGTAATGGTGAGACTAACTCTCGCAATGCAACATGAGTTTTGTGCATATACTTTATATAGGTTTTAAGTGACTTAGATTAGTGATCTCAAATATCAATATAATTTAAATTTATAATTATATTTATGATGTATTAATTATAATTTTCTATGAATAATTTTTTTAATTAGAATCATATATAAAAATTATAATTATGTTATTTTATTCTACTTGAATAAAATTATTATTTGTATTTTGATTTATTATATATATTCAATATAATACATTTAAAGGTTAAGCCAATTTTTCAATTATAGGATTAAAGTGATTTTTAAGAAAACTATAGATACCCTCCACGGGAGTTAGTACTCTAGCTCCTGTTGTGAATATCAACATCATGGTGGGGTTAACTCTCCTAGCAATGATTTTTTCCATACACTTTAGACAAGTTTAAATTGATTGGGTTGTGGGATCTCAAATCTCAATATATTTTAAATTTATTATTTGTTACTATTTTCTATATATAAACATGACAACAATATGATATTCACATTCTACTAATTGATATATATGATTATATCATAAGTGCACCCAAAAAAATATGATAAGAGTTTATTTACTATACATTGTCAGTGTAAAAAGGTTTTACACTAACATCCAATGATGTGTTGCCACGTCAATTTATGAATATGACACCTCATATATTTTAAATTCATTAATTGATGTGTCAATATATCATTGGATGACAGTGTAAAATATTTTTACACCGACGATGTATAGTTATTAAATTCATATGATTATATCATAAAGTTAATTTTATTATAAGAATCTAGTAATATATGTAAAAATGAAAATCATTTGCAACCCAGTGTCAAGGACTACGATTATAGTATTTTAAAAGTATAAGGATAAAAGTCCGGGACAAACTAAAGTTGACAGAAAAAATATATTTTATCCAATTAAAAAACAATATTTTTTAAGATAAAATATATTTAATTTTAATTTATTTTTCTTACAATTCCATTATTTTATAAAAATAATTACTCCAATATTTAAATTATATATGAAAATTAAAAATTGCGTTACCATGCAACAAAGGTCAATAGATCTATTTGTGTTAATATGATTTTAAAAATAATACTTGTGTTAATATTTATAAATCATGTAATATTTCTATTTTGGTTTTTTGTTTTATTTTTCTTCATTCTATAAGATTTTGTGATACTATTTTTCAATGTTTCTTTTTTCTAATGTCATTTTTTATTTGTAATTGTAACTAATAAATTTCATACGGGTTTTAACTTAAAATGGATAAGTTAGATTTAGTGTCAAACATTTACAATTGTGGTCACAATTAAAAACCATTCATATACATATCAAGCAAGAGACATGTTAGATGATAAATTAACAATAAGATTGCTTCCCAATTATTTTTATTTATTTATTATTGGGATATAATTTTTTTTCTTTTAGTCACCACATTAAATCTAAGTACTCAAAATAGATAAATATCTTATTTTTATATTAAAATAACTTTAAAATGTAATACATGAAATAAACCTTTAATTTTACATCTATATGTAGTATTAAATACATACTGAACAAGATTACACGTTATTAATATAGATTATTGACAATAAATAAAAAATATTATGAAATAAGCTAATAAGTCCCGTGCATCGTGCGGGTTAAATACTAGTACATTGGACAAAGGATCAATTGATTTGCAAATCTCTATATAACTATTTGTTTAAGTCATCTATCTATTATTGTATACCTGAGATTTTTTGCGGGTGAACTTTTTCTTGTTCATGTCGCAATCAATTGGCCACTCGACCTGAGTCATTCTCTTCGGCAACCAACCACATTCAGCTGGAGCAATGAGTCATCACAAAACTAGCTTAACTGAGGTGTACGAGACATGTTGAGGGAGGTGAGGTGTACGAAATTTGAATTTCAAGTTAAGCACTTCGAGCCAAAATTGTTTCTAGGGGAAATCAGCTAGTCGAACTGGCTATAAAATGGAGTCGACGTGTAACGTCCCAAATTTTATTAAATAAAATAAAATTTGTAAAAGTAGAAGAAATAAATAAATAATATTAATATTAATTAAACCATTTAATGAGTAAGAGTTATTTAATAAATATTAATAATAATAGAATTAGAATATTTATTGAGGAGAGTTATTTAATAAGAGATAATAAATAAATAATAAGAATAATAAATATAATAAGTGGGTTGAGAGTGGGCTTAGCCCAATTAAGTATGTATTTAAGGAGGGGTTTTCAGTTCACCCTAATCCTTATTCGTATAATCGTCAGAGAGCGAAAGGCCAAGGAGGGGAGAAACCAAGTCTCAAGAGAAGGTTGCTGAGGAGTAATCATCAAGAACCAAGAAAGAGTCTTCTTTGTTGTTCGATCTCTACTACAAGGTAACGGGGGGAAAGGGGGTGTTCTTTGTATGTACCTGTAGGGGTGTTTGGGTAGAGAGGGCAACCATAAGACCCTTTAAAAGCTCTAAATTCGTATGGATGAATGTATAATTAAGAATGAATGATAGAATCTGTTGAATTATGATTGATTGGATGTATATTGATGAATCTTGAGTGGTTTGAATGATAATAATGAGAATAGTGAAAAGGGGTTAAATAAGGGTTTGATGAATTGATGGTATAATTTATAATTGATTGTTGATTTACGAAGTATTGGATGCTAATAATGATTATGTATGATGTTTAGACGTAAAAGATTGATTAGGGATTGATTGGATGAGTTTAGAGAGGTTTGAAATCGTGAATTCTGCGATCTGTGTCGCGGGTAATCGATTACCATGAGTGGTAATCGATTACCAGAGTGTTCTGGGCAACCCAGAAGCATTGTTGGTTTGCTGGTAATCGATTACGGGGGTGCTGTAATCGATTACCAGAGAGTTTGCTTGCAGGTAATCGATTACAAGGGGGTTGTAATCGATTACCAGAGACCTTGTTTGCGGGTAATCGATTACTAGAGGTTGGTAATCGATTACCAGAGTGGATTTTGAGATCCTAACTGTTTGATGATGATTGATGTTGTTTGAGAGTACTTTATAATGAGTATTGTATTGATGATTAATGATGTTTGATGAGGATTGCGATGCTTATGATGATGTATTATGATGATACTTGATGATGATGATGATGATGATGATGTTAATGATGTATGATGATGATGTTGATGATGATGATAGTGTATGTCACTTTATGATAATGATGTTGATGATGATAGTGTATGTTACTTTATGATGATGATGTTGATGATGATAGTGTATGTCACTTTATGATGATGATGTTGATGATGATAATGTATGTCACTTTATGATGATGATATTAATGATGTATGATGATGATGTTGATGATGATAGTGTATGTCACTTGATTAAAAAGATGATGTTTAACGATGAGTGTATTGATGTATGCTGATGATGTTACCTAAGTTGTGCGGACCCATAGAGGGGGGTACTACTTAGGAGAGATGCCTTGAGCATATGTGATGAGATCTGGTTTGTGCGGGCCCAAGAGAGGGGCGTTGGGCAGCATTACCGGCCTCTGTGGCGATTAACGGTAGCGTTGTGTGTGGAGCTTACCGACCTCTGTGGCGATTAACAGTAGCGTTGTGTGTGGAGCTTACCGGCCGCTGTGGCGATTAACGGTAACGTTGTGTGTGGAGCTTACTGGCCTCTGTGGCGATTAATGGTAGCGTTGTGTGTGAAGCCTACCGGCCTCTGTGGTGATTTATGGTAGCATGGTGTGTGAAGCCTACCGGCCTCTGTGGTGAATAACGGTAGTGTTGTGTGTGAAGCTTGTCGGCCTCTATGGTGATTACCATATGATGAGTATAATGATAGATGAATGATGTTTTGATGATGATGAGTATGATGATAGATGATTGATGTTATGATGATAATGAGTATGATGATAGATGATTGATGTTATGATGATAATGAGTATGATGATATATGAATGACACTATGATGATATATATGATGGATGTATTTACGTGTTATATTGGGTGAATGATAGTATGAGACTTATATGTTGATGTAGATAAATAGTTATATACTGAGTGTTGGGTGATTGTGATCGGGTGATTTATCTGATGTTTTGGTGCTTCGTATGTTATATGATGATATTGTGGGTGAGGAAAGGGTAGCTTCCTATATGTATATATGAGTTAGAGCTCTTTTCCTCACCGTTACTGTTGTTGTTTCAGGTGATGGTGATGACACATTTGGTGTCAAACATGATTAAAGGGTTGTGCTCTGATAGATGTGACATCAGGGTGTACTTGGGAGTCTTTTATTATGTTTCTAGTTATGAGCATGTTATGAACTATTTTTTATGCCTTGTACGGCAAGTAGGTTGTTTAGTTGTTTTTATTTCTTTGGAGATTTCGCTGCATAATTGTTGGATTATATTTGAAGTTTACTTTCATGTAATAAAGTTGTTTGCGAACTCATGAGATTTTAAGTAAGAGTGTTTGTGAACCTTTTTACCCATCGTGGGACAAACTCTTTTCTACATTCAATTTATTAAGCATATAAGAGTATGGGGTAGAAGGGTGTCACAGTCCGCATGTCCATAACCATCGACGCCCATTGGTGGAAGGCAACCTGACAAGTTTGGTGTGCGTTCTATTTTTGTGAAATGGTTGGAGCATATGACAATATTGGAAGTGTCTCTCCCAGAAAGCAAAATTGGCGGTTGAAGGTGAGAATTGTTCGTATTTGGGAAATATATCCCATTGATGAGTCGTCCAGAACCTTCTCCATTGAGATGGTATTGGTTGATCAAGTGGTGAGGCCATGAATTTGAATTTGTCTTATATATCTGGTTATAGGATGTGATATCTGATCATGTAAAATGTGAAATAATGTATGACGTTGTGATTTACAGGGAGATAGGATTCAGGCATCAATTCGGAAACCAATGATGAAGAAGTTTGCTGGTAGTATAATCGAATGTGAGGCTTATAAGATGTAGTTTTTTGGGGTTGTGCGTAACTTAGGGGCGTATAGAGCTACGAGGCACGAGTACAAACTCATTTTCCATCCCAGAACAATGCTATGAAATCTTGCTCTATGGCCCTTGATATTGTAAAATTTAACATGTTTTACGTTTTTGCTCGGATTCACACATAGGACAAAAATGATGATGAGCTACCTACTGAGTTCATTGAACTGACAGGGAAAGAGTTGTTATTCAAAGTTGAGAAACCAGCGGACTATGCTTTTAAATTTGATGATTCTTTCAGGGTTAAGCACGTTTGTGATGATCTAAGTGCCATTGAATTGTTCAAAAATGATAGTAACGTTCGAACCCCCCAAGATGTGAGTAAAGTTATCGCGACAGGTGTTGCTTGATCTTTATAGTTTTATCTTATGTGGTTCTTTCATTTTGTAGAGAGTTGCTGCGATTTCTTTCCCGAGTTTGGATGACACTGATGAGAAAACACAGATTGAAGACGTTGCAGGGGTTAACGTCTGTGATGAGTGCAAAATGAATGCTATCCTTGCGGATGTCCTAACTGAATTAGTTTTTTGTTATGCTTCCAATGAGTCAACTACCAGTGACTGCGCAAAGGGCCGAGGTAATTAAGGGAAGAAGAAGTACAAAGGGAGGGATTTGGTTAATTGATAATCGTTAATCACCTGACCAGGGTTGGTTTACTGTCTCGTCGTCGTCATGTTTGTTGTTTAGGAACGCATAATTTCCTGCTATATAACAGTGCAGAAAGAGGTCGTGTAATGTGTTTTGTTATGTTATTGTCAGGCATGTCATTGAATGTGGCTGGTTTTTGTTAAGACATTGTAATGTGCTATCTCATGTTAGGGATGCATGTAAGGTGTTTTGTTGGACCATCAATCTAAAAAACCATGATTATCTTTTAATGATGCAGTGCATGAAATGGACATGGTGGAAACCGGATTTGTTTTTATTTGTTTGAAAAAATTATTAATTTGATGTGTATCAAAATTTAATTGTATTGGTTGTTAATGTAGGTTGCAACAATGATAAACGTACATAAACACAATACTACCATTTTTTTTACCACAAACTGTTTTTTTCTTTTAGCACCCCTCCCCATTTTTTTGAGTAGCCCCTCCCACAGGTTTTTTCTTTTAGCACCCCTCCCCTTTTTTGAGTAGCCCCTCCCACATGTTTTTATCTTTTAGCACCCCTCCCCTTTTTTTCTTTTTCTATTTTTTTCTTTTTTTTCTTTTTCATTTTTTTAAATAGTTTTTTATTTTTTTAATTTATTAATATATTTATTATTTATTTATTTATTATAATAAATTATAATATAGATTAAGAAATATAATAAATGTGTGTTTTTTGAAAGGTTAACATAAGTTTTTTATCGTCATTATTTTATTTTGATGTTATTAACCGAATGTACTACTTCATTCACCGTTTCTGTGCACACAGTTAACCGCACAAAATCAATTAACCAAATATCTCACTTTGTTAACCGCCAATGTATACATCATTAACCTCATTTAGAATATGTTCACCATTTCTGAACACAAAATTAACCTCGTGTTAACAAGAGTTGCAATTAACCTCACAAATTCAATTAACCAAAAATCTCACTCTGTTAACCACAAATGGGTACACCATTAACCTCATTTTTAAATATGTTCGCCGTTTCTGGACACATAATTAACCTTGTGTTAACGGGAGTTGCAATTAACTTCACAAAATCAATTAACCAAAGATCATATTCTGTTAACCACAAATGGATACACCATTAACCTCATTTTTAAATATGTTCACCGTTTTTTGACACATAATTAACCCCGTGCTAACAGGAGTTGCAATTAACCTCACAAATTCAATTAACCAAAAATCTCACTCTGTTAATCACACATGGATACACCATTAACCTCATTTTAAAATATGTTCACCGTTTCTAGACACATAATTAATCCCGTGTTAACAGGAGTTGCAATTAACCTCACAAATTCAATTAGCCAAAAATCTCACTTTGTTAACCACAAATGGATACACCATTAACCCCATTTTTAAATATGTTCACCGTTTCTGGACACATAATTAACCTCGGTTAACAGGAGTTGCAATTAACCTAACAGAATAAATTAACCAAAAATCTTATTCTGTTAACCACAAATGGATACACCATTAACCTCATTTTCAAATATGTTCACCATTTCTGGTCACATAATTAACCTCGTGTTAAGAGGGATTGCAGTTCACCTCACAAAATCAATTAACCAAAAATCATTTTCTATTAACCAAAAAACGGAAACACCATTAACCTCATTTTTTAATATGTTCATCATTTCGGGACACATAATTAACTCCGTGTTAACATGAATGATTAACACAAATTTTATGTGATCATTTATTATATTTCTTGATCTATATCTTTATTTGATGAGATAAATAAATAAAAATAAATAAAATAATAAAATAAAAATATAAAACTATTTTTTTAAAAAAAGAGTTTAAAAAAACTTTAAAAAAATGGGGCGGTTTAAAATAAAAAGTTTCAAAAAAAAGGGAATGGGGGATAAAAAAAAAAATATGTGGTGAAATTGTGGGACGTACTATATTTTCCGAATCCGGATACGAACACTTATTAAGTTTGACTGTTGACTAAAAGAGTGACCAAAAAATTATTTGCGATGCTATTTTCCACGTAGTTTATCAAGGGATTATGATGTGTCTGTTATTTCCGGATTACTGTGAGTGAGTTCATGTGTTTATGTGGGCTTTTTGATATTATCTATTTAGGCTTTTGGCATGTGGGTCATAAAATGTTTGCGCGCAACACATCTATTAGTTCTTTGAATAAGTAAATTGTTTTAGTGGGTCGCTAATTTCCATAACCTTAGTTATATATATAATGATCCTTTTTAGGGAATAACATGATAGATATATAGTGAGAGTATGAGGAGTACAAAAAAGTGATTCCACATATTACAAATAAAATATTAAAATTATCGTAATGTAATATTTATTTAACTTAGTGAGTAAAAAAATAATTTTTAAAATAACCAAGAAGGGGTGACAATAAATGAAATGGTAATTTTCAACCAAAGGAAAAATAATTCAGATTACCAAGTAAACCCAAACCAATTAACACTCCTTTTATTCTTTGGAGATTTAAAACAAAATTTATGTTTTCATTATTATCAATTTTATTTAATATAAGAGAAAAGTATTACAAATTTTTGTAAAGTAATGAATGTTTTTACATTTAAAATAAATTAAATACTTATTTGTGTAAACTACGTTGTAATCATAATTGTAAAATACATATCTTCAAATGAAGGGATGAGTTGTGCTACAATCTTCTTTGGTTTGTATTAAGCATTTGAAGGTTTATGAGAAGGAAAACCCTGTGGCAGAGACATATAAACTTCT
Source organism: Sesbania bispinosa (assembly GCA_026901365.1). Taxonomy (NCBI): domain Eukaryota; kingdom Viridiplantae; phylum Streptophyta; class Magnoliopsida; order Fabales; family Fabaceae; genus Sesbania; species Sesbania bispinosa. Next base: position 3,667,879 of record QLOH01000008.1, on the reverse strand, counting down.
TCCTCAAGATTACCATGCAGAAATGCATTATCAACATCAAGTTGATGCAAATACCAGCCTTGTGAACTTGCTAAAGCTAACACCAATCTCAAAGTAGTCATCTTAGCAACAGGGGAGAATGTATTTAGATAGTCTATGCCTTCAATTTGGGTGTAACCCTTTACTATAAGTCTTGCTTTATATCTATCTACAGATCCATCAGGTTTATATTTAATTTTGTAAACCCATTTGCAGCCAATGGGTGTCTTACCTGCAGGTAAATCAACCAAGTCCCAAGTATGATTTCTTTGCAAAGCATCAATTTCATTTTTCATGGCTTGCCTCCAATATTCTTGTTTAACAGCAGTTGTATAGCTATTAGGCTCAGAAACAGATGAAACATTGAGAGCAAAGCTTCTGTATTTAGGAGACAGATTGTCATAAGAGAGAACTGAGGAAAGGGGATACCTTACTTGAGATGCTTGATGATGATTGGAGACAGCTGTGGTGGAATTTAGGCTGCAGTGATAATCTTGAAGGTATGAAGGTGTTTTTCTTACTCTGGTTGAATGTCTGATAGGTTGGACAGGTTGTGAATTGGAGGAAGCTATAGATTGATGTGATGGATTGACTTGAGGGATTGGTGTATCGTCCACAGTTTGAGAATTAGCAAGAATAGGTAGACAAAGGGAAGAGTCGGAGTCTGGTAGATTATGAGATGCATTGTGGAAAGGAAAGATGTTTTCATGAAAAGCTACATCTCTTGAGAGGAAAACTTCTCTGGTATTGAGATCGAATAATGTGTAACCTTTGACACCTTGTTTGAAACCAAGAAAGATGCATTTTCTGGATCTGGGGTCAAGTTTGTTTCTGTTGGCTTGAAGAGTAGAGGCATAGCAAAGTGAACCAAACACTTTAATGTTAGAAAAGTCTGGAGAATGGCCATGGAGTTTCTTATAGGGAGTAGCATTCTGTAAAACAGGTGTGGGCAGTCTATTTATGAGGTAGACTGAATGCAATGGCATAGGACCAGAAGCTTTTAGGTAGGTTAGATTGAAAAAGTAGAGCTCTTGTCACATTGAGGAGGTGTTGGTGTTTTCTTTCAACAATAGAATTTTGTTGAGGAGTTTGGACACAACTTGTTTGATGAATGATGCCTTTCTGATTGTAAAATTCTTCATATGCAAACTCAAGGCCATTGTCAGTTCTGATGGCTTTAATGGGAATCCCAAATTGAGTTAAAACTAAGGAATGGAAGGATTTGATTAAAGGCCTGACTTCTGACTTGTTTTTCAGTAAATAGATCCATGTGTGTCTTGAAAAATCATCAACAATGGTGAGAAAGTAGGTATGGCCAGGGATTGATTTAGTGGATATAGGGCCCCAAATGTCAGCATGAATAAGCTCAAAAGAATGTTTGGTTTTAGTTGAACTCAATTGAAATGGTAACCTTTTCTGCTTTGCCAAGTAACAAACATCACAAACAACATTTTTATTGTAAGAAATAAATGGGAATTGATTACTTAAGGAATACAATCTCTCATTAGAAGGGTGTCCTAAACGATAATGCCACAAGTTTTCATTTACAGTGACAGAACTACAAGCAATGTGTTTGGTAATGACCACAGGTTTAGGAGATAAAGGTTCTTTTAGAATGTATAGACCACTTGCCGCCTCAGCTGCACCAATCATCTTCAAGGCATTGGTATCCTGAATCAAGCAAACATTATGAGAGAAGGTTAACTGACATCCAAGATCCTTAGTGAGCTTAGTAATTGAAATCAAGTTGTAATGAAAAATTGGCAAATAAAGAACATTGTCAATACTAAGTTGGCTGAGAAATGAATCGTGCCCTTATAATTGGCAGTAAGATATCTGCCATCTGGGAGATGCACTGAGATTGGTGAGATTCTCCTGTAAGTAGAGAAATGCAGCAAGGAAGTACAAATATGATCTGTGGCACCAGTGTCTAAGATCCACTTTAAAGAAGAATTACCATTGTATGTTGGAATGTTAGCTTGCTATGTGAAGTTGACTGTTGCTGGCTGCATCATGCATGAATTGATCTGCACTCCAGGTTGATCTTTTTGTGGAAGCAAGGTTAATAAATTCTGATATTGTTCAGCTGTGAACTGAAATTTTGCCTCATCATTGGTATTTTGTATTGCCTGATCAGAATCTGTTTCCTCATCCACCATGACTAGTTGTGCGGACCTTTGCTGATATTTTGGATTCTTGAATTTAAAACCAGGTGGGAATCCATGCTTTTTATAACATATGTTAACTGTATGCCCAGATTTTCCACAAAAAGAACACATCTTCTTGGGTTGAAATCTTCTGTTCACCTGCTCAACAAACTTCTTTGGATCTTGAACTCTTGAATCTGCTGAACTTAAGAAGATTTTGATTTATGCAGTGACATGTTCTCCAGCAAACTGTCTCTCTTGCTGAGTAACTAAAGCAAAGACTTTATTGACTCCAGGTAAGCTATCCATCAACATGATTTGTGACCTGATTCCAGAAAATTGATCACTTAATCCTCTTAGAAATCTCACAACATAATCTGTATTTCTATCATCTTGGATCTTCTGTGAAACTCCACAAATGCAGTTAGCATTACAAATGCAAGAAGGGACTGGTTTTAATACTTCTAATTCATCCCATAGAATCTTCATGCAAGTATAGTATTTAGTAACACTCATATCACCTTGTTTAAGACTGTAAATCTCTTCTTGGATTTCTGAAATTCTGAACAGGTCCGCTTGTGAAAATCTCTCTTTCAATTCCTTCCACACATCAAAGGCTTTGTTCCTCCACAAGACTGATTGTGCAATTTCTGTACTTACAGATTTGATTATCCAGCTCAGAACAAGTATGTTGCATCGCTGCCAGAAAGGGAAAATTGGATTGTTGGCCTCTGGTTCTGGAATTGTACCATCTATGAAACCAATCTTATTCTTGGTGAGAAGACTCATCTGCATTGATCTGGCCCAGCTATGGTAATTTGTCTCTGACAGAGGTGGTGAAACCAACACCATTGAAGGACTTTCATTTGGATGGATGTAAAGAGGACATGAAGGATCTTGGGCATCTTGTAGGGTGAAGACTTGAGGTTCCATGTTGAAGAAGAAAGGGAAGAGGAAGCGCAGCAGAGCTCTCCTAAAAGAGCTCTGATACCATATTAAGAATTTGAACACTTTCAGAGATCTTTCATTGATGCAAAGGAGTGAATATATAGTACAAAGGAGCAACAGAAAACTGCATCAACAGAAAAACTAACAAACTGTAATGAGCCTAACAACTAACTGTAACAAGTCAGTAACTAACTAAACTGTACAAATTAATTTCATTAGTTTGTCAAGTATTTTGCATCTATTTTTTATTTTTGCTTAATAATTAATTTTGTTGAGTGATTAGGTGTTGTGAAAAAAGTGTGCACACGTGTAATTTTTGTGATCCTCGAGTGTGACATATCAGAGGTAAATTTTGAAGCCTATTTTTTGTTTGACTTATGAGATGGATGAAGAAGGTTTCCTCTCAATTCAATTTATCTCCAGTCCATTAATTTTTACAGCTGAAACTTAATGGATTACAAATTTCGTAGTAGCTGGAATTTGAATTATTATTAACAAATATACATTTTTATTGAACAAATGTGATTGTATCAACTTTTTCTTTTTTCAAAAATTGGTGCGCTGCAAATTCTTTTCAATGCACGAAAAAAATGTTTGATATACTATTATGTGTTTATTTATGTTGTAAATAAGATAAGTGCGTTTTGAAAGTAATCAAAATTAGTGGGCACTGTCATTGTTATAAGCACCACGTAATAGATATTGTTAATATTTTATCGTCAGTTTAACATTGAAATTTTACTTAAATTCTTTATTAACGTATGTGGAAAAAAATATAATTATTAAAATTGTGCATCTTACTAATTTTTATCTGTTCAATTTATTACTATCAAACAACATATGTACACAACATAATAATTATATATATATATATATTTGAAGAAATATTTAATTTAGGTACGGGGGATGGTGTTCCTTTCCATGGCTAGAGCCCCCAAGGTGACAAGTCGGGGTTTGAGGGGTCGAACCCTCGACCTTTTAGATCCAAAACCTTGTCTTGCTCCACTCAACCAACCCGATTCTTGGTGATTAATTATGCTATATGTTGATCATTAGTATTTATTATATTATTTAAACTTCAATACCTCATATTAATCATTATGTAAGAGTCATTTTATTTCATTAAAACTATGTATAAATTTATATTTTTCTTGAAGTTTACATTTTTATTTTCATGTGTTTGTAAATGTAAACTATATTTAACAATTTCAAAATTAAGTAATATCATATTGAAATTATTAAAAAAAAATATCATTACATTAAAAAAAATTGATATTTTTTCTGCTTTTGTTAATTAAAGAGAAAAAAGAAGTGGGGTAGAAGTATAGATTACAAATGTGCCATGTTATAGTATATATAGTTTTTGAAGTCTTTCATTTTTTTTAGGTCAACGTACATGGTTAATTTTTTTCTTTAATTTAATGTACAAAGAATGAAGAAGTAAATGCATGATAACCAAAATTCCATTAATGTAAAAACTTATTCCAAGTATTACGAATAAAATTTAAAAATTATCATAATGTATAATTTATTTAACATAATGAATTAAAAAATTATTAGAAATAACTAAGAAGCCGTGGCATATAAATGAAATGGTTATTTTCAACCAAAGGAAAAACCATTCAGCTTACGTTGTAAACCCAAACAATTAACACTCCTTTTGTCCTTTGGAGATTAGAAACATGATTTATATATTCAATATTATTAATATTATTTCATAATGAAAATATATTACAAATTATTTTAAAGTAATGAATTTTTTTACATTTACAATAAATAAGAGTCAGGATAAACTTTATCTCGTATTGGATTATATTTACCTAAGCTTATCTTTACACATGACCAATTGTATATTACAATATTAAGAGTAGAAGAAAAGATGGACTTAAAGATTTTTATCACTGATGACGAAACAAATCGAGGTTTGTCGACGAGTAATATTGTGTACACTGAAGTATTTGATAAAATTTGAGTTGTTGAAACCTCATTGGCTTGCATTCACCGAGAAAATTAAATATTTTGCCTCATGATGTTTATTTTAATTTTTATTTCATGCTATTATTAACATAGTTATATAATATTTGGAAAATTCTTCAGTCAATAGCAGGGACGGAACTAGCTTAATACAAAAGGGGCAGCCGCCCCCAAGACAAAAAAAAATATTACTTAGTATATATACCAGGTATATTATATTGCCCCCCGTCCCCTAGAAGTTTCTATTCTACCTATCCCTTTAACACTTAAGAGTCCAGGGATTTATATATATTTTCTATATTATATATTGACCAAAAAAGGTCCTGTCAATTGACAATTTGTCATGTAAAAAGTAACTAACACAGAGGTACATGCAGTAGCCGAGTAGCGTATAGAAGAAGTTTTGGAATTAAAATCCTTTTGATTTTTTTTTTTATTTTTTTTACCTTGTTAAAACCCTAAACTACTTTGTTTGCAAGTCATTTGCTGTTACTGAAACAACTCAAAGAAAAAAAAACTTTTTTCATTCTTCAAAGACGTTAAGGCATACGGTCCGTTCACTTGCTCGTACCGAGCTTGTTGAAATTGGAAAAGTGAGATTGTAATGTTATTCATTTTCTTTTATTACGTTATACACTTTGTACGTTTTTTTTTAGTTGGGCAAGACAAAGCTTCCATTTTACTTGACCCATGGGCTTGATTTTTGTTTTCCAAGGTGTGAGATTTATGTGGTGTAAGCTGTTGGTTGCCGGAGAGAACTTTGCTTCTCAGATTGCATTTGGAAGTGAACAAAAGCAAAAAAAAAAAACACACTTTCACAATCACAAACACATAGCATTCAACACCTAAGGTGATAAACTCTCACACTTTGCTTCAACTTTTTTTTCATGGTTAGTATGGTGCTCTAAATTTAATCTATGATTCATTTACTCTGTATGGTGCTCTCTGTATGGTACTCTGTTTTAACTATTGTTTTTAGCTTCTATTAGTCTTAAATTTTTTTAACCTTTTAAGCTTTAATGTTTAGCATTTAAATGTAAAACAATTTCAATTCAATGAGCATTAATATGATATTAATTATGAGTGGACCGTGAGTTGTATATCATGCCCATATAAATTGCTAATGTATTGAAAGTAAACTAGAAATTGAACAATGTGCTTCCAAACTCATAACATCAGTTTTATGTAGAAATTTAAATTCTTATCAATTGTGTTTAACTTTGGTCCTTATGCAGTTGAAATATGACAACTCAAAGAACTCTTTCTTCATTCTTTAAGAAGAAGGAAATCAATGATTTTAATTCAACTCATCCTACTTGTATGCCATCAAATGTTACCTCAACCTCAAATGTTCCACCACAACCTTCTAAAGTTGATGAACGAACTTCCAAATGTAGAAGAATTCAGCCAGAAGAAATGGATGCTATTAATGTAGAGCGTGATCCTAGATTACGTCCTATGATTTGGGAGTTTCCTCTTAACCAAAGAGATGAAGTTCGACGTGCTTATCTCAAGGTTGGTCCATATCAATCGAGGAATATAACATATCCTTTTTCAGGAGAAGGAAATAATCATCGGCGGTTTCAAGCTTCTTGGTTTGATGCACATTCATATTGGTTTGAGTACTCACCCAAGAATGATGCTATTTACTGTCTCCCGTGCTATCTTTTTGGCAGGAAGGAATCAGGACATGCAAATGCATTTATACTTAATGGATTTAACAAATGGAAGAAAGTAAATGATGGAGTAAATTGTCCTTTATTGGGACATATTGGAAAGAATCCCAATTCATCACATAGAATGGCTGTAAAATCTTGTGAGGATCTCAAGAATAAATCTCAACACAACCAAAGGTTATTTGGAAAACAAGCATAAAAAGAAGTGAAAAATAACAGACTGGGGCTTAGGACTACGATTGATAGCATTCTTTGAGGTTCATAACAGCATAGCACGGGTTTTAGACTAGTTTGATATAATGAGGCAAAGGGCCGATAATGATATTCAAAACATATATACATTCACTTCGAGGTTCATATCTTTTATATTGAAGTGTTTAATTTGGATGAAATATAATAATATTTTTCTAGTAGTAAACTTGAACTTAATTATGACATCCTATGAATTATATATGAATTCCTAGCTAGTTAATTAGCTCGATGCTAATTAATGAATAACTACAAATCTTTATCTAAAATTTGTTCAAACAAACATCTTAAGGCATTTATACAATGTTGCATGACATAGGTCAGGCTGATGCAACAATTTTCTAGATCTAAAGCAAATTTTATGATGAGACATTTTTATTCTTCAATATATTAACGTATATTTGTTATAATAATTTTTAAAAAATAATTATTTTTTTTAAAAAAATATTTTTTTATTTAAATAAATAAATCTACTCACACTGAAACAATAGAGTCTAATCAAGTAAAGTGACATGCTTATTTATATATTTATATATACTCACTAAATGACAGATCTCTACATTCAACCAAATACAAAAAAGATAGACCAAAAGAGTAAGAGAGAATAGATAATATCAATATAGCACGACCCGAAGAAAAGACACAAAAATAAATAAAGTAAGTGATGAGACAAATCAATGTTAAAAATGGATTGAATAAAAAATTAATAATTATTATTTATGAGAAGAGAAAAATTAGTTACGATAAAATGAGATTTTTTTAAGAAAAAAAACTTAATTACTTTTATTAATTTAATATTACATATTAAATAGTTATTAGCTCTTTTTATATTTTAAAAAAATAATTATAAAAAATAAAATATTTTTAGGGACCTAAAATGGGAGACTTTACTCGCCTTAACATTGGGCTAGCCTGATGGGGCCTAAACTCATAAGACAATACTTTTTATAAACCAAGCCGTTGTAACATCTTATCCAAGTAGCATAAGAAATAGGGAGTTGGATTTTTGCATCTTGGGTATTAGGAAACACACCCCATCACCTTTTTAAATTTCATTTTTTTGGACATATATTTACCAAAAAGGGCACCACTTGAAAAACAATGAAAAAACATAATATTAAGAAGCCATAATTCGTTGTAGAGTCTGGACAAGATTGGTTGATTGTCACATAGAGTTAAAGTTAAATAAGCCAAGCTTGTCACCACAAACAGTAATTCAAAGTCAACCCCAAACGTCTTACAATGGTCAAATTACTGAAGCAAACCCCTCTTTTTGTTTACTCCGAATTGGCCCACACACCATAATGCAATAAGAACTATGAAGATAACTAAAGAACCATGAACATCATTTTCATATTACGGAAATTTAATTCCGGAATACAGTTTTTTATGCATTTTGGAATTAAGTTTTCGGAACATAAATCAAAATATACTTTGGAATTCAAATTCCAGAATACTACAAACCAAATAGTAGTTTCAAGAACTTAAATTCTGTAACATCCACAACTAAAAAACGTAGCAAAAAGGCACACTTACATAATAGAAAGGAACGAAAGGGAAGCGAAGAAGAACCTAGAAACGAAGAGAACCAAGCAACTCAAGACGAACATAAGTACTTTGGGAAGAGGAACATGAAAACGAGATGCAAAGAGAAGATATTTTTTGTGGTGGAGATTGTTCTGTGGTGGCCGAGAGGAAAGAAAAAGGAGGAAGAAGGAGTCGTTGTTGTGACGCTGGTAAAATGAAAGAGGTTAAAATAGGGAGTAATGGTTGGATAAAACTTAAGGGTATATATGTCCTAAAAAGTAAAAAAAAAAGGTAAAATATGTTTTTAATCCTTATAAAATTAATGAGTTTTGTTTTTAGTCTCTATAAAATATTTTTTTATTAAAATGTCCTCCTAAATTTTTTTTGTTTGCAATTAGTCTCTCCCTTTAATTTATGTGTGTTCAATGCTGATGTGGCATATTTTTCTCTTTCCTAGGTGTCAATTATGGTATTTCTGGCGGTTTAAAACCGCCAGAAAATTGAATTTCCCCCTCACTCCCTCTTCTCCCCTCCCCTTGTAACTCACCCCCACACTTTCCTTCACCCAACTTAAAATCCTTCCCCACCAAAAACGAAGTTGTCCTCCTGGGGTATAGGGACATCGATTGCAAATTTTGTGTGCTTGAGGGTAACTGGGCGAGTTGGAGTTTGTTCTCTTAGATTGATTGCAAAATTTGAAGAAGGTGTTTCAAGATTTTGATGGGTTTGACAAATAATGGAGTAGGGTTTGGAGTAGAATAAGAGGGGCTTGGAAGGTGGAGCTTTCACCTTAGGATTGACCCTAAGACATGAAGTTATTGCTAAAACTTCTAATTTCAAAATTAGCTAGACTGATTAACAAAAATTATCTGAAACTCTCACGCATGCCCTCACTGAGTTAGAGGCTGCGTTCCATTCCCTTGCTTCTGATGAAGACTTCCAGCCTTTCAGGTTCTGTTCTTTTCTTTCATTTTTTCATTGTATTTTTTTAACTTTCGAATCCCAAAACCCACTTGTGTGATTTAATTAGTTTTTGTGAAGAAAACGCAAATGGGTATTTTCAAGGACAAAAAAAGCTTTTGAATTTTGCAGAAAGAACTTGGTGGCATTTTCAGGGACTATGTGGGTAGGGAGAGCCCCCTTTACTTTGCTGCGAGGAGGACGAGTTCGTTTTTGGTGGGGAAGGATGTTAAGTTGGGTGAAGGAAAGTGTGGGGGTGAGAATTACACGAAGAGAAAATGGAATTTTCTGGCGGTTTAGGACCGCCAGAAATATAACATTCCACATCATCATTGAGACACATAAATTGAAGGAAGAGACTAATTGCAAACAAAAAAAATTTGGGAGGATGCTTTAATAAAAATATATTTTATAAGGACTAAAAACAAAACTCACCAATTTTATAGGGACCAAAAACATATTTTACCCTAAGGGTATGTTTGTGAGTTAAATTTTGGAGAGGAAGGGAGGGAAGGAAAGGGTTTTTTGGAAGCCCTTCCCCCCTTTATGTTTGTGAGTTTGAGTATTTTACAAAGTTTATCCCTCCTCTTCTCCCCCTCCCTTCTCCCTCCAATCATTCACTTTCCCTCCTCTCTAAACTCACAAACACACCCTAAAAAAAGATGAGGGTCAAGTGTTTCTTAATACACAGTGCAAAAATCATCTCCCTAAGAAATGTCACAAATAAGGCTTTGTTTGGGTGAAACATATGTTTCACCTCTCATTAACATTTGGCTTTAATAATTTTTTAATTAAGGGTCCAAATTTATTACTTGCAACTTGTTATTCGTAACTTAGGAATATTTCTAGTTGGTCTCTCCATCTTTTTTCTTTTAAAAAAATTGCTTAATTTATTAATTTAATGAATTTATCAATGTATTAATTTTACAATAATGTGCTATTAGTAATTTGAAATTTTTTTCCTTATATTCTCTCTAATCATGTAATTTTGGTGTTTCACATTAAAAAGTAAATTTTAATAGAAATAAAATTATAAATGACAACAAAATTATAAAATAAAACACAACAAAAATAAACATGATTTATTATTTAAATGATATTTATGGAATTGTATAATTTTTTTAATTTAAAATTAACTATATTAATTTCAAATTTTGTAAAAATTTAAAAATGAGATACTTGATATTTTTATTTAATTTTTATATGTTTCATAGTTTATCTTTTCGCTCTTAAAAATAAGACAAAATAAAAATTAAAGATTAATCCAATTCAAATTTTTATAACCAATTTAATTTAGTGAAAATTTAATTCACCATGTGTTTACCTGCGAGAAAAGTTTGTTATTTATTACTAAAAAGCAAATTAAGAGATTTGGTGTCTTATACAAAGAAAATGTTGTGCAATTTTTCTCCTAAAATCTATCATATAAATAGTAATTTTGAATAAATACGAGAATAACAAATATTATTAAACCACATAATCTAAAGAGTTTCAAATATCATACATTTTTCACTATTTACTGAGCGATGATGGCAGCAGAGAATTTGGGCCTCTCTCTCCAAGAATTTGATCTGTACCTGCGAAGCAAAAAGAAAGTCAAGATGGGAGAGTTAGAGGTTGAAGATAATATTCAAAACAACATTGTTGAGGAAGATATTGAGAATGCTTCTCGCATTCATCATCAAGTGTCCTACAAAGAGTCTTTACTGAATCAGATTGGGCTACAATCTCACCCACTTTTTGAGGTGGATGATGTTATATTCCCAGATGAATCAAGTGATGAGGGTAAACCAACTTTGGCAGAAGAAAATAATGAAGTTAATACTTCAAATTATGGTCGGCCAGATAATAAAGTTCTTGGAAAAAATTGAATATGCAGTTTCTGCATAACCATCAAAGAAAACAATGGGCTTGCAAAAATCCAGTCAAATTCATAGACATGGATAAAGATTATCACCTAGTCTATTTTACAGATAAGGAAGACTATCTTCATGTGCTTTTATGATGGCCCATGGATGATTGCAGATCATTACCATATAGTTCAACGTTGGAGACCTCTTTTCTCGGAAGAAGCTAAAAGAATCAAGAAGGTTGTTGTCTGGTGTAGGATTCCAAACCCACCAATTGAGTTATACAATCTGAATTTTCTAACAAGGGTTGGAAATACTCTAGGGACTATGTTGAAAGTGGACAGACTCACATCAATTCACTCACGACAAAGGTTTGCAAGGTTGTGTGTGGAGATGGATCTGTCAAAGAGGCTCATACCAGAAGTGGAGGTTCTTGGTGGCATTATTCTTATAATTGAATATGAAGGGCTTCGTCAAGTGTGTTTTAAATGTGGGAAATATGGACATAAACTTGAATCGTGTTCTGAATTTCCTAGGGAAGTTAATTCAGAAGGATTGAAAGCCAATCTTGAGCAAGGTAAAGCAAACCAAACAAATCAAAATATTGATCATGCAGTGACCATTCCAGATCAACACAATTCTTTGAAGACTTCAAATTTTGTTTCTGATGGGAATAAAAAGGAGGATGTTGGGGTATATGGGCCTTGGATGTTAGTTAAAAAACAACCAAGAAAAAAGGCTGCAGTGAAAAATAGGGGTCCTACTAATCAAGTCAAAGATAATCAGAATGTTAATTCTGAGACAAGATCCAGATTTCAAAATACTTCAGCTTGATGTTGAGGAAGATCAAAATCATCAAGCTTGTCAAGAATCAGAAAATACAAATTCTTTGGTTGGAAATTCTAAGGTCAATCGCATTCGTGATCCAAAGGCAGGAAAAAAATTCATAGCTTATACAAGATAAAAGGAAGCAACAGATAAATCAACCTCAAAAGAATTCAAATTTTCCTAAAGCTAAGATTGATGAGAATACGGTTTCTAAGAAGAATAGTTTGATCATAACAGCTAAACCATCTTTGAATGTTGAGCAACCTAACTCTAGTAACAGCCCAACTATCATTCAATCTGATTTTAAAAGAAAATAGGAGCAGGATCATCTCCAACTTATGCGCATTATGGAAAAGGAGGGTGGAGGTAGAGGTAACATTTTAAAATTGCAGAATGACTATCTAAATGCAATAGGTAATAAAGTTCTTGAACCAAAACCTCCAAGCTTTAAATCTGTTGATAACAAAGAGACCAATATGTAGTGTTTTGATACTAAAATTAAAGAATGCATACATTTGCAAGATAATTCTGAGTGTAACACTCTTCCCATTCAAAAACATTAATATGAATTATTTAGCAGGGAATTGTAGAGGGATTTATGCTAAGAGTTTTGTTAGCCTAATAAAATATCTTAGGCGGGTTTATAATGCTCACCTTATCATCCTAATGGAGATTCATGCTAGTGGAGATATAGCTGAAAAAAATAATCAAAAGAATAGGGTTTGACTCTTATAAAATCTTTGACTCTACTGGTCAATTTGGAGGTTTTGTAATCCTTTGGGATAGCTCCAAATGGTCAATTAATTTTCTTCATTGTAGTAGACAGTTTATTCACATGCAGGTTAAATCTGGCCTTTCTAGACAGTGGTTCCTTACTGCTATATATGCTAGACCTCAACTAATCAACAGATATCAGTTATGGGATGATCTAAGAGATAGCATCATCTATGGTAAGTGAATGGTGTCTTATTGGTGATTTTAATTCTATATATAGCATGTCAGAAAGGAGTGGTGGGTCTGGTAATCCTTCAACCAAAGGTATGTACAACTTTCAAAATATGATTGTGGATTGTGACCTTATTGATGCGGGCTTTATGGGTTATCCTTTCACATGGAAAATGGGTACTTTATGTGAAAGACTAGATAGAAGCCTAGTGAATATGGACTGGAGAATTAGATTTCCTAATGCTTCAGTTTTACACTTGCCTTTTTATAAATCTGATCATTGTCCTATTCTAGTAAAATTTGAGGATCAAAATAATTCAAATTTGCATAGAAGACCTTTTAGATTTATGGCAATCTGGCTAACCCACCCTGATTTTAATAAATTTGTATCAAATAATTGGCAGAATAATAGGGAGTGGTGTGTTACTGTTGATAACTTCAAAGAACAAGTTAAAAGCTGGAATAAAGATATTTTTGGTAACATAGGTCATAAGAAAAAGGTCTTAATTAGGAGAATGAAAGGTATTGCTAAAAAAAAGGTTAATATCTAATGATCCCAGTTTAGGTCACCTTCATTACAAATTATGGAAAGAATACGAAGAAGTTGCTTTTCAAGAAGAACTGTTATGGTTCCAAAAATCTAGATGCAAGTGGATTCAATTTGGGGATAAAAATACAAAATATTTTCATGGTTCCACCATTGCTAAGAGGAAGAGAATCAAAATTGAGTGTCTAAAGTCTGACCAGGAATTGGTATCAAATTTTAAATACCTTCGAATTTCATAAGACAAAAGTCTTTATATGATTCGAAAAGCTTATTGATGTTTTCGAATGAGTTGAGGTATTGATGAATTGAAAAAAGAAATATTACTAAGTTATCAAAGAACCAATGTCTTCGAATATAAAGAATAGAAAGAGAAAGTCGAATGACTTGTTAGTTAATAACTAAGTTAACTTAGAGAGATTTTAAGAGTTTATTTAGTTTCAAAAGGAAACTATGATATATTGAAATATAAGCTCGAAAGTAAAATATTTCTATTACACAGAAAAGAAAGGATAAGTTCTTTTATTCATACAAAGGTAATTCAAATTACAGAGTTCAAATGCTATACATGGAAAATATAAAAGTATATGTAAGAAAAGACTATCCTATGTCTTCGAGTATCTAGAAAAGAACTATCCTATGTTTTCAGAAAGGACTTGACTCCTGCCATCATGGCCCTTTTCTGCCTTCATGGCCCTCTTCTTCCTCCTTCTCTTCCACAAGCTTTGATTGAACCACCAGGGTAATAACATTATGCTGACATGATTGAGCAGCCCTGTGATTCAATCGAAAAGTAAGAAAGATGAAGTGAAGACCAAAAGCAGTGGAAATTGGCTAGTACATTCGACCTAAGAGGAAATCCTTAAAAAGGATTGAAAAAGCTTATAGCTTTGGCTACCTCACCGACCTTATAAAAAATGAAATCATTAAAGATTAGGTCGAACGCAGTAGCCAAAGGAAGAAGATTTTCCATTTTGAACTAAAAAAAGAATGAAGAAGAATGCAAAGGAATGGAGAATATGTTCAGAATGGAACTCCTATTTATAGGAGAGAAGAAAGGGAGAATAATAATACGTCCCCAGAATAAACCAATCAATGAAGCCTTCATAAATGAGGCTAAGTGGACGATGGACGGTAGTCAAAGGTCACCTTGAAACTGGCCAAAAGAAGATTGACACGTGGCAAAACCATGAAAATCAAATGGTTAACGAAGAATGCGAGTTTCAGGAAATTACAAGCATCAAAATAATTCTAAGTTATACAGAAGAGAAAAATCGAAGAAGTTGTTCGATTTTCATGAGTACTTCAGAATCGAAAATCAAAGTAGTTAAAGGAACTTAGAAAATGTTTCTGAAGAGGAAGAATACATTTGAGGGAGTTCAAGATTTGAAGAAACAGTTAGTAGCAGTTATTAGAAGTTCAATGTCCAAGACAGATGTCAGAATTCTAGAGCAGCGTTACAAAAGTTCAAAAAGGGATGAAGAAGTTTCTGACTGTTAGAAGATGTGTCAGCCATGCATTGTGCCAACACATGAAGACTGTTGATGTGTCTTATGTATATTAGTTAGCCGTTAGAATTAGAAGTCTATAAATAAGCAAATTCATTATGTAATCAGGGTTGGATTCATTTGTACTGAAAACTCTCTAAACACCAAACGTCCATTCTGTAAGTGACTAACTGGTTACAAAGAGAAGATCAAGTATGTGATTCCACCCACATTTCAATTAATGCAATTACTTTTCTGCAAATTTTATGATTTTCTTTTGTTTGATCTTTACTTCACGCACTTATTTCTAATTTCTTATTAATTGTTCATTGTTCTTCATTACTTTCTGATCTTTCATTTATGCAATACTCTTCTCTCTTCCCTTCTGTACTTCAATTTTGATTTATCACTTGTTTAAGTATTAAGTGAATTCTGTTTGAAATCTCAGAATTAATTCACTTTAATTTTCAAAAGTTAAACACTGTAAACCTACTTCTTAAAGAGTCCCTTTTGAGGAATGGATTCTAAGTCTCAGATTGATCATAGAATCAAAAAGGTTAAAAGTAATTTGAGATTTACTTCTGCCACTCAAACACCAAGGGAGTTTAATTACTGATAAGAATTTACTAGAAAAAAATGACTTCTGATTTCTATAAATTACTGTTTCTAGATAATGGTGATCATGTACCTTCTGTCTGTCAGACTATTTCCTTGAATTATTACCTCACCAAAAGGGAAATTTATATAAACCAATTTCTAATGAGGAAATTAAAAAACTGTTTTTTCTATGGGAGGGTATAAAGCACCTGGGTATGATGGGTTGCATGCTATATTTTATCAAACTCAGTGGGATAAAGTTGGTAAAGATGTGTGTTCTTTAGTTCATAACATTTTTATTAATTCTAAATCTGTCTCCTTGATAAATGACACTCTTATCACTCTAATACCTAAGGTTGATGGTGCTATTAAATTAAATCAATTTAGACCTATAAGCCTTTGTAATGTTTCTTACAAAATCGTCACTAAACTAATCTCTCTAAGGTTAAGATCTGTTATAAATGATATCATAGGCCCTAATCAAAGTAGTTTTATACCTGGAAGACAGAGTAGAGACAATATTGTCATTACTCAAGAGATAATCAAAGTAGTTTTATGGCTGGATGGCTATTAAAATTGATCTAGAAAAGGCTTATGACAGATTAAATTGAAATTTTTTTTTCTGATACATTAGAAGAAGGAGGGATACCAGAGAATCTTAGAGAAGTCATTAATTATTGCATTAATACCCTTAGAATGAGAGTTCTTTTTAATGGTGAGGCTCTTGAACCTTTTACACCATCTAGAGGTATTAGACAAGGGGATCCCATTTCCCCTTGTATTTTTGTTCTTTGTATTGAGAGATTATTTCACCTAATTAATCTGGTTGTTGATCATAAGTTCTGGAGACCCATTAAAATAGGTAAGAATGGTCCTAGAATATCCCATCTAGCGTTTGCAGATGATCTTATTCTTTTTGTTGAAGCTAGACTTGACCAAGTTGAAATAATTTCAACTATTCTGGACCTATTTTGTGCTAGCTCAGGGTAAAAGGTTAGTATAAATAAAACTAGAATATTTTTCTCTAATAATGTATGTTTGCAGGTTAGGAGGGAAATCTATAAAGCTTTAGGATTCCAAAGGACAAATGACCTTGGCAAATACTTAGGTGTGCCCATAATTCACGGGAGGGTGTCTAAATCTACTTTAAGATCTACATTGTCTCACACCAAGCAAAGACTGTCTACTTGGAAAGCTAGGACACTCTCTTTTACTGGGAGACTCACCCTATCATAATTCGTTTTGAATGCAATTCATTCCTATCTTATGCAATCAACATATCTCCCTTCATCTACTTTTGATGATATTGATAAACTATGTCATGATTTTACCCTCATCACTCCTGCAAGCGGCTCGAGGGCGTTACAAATGGTATCAGAGCCGAGCCTCTCCCAGTACGGTGTGGTTCGGGGATGAACCAAGCGGAAGCTGGTGGGCATGTTAGAGCCAGAGGCTGATGAAGGCGGGGAGTGATCGTCGATGCAAAGAGGCACGGACAAGGAGCGGCTCCTGGCAGGCTTCTAACCATACATGGATGAACCGAACCCACACCCGAATGAGAGGAATCCAGAGGCTGTGCAGGTATGGGACTGTACAGTTGAGGCTAGCTTAAAGGAAATTGTTGTAGAGAACTATACCAACAAGGTGCATCTTCTTTTCGGAAACCCATAACATAAGAACTCCATAGTTAAGCGTGCTTGGCTTGGAGCAATTCTGGGATGGGTGACCTTCATGGGAAGTTTCCCAGAAAGTGTGCAAGTGAGGACAACGCATACTGGAAAGACTCGTGTTGGTTTGTGGGGACCCTCATCACTCCTGCAAGCGGCTCGGGGACGTTACATCCCAGAATTGCTCCAAGCCAAGCACGCTTAACTATGGAGTTCTTATATTATGGGCTTCCGAAAAGAAGATGCACCTTGTTGGTATAGTTCTCCACAACAATTTCCTTTAAGCTATCCTCAACTGTACAGTCCCGTACCTGCACAGCCTATAGATCCCTCTCATTCGGGTGTGGGTTCGGTTCATCCATGTGTGCTTAGAAGCCTGTCAGGAGCCGCTCCTTGTCCCTGCCTCTTTGCACCGGCGATCACTCATCAGAGGAAAATTCACCTTATTGGTTGGGAAAAAATCTGTTCTCCTAATCTTATGGGTGGTTTAGGGATGAGGAAAGCTAAAGAAATTAATAAGGCCTATATGATGAAAATCTGTTAGGGCCTGATTCACAACCCTAATGATCTTTGGGTTCAAGTTGTTAAAGCTAAATACAAGTGTGGGTCCAATTATGTTCCTACAGTTAAGAAAAAGGCTATTGCATCTAACCTTTGGCATGGTGTGTGTGATATGTGGGCCGAGTTTTTAGAAAATTGTACTTGGAGATTACACAATGGTCAGATAGCTCATTTTTGGACAGATAAGTGGATTCAGGGGATTGGTCTACTACTTCCCAAGACTTGCCTCCCTGTTACGGATTCTGAAAAGCATCTTAAAGTTCAGGAATTTATTTCTTATGATGGTAATTGGGATTTAAATAAAATCAGTCTATACTTACCTCAGGACATTAAGAAAATCATGGGAATTCCCCCTCCTTCTGCTTCTTCTGGGATGGACAAGTTGGTTTGGAAAGGTTCTTTTGATGGTAGGTTCTCTATTGGAACAGCTTATGACTTCATCATTTCTCCCAGGACTCCTAAACCAGATAAGCTTATGAAATTGATCTAGAAGTGGCAGGGTCCTCAGAGACTTCGAATCATACTCTGGAAAATAGCATCACATGACATTTTAACAAATGTTAGTAGGAAATACAAAAATTTAACTACAGATGATCTATGTCCTCTTTGCCAAAATGAACCAGAAACGATTTTACACCTTTTTAGGGATTGTGGAGATGTAAAAATCCTCTTGGTTACATTTTTCAAAGATGATTATCTAGAAAATTTTCTTTAGTAAACAATCAGTTCGAACCTGGTTACTAGCAGCTCTTTCTGGGCATCCTTCAAATGGAGACTACCTACGCAGGGATCTCTACATAGGGTTCATCTGGGAAGGTATTTGGAGACATAGGAATGAGATGATGTTCAATAATGTTAGAATGTCTATTGAATGCCTAAAGTTTCAGATTTCTAATCAAGTTCAGGATGCAATTAAAGCTTTGAGGAAAAATTCGTTTGTCAAAAGGGATTCTCACCTGAGACCTAGTCTCGTTCGTTGGAATCCTCTACAGAGGGGATGGTCAAAAATCAACACAAGCGGATCATATTCTGAAGCCTCTAATTTTAATGCTTGTGGAGGAATTATACGCAATCATTGAGGCCGCTTCATGACTGGATTTTCAAGTTTTCTAGGAAGTTGTTTGATTCTGGAGGCGGAGCTTTGGGGGATCTTCAGAGGCTTGGTCACTGCTTCGCAAATGGGAGTTAAGCATGTTGTAATAGAGTCTGATTCTATTATGTCCCTCAAATTTTCAGAGTTTGGGTGCCTAACACACATTTACCTGCTGAGATTGTTTACAAGATCCAGCAAGCGGATAAATCTTTTGATGATTTGGTTTGGAGCCACACATTTCTGGAGGGTAATAGCTTTGTTGTTTGCTTTGCGAAGAAGGGGTTGCAGATGAATGGAACGTATAGGAGTTTTGGGACTATCACTGATTTTGCTATTGTATCTTACATTGCTGACTGCTCTGGATCTATAAACCTGTTAGGTTCTTAGGTTTTCTCTGTTGTTCCTTTTGGCCTGTTAGGTCATTTTATTCACCTAAAAAAGACCACATAATCTAAATGTCTCACAAAATAAATACCTCCATTTAAGGACGGCCCATGTTAGCAAATATTAAAATATGAGATAAAAATTAACCAATAAGTCAAATTACTTGCTATAATAGGTCATCGCCCAAGAAAAAAGTACACCCTAGAATGACCCCACAATTAAAGAATAGTAAGTGTGCTTTTTTCACCGTGTAGATTGCTTAAAACTCAGCACAAATCCTAGGGAGACAAAATGTTCCTCTTCTTGCAAGGTTATCCAAGAACAATTTCCAAGCAAATGCTTAAAGATCTTGTACACTGGATCTCCAGCTAGTACTTGGGCTTTATACGTAGAACGGACATAATAGCTCCATGAAGCTCTAACTTCCACTTTGATCTATCCTCCATAAGTTGTGATAAGAAGTTGATACCATTAGTGACCTACATAAAATTATTAAAATTCAAAGTTTCCCATTCAAATAAGTTCCTCCTCCAAGTTAGCTTCCACTCTTAAGACCCATTAACGCAAACACCTAATTCTCCATAACCTTTGCTAATTTGAACACGTAAAAGACAATTAAAACCACACTTAATCTGCATTGGGATCACTGAATAATTGATTTTTGGTTTTTCTAACTATAAAACAATCATTCATTTTCCTAACTATAAAGCAATCATACCCTGAAAAGATCACAAAATTGAGATGTAAAATAATTGGATAGGACAAAAAGCAACAGATTTGGATCCTCTCCTATTACAAGTGTATGGGTCCCATACATACCCTTTCTCTTACTCTCTCCTACAGGACCTCTCCTGTAACCAATGTTATTAGACTAAACTAGCACATTAGTCCCTGAGTTTGCAGGGGTCGTGCAGTTTAGTCCCTGACTTTACAAAATCCCCCTGTTAGTCCTTGACATTACAAGACGTCAGGCACTTTAGTCCAAGGGTGTCAACTCCGTTAACTTATGCTGACTTGTCACATTATATTGACACATAAGATTGTGGAAAGCATGAAAACGACGCCGTTTTGCATTATTTTAATAATGGTAGAACCATCCCTAACGGTCATATTCATTTTGGTCTTCATCTTCATCTCCTTTCTCTCCTTCTCTGCGCTAGGCACCATCGCCATTTCTAGTTGCGAATCTTCAGCTCTTCTGCGTGTGGGTAGTTGTTGTTTGTTGATATATTCTTCCTCTACACCAACATTTGTCAGCCATGAGCACCAAAGATTGGAGGTATAATGGTGGTGGTTCCAATTATTCGCACATCTCTCAAAGGGGAAGAAATGAGCCGAAATGTAATTGCAATCATGTTGCAGTTATTAGGGTTTCTAGAACTGAAAAAAAAACCAGGAAGGTTGTTCTATGCATGCCCTAAATTAAAGGTATTTTTTGTTATTTTGCTTCTATTTTAATTTTGGAAAGTTTCTGTTTTTTGTTGTTTAAGGTATAGGGTTTAGGTAGGTTGTTTGTTGCTTAGTTAATGTTGTGAATATGCATTGGTTGTGCAGGTTGCAGACAGATGTGATTTTTTCAAGTGGGTGGAGAATGATTTTGTTGCACAAGAAATTGCAAGTCAAGCTACATCAACTATGAGATTGAGTGGAAGTGATGATGCAGTTTGGAGGAAGAATGTGTCTAGGACCTTGAAGAGACTGGAAAATCAGAATAGGATACTAAGTTGGACACTTATGATGTCATGTATTGTGATTGGATTTTTTGGGGGCTTTTGTTGAAAAATTAGATATGTTTCTAATTTCAGTGTAATTGAAGTAGGATCTATTGATGTAGTTATGTAAGGTTGTTATTATTTATTTTAATTCTAATGAAATTATGTTCTCTTTTTTATCATTATATGTTGTCTACTAAGATCATTAAGATTAACAATAATCCAACATAATAACCTAATAAGTAAGAGACATGTTCCAAACTGTGTCAAATATCCAATAGTGGTAAGACCACTAAGATCCAATAAAAGCAAGAGACGACATGTTTCATAAAAGCAAATTACATCCCAAAATAACAACAACATTAACAATAACTTAATATCCAAATTGTGTCAAAAGCCATAATCCAACATAACAAAGGGAAAAACATCCAAATTGTGTCAAATATCCAATAGTGGTAAGACCACTAAGATCCAATAACTTAATAACCTAATTAGCAAGAGACATGTTCCATAACAGCAAATTACATCTCAAAATAACAGTAACATTAAGATTAAATAGGTCCATAGTTGATCCAAAAAGCTAATTATATCCCCAAAAGGCTAATAATTAATATCCCAAAGTTCTTTTAGTGAAGATCCAGTTAAGATGCCAAGTTGTTAAGCCCAGGAGTTGGCATAAATTGTTGTGCCTTTGATGAATCATCCACACCATCAGTTGGAGCAGTTGGTGGTGGGCTACTCTGTCTTGTACAAGTTGTTGCAAATGAACCTTTTCCTCTTATGGGCAGCTTACTTCTTAGATAATTGGTCTTTTTTTTTTGGGCTATGGTTTATGGGTGGGGGTTATGATTGGGAAAGTTAAATCTCATTTGGCTATTGTGTTGGGTTTGTAGCAGAAGCAGGTTTAGTGGGCCCAATCTGTGTTGGGTTTGCAGCAGCTTCAACTTCCTGTGTTGTTGCTACATTTGAAGGCCCAATCTATCCATTAGCTTCCTTGGTATGTTGGGCTAAAAACTCCTCTAATTTCTGCTTTTGGCTAATGTACAACCTTTTTGTTATGTCATTTACCCCCACAAAATGAGCATGTGAAGTTTGGCAATTTCCTCTTCAATTTGTTTCCATTGAAAGGTTATTTCTTCCCCTCACCATCCCTCATTTGCTTCTTTGGCCTGCCTGGTTTCCTCTTGACTGGTGGTGGCATTGGTGGAAGCTGGTCTGTTTTATGCCAGAATTCTTCACCTTGCAGGGGGTTGACATGGTGTGCATATGTTGTATTGATTGATGCCATTGTGAGCCACCCATGGCAATAGTCCCCTGGCTTCTCATTCAAGTGTTCAATTGCAACTCTGGCATGCATGCATGGCATACCTACCAACAAAAGAAAGGCATCAATTTGAAAGTAACCTAACTTGTAATATTATATTAAAAAACATAAATATAATACATGTTAGCTGCCAAAACTGTAGGTACAACTTTGTGTGCCCAAGTACACAACTACTTTTGTAGGCCAACATTGGACTTCAAACTTGTTGCAATCATGATCACCTAACAAATAAGTATTAATTTTTTAAGGTTCAAATTATAGATATAAAAAACAAAAATTAGAAGATATTGTAAGATATACTACCTGACCATAGTGCATTCCATACTTTCCCTTTTTCTTTCCTTTTCCAGCCTACTTTGTTGAACAGGTGCCAAGTGTCCATTGTGTTTCTCTAGTTTAATTTGTTTGTTGTAATGGTTTTCATAATGTAGCATCTGACCTCTTCAAGCATGGTTATAATTGGCTTGGATCTTGCAGCTAAAATCTTTGAATTAAACACCTCACGGTTATTGTTGCAGATGTTGTCTGCCATGGGCTAATCACTGAAGTAAGATTTTGTCCAAGCCTCCTTTGGCCACTTATTCAGGTACTTCCATGCTATCTCATTAATTCTCTTCACAACAGACATCTTAGCATTTAATTGTGACACAGTTGTGGACCTTGCACACTCCTATAGTAGGGTCCTTAATTCGTTGTCTTTCCACTGCTTTATAAAATTTTGCCACAGATGCTACACACAAAATCTGTGTTGGGCACCTGGCATTACTTCTTGCAGTGCTAGTATTAGTCCCTGCACATGGAAATAGAAAACAAATCAGTCATTCAAAATCATGCATCGTAGTCCTTAAGTTTTTAAAAATAATTCAACTGGATCCTTAAGATATTAAAAATCAAGCAATTTAGTCCTTAACAAAATAATTAATTCATGCAGTTTGGTCCATACCTTTTGCATATCAGACATAAAATGCCATTTATGCTGCCTTCATTCACCTAGATCTTCTTGTAATAGCTTTAAGAACCACATCCAGTTGTCCTTGTTCTCTGTATCAACTACTGCATAGGCAATGGGCCATATATGGTTGTTTGCATCCTGGCCCACTGCAGACAATAACTGCCCTCCATAATACCCCTTCAAAAAAGCCCCATCAAGCCCAATCAATGGCCTACAACCAGCTTTGAACCCAGATTCGCAGCCTTCAAGACAAATGTACACTCTCTGAAAGATAGGGTTGCCTTCTTCTTGTGGAATTGTATCCATCTTCACTGTTGATCCAGGGTTTGCCCTTAGTAATTCAGCACAGTAATCCCACATTTTTTAAAACTGTGCCTTTTCACTTCCCTCAATTTTTTCTCTTGCCCTCACAGTTGACCTATAAATCTTGTTGTATTCAAGTTGCACACCATATTTTCTTTTGAAATAATCATAGACTTCTGCATGTTTCAAGTTAGGGAACTTCCTAAGTTTCTTCACCAACTTTCCAATTACCCATGGCTGTTAAGCTTGGGAGTTTTTAAAGGTTTTTCCACAGGTATGCTCATTCTTGAAAGTTTTTATTTGGAAACAGTTCCCAACATTGTTGTATGCACAATATATTTCCCATCCGCGCTCATCAACCTTGCAACTTTCCCTTGCCCTTGCCCTTGTCTTGTCATTTTTCAGCCACTTGAACTCTCTTCCAAGACAAATATTGTAATCCTTAATTGGTTGCTTGAATAATTCCATGTTTGTGAACTCCATTCCTAGTTCCAATTTTACGTGCCCAAAATTTGCATCTCTGTTGAACTGTGGATAAACCTCCTCATCACTATGATCATCATCACTGGTGACTGGAGTCTCTAGCTCTTCTGACTGCCATGCATCATCTTCATTTGTACCAGAATCCACATTATTATGTGTAGTGTATGTACTTCTATGTCCCACAGCTTCCTACTCCTCTTCAAACTCAGAGTCACATTCCTCTACCACTACTGCCCTTCTGCCTTTGCTACCTTTCCCTTTCCCTCTCCCTTTCACCTTTTCTTTACCTTTTTTTTGCTTTTTATTGGTATTAGACTTATTGCTTGATTCATCTGCCTCTAGACCTTGTGTCACAACAGGTGGCCTAGACACTTGCTTCCTTGACCTAAGCTCACATACTTCAAATACTTCCTCATTCTGTGTTGGTACAGATGGCCTTTTAATTTGTTTCCCTGACCTCAGCTCACAACCTTGAGATGAGGATCCACTTTGTGTTCTAGTAGAAGCCTATTTTCCCTTTTGGACATTAACAACACCTTGGGCCTTTTTTGTTGGGCTCTTGTTACTTGATTGGCCCTTAGCTGGACTTTTGTGACCTGGGCCTTTCTTTGCTGGACTTTTGAACCTCAGCACCCTTTTAGGGCCTCCATTCTCATATCCTCCCCCTACGGGACTCTTGGCAGGACTTTTCAAAGTATCTTGGAACCTTCTTGTTGGGCTTTTTACCTTCAATCCCCTCCTTCCAAGTGTACCAGTAAATGTCAAAGGCCCGAATTTTAGCAACCTCATAATGCACAATGTATAATATTCTATCAAATTACAAAGACACTTACCATCATCATCAGACCTTACAGTAGCAGATGTATCTTCACCCTTTTCAACTCCACTTGCACCCATTTCTACAATATGGAAAGTAAGTATCACTTCCCAAGTTAAAAGAATTTCAAAACACAAAAACAAATTTAAGATTGAACCATACCTCCATCCACTGCATCAACACCAATTTCAACAGCTCTTGCAACATAACCACCTTTAGATGTTCCCTCGTCTCCCCCAACAGCAACACCCTCTTCAACTATACCTGGATTACCCTACTGCCCAGAACAACCACCTACATCACCTTTACCTGTTCCCTTATCTCCCCCAACAGCAACACCCTCTCCAATTGTACTTGGCTTACCCTGCTTCCCAAAACAACCACCTACATCACCTTCAGTTATTCCCTCATCTCCCCCAACAACAACACCTCCTTTCCCTACAGAATCAATAACCTCCTTTATAATTGTAGAAATGTCAACCAACTCAGGCTGTTCAACTGGAAGCTCATAATAAATATGTAACTCTCCACCATTTCTTTTTGCAACTTCTATAACCTCTAACAAATCACCATCGTTCTTCAACAGCCTCAGACCATCCCTAAACCTCTTAGAACTGTCTAACCAATACACATTACTCAAATTAGTATAACCTACCTCTTTATTGAAGTTCCAAAAACTAAAGACATCTAGACAGTCTTCATCACACTCAGGCCACACATCAACCTTACCCCATTTATATCTCACCCTTCCCCCATTACCTCCCTCATTAAAATTCTATCCATGGTGTATGTGAACTTCTATTCTCTGCATGGATAATCATTTTGTGGATCAGGCACAAAAAAAGTCAATATAAAATACATCATTAATTTATTAAGAAAATTATTAAAATATATTGTTACAGTGACAAACATTAAACAAACTATATTTAATACAACTTTTCAGAAAAACACAAAATGCACATGGGACCAACATACATAAACTGACACTGGGGGACCACTTCAACCTTCTGAAATTTTATTACACTGAACATTAAAAAACAAAGTCAAGATTCCCATCACCATGCCCCACCAATGAAGTGACCTGGTTCAACATCACCATTATATAGGAATATCACATGTGCATGTACCACAAGACCAGACATCCAACACAGATACGTACACACACAAATCCCTTTTTAAGGGGGCAAATCACTCGGCTACAAACAAAAAGGGCAAACCACAACAAAATCCCTAAACCCTAGCTAAAACAAACCCTAACCACTGAAATTGTGAGAGATAGTAATCATTACCTACGAATCCATTGAAGCAACAATAGCAAAGGATTTTTGGGGAGAAAGAGCAATGGAAGTTGAAGAGGAAGGGAGAAATGTAGCGAAATCCACAGAGAGATGCGCGGGAAGAGAGAAGGATTTTGGGGAGAGAGAGCAACTGTGAATCCTTGTAGGCGTCCCATGTGTCAATATAACGTGACAAGTCACCAAAAGTTAACGGAGTTTACCAGCTCGGACTAAAGTGCCTGACGTCTTGTAATGTCAAGGACTAACGGAGGGATTTTGTAAAGTCAGGGACTAAACTGCCCGACCCCTGCAAACTTAGGAACTAATGTGCTAGTTTAGTCAATGTTATTAAAATCGGTCCGACCCAACTGATCAGACGCGTTCAACCAAGAACCAGACCCCAAGCTAGTCCGTTCAAGGATCTAGCTCATTTATGCACCAAAATTGGTCACAAATCGGTCAACCCGGTGTTAAAATGGTTGAAACTGGTGGATCGGTCCGGGTCCAGTTTGGTTCAACTAAACATCAGCAGTTATTTACTTAAAAAAATAAGAACAGCGCCCTTGAAGATTTGAACCTAGCTTCTCCGCTTAAAGCACAATGCCTTGGACCAATACTCCATGACAACTCCTTAACATATATACGCTAATCTATACTATTATATAGGAGGATATTTTTGAACACTATTCATTGAAGGGGAAATTTTTTTGTCACTTATTGGGCCTTAAGGGTTTGCATATGGGCCCAAAATTTGGAAATTAATATTAGATAGGAGTAGTTTTTTATTTACTATTCAATAGAAGTTTTATTTTTCGACCAAAAAAAAATAGAAGCTTTATTTTTTTGTTGGGTCAAAGTCAATTGTGAGTCATTGACATTTTTAATATTGAGCTTTTTTTTATCGGGTTGTACATTTACGTTGGATCGATTCATATACGTTGTAGATAATGACTTTATGAATTAATATATACCCTTTACTGGAGACAATCCTGTTAACATGTACCCTTTACAAGTACCCCTTTGTATTTTTTCAAAATTTTTTATTCTCTTTTTTGTAAAGTTATTTTTTTATGAACCACATTTATCCTTCATGGGAGACAGTCTCGCTCCTATTGTTTTCTTTTTCTTTTTTTAATTTCCTTTTGTTTCTTTTCACAGTTTCATTTTTTATTGTTATTATATTAAAACATTTTCTCTCATTATTCGTTCATATTATTTTGTTTCATTATAAAAGTGATATTTTATAAACCATGAGTATCCTCCACACGAAGCAATTTTGATCCGGCATTTTTCTCTTTTTTTTTCACACTTTAATTTTCCTTTTTATTATTATATTAAAATAATTTCTCACATTATTTATTCATGTTTATCTGTTTTATTATATAAAAAAGCACATTAAGGAATACAATAAATGTGTTGATTTATGTTACTTTTAACATAATATTTCAATATATCATTTATCTATCAATTTTATTCATTAATGTTTTCATTTATTATCTCACTCATCTATTCTATTTATCTATTTAATTTATATTAAAAATTCCTATTTATCTCACTTTTAATTTTCTATTTTTTGTTATTATATTAATATATCTTCTCTCATTATTTGATCATATTAATATGTTTCATTACAAAGTAATTTTTTTATAAATCACGGGTATCGTTCACGGGAGACATTCCTACTTATACTATTTTCGTTTTTTTTTCCTTTTTTATCACACTTTAATTTTTTATTATTATATTTATAATAGTTTCTCTCATTATTCATTCATATCTATTTTCATTTTAATATAGTAAACTTTTTATAAACCATAGGAAGCAGTTCAACTCCTGCATTTTTTTCTTTTTCTTTTTAATCACACTTAATTTTTATTTTTATAATTATTATATCTATACTATTACATACGAGAATATTTTTGAACACTTTTCATTCAAGGAAAAAAAATTTGTCACTTATTTGGCCTTAAGGGTTTGCATTATGGACCCAAAATTTGGAGATTAATATTAGATATGAGTAGTTTTTTATTTACTATTCATTAGAAGCTTTATTTTTTTGTTGGGTCAAAGTCAATTGTGAGTCATTGACATTTTTAATATTGAGTTTTTTTTATCAGGTTGTACATTAAGGTTGGATCGATTCATATACGTTGTAGATAATGACTTTATGAATTAATATGTACCCTTTACGGGAGACAATCCAGTTAATATGTACCTTTTACAAGTACCCTTTGCATTTTTTCAAAAATTTTTATTCTCTTTTTTGTAAAGTTATTTTTTATGAACCACATGCATTTATCCTTCACGGGAGACGGTCTCGCTCCTATTGTTTTTTTTTTCTTTTTTTAATTTTCTTTTGTTTCTTTTCATAGTTTCATTTTTTATTGTTATTATATTAAAACATTTTCTCTCATTATTGGTTTATATTATTTTGTTTCATTATAAAAGTGATATTTTTATAAACCATGAGTATCCTCCACATGAAGCAATTTTGATCCTGTATTTTTCTCTTTTTTTTCATACTTTAATTTTCTTTTTTATTATTATATTAAAATAATTTATCTCATTATTTATTCATGTTTATCTGTTTCATTATATAAAAACGCACATTAAGGAATACAATAAATGTGTTGATTTATATTACTTTTAACATGATATTTCAATATATCATTTATCTTTCAATTTTATTCATTAATGTTTTCATTTATTATCCCACTCATCTATTCTATTTATCTATTTAATTTATATTAAAATTTCTATTTATCTCACTTTTAATTTTCTATTTTTTGTTATTATATTAATATATTTTCTCTCATTATTTGATCATATTAATATGTTTCATTACAAAGTAATTTTTTTATAAATCACGGGTATCGTTCACGGGAGACATTCCTGCTCATACTATTTTCATTTTATTTCCTTTTTTATCACACTTTAATTTTTTGTTATTATATTTATAATAGTTTGTCTCATTATTCATTCATATCTATTTTAATTTTAATATAGTATTTTTTTTATAAACCATAGGAAGCAGTCCAACTCCTGTCTTTTTTTCTTTTTCTTTTTTATCACACTTTAATTTTTATTTTTATAATTATTATATTGAAACATGTTTTCTCATTATCCATTTATGTTTATCTATTTCATTACATAAAAACTCACATAAAGAAATACGATATGAGTTTATTCACATCAATCTTAATGTATTTTTTGAATATATTATTTATCTCTCTATTTTATTCATTAATGTTTCACTTATTATCTCTCTTATTTATTCTATCTTTCAATTTACTTTCATGCACTCTATATTAAAATTATTTTCACAGTACACGTGTTATTTTTTTCATCTGCATTTTCCAAAGTTTTTTATTCTCTTTTTCTGTAAAGTGATATTTTTATGAATCACATTTATCCTTCACGGCAGACAGTTTTGCTCATGTTGTTTTTTTTCTTTTTCTTTTTATTTTTTTCACAAATTATTTTCTTAATGTTATTATATTAAAACATTTCCTTTCATCATCCATTTATACCAATTTGTTTCATTATAAAAGTGATATTTTGATAACCATAGGTATCAACTATCCTCTATGTGAAATAATTTTCCTCCTACATCTTTTTCCTTTTTTTATCACACTTTAATTATTATTATTATTTTCATTATTATTATTATCTTAAAATAATTTCGCTTATTATTTATTCCTATTTATCTGCTTCATTACATGAAAACTCACATTAAGCAATAGAATAAATGTTTTCATTTATTATCTCACTTATCTATTTTATTTATCTATTTATTCTATATAAATTGCTCATCCATAACATGTGTCATATTTTCCCACTTGCACTTCTTTAATTTTTTTATTAGCAATACAGTAAAATGATTTTTTACGAACCATACAACTATCTTCCATGTGAGACAATCATTCTCCAGCCGTTTTCTTCTATTATTCTTTTTATTTTTTATCACATTTTCATTTTATTTTTTATTATGTTAATATAATTATCTCTCTATTTTATTCATTAATATTTTCATTTATTATCTCTCTTATTTATTCAATCTACTTCATATTAAATTTTTTTCTCTCAGTACATATGTCACATTTTCTCACATTGTTATTTATATTTTTTAAAATTTTTTATTCTCACTTCAATAAAGTGAATTTTATAACCCCAAGGTACTCTCCACGTGAGGTAGTCATGTTCCTTCAATGAACATTCATATAATGGTGGGACTAACTCTTCCAACAACGGTTTTGTCAATACACTTTATATAGGTTTAGGTGACTAGGATGAGAAATCTCAAATACCAATATAGTTTAAATTTATAATTACTTTGTGATGTCTTGATTATAATTTTTTTTGACAAAATTTCAAATTAGAATTATAAAATTTATAATTATTTTATTTTCTTTTACTTGAATAAAATTATTATATTGTATTTTGATTTATTATATATTTAATATAGTACCTTTAAAGGTTAAGCAAAATTTTCAATTATAGGTTTAAAGTGAGTTTTAATAAACTACAAATACTCTCCATCATAGTTAGTCCTGCTTCAGTCATAAATATTGATATTATAGTGAAGTTAGCTCTCCCAATAATGGTTTTTTCCATACACTTTTATACAGTTTTGAAATGATTGCATTGTGAGATCTCAAATGTGAATATATTTTAATTTTATTATATTAATGATGTATTTGTTATTATTTTCTATAAAAATGATAACAATTGATATTCACATTCTACTAATTGATGTATATGACTATATCATAAATTAATTTTATTATAAAAATTTAGTAATATATGTAAAAATGAACATAACCCAGACCCTAATGTTAGGCACTATGAATCTACGATTATAATGTTTTAAAAGTATAAGGATATAAAATAAAATGTTGTAAAAGTTAAGGATAAAGTCTAAAGTTAACCGAAAAACATGAATGAAAAATATAATTTATCTAATATTAAAAAACATAATATTTTCTAAGATAGAAATATATTTAATTTTAATTTATTTTTCTTATAATTTCATTATTTTATAAAAATAATTACTGTAATAATTAAATTATATATGAAAATTAAAAAATCGTGTTACCCATGCAACAAATGTCAATAGATCTATTTGTTAATATAATGTTAAAAATAATATTTGTAGATCGTGTAACAACATTTTATTTTTTATTTTTCTTCTTTTTATAAGATTTTGTGATTTTTCTTTACAATGTTTCTTTCTTCTAGTGACATATTTTTATTTTGTAATTAATAAATGTCGTACAAGCCTTAACTTGAAATGAATGAGTTGGATTTAGTGTCAAACATTTACAATTGTAATCACAATTAAAGATCATTTATATACATATCAAGTAAGAAACATGTTCAATGATAAATTAACAAAAAGATTACTTCCCAATTATTTTTATCAAGGGTTTAATTACTACACATTGTCAGTGTAAAGAAATTTTACATTGTCATCAAATAATATTTTGCTACATCAATTAATGAATAGGACACCTCATATATCATTATACTCATTAAAAGATGTATCAACATATCATTGGATGATTGTGTAAAATTAATTTACATTGACAGTGTATATTTATTAAATCCTTTTATCAATTTATTTATTATTGGAATATATTTTTTTTATTCTTTTAGACATCGTATTAAACTCTAAATACCATAAATGGATGAATATCTAATTTTTATATTAAAATAATTTTAAAATGTGATAGATGAAATAAACCTTTAATTTTATATGTATATATATAGTATTAAATTTATATTGAACGAGATTACATGTCATATTAATATTGATATGAATTATTGATAATCAAACTAATATTGAAATACCAGAGGCTTTACTGATAAAGTCTATATTTACTGATAAAGTCTATAGGTAATACAATTAGAGATATAGTTTCCTTTGTCTATCCTAATTTGCTATAAAATTTTGAAAATATAGAATTGTTTCAAGATAAAACAATTATTGCTCCTACATTGGATGTTGTTTACTCTGTCAATGAATATGTCATGACATTATTTCTAGGAGAAGAAATGATGTATGGAAGGTGGATGAGGAAGTCGGTATTGAAGCTGATTGGTTGACAACTGAATTCTTAAATGATATTAGGTGTTCTGGCTCCATGATCATAAGTTAGTGTTAAAAATTGAAGTGATTGTTATACTAATGGCGAATCTTGATATATCCGTTGGACTTTGCAATGGAACTAGATTAATAGTTGATTAATTAGGTTCTAATGTCATTGGAGAAACCGTTATTACGAGAACACATTTGGGAACAAATGTATTCATTTATCGAATAAATTTAATTTCATCTAAAACTCTCACCCCTTTAAAGTTTCAACGAAGACAGTTTCCATTTTTCTTTGATTTGCTACGACCAGTAATGAAAGTCAAGGCTGTCACATGTTGGTGTGTATTTACCGAAGCCTGTTTTCTCTCATGGTTAATTATATGTTGTTGTATCTCGGTTAAGTCTCAACAAAGACTTAATAGTATTATATGTGATGACAACTTTAAGTGTTGTAATGTTACAAAAAAATATTGTCTACAAGAAAATGTTTCAAAAAATTTAAATGAAGTAATATTGCTGATAGTGTTCATTTGTAATTATTAGATGTGACTATTTCATGTTTCTAAATCAATTTTACTTTGTTAATTAATTACTTAATCTACTAAAAATATTAAATTAAATATTAAAAATTAATTAATCTTATGATTTAATATTTACATATATTAAATAAATTAAATTTATTATTAAAATTCAAGTTAAATATTTATTTGAATAATAAAATCCGTGCGGCACGGGTTGGATACCAGTAATAATATAAATTACATACGTAATGGTATCAAACTTGTTTTCTACTCGAATTTCCAAAATAAAATTCTAATGATTGGAAATCACATCCTAATAAATACACAAATTAAAGCAAACCATTATAATATAGTAATAATTAAAATAAATATACTTATTTTATTTTTAATATATAAAAATATATATGTGATATATATATATATATTCAGTTTAACCGTAGCTTGATCGAATTAATGGTCCGTCCAGATTTAATAACATTAATTGCCTATAGCATAACAGGGTTCAAATCCCAAAAGCAACAGCAAAACATTAAAAAAAAAAAAAAAACAGAAAGAATAAAAGAAAACGGACAAGGCAGGGAGTTGAGTAAGGTGATAAGGCTAGAAAACTGAATCAAACAAGGGAATTCAAAGAATTATTCTATCAAATGGATTGTCGTTGAAAGCTGACATGGGACATCTTCAAAAAGTATCAATTTTTTTATCATTGGGCCGCATCATATTGACCTCTAAGCAAACCCAAGGGACAAATACCATGAACCAATAACAAAGAAATGTTTTTCTTTATGGGCTATGCTTTTAAAAAAATCCTGTGAAATGAGCCTAACAACATTTATATTCGAGGAAGGCAAAAACGACATTTAAACCGAATAAACAGCTTATCGGTTAGAGCCATTTCTGGCGTGGCCATGTGATTTTCTTTTTTCTTTTCCTTTGGAAATAGTTATGGTGACCATGTGATTCGGAACATATATAAACGCTTTCATGGCATGTACATTGATGCAAATGATTTCGGGTGAACTAGAGGGAATTTTGTCTTTACTGCTTTCTTTATCTAAATCTAGTCAATAATTTAAAGTCCATGGTAAAAGGACAATCTAAGATGAATAGGTTTGGTCGGCTTAAACATTCATTTATGGTTAATCAGAGTAAGAGGAAGAATCAAATTAGCTTAATCCAATAATTAAAATCAGGGTTAAATATGTTTTTTTTTTTCTGATTTATTTTTTTATTGGTTTAGGTCCTCCATTCTTTTAAATAGCATACTTTTAGTCCTCCTTATTAACTGTACTTTATTAAGCCACTTTTACAACTCCACTGACTTTTTCCGGGTAAAAAGTACACATAAAATTTATTGCGATTTTTTATCTAGAAATTTCATGTGTAGTAAACTTCTAAAAAAGCTACAAATGTTTTACATAAAAATGCTGCTATGAAAATTCTTGTAAAAAAAATCTATAGGAAAAAAAATTTCTTTGAACTTTGAAATTTATAAGAAAATTCAAAAGAAAATCTATAAAAAATATTATGTCATCATTTAGTGGAATATAACTAGCGATGAGGACTAAAATAAATCATGTGATTTTAAAAAGTAGAAGACCAAAACCAATGAAAAAAAAATGAGGGATCAAAACCAAATTTCGTTATATATTAAGCGACTAAAAACATATTTAACCCTTAAAATTATATAAAACATTGTTCATATAATATATAAGTCATTCAATTCATAGAAACAAAACATATGAACATGATGTATAAGGAGAACCCAAAAGAGAGATAAAGACAAGTGTTGATGGGATATTATAGTTATTAGTTAACCTCGTGCATCCCCTCTCGCTGGATTATATTTATTCAACCTTGGATGTGTATAAAGAGGCTTCCCTTGCTTGCTATGTTCTGAGCTACTTCACATACACACAAATTATACATATAGCACTTGAGCTACTTGTTTTCTTGCCACATTTAAGTTTTTCTAAGATCATGGCTACTTCAATGATGTCAAGAGCGTTAGTCCTCTTCCTAGTTATTGCTCCATTGTTGCTTATGAGTTCAGAGGCAAGACTTTTCCCTAAGTTCTCAACCACACCCACGATGAGTAAAAAGGTTAGCAGTGAAATGCTTTTACGTGACATAGTCAACAAACTGCGAAATAGCGAGTATCTCCACCAAAAGAGGTCAATGTTGGGTGGAAAATTGGACTTGGAGAGAACATCACCTGCTGGGCCAGATCCTCAGCATCACTAGTGTTGCTTGCTAGAGGAAACTTTGACTCAAGTGACTAGTCTTTATATTTATTTCTCTTTATCCCAGGAGAATATTGATGATCAGTTACTTAGGCTTTTTTTCTCATATGCAATATTCGGTTGTTTTTTTTTTTTCTGTGAAACATATATGAAAATTCAGATCCCCCCTGAATCCAGAGTTGTTTTCCTCACGTCTCTGAATTAAAATTAATGCACATACGCTTTCTATCGTCTCTATTGTTAGTTAACCGCAAATTATTAATCAAATAGTGTATATTTTTATAACATAAAGTATGGAATTATTATAATTAATTAAAAATTAAGATTTAATGGATACACATTGTTAGTGTATATAAATAATTTATACTATCATCCAATGATATGTTACCACATCATATAATAAACATGACACTTTATATGTTATTAAACTCAATAAATAATATGACAACACATTATTAAATTATATAGCGTAAAACATTTTTACATTACCAATATATAGTCATTAAATTATAAAAGTTAATGATTAAAATTTTATCAATTCCATAATTCGTTATACATAAGTATTTTATCACAATTTTTAATTATTAATTTCTCGATTAATGGTTATCCTAACACTTTAACCATTAAAGTGCATTTACTTATTTTAAGACTTTAAACGCCCCATGGAAGTTGAAAATACATATAGAAAACTAAAAAAAGAAAGAGGTTGAAAATTGTGTTTATGATAATAGCTCACAAACAAATCTAGAATTGAAATTAAACAGCAAGGGAGCTTAGTCAAATTCATCAACCAAGAGGCATATAGAACTCAAATTCAATAAGGAAAGTTAAAGAAGATTAGAAGTGAAAAATGGAGTAGAGTTAGAAGATGGAAAGACACCACAAGCTGAGGTAACCCTTCAGACTGATAGGTCTTGGTGAAGAAACGCCACCAACTCTTAGAGCCGAATAAGTTTCACAATGATTTGGGCAAGCATCATCACAAAGTGAAGAAAATTACAAGCATAGGCTTTCTAATAAAATTCAAGTTAAAATATTACATGAGTGGGAGGCTCCCTATTTATAGAAAAAGGGGGAGGCCCATGAGAGGAAAATCAAAGAGAATTCAAACTATCCCATGGTTCCAAAAGGTGCCTCACATAGAAGGAAAAATAAAAGAGAAGAAAAATAATCATACTAAAGTTTTGAGGACAAGAGACCTAAGACCCCTATAGGAAAAATACTAAAAAATAATAAAGTCCTAGAAAATATCAAATGAGAGTTATGAGGCCATGACATGTCCATGGCTCTCATGAATAAAAAATTAAAAGGAATTTAGAAATCATCAACCCATGGTTTTAAAGTCATGTCCTTGAGGTGT
This sequence comes from Sesbania bispinosa, assembly GCA_026901365.1. Lineage (NCBI taxonomy): Eukaryota > Viridiplantae > Streptophyta > Magnoliopsida > Fabales > Fabaceae > Sesbania > Sesbania bispinosa. The sequence goes on along the minus strand of QLOH01000008.1, from coordinate 3,631,341 downwards.
AGTGGTCCTTGTTGACCTTGACCCTTGATTTGGGTATTGTACTTTTGACCCAGAATTTACTTAGTTGACTTGAGGTGTATGTGTCCTTCCTTATGGCACTTTCTATCGGTTTCTAAAACCTTTGTGCAAATATGAAATAGTTTTATGAAAGCTAAGCTAAAATTGTTTAACATAGACAAGTTAAGATAATTTTCTTAAGTTAATTCCTATCGTCCAATTAAATGTTCATACAATCTTTTTACGAATAAATTTTATAAAAGCAAGTTACCAATCTTGTTTTAGAGTTCAAACTTAACCCCACTGCAGGTTAAAAAATAAGTTGAGATAACTAAATATGTAAAGAGATCAAACAAGAAGTTGGCATAAGATATTTATCTTGGTTCACTCTCACGACCTAAGAGCTATGTTCAGACCATGTAACTTCATGCAGGATATCAACTAAATTGAAATGTTTACAAGTATTATTTCCATGCATGGCCTCTTCATGCTCTAACTCATAAAATACAAGTATCGTGTTTCCACATAGCCTTTTCAGGCTGAAAAACTCACGAATTTTATTAAAATATTTTTGCTTTGGTTACTCTCTGAAAAAGAAACTCTCCAAGAAAGAATAAGAATACTTAAACTCGAAGAATAACAATAAATACAAGGATAACTACACTTGGTGCATGATACAATAAGTTTGATTTCAAACTGACATAATTATTGCTAGGGGTGACCATGGGTTTGGTAGACCCAACCAACCCGAACAACCCAACCCAATTAAAAAAGACAAGTTGAGTTCCATGCAGACGAACCAATCAGATTGGGTCAGGTATCGAGTTTTCATACTTCCAACTCGATAAATCCAACTCAGCTCAACTATTAATAAAATTATAATAGTTTTTACAATTTTTTATACTAATAAATTTCACGTTTTAATACTTAATATTATATATTATAAGTTTATTTTATCATACTTATAATGACAACTTATATTTTTTATTTAAAGTATTTTTCAATCTTTTCATTTTTTATTTTATTTACAAACTCATGCATTTTAGAACGCTAGACCCAATTGACCCAACCCAACCATAATTGGGTTGGGTTGGGTACGTACCTAAAATGACAAAACCCAACCCAATGTCTCTTCATCAGGTTGGGTCTATCAGTGCCTTGAACTCAACCCAACCCAGCCCATGATTACCCTAGTTATTGCAAATTATTTGGAAGAAAATGCACTTGGTAATGAATTTCAGCAAAGTCTCTATACTTCAACGCTTCATCAGCTTTTCTATTTCATAAAGTTTTTTCTAGTACAAGGTTTCCCTTGAGAAAACTATCCATTTTATTTGGCATTTAATGCATGGAGTCATTGCCCTTTGCTTTTTGCTTTTATGCAGAGAACACAATCACTTAAAAACATATTGTTGTACTTTATTCGTTATTTATTTCTTTTGCATGTAGACTTGCTTTGAAGATACAAAAGTTTGGATGTTGTCTTTCTTGAAGAAGCTTCGTTGGTTGCTCGAGTAATGCTTTTATCATAGTTGACTTAGGCAAATTTGAAGATGATGCATACACACTTAAGATGATACATATCATTAGACAGCTAGCTTAAGCTCCATTCATCAGGTGAGCTTCTACCAGACGGCTAAGCTTGATCTTGTCTTAAGTTGAAGCAGTAGCCAAACTTAATAATTTGCACAAATGAACATTTATAGAAAAATTGCTTCACTCAAAACTTAAAGACTTAACTTATCATTTAAACCTAAGGAGTATTCAAGGTCTAAAAGCCTTGTCAAGGAATTTCTAAAGAAAGTAGAGAACTTAAACACTTATCAAAGCTTAAGCATATAAGAATCAAAGCTTGGGAAAATAAAACAATTATTAGAACTTACGAAAATATCCAAAACAATACATAGCTAAAGGAGAATGAGAGAGAGAGAAGAGAGGGAAAACTTGGAGGGAAAAGTAGATCTCAAAAATACAATTTGTTATTATGATTCTAAAACTAAAGTTACAATGCATTTGAGATCTATTTATAGAGATCTGAAGCAGTTACAATCTAGACCAATTATGGGCCAGGGACCAAGGCCCAAAACTAAGCTAAACTAAACTATATGTGTTATACTCAAAATAGAGACAATGCACATAAGCTAAATAGATACAGCTGGAATTATAAAACTACAAAACTAACTATGGACAAACTACAGAAAAGTCTACATTACAATACTACTCTAATATCCCCCCCCCTCAAACTCTAGGATAGACCAAAACTTTGTCATAAACCAGGAGTTTGTGTCTGAAATCCAGAAATTGCTATTGAGGGAGAGCTTTGGTGAGGCAATTAGCAACCTGGTCTTCAGCAGGAATATGAGAGACCACTAGTTGTTTGGCAAGGATTCTCTCATGAACAAAGTAGAGATCTAATTCCATATGTTTGGTGGGAGTATGGAGCACAGGATTATGAGAGAGGTTTACTGTGCTCAGATTATCACAGTAGATGATAGGACACTGGTGAGAGACCTTCAATTCAGAGAAGAGAGTTTGAATCTAAAGAATCTCTATTGTTGTGTTTGTAAGATAGCGATACTCAGCTTCAGTGCTTGACCTTGCAACTAAAGGTTATTTCTTGCTCCACCAGGAGACTAGATTGGGACCAAAAAAGATAGCAGAACCAGAGGTGAACCTACGAACATCAACATCAGACCCCCTTGTCCGCATCACAAAAGGAAGATAGAGAATTAGGAAATTGAGCAGAAGTTGGTTACAAAAATAAACCATAATGAGAAGTCCCACATAGATAGTGAAGTATACGTTTGATAGCTTTCCAATGAACATCTTGAGGTTGTGACATGAACTGACAAATTTTATTGACACTATAGCTTAAGTCTGGTCTAGTATTTGTAGCATATTGAAGAGCACCAATTATAGACCTGTAAACAGAGGGATCATGAAAGGGAGAAGACCCAAATTTAGAATGTTTTTGGGAACTAGGCATAGGTGTAGAGAAAGGTTTTTCTTGCTGCATATCTACTTTATTTATAAGATCTTGGACATATTTAGACTGAGATAGGAAGAAGGAACTATTTGAGTTTGGTAACTTCAATAACAAGAAAGTATTCAAGTTTGCCAAGTAACTTTGGAGCAAAGGCTGAGTTAAGTTTAGTGATCAGCTGATGAATCAAGGGAGGAGAAGAACCAATAACAATGATATCATCTACATACACTAAAACATAAGTTTTGTGTGATTGTGTAGATTGGATAAAAAGAGAACTATCACACTTGTTGGCAACAAACCCAAAGGAAATAAGAGTATAAGAGAGTTTGTCAAACCAAGCACGAGGTGCTTACTTGAGACCATAGAGAGCTTTGTGAAGCTTGCAAACTAAAGATGGTTGTGGGCACTCAAAACTAGGGGCTGTGTAGATTTCCTCTGCTAAATCCCCATTGAGGAAGGCGTTGTTGACATCAAGCTACTGAATATTCCAGCCATAGGTGAAAGCTAAAGTAAGTAGAAGCCTAACAGTGACAGGTTTGACTACAGGAGAAAATGTTTCTGTGTAGTCAAACCCTAGTTGTTAATGAAACCCTTTAGAAACCAACCAAGCTTTATAGCAATTTATTGTACCATCTGGGTTTTCCTTAACACAAAAGACCCATTAGCAACCTACAGGCTCTGTTAGGTGGAAGAGGTACTAGGGACCAAGTACTGTTTTTCAATAATGTATCATATTCAAGTTTCATAGCTTTAAGGCACTCCAGATGAGATATAACAGCCTTTATAGTTTTAGGTTATGCATGTGTGAGTAAAAGGGTAAGATGTTGCTCGGGTTGAATTATACCAGATTTTGACCTTGTTTGTATAGGATGAGTGGTGAAGGTTGTGCAGTAGGTTGAGAATGACATGTAGTGGGTTGAGAAGGTTGTTGTAAAGAGGTAGGAGAAAAGGAGGAGGTTGATGGTATATGAAGAGAAGGATTTAAGGAAGTAGAATGATGAGGAATAGGAAGTAGAGGTGTTGGTGGCCTAGAAAAGGGAAACATTAACTCATTAAAGAGAACATCTTTGGACACATAAATCTTCCCACTTGAGGCTAAACACTTGTATCCTTTGTGAGATGGAGAGTATCCAAGAAATGTACACTTGGAGGATCTAAAGTCTAATTTGTGCTTGTTGTAAGGACACAAGAGAGGTAAACATTCACAGCCAAAGGTTTTAAGCAACCAATAGTCAGGTTCTTTGCCATGAAGTTTAGTGAAAGGAATGTCAAAGTTAAGAGAAACTGAAGGCAACTTGTTTATCAAGTACACTACAGTAAGGAATGCTTGATCCCAAAATGGAAGAGGCATGTGTGCTTGGGCAAGAAGAGTTAGGCCTAACTCAACTATGTGACGATGTTTACGCTCAATTGTACCATTTTTTATGATGTGTGTGTGGACAAGGTAAACGATGAACAATTCCAAAATTTTCAAGTATTTTTGGAAAGGTACGAAATTCACCATGCCAATATGATTGAAGGGACTTGATCTTAGTATTAAGTTGCAGTTCAACCATTTTTTTTAATTGAAGAAAGAAGTTTAGTGCCTCTGACTTTGTGTGCAGTAAGTATATCCAATTGTATCTTGTGCAAGCATCAACAAATGTGATATAATACTTGAAACCATTTTTTGAGATCATAGGAGCTGGTCCCCACAAATCTGTAAAAAAAAACTAGTTCTAATGGCACATTGTAGATAGATTCAAATGGTCTTGATGAAAGTCTATGAATTTTCCCAATTGAATAAGCAAAACAAAAGTCCAATACATTTTATTAACAAAGGGAATTCCACACTTATTCAGAACTTTCTTTACAAGAAAGGAGTATGGGTGACCTAACCTCTTATGCCAAAGTGCATATTGTGATACATCACTATCAGAAAACACATTCTCAATAACAATAGAATCTAACTTTGCACTAGGAGAAACAGAAGTACTATTATAATTAGAAATATTATCAATAGAAGGAAATTTTGAAACTAAAGAAGAGTGTGAATTGCTGTCTACAACAAATCCAAAAGCCAATTTAGAGAACTTGTATAGTCCATCTGAACCTAGCTTTCCTTCAAGTAGAACCTGTTTACTCTCTTGAGATTTCACAAGGAAATTATAAGGATGAAACTCAAAAAATACAGAATTATCCTTTACAAATTGACTCACACTTAGAACATTGTGTGTGATGCTAGGCACAAGAAGAAGATTTTGTAATTTAAGTTTAGTGTGTGGATGTGTTGGTGAAGTGAAGTGAGTAAAACCAATTGATTGAATTTGAACATGTTGTCCAGTACCCATGTAAAATGAATTGCCTCCATCCAGATTAACTATGTGTCCTACAAGCTGGGAATGAGAAGTAATGTGATGTGATGCTCCAGAATCAGGATACCAATCATATTATGGAAGATTTAATGTGGAGGTTGCAGCAAAAACAAGTGCATGAGTAGGAGCAGAAGGTTCTGCTGTGAGAGATCCTTCATAAAAGGAACCTGGTCCTACAGATCCAGATGTTATAGCATTATGTCCTTCAAAATTAGGTGTAGTGTAATGGTTTTCACGTCCTGCTGTGTTAGGATTACAACAAATGTTGTGACAAGTTCTGGTAGCAGGTAAATGATTAGCATAAGAGTAGAAAGCATGTGCAGGAGGAGTATTATGCTATGGTTGCGGTGCAGATGCATATCTCAGATTGTAGGATGAATTCCACTGTTAAGGAGGATTATATGATCCTTCAGCAGCATATTGAGTAAGAGGAGGCGGATAGACATTCTAATTAGGGAATTTCTGATTAGGCACATAAGAACATAAGTTTCTATAGTAGCATATAAAGTTATTCCACTCGCCTGATTCTGAGTATTTACCACCATAGTTCCATTTCTGGTAGGTTGTTCTTCATTGATCATTGACGCCATTGCAGAACAAGGAGAAGAGTGTACTAGAGCTTTTAGGCTCTGATACCATAAAGGAGAATGGGGGAGAGAGAGAGAAGAGGGAAAAGTAGATCTGAAAAACAGAATATGTTATTATGATTCTAAAACTGAAGTTACAATGCATCTGAGATATATTTATATAGATCTAAAGAAAAGTCTACATTACAATATTACTCTAATAATAGCCAATTGATATATTTTGTTTAAATGTTTAACTTCCTTTTTACATTAATTGAAAAAGGTACAAATAAGAAGAGAAATAAGATATTGAAGCAGTAAATATGCATGGGAAGCATATCAGACACTTAAGTATTATGACTCATGTCTGATTTTATCAAGAATTCAAATACACATCATATACTGATCATGTATTCTTTGATAAAGCTTAAATAACAAGGTTAAGGACAAAATCCCCTATTTTAGCTATCCCATAAAGAACTTGCATCTAATACTTCATTCTTTCGTCTAAGTTGTGCAATATCTTCCACCAGTTGATCTTACCTATGAATCAATCTCTGCTAAACATTCTTATAATGCCTTATATGGGTTAGAAGCATCCTCCTTTTAGTCTCACTAGACTTCATGAAGACAATGGTGATCCACTTTACAACAAATTTGAGCGAAGTAATAATGGGATCCACACCAACTTCTGTAAGTTTGTACAAGTAAGTGAAAGAGGTTTGAACAAGGTGGAAAATCACCTTTTCTCAATTTAGGATACAACATTTGAATTGGGAAGTTGGAGAAATGACCTCTTAGCTTAAGAATGTCATAATTATCTTTAATGGTTACCCAAACCAAGCATCATCCTTTTCCTTTTAAGAGAAGTAGTTGGTCCTCACCAGTCTATCTTAGCTTTAGTCAACCCCTCCTTCTTTCTCATTAGACTCCACTACTTTCTAGACATTGGCTTCAAAGGCAGCTTGAATGATACAATGCAAATATTCTCCTCTTTAAGGTGATCTCCATTAGCAAAAGTGAACTTAGTAATCAACTTGTCGACATGAAGATAAAGTTTAGATGGCTTCTTCATGATTATTCTGGGATTAGACAAGCTTAGTAATTTGTTCCTTTGCCTCAGACGATATTCTCCTGCTTCCTTTAAATTCCCATCTTAATCTTATAAAACCAAATGTTTTAAAAATCGGACCAGTCATTGAACTAGTGAAGGAACTGGTTCAAGGTTCATTGGTTCAACTGTGATTAAACCGTGGTTGAACCGGTGATAATTATATATATATATATATATGTTACATTATATAATATATTAAGTAATAAATTAATTAGGAAAAATCAAATTTTAAATTAACACAAATATATATCTTATATGATGAAAAGTTGTATATATCATTTTTACTAAATACATTTTTTTAAGATATATATAGTACCCGGATTAAATTAAAGTAGAACACGTTTGTATTGATAAGCTTTTTGTAGATTGTATAAATAGGAAAAGTATCCGGTGTAATATATATTAATGTTATAAAATAAATGTAATTTTCTGAAATAATTACACGTCATGACACAAGTTGATGGCGTGTGGGACCATTAGGGAAATTTCAATTCATTGGATGGATATGGAGGGAGAGATTTGGGAAGAGACATGAATGAAATAATGCCAATTCCACTAATTGACGTGTGCTTCTTTGATCAAATTTCCATTTTCGTTGTTAGTCGCTATAAATGGCATATATATATATATAAAATAAATTGCACATATATTAACAAGAAGAGTTTGCGACTTAGTAGTACGCGCACTTCGTGCTATCAATTAGAGGTGATTAGAATGTTGTTAGTCGATCGCGACCCGGCTTATCCGAATTGGAAGGAAGCTTATTGGGTGGGTTCAAACGGATCTCGGGTGAACGGGTGAAAAAATTCGTGTGGTTTTATTCGGTCGGTCTCGGATGAGAATAAAACGTACTGCAGAAAACCGACCCAACCGTCCAAGTAAAGCAATGAGGATGTGCATACATTTTTTGGGCCAGGCCCAGTTACTGACTTATGTTTAAAGTTAAAAACCCTATATATAAATACTAAATTTAACAATCCCTCTTCATTTCTCGGAGACACAATAGCCACCTTCACTTTTTTCTCTCAACCAAACCCTCTCTCATCGCCGCTCCGCACCACGCCACCACCATAGCTCCTTCCCCTCCACCATGCAGAGCCCCCAGTCTCGTCGTCCAAGTGCCCAACCACTGCTAAACACCACCATAGCTCCTTTCACAAAAGCAACAGCGAGCGTGCAAAGGCATCATCGTCACCGAAATCAGTCTCGCTGGTACTGCAGGCACATCATCCCACCATGCATGTTGCACTTCACTGCGCCTCGCCACCGTTGGTAGGCCTCCCAGCTGCCGTGACGCACGGTCTCATGTCGTTCCTCTGTTTAAGCGTTCTGTGAGTGAGCGTTGTTGTCACCGTTCTTTTTGCACTATTAGGCCTTTTTTTGTCAACTGGTTTTGTGATTTTATTTGTTCTTTCTTAGTTTCCTTTTCCTTTTGTCAAAGAAATCAAGAAAATTTTGTAGTAACAAGGTGTATCACTATCAATGATCTGTAATATTGTTCTATTCCTAATAATATGTTAATTGTTGCGTTGTTGGGTATTTTCTATCTCAAGTTTTGGTGATTCTATCAATGTTCTTCCTTTTCTCTTTGTCAAAAAATAAAGAAAAAATTGGAGCAGTATTACTGATCTATAATATTTTTTCATAATAATTTATTGTTTGTAGTATGGGTATACAAGACTTGGAAAACCGATTTAACCCACCCGATTAAACCTGCACATGAAAAGACTGAAACTCCCGATTAAACCTGCACATGAAAAGACTGAAACTCGATTAATCTGATGCAATTTTCAGTCGAGACTGGGCCTAGAAATACTGCACTTGGTTTTAGTCAGATTGGGACTTTTGGGCCCAAATCCAACCAAAATCGATCGGTGCCCACCCCTACTATCAATAGAGCCCGAGTTTGAATCATGCAATTTCCGCTATTTTTTTGTGACAAATTGAAAACTTGTCAACCCTTTGACCCGACCAGTTCAAGCCGGTTTTACCAGTTTGAGGTTGGTTTGTTGACGTAGTCACCGATTCTTATACACTCCGGATTGATGTGGTGACTGAACAGTACCACCGGTCCATTCCCAGTTCAACCTGTCGGACCGGTCCGATTATTTTAGAACAGTGCTAAAAATTTCCACATCAGGAAATATAGGGTCTGTTTGGTTTTCATGTTCATTTTCCTGTTTTCATTTTGTTTCTTATTTTCTGAAATTTTACAAAGGAAAAACTGGAAATGCTGGAAACGACGATTTTTTGTTTCCAGTATTTCCAGTTTTTCCTTTATAAAATTCCAGAAAACATGAAACAGGAAATGGAAATAGGAAATGAAAATGCAAATCAAACAGGAAATGAAAATGCAAACCAAACAGACCCTAAGTTTCTTCTTCAAATGGTCTTGAAACTTGACTCCCGAGAAGTTGTGTTTAGGCTTTAATGGCTCCTCTGTAATTTTCATAGGACCATCAATAGTCATGGAGTTTCCTCTATATGCGTTGACCATTTTTCTTGTTCAGTGTTAGTTGCAAGTTACATTATAAATTTAAATATTATAAAAATAATTGATTGGGTAAATCAAGTCATTTGGATTGAAAAAGATAAATCGGAGAACGTTTCAGGTATAAATTCACACCTATCAAACATGTCTCACTTAAACCAACATCTGTTATTATTTAATTAACCAAATCAATTCCAATCAATTTAATTAGCTTAATTTAAATTATTAGGTTGATTAAAATCCAATGAACACCTCTAAACCATATCTTTCATTCATCATTATTTTTGGAACCAAAACATAACCATTAAACTGGCACAAACATTAACACGGACAGGAAGTGAGCTTTCAGCTTTCATATTGAACATGCATGTTGACTGATAGCTACGCAAAGGAAAGAGAGACGATGCCACGACCTAATTTAGAAGAGTTTTCTTTTTTTTCCTATCCGTATGTAATTACATTAGTAGATTAAGGGTCCGTTGGGTTTACAGTTGAGTAGAATTTATTCTGAAAATCAATGGTTGAGATGAGTCATACACGTTTTACAAAGCACGTTGGATGAAAGTGATTTAAAATCAATTCCGTAAAACTATAGTTTTATATTTTTGAACGCCAAACCAAATAGCTAATAATTTATTATCATAACTTGGGAATTAAAAACCATATGATTGTGTTGGAAATTAAAACTTGGCTACATGATGAAAATGCATGCTATAATCTATCTTTTGTTTCTATTTGGCATGAAAGTTAGATTATCATGCTACATAAAAGTCAAGATTTTCAACTACATGCTATAATCTTTGTTTTGGTTCTATATGGCATGAGAACTATATTATCATGCTATTGAAAGTCAAGATTTACAACTTGTCATTTTAGTGATTTAACAACCATGCATGCTTGGTTTAAAAGTCACAAAAGGTGGTTTGTATTGTTGGTTTTAGAGATTATTTTTTAGTATAAATAGGTATAGTATTAATTAGTTTAAGTATCAAGGTGAGTGTTAGAAATTGAGAGAAAAACTTCAACAAGTTTTTTGTGTCATCTTGAGTGTGTAAGTTGGCTATTAACAAATGCCAAGTTTGTGAGTGTATTATTCATCAACAAAATAAAAAGTGTGTGTGAAATTAGTTCTTGAGTGTTCATATATTTTTTGGCATATACAATTTATCAAGGCAATTTGTAACATCCCGAAAATTGGACTAAAACGAAACTAGAGGAGAGCTAGGAGTGAATTGAGAGATTGAGGAGGTGAGGATAGATTACAAGAAAAAGATATGAGGGTTAGTAAGAGTTCATGAGTATTAAGGGGAATTTAGAAGAAGAATTAAGTTAAAAGATGGTTACGTCAAAAAGGAACTATGAATGAATGGGTAAGTGAGAGTTAAGTGGAGTTAAAGTTAAGAATTTAAGTATTAGGGCCCTCGCTTAAGTAACATTCTGGTACTTAAGACCTATGATAAATTAAAAGAGAATAGGATTATGACTTTTATGTATAATAATTGAGAAAAGAGTAAAAAGGAAATATGAGGCAAGACTTAGGGTAAAAACCAGAATTTTAGAAGTTTCAGCATTCTCGCTCAAGCGAGAATGTCTAGCTTGGGCGAATTATACAGGAAAAGTGTAAAAATCAGTTTCTGCACATCTCGCTTAAGCGAGATCTGGCTCGCTTAAGCGAGATACAGGACAGTTTTCTAATGCTCTCTGGACTTTTCTTGCTTAGGCGAGAAAAGGCTCGCCCAAGCGAGAATGTTAAAAATGCATGCAACCGACCCGCTCGCTCAAGCGAGAATGTCTTGCTTGAGCGAGAATTCACTTAAAGGCCTTTAAAACATGTTTTAGGGTTGGATTTCTTCACTTTTCTTCTTCGTTTTCCGTTCTTTTAGAGAGAAGGCAGAGAGATTTTAGAGAGAGGGAGAGAGTTCTTGTAAGAATTAGTGGCTTTGGAGCTTGGAGGAAGAAAAGGGATCCTCAGATTTTCACCTCAAGCCTTCTCCAACTTCATTCTCTTCTCTTTGAGTGTCCTTGAGGTGAGTACAACTCACCCACTCTCACTTCCTATGGTTGTATGCCTTGAACATGATCCCCACTCTCTAATTCCTCTTCTCCATGTTCGTAAGTGTTAATTGTTAGGGATTATACGTATTATGTAAATTGGGGATATTTGTGCATAGAATATGTGATACATAGGTTATGAAACTTAGGGAATTAGGGTTTGTCTGCATTTTAATTGTTAATTTTATAATTTATTGAGATGATGAGCATGATGTTAGAACCTATGATGATGAATTTGTTTTAGAATGCTAATTTGGGTTTTGCATGAAAAATTATTAAACTTGGAAATAGCATGGATTTTATTTTGTACACATGATTCTTAATATTTGTTAATTCATTTGAGATTATGAGCATTGAGATAACTTAAGTCGGTTTCGACCGTGAGTTAATATAAGTCAGCTTCGGCCGTGAGTTAAAAATAAGTTATTATGTGAAAACTTGACTTCGGTCCAGTAATGGGTGGGATTCGTCCCCGGGAAGATGTTCCCCGTAGTCTTATCTCAGTTCTAACTCCAGTTAAAGTGATAAGATCATGCCTGTTGGGCACAGCAGTGAGTTGCATCATAAATTACATTTACTTTGAATTGATTGTAATGTATAAGTTTATGCCATAACTGTTGTATAATGTTTAATTGTATTCACTTGAAGTTGTTGTATAATTATCCTGAGTATAAATACATGTATTCTTATAATGAGCTAATAGAAGTTTCCACTATGTAATGAATTGAAATTGAGTTATGAGCTTCATGTTGACGTGTTTTATGTGATGCATCTCATATAATTGATCCCCACACTGCATTTGCATAGTTGTAATCGTTGAGACTGTAGTCTCACCCCACGTTTCGGGGATATATTCTAGTTGTGCAGGACGTCCCAGTTTATTGTAAAGCAGTGGAAGGGAACTTGGAGCTGAACTATACTCCTCGTGGAAAGATTTGAACAATAGAAGTAGAGTTGTATGGAATTGATAGTTAAAGAAGTATTTGATGTAAATATTTTGTTTGGCCACGGAGGCTTAGTCATAGAAGTTAATGTAATTATGCTATTAAACTGTATTGGTGTTTTACTAATTTTCAGGTTAAGATTGAAATTGGTAAACATCCGGATTTTAGGGGAAACTCTGCCGGATTTCCGGTATGAGTCTCGTGAACCATAACACTCTAAGTGTAGGTTCCTTCCCTAGGTTTAATTAAGATTTTGGTTTGTAATATGATATTTGATGTATGAATTTAGTAGTAGCTTAAGCAAATCATTGGATACCCTAAGCAATTGTTTGACGATATCAAAATTGGCGCGAAATAATTTCAAAGATTTAGGAATAGTGTTTCCAACGGACACTATTTTTTAGTTGAGAAATTAGGACGTTACATAATTTATTTTAATTGCCAACATCTGGCATCAGAGCTTATTTTACCAAGATGGCAGCAAGTTCAAGCACGGGGGCAAATCAAGTTCAACAAGTGCAAATCGTTATCTACAAGTATGATGGTAGATCAATTTTTTCCATGTGGAAACATTTGATGGAGTTGTGTTTAGAAACCAACGGCTATGAACAAATTGTCAAAAAAGGTTTTGTTGAACCAACCGGAGAAGGAAAAGAAAAAATAGAGCAACAACAAGTAGAAAAAGATCGTCTACTTAATCAAAGAGCTTTGTTTTTAATCTGTCAATCCGTGGAGCTTCCCGTTCTTGAGAAAATTTTCAATGCTAAAACAGCAAAAGAAGCATGGGAAATTTTTCTCAAAACATATGAAGGTGTTGATCCAGTCAAACGGAAGAGATTGCAAGGCCTAAAAGGACAGTTTGAGCTGATGGAACAAGGTAAGGATGAAAATATTCGTGATTATTTTTCACGAATGGATAAGATCATGAATGATATGAAGAACAATGGTGATGATATATCAGAAAAAGAAGTCATGGAGAAAATCATGCGCACACTCACACCTCGATTTGATTACATGGTAGCAGCTATTGAAGAGTCAAAAGATCTCATCAAAATGACCTTGAATGATTTACAAGCGTCATTAGAGTCACGTGAGATGCGAATGAACGAGAGATCAAGTGGCACAATTGAACTAGCATTGAAAGGAAAAACAAATGTTAGAAGAGAGGGAGTTGTGCAAAGAAGGGCCAATCAATATCAAATGGGTCAGAATTTCAAAGGAAGATGGAGGAATTTTAAAACTGACTCAAACCAAGGTACAAGGGGCAATGGTTCTTTTCAAAACAAATCTAATATTCAATGCCATAAATGCAAGAAGTTCAAACATTTCCAGTCTGAATGCAAATCTCATATTCAGTGCCATAACTGCAGCAAGTATGGTCACTATAGTTGAGAATGTCGTGCAAAAGCATTGAATACTAGATAGAACCATGCTCAAGTTGCAGAAAATGAAGATGATATGAAGATGGTGCTCATAACAAGTCATACAGTAGCTGATAAAATTGATAATCAGTGGTTGTTAGATACAGGCTGCAACAATCATCTAAGTGGAAAAAAAAAGAATTGTTTTCTCACTTAGATAAAAATTTCAAAACCACTGTCAAGCTTGGTGATAATTCCAAACTTGAAGTCATGGAAAAAGGGTAGATTGCCATCAAATTGAAAGATAGATCTTTAAATTATATTCTTGATGTATCCTATGCACCTGACATATGTCAGAATCTCTTCAGTGTGGGACAGCTAGCTGGGAAAGGCTATGATCTTCGATTCAACAAAAGAGGTTGCACCATAAATGATGTGGAGATGGGCCTAATAGCAAAGACGAACATGTCAAAGAATCGTTTATTTCCAATGAATATCAAGTATGATACTGCTTTATGTTGTAACGCCACTGTTGCTGATGATAATTGGCTCTGGCATATGCGGCTTGGACACTTCAACTTTGAAAGTATCAAGTTTCTTGCAAACAAAAAATGGGTTACCGGCTTGCCTGTTATCCAAGTTCCTGAACAACTATGCGAAAACTCTGTCGTTGGTAAAAAGCATCGAGATCATTTTCCAAAAGGACGTGCATGGAGAGCCACAAAACCACTTGAGCTTGTGCACTCTAATTTATGCTATGTGGATGTTCCATCTAATAGAGGTAATAAATACTTTATTACTTTCATTGATGACTTCAGCAGAAAGACTTGGGTTTATTTTCTGAAAAATAAATCAAATGCTTGTGATACGCTCAAGAGTTTTTTGGCATATGTTGAAAGGCAAAGTGGTTATACTCTGAAAACCTTGAGAACTAATAGGGGAACATAGTATATTGTTTGTGATGATTTCTTGAAAAACCATGGAGTTAAACACCAAGTAACTGCAAGTTATACTCCTCAACAAAATGGAGTGGCAGAAAGGAAGAACAGAACTATCATGGATATGGTGAGAAGCATGTTACATTGCAAGAAAGTCCCAAAGAGTTTTTGGGCAGAAGCAGTGGCTTATGCAGTATAACTATTAAATAGGTGTCCTATTAAAAGTGTACGTGATAAAACTCCACAAGAAGCTTGGTGTGGGGAAAAGCCCAATCTAAGTCACTTAAAAGTCTTGGGTTGCATTGCTTATGCACATGTTCCAGATGAATTGAGGAAGAAACTCGATGACAAAGCAGAAAAATGTATCTTTGTTGGGTACAGTGAAGAAACTAAGGGCTACAAGTTGTACAATCCAGAAATCCAAAAGGTAATCATAAGTCGAGATGTTACTTTTGATGAAAATGGAGTGTGGGATTGGTCAAAAAATGAAAATGAGTTATTGCCTGTACCAGTAAATGCAGAAGCAAAACAGGATAATCATCCACCAACTACTGGTTCAAATGAATCTGTAGCAGATACTCAAACTCGTAGATATCCACAACGAGAAAGACGTCCACCTGCTCATTTACAAGATTATGAAGTTGGAAGGGATGATGACTCTGATGATGGGGAGGAAAAAGTTACTTATTATGCCATGTTTGCTTATTGTAATCCTGTAACATATGAGGAAGCAGCCAATAATGATCATTGGATTAAAGCGATGGATGAAGAAATTCAAGCTATTGAGAAGAATAATACATGGGAGTTAGTAACTCTTCCAAAAGGAAAGATGTAACATCCCAAGGATTCAAACTTGTTTTTGATATTTAAGTATATAAGATAACGATTTTTGTAAAAGAGGAAAGGCTTAGGTGGGAGGGAATTAAGATAGAATTAAAGAGAAGAGAAAATCAGAAAATGGAATTCTAGTATTCTCGCTCAAGCGAGAATGGCTCGCTTGAGCGAGTATATCAGTAAAAACTTGCAAAACTTCTTCTGGTTTTCTCGCTTGAGGGAGAAGGGACTCGCACAAGCGAGAAATAGGGGAGGATTTGGAGTGCTCTCTGGAAGAATTTTGCTTGAGTGAGAATGGCCTCGCTCAAGCGAAATTCAACCAGAATTGAGTGGCTCTCTGGACGTTTTTCGCTTGAGCGAGGTGGCTCTCGCTCAAGCGAAATCCTTCCAAAGAGGAGGACTCTCTAGAGTATTCTCGCTCAAGAGAGAAGAGTCTTGCTTGAGCGAGAGTACGAAAGAGGGGAAATCCCATCCCTCTCGCTTAAGCGAGAATCCCTCGCATGAGCGAGAACACGCGTACCAGAATAAAAACATTAATTAGGGCACCAACTTAATCACTATCTTCTTCTCCTTTTTTGATCCTAGAGAGTGTGGTTCTAGAGAGAGAAGGCGGTCATTAAAGCTTGAAGAAGGATCCCTAAGTCAAGGGCTTCATCCCCAACCTTCCTCAACCTTCATTCTCTTCCATTGAGCTCCAAGTGGTGAGTATAACTCACACACTCACCTCCATCTTGGTTGTTTCCTCTTGAATGAACCCTAATCCTTCCTATTCCCTTCCTTTATCCTGTATGCACATGTTTGGTTGATGTTTTCTCTCCTTTGTTGTATTGCATAGTTGTATGGAACAACATATGTATTAGGGGTTTTTCCCCAAGTTAGGGTTTCTTTCCCATTTATGTTTCTTAGTATCTATTGTGTAACCCATGAAATATATTCAAATGTCAGTTGTGCATCATGGCTTCGGCCCGGTCAATAACTAGAAAATGAATTTGGCTTCGACCCCAGTAAAAATGGCTTCGGCCCCAGTTTTGGCTTCGACCCCAGTTCACCTTAATTAAATAAGATTAGACTTCGGTCCCCGGTTAATTGGACTTCAATCCCCAATTAAAACACGGGTTTCGACCCCCAGTTAATTGGCGGTGTTATGCCTAAGGAAGACGTTCCTTGTAGTCTGAGCTCAGGTCTAGCTCCGGTTAGTAATAAGACCCTGTCTGCCGGGTAATGCAGGTCATTCATGTTTATATTCATGTTTATGTTGAGAATATATTATGAATGGTGTTTCCTTATTCTGTTTCACTCATTTGCCTGTTCCTCCCACATTGCATGCTTCATAGTTATATTCATTGAGACATCTGTCTCACCACACGTTTCATGGTTACATTTTAGATGCACAGGTTCCTTCCCAGCCAAGGCAGTGAGATGGATGCTTGTCGAAGCCTTAGTTTATTTGTTTTTGGTTATATGTGTACCTAGTGGATTGTTTTGGAATTCTGAATTATGTTATAATATTTTGGGAGGGATATGATTGTACATGTGCTGCCTCCGAGCCTTCTATTTTGCTTAGGGCACATGTACGGGGGTATCCTAGTGGTTGTAAACATATGATGTTATTTTGTGCCACGGAGGCATTATGTATTTATTTATGATTCCATATATTATTTGAGTTTACGTTAGATGCTTAAACGTTATATGGTGGTTGTTATCCGATATTTAAAATGGCGCGAAATAATTTCAGGGATTTGGGGATTTTGCTTCCAACGAGCTAAATTCTCAAATCTAGGAATTAGGACGTTACAAAAGAAGCCAATTGGTGTTAAATGGGTGTACAAGACAAAGTTTAAGCCGACTGGAGAAATTGAACGTTTCAAGACACGATTAGTGGCAAAATAGTACAAACAGAAACTTGGAATTGACTACTTTGAATTATTTGCTCTAGTTGCTAGATTGGACACGGTACGCATGATTCTTTCTCTTGCTGCCCAAAATTAGTGGAAAAAAAATTTTCAAATGGATGTCAAAACTGCTTTCTTGAATGGTGTCCTTGAAGAAGTGGTTTACATAGAGCAACCTCCGGGTTATCTTAAACAAGGAGAGGAAGATAAAGTCTACAGATTGAAGAAAGCGATATATGGACTAAAGCAGACACCGAGAGCATGGTATACACGTATCGATACATACTTCATTGACCATGGATTTCACAGGAGTCCATATGAGCATGCTTTATATGTCAAAACCAATCATGCTGGAGATATCATCATTGTTTGTCTATATGTGGATGATTTGATCTTCACCGGCAACAATTCCAAATTGTTAGCTGAATTCTGAGAAAATATGACCACACATTTTGAAATGACAGATATGGGTCTTATGTCATATTTATTAGGAATTGAAGTGAAGCAGACAAATGAAGGAATATTTATCTCTCAAAAGAAATATGCAGCGGATGTCTTAAAGAAGTTCAAGATGGAAGTCTGTAAACTAATGTTGACACCAGTAGAAGAAAGATTGAAGCTAGAAAGGGAAAGTGGTGGTGATCTAGTTAATTCAACTAATTTTAGAAGATTGGTGGGAGGTCTAAGGTACTTGACAGTAACAAGACCTGACATAGTTTATGGAGTTGGGCTCATAAGCAGATTCATGGACTCACCAAGACAATTACTGAAGGCGTATTTTATTCAAGTTTTTGCAAGCCATAATTGGTTGGATACAAAGACAGTGATTGGGGTGGTGATAATGCAACACGGAAAAGCACTTCAGGTTATGCTTTTCATCTTGGTTCAGCTGTATTTTCTTGGTCCTCCAAGAAACAACAAGTTGTTGGCCTTTCAACAGTTGAGGCAGAGTATATAGCAGCAAAAAATTGTGCTACTCAAGCAGTTTGGTTGCGAAGAATGTTGAGTGAACTACAACATCAACAAGGTGGTCCTACGAAAGTATTCTGTGACAATAAATCAACAATTGCTTTAACAAAGAATCCATTTTTTCATGGTCGCAACAAACACATTAAAATCAAGTATCACTATATACGAGATTTGGCCAGAGATAAAGCAATTGTGGTGGAATATTGTTCGTCGGAAGATCAAATAGCATATATCTTTACAAAGGCACTCAAAGTCAATTCAATCTTTAAGTTGAAGAATATGCTTGGGATGATCAAGCCAAGTTTTAGGGAGGATGTTGGAAATTAAAACTTGGCTAAATGATGAAGATGCATGCCATAATCTATCTTTTGTTTCTATATGGCATGAAAGCTAGAGTATCATGCTACTTAAAAGTCAAGATTTTCAACTACATGATATAATCTATGTTTTGGTTCTATATGGCATGAAAACTAGATTATCATGCTATTGAAAGTCAAGATTTACAACTTGTCATTTAAGTGATTTAACAACCATGCATGCTTGGTTTAAAAGTCACAAAAGGTGGCTTGTTTTGTTGATTTTAGAGATTATGTTTTAGTATAAATAGATGTAGTATTAGTTAGTTTAAGTATCAATGTGAGTGTTAGAAATTGAGAGAAAAACTTCAACAAGTTTTGTGTCATCTTGAGTGTGTAAGTTAGCTATTAACAAATGTCAAGTTTTTGGACGTATTATTCATCAACAAAATAAAAAAATGTGTGAAATTAGTTCTCTAGTGTTCATATATTTTTTTTGGCATATACAATTTATCAAGGCAATTTATTTTAATTGCCAACATATTGTTTTTTTTTTTTTTGGTCGTGAATAAGCATTCATTTTAAAGCCAGAAGGCTAGCCAAAAAGGCAAAACACAGAGCATAAAGCTGAAAAGACTCCCGGCCCAATTGGCCCAACACAAGAAAAGTACATAGTATCTAGAAGAAACACTTAACTGTAAATACAAGATACTCTTCTCTGACATAAGTAAAAATAAAGAAAGAACCCTAGACACCAAATCTAACGTAACTAAAACACCGCTCCAAAGAGAGAACGCGAAGATGAAGAGGTGCCACCGGAAATGATATCGTCTCTGAGCAACGCTAGCACGGGGGTGGGGGGGGGTTTCCAAATCCAATCCCGAGGAGGATGCCAACAGATTGTTAAACACCCGAATGCGAATATTGGGGCAGTACCAAAGAGCTGTCTCTAGTATGGTTCACATGAAGCGTGTCATTGTCACCAAGAATAGTCAATATTCCCGGTTCCAACTTCCAACCGTACGCGAAGTTTACTTTCAAGTTTCAAGACATTGCAGAAATCTCTATTTTTTTTCTAGTTTATTTTATCATTTTGAAGTTTGCCATAGCAAAAGTGTTAAGATCTCATTTCCAAGACCTTAGTAGAACAAAGGCCACAACACAAATAACTAAAAACATTGAGAGAAGACCAGGGAGGAAGGTAACATATGAAGTCAAAACGAAAAGATACATATCATTTTATCTGCCTTTTCGTCCCTTACATAAGCTGTACACAAAGGGAGAAGCAAGAATTTCTAAATATAGCTGAACCGCAATGAACAAATGAAGGGAAGTTAAAGCAAACAAGGAAAAAAAAATCTAAATTGAGTCCAATGAATGAGCAAGCTTACTGGTTTGCAAGTTTTTTTTTTTTTTTTTGGTTTACAAGTTCAGCTGTCATTACTCTGTTCTATCAATAAGATACTACATCGTAGCTGACAAAAAGATGTAAACAAGCAAGGGCAACAAAAACAAAATTTCTGTGTAACCTGAAAACTGAGTTATACTCCTCTATAATTTAAAATTTGCATCCACTTCAAGAGAATGCACAGAAGGCACATCTCCATCCGGTAACTTTTGTGTCTTCCTTATCCAGTCCAGAACACAAGAACAATCTTCCCCGCTCACAAAATGCCTTCATAATACAACAGAAGTTAATCTCTTTGCAGCAAGAAATGTCACGACAGGTCTTCAATTCATAAAATATAACCAATATTGTGTACCAAGAAAAATAAACATACCGATTTTTGGTACGGTAAGCCTTAAGTTTAGTAGCTTCTCGGTGATTAGAAATATCTTTTGACATTTTCAGGTGTTCAGGCACAAGAAAACTCCCATTCCGATCATGGTATGCATCATGAATGAAGTTGAGAATGGTTTCCTGGAATGAGTTGTTCATCTCAGGATCAGCTCAGCATAAGGTTTATAAAATAATGGATTAACATAACAGCCAATATTTTCCTTCAAAAGAAAATAAATAAACAAACTATATACAGATGGAAACCTACATATGGCTTGTTTGGTGGTCAGGATAGAGGACGGGAGAGGATATCACTATTCTATCTTATTCTATTTTCAGTGTTTGTTACAACAACTGGATAAGATAAGTTTATCATGTTAGGCTATCTTATCTTATTGTCTAATGTAATTTTTATCCTGATGGGGTCTAGGGTTAGAGATTGATAGGATATGATAGACTTTTTTTACCCTTTTGCCCTAACCTCTCAACCCTCTTCTCTCCCAACTATTTTCTATCATGCTCCTATCTTATCATTTCCTTATCTAACACTCTTATCCTTTCATATCATATCTTATCCTTTCATATCATATCTTATTATGTCCACCAAACGAGCCCTTAGGTCTAATAAAAGGACTTTAATAAACAGCTTCTTAAAACCATTTAAGAGATTCTAGAAATGGCATCCACGATGCAAGTGTAACTGTGTGAGCAAAAAAAAACCCATTTTTTATTAAAATAGTTACAAAACATTCTTAGAAGTAAAGAAGCAGGTAGAGTTGTTAGTATCTAGGGAGGGAGGGAGGTGTGTGGGATATAATTTTACTGGTTTTTTTATTATTATTTCAAAATTTGGGTGAGAGACCATGATGTTTATTGGCTTTACAGTAGTACAAATAAGAAATTGCAAGAGAATGGTTATATATGCACGTGTAGTAACAGCTAGTGGCAAAAAGATTCAATTGCAATACCAGTGGTTTAGAAGCATCAAGCCAGTGGTATATATGTTCGTTGCGAAACCATGTCAACTGTCTTTTTGCAAAATTCCTGCACAAAAGTATCAAGTAAGAGCATCCCTAAATAACCCAATCAGCTACACAGTTGTTTGATACCAACAACGCTTGGCAAAAATCTAAGACCAAACAAATATGAAATCCACCAGGGAAATAAGGAAGAAAAAGGAAACCTCTGCTTTATTGGATAATGTTTCTCAGTAGAAAAATCTAAAGAACAAAGATTTACTCAAATATAACTCATTAAAAAAAGATTCAATTTTGATACATATATCAGATTTTAAGTGAACTAAGGAAAAAGCAAAATGCTCTGCTACCTTTATCTTATGAAAAACTAAATGCATTACCGTGATGCTTTTTGAAATTCAGCCAAGAATTTGTAAAATTCTCCAACTGAACTCTGACCTCCATGCTGTCTGCATCTTAGTAAGTACTCCATGGCCTGTAATTAGTGAATCGCATATGCAAACTGTAAGTAAAATCATTCCAACTATTTATTTAGCAAATACAATGATCAAATTAAAATATATATTCATCATATAGGCCATCAACAATATTATATCACTGATATCAATATCAGAATTACAATATAGGCCCAAATTTCAACTATAAATTAAAGTTATACTTGGAACATTAACAATGGGAGAATCTTCAACAGAACATATTTCTTAATGCATATAGAACTTCTGTGGTACACAATATGTAAATCTTTCAACTACCTATTTCATTATTTGAAAACTTTGCAGATAGCAACAGTGAAATGTAGATATAGAAAATATAAAGCTATACTTGTCTGTAACCAATTGCTCGTGTTGCAGAATTGGAGTTTGGATGAAGACCCATATCAAGAAGCCATTGAGCCTCTGACAAAATCCCATCCCTTCCTGCAGTACAGAGAACCAAGAGATTTATTGCGATCAAATATCCGTGTACAATGACGAAGAGCATGGAATGTATTGTTATAACAGTAAACACAAATGGACGGGCACATGCATACAAATAGAGAAGAATGTTCTACAAAATGCATGGGATTCATATACAAATTATGTTTGTTTCCAGTTCATGATATACCTAGTAGCATATCTTCACACCGATAATCAATTGATTTATAGAGGTGAAGTCTATCAGTAGAAAGGAAAAAGCACATAAACTCGTAATCTAACTCTGACGAGTTGGTTTCTTCCATTGCATCATGATAAGTGTTCATATCAGATGACTCAGAACCATCAGCAACACTACAATCATCCTGTTCCCTGAAAGAATCATATGGTACCCGAAAAGCAGAAGGAGGTGATCCACTAGACTGCCATTACAAAAGAATATAACTATATTACAGACAACTCACTAATCCAAAATCATACATTGCACATATATATCCACAGAAAAATACAGGTACAAACAGTTAATTCACTAAGAAGTAAGCAGTCAGTTATAATAATTAGGCACATTTAAGACACCACGTGGAGAAAAACAAATGGATATTCTCATGCAGGTCGGTAATGTAATTGTGCTTGTATTCCTATTTGCATCCATGTGCTAACAAATTAAAGAGTGAAAGACAGGCAAAGAAATGATATTAAAATGTCAACATTAAGAGTTTTTCTCAATCTTTCAGTAAAGGTTAGTAACCAGTCTAGAACTTAGTTACTTATGTGTGACTTATAAAGTTGCAAGGTTACCTTAATGATCTCTAGGCTACGCCGTAATCGGTACCAATCATTCACCGCTAACTCTTGGGCCTTTGGATCACCTGCTTTTACTACCAACTGCACGGCAGTATCCCAGTCTTCATCTTTCTGTAGTTCAGCTAACTCCTGATATACTTCAGATGTTATCTCTGGAGAGGCTTTAGGCACATCTGGCTTTCCATATATATACCTTACATTTCAAAGTTAAAACAGCAGAACTCAGATATACTGCTCCACATTAGCTGGTCTATATGTACTTACAGAAAAGAAACTCAATAATGATGTGAATAAGACAGTGATAATTCACTAACACAGTGGATGCCCATACAGCAGCATTTGACAAAAGTTTATTTATATTCTATAAAATCCAAACTAATAGGATCTCTAGCTGCATATCCTAGGGTTAAGAGAACATTAACAAAAATTAGTGAATTACCACCATATACCACAAGTATAATACACATTCTTTGATAATGCAAATACACTCAGAATCAAGTCTACACTCTGCATTACTTTTTCTTGATACTTCCCAATTATATTATGATAGGAACTGAAATTTACTAAATAATAAAAGAATTCAGATAACAAGCTCTGATTACAGTAGGAACTAGGAAGTAGCACAAAAATACAGGGAAAAAAAAAAGGAAAAATGTCAGAGAAGGTAAACTTCTCTGCCCTATGGCAACAGCCACCCAAACTACCTTAATGATTGCCTCCTCTCCCAATACACCCCTTTCCATTGCCTCATATTCACATCCCCCCTTACACTGATTCAAGCATTTCCTATTCCCCGCTCCGGCTGCCATGTGTCCTGTTCGTTAGGATTTAGGATAACAGACTTTTATCCACCATTAACAGACTTCCCTCCATTATTTCCAATATCATTCCCATCCTACTGCTCCTTTTCTCCCTTCTGCAGTCTACCTTCATTGAAGGCCCATGATGAGGCTCATCAATACCCACCCCTTTTAGTTTCACCTTATCCTCAAGGCGAAGGTTTGGAAAGCAGCTAGTGAAACATAAGGACCAACTTATGCATGAGGCATAACAGTGTCCATGATAGGGCCCATATTTCTGGGGATTAAAAGTTTGTACTCTCCTTTGTATCGCTGGTCGTAAGCCACCCATAAACTACCCCATATATTGTTCCTCTGGGAGACCACCCACTTGAGCTGCAATAAATTCAAAGGACTAATGTAGTCCTCAACTGTGCTCGTTTGCTTCAAATCCGACAACTCTTCAAACAGATTGTCAAATTGACTACCTCCAAACCTATCTATTAGAGCTCTCTTGAGTTTCAGTCACGTAAAATCATCCTCTGTCTCCCTCCATAAGTTGAACCAATGTAAGGTGTGACCATCCATAGACAACTTAGCTAGCTTAAGCTTAATTTCATCTGGGGTGTCTTGCACCGCAACAAAAGTCTCTGCCCAAGTAACCCAACCAACAGGATCCAAACCATCAAACAGGGGAAGTTCAACCTTCTTGGCAGCCATTCGGTACTCCTCTAAATGCTCTCATGTGTGTACCGATGACGTTGACGACCCAATCCTAGGCTTGGCACGGTTTCCCGTTAACTTGTCTATCTCCTGAAACAAGGTCAGTTTCAAATTCGTGAAAGAGGATTGAAGACTGCCCACAGAAGCCTCCATGTTGTCCTGGCAACCCTCCAACACATCTATTCTGTTTGACATTTTTGGTGGCATAGACTGCATCGAAGCACAAAAATGAGGAGGCCCTCCTTTCGAATCCGGCAGGTCAGGCCAATGATAGAAAATAATAAAATGGAAATTCTAAATTGGAATATTATAGAATGAGAAACAGAACTCAAGGAGACCAAATACAAGGCAATGACCAAAGCAGCAGCTCCTCAGAGAAAATATTCCTCTGTCCAACAACAGAATGATTCTAAAAGCTCCACTAACTCTCTCTTGCATGCCTCACCCTTCTAATACCCTTCATGTGGACTAGTCTCACCCCCTCTAACTAACTACCTCCTGAGTTTCTTATTTCTGCTAGAATAAACCCTCCAAATGACAGGCCTTTGCTGTTGCTGATCCAATACAACTCTAGCCACGTCAGATTTAGAAATATGAGCCCTATCATTCCACCACTCCGCTGCAATCCCATTGCTTGAAGTATGAAGGTTGGGAGCCCCAGGCCATCGAACCTTCTTTGATGTTAGAGTTGGCATTAAATCCAAGGTCTTCCCATCTCAACCGATCCCCATGCCCATAAATAGCCCCTCTAATAAGAGTTACCTTGTCCTCAAGGTGAAGGTGAGGACATTGTTGGTCAATAACTCCATAGTCTTCCTAAATATTCGCATGTGCAGGAAAATTGTCCAATTGGATCAAACCTCCATGGCCCCATTCAAAAGCTTCCTAACTGCCAACATCTTTGCTGGCTGATTTTGCCATTTTAGATCGTCAAAGGCAACATGTCAAAGCTACCCAACAAGTTTAAAAATCATCTTGTATAGTGTGAATAAGACATGATTGAGTTCTAAATGGAGTTTGACAGTCATCCTCAAATTTTCTATTATTAGAAGAACAATCTAGAACATTGTAAGGGTACTCATGAACCTGGCATATTGATCAATAGTTCCCATGTTGTCTGAAACCCCTCACTTCCTTTCAGCAAACTTGTCACCAAGAATATGCAGTCTTTCTTCACCATCATCAGCATCATTTTCTCCATCTGCTTCACCACAAATTCCTTCCATATGGTTGTATTGATTTTGGTGGTTCCAACCTTTGGGATTCATTTCTAATGATTTGTTTTTTAACATAGGCCTAGCAGTCTGCAAACTGACCTTATCTTAGTAGTTGGGTATTAACATCTTTCGTCAGCATCACTGGTTCAAGAAATTCATCATCTAAATTCCCTTGAACAATGACTTTAGAATTAGGTGATCACCATCAATATAACCACAACCATGGTAAGATTGCACACTACAATTTTTCACTGCCCCTAGAATCCTAATCATATGTTGGAAATCATTTTGGTGGGATCGAATAGGATCACCATTTTACTTGTAAAAACAATAAGATCGATCAATCTTTGCAAGTTCAATTTAAACTTGTTGGAAACTGATAACCTGTATGATATCCATAGCCCTAATCTCCTCTTGCTCGAAACCTTCTTTCCCATCATGTGTGAGCCCTAATCTCTTCCAAACATACTTGTGCTTTTCAAAACTGCCTATTGGTGACTGATTGCTGCTGCTTCTCTCAATTCTCTGTGCTTCTTCATCTTGTTCAAGCTTCACCTTCTTCTGTCATTGTTGCTTGTTCTGGATACTTGTTCTTGTGCTGATTTTGGGTGCTTGTTCTGTAGCTTCTGCTTCTGTTTGAAACCTATTGGGAGCAGTTCCATCTTCTATGATTCTATCACAAACTCCTTTTGATTTTTTTTTTTTCCTTTTTTTTCTTAGTCTCAATCTCCTCTTCATCCATCATCCACGTTTTCTCTCGTCTCTCTAAAGAATCTCCAATGGTATTAACATTCCTCATGACCTCTTCCTTCTCAGTTTCCTCCTTCCTTCCACAATCTCCAGTTTCCTCATTCCCTCCTCCCTTCGAGGCTTCGACCCACTTCTCTTTCCCTATTCATTCAGTCTCAATCACTCCCGATTCCTTCATCATCACTCCCATTAGCTCCCTCCCTATCCAATCACGCCAACCCATTCCTCATTTCCTGCATCATATCTTCCATCGACTTCTTCTAAGTTTCTTGTCATTCTTGACTATCTCCTCCAGTCCGCATTTAAAGCTTCCATTCTCCCTCCCATCCTTGTCAAAACCATCCAAGCTCCCTAGATCAGGAGCTCTAATACTAAATTGACAGGAACTCAAATTTACTATAGAAATGATAAAATAATTCAGAGAAGAAGCTCTGATTAGTGATTACAAAAGAAAATAGCAGGAAAATACAGAAAAGAAAAATATCAGAGAAGGTAACCTTCTCTACTCTATGCAAGTCTTAGTTATAAAACTTGTCTACATCAGTACTCAGTAGTGGTCATATTAGCTAAAGTTTCTTCTATCTCCTTTCTTCCACCTTCTAGAAGGGTAAAATAGAAAATTACTTCTATTTCCCCTCCTCTTTCTCCCTTTCAATCAAACTAAACAAGAGAACTTTATTTTCTCTGCCCTCCCTGACTTTGAACCAGATAGTTTGTTAATGTCTAACCATGCTACTCCCACTCCTGTTTATCTTCTCCCTTTTGTTAAGTACATAAATACCTGTGAGATTGCTAATAAAATGAATGACTTCATCAGCAGGCTGAGGAAATAAGAAAAGTGGATTCTTTTCCTATTTATGTTTTCTTATTAAAATGTTGCAGATACATGATACAACCGCTATGCTACAATTAAGGGGTTCCATTTGAAAGAATGTGTAGTTAACACAGTCAGAACAGGACCAAAAGGTAATTGAAAAAGACATACCATCTTAAATAAAGTCCAGTGCCCCCAACAACTATGGGTACACGGCTGTTGTCAAGAATACACCTTGTAGCTAGCCTTGCATCCCCAAAAAACTGCCCAACAGAATAGTCTGATGAATAATAATTAGTTTTAATTGGGGAAAATAAAAGCTCTTCAAAGATCCAAAAACAGAAAAATCAATATGAAGATAATCATATATGAATTTACGATTAAACAAATATAGCTCAGTCCAACAGAAAACACACCTTCAGATGGGTGAAATATGTCAACCAGATGATGCCGTACCTCCTATCAAGAAAAGCAATTGACACAAAAGTTAAAAAATTAGAAATAAAGGTTCCAAACGTGAATAATCAAGAAATATAGGAAATCCAAAAACTTATAATAGAAAATTCAAGTCGCGATTGCAATGAGCAAAGTGCATATGTTTCTAACTGAGGCCAATGTAAAGCAATACATTATGCCATAACTATACACACCTTTCTTTCATTTAGGGAAGGCTTCGCAGATCCAACATCAAGACCCCGATATACCTGTGATACAAGCCAACAAAACCATCTTGAATAAATTAAACATCAAGACTGGTTCCATTAAAAGATATATATTTTACAATTCAAAGAGAATTGTCCTTTCCATTTCCATAGTATTTTCATGAAAAAAATTAACCTTCTATCATAACCGAACTTTCACCTACCAAACTATTATCCTGCAACGATTTAAAACAAGAATATATTTCCTCGTGAAAATAAAAATCTGCCACCAACTAAACAAACTTCAGTATTCATAATTTAGCTCAACAGCAATTTTCACCGAGAGAGCGAACCTTGGAGCTTTAAACCCTAAAACCCTACGAGTACCACTAAAACCTCATAAGCAAAGCAACAACAGAAGAAGAAGCACTGCAAATAGAGTGTGAGGAAAATGAATGTTCGTTCGTTCATTTGTTTGTTCGTTTGAATTTGCATACCTGGACAGAGTCGGCACTGACGATTTCGCCGTTGAGGCGTTTTGCGAGCTCCAATGCGAGTCTGCTCTTGCCGGAACCGGTGGGTCCAGAAATCACTATCACCTTCTCTTTCTTCTTAGTTTCGGATGCGGTGGCGAGAAAACGCCGGCGGTGACTGAATGAGAGAGGAACTGCTCGGAATAGTGGTCTCTCCGGGAGACGGAGGCACGTGCGGAGACTGCACACTCCATTGTTAAGCATCTTCGGCGTTTTCGAGCCGAACTGCGCTGCAAGCACTTATCAAGTTCAAAACGGGATATACAAAAAATATTAGATTAGATAACGGGTAGATATTTCTGATTTTTTTTTCTCAAGTACGTTTGCAGGCTGATTCTAAGCTACACAAGTATGGTTTACTGGTTCCTTTCGATTTGTCGTTTTTTAATTTATTTTTTTTAACTTAATTGTATTAACGAATAGTCCCTCCATTTCAGAGAAATATTATAATAAAATTGATTTATTAAATGAGGCAAAAATAAGCAGTAGTTTGGTATAGATAAATAAGGATAGAGTAATATGTTGTCTCGTTGAGAAAGAGAAAGATGATAGGTGAATGGAAATCAGATCTATGGTGGTTTTTATCCTGTGATGACTCAATCGATAGCATTATTGAAGAAGTTGTAGTCATTGAACTCTCTACACGCACTCAACTGAATGAGAACAAAGTTCAGGCTGAGCAGTGGAGAGCGAAAGTTGTTGCAGATTTAAACACGGTTAGGCAATATATAAATTGGGAGTTCAAAGAACTGCATTTGTTAGGTGTGTTATCATTTGATGATTTGCTAAAAATTTTATCGGTGCAGTGGCTTGATATCAAAAGTAGGAGGGATAGGTTTTTTTTCCGATGAAGAGGAAAGGTTAGTAATGTTATTTATCCCCTTCCCCCTTTAGTTTATCTTGTTTTTTGGCACTAGAAAAACTTGTAATTTCAACCGAATCAATGGTTCTGCAAAATATGTGGGGTGGGGTGGGGGTCTGTTAGTTTGTCTAATTTTTTGGCACTAGGAATTATTGATGAAAATTTGGGAATCAATTTGAATAGGTTGCGTTATGGTTAATTTTGCAAATTTTTAAACTACTGCAATTCGAATAGAAAATATTACACAAACTCCTATTAAACAAATCTCGTATCCTGGACGACAGGAATAAAAGGAGGACAAACTAGATTCAATTGAAAAATTAATAATCGGTATAACAAATAACCTATATTTCATGGACCATTATGCAAATAGGTAAATTACTAAACCAACAACTTGGGAACCGACATACAACTTTCAATCACCACCATTAAATTTTAAATTATTATATCTATTGGTTTTATATAACTTGTGTACAGCTACACAAGTTTTTTACTTGTGTAGCTTAGAATGCACCCTTTTGCAGTTACAAATTTTTCAGGATAAATTCTCTGATTTTTTTCAACATGAAGGAAAATAGAATTTCTTTTTTCTTTGCTTGGGTGAAAGGAAACAAAAAATAGCAAATAAAGAAAATATTAACATTTAAAAGAAAAAGAAAAAGAAAAAGACTCAAAGAGAACATTTGAAATTCTTATACTTTTTTACTTTTTATTTTGTCATTAACCACAAAAAAAAATTTTCAAACTGAGAAGATTCTTGATTAGGCTTCATTTCATAACATATGTTCTTAATTTTCAAACCAAGGTTTCATGGAAAAAAAAATATTTTCTTCTTTTAGACGATGATTTAGAAGTAGGGGTGAAAATAGATCAAGCCACTTGTCAGGGCCTATGACCCAGCCTATTTAAGACCTAACTTGACTCGACTCGTTTAATAAAAATGTCAGGTCTAGGCTTTAAAAAAAGTCTTGTTAATTAAACATGTCAGACTTAGGTTTTTTAAAAATCCTATTAGGTTTGACAGGCTAGACTATTTATAAATAATATTATTTTTAATAAATATGTAAATATATTATATATAATAAATAGTATAATAATATATAATTTTTTAATTTTTTCTGTTGGCCTATTTACAGACAGGCTTATTGTCCTATCTAAATGTATATGTTAGTAACATATTTACATTATAAAAAAGTAAGTCTATTAGTTTGTATACGCATTAGCTTATTTAGAGATAGATTTATTGGCCTATTTAAAGGTTATAATATGAAATAGACTTTTAAACAAACTAATAGGCCAAACTAGGCTTTGAAACATGCCAGACTTGACCTAAAAAAATGGCCTATGACAGGTACGAGCCCGACTTAGGCCATTAAAATATAATACAGACCAGACTTGGGCCCTGCAAAGCCTAACTTGGCTCGGCCTACTTCCATCCCAATTTAGAAGTCATCGAAGCAAAAACAAATAAAAGGACATCATTTGGTGTTTTTTTTCAGTTTTAATTATAAAAATATAAATTTATTTTTATTTAAACTTTTTTTTCTATTTTTTATATAAAACTTTAAAAAAAATGAAAATAATGCGACATGTTTATAATTTAAATAAAAAATGAAAAATAGAAATATATATCAAATCAGTATTTCAATTTTCTTTTTCTCAATCGAAATATAAATTCTGAATTTAGGGTACACATCTCCAAGGATTCAAAACAAGTATTAGTAAGAAATTAAATAAATAAGATTTTTAAATTTAAGGTTAAATATATTTTAAGCTTAATAGATATACAATAACAATATAAAAAAATTATATTGTCATCCAATAGTGTATTATCATATCATTTAATGAATATGATACTTCATGTGTTATTAAACTTAATAAATTATGTGGCAATATTTGAATAAAAATATAAAACTATTTTACACTAACAACGCATACCTATTAAATTCATATATTTTCAGCCTATAAAAATATAATATTTTTGTTGGTATGAAAATATCATTTCATGCTCTCATGAAGATGATAGTATAATTTTCACTCAGGCAATCATGGAGGAAGAAAATTGTCTAAAAAAACTTCGTGCTTAAAAATGTACTTTGGGACAACAAATCAGTTATGATAAATTAGAACCATCAAGTAATTGTAAATTGTAATTTTTCTAGTTTCAAAATAAATCAACTTGAGAGGCTTTTTAGATATAAAGCCAACTAAAAGTCTTGATAAATGTATGGATTTTAGGGCCTTGATATGTAGATCAAAAACTTATATTTTCAATTTTATTAGTTTTAGAAAAAGTTATTAAAGGGTTGGAAGGAGAAGGCTCGAGCAATGAAGTTTTCAATTGGTCAAGCAATCTCCACATTCATTATATGTTGCTTTAGATTTCCTAACTCTATGCTTTCAAATAGAAAGCATCATAACAAGGTGTTATTGGTGGATCTTCTTATCCTTTTACCTGTTTCTATTTGAACAATCTCAATTTGAAACATTAGTTTAGATATCCCGAATTATAGTGAGTGTATTTTGATAGTTTGTCATTATGAAAACATCTCAAAAGGATTCTTGGACCTTACAATGTCCCCCTTTTTTATGATGACAAACTTTCAAAATATAGCTTACATAATCCTGAGATCTTAGAGAATAATCTCCCCCTGAATTTGTGCTCTTTGTCTTTTAAGGAGGTATTTTATCCAGATAAAGAAGTAATTTATGCATATAAGTTCAGAAGCTGTTATAAACAGTGATATCACCAAACAGATATTTTAGCAAAAAAATCATCCATATATGATTCATTCTAAAGTTGTTCATGAATTACAATCATCCAAATTCAATCTCCAGGCTACCTCAGTTACATAAA
The DNA here is from genome assembly GCA_026901365.1 of Sesbania bispinosa. Taxonomy (NCBI): domain Eukaryota; kingdom Viridiplantae; phylum Streptophyta; class Magnoliopsida; order Fabales; family Fabaceae; genus Sesbania; species Sesbania bispinosa. The sequence continues at coordinate 3,598,896 of QLOH01000008.1, read as the reverse complement.
TATAGAATTATAATCTACTACATCATAGGCTACAATTACTACTTCTCCCCCTTTGTCATCAATCAAAAAACAAACAACACATTTAATCATAGAGGAGAAGCAGAATCATCATCTTCTATTTGAAAGGAGAGGAATGGTCAGAGGATGATGAAGTAGCAGGCTGCAAAATATTTGTGGGGGGCTGGAAAGGTGCAAAAGGCATAGGTGGTGCTTGAGAGGTAATTACTGGTAACACAAAAGTGTTGAACCAGAATTGATGTTGAGTAAACCTTTCAATCATCTCATTCACTGTATTTTGGAGGGTATTGGCATTACTGAAGAGCTTCTTCATGTCTGCTTTAATTTTCCTAACTTACTTCTAAACTGAATTGGCATTTGGAATCTGAGAAGCATTGGAGGGTTCTGCTATATCCTCAACAACAACAATCTTCTCAGGTTGAGAAGGATGAATAGTCTCTTTCTCATGACTCAGCTGTTGCAGAAAGGTGTCCATTGAGGATAATGTTGCAGAAATGTTAGGGATATTTCTTTTAAAGGAGTAGTAGAAGGAAGCTCTGAAGCAAGAATAGGAGAGGCTTAAAATTGATTTACCATCTCTGTTGCAAAGGTTCCTACAGAAGGAACAGATTGGTTCTCCTCCTTTTGTTGACCTTCTTCATCTGTAAGATGCAACTCCTTTGTCCTTGCAGGAGATTGCTCTTTAGTTTTTTGTTCTTGTTGTTTTGGTTGGAGGAAAGGTAAGAAGGTGTCAAAAGATGGGGGTTTAGAGTAGCTTCTGGCTAACATAGCCAAGGCATTCATTGCAAGATCTTCTGCAGGATTGTTAGTCACGTCATTCCCACCAGCTTCTTCTGAAGCAACTTGTAGAGTTTCTTCTGCACTTGGTTCAACTTTAGAGGCATCCCTTGGAGATGAAATCCCTAAGGGTTCTTCCCTGGCATTTTCCATTTATATATCTAAGTGCCCTGCAACATCTTCTGAACCAGGAGCATCTTCTTCTGCTTCTTCATAAGTGAAAGAGGTTGGAGGTTCCATCTCAGGAGAACCCATCTTCTTAATACTTGGTTCAGAAGGACCAGCTTCTACCTTCTTATTAGTCCCTTCTTCTTCACTTCTTTTCCTCTTTCTACTGAAAGTTTGAAGCTCAACCCTCTGCTTCTTAGAATTGTGGCTGAGAGGAGCCACTTCAACATCTTCTTCCTCAGAATCACTTTCCATGAAGAGAGAGAGGTCTGGTTTATTAATGTGCATCTTTCTAATGTTAGACCTATCAAAATAGGTCAAATCCTTTTTCTTCTGTTCTCCATCTAGAGGCATATTGTGGTGTTTGAAAAGTATGGTAAGAAGCATTCCATAAGGGAGGCCGGTGTTTACCTTTACAGGATTGGCACCATGTATCATGTTCCTAAGGATTAGTTAGGCTAAAGAGAGAGGTTTACCTATTATGAGATGATAAAGGATAAGGAGGTCTTGGTCAGTTACCTTCTCAAGGGTTCCACCTCTTGGAAGGATTGTGTAGCAGCAAATTTTGTGGAGAATTCTGCAAATAGGGGTCAATTTGCTAGCTATGAGTCTTAAACTTGATTGACTTAGAACTCTACTTATGACATGTTCCTTGGTTACACCAGCAACCCCATACCATTGATCTTCATACAGCTTGTTCTCAGAGTGTGGGAGTCCAAGTGCTTCCCCTAATGATTCTGGGGTTAGAATCATGGTGGATCCTTTTAGATCGACCACCAAGGAGTTTCCATCAATCCTGTAACTACTGGCAGCAGTATAGAAGGCCTTGACCATTCTGGGATAGACAGATTCTTGCACTAGAAGAAAGTTGTCCCAACCATGCTTCTTTACAAAGTGGTCAGCTGCCCATCCTTCCTTCTTAACTTCATTCAAGAGGAATATCTTGCCAGGAATGACAACCTTCCATTCCCATTTCTCATAAAAGGTCTTTAAAAGCTATTTATCACCAAATAGGTTTTCAACAGACTCTTCTTCTGCATCTTCTGAAGGGTCCCTTTCCACTCCTTCTTCATCTTTAAAAGATATTCTTTCTTCTGAGGAGGAGGAGTTGACTTCTTCTCAGAATCCTTTTCAGAGGAAATCCCTCTACTTGCTTCTACTGAGGGTTTCTCTTCTGAAGAACTGGTACTGGAAGCATCTATTTTGATAGGCTTTCCATCCTCATTTCCTTCAACATATTTCATCCTTATTACTCCTGAACGAATTTTGTCAGAGCTTCTTATATATACAGATGATATTTTAAAGGGAGGATTGGATGAGGAAGGCTTTGAAGATTGAGGTTTTGGTGAGGAAGGTTTAGGTGAAATGGGTCTTGGTGAAGTGGGTCTTGTGGAAATAGGAGGAACATCTAGAATTTTGTTGTTTCTACTATTGCCAGTGGATTCTCTTTTTCATGGCTGCTATAGAAGCAACTAGAAGGACCAAGAGATGTGTCTTTCTTTCTTCGTGTGGTGGTTTTGATTTTCATTTTTCAGGATTGCGAAGGGTCAGTAAAATAGAGTATGAGGGTTAGCTGAAAAATGGCACTCGGGAATAGAGAATTGAGAGGCTGAGTTAGCTTAGAATGTCTAAGGAAGGATTAAGTAGCTTCTGAATGCAGTGGGTGTTTTCCCTTTTCTACTGCAACTAGTCGTTTGAGAATTTGCTTTGAGGGGAGAGAGAGAAAGAGAGAGAGACTCATTCATGCGCACGCAGTTATTTAGGATTTTCTGTTTCTTTTTCCAATGGGCAAAAGTTTATTTCCGCTTTTGTGATAGTTTATGTTTCTCTCTTTTCAAGAGACAAAAGGCATTTTCTGTTTGCTTTACAAGAGTCAGCCTTCCTATGTAAGGGTTTAGTCAACATCACAGTTGACTCAAAGAGGGAAAAACAAATTTTATTTCTGAAATACACTTCCTTGGAGTTCCTTAAATGAGAGTGACGTTTCCTGACTCTTAGAGAAGGTACCATGAGAGAGAGAGAGAGTATTGAATCTGAGCCAATTTCCAGATTACATAAGTTATTTAGAAGATAAGTTTCTTCTTTAGAAGAAGCAAACTTCATTTTTCTTCAAAAAAGATGTTTTGATCAATCTTCTTAATAGGATCAATGCCACTTATTTTCCTAAGATTTAGAAAGAGTTATGAGATGAATTTGTGGATTCATGATTAACCGAAAATTAATATTCTGGTTGCAGAATTGATCAGAAGATATTGGGTTCTTCTTCTGTTAGAACACAACTCCTTTAGAAGTTGTTGAATTGATCTTCTAAATAACATTTAAGCACAAAAATGTCATTCAATTCATAGAATTATCAAACATATATTCATACTAATCTGCACATATGCAATTTTTCTTTAATAAAATTAAATCTTTCTTCTATAAGGGGTTTTGTAAAGATATCAGCAACTTGCAGCTTGGTTTCAATAAATTTAAGCTCAATATCATAGAGGATGAAAGCATAGAGGATATGATAAGAAGATTCACCATTATAATGAATGATCTAAAATCCTTGGGCAAAGAATATTCAAACTCTGAAAGAGTGAGAAAAAATCTTAAAAGTCTGCCCAAACAATGGAGACCAAAGGTCACGACAATTCAAGAAGCCAAGGATCTATCAAGATTAAAAAGGGATGAACTGTTGGGATCATTGAAGGTTCATGAGCAAGAGCTGCTGGAGGAGGAAGAACCAAAGAGAAACAAGATGATTGCACTTAAAGCATCTTAGAAGCAACATAAGAAAAAGTCAGTCAAAAGCTCACAGATGTCTGCCCTTGCCTCATCACTAGAGTCAGAAGATGATTTAGAGGAAGATGGGGAAGATGAAGAAGATAAAGATGAACTTGAGTTCATCACAATGAAGGACGGACATCTGTGGAGAGGTAGAGGGAGAAGAGGAAGAAGAAGATTTCCAGCCAGGAGACCTCTTCAGAAGGAGGATAAAAAGAACTAGATCATCTGTTATGAATGCAATAAACCTAGTCACATCAAGTCTGAGTGTCCTCTCCTCAAAAGAACTCCAAAGAAGGATCAGAAGAAGAAAGCTATGATGATCACTTGGGATTACTCAGAAGCTAATGACTCTGCCCAGGAAGTAGAAGACTCATATAAGGCCAACATCTGTCTAATGGCAGACTCAGATGCTTCTAACAGTGATGATGAGGTAGATGATTCTAACCTCTCTTATGATTTGAAAGAAGGCTTCAATAACATCCTTAATGATTCTAACTTTCTAGCCATTAAGAGCATTCATTTGAAATCTCAATTATCTGAAGCTCTAAGAGAAATCAGTGCTCTTAAGCTAGCGAGGGACAACTCTATGAGAAGAACCACTCCCTAATGCAATCGCATCTGAAGTTGTCCTTAGAAGAGAAACCCATTAAAGAGGATAAATATGCTTCTGAGTTAAACAAAGTTAATCTTGAAAACTAGCACCTCAGAAAACAAATTGTTATTCTTGAAATAGATCTATCCAGCTTTGTAAATGGTACCAAGAATCTTAACAAACTCTTGGGGTCTCAAAGAGGTGTCTGACAAAGTTGGGTTAAGATTTAACAAATCTGAGAATGAGGTCTGGTACAAGAATTTATTCATACCCCCTAAGAAGCAGAAATAAAGGTGTGTTTATTGCAGTAGAACCAATCATAAGATTTCTAACTGCTTCCTCAGAAGCAAAGCTAAAAAGAGAAAGGTTTCTAATCCAGCTGGACCAAAAGTCGTTTGGGTACCTAAAACAAAATCTGTTGTGAATGCAAATATGCCTGGAAATGGCAAAGAAAAAGCAATTATGGGTACTAGACAGTGGGTGCTCAAGGCACGTGACAGGGGACAAAAGAAGGTTCCTGTCATTTGAATCAAGAAAAGGTGGAGTTGTCTCTTTTGGAGACAACAGCAAAGCCAAGATCCTATGAGTGGGATCTGTTGGTAAGAACAACCATACTCAGATACAAAATGTTTTTTATGTGGAAGGACTTAGACACAATTTTCTAAGTATCAGTCAACTATGTGACATTGGTTTTTATGTCAATTTCCAACCTACATTTTGTGAAGTTAAAGATTCTAAGACTGGAAAAATCATTTTCTCTGGGAAGAGGCACAAAAATCTCTATACCATCAATCTTGAGAATCTGACTAAAGCAACTTGCCTTGTGTCACAACATAATGATAAATGGTTGTGGCACAAAAGGGTTGGACACATAAATATGAGAACCATTGTCTTTACAGGATCTTGTGAAAGGACTTCCAAAAATTAAGTTTGAAAAAGATTTTATCTGTGATGCCTGTGCCAGAAGTAAGCATGTCAAATCCAGCAAAAATGTGGTAACTACCACAAGGCCACTAGAGCTACTTCATGTAGATCTATTTGGACCTACTAGAACCAAAAGTCTAAGTGGAAAGAAGTATAGATTTGTCATTGTTGATGACTTCTCAAGGCACACTCGGGTGTTGTTCCTTTCTCAGAAGGATGAATCCTTTGTAAACTTTAAAACCTTTAGTAAAAAGATTTAAAATGAGAAAGGGTACAACATTGGCTCAGTCAGAAGTGACCATGTAGGAGAATTCGAGAATGCATCTTTCAGAGATTTCTTTGATTCTAATGGCATATCTCATAACTTCTCCTATCTAAGAACTCCCCAACGAAATGGTGTTGCGGAAAGAAGAAATAGAACCATACAGGAGATGTCCAGAACCCTTCTATGTGAATCTGGTATTGAGAAATACTTCTGGGCTGAATCTGAAAACACTCCGTGCTATATTTTCAATAGAGTCACAATCAGAAGCACTCTGAACAAAACTCCTTATGAGTTATGGAAAGGCAGAAATCCAAGTGTTTCTTACTTTCATGTGTTTGGATGTGATTGCTATATCCTAAACACCAAAGACAATCTGGGAAAATTTTACTCAAAGTCTGATAATGGAATCTTCTTAGGATACTCTACTAATTCCAAAGCATATAAAGTATACAATCTAAGAAGCAAGACTCTTGAGGAAAGCATGCATGTCTTTTTAATGAATCTGACCCTACACTTGAGAGAAGGAAGGTTGTAGATCTCGAAGATGAGCTCCAACTACTATCTTTGGATGGTCAGAAGCAACAATAAGCAGATAACACAACTTAGAACTGAGGACATGTAGAAACAAACAGGGAAACACTAGAAGGGGGTTGAATAGTGTTTCAATAAAACTTTAACGTTTTTGGAAAAATTTTCGTAAACAGTAAATTTTTATAAAAGCTTTCAGATGAAATACAATAATCTGAAGTTTAAAAGTTGAGTCTGAAAAACCTTCAGACTGATAAACTTGTTTTCTGAAAAACTTAGTTTACGTTAAAAAATTTATATGAGCCAATTCAATTCCCTTCTTGTTAGATTTAAACTGAATTTAAATAGTTTAGAGAAGAGAAAACTTAGCCAGAGGATTTATCCTGGTTCACTCACAACCACAGTGAGCTATGTCCAGTCCCGGAGCAAAACACAGCACCTGGATTTTCACTAATCTTTAGAAGATTACAAGTATTCTTTTCTGTTAAGCCACTTCAGGCTCTACAATAACAAGTATTCTTTCCCAATAAGCCTCTTCAGGCTCACAACCAAGTATTATTTAACAAACAAGCCTCTCTAGGCTCAACACCCAAGTGTTTAAGAATGAAAGATTTTGTTCAAGCTAAGGAACTACAAATAATTCAGAGCTTAAACTGAAAGATGTACAAATAAATTGAGTAAGACTCAGGGTATGAAAGTTATTGTACAAGAATGGAATTTATCAGTGTTTTACAGCGTAAAACTTGCAGCGTAATGGCTCTTTCTTTCTCAGATGTTTCTCTATCTTGCAAGGTCATGCATGAAGCTATTTAAACTTTGCTTGAGATGATGTCCATTGAAATCACCGTTGAGAGATAGCATGTAATGCTATTAATCCCGTTGTGAAACAGCTTCTGATAGCTTCTAACACAGTACAAGGTAGATTGTGCAGTACTATCTCTGTTCTGAGCACTGCAAAGATTGCGTTGCAGACATTTCCTTTCTGGTGCATGTATTTCAAATATGCAGGAAAGTCTCTGAGCAGCTTGCCTTAATAAGGTTAGACCAAAGACTTGTTTCAGATGGTGTTAAACTGACTTGAGTCTTTATCAGAGATCTTTAGAGGGCTTCACTCTTTAGATGGTTTCTGATCACAGACAATTTGCCACGTCACACGTCTTCAGATGGTCTTCTTAGCTTCAGATGATATCATGCTTCAGATGAACGAACCACTTCAAATGATCCTACATCTTCAGACAGTAGATCACTTTAAATGGTCATCTTGCTGAAACATGAAAAACACATTAAAAGCATAGGTAATTTTTTGCATAAGATACTTTAATAAAATTTGTTACTCATTAAAACTTAGGAAAGTGAGACTCAATCATTATTAAATAATTAATGATATTTTTGAGACTCAACATTCTCCCCTTTTTATTGATGACAAATTTGTTAAACTAGAAAATCTGAACGGAGTTTTAAGAGAATATAAGAGTTTAGAGTTTCCTCCCCCTCAATCAGATGCTCCTTGTTCTGAAAACCCTTTGCACTTCAGATTTTTGTTAGTTTGTACTCTCCCTTTTGTCGTCAATCAAAACGGATACTAGAGCAATAAATATAAAATTATGAAGCATCAGAGCAATAATGAACATTCAGAGTGTAATAAATATGACAACAACCGTATTCTGTAGAGCATTAGATTCAGCGTCTATAAACATATGATATCAGAGTCAAAACAATCAAGTCTTATAAAACATAGTATATTAAAAATCACAAGAACATTGTCTGACAAAAAACTAAACATCATAGACCAAGATTCTCCACTTGTCTTCCCTAACAGAATCTTCTCAAAGTTTTCCTTCATCTCCAAGCGTTGCCTCTCAAGCTCTACTAGAACAGCATTCTTGAGCTCAGATTGCCCAGCTTGAATCTGATGTTGGGTAGCTAAAATCTGACCAGTCTTCTAAGAAAGCTCCATGTTCTTGACTCTTAGGTGTTGATTTTCTTTTTCTAAAGCAAGAATCTCTTCCTCAAGGTTCATTTCATAAAACACAACAGAAAGGTGCCTGCTTGAGAACCTGAAATACTTAAAACCCTTGGGCAAGTTGAGATCCTCAACCTTATGAACTGCATAGAAGTACTGTTGATGATAAAACCTTGTTCTAAGTACCCAGTTTTCATGAATGCTTCTATCAGACAATGGAAAGTGACCAGGGAAGAAAAGAGGTGTTTCCTGAACAAATGAAGCTCCAACAATCTGAGAATCTTCATCACTCCAGGAAGTTCCAGAAGATGAACCCTCTTTCTTACGTTCATGCCAATAAGATTCCCACATCCACTCTCTATAGGCATGATCCATGCCTCCATGCCTCAGAACATACTCAGGTAGCCTGCTCAATTCAGTAGAGGTCATAGGCTTGGATGAAATACGAGAACTAGCAAAAACCCTGCGTTCCTTTTTCTTCTCAAGAAATCGTTCAGCACGAGGATACCTTAGAATAATCTTGTCTGGATACAAAAGAATCCTTATTGTCAGCTTCACAGAGTTGGGCAAGGGGGCTTGAAATCGCTACATCCTGAAGCTCTTTGAACATGTTGATCTATGAGCTCAGCTTATAAGCATAACAATCTGATAGCAATCCAGTCTTCATACGAAAGGCTGTGTTGATCTTGAGCGAATGGGTCCAAAGGTTCCCATCTGTGAGAAGGGTGTTGAATCCCCCTCCTAATCTTCTCAAGTTGGTCAGATAATAAGAAATCTTCTACACTACTTTCCTTCTGACTGTGCATCTTTCTATACCTTGCAGCTTCAGCAGATTCCAGAATGAGCCCTTTATGAGTTGCAAGATGTGGTACAACTTTGAAGAACATCAACTCCTCATACAAGTTGGGAAACTTAGGCACTCTAAGCCTCTCTTCCAATAGGACATTGTAGAACTTGTGTGGAACATCAGCAGCTGCCATCAACTGAGCACCGGTACGAGCCGGTGCAACCAAGTCATATGTAGGAGTCTTGGTGAGATCCATAGGCTTGTCTTTCAGCAGCAAAGCCTTGGGGAGGTTGCTTCCAAACAACACACACTCAGCTGAGTCTGAGTCTTCTTCCTCAATATCAACCTCTGAAAAGTTTGATGAGGTTAATGTTGATGAAGACTGATGAGATGATGAATGATGAGGTGCTTCAGGTTGATCAGTAGGTACAGGTTCAGAAGGTTTAGGGGAATGAGTCTTGTCATCCTCTGAAGGAGTGACATTCCCCAAAACAACTTTTGGCCTTCTATAAGTAGTCATCTCTTGCTGAGAAGGATCAACAGATGCAGCTTCTTTTTCCTGCTTCTTCTTCTTAAGCTCTTCCACTTTCTTCTTTCCCTCAAGTTCAGCAGCTTGCTGAAACTTGATTGCTTCCTCTTGTTGCACAGATCTACTTCTGGTGAAAATTTGTGGTCCCTCTAGTACAGGAGATAACAATCTTCTCCTTTGAACTCTTCTTGTTTTGGCACTTGCTCTCCTCCTTTTCAATCTAGAAGTGGTTTGCTCCAACCTCTCATCTTCTAAAATTGCTTGTTGTGAAGCAACAACAAGTGCATGGTCTTGAGCCTCTTGCTCCTTGACCTTTTGTACTTTTTCTGCTTCCAAGGAAATGGCAAGAGCAGCCACTTGTTGTAACTCTGGGTCTGGATGGATAGCAGCCAAAGGTATAGCATTAATAGTTCTTTCAGAATCATCAAATTCTATATCAAGAACTATAGTAGCAACACTGTGTTGATCAGAGACAACAGTATATCCTTCTGGGATAGAAGTAGGATCAGTTTCATGAACAACTGGTTCCTCATGGGTCTGACCGACAATCTCAGTTGGTCCTGAGGAGACCTTCTGAGCAGGTTCAGACTGTATGAGTTATGCATTACCTTCAGACTATCTAATAGTGACTTCATCAACTTGAGCTTCCTTCTGAGCTGGTTCAGATTCTACAATCTTCTGAACAGGCTTTGACATCTTCCTTTTAACTATTTTTGTAGGAGTAGCTTAAGAAAGTATAAAATCACTCCTATGAGCATCTCCACAAAGCTAATTCTCCAGTATCTCCAAGGTGTTGCGTCTAGTAGTTTCAGCCTTTTCTTTGACAATGGTCTCCTTGATAGTAGGTTCAGGAGAAAGTTTCTTGACAAAAATCCCCATCTTCTTGATATTCACCAAAGAGAAGAATACGGGACCTTGGTGGTCATATAATCTCTCAATGGGAACTTTGAAAATCTTAGTGATGAGGGTGGTATAGATGTAACTTGTTGCAGAATCACTTACCCTCTTAAGCATGTTGTAGAGGATAATTTTTGGCAAGTTCAGCTGCTTCTTCTTCAGCAGATGGATAACACAGAACTGTTCCACCTCTGACACATGATTTTTGCTGCCCATCTTTGGAAGAATGCAGCAACCCAATATAACATGCAGAACCATAACCTTAGGGCGCATTAGAGAAGCTTTCAAATCTCCAGGCTCCTCTATGCCATACAACATCTTTGTGTACCTCCTAGGACCACCATGATTGTGCTCCCACTCAGGGACAAATATCTCCCCTTCAGACTTAACACCAGTAATAGTTGTTACTATGTCAGCATCAACAAACACCTTCACTCCCAAGACTGTGGCTTGAATGGAGGTGTACTTTCCATCTTCACTTGTTACAGTTTGAGCAGTTTTTCAAAAGTCTATGACACTTTGCTCGTGCCATACACAGTTCAATGAATTTAAGAAGGGAGTCTATCCATCAGCATCAAATACATCTATCAAATTAACACCACCGTCCTTAAGAGCGTCAAGATCAACTCCCCTACTTGGAACAATCTGACCTCCTGCTGATTTCTTGGGTGCTATTGATGAAAGCTTGAGCTAACAGAGAAGAATGAAGAGTTGAACACAGAGAGAAAAACCGAGGTACTTCGAATGCAAGGAATTATGAGAGATGGAAGATTAAAAAGCATAAACGTGCATTGGCTCCTTAACCTCCTTTAAATAGTTGTCAAATAAACAGTAATGATGGCAGTTACAGGGCTGCGCAAACATAGGTAACCGTGCATCGTGCTAGGGGTTTTGAAAAGTGGGAGAACCATCCGTCTCAGATAGCCACGTCACTCAGAGTGTGACTTTTCAGAAAATGCCCAGTTCAGATTGAATACAATTTCAGAAGATAGCATTATTTCAGACGCACAAAATTCAGATATAGCAAGTATTTCAGATAAAGCATAGGTTCAGATAGTCAGGCATTATTACTTTTTAGACAATGCAAGAATGTTCAGATTATCCCTTATGAACCTAAATATATCTTCAGCAAGGGGTTTTGTGAATATATCTGCCCATTGATGCTCTGTATCAATGAACTTAATATCAAAAACTCCTTTTTAAACATAGTCTCTAATTAAATGATGCTTGATTTCTATATGCTTTGCCCTAGAATGTTGGATTGGATTTTTAGACAGATTAATGGAACTTGTATTATCACACATAACAGGTATAGAAGATAATGCAATATTAAAATCCTCTAACTGATATTTTACCCAAAGCAGTTGTGAACAACAACTTGCAGTAGCAATGTATTGAGTAATTCTTGGATCAGATTGAAATCTTGCACAGAGACAAACACTAAACATAATGTCAGGTCTGCTTGCTGTAAGATACAATAGTGAACCAATCATTCCTTTATACATAGTCTAATCAACTTATTCTTCTCCTTCATCTTTACTTAAGATGGCAGAAGGATGCATAGGAGTTGACATAGGCTTGCAATCATTCATATTGAACTTCTTAAGCATTTCTTTTATATATTTCTCTTGATAGATCCATATACAATCAGATTCTTGCTTAATCTGAAGTCCCAAAAAGAATTTTAATTCACCCATCATACTCATTTCAAATTCCGATTGCATAAGCTTAGAAAACTCTTTGCATAATGAATAATTTGTTGAACCAAAAATAATGCCATCAACATATATCTGAACAAGAATAAAGTCTTTGTTAGACATTTTTCTAAAGAGAGTTGTATCCACTTTTCCTCTTTCAAAAGCATTTTTTATAAGAAAATTTCTCAATCTGTCATACCAAGCTCTTGGAGCTTGTTTAAGACCATACAGAGCCTTTTTAAGTTTGAAAACATGTTTAGGAAGAGTAGTGTCTTCAAAACCAGGAGGTTATCTAACAAATACTTCTTCCTCAATGAATCCATTAAGAAAGGCACTCTTTACATCCATTTGATATAATATGATGCTATTATTGGTTGCATAAGAAAGTAAAATTCTAATGGCTTCAAGCCTAGCTACAGGAGCATAGGTTTCAGTGAAATCAATACCTTCTTGCTGGTTGTAGCCTTGAGCAACTAATCTAGCTTTGTTTCTGATTACTTTTCCTTCTTCAGAAAGCTTGTTTCTGAACACCCATTTGGTTCCAATAATTGTTTTCCCATGGGGTTTAGGAACAAGGGTCCAGACATCACTACTAGCAAATTAATTAAGCTCTTCTTGCATGGCTAGGATCCACCCTTCATCACGCAAAGCTTCATCAATGTTCATTGGCTCAATCTCAGAAAGTAAGGCAAGATTATTCACATCTATGAATTTGGATATTGTTCTTACACCCTCTGAGGTATCACCAATGATTTGCTCCCTAGGATGATGAGATCTGTATCTCCGCTCAGTTCTGTGAGGGAATACATTCTCTGTCTGAGACTCAACATTCACTGTCTGAAGAGGTCTAGTTTCAGAAGGTTGACCAGAAGGTTGTTTAGATGGTCCTTCAGAAGATTATTCAGAAGGTTCTTCATCTTTGACATCTTTCCTTTCAGACGAAGGATTCAATTTCATACCTGCAAAGTCATCTTCAAGATCTAATAGTTCCTTATCAGTCTCTTTCATGTCATTGAATTTTACATGAATATATTCTTCAATAGTTAAGGTTCTAGAGTTATGAACTCTGTATGTCTTTGATATTTCAGAATATCTAATGAAAAATCCTTTGTCTGACTTAGGATCAAATTTTCCCAGATCATCTTTAGTGTTGAGTATAAAACACTCACATCCAAAGATATGGAAATAAGATATGTTGGGCTTTCTTCCTCTCCATAATTCATAAGGAGTATTTTTGAGAATTGGTCTTACCGAAATTCTATTTTGAATGTAACAGGTTGTGTGAACAGCTTCTTCCTAGAAGGAGCTTGGTAAGTTGCTTGAAATGAGCATGGTTCTTCCCATCTCCTACAACCTTCTGTTCTTTCTCTCAACAACCCCATTTTGCTGAGGTGTTCTAGCCACTGAGAAATTATGAGAGATCCCATTCTAATCACAGAACAGTCTGAAGTTTGAGTTTTCAAATTCTCCACAATGATCACTTCTTATGGCAGATATGCAGAATCCTTTTTCATTATGCACCTTCTTACAGAATCTTATGAAATTCTCAAAAGTCTCATCCTTGCTTCTAAGGTATATCATCCATGTAAATCTAGTATAGTCATCCACTATGACTAAACCATATTTCTTTCCATTAAGACTTTCTGTTCTAGTTGGACCAAACAAGTCAATGTGAAGTAGTTCTAAAGGTCTACAGGTAGACACAACATTCTTGCTCTTAAAGGAGCTTCTTGTTTGCTTTCCCTTTAGACAATTTTCACACAAAATGTCAGATTTGAATGAGAGCTTGGTTAAGCCTTTAACAAGGTTATGTTTTGTTAGCTTTGAGATCAATCTCAAGCTGGCATGCCCAAGTTTCTGATGCCAAATTTGTTTTTCATCTTCTATAGAAAGAAAACATTTAACATTTTGACTTGCAAGTTCCTCTAGATCAATTTTGTACACATTATTGTGTCTCTTAGCTGAAAAGAGGGTTTGATCTGAGAAGTCCTTGACTATACAACCTTTTTTGTGAAAGATACAATATATCCACTATCACATAATTGACTTATGCTCAGAAGGTTATGTTTCAGTCCTTCAACCAAAAGAACATTTTTAATAAGGGATTGAGGAGATATACCTACAGTCCCTATGCCAGTGATCTTCCCTTGTTGATTTCCTCCAAAGGTGACCACTCCTCCATCCTTTGGTCTAAGGCTTTGGTATAAAGACCTTTCTCCCGTCATGTAATGCGAGCATCCACTGTCCAGGTAACATTTGAGGGGTTTCCTTTGTCCTATTAAAGACATCTACAATAGGAATAATCAGGTGCTTAGGTACCCATATTTTCTTAGGTCCTTTCTTGTTAAATTTGGGCTCAAATTTCCTTTTGTGTTTACACTGTGACATATTGTGTCCAGGTTTACCACAATGGGAACACCCATTACCTTTCATCTTACCTTTATCAGGAAATTTTAAAACAGAAGGTTCTGATGATGTATATTCTGAGAAGCCTAAGCCACTTTTATCAAGGGAATGTCTTTGAGTTCCTAATAATCTATTAAGATTATCAGTTCCTTTGACAAATCTGGCTAGGTCCTTGGTAAGTTCCTCAACCTTTCTTTGAAGTTTTTGATTCTCCTTAGAAAGGTCATTGGAGCTACCAATCTCTTGTTTCAAGAGCTTTTCTTTGAGTATAAGATTTTGCTTTTCCAAAATCTCATTTCTGTTACTTACTTCAGTAAATGCTCTTGAGAGCTCCTTATACTCATTGAAAAGTTCCTTGGAACTTTCAACTAAATCATCATACTGATCCTGAAGAGTTTGAGGCATTACCTCAAATTTTGAACTGTCAGGTGATGGAAGACTTGCCATCAGGCACAAATTTGCTTCTTCTGAAGCATCCTCCTCTTCTTCTGAAGTTGACTCATCAAGATCTTCCCAAGTGGCCATCAACCCCTTCTTCTTCTTAAAGAATTTCTTCTTTTGGAAAGGAAGGTTTCTTGAGCTTGGGGCAGTCAGCCTTCATGTGTCATGGTTGCTTACACTCAAAATAGGTAATTTTGTTAGTAGAAAAAGAATCTTTACTAGACTTACCTTGTTTAAGTCCAGAGAATTGATGTTTTCTAAACTTCCCTTTCTTCTGAAGTATTCTCTTTATTTTCTGCTAAGAAGGGCAAGATCTTCATCTCCCTCTGAACTGACTTCCGACTCTTCATCACTATCTGAAGTTTCTTCAGCTTGCATGGCTTTCATGCTTCCATGCCTAAGTTGTCTGGCTTTTGTGTTCAGTGTCAGTGATTTCTTCTTGGATTCATCTTCGCCAAGTTCTAACTCATGGACCTTGAGAGAGCCCAATAGTTCTTCCATTCTTAAAGAGTTGAGGTCTTTTGCCTCTTGAACGACAGTGACTTTGGGTTTCCGGGTTTTAGGTAGACTCCTTAGAATCTTTCGATTGTTATCTCCGGATTCATAGGTTCTCCCTAAAGACCTCAGTCCATTTGTAATCGTCTGAAACCTCCCATACATTTGATCAATGGTTTCAGAGTCATGCATTTTGAACATCTCATATTGATGTACAAGCATGCTGATCTTAGACTGTTTAACATTCTCAGTCCCTTCATGGGCTGATGCTAATGTGTCCCAAATCTCCTTGGCAAAAGTACATCCATGAACTTTCTCATATTCATATTTGTTCAGAGAACATATCAAATAGAGTTTAGCCTTGGCATTTAACTGAACACGAGCCTTTTACTCCATAGTCCATTTAGACTTAGGTATGGGCACCCCACCATGCATTGGAATGTAATCACCATCAGTGACAACATCCCAAAGATCAATATTGTTGCTCTGAATGAACAACTTCATACGATCTCTCTAGTAGTGATAGTCCACTCCAGTAAAGGTTGAAGGCCTAGTGATAGAGGCTCCCTCTATAATGTACTACCTGTTGCTTATTGAGGTTTCCATCTGGATCTTTATCCTCAGCACTTGTTATATGCTCAACCCGAGAATGAGCTCTGATACCAACTGTAGAAACAAACAGGGAAACACTAGAAGGGTGTTGAATAGTGTTTCAATAAAACTTTAATGTTTTTGGAAACCTTTTCATAAATAGTAAATTTTTATAAAAGCTTTCAAATGAAATATAATAATCTGAAGTTTAAAAGCTGAGTCTGAAGAACCTTCAGACTGATAAACATGTTTTCTGAAAAACTTAGTTTACGTTAAAACTTATATATGAGCCAATTCATTTCCCTTCTTGTTAGCTTTAAACTGAATTTAAATAGTTTAGAGAAGAGAAAACTTAACCATAGGATTTATCCTGGTTCACTCACAACCATAGTGAGCTACGTCCAGTCCCAGAACGAAACACAACACTGGGATTTTCACTAATTTTCAGAAAATTACATGTATTCTTTTCTGTCAAGCCTCTTCAGGCTCTACAACAAGTATTCTTTCCCAACAAGCCTCTTCAAACTCACAACCAAGTATTGTTTAACAAACAAGCCTCTCCAAGCTTAACACGCAAGTGTTTAAGAATGAAAGATTTTGTTCAAGCTAAGGAGCTACAAACAGTTCAGAGCTTAAACTGAAATATGTACAAATAAACTGAGTAAGACTCAGGGTATGAAAGTTATTATACGAGAATGGAGTTTATCAGAGTGTTTTACAACGTAAAACTTGTAACGTAATGGCTCTTTTTTTCTCAGAATTTTCTCTATCTTGCAAGGTCATGCATGAAGCTATTTATACTTTGCTTGAGATGATGCCCGTTGAAATCACCATTGAGAGATAGCATGTAATGCTATTAATCCCGTTGTGAAACAAATTCTGATAGCTTCTGACACAGTACAAGGTAGATTGTGCAGTACTGTCTCTGTTCTTAGCACTGCAAAGACTGCGTTGCAGACATTTCCTTTTTGGTGCTTGTATTTCAAATATGCAGGAAAGTCTCTGAGCAGCTTGCCTTAATAAGGTTAGACCAAAGACTTGTTTCAGAAGGCGTTGAATTGACTTGAGTCTTTATCAAAGATCTTTAGAGGGCTTCACTCTTCAGATGGTTTCTGATCACAGACAATCTGCCACGTCACACGTCTTCAGATGGTCTTCTTGGCTTCAGATGATATCATTCTTCATATGAACGAACCACCTCATATGATCCTACTTCTTTATACAGTAGATCACTTCAGATGGTCATCTTGCTGAAACATGAATTACACATTAAAAGCATAGGCAATTTTTTGCAGTAGATACTTTAACATAATTTGTTACTCATTAAAACTTAGGAAAGTGAGACTCAATCATTATTAAATACTTAATAATATTTTTTAGACTAAACAGGATAAACCTCATATGCATCTGAGTCTGACCCTCAGGCTCAGTTCAAATATGCTTTGAATTACCAAGAAGCTGGAAATACGCTTACTCCCTTCCAAAGGAACAGATCATTGGTGAACCATCTGATAGAATCAGAACCAGAAGCCCATTTAAAAAGAACCAAAACATGGTGGCTCTTCTGTCCAAGATCATTATAAAAAGGTGTAACATCACACATTGAAATCTGTTTTTGACCCCAAAAATATACTATGATGCATGCACCTTACTTTGTTTCTTAAATGATGTAGTTTAGTCAAAAATAATTTTTTCTATGTGGAACCATCAGTTGCAAGACTCTAAGAGTCACAATCAGATGCAAATTGTTGTGAGTCACGCACAGAAGCATAATGTAGGACTAGGTCAAGGACAGATGCAGTCAAGGTCAGAAGCAAATAACCATGACTCATCGCAACCAACGTGACCGTTAGAAATCCTGGAGTGCGCTTAACTTCCAGATCCTCTCTCCCAGGCAGTAAATTCTCCAATGACTAGTTTTATAGTCATTATCAGAATGTGCCTGTGTCAGTGGAAGACATTAACGACTACCTTTCCCTCACATACCGTTCTGAAGAATATATAAGTGCCTCAACGCACTTCATATATTATTTCACTTCTGCTTTAAATCTCTCTCATCATCCAAACTCTTTCCTCATTATCTCTTAATAGCCAAAAATCTCTTCCTCTCTCTTATTCTATCTCCCTGTTCTTTTCCATGAGAATAAAATCCATTAGAGTCAAAAACATGGAATCTAACTCTAACTCATCATCCCTAATGGGGTCTCTGTCATCTGGTCAGAAGACCCTAACAAGATCCCCCTCACCAGAACCCAGTACTGATTCTAAACAAATCCAATCCAGGCCTATTTCACCCAAGCCATCTATCTCAAAACCTCCTGCCTCCATAAAGAAGAAACTCAAAAGTGTCAACTTCATAAACATTCCAGAAGATCCTTCTGTCTCAGTTCCGGAAAGATTATCTAAGAGGAAGCATGAATCTCCCGCAGAAGGTACTTCAACTAGAGAATCTAAAGGAAAAGAAAAGGTTGATTCTCCCAGAAGCCCTTCCAAGAGTAGCAAGTTGTTCATCAACGAGGAAGTTGAGCACCTATTCAATACTAAATTCAAAGAAAGAAAAGTTTTGCTTGTCAGACTCACTAAGCTTGGGAGCCTGAAGGAAAACAATTGGGATCTCACCCCATATGTCCAAAAACAACAACTAGGGGATTTCTTTAAGAAAAACATCAAAGTTTATCCTACTCTCACCAAAGTATTCTACGTTGCCTCTTTTTTGGAGAGGTATGGTAGAAGAACTCCAAGAATCAGAAGCTGGCTAAAGGGCAAGGAAATGGTGTTGGACATTGAACTTGTCTGCGAGCTCACAAGTCTCAAAGATGAGGGAATATATCTCTATAATGAGAAGGGCTGGATGGATATTAGTGACGTCTCAGAAGACGGTGTAGGAAAGACGCTTTTCAACAAAGGGAAGGTATCTACTGAAGTAAGGAGATTGGTGAATCTGGAAAAACTCATGTTCAATATTGTCTCAAAACCTTCATTCTAAGAGCAGGGTCTTTTGAGAAGATAAACTCTTCTTACATACTTCTTACGTATTTCTTGGCAGTAGGGAGAAAGATAAACCTTCCCCACATCATTCTCTCCCACATGGCTCATTCACTTGAGACCAACCTCAAATCCTCACTAGTCTACCCAATGTTGCTGACCAAAGTCTTTAAGCATTTCGAAATCTGTTTAGATGGAGAAGAAGTCTCAGACGATTCAAGGATATTTCTGTCTGCCAAATCACTTTCTGCCATGAATATAAGCGGGTCAACGCCACCATTACCCAAAAAACTTCAACCAACACCTCCATCCTCACCTATTCAACAAACTCATAACCAACCATCTGAAGAACCAAATGCGTCACAAACACACTCTGTGAAGAAAAAGAAAAATAGGGCAGTTGAGTCTGAAACAGCTGGTGAACCAAGAACTGAGAAGAAGAAGAAGAAGAAGAAGAAGAAGAAGAAGAAGAAGAAGAAGAAGAAGAAGACTGCTGAAGAAGAAGCAACATAGAAAATAAAAGAAGTTAAAGAAGAAGAAAAAAGGAAGAAGGAAGAAAAAGAGAAAAGGAAGGTTGAGAAAGAAAGAAAAAGGAAGAAAAGGAGAAGAAGGAAAAAGAAGAAAAAGAAAATCAAGAAAAGAGAATAACAAAGAGACTGGGGTTTCCATAGCCCAAGAAACTCAAGAAAATCAAGGGGCTGAAAAAGAAACTGTTGAGGAAGAAAAGGAATTGGAGCAAGTGGTTAGAAATACTAAAGAGAATCTTGTGGTAGATGACCCGGATACTCAAGCAGCTAAGGTTTTATCTAAGTTAAGAGATGCATCTGACCTTGCCTCACCCAGGCAGGAGGATCCCCAGCCTACCACAGAAGCTACACCAAAAGGACCAGAAGCACCAGCAACCACATCTGCTCCAAATAACCAGAACTCTCCTCACCAGGAAGATCATGTTCCTTCATCACCCACTCCAGGTCTTCCTCCGTCTCCTGAAGCTCAAGTTGTAGACTCTCATAAGCAACATTTTGCTTCTGAATTCAACATAAGAACTCCTCATTTCTCTCCCCCCCAGAAACACCATTCCAGTAACTCCAAATACTTTTGTTGTTTCCCTCATCAAATCCCCAATCTTTGATAAATCCATTCATGCATCCTCTTCTCAGTCTGAGTTACCCAAGGATCCATTTGGGTCCATTGGTACTTTCCTGGATCAACTTGAGAAGGAAAAAACACCTCCTAGCAAGGAGGCTGAAAAGGATCTGCTACAAAATATTCTCCAAAGGCTTGATAAAATAGAACAGGAACTGCGAAAGACACAGAAGGAAGTAAAGAAAACTTAGAAATGGAAAGATCTGATTTTTTATAGCATGGATATGGTAGTTAAAGTCATAGCTGAGTCAAATGCCAGACAGACGCAATTCCAAACCTGGATTACACAATAGTTTGCCAGTTTCTCCACTACTGCTCCTCCTGTTACATCTACACCAGTAGTTGTTCCAAGGCCTGGTGACAATCCTTTGAGCTCAAATTCTTCACCAACAGCCAAGACTGGGACCCCTTCTGCTGCTGGCAAAAAAGGGGAGTAGAGAAAAGAGAAAAATTTAGAAGAACTTAGAACATAAGTTTCAATTTTTTCTTTATTGATAGGCTAATTGTATTTATTATCAATTTTGCATGTCTTTTTGCATATTTCAGCCTTGTACTTTATTACAAAT
The DNA here is from genome assembly GCA_026901365.1 of Sesbania bispinosa. Lineage (NCBI taxonomy): Eukaryota > Viridiplantae > Streptophyta > Magnoliopsida > Fabales > Fabaceae > Sesbania > Sesbania bispinosa. The sequence continues at coordinate 3,578,349 of QLOH01000008.1, read as the reverse complement.
TTAAATGAAATGTTCTAAATGTTTCTTTTGGGATATTGATAAATCTCTTAGCATCTAACCTTAATATATGCTTCTAAATACCTACAATATTGTTTCTATCTGAGTTCAATGATTATGCTTAATTGTTAAATTTGCTTCTAAATACCCACACTATTTTTTATGTCTGAGTTCAACGATTGTGCTTAATTGTTAAATTTGTAACATCTGAACCTGACTGCAATATTTGGTATTATGAGATCGAGTTAAATTTCCTCTAACTTAACAAAAATAAGTGTAACATATTTAGGGGGAGTCTCAGACTTAGGGGGAGTAAATTATACCTAAAGATTCAAAAACAAACTAAATTTTTACTTCTGAGAGGTTTTGCCATCATCAAACAGGGGGAGAATATTAAGGCAAACCCTCAGATGCATAAAGTTTTAATGATTGGCAACCCCTCTGACTAAGTAAAAATTTTGTTTAATTTGAGTTACTTTTGCATCTAATTCATCTACTTGAGTGTGCAGTAATAGAATCTAACCCCTATTGCAGATACATAAAGGCTTAAGAATCACCCTTCATAAAGCACCATACGCAAATACTAGAGTTAGACGCAGAAAGATGAAATTCAAACTCAAAACCAAATGGTGAAGTCAAGACCATAATTATGAAACAAAAATTGAAGCCTCCAGATCCATAAAAGAAGCATATGCTCAAAAGGCTAAGAATCATAAGGTCGAAAACTAAATTCAAAAGCTATATCTCAAGTCAAACACAAATCCAAGGTCAAACACAGATGCAAGAAGTCAGAAGCACAAAGTAAGTCAGACACAAATGCACCCATGATAAAGTCAGAAGCAAGTACAACTTGATGACATGGCTAAAGTTCTTGACACAAAAATGACAAAGTTGCTGGATGTTTCAAACGGCTATAAACAACTACTTTTCCAGAGCAACTCTATATATATTTTCTAGAAACTCAGAAGCAATATAGGTGACTTCGCGCAAAAGGACTAATACTCTGCAGAAAAGCTTTCACGTGCATTTTCTCCATTAATCTTGCTTCTATCACACACACCTTCTATTGTTTATAAACTCTGAGTTGATTTGTGGGATGTAAAGACTCTTGTAACTTAACATGAGGATCTTACAGTTTATTCACACACTGGAGACATGTTCATATCACTTCCATACATGGATATAAATATTTTTTTTACAATAGTTGATGATTTTAGTAGGTATACTTGGATTTTTCTCATGAAATCCAAAGGTGAAACTAGGACATTAATCCAAAATTTTAACACTATGATCTTCACTCAATTTAATAAAAATATAAAAATTATCTTAACTGATAAAGGATTAGAATTTTCCATGGCAGAATTTTTTCATAAAAGGCATTCTACACCAAACATCTTGCATTGAAATACCACAACAAAATGTTATTGTTGAGAGAAAGCATATACACATTTTAAATGTTGCAAGGCTTTTGCTTTTCCACTCTCCATTGCCTAAAGTCTATTGGAATTATGCTATCAACCATGATGTCCATCTCATTAACATAATGCCCACTCAGGTTCTTAAAGGAAAATCTCCCTTTGAAATTATGTACAATAAACTACCAACTGTTAGACAAGTGGCCTTACTAACTTAAGAGGGGGGTGAATTAAGTTATTCGATTTTAACTAATCTTTTCGATTATTAATTTATCTTGCCTTTAATATGCTTAAAATGTCTTTTCTAAGATAAAGTATGAATGCTTACTCTTAAGATAATGAAATTGTAATTGCAATAAATAAATAAGAGTTGAGGGAAGAAGAAATGCAAACTCAATTTATACTGGTTCGGCCAACCTCTTGCCTACGTCCAGTCCTCAAGTACCCACTTGAGATTTCCACTATTTGTAAAATTCTTTACAAATGATGAATCCTCCAACACCTTGGAACCCTTCCCTTGTGTTGAGATTCACCAACAATACATGAGAGACACCCTCTCTTCAACCCACAATAATAATTTCAATCTTTGAATACAGATGGACTCTCCTTTAGAGTAGATAACACAAATTGAAAGGCCTATAAGAATTCTTAAAACTTGCAAGTAATTGGCACAATTGATTTCTTGTAATGAATTTACTCTTTTAAGTTTTTACATTGTGTAATCTGTTGATTTTTGAAATGAAGACACATATTTATAATAGAACAATTGAAGCTTTGTATCTTTTGATAAGGAATTGTGTCTCTTCACGTTTTTCTGAAAAATCACGCTGGTAATCGATTACAAGAAACTGGTAATCGATTACACATTCAAAAATTCAAACAGATTATGAACCGTTGTAACTGAAATTCAAATTTCGCATTTTTTGCACTCTGGTAATCGATTACACCATTCTGGTAATCGATTACCAGTTCAAACGATTTCAATTTTGAATCTCATAACGTCTGGTAATTGATTACCAGTTCAAAAATTTCCTTTTGAACTGATTTTACCTTATAAAAACATTTCCCTTGAATTTTATATTTAAGGCCAAGTAACTCGCAAATTCTAGAATTCTTTTAACATTTTATCTAACTAGACTAATACTTATCTAATATACCTTCTTGTCTTTGATCTTGTATTAACCTTGCTTCTTGATCTTGTATTGACTTTGTTGTCTAACTCTTTCTTTTGCCAATTCCTTTTGTCAATTTAGTGAACTCATTTTCTTTCCATTGGCATCATCAAAACCTGCATATAATATATCTACAAGTATATGCATCTAAATGATGACAACCATCTTTAAGGGAAGAAAGAAAAGATAATTTCAAGTATACATATATTGATCATTTCCCCTTTAGTCTCCCCCTTAGTATTTGTCTTTTTAGAAACAGTGCTATTCTTTGGGGTCTAACAATATTTGAGAACAAAATACTTTTCTTTTCTTTCTAGAAATATTTGGGGATAGTATAAAATTTCATAATCATTTCCTTTCCTTTTCTTTTCCCAAATAAACATTTAAACCTTTCATAGCATACAATGCTTTCCTTTAAACATTCATATAATATAAAGTTCTTTCCCTTTCTCTCCTTTCCCTTTCTCTCCCCCTTTGGCATCATCAAAAATAATTCAAGAGCATCAAATACTAAAACAATATATATACATAAGTAGTAAAGTATTAGCCAAATAATGTATCTTTTAATTTAGAGAAATCAAAGATTCCTAACTCTCTTCTAATTTATTTCCAAATAACCATTTAGTTCCTATAATTTGAATGATCACTTGGTCTATCAACTAGTTTCCATACATGATTTCTTTTCAAATTGATTTAATTTTCCTTTCATAGCAATAATCCAATGTTTATCTTTTAAGGCTTCATCAATATTTTTTATTTCAATTTTATAAACAAAAGCCATATATATTTTTAAGAGAGAGTCTAGTTGTTACCCCTTTTGAAAATTCTCCAATGATGTTGTCAAGAGGATTATCTCTTTAAAGTTTTCTACTCTCTTGAAAGATCCACATTGGTTTGATTTTCTTTAATTGTAGAATCTCAAATAACTTCTTCTTTGTTGTTGTCTCCATAAATGGCATGTCCATTGTTAGACAAGCTTTGAAGTATCTCCCTTCATGTGCTTGGAGCATCCACTATTAAGTTACCATTGAGAGTGCCTTGCCATCAAGCTCACCTACAACACAATTCTTAACTTTTGGTACCCATATCATCTTGGGTCCTTGAATGTTAGTTTTGGGTAAGGTCCTTTTTGGAACCCAAATCATGTGTCTATTTTGTACACCATTCTTTCTTATATTACAAGTATATGCACTATGTCCCTTTCTACCACAATAGTTACATTTAATAAATGGACTAGTAGACATGTTATATGAGACAAAGAAATTTTTGTAAAGCTTTTGTTGCTTTGAAGGATCATATCCTAATCCTGCTTTGTCAAATACACATCTTTGGTTTCCTAATATTATATCTAAGTTATTTTTGCCAAGAGTGAATTTTGCAAGAGTATTATTTAACTTATTAATTTCTTCTTTGTATTTGTGGCATGATATACAAGAATGAGTTTCTTTACTAATTTCTAAATTATTAGTAGAACTTTGATTTTCATTTTTGGAATTTATTAACTTAAGTTCATTTTAAAGACTATCTAATTCTTCACTTAACTTTCAGATTTCCTTCTCTAATTTAGAAGTTGTTTTCTTATAGGATGATACTAATTTTGTAAGTTTAAATGATTCTTCATGTAAATCATTAAAAGCATCTTGAAGTTCATCAAAGGTAATAGAGATGTCGTTGTTTGAAGATGTTACCTCTTCTTCGCTATCATAATTTCTGGCCATGAGTCCCAAGTTCACAACTTCATTTTCTAGTCACTAGAGTCCATGTCATTATCATCCCAATATTTCTTGTTGGATTTTTCCATTTTTCTTTTATAGATTGGACATTCTAGTCTCAATAGTTCCAATTCATGTTCTTGAAGTTTCCCAAACAATGAAGCAAGAGACATGGTTGTGAGATCTTTTGATTCTGCAATTGCAGTCACCTTTGGTTCCCATTGCCTACTCAAACATCTTGAAATTTTGTTAATAAGATCTTCATTTGGAAAAACTTTTCCTAAAGATGCAAGATGATTAACTGTATGTGTAAATCTCTTTTGCATGTCTTGTATGCTCTCATTTTGGTTCATGCTAAACAATTCATATTCATGAGTAAGAGTGTTTATTCTAGATCTTTTAACATCACTTGTACCCTCATGTGTTACTTCTAATGTATCCCACATTTCTTTTGCATTTTTGCAATTTGAAACTCTAAAGAACTCATCTATGCCTAATGCAGATGCAATTATGTTTTTGGCTTTGAAATCGTATTGGACTTTTCTTTTGTCATTTTTACTCCATTGCTCTCTAGGTATTATTTTGACTTCGTTTCCTACTTGTATCGAAGGAATAAAAGGACCATTTTCTACAGCATCCCAAATGTTTAGATCTATTGATTCTATGAAGATTTGCATTCTAGATTTCCAATAGTGAAACCCTTCTCCATTAAATACAGGGGGTCTATTAAATGAGTTTCCTTCACCAAAAAGGAAATTGGATGAGGCCATAATTGATCTTGAGGCTTCTAATCCTTATACAAGATACAAGCTCTGATACCACTTGTTAGACAAGTGACCTCACTAACTTAAGAGGGGGGTGAATTAAGTTATTCGATTTTAACTAATCTTTTCGATTATTAATTTATCTTGCCTTTAATATGCTTAAAATGTCTTTTCTAAGATAAAGTATGAATGCTTACTCTTAAGATAATGAAATTGTAATTCCAATAAATAAATAAGAGTTTAGGGAAGAAGAAATGCAAACTCAATTTATACTGGTTCGGCCAACCTCTTGCCTACGTCCAGTCCTCAAGTACCCACTTGAGATTTCCACTATTTGTAAAACTCTTTACAAATGATGAATCCTCCAACACCTTGGAACCCTTCCCTTGTGTTGAGATTCACCCACAATACATGAGAGACACCCTCTCTTCAACCCACAATAATAATTTCAATCTTTGAATACAGATGGACTCTCCTTTAGAGTAGATAACACAAATTGAAAGGCCTATAAGAATTCTTAAAACTTTCAAGTAATTGGCACAGTTGATTTCTTGTAATGAATTCACTCTTTTAAGTTTTTACATTGTGTAATCTGTTGATTTTTGAAATGAAGACACATATTTATAATAGAACAATTGAAGCTTTGTATCTTTTGATAAGGAATTGTGTCTCTTCACGTTTTTCTGAAAAATCACGCTGGTAATCGATTACAAGAAACTGGTAATCGATTACACATTCAAAAATTCAAATAGATTATGAACCGTTGTGACTAAAATTTAAATTTCGCATTTTTTGCACTCTAGTAATCGATTACACCATTCTGGTAATCGATTACCAGTTCAAACGATTTCAATTTTGAATCTCATAACTTCTGGTAATCGATTACACCAATGTGGTAATCGATTACCAGTTCAAAAATTTCCTTTTGAACTGATTTTACCTTATAAAAACATTTCCCTTAAATTTTATATTTAAGGCCAAGTAACTCGCAAATTCTAGAATTCTTTTAACATTTTATCTAACTAGACTAATACTTATCTAATACACCTTCTTGTCTTTGATCTTGTATTAACCTTGCTTCTTGATCTTGTATTGACTTTGTTGTCTAGCTCTTTCTTTTGCCAATTCCTTTTGTCAATTTAGTGAACTCATTTTCTTTCCATTGGCATCATTAAAAGCTGCATATAATATATCTAGAAGTATATGCATCTACACCAACATACTTGGAATTAAACGTCTTTGACAGTCTTTGTTTTGCCTTTACCCTTTAAGACAAACACAAAGGGCTTTTAGTTTATCTTGATGACATTATCCTAGCAGGTACTGATTTAGATGAAATTTCCACTATCAAGCAGCAACTTCATCATCATTTCAAAATTAAGAACTTGGATCATTTAAGATACTTCCTTGGTCTGAAAGTTGCTGGATCTCACCTTGGAATTACTCTCCCAAGGAAATATGCATTAGATCTCTTTTCTGACTTTGGTCTTCTTGCAAGCAAACCTGCCCTACACCAATGGTTAGATCCTGAAAACTATCTCATGAGGATAATGCTCCCTATTCTAATGTTGCTAGTTACAGGAGATTGGTTGGCAGACTCTTGTATCTCACCACTACTCGGCCAAACATCTCCTATGTTGTTAAACACCTTAGCCAATTCATGGCTTGTCGTACTATTCAACATTAAAAGGTTGTTATTCTTGCCTTGAGATATCTCAAAGGTTCTCCTGGTCAAGGAAATTTCTACCCCTGCCCTTCCAGCCTTCAATTAAAAGACTTCATTAATTTTTATTGGGGGACTTGTCGTGACACCAAAAAATCTATCAATGGTTATTGCATCTACTTGGGAGACTCTTTAATTAATTGGAAATCAAAGAAACAAAGCACTATTTCTATATCTTCCTCTGAAGCGAGGGTACCGTGCTTTAGCTATGAATATCTGTGAACTTCAATGGCTAACATTTTTGCTACAAGATCTTGGCATTCAATTTGTTACCCCTGCTCTTATCTATTGTGATAGTCAATCTGCGCGCCACATTGTTGCTAATGTTTTGTTCCATGAAAGGACAAAGCATTTGGAGATAGGTTGTCATCTTGTCAGGGAGAAGTTACAAGATAAGTTGTTTTCTTATTTCCAGCCAAAACTAGTTTGATAATCTCTTCATAAAACCCTTGGATCTAGCTCCTTTTATTCATCTTTGTCCAAGCTTGTAGTTCTCGATATTTACTCTCCATCTTGTGGGGGTATTGGACAATGTGTCTGCTAAAGCAGATAATTTTGTTAATTAGTTTTAGTCAATTTTCTGTTAGTTTTTTAGTTAGTTTTCTAGTTGTTTAGTCTTAGTTGTCCCTTGGTTGTTGTTGGTTCCTTAGGTGTTATATATTTGTATCTTTTCTTTCCTATTCTTACACATAAAATACAATTACATAATACATTCTCACATTCTCTTCAACAACAAATATGTTTTCTCTCATTTCTTCTTTCTTTCTTTTATCATTTTATAGTTTCAGGATGTTATCAGCATATAATGCAACACTTGTAGAGTGATGGAGACTTATTCATTGCCACACATATTTGGTTTCTCAGGTTCTCAGAAGTTGATATTTGCCCAATAAATCCATAGTTGCACAAACAAAGTTATATGTGATTGAGTATTTCTTCCATAAAATGGTTGATTGATCTGGGCTCTTATTGGAAGATAGGTGATGGTCACATAGTTTTATATCTTGGGTGGTAATTAAGTGGGTTCCTACAGTGACAGATGGTAAACTCCACTTAGGTGGGAATAATGCTCGTGGAATCTAATTAGACTATGACCTGATAGATACATCCTTAGTGGAGTGGGACCGCGTGAAACATTGCTACTATTTTTCAACCTTTTGAGTCAAAAAAAACTTCTCAAAATTCCAATAAGGAGAATGTGGGGTGAGCATGAGCTTAATTTGGAATCATAACGCACATGTAGAATATACTGCTAAATAAAGTTATAACCTGATAATGGAGCATAAATTTAACTCAAATGCTTCTAAGAGTAATCAAAATAGATATTTGTGGGAAAATATTTATGTTGTAAAGCCTTTACTTTGTTTTAATGAACTCATTTGGAGAGCTTCACATAATATATTGTTGATTAAGTAAAACCTCATTGAATGAGGAGTTAATGTTGATCCTATATGAAACTACTGTGGGGAGGTGGTTGAATATGTCACACATGCTCTCTTAATATATAGGGAAGAGACAATGATATGGTTTGTGTCTCCTTTGAGTATCAAATTTGACCCTAATGTTTATATTTGTTTAACTCATTTGATCACAAATACTAAACCTGAATGATAAAGACCTATCTGACTTGGTGTTTAGGAAGATTTGGTCCATCAAGTTTTATGCTTAATTGTCAACGCCAGCCTTAGGATTCGATGTGCTTAACATCCCAACTCATGGCGCCTATAATGGGCGCAACCCCTTAAGCTAGATGCGGCTCTGGGAATCCTTAAGGAAATAAAGTTGCGCCCTTGTTAACAGCTATAGCTTTTGGCCAAAGGGTAAGCGCTTGATCCAACACAAGTATCGAAGAAACCAGTGGCTCTTTCACTTGAGGAGAATGGAAATTAAACAGGTACTTGCTAAATTTGAATCTATGAGATGGATGCACCAATTAGATACACCTAAAATCCAAGTGTCCAATGTATTGTTTCCCCAATGGAAGCCACCACATCCATGGGATTTGTCAAAACAAATTTCAATGCCTCTATGTGCATCAATGTAGGAACTAGGTTTGGAGTCGTCTTTTGAGATGCACAAGGTCATGCACTTGCGACTTCAACACACTTCAAACATGGAGATTTTGATCCTAAAGTGGCAAAACCCATATGTCTTAGTTGAGCAATTCCTTCCTTAAGGTGATTTTTAGACTAATTTTAAAGAGCTCCATATGACTTGGAAACAAAAGAAACACTCCTTCTCTTACTTCCATGAAATTCAAAAAGTCTTTCCAGCTATTTTGATATATTTCTTTGTCCCATGTGACTTTTATTTGCAATATTGTAGCTAGGGATGCGAATAGGTCAGGCCATGCTTTGGTTAAATAGGCCATGCTTTGGTTAAATAGGTCTGGCCTGATTTATAAATTTAGGGCCTAAGTATGGCCTATTACCTGTAAAAGGCTTTTTGTAGGCATGACCTGTTAACCTATTTAAAAGTCCATTTCTAAATTAAAGAATTCCTCAGGCAAGCCCAAGATTTTTTTTATATTGAAAGGGGCAAAAACCAAACAAGCCCAAGATATTTAACAATATGATATGAGTTGGATAGAACTTATTAGCCTAAAGAGCTGGCTCATATTTTAGACTAACCCATAATAATTTAGATTTAGCTAAATATGAACCCAAATTAAAAACATGAAAGCTGGTGAGCAATAAAGAAATAACAGAGAGAAAAAAAAGAGAGGTTAAACCCTAAAATCTAAGGATGCTACAACGGAATAGGAAAGCGGGCTCGAAGGCTCGCAACCAAAAGAGGCCCATGACAACGGAACAAGCAGATCCACTAGCGGCAACATATGTGGCTTCGTGGCATGGTGATAAGGATATAGGAGCGGAGAATGGCGAAGATGCACTGGCGATAACATGGTGCGAAGAGGTTCCTTTTCGTTTTGTCAAATGGCGCATAAACTCTTTGATCAGGATAAACGATGAGAGGGTGAGAAGAGGGCTTTCCAGATGACTATCACTAGTAGTGGGCGAATTCATTGTGGAGAGCTTAGCTAGCGAACAGAGACATAGTGGAATGACACAGCATAACGGAGAAGGAGGTTAATCGAACTTCGATGGCGCATCGACACAATGGCGAGAGGCTTAGCAAGATAGCACAGTGGACGCCTTGTAGACATGGTGGTGGCAATGCCAAAATGAAAGAGGATGAAACAGAAAAGGTAAGAGCATAGAACCAAAACCTTAAACTACATCCTTTTTTAGTTTAGATGATCAAAACTTTGAATCTGTTTTTTTTTTATTTGAGTTGTTAAGAATAAAGGATCAAAAAAATGTTATATTACGTGTCAATCTTAATATAATACTATTAGGTTATTATTAATGTTGAAGTTATAGGATTTTGGATATAAAAGCGAAGAAGATTCGAGAAGAATAATTCATAATAGATAACCGATAATAGATTGATTGATGATGAATAGATTGATTACAAAAGACTGTACGACACTTATTTATACTGACCATACCAATATAGACTAGTAGTTAAGAAACAAATTGTAATAATTATCTAGAAATATGGAAACTAATCCTAGGAAATATTATAGGATTAAACTTAATCTTAACGGATATTCTTAAGATATATTATTCTAATATTCTAACACTCTCCCTCAAGCTAAAGCTTACTAAGCTTTAAGCTTGTTACAAATATACTCATATTAACAAAATTGAATATAACAAATCACAGGCCTAGATAGATTGCACTAGGAAAGCCGTGGGGCCAGATAGAGAACACTGGGAAAGTCGTGGGGCCAGGTAGGGTACACTGGGAAAGTCATGAGGCCAGGTAGATTGCACTGGGAAAACCACGGGGCCAAGTAAATTGCACTAGGAAAGCCACGGGGCCAGGCAGATTGCTCTGGGAAAGTCACGGGGCCAGGTAGATAGCTCTAGGTAGCTGCAAAATGCATCTATAGGTTCTAAAAAGCCATGGGTCTAGAACTGCAGGTAGAAGATAGAAAACAACCATCAGAGGAGGACATGGCGAGGCGAGTCCGCCGACGGCAAGAACGGCCGGAACGACGAAAAAACAGGAGAAAACAGCCGGAAAAAGCGTAACAAGGAGGAGATGAAGACAGAGCACACTGATAAATGTATGGTGGATGATTTGAAATCACGCCGGAAAGATACACGGCGGGGAGGCTGGAAATAAAAGAAAGGTATGAATATAGAGTGAGAGAGACGAACAAATAAAAGTTCCAAACTTTGGAACCCAACAACGGAATAAGGCCGAGACAGGTCATGTTGGATGGTACCGCTCTAATACCATGTTGAAGTTATAGGGTTTTGGATATAAAAACGAAGAAGAGGGGAGAAGAATAATTCATAATAGATAACCGATAATAGATTGATTGATGATGAATAGATTGATTACAAAAGACTATACACCGACACCTATTTATACTGACCAATATAGACTACTAATTATGAAACAATCATAATAATTATCTAGAAATATAGAAACTAATCCTAGGAAATATTATAGGATTAAACCTAATCTTAACGGATATTATAAAGATATATTAAATATATTATTCTAATATTCTAACAATTAACATAAAGGAAAAACTATATTTTAACATATTATTATATATTTATATTATAATTATATAATTTTTTTAATTTTTTATATATAAACAGGTCAGCCTATCAGCTTGATAGGATTTTTCATAGGCCTAAGCTTAGCCTATTTAAATATATAGGCTTTAGAAAAAGCCTGAGACTGGTCTCTTTTCTAAATAGGCCACAGCAAGGCAGTCCATAAGCCCCTATCGGATAGCCTAGCCTATTTCCACCCTGATTACAGCTCATGGTTTCACAAAATTAACATTTTCTTTAAAGTCCATCGAGGCTTTATTAAAATTGTATTTAATAAACTTTAATGAGATCAATGATATGCAACACTTGGTTGTTACCCTTTTACTCTTACAGTCTCTTTAAGCTCAAGTTGAATAAAAGTTCCATTTTAACCCTAAAAAAATCTTTATCAAAATTGTATTTTCCTTTACTTCTTACATTTAATAAAAATAATATATTTTAGTTATATTAGTTTCTGTAGTGATTTTTAATAAAAGATTCCTGTGAATCAATCTGGGACTAGAGTAAAGTCCTCTTGGTAGGTTCTAGAATAATTTTGTGTACTAAGAAGTAAGAAGTAGGAAAAGAAGAAGAAGAATAAACAATAAAATAAACAAGGAACTGAAAATTGAGTGAAGAAGTAAATTAAATGACAAATTTCAGACTAAACATACTTTAGAATCTTCTCAAGTTAGCAAGTAGTCTTTGAAAGTGTAAAGACAGTATGCTTTTCGAGTAATTTCTAAGTATGCAGAGTGAAATTGTGTTTTTGACTTCTGACTTACCCTATTTATAGACTTTCCTATCTAACGGTAAACTAATTTACAACAGACACATAGGATATCTTTCTAACTGCCTACTCTCTGATCAAACAGGTGTCTCTTCTTCGTTTCTTCAACCAATCTCTTTGTCAAAAACTTTGTAACCATCTTGACTTAGTTTCTCCTTTCAAAGTCTAAATTTATCTTCAGCTTCTAAAAACTAAGTCCTAATCACTGACCAACTTGACCTTCTTTTTCAAATTGCTATTCGAAAAATACAACCAAAGATGTTGTATGAAAATACTTCCAATTTTTCGAGTACTATATGAAAAATTATGTCTTGGTAAGATTTCTATAAAAAAATTCTTCTTTTTATGCTTTTATTAAAAAAAAATCAAAGAAAAGATGTTCTCTGTTTACTTGATTTTTTTAGAAAGTCATGCCTCTTTGTTGCATATTATTTTTCGAATTTCTATTCGAATAAGATCCCAAAAACTAACAAAGATACTATCAATTTTAACTTAGTTGTATTTGAAAACAACATGTCTTTCAGAATGATAACTTTTAAATCACTTCTTAGATTCCACATCCATCATCTTTTTCGAATTCTATCAACATAAAATGTTTTATCAAACATAAAACACTTAGTGAAATTTCTATCACCGACAGATGCCACAAACATTATATTTTTCGAATTTTTTCAGTCGAAAAGGCCCTATTGAATAAAAGGACTTAGTAAAATTTCCACCATCAACAATTAGGGAGTAAAAGTATATGATTTTTTTTTTTTTTGCTCTTTTAAATGAATAAAACTGAATGAAATTTAAATAGAGATTTAATATAAAAAATGTCATATTTTAAGGATCAAAATTCAAACACATTTAACCCTTAAATTTATTTATCATTGATAGAAGCAAAACATTACATGGAGATTTTCAAGTGAAGTATGTAAATAAAATCAACACAAATAACGTTTATGTAAAAATTACTATTAATTTCATGCATATGCAATTTATCACTTTGTCTAAATTAAAAGTCATATAATTCTATAATTTATTTTGCAAAAGCTACATGATTATGAGTTAAAAATAAAAATTGTGGTTTATCAATTATTATGATCAATGTTTTAAAAACCAGATCGATGAATAAACCTATGAAGCCACTGATTCACAGTTCAATGATTCATCCGTGGTTGAACCCTGATCGAATCGGTATAAATTAAATATATTTTTTCTTTCAACTACCTTACCAAACACAACTGAAATAGTTTCAGCTACTAATTTTAGCTTTCAACTAGCTGAAATGACTTATCAAACATACTAACAATATTTGGCCCAATCCACATATGAAACATGAATCCAGTGTGCCGGCTCAAATGAAAACTAGTTAGATAACAAGAGAAAATTACTGAACAATATTTGTCTTGTATCGTATGAAAGAACACTTGTACGTTACACTCAACGCTGTACATCTATGAAGGCAACTAAAGAAGTTAAAAATCAATCACCTTCCCCATATCCCGTGTAACTACTATTTACATTCTATCAGACTAAAATTGGACGCAGATTACAACAAAGAAATATGATGGCAAAGCACTACAATCAGCACCATCATATGTTTATGCATGAGTGAGTCCTAAAAAATTGATTACACAGCCACTTCCATGAGTTCTACAGCTTTACAGTCCGGTCCAGACTCCAGATGTTCCGGACACCTCCACATCAATATTATCATTATTACAATTTTTGTTCTCACCATTATCATTGTTGACCTTATCTTTATCACCACCATCATCTTCATTATCACAACTGCCACGTATCTCAATATCATCAGCTTGGTTACCTTTTTCTGAAGGGGTTTTATTATCATGAACACAGTCCCCATCTTCAGCAACACCATCACACCTCACAAATTTCTCTTCAACATTAGGTTCATTAAAATTCTTACTAGGAAGAACGTCATGACATGAATTAGCAAAACCAACAGAGTCCACATCTTTAGCCTTAGATGGGGACATGGAAAGCTTTGTGCTAAAGCTATCAGTAAATATAGTCGAGGTTATATCAGGCTTTGACTTTATATTAACCCACCTGTCCCCTAACCAATCCCTAGATATTCTTAGATCCTTCTTGCGCACTTTCATTAGCAAGCTTTCACCTGATACCACCAAAAAAATTCTATTACCAAATGGAGAAGGATAAAATAATTCGAAGGAAGGGCATGAAAATAACATTAAAACAGCATACCAAGAAAGTAGACTTGAACACTATCATCACCACAGTTGTCATTTCTAGTTACAACCCCCTCCCACCAGCCATCACTCCACCATGCATCAACTGCAGTTCCAACCTCAATGGTCAGCTCTTGTTCCTCATAAGTTGGAGCTGGCCTGATGGTGGGTCGGCCAGAATAGCCTCATCCCAAGTTTATCAACCTTGGTCAACTTGAAAGCAGGGATCCACTCCTAAAAGATGGAGAAGATTGGGTGAAGGTTTTGAATTCAAAAGTGAACAGTGTAAATGGTATGCATTTAGGGAATCTATACAATCTTTTCTTTGGAGTATTTTGTTTTATATTTGGTGCCATGACTTTATTTTATGACATAAATTGTAGAAGTCATAAACCATATCATATTTGACTTGGCATTCTGACCCATACTATTATTGGTCATCCCATTAACCTCTATAATTAAAACAAAAATGAATTTCTTGTACTGCACTAAGTAACTCAAATATCTGCATAAAACATTCCTAAATAATCTTCTGTCATTCATACATAGCATTACTTAGCAGAAGAGATCAAGCAATTTGTTTCAAAAATATTTCTAGCACACAGTTACTCCCATGAGAGTCTATTTAGTTTTGAACAAAAAAGACATTTTAAGCAGTAGAGCTTTATTATTAAGTAACCGAGAATAGTTTATTCAGTTGAATATGGGAACCATGATTAGTCCAGCGTGTCTATATTCTACATTGAGCTTAAACTAGAATGATGTATAATTTTATACAGAAACTCATTATTTTATCACCTTCTGAAATTTAATTTAAGCCCAAACTACAAGGATTAAAGAACAATTTTTTACTTACTAGTTGCTAGAACTATAAAATCTAAGATATTTTATTTTGGGTCATGATAAAACCTTAAATAGGAACCTTACTTATTTATGCACATATTTAAAGATAGGTCCAAGTACTAACATAAAAAATGTAGAATATCTCAAAAACTTGACTATACCTCAAGATATCCACTTACATCTTCATCCTGAACAACATCATATCGGACTTTCAGTTGTTTCTGGGCTACCTGCACAACTGACCTGAACCAGCAGCCTCTGATGCCACTATCTTGACAAAGCAACTCTATCTTGTCATCAACCTTGTATGTGGGGTTATACGTAGGTTGACATTCAATCTGCTTAAGAGAAAACAATCTCCTATCTGGCCTAGCATAATTTACAACCTGGAAGGTTTCATAAACCATCATTTGCTAATTGCTTACTTCTAACTAACTTCCTAACTCCCTGTCAACCTATCCGAGACTGAGGAGACCCCTTATCACTTCTGCTCCACTTGGCTCCCAGCTTTGTATCATCACTTATATTCAAAACTTCATCTTCTTCTGTGAGGCTGTTGCTCTTGGAATCAGTGTTCTGGATAGAATCAAGGTGCAAGCAAGAAAGAACTGGTTGAGCATAGTAGCCACGCAGTTTACTCAAGTCAAAGGGTTTTACTTTGTTGCCTTTAAATTGTCTAAAGCACAAATGTATTCTGTCTGTTGAAGTGGGGGAAAAAGAAGTCATGCATTTTTCATAGTGTTCACCAGTTAAGACCGTGGCAGGACCATCTACACACTCTGCACTAATGACTTGAGAATAAGGTGTGATAAAAACTTCCCAAGGGTGAGGATTTCGTGCGCCCTTGACTTCCTGATTATGGTGAAACCACCTCACTTTAACCTTCTTCTGCCCCCTCCTGTCTTCATACATATCCTCTAAATAAGCAATATAATGTTTCTCTCCCTTGCCCATAACAAAAACAAAGGATCGAATCTGGATATCAGAAAGAATGTAAATGTGAGATAAAAAGACCATCTAAACATTATGTTCATATATCAAAGGAGACTTTTTTAGCTGGTTAGGTTGGGTTGGGGGGTGGGGAGATCACGTAGGAGTAAGAAATTATCTGGGTAGTTCCCTTGATTTT
Source organism: Sesbania bispinosa (assembly GCA_026901365.1). Lineage (NCBI taxonomy): Eukaryota > Viridiplantae > Streptophyta > Magnoliopsida > Fabales > Fabaceae > Sesbania > Sesbania bispinosa. The sequence continues at coordinate 3,561,984 of QLOH01000008.1, read as the reverse complement.
TAGTTCAAGGGCTTCTTACCGCTATTTTGATGCCATTGCTGCAAAAAGCAGGATAATGCATGAGTTGCTTGCCACATGTCCACGCAACTCCTGACCAAACAATGTCTGAATTGGATAATTTGGAGTTACTCTTTAGAATGTCCTGGGAAAGAGGAGTATGTGTTTGTCATAACTATTAACTAGAAACAGTATAAAGGAAAATAGAATAAGGAAGAAAAGGGGGAAAGAAACAAAAAGTGATATACCTTGTCATCAGCTATTTGTGCAGACAGACCAGTAACTTCATTGACAGAGCCATTTGTGATCTCATGAGCTAGTACCAAATTATGACCAGGAAATACTGTAATTTGAAATTAAAGAGATGAAGGGGGGAACATGGGAGAGAGAGGGAGAAAATTACTAACAAGATGTTAGACGGACTTCCACTATTATTTTTTTCTGTTTGAGAACATCTACTGTTTCCATTGGAGGAACAAAGGAACTTTATTAGAAAGAAGAAAGAATACTAGTAGAGAGGTGGATAATTTTTTCTCCTACAGAACAAGAATAAGAAAAATACGATAATATTAAAGAAAATTGCCAGTGCAGGAGTTCTCCAACCCAAACCTCATATATGACAGAGACTCCTTAGTCCTTACAATTCACAGTACGATAACAACTCACTGAAAAGACCGATTTACTTATATATGAAGTATTATGCAATTCTACTACAGATGACAGCACAAAATATTTATTGAACCACATCCATATCATTTTTCTTACACAAAAAACATATCATTGTTCATTAGTCTATATCATTTTATGGTACTCATAAAGCCATATCATCTTTATATTATTTTGCAAATTATTGTTCAACCTACAATAATCAAAACATTATAAATGACAGACATTGGTACCATTATCATTGCCATTTCTCGGACCCAAAGCAAGGTTTCCTGTCACCAAGAGCTGTGCAATGGGCTTCTCTACTGTCCTTGAATCGTTCGAGTGGGAACACTAAACAATGCTAGTTGTGCTACTGACAAGGACAGGACAACGACACCATGATCATTTCAACTTTTTAAATTCCATGGTATCAGTGGCGTTTGCCGGTTGGCCACCCATATAACTGTTAAATGAGATATATTCTTGTACCAGACGTCCACATATCTGCTTTTCGATTTCCAGTACAGGACTGGAAAATCCCAGTTAAAAAGTTCCTCCACCTTAGACTAGATAGCGACCACCTGGTATTGATTGATTAGTTTCTAATTAATCTATTTTTTCCAATAATTCCCAAACTGTAACTCCCAATAAAAAGGGGGCAACTGCTTTTATCATCCCTTGAATGTTTAAACTGTAATTTGTAATTGGTGGATGCTAAAAAATCCTCTCCTCAGGCCATGCCTGTTTTCATTTGTATCACATATTGGCATAAGGCAGTGAAAATGTAAACTCATTTTTCACCGATTCAATACAACAGGGAAAAAGATCATAACATATGCCTTTGAGAAAATCTTAACAAGAATGCATCTTATTACGATTTCTTGCACATTACCTTTCCAAAACACGACAGGCTCTAAGGATTGAAATAAAACTGCATAACGATAGGTGATAATAAGGTATATTGGAAACTAAATCTAGTTGACAACAAAACAAAAGCAAGTACATGAATACACATGCAGACACCATGTATAACAAAACTATGAATCATAAAAAATTTCCACTGGGATGAAGATCGGTGTTAATTTTTAAGTGCATTCATTTTCTCCCTCAGGTAGTAGAGTTTAGCCCTTCTCACTTTCTTCTTGTCAAGCACCTTTATCTCCTTTATGTTAGGTGAATACCTATCACACACAGCCCAAAGATCAGGCATTAAACACTAAGTAATATGATTGCAAACACAGTGCAAATTAAAAGATCAAAACACAAAACACGACCCTAACCCTCCCCTCTTCTTCCAACCCAAAATAAAAGTAATCAACAAAGCATATGTGATATGACAGGCTGAAAAGGAGGATAAAGAAAGGGTCATTAATAGTAGTAAAATCACAAAAACTCATCTAAATCGCATTTCTACAACTCAAATTCAAGCTCATAAATGAAAAATAGTTCAAGCGCATACATTAGAGAAAATTAATAGTTACAGTTCTCTACATTTAAAAAGAAATTCAAATTTTTCCCTATAGATAATGCTGGTGGAAAAAAAGATCGAACTGGGCACCATGCACACATAAGCACAACACATAAAACTTATATTCCAATAACAAGTATTTTCTCTAAACTCTAAAGTAATACAAGGTGCATTTGAACAAGTTTTGATAAAAGTATTTTATGGTATAGATTTATTTTAGAAGCTTCTCTTTCTAGCTAATTAGAAAGCACTATAACTGCTTTTTTTCTTGGTTTTAGCTCTTTTTCAAAAAAATTACCTGATTATCTTAAAATTTTGAAGACATTTTTCAATCAAAAAATGTTTTGAAAAAAGCACAAACAACAAGCCCACAACTAGAATTTCAAATAATTATCATCACCACATGATCAGGCTCTTGGTGAAGCAATTCTTTTTATCATCTTTTATTCTTATGGTCAAGTGAAGCAATTTCAACATCACACTCCTCCAATGCCAAAAAATGAAGACAGGATGCTGTTTTACCAGTCCAAAATAGCAGATCTGCTTCAAGTATGGGAAGGTAATACTCACAGTGGAAATAGAGACTCGATGCCAACCCCAGCCACCAGCCTCCTAATTCTGAATGTAGTATTGAGTCCAGCATTACGCCTTGCAATAACGATCCCTTTTATGATAGAAACACGCCTCTTGTTCTCAGGCACTTCCTGTTATATCAGACATGGCAGTAAACAAAAGATCATATTATTATCACAAACAAGAAAAGAAAAGAAAAGCACAAATATAAATAAGTCTTCAAAAACAAACTTTCATACCACTTTGAGTTGCACAATATAACCAGGCTTTATATCAGGTATCTCCCTCTGCACTTTCACCTCCTCTACAGTTTCCTTGTCTAAAATCTAAAGGATATAAATACCAACAAATTTTATGAATGATAAAAAATGAATGTTCTTATATAAAACAATACAGAGTAGTCACATGCCTGCATAATGTGCCTGGCAGTTTTGTCTAATCTCTTAAATTTGATGCGAGGGGGCACTTCAAGTTCCGGTGTGGAACTATCTTGAGAAGAAGAATCAACGGAATTTGTCTCTGTTGACATAAACCTGCTACAGAAAGAAGGCATGATCGTAGCAGTCTGCTGAAACATAGCCATTCTAGAATTTCCAACCACCGATGCTAAACCATTGCCAAAGACAAGTCTTGAGGATGCATCAGTCTGAGGGAATACCTACATAAGAAATTATGACAAAAGCAAAAAGCACTTATAAGAGCTTATAATCCCATACAGTCAAAGCCTATAAACCAAGGTCACACTTCATAAAAACTAAACTGAAACATAGAAGCATGAAACAACACAACTCTAAATACTTATGTCATTTTCAATTTTCTTAATCATTCAATCATGCAAAAGTAACATGAAGGAAATAACAGGGCATAACATAAAATTGTAGTATGTGATATTATGATCTGTAAATTAACAAGCTTCCTATCACACTTCAGGATTATACGATATCAATAGGCACGCCGTACACACATTATAATATCATGTAGTTATAAATCTATAACGATAGGACTGTGTAGGAAATGAATGGAAAGAAGTGATGCTTACGGAGTTCGGAGAAAGACGAGAGGCAAGGTTCGGGAAAGAGAGTGACCGCGCATAGGTCGGAACTTGAAATTCCGGTGGAGATCGAGTGATGGATGATCGGAGTAGAGACGATAAGAGCCTGCGTGAAGCCATATCAGAGGGACAAGGAGAAAAGCCCAGTGGTTAGGGTTTATGGCTTGCGAACGTGCTGGTGTGTAATGTGCAAGTACAACTGTGCAGTTTGGGATTAGGGTCATGGATCGGGAAAAAATCGGATGCCTGACCCACAACCCGATTAACTTTAGAGATCGGATCAGTTTTTGGGAATTACTTTTCCCACCCCTTTTGCTATCCCCACCCCTTTTGCAATTTTTAAGAAAAAAAAATAGAGGAAATTTTGAGGGGAAATTCTATGGTATGAATTTCTCTCTATTTTTTTAAATGGTCTTAGTATTTTTACAGTTACGAGACAATATTTAATTATTAGAATTTGTATTTTTAATTTTTGAAAAAACTTTTTGACCCCCTATAACCATTATCTTTGTATTTTTTATTGTATTCCCCCATTTTTCACATTCTCATTTGCAATACACATGTGTCTCATATAAAATCTACTTTATGTCTTCGAAATAATTTAGGACGGAATATACGACTTGTTCTCATGTAGTTTTGGTTTTTACGCCTTCATTCAATAAAAAAAAGTAACAAGAAGGTACCAAAACCCTCTCTAGCCGGAGGGTACCAAATTGCGACCCAATTTTGAATTACCAAAGTTTAGAGAGAAGCTTGACCCTCCATTTGTGTTTGTGCATGACCCTATCGCCAATGAGGCGTTTTGCGAGCTCCGATGCGAGTCGGCTTTTGCCGGAACCGGTGGGTTCAAAAATCACTATCACCATCTCTTTCTTCTTAGTTTCGGATGCGGTGGCAGGAAAACGCCGACAGTGACTGGATGAGAGAGGAACTGCTCGGAATAGTGGTCTCTCCGGGAGACGGAGGCATGTGAGGAGACTGCACACTCCATTGTTAAGCATCTTCGGCGTTTTCAAGCCGAACTGCACAGCGAGCACTTATCAAATTCAAAAGATATACCAAAAATATTAGATTAGATAACGGGGAGATATTTCTAATTTCTTTTTTCTCAAGTACTTTTCGAGTTACAATTTTTTAAGGATAAATTCTCTGATTTTTTCAATGTGAAGGAAAATGGAGTTTCTTTTACCTTTGCTTGGGTGAAAGGAAACAAAAATTAACAAATAAAGAAAATTAACATTCAAAAGAAAAAGAAAAACACTCAAAGAGAACATTTGAAATTCTTATATTTTTTATTTTTTATTTTGTCATTAACCACAAAAGAAAAAATTCAAACTAAGAAGACCCTTGATTAGGCTTTATTTCATAACATATGTTCTCAATTTTCGAACCAAGTTTTCATGAAGAAAAAAATATTTTCTTCTTTTAGACGGTCACTTAGAAGTCATCGAACCAAAAACAAATAAAAAACTTCATTTGGTGTTCATTTTTTATTTTATTTTTTTTCAGTTTTAACTATAAAAATATAAATTTATTTTTATTTAAACTTTTTTCTATTTTTATATAAGACTTTAAAAATGAAAAAATGAAAATAATGTGACATGCTTATAATTTAAATAAAATATGAAAAATAGGAACATATATCAAACGAGTATTTCAATTTTCTTTTTCTCAATCTAAATATAAAGTCTGAATTGAGGAGAGAAATTAAATAAGATTTTTGAATTTAAGGTTATATATATTTTAAGCTTAATGGATATACAATAACAATATAAAAAAATTATACGGTCATCTAATAATGTATTATCATATTATTTAATGAATATGACATTTCATGTATTATTAAACTTAATAAATTTTGTGGCAATATTTGAATAACAATATAAAACTATTTTTTTTACACTAACAACGCATACCTATTAAATTCATATATTTTCAGCCTATAAAAATATTTTTTTTTATGAAAATATTATTTCATGCTCTCATGATCTCATACTTATTTTATGTAGATGATAGTATAATTTTCACTAGAACAATCATGGAGGAAGAAAATTGTCTAAAAAAACTTTGTGCCTCTTAAAAATGTACTTTGGGACAACAAATCAATTATGATAAATTAGAACCATCATGTAATTGTAAATTGTAATTTTTCTAGTTTCAAAATAAATCAACTTGAGAGGCTTTTTATATATAAAGCCAACTAAAAGTCTTGATAAACGTATGGATTTTCTAGTCTTGGTATGTAGATCAAAAACATATATTTTCAATTTTATTAGTTTTAGAAGAAGTTATTAAAGGGTTGGAAGGAGAAGGCTTGAGCAAGGAAGTTTTCAATTGGCCAAGCAATCTCCACATTCATTATACGTTGCTTTAGATTTCCTAACTCTATGCTTTCAAATAGAAAGGATCATGACAAGGTGTTATTGGTGTGGTGATTCAGAGGGTAAACTAAAATGCTACACTGGATGAACTGGGGAAAATTGGCTGAATCGAAAGGGTGTAAAGGGCTCGGTTTATTGGAGAATCAGTCTGCTAAAGCAGATAATTCTGTTAACTCTGTTAATTAGTTTTACTCATATTTCTGTTAGTTGTTAGTTAGTTTTCTAGTTGTTTAGTCTTAGTTGTCCCTTAGTTGTTGTTGGTTCCTTAGGTGCTATATATGTGTATCTTTTCTTCTCTGTTCATACACAAAAAATACAATTACAGAATACAATTCTCACATTCCCTTCAACAAAAAAAAAAGTTTTCTCTCCTGACTTCTTTCTTTCTTTTTCGTTTTATGGTACTAGGTCTCTAATCCAGAGAGCTCTGTTGCGCCTACTCATCATGGCTGAAGAAGAAGTGAGAAAAGAACATACTCCATCAATCATCAAAGGAGAGTCACAGAATCTTTACTACCTGCATGTTGGTGAAAATCCTAGAGTCATCATCTCAAGTCCTTTTATTGATGGCAACAACTATCATGCATGGAGCAGGGCGATGATGAGAGCCCTCCTTTCAAAGAACAAGTTTCAATTTGTAGATGGAATAGTCACAGAACCAACCCTTACTGATCCCCTGTGCAATTCTTGGGTAAGATGTAATACTATTGTTATATCTTGGGTAGCCAAAACCCTTTTCCCCACATATAGCTCAAAGCATTGTCTACATTGACAATGTCCAAGATCTTTGAAGTGATTTGAAAGAAAGATTCTCCAAGGGAGATGATTTCAGAATTTTAAACCTTCTGCAGGATGTTCACTCGATCAAACAAGGTGAAAGAGACACGTCTGCTTACTTTACTGACTTGCAAATATTAATGGAGGAATTGGACACTTTGATGTCAATTCCTTCATGTTCTTGCACTATCAAATGTTTATGTGAATTAGTCAAGACAATAAAGAAATATAAGGAAAATGAGTATGTCATATGCTTCCTAAAGGGACACAAGGACTAAAATTTCACCAAAAGTCAGATTTTGATCATGGAGCCACTATGAAGCATCAATAAGGCCTTCTCCATGGTTATACAACAAGATACACAAATAAGTTGATCATCAGTTCAAGAATCTATATTACCAACTTCACCAATCCCAAGAATACCTTTTGGGGAAAACCAGTTGCGGGAAGAGGAAGAGGAAGGTCCAATTTCAGAAACTTCAGCAACACCAATCAGAAAGTATACTCCTTCTATGGGAAAGAAGGTCAAACCATTGAGACATGTTATTTCAAACATGGATTCCCACCTAACTTAAGGTTTAAGAACAAGAATATCAATGTTTTTGTTAATTTTGCTAGCTCAATTGGTTCGAATGATACAAATGTTGATAAGGTGCCTAATAAGGATCAAATGAGTCCAAAACACAACTTGACCACTAAACAGTATAACCAACTAATTGAATTGCTCAAGAAATCCAATTCTGATGGAATCCTACACACTGTCATCCAATTCCAACAGGAACCAGGTAAATCATTTCTAACACAGCAAGAATCCAAATGCAACAACAACATTTGGATTCTTTATAGTGGTGCTACCGATCATGTCTGCAGAGATTTATCTCATTTTATCACTTACAGAAGCATAAATCCTATCAAGGTGAAGCTCTCCAATGGAAACATTGCTCATGCCAACATTCCTTAAACTGTTATTATCTCTAACAAATTATGCCTTAATGATGTCCTCTTAATACCTAAATTCCATTACAATCTTATTTCCATTAAAAGGTTGGTTGATTCCTTAAACTGCAGATTAACTTTTGATAAATCCTTATGTCTTATACAGGACCTCAATACTCAGGAGTTGATTGGTCTTGCTAAGGCTCAAAGAAATCTTTAGATCCTTCACAAACCAAGTTCTTCAAAAGACCTAAGCCACTGATACCGATGTCCCTCTTATACATGCTTCAAAGAATCTTGTTAACTCTTTTGATCTTTAGCATTTTAGATTGGGACACCCTTCTACAATTGTTTTTCATCAAATAAATAGTCAATGTCCTTATGTGAAATCTCATTCCAATCATGTTTGTGAATATTACCCTTTTGCTAAGCAATCTAGATTGCCTTATCCTGTTAGCATGACTACTTTGATTCTTGTTTTGATTTAGTGTATATGGACATTTGGAGACCTGTTCATATCACTTCTATACATGGATATAGATATACTATTGTTGATGATTTTAGTAGCTATACTTGGATTTTTCTCATGAAATCCAAAGGTGAAACTAGGACATTAATACAAAATTTTAACACTATGATCTTCACTCAATTTAATAAAAACATCAAAATTATTTGAACTGATAATGGATTAGAATTTTCCATGGCAGAATTTTATCACAAAAGGCATTCTACACCAAACATCTTGCATTGAAATACCACAGCAGAATGTTATTATTGAGAGAAAACATCATTTGCCTAAAGTCTATTGGACTTATGCTATCAACCATGATGTCCATCTCATTAACAGAATGCCCACTCAGGTTCTTAAAGGAAAATCTTCCTTTGAAATTATGTACAATAAACTACCAACATACTTGGAATTAAAAGTCTTTGACAGTCTTGACATTAAGCTGAACATGAGCTTTCTGATCACTTATCCGTTCAGACTTTGGTATGGGCACTCCACCATACATGGGAACATAATCACCATCAGTGACTATATCCCATAGATTTATGTTGTTGCTCTCAATGAACAGTTTCATACGATCTCTCTAGTAATGGTAGTCAACATCATTGAAAGTTGGAGGCCTTGTCATAGAGGCTCCTTTTGTGATAAAATGGCTTGTGCTTGTAGAGGTTTCCATTTGGATCTCGTTCTCAACAAGATCAAGTGCGTAATCCGAGGCTGAGCTCTGATGCCAACTGTAGGAACACACAAGAAAACGCTAGAAGGGAGATTGAATAGCATTTTTATAAAACTTAGCAGTTTTTCAGAAACCTTTCACAAACTAAGTTTATAAGTGTTCTGTTAGAGTGTCCCACCTCGGGGACGACCTCAATAAGTTAGGACCTCTAGGGCAACGCTACCTAGGTGAGCCTATTGGGCCACCTAGGAGAGGCCCATGATTAGCAATTTATATGGAGGGAACCTGTTCTTGACCTAGGAATCTGATATTTTCTCACTCTGAGGACTGTGTTCGGCGCCGTCTTGGTACCTGAGCTCGGTCTCTTAAGGACTTTTGAGAACAGATTGGCGCCCACCGTGGGGCGGCGGTAAAACTTCTCCCGCCGACCACATCGTTCATGGTTCACGGTTTTTATTTCTTGTAGAAGGGAAGTTCAGTTTTACCTTCTTTTCTCGAAGAAGGGTCAAGAGAGAGGAGATCCCCGCAAAAGGAATTTTTGTTCATGAAGTTGTATATGGTAATACATATTGGAGAGTTCGCTGCTCGTGAGATCCCCTTTTCTTCGCAGGTTCCATATTCTATCTCTTTGCTTATTTTGTGATGCAAATTAAATTTCACCTTTATTTGTATGGTTTGTTGTTGTTGGTTGACTTTAAGTTTGGATTGCTATTTTGCTTATGTACTATGCTATGCTGCGATGAACACGAATCAAGTTAATTTGGAGCATCTGATTTGTTTCTTAATGTTTTCTAACTTTCAAAATCATGCACCCATATGTGTAAATTATGACATTTCTATGAAATGATCTTAAAAATTTGTGTTTTTTGACATGCACTACAATACATTAAACTCGAATACTCTGAATAATGATTCAGTTATGTGATTTTGTGGTAATAGATCATCCAATAACAATTTATTATTATTATTATTATTATTATTATTTTATATTTTTTTGTTGCACAATATTATTAGCTGGAATCATAGATTGGAAGGACGAACAATATATGCCATACTTTTGTCACTTGTTGGTTGACAATCTGTGCAGTGGGTGTATCTTAAGATTTGTTGATTTTCGGTTCCTTTCTTGGCGAGTTGTTGTATAAAATTCAAGTTTTATTCCCATGAATTCCGACATTGTAGCCAATCAATTTAAATTTAGTCTTAATTAGCTCAGTCATTATTATCAGTTTAAATAAATCATATCTATAAATATGCAAGAAATAATCTATTTCAGTATTGTCAGATTTAATATGCAATAAACTTCAATTAAATCAAATAAGTTTCCTATTTTGATTATCATCATTAATAATCATTTATTGGTCAAATAATGTTATTTTATACGATTTCTTTTATTACCATATTAGGGAGCATGGACGTTAATAAAATGGATTTTGATTCTCACAATAATTTGACAATTATAGTTTCTAGACTTTGATTTTATCTCAATTTCATTGGACATTTGTATAGAGCTGGATCTCTTAAAATGAGGAAAAGGAAAAATTACTAAATCGTGTGTAATTAATTATTAAAATATATATATCTTCTTTCAAATAAATTATGATTTTGTATAATTTTATTAATTGGGCAGTTCTTGTAGTAGTTAAGAAGTATTTAATACGTTCAAATAAATATATTCAATTAATATCTTTGTTGCTTGGTAGTAAATTTTCCAATTTTAATTTTGATATTTTAAAATTTTAAAGATTTTTTGTATCAATCAGACAAAAATATTCTCCTTTCTTTTATTTGTGCTACAACCAATTTTAATGTTTTATTCTCATTATCGTGTAGTGATTTCATCCTCAATCTGTGCAAGTTAAGTGCACATTTTATAACTATAATTAAATCTATGAAAAACATGATTACACTTTAACTTGGAATGGCTATTATATTTAATTTAATAAAATTTAAAATTGTGATTTGAGTAGTAGATTATTGTTTGAGGCCAATAAAAAACTAGTTTAAGGTGATTTGACTAAAAATCAAAATTTTATTTAAATTATTTATTGAAATTAAAGAAAATAATAAATAGATATAAATATCACATGCATCTATCTTATTCAAATTAATTATTATTTTTATTTGATTGTAGAAAATATTAAGAAAGGAAAAAACGGATGTGTTAAGAAATACAACGTCATGTGTAGCATAATTAAAGTAGGAAATTATTTTTAAAATACTAATTGTAATATAAAGGTAACATAATATAACATGAAACGTTAATGTGTTTAAATTCTAATTTGACGAACCGATTATTATTTAAGGGCCCAATTATTGGAGATTTATTGATTTTTACTATCTTTCTTAATTGAGTTTTATTTCTATATGATTGGTAATTTAAATTTGTTCCTACATACAATATGACTTTAATTTACATTGATTAATTAGTTTAAATAATTTCTTATTGTATGATAATAGCATTATTCTGGCTATTTATTTTATATATGTGTTTAGTCCATGAAATTCAAATTTTACTCCCGTAAATCCTGATACTGTAGTCAATTATTAAAATTAATTGTCTTAAATAAAATATATTTAATTCTCATTACACATGCTTGTTTAGCCTTATTTAGCTAAGTGATTATAATTAATTTACATAAATTATATGTATAAATTTAACTTATCAATCTCACAAATATATGTAACAAATATTATGTTAGTATTGTCCAATTTAATATCTTCGTTAAATTTAATATGCAATAATATTCAACCAAATTAAATAATTCTCCTGTTTTTATTATCATTATTCATCTTTCATCGATTAAATAATGTTGCTTTAAATGATTTCTTTAATTATCATATTAGAAAGCGTGAATATTAATAATATGACATAATTAATTATAATTATTGTTTTAATTACTAATATAGATTCTTTTTGTTTGCAAATTACGCTCTCACAACCAATATGTTGGCATGATGGAGGAATGACCAACTATGAAGTCTTGTCTTTCGTCAAGTTTCTATAGAAAAATGAAAGAAATGAAGCTACAAACACCAAGTATATTGGTGTCACCAAGTACAGTTCGGTGGGATGATTGAAGCTACAAACACCAAGTAGATTGGTATCACCGAGAACAGCTCGGTGGGATGATTGAAGCTACAAACATCAAGTAGATTGGTGTCACCGATAACAACTCGGTGGGATGATTGAAGCTACAAAGACCAAGTAGATTCGATGGGATGAATGAAGCTACAAACACCAAGTAGATTGGTGTCACCGAGTACAGTTCGGTGGGATAAATGAAGCTACAAACACCAAGTAGATTGGTGTCACTGAGTACAGCTCGGTGGGATATATGAAGCTACAAACACCAAGTAGATTGGTGTCACCGAGTACAGTTCGGTGGGATAAATGAAGCTACAAACACCAAGTAGATTGGTGTCACCGAGTACAGTTCGGTGGGATATATGAAGCTACAATCCACCAAGTAAATTGGTGAGGACCGAGTATGAAGCTACTACAAATCCACCAAGTAGATTGGTGAGGACTGAGTAGGACTCGACCATGAGTTCAAGGTACTATGTTACACATGTAAAGGTATTTCCTAACTTATTTCAATAAGAACGACATATTTATGTGATTACTTGTTATTCATCGACATATCTTGCTTTTTACAAATACTTGTTAACTTGTCTTTTACAAATATATATAACTTGTTGAAGCATATGATAATTACTGAGGTAGTTTTTTATATGTTGAAATGATTATTATTAAAGTACTTGTTGTTCACTAGGAACTTAACGCTTACTTAAGTTCTTTGGATGGATCCTCAAATTCATAGGCATGTCTGTGGGAAGTGGTGCTGCAAATCCAACGATTCCAGATCAAATTGTGAAAAATAAACGGATCTGATTGAGCGACTCTTTATATCCTGTATATCTTAATTATTAGCATTGTATGGGATCGGAAAAATAGCGTCACTTCACCTAGGTACCTAATCGTTTAAAGTATCTCTACTCAACCTCAGGAGCTTAAGCCAACCTCTTAAGTACATCTCCAAATGCCTATTAATTCGAGCTCTTCTCCCTAGGCAAGCTAGGCTTGAGCTCGGGGGCCGTGTTCCATCTCGGGGACGACCTCAATAAATTAGGACCTCTTCGAGCTCTTCGCCTTAGGCAAGCTAGGCTTGAGCTCGTGGGGTTGTGTTCTGTTAGAGTGTCCCACCTCGGGGACGACCTCAATAAGTTAGGACCTCTAGGGCAACGCTACCTAGGTGAGCCTATTGGGCCACCTAGGAGAGGCCCATGATTAGCAATTTATAAGGAGGGGACCTGTTCTTGACCTAGGTATCTGATATTTTCTCACTCTGAGGACTGTGTTCGGTGCCGTCTTGGTACCTAAGCTCGGTCTCTTAGGGACTTTTGAGAACAATAAGACTTCTGACAAACTTAGGGAATGTCTGAGATTTGGTCCTTTGTCTGAAATACTTCAGACAGTGGATCTGAAAAATGTTTTCTTAACAGATTTTCACAAATGTTTTATATAAACTCAAGTTCAAAATCCTCTTCTTGTTAGATAAAACAAAATGTTAAGAGATAAGCGTTAGAGAAGCACTCAGCCAAGATTTATCCTGGTTCACTCACTCTACCACTATGAGCTACGTCCAGTCCCAAATCCAACTAGCTTCTATATTTTCTCCACTAATCTGAAACAGATTACAAGTATTGTTTTCACCCAAGCCTCTTCAGGCTCCAATAACAAGTATTGTTTGCACACCTAGCCTTTCCAGGTTCTTACAAGTATTATTTTCTAACCTAGCCTCTTCATGCTCCAAACTACAAGTGTTTTACAAAGAAAATGAACTTAGAACACAAAGTTCTTCGCTCAGAAAGATGTATAAAGAAAGAAGTGATCTAACACTAGATATGAAAGTTTTTATACAATCAGAGTAAATCTATAAATATTTTAGCAGAGTTTTTTTTTCAAAGAAATTTGTGTGTATGTTGCTTCTTCTTTGCTTCACAAAGGCCACTGATATTTATAGGCTTTGAGCAGAGGAACGTCGTTGAGAAGTCCGTCGAGAGATAGCATTTAATGCTTTTCATCCTGTTAAGACATAACTCTGACACAGTACAAGGTTGCAACATTGTTCTGATTTCTGCAACTCCTGCAGCGCAATATTTCCTCATTAGTGCTTGTATTTCAAATCTCAGCCAAAAGTGATATTTTGTCATTCCTAATTTGTGTTCTGAGGTTGCATGAAGGAATGAACCAGTCTTTGACTTGTCACGTTAGAAAAGGTCTTGGTTTCAGATAGTACTTCAATTTTCAAATCAGACTTTAGAAGATGCTTCAGAACTAGTTGCTTTAGAACGCCTTGAACACTTCAGACGAAGCTTCCTTCAGACCCTTGATGTACTTCAGACAACGTTTAAGGTTTCAGATGCTTATCATGTCTGAAATATTAGAACAATCATCAGTAAAAACTATGAAGTCTTAAAGAGTTTATTTTAAATTTATACTCATCAAAATTATATAATAGGGGTGTCTTAGACTCTCAAAGTCTTGAGACTCAACAAGAGCTTTGTCACCCATAGATGACATATTCGGTTCGAGCATGATTGCCTCTCGTGAAGGATATCTATGGCCTTGCACAAAAAAGAACACAAATTTAATATCTCTCTTTTGGACATAACTACTACTAATAATATATGTTAATATATAAGGCATATCTAGTAGGGCTACACATGGGTTGAGTAGAGCTGATCAACCCGCCTAACCCAACCCTATCCATGGTAAAAATGATGGGTCGAGTCAGGTCATCGAGTTTAATCTGGTTCGATGAAGCGTAACCCGATTGATTCAGGTTGGGTACCGGGTTTTCGCATGTCCAACTAAAACAACCCAACCTAGCCATAAATACAAAAAATTAAAAATAAAAAATTATATAAATACTAAAATATCTAAAAGTTTTTCAATTGGACCCAACCCAACCCAACCTAATTATATGTTATTTATGTGTTTCTTTCTATTTATTCTATTTATTTTCATCTTTCATTTTTTATGTGAACCCGACTACCCAACCTGAACATAATTGGGTTGGTTCAGGTTGGGTTTCACAAAAAAAAAAAGAGAAGAAAACCGACCCAACCCAAATTTCTTTAATCGGGTCGGTTCTAAAATACCCTTAAACTCAACTCAACCCGACCTATGAACACCCTTAATATCTAATGATTCATCTTATATGAGAGTGAAAGGGACAAATATCAGCCATCAAATTAAAACATAGGGTTAAGATTAAAATTCCCAATTAAACTAATCATGAGCTTTGCTCCTCTATTAACATCATTTTCCTTAAACGAGAAATACTGTCACGAATCCTGCCCTTTTCCCCCTACATTGTCAATCTTCTTAAATTCTCTCTACTTCTATGTGAGTTTAGTTTCAATCAAAATAACATAGCGTTGACCTAGATTCACATTTATTTCGGTATAAACCAAAAACACACTATAAGTCTCTTTTTTACTTTGGTGACTTCTTTATTTGCTATCCTTTTTTTCGTTAGTCATTGTCATTATTTTTTTTTCACCTTACAATCAAGGAACCCATTTTTCTTTTACCTTACAAACGTGCTCTCACTTGATGGGAGTTGATGTGATAGAAATAATGTATGGCAAGTTATTTGCTAACAAAATGTGTTTTCTCACTAAATATACTCGTGTTAATATATATTTTTAACTTAAAGGTTTCTATATTTTTTCAAATTAGTAAAATAAATAAAAATATTGTTTAATATTAAAATGTGAAAAATCAGCAAATAAGGAACATTGACTAAAACTATCGAATCTAACTTAATTCAAATAATATCTAAAAATGTTTAAAATCAAGGTAATATTATGCATATATAAAATAAGATAAAAATAGACATTATGCATACATAAAACAAAGGTAATTACTATAATATTCATACTCTTCTTTTTCCAAACAATAACTGATGCCTAGACCTACACACATTAGATGCCTAACCAACACACATTCGATGCCTAAAACTTTACTTAATTTAGTTAAATGGAAAAAATATGTTTTTGGTCCCTATAGTTTTGATCAACTTTGGTCTTTATCCCTATACTTTAAATCATTTGTTTTTTGTCCCTAAACTTTCTAAACCCTCAAACCATTGTCCCGGGACGTTAGTTAGATCTGTTGACCTGATGAGCTGGGTAACAAAAGTTACATGTTAACATCAATAATGAGTCTCAAATAGCTGACTCATCTAATTAATCTTTTTTATTAATTTTTTAATTATTAAAATAACCATAATTATGAAATTGGATTTTTTATCGGGTAAAATTACTCAGGTGAAAACCCTAATTTAACAATTAGGATTAATTTACAAATTGAAAGTTAATAAAAAAAGTTAATTAGATGATTAGTCAGTTATTTAGGACTCATTGAGGCTGACATGTAACTTTGTTAGCCAACTAATTAGGTTAATAGATCTCACTGACAAAAAGAGTAGGGATTACAGTTTGAGGGTTTAGAAAATTTAAGGACAAAAAGCACAAGATTTAAAATACGAGGAGGAAGACTAAAGTTGACCGATCAACTATAAGGACAGAAAACATTATTTTCCTTTATTTAAGAATCGAATACTGATCATAACCGAATTCAATTGTCAATCCTAAATAATGGTTTAGCAATTTTTTTTGGTGGCAAAAGGTTTAGCAATTTACTAAAACTAAAATGATTACGCTTGTATGTTTAAACATACAAATAATTACTCAAGTTTACCACACAAACAGGAAGATGAAATCAGCAATCACTTCCACCGAGAAACAAAAGTTCAATGAAGAGCGAAAGAGGAATCAAAGGCTACCAACACGAAGCTTTTCCATTACACGATATAACAGAAGTTAGTCCTTAAGTCATTTATATTTTGCTGTATAAATAACAGTAAGGAAAAGCTCGATGATTCCGATGAACAATCGACTGAAGTACAGGGGATAACCTGTGACACCTGATTTATATTATTAGCAATTAAATAGGTCTTAAATAGGTCTGCAAGGCAACCTTAATCATATAACAAATTAGGCCGTTAAGTTTGACAAACAAAGTGATCATATCTAACCTTCAAAAATTGTGAACTTCAGATACACAACATGCAGGTTCATTAGGAAGTAGAGTAAGAAATAAGATGAATAAATTCTAATTCCTTAAGAAGCATAACATAAACTCTACGATGTCTTGGGACATAATTCTTCATTATCTACATTGGCCACAAGAATCTCTGCAGATCATATCTCACCCAGAATATGGGTTTCCACCAACTGCTCCTCCCATGTCCCTGCTTGGTGTGTCTCTATTGGGAGCATTGTTTGACCATCCTGCATTTGGGGGAAACCCTCCCATATTCTGGTTTGGTCCCGTGTTGCCAGCATAGTTATTCTGAGGCATGCCACCCATGGAGCCATAGCCACTGTTAGGAGGGGCACCGCCCATGTTAGGAGGAGGGGGCCTGCCCATGTTAGGAGGAGGGACTCCACCCATGTTGGGGGGAGGGTAACCACCTGCAGCATTGTTAGGAGCATATCCCCCTGCATTGTGAGGAGGGTATCCACCAGCATTGTGAGGAGGGTATCCACCTGCATTGTGAGGAGGGGGCCCACCCATGTTGGGAGGGGGAGGAGGAGCATATCCACCTGCATTGTTGGGAGGGAACCCACCTTGATTGCTTGGAGGTGCACCACCCATAGGGCCAGAATTTGGCATAGGAGGCCTACTCTGCATATCTCTGTTCACCACATTCTCCCTCCTCCTCTCAAAGTTTCTTGACCTGTCAGCATTCCTAGGCCTGTCATTGCGCCTGTTCCTTTCATTAGCACGTGCATTGTTTCTAACCCACTCTTCATGATACTTTGGATCATAAGGAACAGCTTGTCCATTTATAAAGGGCTCACCTGGTAAAAGAAACAGAGAAGTCCGCAAAGCATGAGGTTATGGCCCTTTAGCAGCAAGAAATGTGGTATATCATGCAGCAAGAGTTTACATTATGCTTAAGCTATATTGTAATATTCTAAGTCTTAAGCATGTCATTCCCTACACAAACTGCTAAAGATAAAGTCAAGAATACTCATACCTAATACATTGAATGAATATAAATAAAATCCAGGTCAGAGAACAAGAGATACTACCTCCATAATCTTTTTCCTTAACATTCAAATATGAATCAGGAAGGACCCATCGAACTCTGGGCAATTCTGCAATTTCCAAAAAAAATTGAAATACCTACTAGTACAAAACACAAACAGATACCAAAAGAATAAGGAGTGGAACCATGTATACCTTTAATTTTGTAAGAAAGTTCTTCAGATACAAGTGCCCCAAACGCAAAGTAGTGTCTAGTTGAAACCGAATATATCTTCATCCTCGCTTCTTCTTCACTAAAAAAAGTGAACCACAAATACTGATCAGGCCAAAACGTGCAACCAATTTACTAATACCCACCACACGCATCCTTTAGAACGGGTTAGTATTCTCAATTTTAAGGCACAAAATATCAAATATATTACTTGTATACTTGTATTCTATTAGGGCAAATATAATGGTCATGTAAATAACACATCAAATTGGATAAAAAAAACTATTAATTAATTTGGAATCACAGATAAAACAGAATGAAGATTGAGATTAAGAGCGTTAACTATAACTAATTATTGCGATTACCTTCCAACAACCTCTGCCAAAGTTTTGATGTAGCTATCGATGATTTCATCTCTGGTGGGGTCGCCTTCGGGCTTCTCCATGACGACGAGCCAGTGTTCGAAGTCGCAACCATCGAGCAAGATGGTTTCTTTGGGGGGACGGTTGGACCAGTTAGGGTTGGGGTCGTTGAGGGAGGAGGTGGTGGCGCGTGTTGAGAGGGAGCGGAGGGAAGAGGAGGCAGGGAGGAGGAAGACACGGCGAGAGGTGAGGGTGGCGGCGGAAAGGGGGCGGAGGCGGCGGCGGAAAGAGAGGGCATATAGAGAGGGAGGGGAGGCAGAGGAGGTGCTGAAGGAGCGAGAGAAGAAGGAAGCTAGGGTTAGGGTTTTGGGGAAGACCCGAGAGAAGATCTGGGTCGCCATGGTTGTGAGTATGAGAAGATTGAGCTGAGAAATGGGAGAAAGACAGAAATAAGAAATGGGAACGGAAGAAGGGTTTAGGGTTTCTATTCTTAATAAAGTGATGGTTCTAGAATACCCACAACAAGGTGGTGTGAAATATCTACGTTACCGCCCTTTAATGGAATATTAAAGCTTAAGGCTTTCTCTCCCATTTTTCTTTCTTTCATTATATCTAATATCTAGTTAAAAAATTATGAATAACCTTTAATCTAGTCTAATGACAGTGAGTTAAACAATCTCTACTCAACTTGAAAATCTTTCGAATGTAAATATTTTTTAACAAGAAAGGTTTCTTTTAATTAGATTAAAATATTTTTACGACAAATGTTAATAAGGTGTATTTCATGATGTTTATGAATTAAAAATAGAAAATATTAAATAAAAATAAAATTTAAATTATCATTATATGAATCACAATGTTTTTTAATATTTTTTAGTTTATTAATCAGTACATAAGAATTTTTTTATTAAACACAATTTTGGTATTTATTTGATTGCCTTGTTGTTATTGAAAATAAATTTAATATAGAGAGGGCTTCCTGATAACTTGGGCCTGTATGTGTAATAAAATTAAGATTTATACTTTTTGTCCTCGGATTTTTTTAAGCTAAAGACAACTCCCCTTTTAGTAATTATCTTGATCAATATTTTTTACTTTAGATTAAAAAATAAAAATTCAAATAGAAAAAATTAACTATATAAAAATATGTGTCAAAATTATTACTGGAGCACTAAAAAAAGTAATTCGGAGAGATGAAGGATTTTTTTTTTCTTTCAATATGAAACCTTGTTGGTTGAACAATGCTTAACCACCGGAGGTATTTTAGGCTTTAATCGGTGTTCTATGTCAAAATAAACATTATGGTGAAGTATTAGGACTGGAACGCGTCAGAATTTTTTTTTTTCGGTCGCCTCTATTATACATCACTTTGAAAAAGGGCGTAACTTACAACCCTCCTTTCCACCTATTATAACCCGTTTGCGCGGTTTTTGTTCTGTGTTTTATTAAAATAAATATTCACAGGATTTGCTATTCCGTCCTCTGTTCCCTTTGCACTACATAAATAAAGGCTGCACTCTCCCTCAATTCTCGGTCCAATTTTATTGCACCCAAATTAAAAAAAAGCATTATAATTATAATTTAAATGAAAATACATATGAGAATATTTTTTAAACCAACTAATGCCTTACACGTGTTCCCTTGTTTTGTTCCATACTTTACACAAAAACGTTTAATATAAATATCACGGCACAATACTTACATTAACCACATGTCACATATTACATAGGCTTGTAAATGAACTAAATTATTTGTAAATTATTTGAGTTCGTCTCGTTAAATGTTCAATTAAATTTATGACTTAATTGTACTTTTGGTCTCCCTATTATCATTAATCCGTAATTTTGGTTCCCGTACTTTTTTTTTCGCGATTTTGGTCCCTCTATTATTTCAAATTCACGATTTTGGTCCCTCTAACACATAGATTTTGAAAATAGGGGACCAGGATTTTGAATTAAATCGCGAATTTGGAGGGACCAAAATCATGAAAAAAAATTAAGGAGACCAAAATCGCGGATTGATGATAATAGGGGGACCAAAAGTGCAATTAAATCTAAATTTATTTATTTAATTAAATAAATAAACTCAAACTTAAAGTTTGACTTGATTATTTAAATGAGTTTAGTCCAAACTTTATAAGTTTGCCATTAAGTGTTAATGAATAGTCTGCTTATTATATATATAATAATTAATTAATATATTAATATAAATAATTAAAATGAAGTAAGATAGTAAAAAAATAGAAAAAAATTAAGTTATAAGTTTATTTTTAAAATAAATAATAAAGTAAAAAAGTAAAAAAATTACTCTATATATATGAAAATAAGTATTGAAATATTTCTGATATTAGTCAAGAAGGTATGTATCGAATTTTAAAAAATATAATATTTTAGAAATTTTTAACTATATATGTCATATATTAAGAATATATTTTAATTTTTATATTATCATTTAATATTAAAGTATTATTAAATACTAAATTCATAGAGTATAAAAATGATTTAAACAACATTTTCATAAAAGAAAAAACAATAAAGTTATAATTGAGTTAAATGAGTCAAATCCAAACTTTAAATTTGTCTCGTTTAAATAAATGAGTCAGTTTGAGCTTGTAATATGCATTTTTGGTCTATCCCAAATATTGAGGTTAAGAGGGTTAATATTGTAATTTTTCCAACCAATCAATCTATCCCAAATACAATTTTGTAATATAAATATAGTAAAAATTTAAAACCAAAACCTAAATCTAATATTAAATACCAAATACAGATAAACACTCATAATTTTCATTTATATATATATATATAAATATAAAGTGTAAGTAACATAAAAATTTATGAATTATTTTAATTATGTTTTTACTATTTATTTTAATTATTTCACACTTTATTTTAAATTATCATTAAAAAGTAATAAAATTTTTAAATTTAAAAAAATTAAAATTATTACAACCTGATATTATATTTTTGGCTAAAAAACAAAAATAAAATTTATATAGTAAAATTTATGTAAATATATTCTTTTTTTATAAGCTGTAAATATATTTTTTATGTCATTTTATATTAATTAGTTAATTAATCCAAACATTTTTAATTAAATAAATTAATTTATCAGTTACCGACTAACTTTTAAATATCTCTAAATTCTAATTAATTTTTACTATATGATTTTACTCAATTATATATATAATATTAAAATTAACAAAAAAATTAGGGGGGTATGAGCGTATGGCCCCCCTTAATCCTTGAATTTAAATGGCTTCGCCACTTCCTGAAATCTTTGTAATCTTTGATTATAAAACATAATCGAGCCGTGGAAGGAATACTGGTACTATTACTTATCCAAGTGCCAAGTTTTCTTTAAAAAAAAAAAAAAAAAACTAGAACTTATATGCAAAATAGATAAATTTACAGTGGACTAGAAGAACCGGTTTTTAACCAAACGAATCCTAATCGTACAACACTTGAAAACTTAATCTAACGGCTCAGCATGGAGGGTAGTAAGTTACAACCTCAAAAGGAGGGATGTATAATAGGTTGCGCCTTTTTTTTCTTATACAGGATGCCGGATGTCCAAAATTTAAAATAAAGGCTCTAAAATATATTTGGGACAGAAAATCTTAAAAAGAATAAAATAATCAATTATTACAAATTATTTCAATCATTTTTATTTATTTTTATAATATTATATAACTCCTTTAATTTAAAATTGAAAACTTTACCTTCTCTTTTATTTTCCTTAAAACCCCTAATGTAACTACACCCTAAAAACTTATGAAAACGTTGAAAAGTAGTGAATTCAAATTTGGTGTCATCTATCAAAAAAGTTATGACTTAGTTGACAACGCAGACTGAGATTGTGGGAAGAGCTCCCGGGTTCGATCTCCACTGAACACTCTTAGGAAGGGGTGAAAAGTCTTAACTGTGACTAAGCCCTAAATATGATTACCCCCAGTAATAGGGGATACCTATGGTGAAAACCAAAAAAAAAAATGGTGGCATCTCATTGATTAAAAAATAGACAACATTAAGGTGTGACACTAACGCCCTAAAGTAAGGGAGTCACTTTAATGCTTTCTTTAGTGATGTTAGGGAAACAGGGAAGAGGTAGAGATGATTTATAGTTTGTTTGGTGTGAGAGAAATCGAGAAGAGATAAAAGAGAAATCTGAAGTTGAGTTGTTTGATTTCATGGAAAAGATAAGAGAGAAATAGTAAAATGTTAAAAATTGGTTATTATTTTGCCGTCACCAACAACATGTAATCGATTTTTTTGTTAATAAAAATCAATTATTTACTTATATTTTTCTAAGGAAGTGTTGTGAAATCGATTATTAAAAACTGATAATAAATTTCTCTTGAGTCATAGACAATTTTCCACATATCAATTGCATAAAATTCGATTCTATGACTATGGAAATTGATTTATGGCAAGTCAGAATTTTTGCTTACCATTTCAGCTGCAGGGGTAGGAACATGATCATAGAATCCACCATGCTCATCCTAAGTAATCAACACCGTCATTGCCCTCCACTGAGGACTCTCCCTCAAAATCTCATACACTTCACAAAACCTTTGCCCTACCATCACGTCATGTGAAGGGTGATCATCATTTGTCGAAGAAATCTCAACGTCGAAGTGCTTCCTCTCGTGCCTCTTGAACTTCAAACTGTAAACTGTGGAACTTCACAGCGTTTTTCACCTTCCTTAAGCACTCGAAGAAGAGGGTCGCGGGGATGTTTTGGCAGTAGATACCGAAAGCGAGGTCGTTCTCGTTGAGAGAGTCAAAGATGGTCCTCTGAGGGAAGCCATGCATGGACGAGGTCCTTGCGAACGTTGCTCATGGTTCTCTGATGGTTCTTTGAGGAAAGTCAGGGCTCTCTAAAGCAGCATCAGAATGTCCACGACGGAAACGCCTCCTTGGTTAGCGTCGTCTTCCTTGCGACCAAGCAACAGATCACAATAGTAGCGTAGAGGGTAGGCATGGCAACGGGGCGGGTTTTGCTCTCCTCGTCCCCGCCCCCGTAAAAGTCGGGGATGATTCAGGTTCGGGTTTAAATAGAGCAGGTATGAAATTATGAAATCCAACCCCATCCCCGCGGGTCTCCGTCGGGTTTGGGGGAACCCGCAGGGATTTTACCTTCTCTATTTTTCATATTTTTCTCTATTTTTTATAACTTAAATATATTTTTTTAACTCAGTTATATATATCTAACATACTCTAATTCAAACAACATGTAAATATAAATATTGATAATCCTAAAAAAATAAGAAACTTAAGAACTATATTATATTTTAAGGAAAATATATAAATTTACCTTTATTATTTAACTATTAGTATATTAAAATTATTTAATTATTTTGTCGGGGCGGGTTCGGGTTCGGGGGTGGTACGTGTTCTTACACCCCCAAACCCTCCCCCGTCCCCGTCAAAAGGCGGGGCGGGGTTGGGGTCAGGTTTTACTTAAACCCGGTCAAAGCGGGTTTTCCCCGTCAAAGTCGAGGCGGGGACGGGTCGGTACCCGCGGGTTCGAGTTTGTTTGCCATGCCTAGCAGGGGGTAACGGTCTCCTTAGCGGACACTCATTTCTTCGTTGTCTCTTGCTAATTTTGCAAAGAAATGAGTTTCGTGTGGGCCCCAGGGGATTATTTCATTTCTCAGCCATTTCGCTGATGTACCAAACAATATGCCAAAAGAACCTCTCTTCTATTTCTCTGCTAATATTGTATTTCTCTGGTAGTTCTTTCACACCAAATAGAGGCTAAAAGTTAAAATAAGCAACTTAGTCATGGTTAAAAACTTAACTGTTCAAATTTAATAATTTTTTGTGTTAATCACAGACATCCTCTATTACTAGAGGTAATCTTGTTCTAGGTTTAGTCACAATTAAAACTCATCATCCCTCGCTAAGAGTATATAGTTTGTCATTCATGTGCATGTGTATAATTGCACTTTCAACTGTTGACTTTTCAATTAATGACTATAATTACTTACTCTACTGTATTGATCCCTTCATTTTATAGGAATTAAATCGAACAAGAATGAATTTAACTCTTTTTAAGTACGAGATTTTTTTTTTTTTACGTTAAAGTAAGGGATTCATTTTAAAGAATAGTAAATTAAGATATTACAGTCATTAATTGAAAGTTTAACGGTTAAAATTTAAATAAGATCATAGTTTATTATACATGTGTATTATTACATTTTCAATCATTAATTTTTCAATTAATCATTGTAATTACCTTACCTATTTTACCTTGTAAAATAACTCCCTTTGGAGAAATCAAATCCAATTTGCCATACATTTTTTCTTTCTTCTGGTTGTTTGGAAAACATCACTTTGAGCATGACTCCAACAAGGATGTTTGGTATTAATTCGTAAGCATGACCCCTTACACATAAATGAGGAAATCAACAATGAATCATATAGATGAGACTGAGTTTCCTTCACCCAGAGAGAGAGAGGCGTTCAATTTCTCTCCAGTACTGGACAGTTCCATTAGTAGAGAGATAGATACATTCCTTGGGTGGGCCCTATAAGCTCCCCTACTGGAACTGTCCCGTAAATGGAGATGATCCCTTCCCGAGAGAGGGAATGAGATCCTCTCGAGTACTGGACAATTTCAATAGGAGAGAGATAGATACATCCCTTGGTTGGGACCCGTGGTCCCACCTGAGGGATGTATCTATCTCTCTCCTACTAGAATTGTCCAGTAAATGAAGAGAAATTGAACTCTCGAGAGTGTGTGTTTTTCTCTCACTCAAGAGCTGTTCATTAAAAGGACGACGAAGATACATTCATTTGAGTCATTGATTAAACAAATTTGAGGGGATTGCCCGTTTATGACTTAATTGGATGATCAATCTATTGCATTAAATAATAAGCAATGTGAATTACATTTGAATAAAATGTAAATTATTCACATTTGAAAAAGCTTACAGTTAACTTGTAAAACTCTGTTTGATAATTTTTATCTTCTACCAACCAAACTCTGAGTTGTCTCAACCCTGTGATGCAAGGGGAAGATGGTGGGGCAACCAAACACCAACACTGCACAGTCAATGTTCAGCTCACCAGAAAAGCTTCCTAGGTATACTTATGTTCTTTCTTTCGTTTTGGTTTTCTTTAGGCACTTGAACTCGCCAAACTTTTTCAAAATCCCATACATCAATAGAAAATAGAGAAGTGGATCAAGTCAAATCCCTTGTCCAAACTGTCAAAGCCCATTCATTACAAAAACCATGTTGGCTTATTTAGCTTAATAACTAGCATTCAGTTTGGTGTGTTAGCTCATCTCCCTCTTTTGCTTTCTATCTCCTCTTCTTCACATAACTTAGGCAATACATGCCCTTCTTCTCTCACTTTGCATGCACACAAACACACTATGGGATCACCATTCAAGCCCATCTCATGCACCAGAAAAACCCCATATAGATTAGAAACCAAAAACTTATCATACAAATTGTGCAGCCAACTTGATGAATATAGAAGCCTTTGTTTTGGTTCAAATCCTAGGAGAGGTGCAAAGTTCATTTTGAAGGATGTAAATTGTGAGGCAAGGTCAGGGGAACTCACAGCTATTGCCGGTCCTAGTGGAGCTGGAAAAACCACACTGCTTGAAATTCTTGCAGGGAGAATACCCCCATGTAAAGTGTCTGGGCAAGTGCTTGTCAATCATAGGCCTATGGATGTGCACAGATTCAGAAGAACATCTGGGTATGTCACACAGGAAGATGCTTTGTTCCCATCACTTACAGTTAGAGAGACATTCATGTATAGTGCTTTGCTGAGGCTTCCTGGGGGGCGAAAAGTGGCTGTCATCAGAGTTGCAGAGTTGATGAAGGAGCTTGGATTGGATCATATTGCAGAATCAAGAATTGGTGATGGATCAGATCATGGCATATCAGGTGGGGAAAGGCGTAGAGTTTCCATTGGTGTTGACTTAGTTCATGACCCTGCAGTTATTTTGATTGATGAACCAACTTCAGGGTTGGATTCAGCATCAGCTCTCAACGTAGTCTCATTGCTTAGATTAATGGCATTTAATCAAGGTAAGACAATTATTTTAACTATCCACCAACCTGGTTTCCGAATCCTAGAGCTATTTGATGGCCTCATTTTGCTGTCTGATGGATTTGTCATGCATAATGGGTCATTGAATCTTCTTGAGGCTAGGCTCAAGTTAGCTGGGCATCACATTCCTGACCATGTCAATGTCCTAGAATTCGCTCTTGATGTCATGGGAAGCTTGGTCATACATACTTCAGAATCTCGGAACAACCAATTTCTTCTCAATGACACAGAGCACAGAGATCACAAGATGAGGATGCAATATTCTAAGATTGTCAAAGAAAAGGCTCTTTTGTACTCAAATTCCCCAATAGAGGAGATTTTAATCCTAGGACAGAGATTTTGCAGCAACATATTCAGAACCAAGCAACTCTTTGTCACCAGGGTCATACAGGCCATAGTAGCTGGATTTGTACTGGGAACCATATTTTTGAATGTTGGCAACCAACAAAGTCATGTAGCATTGCAAACACGAAGTGGCTTCTTTGCTTTCAGCCTTACCTTTTTGTTATCATCAACAACAGAAGGCCTGCCTATTTTCTTGGAGGAGAGAAGAACTCTGATGAGAGAGACCTCAAGAGGAGCTTATAGAGTTTCTTCCTATGTTTTAGCAAATACCTTTGTGTTTCTTCCTTTCCTTCTAATGGTTGGTCTTCTGTACAGTACTCCAGTTTATTGGCTGGTAGGATTAAGGAAAGACATTGATGGTTTCCTTTACTTCTCCTTAGTGGTTTGGTTGGTCCTGCTCATGTCGAATTCTCTTGTGGCTTGTTTCAGCGCACTAGTGCCAAATTTCATCCTGGGAACCTCAGTGATTGCAGGTCTAATGGGATCTTTCTTTCTATTTTCAGGGTATTTCATATCAAAGGAAAAAATACCCAGTTACTGGATTTTTATGCACTACCTGAGTCTATTCAAGTACCCATTTGAGTGCCTTATGATAAATGAGTATGGAGGAGAGCAGGGGAAAAGGAGATGCATAGAAATTAGCAATGGAGAATGCATATTACACGGAGCTGAGTTCTTAAGACAACAGGGTCTGAAAGAAACACATAAATGGACCAATTTGGCTGTAATGTCGAGCTTTATACTGGGGTATAGAGTGCTTAGCTTTTTATTCTTTGGTCCAGATGTTACAGAACCAGAAAATAGATCAGGTTCACAACAGTATTAGGCACTCGTTACAGTCTTTCCACTGATTTTCATTTATTTTTTCACCAACGATAATGCATAGTTCATGTTTACAAACAGAAAAATAATTT
Organism: Sesbania bispinosa; assembly: GCA_026901365.1. Taxonomy (NCBI): domain Eukaryota; kingdom Viridiplantae; phylum Streptophyta; class Magnoliopsida; order Fabales; family Fabaceae; genus Sesbania; species Sesbania bispinosa. The sequence goes on along the minus strand of QLOH01000008.1, from coordinate 3,533,935 downwards.
ATCAATATTGTTTTATACCAACAAAAAAAGGCTATCAATATTCTGATTCTTCTGAATTTCCTATGACTAACTGTTATGATCCCTTTCATGGCTTCATCATGTATAATTCACCCACAATGCTTACTTTGCTTTTTATTCTAAGACAATTGTGCATACATTTACTATTAACTCAAGAACAAGGATGGTAGAAACTGAAAAAGGATTATTCAGTTTCTTTTCCTCTTTTATCACACAAAGGAGTTCACTAACCATTAAGTACTGGAATATAACATATAACAGATGCATTACAAAAATGTACTTATAGACAATCATAAACAGAACATAACAATTCAGAACTGAATATTCAGCACCGAGTCATATCATTGGAGGGAGAAACTCTAGTGACACAAAAATGTAGTGTCACAAACTCACCTCAGCCAGGGAGAATATAGCAATTCTGGATTCGTTTACCAAACAAAGATGTCACCAAAAGGTAACTCTACTTTTTTAAAGATTCTTGGGTGGACCCTCCACGAACAGAATCAGTGAATTTCCCCCCTGGATGTATAAGTAATGGAAACATCATTATGCTTAAACCGAGGCCAGCACTAGACCCATAAACAACAAAACCAAAAATATACAACCTCCTGTTTCAATATTGTTACATGGCCTAAACCAATTAGAAATTACAATACTATTTTGCACAAAGCTTGGACTGAAGGATATCTATATTGTATTTGTACCTTTAATTATGATTAGTAGACTAGTATGAGAATAATGTATAGTACAAAAACTTACACAGAAGTTTGTAGCACCATAAGGCAGCGAAGATAGATTGAAGGCGAAGGGAAAAACTTATCAGCCAGATGCACAGTTTTCAAACGATAGGCAACTTAATTGCTTCGGTCATAAATTGAAGTGAAGGTCATGGCAGCAAAAGAACTCGTGGTTCCTGATAAAGATGAATCATCTTGCTTCCCCGATCCAGTCAAAAAAGAGGTTTCTTCCACTTCAGGCTTACCTTTCTGTTTCCCTTGGTCTTTGGCTTCCATAAATTCAAATATTAAGCCAGGTTTTGTCATCTTCTTCTCATTCACATCTATTTTGCCTATCAACATGTCAAGTACAGTAGACATAGAAGGTCGGAGCTGAAGAGAATCCTGAATGCAAAGAAGACCAATCTTACAAAAACTTATTGCCTCCTCAACATTGAAGTCTCTATCTAGAAAGATATCCACCAAACTTTCCAGCTCCCCCCTCTCATACAAATCCCATGCCTGGAAGACATATGAAATAATATTGTCATTCATTCATCAACAGTTGAGTTCCCATCCATGTAACTGTAATGGACATAAATATCCTGGCAGTAGTAACCCTTAAATTTATGTGCAATTAAAATTCAAAATACATATGAAAAAGGGTTTTTTATGCAGTTTGGTGCAAACCCTTGAAACCATATAGAAATTTCAAAGTTTGAGAGGCATCAGGAATGAGGGAATAGGTGTAAACTCCTTGACAATAAAAAAGACTTCGTTTCCCAGGTCAAGTACTTCTTATGTAAAATTTTTACACTACAAGAGCTAATTCTCTTAGCATGACTATATCGTATCTGTAATGAATAGTTTCATATCTTGTAATAGGCCTAGTCATAAATTTCATGGCAATAATCACACTATTGTTTCCTTTTCTAGTAATAGTGAAAAGATTAAGAATGCAACTAAAAAAGAACGGAATTATCCATGTAATTTGAACAAATACAACTTGTTTCAAGGATAGTACAGCTCTAGGCCAAACCTAGAGGTTTTTATCCATAAGCCCAAATCTTTGAGTTGTAACTTTGAAGGTCAGCACTTCAAACTACCCTAGCTGTATGAAATGTTACAGATAGCTAACATTATGCTTAGAAGACAACCATGAGAAAAGAATAAATAAAATGAATAAGTTGAATAAAAGGTCTAAACATGGCTCTCCCATTTACAATTGATAGACTTTCAGAAGATCGATATCCAATTGCAACAGATTAAATTGGTCAAGACAGGAACTGGATGTGGTAGGAGAAAGATATTTTAAAATATAAATTAACATAGGGAAAAAGAAACTGAAGTGAGGTTGAAGTTCATTGCATTAGAAAAGTAACTTTAATATACAAGGAGCACCTAGAATAAAATTCTCTATCAAGAAATGTCAATTGCAAGGTATAATCTACATTGTTGTGATACGGGTATGGTACTGGTACCAAGTATGGATACAAGTATGAGATATAGGATTTTCTTCAAAAAATCTAAGGTATGGGTATGCCCATATAAATTTTAAAAGTATCATATATAAGAAAATAAAATTTGGTACAGAGAGTAGAAAATCAACTGTTGAAAAGAGGATCTATCGAACAAGATGTGGAGGCCGACCACTATACAAAGAGGAGACACATGGATACACACAAGCTCCAAGCAAATGCAAATGGTAAATTGAGCAGAAGCATTGTGTTAGGATCCAATTGCAAGGTATCTGACTTGAGTCCCACATCAGAAGTATGAGATTCCGGTGTGGGGTTTATAAGGCCTTGGGCCCTCCAACTACAATAGCTAGCTTTTGTGGTATAGTTCTCTCAAGGTTCATATCAATTGGTATCAGAGCCTTCAACCATGGCTCTAAGCTGCAATCGAGCAGCACGGGTGGAGACGCCGACATTGTTGTGTTCGCCGGAGACTAGTCAAAGAGGCTAGTGCACAACCAGCCCACATGGGCATCGGGGCTGCAGAGCGTGGTGGTATGTTAGGATCCAATTGCAAGGTATGGGATTCCGGTGTGGGGTTTATAAGGCCTTGGGCTCTCCAACTACAATAACTAGCTTTTGTGGTATGGTTCTCTCAAGGTTCTTATCACATTGATGCTCCAATCTTCAAACACTATCACCAGCAACCACACCGTTGTTTGAACAGGATGCAAGAATGAGATGGTAGGCTATTGGTTGGCAAGAGTCACACAGACATGAGAATTGAGAAGTAGCAAATGAAAACTACTTGGTACATATTTGGTATATACCCGTGCATATATTTTTTGTGGTATGGTTCTCTCAAGGTTCTTATCACATTGATGCTCCAATCTTCAAACACTATCACCAGCCACCACACCGTTGTTTGAACAGGATGCAAGAATGAGATGGGAGGCTATTGGTTGGCAAGAGTCACAGACAAGAGAATTGAGAAGTAGCAAATGAAAACTACTCGGTACATATTTGGTATATACCCATGCATACATGTTTTTGTTTTGCTTCCGAAGAATGTTTTTGGATAAGTCGTACCCGAGCTGTACTCAAGCCATGTACCCATTTTTTTTCTTTTGGAAAATAATTTTGGTACATATTTGGTATATACCCATGCATACACAACACTGCACTGTGTACCGGTACCCTCAACATATCTAGTTGTGTTCTCAACTGCATATAATTGCTCTAACTTATTCTATACTTGCAAAAAAGAAAGGTCCTTACCCTTGCATGAAGATACCGTTCTTCAAGAGGCAAACGTCTGTTTGTGTTACACTTTCCACTAACAATTTCCAGTAGTAGAATTCCAAAACTATAGACATCTGATTTTCTTGTCACCTGATTTCGTACCACATATTCAGGGGCCAGATAGCCACTACATGAACCAAACAGGGACATAGTAAGAAGAAAATGGCTAAAAATGTTAACAAATTTGAAATATAAAAAATCAGGATGCACGGCAGAAATCTAATTACATGTTCTGGAAGAATTTCCTAGTATAATCTAATTAAAATTCTCCAACAGTTGAATACAGAATAATGAACTTACGTTGTACCAGCAACAAGTGTACTTATATGAGTCGCATCTGGTGAAATAAGTTTTGCAAGGCCAAAATCTGAAATTTTGGGTTGGAGGCCTTTGTTAAGTAATATATTGCTTGCTTTAATGTCCCTATGAATAATATGTGGCCGAACTTCATCATGAAGGAATGCAAGACCCCGGGCAACCCCAATGCAGATGTTTCGCCGGACATGCCAACTGAATTGGATGCTACTATGGCCTCCACCTATGGAAGTCATGAGTAAAAATTTGTTACAAGAATAGTTTTAATACATTCATATCAAATGTGATTACTTACCAAGAAGTGTTTGTGCTAGACTGTTATTCTCAAGATAGCCATATACCAAAATCCTGCGGTTTCCTTCCACGCAGCATCCATACAACTTAACTAAATTCTCATGCTCTACACTAGAGATAACCTTGATTTCTGTCAAGAACTCACGGACACCTTGTCTTGATTCAGCTGACAAAACCTTTATAGCAGCCAGAGTACCATCTCTAAGCTTTCCCTATTCAGTTTAAAATGCTATCAGTCACTGAAAAATGAAATTTAGAAAGAAGCATAAGCATAAGTGCATCTTTCTAAAAGTGATGCAGTTATGAATTGTCGACACCATACTATTACAATCACCTTATAGACTGATCCAAAACCTCCCTCCCCTATCTTGTTTGCTGGACTGAAACCTTCGGTAGCAATTTGCAATTCCTTGTAAGTGTAAAGATTGACATTCTGAATGTCTGAAATATCTGTTGCAGCATATACACATTATTTTAATTTAAACAGAAACATTCGGAACATGTCAAATTTTGAAAATTTTCTAATTGAAACACAATAAACGAAATTTGGGTGCAGACTTCAGAGAATGCGGCATGCTGTCCTAGATTAGTGGGGAAAAAAAACTTAACCAAACCTTTTCTGAAGAAGAAAGTTGAATTAATAATAACAAAAACCACCAGAATTTGGAAGGAAGAGACTTGTTGTTTTATAACACGGTTCAAGATATTTAATTTGCAAAAGAATATTACGCAGTATGCATAAATACATTTCCCATTTATAAATTCAATGGACGGGAATGCAGTACTACATGCCATAAAAGAAGATTCCAGGTAGTATTTTGCTTCAATTATTAGCTGCCAGATTTCAAATTGCTTCCTTCAGGTCTTAGTTTCTTTCTTCATTGCACCCCCCCCAAAAAAAATAAATAATTATGCTCCAAAAAAGGAAAATGGGGTTGACCACTTTAATGCAAGAAACTAAATGAAGTTAATGAAGGCATGCTTAGTTCAAAAATGGAAAAAGTCTGTGTTGGAGATTCATGCATACATTCCAATTTCTGGAATTATTAGATTCTGTCTTGTTCATGAAAAGACCATCACAGACCAAGTCTTGGTGGAACTCAAATGATAGAATAATTTTATGAAGCAGCAGATCATCTATGGAACTCTGTTTGCATGAACAAATTACAAAAGAAGTAAACAATCATATTTCTTTTTAATCCTTGTACGTACCTATTTCAATTTCGGTTGATTGTGTTGCTGAGGCAGATCCCCTTTTCCGGAAAAGAATAGACAGACAATTCATCACAGACAGAGTAACCCTGGTGCTCCAATGGATCAAACCAACCGCAGGATCAACTTGTAATCATTTCACAATAGCACTCAACAGCTGAATATCCATTATACAGCTCAAAGATAACGGGATCGTGTACTGAAAGAAAAAAAAAAAAAAAACATTTCAGAAGACCAAAAACCCTGATTGAATAATCTCACGTGTCATCAGCAGCAGTTGCGTAAGGAAGCCAGAAACTTTTGCCACTAGTAATTCTTTTTCCACACAAATTGCTCTTAATTATATTGAATAACAGTCTGTCACTGTAGCCAATGCACAACTCAAAGTCAAACTATATTCCTTTTTGTAACAAGTCAACTTTTTTGGGTATATACGTTTGAACAAAAAACGATACAATTGAACTTTATAATAACTTAACTTTCATATCAAAAAAGTGAATAAAGGATGGGAAAACGATGGAGGAGGAAGAGGGGAAATAAACTAACAGAAGTAATATACACGTGATTTGTAACAGAAAACAGTTCAGCCCAAGAAAAAGGGGAAAAATTGATGACTCCATTATCACAACAACAGTAAAACCCTTAATTTATTTCCATTTAATCTTCCCACATTTCCTCAAATAAACAAAGAGAAGCTAAGAAAGGAAAGACATTTGTAGAAGCCAAAAAGAATGGAGAAGAAGCTCACTTTTATGAAACCAAGTCTTACCTGGTACTAATAGGGACTCCAACAATGGTGACTGGTATTGGGGAGGAAGAAGAGGAAACCAGTGAGAAAATGGTTTTGGGAATGGAACTATGGTAATCAAAGTTGTGGGCCAGTACTGTACTGCAGTGGACATCTGATGGCAGGAATTTTTTTTATCATATTTTTTATTTTATTTAATTGCATTAGTGAAATTCAATGTTATAAAACTCAAAACGCTTAGCGACTCGGTTGAGGTATTGAATTCATCCAGTAAGTCACTGGTTGAACCGGTTAAATTAGTAATAATTAAATATTATATAAAAATAATGATAATAAGTTAATGATATTTGTAATAATCTAAATCATTTAGGAGATAAACTATTGTGAATATTTTAAAAACATTAAATACTCTAATAGGCTACATATATTAAAAAGCGTATATATAAATATAAAAGCAATGTGGTTGGAGTGGTAATGCACTTGCTTCCCATGTTGTAGTATATGGGTTCGATTCGTGTCTCCAGTTTTTTGACAAAATTCCAGTTTGATCGGGTCGGTCCGAGTTTTATAACAGTGGTGAAATTTGAATTGCCGAAATTTTGTTGAATTTTGAAATTGGAGAGAATCCAAGTCCGCGTTCTACTTATTTTCTTCACTGGGAAGGGCAGGAAATATTTTATGCATCCCATTCCCTTTTTCTTCTATTTTTTTTTAATATTTCAGTCACCCACCGTCCTAATTCCTACCCTTACTAGTGTTGAGTGTTGTCTGATAGGGAAATGGACTTAAGTTACCACTTATCGGTCTCCCACGGTCCTTTCCTTAGGGGTGGGACCCATATTACAAGGTGGAGACGTGAAGTTATCAAATAGGGGTGTTCAAGACCCGGTCCGTCCTTTTGACTTGTCTCGACCCGTCCTACTCGGGCCGGGTCTGTTCCTATTCTATAAGAAAGAATAGAACCAAATCGGTTCTTATCGAGTCTCATTTTTTGATCCGTCATCGGGTTGAGGACGGGTTCGGGTTAACCTTCGGGTTTCCTGGCCTGTCCTTTATATATAAATATAATATTTATTACTTATGATTTTCTATTATGTAAAGTTATAACTTTATTTTTTTTCATTTTAGATTGGGTTTTTGAGTCTAAGTTTCCTTTATTTACCTTTAAAATTACATTCTATACATAAAACTATATAGTGATATATGTAGAAACACAGGGAAACACTAAAAGGGGGGTTGGATAGTGTTTCTTATTAATTTATGGAAGCTTTTTACAAACGGTTAAGTTCAAAGCAATTTCAGATAGGTTTAGGAAGTTGTCTAAAGTTAAGAAGACTTCTGAGAGTAATCTTAAATAGATTTTCTTGCTTCTTTTAAAATTATTGAAACAATCTTCAATACCCTTGGGTTAGTATAAATAAATTGACAAGAGATAAGGGATAGAGAACTTAGCCGAGAAATTTATCCTGGTTCACCCACTAACACAGTGAGCTACTTCCAGCCCCAATGGCAAACAACCACTGGATTTCCACTATATGAATATTCAGATTACAAACTTGAATATGAGTACAGTCTCTCCAGACACAACAAGTACAGTCTCTCCAGACACCACGAGTACAGTCTCTCCAGACACAACGAGTACAGTCTCTCCAGACACCACGAGTACAGTCTCTCCAGACACCACGAGTACAGTCTCTCCAGACACTACGAGTACAGTCTCTCCAGACACCACGAGTACAGTCTCTCCAGACACCACGAGTACAATCTCTCCAGACACCAACAAGTATTCTTTTTCAGTCTAGCCTCTTCAGGCTCTTCAACTAAGTATTCTTTGTTTCAGACAAGCCTCTCCAGGCTCAATATGCAGTATTACAACGAAATGTGTCTAAGCTTTTAAACTACACAAGTTTCAAGCTTAAGCAGACACAGTGCACAATAATAACTGATGTATACTGAGGATATACAAATGATGTGCAAAGAAGATGAATCAGAGAGTTTTTTTTCAAAGTAAAGCTCGCAGCGGAATATCTCTTGCAATAATTTCTCTATATATCTGTCTTTGATGGTCTTCATGGAGGGGTATTTATACCCAATCTTCAATCCGTTGAAATACCATCATTTAGAGATAGCATTAAATGCTATTTAATCCGTTGTGAGACATGCTTATGAGAGCTCTGATATTTCTGACACGGTACAAGGTTGCTCCTGCCATAAAGCTGCTACATATGTTGCTGCAGAGGCTGCGTTGCAGAGATTTCCTCAGTGGTGTATGAAATTCAAAAATACCAGGAAAGGTCTCTGTGTTTCTTGCTATAAACGTGTTACGTGCAGCAGAGGTTCAGAAAAGTCTTCACAAGCTTCAGCAAGGAGTGTCACGTCATTAATGAGACTTCAGACAGCTTCAACACTTCAGACGGGTAGTGCACTTCAGACGACTTCAACGCTTCAGACGTGTTGAACCTTCAGAAGGCTTAACTCCTCAGACAGGTTGAAAGCACTTCACATAGGTTTCTGAGATACTGTTTGATCTGTCTGAGGCTCAACATTTGTCTGAAGAGGTTCACTGACAGATGGTACTTCAGACACCTGTTCATCTTTCAAGCTATCATGGTCATTCAGCTCCATACCTGCAAAATCATCTTCTAGATCTGATAGTTCCCTATCAGTCTCTTTCATGTCATTGAATTTAACATGAATTGATTCCTCTACAATTAAAGTTCTAGAGTTATAAACTCTATAGTCTTTAGATGTTTCAGAATAACCTATGAAAAATCCTTTGTCAGACTTTGCATCAAATTTTCCAAGATAATCCTTGGTGTTGAGTATGAAACACTCACATCCAAAGGGATGGAAATATGATATGTTGGGTTTCCTTCCTTTCCACAATTCATAAGGAGTCTTTTTCAGAATTGGTCTTACCAATATTCTGTTTTGAAGGTAGCAAGCTGTGTTAATAGCTTCTGCCCAGAATGATCTTGGTAGGTTGCAAGAGTTGAGCATGGTTCTTCCCATTTCTTGTAGGCTTCTGTTCTTTCTCTCAACAACCCCATTTTGTTGAGGTGTTCTTACCACAGAGAAATTGTGTGAGATATCATTCTCATCACAGAACAGTTGAAAGTTTGCATTCTTAAACTCTCCACCATGATCACTTCTGATGACAGATATACAGAATCCTTTTTCGTTCTGTACCTTCTTGCAGAATATTGTGAAATTCTTGAAAGTCTCATCCTTGCTTCTGAGGAATAACACCCATGTAAATCTAGAGTAGTCATCAACAATGACCAAACCATATTTCTTACCACTCATGCTTTCTATTCTAATAGGACCAAACAAGTCAATATGTAGCAGTTCTAATGGTCTGCTAGTAGAAACAACATCCTTACTCTTAAAAGAGTGTCTTGTTTGTTTCCCTTTCAGACAGCTTTCACATAAAATGTCAGATTTGTAAGAAAGCTTGGGCAGTCCTTTAACAAGGTTGTATTTTGCTAACTTTGAGATTAATCTCAAGCTGGCATGCCTAAGTCTTTGATGCCAAATCTATTTTTCATCTTCAACAGAGATAAAACATTTTACATTTTGACTTGCTAGCTCCTCTAGATCAATTTTGTACACATTACTGTGTCTCTTAGCAGTAAAAAGGATTTGATCAAGAGAGTCTTTGACTATACATCCTTCTTTGGTAAAGAAGATCATATATCCACTGTCACACAATTGACTTATGCTCAGTAGATTGTGCTGAAGTCCCTCTACTAGAAGAACATTCTTAATAAGGGATAAAGGAGATATACCTACAGTCCCTATACCAGTGATCTTCCCTTGCTGGTTTCCACCAAAGGTGACCACACCTCCTGCTATGGGTCTAAGGTTTTGGAACAAAGACCTCTCTCCTGTCATGTGTCGCGAGCACCCACTGTCCAGGTACCATTTGTGGGGTTTCCTTAGTCCTGTTAAACACATCTGCAACAGGAATGATCAAGTTTTTAGGTACCCATATTCTTTTGGGTCCTTTCTTGTTAGCTTTGGGCCTTGCTTTTCTCTTGTGTTTGCACTGAGCCACATTGTGTCTAGACTTGCCATAGTGAGAACACCCAATAACCTTCTTTTTGCCTTTAGTAGAATTTGTGAAAATTTGAGGTTCAGAGGTACCATAATCACAAAAGCCTAAACCACTTTTGTCAATGGAATGCCTATGATTGCCAAGTAATCTGTTAAGATTATCTGTTCCTTTGAAAAATTTAGCTAAGTCTTTTGTCAGTTCCTCAACTTGTTTCTGAAGTTTTTTATTTTCTTCAGATACAGTTTGTGAACTGCTGACTTCAGTCACAAGAATCTTTTCCTTGAGCATAATATTTTCTATCTCAAGAGCCTCATATTTACTACACATTTCTGTGTGAGCTTTGGACAGATTCTTATACTCTTGAAAGAGTTCCTTGGAACTTTCCATCAGGTCATCATACATCTCTTGAAGAGTTAAGGGTAATACCTCAGCTTCAGAGCTGTCTGATGAGGGCAGGCTGGCCATGAGACACAGGTTGGCCTCTTCTGAAGTGTCCTCCTCTTCTTCTGAGGTAGACTCATCAAGATCCTCCCATGTTGCCATCAGTCCCTTCTTCTTCTTGAAGAACTTCTTCTTATTGAAGGTGATCTTCTTTAGTCTTGGGCATTCTGCCTTCGTGTGACCTGGTTGTTTGCACTCAAAACAGGTAATTTTGTCATTTTGAGAGTCTTTACCTGATTTACCTACTTTAGAGGTTGAAGGTTGGTTCTTTCTGAACTTTCCTGTATTTTGCAGCATTCTCTTGATCTTCCTACTCAGAAGAGAAAGATCATCATCTTCTGAGCTATCTTTAGAATCTTCATCTGCTTCTGAAGTTTCCTCAGCTTGCATAGCCTTCATGCTGCCATGCCTAGGCTGTTTGGCCTTGGAGTTTAGTGCTAGAGACTTCTTCTTGTTGTCATCTTCTTCAAGTTCAAGCTTATGGACCTTGAGAGATCCCAACAGTTCTTCCATTCTAAGAGAGTTTAAGTCTCTTGCTTCTTGAATGGCAGTGACTTTGGGTCTGCAGGACTTAGGCAAACTTCTTAGAATCTTTCTATTGTTGTCTCCAGATTCATAAGTTCTACCTAAGGACCTGAGTCCATTAGTTTTAGTCTGAAACCTTCCAAACATCTGGTCAATGGTTTCAGATTCCTCTATCTTGAACATCTCATATTGATGTATGAGCATGCTGATCTTGGATTGCTTGACCGTTTCTGTCCCTTCATGGGCTGCTGCAAGAGTATCCCAGATCTCCTTGGCAGAAGTACATCCATGAACCTTCTCATACTCTGATTTATTCAAAGAACATATCAGATAAAGTTTGGCTTTGGCATTCATTTGTACTCTACCCTTCTGCTCCGAGGTCCATTCAGCCTTAGGAATGGGCACTCCATTATGCATAGGCATATAGTCTCCATCAGTGACCACATCCCAGACATCAATGTTGTTGCTCTCAATGAACAACTTCATATGATCCCTCCAGTAGTGGTAATCCACTCCATTGAATGCTGGGGGCCTTGTGATAGAGGCTCCTTCAGAGATGTATTGTCTGTTGTTGTTGGAAGCTTCCATCTGGATCTTTAGTCCTCAACACTTGTTAGGTGCTCAACCCTGAGTTGAGCTCTGATACCAACTGTAGAAACACAGGGAAACACTAAAGGGGGGGTTGAATAGTGTTTCTTAATAATTTATGGAAGCTTTTTACAAACGGTTAAGTTCAAAGCAATTTCAGACAGGTTTAGGAAGCTGTCTGAAGTTAAGAAGACTTCTGAGAGTAATCTTAAATAGATTTTCTTGCTTCTTTTAAAATTATTGAAACAATCTTCAATACCCTTGGGTTAGTATAAATAAATTGACAAGAGATAATGGATAGAGAACTTAACCGAGAAATTTATCCTGGTTCACCCACTAACACAGTGAGCTACGTCCAGTCCCAATGGCAAACAACCACTGGATTTCCACTATATGAATATTCAGATTACAAACTTGAATATGAGTTCATTCTCTCCAGACACAACGAGTACAGTCTCTCCAGACACCACGAGTACAATCTCTCTAGACACAACGAGTACAGTCTCTCCAGACACCACGAGTACAGTCTCTCCAGACACCACGAGTACAGTCTCTCCAGACACTACGAGTACAGTCTCTCCAGACACCACGAGTACAGTCTCTCCAGACACCACGAGTACAATCTCTCTAGACACCAACAAGTACTCTTTTTCAGTCTAGCCTCTTCAGGCTCTTCAACTAAGTATTCTTTGTTTCAGACAAGCCTCTCCAGGCTCAATATGCATTATTGCAACGAAATGTGTCTAAGCTTTTAAACTACACAAGTTTCAAGCTTAAGCAGACACAGTGCACAATAATAACTGAGGTATACTCAGGATATACAAATGATGTGCAAAGAAGATGAATCAGAGAGTTTTTTTTCAAAGTAAAGCTCGCAGCGGAATATCTCTTGCAATAATTTCTCTATATATCTGTCTTTGATGGTCTTCATGGAGGGGTATTTATACCCAATCTTCAATCCGTTGAAATACCACCGTTTAGAGATAGCATTAAATGCTATTTAATCCGTTGTGAGACATGCTTATGAGAGCTCTGATATTTCTGACACGGTACAAGGTTGCTCCTGCCATAAAGCTGCTACATATGTTGCTGCAGAGGCTGCGTTGCAGAGATTTCCTCAGTGGTGTATGAAATTCACAAAATACCGGGAAAGGTCTCTGTGTTTCTTGCTATAAACGTGTTACGTGCAGCAGAGGTTCAGAAAAGTCTTCATAAGCTTCAGCAAAGAGTGCCACGTCATTAATGAGACTTCAGACAGCTTCAACACTTCAGACGGGTAGTGCACTTCAGACGGCTTCAACGCTTCAGACGTGTTGAACCTTCAGAAGGCTTAACTCCTCAGACAAGTGGAAAACACTTCACATAGTCTTTATATAAGCTTATAGTGGCTTGCTGAAATCATAGATAAATCATTAAAACATATATGTATCTATGATAAATATTTTAACTCAAATTTGTTAAGCATTAAAACTTGGGATTTGAGCTGTCTTAAACATCATATTTTCTCTTATGATATTTTTGAGACTCAACAATATAATGTTATTATTGGTTTAGTAATATCCCAAACTTTAAAAAAGTAAAAAATATTACATACATTAAGAGATATTCTACTGTATGCAATATATTTATTAATTGTATGAACTATTTTCTTTTGAACATTGTTATATGATCATTTCATTATTATATTTAGCTTATATATCGGGCCAACCCGGTTCTGTCCTACTCAGACCCGATCTTACTTAGACCCGCACATCATCGGGTCTGTTCGGGTCTATGGACGGGTTCGGGTCCATAGAATTGGCCCGATAAAAAATTAGGGCCGGGTTAGGGACAAGTAAAACCCGTCCCAACTCGTCCCATGAACACCCCTATTATGAAATGTGCATAAGGAAAATGAAAGTTCACACATCCACACTCAAAAATTAAAAATTGAATGTAGTGGGTGTGGAGAAGAGAGACATAGAAAAAAGAAGGGAAAAATATGTTTTTCCGTCCCTATAGTTTCGGTCAACTTTGGTTTTCGTTCCTATAGTTTAAAACCTTGGTTTTTCGTCTCTATAGTTTTAAAACCCCCTAACCTTCGTCCCTAACATTAGTCTTCTATGTTAACTTGCTTTGCTGGCTAACGGAATTGCCAACTCACCCTTATTGTGGGTCCCACTCATGTGGAGTCATCTAAATAACAATTTATAATTAAATTATAATTATTTTCTAAAATTAATAATTTTTATTTTAACATAATTATAAAACCCTATATCCCGAAATTGAAAGCATCTTTTCCGCGATTGCAATCTTTTCCATCTCCATATTCTCCTTCTTCTTTGCGATAAAAATCATCTTAATCATTTGTTGCTGCTAAAGTTTGTGCTAAAGTTTGCGTCGGTGCATGATAAAGGAGGGAGCTCGTTTACACAGAAGAAGAACCTAAGATGTAACTCGTCTTCTTATTCGTCGTATCTGAGAGGTAGGAGATGTAGGTGTTGTGAGAAGCTTCTGTTGCTCATTTCGAACAGTTTGAGGAACCCGGGTAGAAGCTTCAGGAGGTGTCCCTTTTGGGATGTAAGTATTTCCTTTCTTCCTCTATTTGAAGATTTTTCATAGCCTTCTCCACTGATCCCTTTGGCTTTTTTTTTCTGTGTTTGTGTCTGTAGACACAAAGAACTTTCAATTTTTTCAATGGGCTGATGAGGAAATGGCAGGGGAAAGTAGTATGTGCTGTGATAATATGGTGGATGATTTGAAGCTGAAGGATGCAAAGCTAAAGTCTAAGCTTGTTGCAAAGAGAAAGGCAGGCAGAGTGTGGTTGTGTCTTGTTGTGTTTGCTGGGATTGTTAGTTTTGTGGTGATGGTTTATGTTGCTTTGAAATGTATCTGTAGTATGTAGTGACCGTGTGAGTACTCAATAGGGATCTAGGGGAGCTAGGAAATTGGGAACTTGGGATTTTAATGTACCCTTGGAATGAATATTGTAATGTTTGTTTTGATATCAATGAAATGCTGACTTTATTTGAGTATTGATGGTCTTATCTGAAATTTTTTTCTCATTTGAAAGGAGTTTAATAACATATTAATTTGATATAAATATCGAGGCTGTATCCAATCAAATAATATAAATTAAGTGTAGTGAGGGTTAGATAACCCGAAGTCGTCTCTCAAGGAATTCAGTAGCAATTTCAGATAATAGATTTCAGATGGAGTTTGATACTGCAGAACTTCAGAAGGTAAGACTTGAGAAAGTAATTCAGAAGGTTCACTTAAGAAGGTTCACTTCAACAAGTTCACTTAAGAAGGTTCACTTCAGCAAGTTTACTTCAGTGAGTACTCGAAATGAAGGTTTTTAGAAACTTTCTGAAGAGTGCAGAAACGTAACATAAACAGGGGTTTTGGTTGTTGTTCAGGAACATAATTTTGCAAGTAAAGAAGTAAGAGTAAAACGATTGTAAGAAACAGATTGATTCTCTTGTTCATTCACAATTGGATCCTTCATCAGTTAAAAATATATCGATCTCAATTTCTAGAACAGATTCGAATTAACCGAACAAGCGTCAATCAATTCAACAATAATCTCACTCAAGAACTAAGCGAACTTGCGAGACCAGACTAAGCGTACTGGTGTGAGATTTCTAATCCTTTACCTCTTGAATTAAGCGAATAGTAGGTTGTTCAGAATTAAGCAAACTAAACCAGAATTCTTAGTGAAGAACATAATTGAATCATCAACAAGCGTTCAAATACAATTCAAGATTCAAAACTAGAATTCTAAAGGAGAAGATGAAATTGAATCAGTTGCAGAAATTGAAATACGAATTTGAATTGAAATAAACCTCAGAATCCGATTGGAAATCACTCAAGAATCAATCTTAAGAAATTTAACCTTCCATGAGAGGAAGAACAGAAATAAAAATGCAGGAGAAAGAAGAAAACGAAAAATGCAGAAAAACAGAGAGAAGAAGAGAGAGCCAAGCGTCCTCTCAACTTCAATCTGTATAAAAAATGAGAAAAAGCTAAAAGGGTTCCTAACAGAATTGTAACAGCCCCTATTTATACTACTCTCCTAAACCATAAAATTAATCTAATTAAAGAGGCAATTGAGCCTAGACTAATAGGTATCAGGCCCAAAATACTAAAACTACTTCAGAAACTACTTAAGAAACTTGTTGTTCTCGCTCAACTTCAGAGAACTTTTGAACGTCAACTTTAAATTGCAAACTGCACCTTGTCTCTCAGTGGAATATAGTTATATAGCATATCAAATTAAAGCCCCAGATGTTAGCTTTCCAACACAATTGGAATCACCTCAATTGGACACCTATAGCTCCAGATATCATCAAAACAAGACAGGTAGGTCAGTAGGCTTAAAAATCCGAATTTAAACAACATCTATAGTTAAAGCCCAATTAAGCCCAATTTGGTAAATTCCAATTAAAACAATGGATATAATCATAATTAGAGTCCAAGAAACCTAAGGTTAATTATGCAAAGTATGAATAAAAATGTATTCATCAATCCTGGTTCACCCACTCCTTGGGCTACGTTCAGTCCTCACAAACTTGTGAGATTTTCCACTATGACAACCTTGTCAAATACAAGTATTCTTCCTGCCTCTTCAGGCTCTCCCTCACACCAAGCTTGGGGTCTCCTAACTTTGCTGAGATCCAACTATTCTTCATTTTGCCTCTTCAGGCTCTTATACAGCTCACACTGAGTCTAAGCTTTCTCCTAACTCAGTTGAGATTCCTTACAAGGATGGAATGAAAGTGATGATGAACTAGCTTAGACAACGTACAAGGTACGGATATACAGTGAAATCAACTAGGTGTTTCTCTTTCTAAGAGTTATAAGCAAGTGATAACAATAATGTGAAAGAGAATATGTGATACAGACTTAAGATGCTCTCAAGTTTAACTGGGACTGAGTTGAGATTGACTTGAGATTCAGTTGAGACGTGTAGGTTAGGAAATATTCAATGTAGTCTCACGCACGCCTTGACTTGAGTTCTGTCTTTTATTTCAAATAAAACTAGCCGTTTCTAGCCGTTACAAAAGAGAGAATGCCTTTGCTGACACTGTTCTGTCCTATTCTACTCTGCTCAGGTCTACTCTGTCCGTTGCAGCATTTTGCAGTGTACTTGCCTTGACCTTTTGATATTTTTGTTTAGCATGGGTCTGAGGCTGAGTCTGAGTCTTTGGCTTTTGTCTCAAGCTTATCTTGTATATGAGTCTCAGTATCTGTCTTAGGCTTACGTCTGGGTCTCAGTCTTTTATATGCAGCCCAGTCTCTTGTTCTTCATCTGAGTTCTGTCATGACTTGTGCATCTGAGTCTGAGTCTTTGTCTCATCTCCTTGGCCCTTTGTAATTCTTGATCTTGTTCCTGAATGTAACAAATTTTATTTCTGATTGGCTTTAGCTCTTCAGCTTCATGCATCTCAAGTGTTATTTTTGAATTTGCCCATCTCCTTAGCATCTCAGCTTGTCTTTGTAAGGTCCAAGACCCTTTTGAGCAAAGGTTTTAATGACAACAAACTTTCACAACAATATTCTAAGTGTTCTGAATACTTTGGTTCTAATGTTTTCACTTGAGAAAGAATACAGGAAAAGTTATAGAAGGAAGATGCAAAGATCATAAACATCATTTAACATCAGAATATGTGTCTAGAAGCATGTCACATAGAGCTTTCATGTCAAAAGTGATGAAACAAGTTCAAGAAATAGCTTCTTAGCTTCAAGAAGGTCAAGACAGTTCATCTAAGATCCCATGACTATTAAACTGAGTTTTATCAAGCTTCAGAAATAAAGTTGAAGCTTTAGAAGGATCATTCAAGACCACTAGAAGCATGAGAAGGAGCTTTTCATGAAACCTAACACCTTCTGAATATGAAAGAACACTAAAGCAATTCAAGCATATTCATTCCAATTGTTACTAATGCAAACAAAGTAATTGAAGAAGAAGCATTGAACAAGTTCTCACACTCCTCAAGCTATCATCCTTGAATATGTCAAGTTGAAGAACACTCAAAGAAGCTTCCAGAATCATAATTACTTCTCTCACAATGCAAATGAAGCAAGGATAAAAGATTGGAAACTTTTACAAGCATATTTTTGAAGCTTTAGAAGAAGAAATGGAATTTCTGCATACTTCCAGATGAAAAAACATAATTTTTGCACGTTGCAGAAGAAGCAGTTACAACAAGTCTGCTGAAGAATTCTACTGTCAGGCATACTGCAGAAGAAGCAGAATTCATTAAATTTCATTTTTATCATTTTTAGGGATGCAGATGGGTCAAACACATTCGGAATAATTTATGCTAAATTAATTATGGCCTATGATGTGCTCCCAGAAGAAATGACTGCAGAATTCACAAGCTTTTCTATCTGCAGAAGATAGGTCTTCAAAAGAGGCAGCGGCTAAAGATGACAGTTGTATACAACTATGACAACTGCAACTTGAAAGGGAAATCTCCAGGAACACAATTGTGAGTCCAAGCATGTCTCCAACGGCTATTTTCTTCCACTCCCTATAAAAGGAGACATTCCCTTCAAGTTGAGACACACCTCTCTCCAGAAGAAGTATCCGAGCATAGATTTACAAATCCATCTTCTGGAGACTTTCTCTCTTCACATTTTCTCAGATTCTGCTCTAAAAAGTTTAGTAAGAGAGAGATGGCTCAACCTTTTGCTGTTGTGCTTAATTTGTAGTAGTTTTGAGCATGTTTTTTATATTCTCAGCAAATACATCTTCTGTAAACTCTCAAGAGTGCTTTGAGAGTGTTAGTGTCTCTTGAGCTAAAAAGAGGTGTAACTCCTGCAGAAGGAAATCTACAAGGTATTTTTGAGTCTGTACTTTATGCAGAAGAAGTTGCAGTAAGTGTGAAGCCTTGAGAGGCTGCAGAAGAAGCCTATAAGAGTCTGAAGAGGCTGAGCAAAGAATACTGATGATTAGAGCCTGAAGAGGCTGTAGAATAATACTTGGAAAAGAGCCTGAGGAGGCTGTGGGAGCAAAGAATACCTTGTAATCATAATTGGTTAGTGGAAAATCCTACTGAGGTAGGTGCTGGACGTAGCCCAAGGATTGTGAGGGTGAACTAGTATAAAAATCATGTGTGCAATATCTCTTATCCCTACTCTCTTTAATTTTCTGCACATACATTTATTGCTCGGTTAGTTATTGTTCATACTTTGAACATTTAGCAAGCTATAAACCATATTTTGATAAACTTGTTTTTAAATTGATATTTTCACATAAATCACATGCATATCAGTTAAAATACTGATTTGGAAAGTTTCTTTACATTTTGAAACTGTTTAGTGCTCCAAAAGCACATTTCTTGAAAGATATTCATTGTTCAACATTGGAACTTAGGGTTCATACTACTAGATTTTGATAAACCTATTTTTAAACTAATATTTCTACATAAATAACATCCATATCAGTCTAAATACTGATCTGGAAAGTTTCATTAAATTATGAAATTGTTTGGTGATTCAGAAGCACATTTCTTGAAATCTGTCCATTGTTCAACATTGAAACTTAGGGTTCAAACTACCAGTTCTTTATAAACTTGAATTAATTAGATCTAACTTGATGTTCTAATTGTTTACTACTTAAATATCTGATCTGGAAAGTTTCATCAAGTTTCAAGTTCATTTGATGCTCCAGAAGAAACATATATCAGATTTCATTGTGTAACTTGATTTTAAAATATCAGATTGATATAAACTTTCTTCTGAACAGATTTTCTCACATAATATTATTAGTTATTGGCTAAATAACTATTCTGGAAAGTTTTATTAAAATACAAAATAATTTGACCCTCCAGAAGAAAGTTTTAAAGTGACAGATTCATTGTTTTGCTTCTGCATAACTGCATAAACGTTATATTATTCTTCTGAACCTTATTCTGAGTTGTAACTACATTAAATACATTATATGGAAGAATAAAATTTGATGATATTCGTCCTTATGATTTTGCTTGCCTTTAAAAAGATAGTTTGAATCTACTTAGTTGGAATTATACACTAACCACTATCTTCTAGAAGAAACTTATGATAGCTAAGGAATTCCTTGAGCAAAGATCAGTAAGTTTTTAAAAGTACTTGCAGGTTGGACCAAAAGTTTTCAAGGGTCACAATTCAACCCCCTTTCTTGTGACTCTCTGATTTACTTCAATTGGTATCAGAGCTCAGCCTCTATGGGTTGAGCACCACTTAACCGTGTGAGAGGAAAAGATTCATGAAGAAGTACTGATCAACCAAGAAGCATACTCTCAAAGTGTTAATGCAAAATATTCAAGAAATGAACAACTTCAAGAAGGAGCCAAAGATGCTAGAAATTGATAAAACTCTACATGTGGCTTAAATGGACCTTAAGGTATGTACTGCTAAACTTGAACATTATCTTCCTTATGATGAGATGGATTTTGCTTATGATGAATTGAATGATGGTTTGATAAACCTTGAAAATAAGAATATGGAATGGTTTAAAAAAAGGGTCTTTTCTATTGAACTTCAAATTGAAACTTTGAAAGTTGAATATGATTTTCTTGAAGAAGATACATTTGTAATTTGTGAAACCTCAACTATCTTCGAAAATCATTTTAATCTTGAAAATGAAGTCGAAAACTGATTTTCAACATTTGCCAAAATTGAAGTATCTACTTGCTCTAATTCCATGTTTTGTCAATAATGGGAAAATTGCTATTTTACATGGAAAACTAAGTAAAGTTTATGGCAAATAGATTTCCGAATCTCATCCCATACCATGTCCATGTTTTTCAAAATGATCTTCAAATGATCAAGACATTATTCAGTCTCATTATCTGTAATTATTGTGAACATCATGGTTATATCTCTTATTTGTTCAATTTTAGAAGAAATATTTATATGAAAGATAAGATGGTATGAGTTGCTAAATATCCTAAGAGTTCAACCACTGACACTCAAGGACCCAAGATGAAATGGGTACCAAAATGTCTCCTTAGTAATTTTGTTATGCAGAAAAATTCTCAAGAAGATATGACTATTAGCCAAAGGAAATACTTCCAAGGCTATGAGAATGTTCCATCCAAAGAAGGAACATGACTCTAGCCAGAGTTTCTCTAGATGTTTGGTGTGAAATCTCCAAGATTCATTGCTTATAGAAAGAAGCAATGGGTAAGAAAAAGAGCAGTTCAATTGACCAAGAATAAGGTATCAAAGAATTCTATCCCCAATGCATATTCATAGAGTCAATGAATTTGAAGCACATTCCTAATAGGTTTATGCTAAGGTCTAGCATACTTGGTGATTGAATGATTATCATTGATAGACATTTATATGAACATTCTGTTCTAATCATTTTATTAGTCTTAAACATAAAAAGAAAATGATTAGAAGATCACAAGTAATGTGCTAGTACTGCTAGTTTAAAATTCTGATATAGCTACCTTTAAATGAGCATAACTTGGCTTACAGAAGTCTGCTTTAGGTGAAACCAATTTTGTTTGAAATATTATTGATGTTAGTATCAAAATGGAAAATATGATAATTTTACCTTAATAAAAAAAGTCCCAGTAAAATTTTGAATACAGTTGTCTTGTCATAAGTTCTGATATAAACTAGTACACTTCAACAGATCATAACTTGAGCTACAGGAATGCTTTTTCAGTGAAACCAATTTTATTTGAAAGCTTATACATGTTAGTATTAAACTGGAAAGTTTAAGAATTTTATCACAACTACAAGAGCCCTAGTAAATTTGTGAATATAGTTGTTCTGCTATAGATTCTGACATAAAGCAGTCCACTTCATCAGATCATAACTTGAGCTACAAGAATGATATTTGAGTGAAATAAATTTCATTGGAAAACTGATTCATATTAATTATAGACTGGAAAGTTTCAGATTTTTTGAACATCTAAATAATTCCCAGTAAGTCATTAAAGTAGGTTGTTCTGTTATATGATCATATTTGAGCCTACTATTTTTGGATGTTTATAACTTGAGCAAGGAAAATCTTTTTCAAGTGAAACCAGTTGGATTTGAAAGATAATACTTAATAGTTTAATCCCATTAAGTAGCTAAGATTTTGGTTGCATGGATTTGTATCAATGCATAAAAAACAGAACTATCCTATTCTGCACTCTATGATAAATCAGTCAACTTAAAAGCATCATATCTTGGGATAGGAAAATCCAAATTGCATGATCTTTGTCTTGTTAGAAATCTTGATATATCTAGTTTATTATAGTGAAATCTCGTTTCTGTGTGAATTAAAAATAATTCACAGATGCAGTTTGAAGTATAGCAGTCAATGACATTTTTCTGATCTAATTTTGTAACTTGGAATTAGAATATCTTTGGATGTACTAATCCAATTGAGATGATTTTTGTAGCCTTAAAATGTTTGTATGATTCTATTTATTGGGATAAATTATCATCTCTTTGTTCAAAAGTCCTTTAGAGATTGGACTTTGAGAAACTGCTTAAGACTCTAATATGTTTTATTCTTAACCACAAAGGATTAGTTTTTTAGAAGCTTATGCAAGAATGTCCAATCTAAAAAATAATCCAATATTGCTTCTGTAAGCTGTCATCATGAAGGGGAGTTTGAGGACTCCTTATTCAAAGCCATCTATGATGAGAATGACATTTCTCACAGCTTTTCATGCATTAAAACTTCATACCATAATGGAGTTGTGAAAAGAAAGAATATGACACTACAAGAAATGGCTAGAACCATTTTAAATGATTCTAGTGTTAAAAATATTTTTGGGCTAAAGTTGCATGCATTTCATGCTATACTTTGAAAATAGTCACTATTAGAAGTATGTGAAACATTTTAGTCTAAACATTTCATACTTGCATACATTTGGATGAGAATGTTATATTGGTAAGTTTGATTCAAAATCTAATTAGGCTATCTATCATGGATATTCTCTAACTTCAAAAGCCTATAGAAATCAAACTGATTGAGGAAAGTGTACATGTTGTTCTTTTCATTGAATCTAATGCCTCTCTTGAGAAAGAAAGAACTGCAGGTTTAGAAAATGAAATAGAAGAACTAAATCTAAACCAGAAGGATAAAACTGACTTCATAAGCAGAAGTCATGAATCAAAAGAAGGATCAGAAACTGATCAGAAGAAGGATCAGAAGCACAAGGATGCAGATTTTGACTCTAAATTATGAGCAACGAAATGAAGAATATTCAACAAGCTTCCAATGATCCATCCATACCTAGGAGCTAGAAACCAAAGTTAATGCTCACCCTTATGATCAAATAATTGGAGATACATTAGAAGAAGAACTTGAACATTTTGAAAAGAACAAAGTGTGGACACTAGTTCCCTTCTCAAAATCAATCCATCATTGGAACAAGATGAGTTTTTGAAAACAAGATGGATGAGAAAGGTAAAGTGATTAGAAACAAAGAAAGAGAGAAGATGATGAAATCTCCACTCTTCAAGAAAAGTCTACAAAGGATCTTCTTATAAGATTTAAAATGGATAGAGCCAAGCCAATGACAACTCCAATGCACCCATCCACTTTGCTTGATAAAGACAAATGTTGTAAGTTTGTTTCTAAAAAGGAATACAAAGGTATGATTGCTTCCTTATTATATTTAAAAAGCAAGTAGGCAAGCTATTGCATTTTCAATTGGATTATGTGCAAGGTTTCTATCTTCTCCTAAAAGAATTTCATGTCATATATGTAAAGTGAATATTTAGATTCCTTGTTTGAGCTACTAATATTGACCTTTGGTACAAGAAAGGAACAAGCTTTGATCTTGTAGGATTCTATGATGTTGATTTTGCTGGAGTTAGGATTGAGAGAAAAGGCACAAATGGTGAATGCCAATTTCTTGGTTAATCTCTCATATCATGGATGTTCAGCAAGCAAAATACTATTGCCTTAGCCACTGATGAAGCAAAATATATATCATCAAATAAGTTATTCACAAATGTTGTGGGTTAAGCATTAAATGGAGGAATACTCCCTGAGGTAC
Organism: Sesbania bispinosa; assembly: GCA_026901365.1. Taxonomy (NCBI): domain Eukaryota; kingdom Viridiplantae; phylum Streptophyta; class Magnoliopsida; order Fabales; family Fabaceae; genus Sesbania; species Sesbania bispinosa. The sequence goes on along the minus strand of QLOH01000008.1, from coordinate 3,510,281 downwards.
ATTGAAATCCCAATTTATGAGATGATGCAAGTTCTATAGACCTGTCTAAGAATCCCATGCATCACTTTAGATCAAAACATATTGACATCAAGTATTATTTTATTACAGATCATGATCATAAGCATGACATTGAACTGAAATATGTTGAGACAAAGTCCTATCTTGCTGATATCCTTTTTAAACATCTTCTAGAAGAAAGATAAAGCTTAATTAAAGATCAAATGCATATGTGTGTGATTAATTGATTGATTATGTGTTCTAAGATCAACATGAGCCTTCCTTACCTAATCTAGAACACTTAGAAGTTAGAAGGTGATTTTCCCCATCCAGAAGCAAAAATCATGCTTTTGAAGAGATCGAAAATAGAGATGGAATTCTCTCTATTGGTATTCTCACATTCTTCAATGCCTAAGAGGGAGTTGTTGCCTTCTTTTTTATTCACTATAAATAGAAGCTATAACCCAAAGTGAAAGATAGTTTGTTTCCTTCATAAATTCAATTCTCTTTCACAACATTACTTGTTTTTGTCAATTCCATATATCTTTTCTATTATTTTCATGAGGATCAAAGCTATAGGAAGGAAGGGAATGAAATCTGTAGCTACTCATATTCATCAAAGTTTACCAATTAGAGTTGTTCTTGTTACAACTGTTTCGGTAACAGGAACTCTTCCACCTACTAGAACTCCTAAACCACTCATAAGAAAAGATTGGGGTGTAGATGTCCTCTTAGAAAGACTAGGATGGCTCAAATTCTTTAAAAATATAGGAGCCTATGTATCCAAGATTAGTGAAAGCATTTTTGTTGTAACTTCTAAGTTTAGGAGTAATGATCAATATCTTATAAATAATATCAAGGGATACTCAGTGTTACTCACCCATGGGTATATTCATGAATCTGTACATGTCTTCCATGTGACATGTTTCTTACCAAGCCTTTTAGGTTTTACAAAATATCCACTTGATGATGTAGAAAAGGAATAAGATCATTTCTTCTTTGCATGGAAGAATCTGTAGCAAGTGCTTCTCATGGGATGATAAAGTGAAAGAAGAAAAACAAAGAGGTTACATTGGAAAAAGATAGAGCCTCCATAGGCAAACATTGGGACTAATATGGTAAACCAGTTCCATACCTCTTCTATTCTTATGTCCCATCATCTTAAGATAAAAGTCCAAGCCCCTATTCTTGATGATTCAACTTAGTTTGGATAAAGGGATCGTGCCTTCAACATTTTAGTATTGAGAAAATGTCTTAAGATTGTGTAATATACAAGAGAAGGAAGTAAGGATTGTGTAGTATCAATTCTGGTTTAACACATTTGTGTTACTAGCAAATGCTTCTCATGTTCTACCAATGCCTTTAGCTCACTTCCAACCAACTTAAGATAAATAAAAGTCGGCTACTTGATCTTATTTAAATCATTCCTCACTAAGTAGCCTAGCCAATGATGAACACTTATTCCTTCTTATCATTTTCATGCTCATTTTGATGGATGACAAAAGGGGGAGAAGAATAGGAACATTCAATCATAACAAATTTCTATCTGAATGTTATAAAAGGGCACAAATTCAAGGGGAGTTAAATCTCATTTTTTATCTGAATGTTATAAATGGCATAAATTCATGGGAAGATTTAATTCTTTATTGTTAAATCACTTGATTATTATTTCCCTTATTCAGAAAACTTAAAATTTGTTTATGAAAGTTTGTCATCATAAAAAAGGGTGAGATTGTAAGATCCAAGACCCTTTTGAGCAAAGGTTTTAATGACAACAAACTTTCACAACAATATTCTAAGTGTTCTGAATATTTTGGTACTAATGTTTTCACTTGAGAAAGAATACAGGAAAAGTTACAGAAGGAAGGTGCAAAGATCATAAACATCATTTAACATCAGAATATGTGTCTAGAAGCATGTCACATAGAGCTTTCATGTCAAAAGTGATGAAACAAGTTCAAGAAATAGCTTCTTAGCTTCAAGAAGGTCAAGACAGTTCATCTAAGATCCCATGACTATTAAACTGAGTTGTATCAAGCTTCAGAAGCAAAGTTAAAGCTTTAGAAGGATCATTCAAGACCACTAGAAGCATGAGAAGGAGCTTTTCGTGAAACCTGACACCTTCTGAATGTGAAAGATCACTTAAGCAATTCAAGCATAATCATTCCAAGTGTTATTGATGCAAACAAAGTAATTGAAGAAGAAGCATTGAACAAGTTCCCACACTCCTCAAGCTATCATCCTTGAATATGTCAAGTTGAAGAACACTCAAAGAAGCTTCCAGAATCATAATTACTTCTCTAACAATGCAAATGAAGCAAGGATAAAAGATTGGAAGCTTTTACAAGCATATTTGAAGCTTTAGAAGAAGAAACAGAATTTCTGTACCCTTCCAGAAGAAAAAACAGAATTTTTGCACGTTGCAGAAGAAGCAGTTACAGCAAGTCTGCAGAAGAAAGCAGTTACAACAAGTTTGCAGAAGAATTCTACTGTCAGGCATACTGCAGAAGAAGCAGAATTCATTAAATTTTGTTTTTATCATTTTTAGGGATGCAGCTGGGTAAAACACATTTGGAATAATTTATGCTAAATTAATTATGGCCTATGATGTGCTCCTAGAAGAAATGATTGCAGAATTCACAAGCTTTTCTATCTGCAGAAGATAGGTCTTCAAAAGAGGCAGCGACCAAAGATGACAATTGTATACAACTATGACAGCTGCAACTTGAAAGGGACAGCTCCAGGAACACAATTGTGAGTCCAAGCATGTCTCCAACAGCTATTTTCTTCCACTCCCTATAAAAGGAGACATTCCCTTCAAGTTGAGACACACCTCTCTCCAGAAGAAGTATCCGAGCATAGATTTACAAATCCATCTTCTGGAGACTTTCTCTCTCTTCACATTTTCTCAGATTCTGCTCTAAAAAGTTTAGTAAGAGAGAGATGGCTCAACCTTTTGCTGTTGTGCTTAATTTGTAGTAGTTTTGAGCCTGTTTTTTATATTCTCAGCAAATACATCTTCTGTAAACTCTCAAGAGTGCTTTAGGAGTGTTAGTGTCTCTTGAGAGAATGTATAATTGTTGTTGTGAGCTGCTGCACTGGTGCAGTGAGCTAAAAAGAGGTGTAACTCCTGCAGAAGGAAATCTGCAAGGTATTTTTGAGTTTGTACTTTATGCAGAAGAAGCTGCAGTAGGTGTGAAGCCTTGAGAGGCTGCAGAAGAAGCCTATAAGAGCCTGAGCAAAGAATACTGGTGATTAGAGCCTGAAGAGGCTGCAAAATAATACTTGGAAAAGAGCCTGAGGAGGCTGTGGGAGCAAAGTATACCTTGTAATCATAATTGGTTAGTGGAAAATCCTACTGAGGTAGGTACTGGACATAGCCCAAGGATTGTGAGGATGAACCAGTATAAAAATCATGTGTGCAATATCTCTTATCCTTACTCTCTTTAATTTTCTGCACATACATCTATTACTTGGTTAGTTATTGTTCATACTTTGAACATTTAGAAAGCTATAAACCATATTTTGATAAACTTGTTTTTAAACTGATTTTTTCACATAAATCACATCCATATCAGTTAAAAAACTGATCTGGAAAGTTTCATTACATTTTGAAACTGTTTAGTGCTCCAAAAGCACATTTCTTGAAAGATATTTATTGTTCAACATTGGAACTTGGGGTTCAAACTACTAGATTTTGATAAACCTATTTTTAAACTAATATTTCTACATAAATCGCATCCATATCAGTCTAAATACTGATCTGGAAAGTTTCATTAAATTATGAAACTGTTTGGTGATTCAGAAGCACATTTCTTGAAATCTGTCCATTGTTCAACATTGAAACTTAGGGTTCAAACTACCAGATCTTTATGAACTTGATTTTAACCAGATCTAACTTGATATTCTAATTGTTTACTACTTAAATATCTGATCTGGATAGTTTCAAGTTCATTTGATGCTCCAGAAGAAACATATATCATATTTCATTGTGTAACTTGATTTTAAAATATCATATTGATATAAACTTTCTTCTGAACAGATTTTCTCACATAATCTTATTAGTTATTGGATAAATAACTATTCTGGAAAGTTTTATTAAAATAAAAAATCATTTGACCCTCCAGAAGAAAGGTTTAAAGTGACAGATTCATTGTTTTTCTTCTGCATAACTACATAAACATTATATTATTCTTCTGAACCCTATTCTGAGTTGTAACTACATTAATTGCATTAAATGGAAGAATAAAATTTAATGATATTCATCCCTATGATTTTGCTTGCCTTTAAGAAGATAGTTTAAATCTACTTAGTTGGAATTATACACTAACCACTATCTTCTAGAAGCAACTTCTGATTGCTAAGGAATTCCTTGAGCAAAGATCAGTAAGTTCTTAAAAGTACTTGCAGGTTGGACCAAAAGTTTTCAAGGGTCACAATTCAACCCCCTTCTTATGACTCTCTGATTTACTTCAGTCTTTTCACAAGAGAAACTATCCTGCAATATATGAAGTTAAATTTTTCAAACACTTGAGCACACGGTTATCATAAACAAATTATCTTAGATATTCATCTTTTATATTTCCAATTTTGATGGTTTGATTTCATTAAAACTCTTAGGAGTAAGTTTGTCTTAACAAACTCATCTCATGAATCAAAATGTCGCTTCATTGTGAAGATGATGATGATGAGACTGAGATGGATGATGAGATTGCCTCCATATCAAGGAGAATCAGGAAGATGTGGAAAGCCAAAGGCAGTGGAAGAAGAAGGTTTCCCTCCAGGAGACATGAGACTAAGTCAAATAAGAAGCGACATGTCATATGCTATGAATGCAACAAGCCTGGGCATTTCAAATTTGAGTGTCCCCTCCTAAAGAAGGAAGTCAAGAAGAGTCTAAGAAAGAAAGCCATGATAGCTACCTGGGATGACTCTGAGGGTGATGAGTGCCATGATGAAGAATCTGCAAATCTGTGTTTGATGGCTGATAGTGTATCCTCAGATGAATTGTTGTATGACTCAGACTCAGACCCTTCGTATAGTGAGCTTAAGTCTGCCTTTGAGAATCTTCTTTATGACTTAAACTTTCTAGCTTCAAAAAGTTCTTTGATGAAATCTCAATTGAATCAAGCCTTGGAAAAGGTAAATTTCTTGAAAAAGAAAGTGAAAATTTGAATCAAAAGAATATGAGTCTCATGCAATCTCACATGAGATTATCAAAGATCAGAATCAAGCCCATAATAAGCTAGAATTAAAGAGATTAACTGACGAAAATCAAAAGCTCAAACATCAAAACAAAATCTTAATAAATGACCTGGAAAAATTTATGAATGGTACAAAAAACCTTAAGAGACTCATTGGGTCTCAAAAGGGAGTTTTTGATAAAGCTAGGTTAGGCCATGGTAAGTCTGCAAATGAGGTTTAGTACAAAGTTTTTTACTCTAGCTAGAAAGTCCAAAGAAAGATGTTCATGTTTTAGTAATTTTGGCCACAAGACCTCAAATTGCTACATGAGACTAGTAGCAGTAAAAAAGAAGGTGTTTAACCACTCAGGACCCAAATATAAGTGGGTACCTGAGATTAAATCTATTATTGACACATATTTTCCTAGCAACAATAAAGACAAAGCATCTGTGGGTCTTGGACAACGTTGTTCAAGGCACATGACAGGAGACATAAACAAGTTCCTGTCACTTGAAGAAAAGGCTTCTGGAGTTGTCTCATTTGGAGACAATAGTAAAGCACAGCTTCGCGGTATAGGTAAGATTGGTAAGAAGGACTCAACTCAGATTGAGAATGTTTAATTTGTTGAAGGTTTGAAGTGCAATCTTCTTAGTATTAGCCAACTTTGTGACAATGATTATTATGTTAATTTCCAATCCACCTTTTGTGAGATCATAGACTCTAAGACTGGAAAACCAATTTTCTCTGGTCAAAGAAACAAAAATCTTTACTCAGTCTGTCTTGAGAGTCTATCTAATCTCACCTGTCTTGTCTCTCATGACAATGAAAAGTGGTTGTGGCATAAAAGGGTTGGACATATTAACATGAGAATTATAAGCCAACTTGCAAGTCAGAATCTTTTCAGAGGTCTACCTAAGATCAGGTTTGACAAAGATCTGATCTGTGAGTCATTCATTAAGAACAAACATACTAAGACTAGCTTCAAACCTAAGAAGCACATCATCACTTCTAGGCCTTTGGAACTACTTTATGTAGATCTGTTTAGACTTACTAGGACAACTAGTTTGAGTAGTAAAAAATATGGTTTTTCATTGTAGATGACTTTTCCAGATTTACCTGGGTTCTGTTCCTATCTCAGAAGGATGAGTTTTATGATAACTTCAAAATATTTTGTGAAAAGGTCCAATCTGAGAAAGGATACGAAATTGGTGCTGTAAGAAGTGATCGTGGAGGAGAGTTTGAGAATGTCAAATTCAAAGAATTCTTTGACAAACATGACATAACTCATAACTTCGCTTGTGATAGAACTCCCTAACAAAACGGAGTAGTGGAAAGAAAAAATAAAACACTTCAAGAAATAGCAAGAACCTTGCTTTGTGACTGGTGTTTAGAAATATTTCTGGGTTGAGGGTGTGAATACCTCATGCTACATAATCAATAAAATTACCATAAGAAATGTTCTTAACAAAACTCCATATGAACTATGGAAAGGAAGGAAGCCATCTATTTCTTATTTACACATGTTTGGATGTGATTGTTATATCCTAAACACCAAAGATTCATTAGGAAAATTTGATAAAGAGTCTGAAAAAGGTATATTTCTTGGTTATTCTCTTACATCCAAAGCTTACCGTTTGTTCAATTTGAGAACTAGAACCATATAAGAATCCATACATGTCATATTCAGTGAAACTCAGAACACCTCTCAGAAAAATAGAAGATGATGTTGAGGATATGATAAACAACATGAAAATTTTTGAAAAAGGAGTAGAGGATCAAGAAAAAAATCTTCAAAACGAAAGAACCAGAATCTAGCTCACACTGAGACTGAGAGACAACCTCAGACTGAGACTGGTAGGAATCCTCACACTGAAGATGAAGATAAAGGTCAGACTGAGATTCAGAGCTCAATAAAAGCAATACTTGAGACTCAGCATCAACATGCTTCTGAGATACTTAGAAGCTAGAGAATGGTTCATTCTCATCCAAGAGATCAAATCATTGGTGAAACCTCAAACATGGTAAGAACTAGATCTTCTTTTAGAAATTCTAAAAATATGATGGCTCTCTTGTCTGAAGTGGAACCAAAGGACATCTATGAAGCTCTTGATAATGAATCTTGGGTAAAAGCCATGGAGGAAGAGTTAAGTCAATTTGAAAAGAGCAAAGACTGATCTCTTGTACCTCCTCCAACACATTAATCTGTGATTGGCACGAGATGGGTCTTTCGCAATAAGCTGAATGAAAAAGGAAAAGTTATGAGGAACAAGGCAAGAATGGTAGTACAAGGCTTCAACCAACAAGAAGGAATAGACTATGATAATACTTTTGCTCCAGTGGCCAGGCTTGAGGCAATCAAAATCTTTTTAGCATTTGCAGCTCACAAAGACTTCAAGCCCTATCAAATGGACGTGAAGAGTGCCTTCTTTAATGGGGTCATTGAAGAAAAAGTTTATGTAAAGAAACCTCCAATATTTGAGGACCCAAAACATCCTAAATATGTGCTGAGATTGAGGAAAGCTTTGTATGGTCTGAAACAAGCTCCAAGAGCTTGGTATGATAGGCTAAGCTCGTTCCTAGTACAAAATGGATTCTCTAGAGGTCAAATTGACACAATGCTTTTCAAAAAGGTGTTTCAAAAAGATTTACTTATTTGTCAAATCTATGTTGATGACATAATCTTTGGTTCTACTAATAAGTCTCTTTGTCAAGAATTTTCAAGTCTCATGCAGGGTTAGTTTGAGATGATTATGATGGGTGAGCTGAGATTCTTCCTTTGATTGCAAATCAAGCAATAGTCTGGTGGCATTTTCATTCACCAAGAAAAATACGCCAAAGACTTGTTAAAAAGATTCAAGATGGAATATGCTAAGCCCATGAAGACACCTATGCACCCATTAACTCAGATTGACAAAGATGAACAAGGTAAGACTGACTCAGATAAGCTTTAGAAAGGTATGATTGGATCTCTCATGTACCTTACTACTAGTAGACCAAATATTCAATATGTTGTTGGTATGTGTGCAAGATACCAATCAGATCCTAAAGAATCTCACATTAATGTTGTCAAGAGAATCTTTAGATATCTGATTGGAACAACTAATCTTGGCCTATGGTATGAGAAAGGATCTAGCTTTAATCTTACAGGATATAGTGATGCTGATTTCATTGGAAATAAAATTGATAGAAAGCGTACAAGTGGAAACTTCCAATTTCTTGGAAAGTGCCTTGTCTCATGGTTATGCATGAAGCAAAATACTATTGCCCTATCCACAATTGAAACTGAGTATGTCTCAGTTGCTGCATGCTGCACTCAGATCTTGTGGATCAAAGCTCAGATGCTGGATTATGCACTAAGGTATTCCAAGAAACCTATTCTTTGTGATAATACTAGTACAATCAATCTGGCTAAGAATCCTATTCATCACTCTAGGTCTAAGCATATAGATATTAAGCACCATTTTATTAGAGATCATGTTCAGAAAGAGAATGTTGAGCTTATCTTTATTAAAACCAAAAATCAGCTTGCTGACATTTTTACTAAACCTCTTTTGGAGGACATGTTCAAATACATTCTAAATCTCTTGAACATGCGTCCTCTCATGAAATGAAAAGATTAAAACATGGGTACGAAGAAAAATCTCAAAATTTGAATATGTGTAAGAAAGCCATCTCAGACTAAGACTAAGTCTAGACCTAAGACTCAAACTAAGACTGAGACTACCCATAAGACTCAGACTGAAACTAAGACTAAGACTGAACATTTTTACCGTTCTAAAACAACGGTAAAATGATCTGAAAAGACAACTAACGACTAGCTTGTGTCTTGCAATGGCTAGTTTCTTGAGACCGGTGCTCCTAACGACTATTTTTGAGTCTCAGACTTAGCTGTTGCCCATTTAAGTCTCAACTAACTACCCACTTCCCAACAAACTATCTCATCTCAACCACTTCTCTTCTCTCTATAAATCTCAAATTCTCTGATCACATCTCACCTTTTTCCTCCATGCGCATTAAGCTTCCTGCAATTAAAAAACCTTCTCCTCAACCATCAATCATGTCTAACAACTCTTCCACCTCCTTCAATGAAGTTACCTCCAGCCAAGACAGACTCATAAGATCCTCCACTCCTCAGCCAAGCACTGAATCTGAGAATACTCAAGCTTAGACTCAACCTTCACCTAAGACTAAGGCTAGCTCCATTTGGTCTCTACCCAGAAAATCATGAAGGATTGCATCCAACGTGGTACATACATCAGCACCAAAACAACCAAAGTATCCCATTCATGTAGATCTCACCAAGGCATCACCCTCAACAAAAGGAAAGGAGAAACTCACTGAAGTAAAGAAAGAAAATCTAGCAGAGAGAAAGAAGAAGAAACTCTCATTCCAATCAGACTGGTTTGAGAATGACCTTGTGGAAGCCAATTTTACTGGGCGTTTCACTGAGAGGAATATGGTGATAGGAAGAATTATCCTTCCTCTGGAATTGAAGCAGATGAGCTGGGAGATCTTCCCATATATCAAGAAGCAATGCTGGGAAGGCTATCTGAGTTTTTTTGAACCTATCTACCCCAAGCTCACCAGAGCTTTCTATGCTTCCTGTTCAGATGCTAAGGATGAGTCTGAGACTGTTCCTCATGTGATAGCCCATCTCAAGGGAGTAAATATGGACATTACTGAAGAAACACTAGGGGATATTATCAAAGCTCCAATAGCTGATAATCGCCTTTACAATGAAGATTAGTGGTGGACAAAGATTGGTATCCAAGATGAAGATGTGGGTGCATCTCTGTTTAGCCAAGCTGAGATCCACCTCTCCTCCTCGTCTCTCAAATCTTTTGAAGATTTTTGTTCTAGTTTGTCATAGAGCCCATCATTCCTCGTGCTGGTACGTTCAAAAAGATCTACCCGATAGATCTCATTGTGGTGTACCACTTAAAACATGGTATTGCACTGAACCTCCCATTCCTCATCTTACGGCATATGGAACATGCTTTTATTAATGTTAAGATGAATTCCTATCTCCCATTTTCAATGTTGTTGACTAGAATCCTGAAGCACTTCAAAGTGGATCTTACCCATGTTGAAGTCTCCAAAGAGAAGAATACCTTCTTTGGAAGGTCTAACATCCAAGATCTGAAGCTTGAAGGGAAATCTATCCCTACCCCCACTTTTTCTCTACCTCCATCTAACAAGGCTGACTCTGACAGCAAGACCAAGAAGAAGAAGCTAACGTGCACCTCAAGATCAGTTCAAGCCTCTCCCTCATCCGAAATGTCTAGTCATGAGATCAGGACTGAGAAGAAAAATAAAAAGGAAAAGCAAACGCAAAAGAAAAGGCCCAAAGAAGAAAAAGAAACATAATAAGAAGTGACTAAAGAAGAAACAAGGATGAAAGAAAAAAAAAAAGAAGAAGAAGATGCAAGCATCTAATCAAGGTGAGCCTGATCAAGGTAAGCTTGACCAATCTAAGTTTGAGCATGATCAAACTCACCCCTCCACACCTCCATCCACACCACTTCATTCTCCTTCTCCTCCTGAGGCATCTCCAACCAATCAAATCATTGCTTATGTCCTTATTGGGTTGGACAAAGAAAAGCAAAAAGAAATCTCAAGGGAAACCTCACCAATCCCTGTTGTTGAACGTGAGACTAAGACTAAGGAGCCTGTCTCAACTAGTGATGGGAGTAGGAAGAATGGATCTCAGGTCCACTCTAAAACTCCAACACAGTCTCCTGCACCAAGAATTCTCTTCTCATTCCTGGTAGGGAATTTGTCAATTCTCTCCTCCAATCGTCTCCCAAATTTGACCAATCTGGTCTTTCTATTCCACAAGACACCTCCATCTGTACTTATCTATCTGACTCAATCAATACCTTCATGGAACAATTGGACAAAGAGAAGCGCGAACAGGAGGCCAAGGGAAGCTCAAATCAAAACCCAGAAGATTCAAAGCGCCTGAGCAAGATGGTCAAGGAATTGAAAAAGATAATGCGTAGACAAGACAAGTTGTTCGAAGGAATGGACTTGATCCTCAAGGAAATTCATGACAACAACCTGAGGAGCAACTAGATTCACTTGTTGCTTACCAACTTGCCTCCTGTTCCATATGTTCCCTAAGTTGTTTCGTGTCCTACTGAGTCTCCCTTAAGCTCAACTTCTTCCCCTGCCAAGTAGATTTTAGGCTCTTTTTGATGTTGTCAAATGGGGGAGTAGTTAGGAAGTTTGTAGTTAAAATTTTTTAGACCTTTTGTTTGAATCAAAACCAAAAATTTGAACATGAAAAATAGTTCTGATTTTTGGATCTGTGCAAATCTTAATTTAGCTTTAATTTTTGGATCTGTGCAAATCTTAACTTAGCTTGATCTTAACTTTCTCAGATCTTCGCTTAATTTGAATATTATCTCCTTAAAAGCTAAGTTAAAATCTCAATCTGAAATTTCTTTAAGAAAAGAAAAATCTAAGAGTCAGGGGTGTGAAGTCTATTAATCAGTTTGAGCATTCAAACTTGACTCAAAGACTTAATATCCTTTAGTTTTAATGATTAACAAATAAGATTATATAAGAACATAATAAGAACAAATAAGATTATATAAACAGATTCTACTGAGAAAGGTATTGGTTTGTTGATTGTGTTTCAGGATGAAATATTTATCAGAATCAGAAGATCAGGATCAGAAGAACAAATGCAGGATTTTGCAACTCGTCTGAAGTGCGCAAACCGTCTGAAGACGTGAAGACTGTCTGAAGACGTGAAGACCATCTGAAGACATAAAGACTCGAAGGAATGAAGACAACATAAAGCAGCCTGAAGATTGAACTTATCTGAAGCAAAGAAGCTTTCTGAAGCAACGAAGCTGTCTGAAGAAGCAGAACTCGTCTGAAGAGTTGAAGCTGTCTGAAGTAGTTCAACCCGTCTGAAGTATCAGTGCCGTCTGAAGTCTCACTTATGACGTGGCACCCTCTGCTGAAGCTTGTGAAGACTTTTCTGAACCTCTGCTGCACGTACCTTTTCAAACACGTTTATAGCAAGGAACACAGAGACCTTTCCTGGTGATTTTTGAATTTCATACACCACTGAGGAAATCTCTGCAACGCAGAAATTGCAGCAACAACGATGGCAACTTTATAGCAGCACCAACGTTGTACTTTGTCAGAATTGTGAAGACACCCAGAAGCGTGTCTCACGACGGATTGAATAGCATTCAATGCTATCTCTAAACGGTGGTATCACAACGGAAATATCATCATCACCAATCCGAAAGAAAGCACAAGAAAAGCTCAGGAGACTAAGCAGAAGCAACAAAGAGAAATGTTTAAATGAAATATTTTAATTCAAACATATTTTATCATCTGCAAGAAACAACCATTGAACAAGACACCTCACTCAAAGAAGAAAGAAGAAATGATGTCAGGAAGCAAACAAAAAAGGAGCATATACAAAATAAGCAAGAGGACAAATCCAACGGATACCTCCTCATATACACTCCTAAGAAAAGCAGAGGAAATCAAAAGTCAGCTGAAGAAAAGCAAAAGGATATCAAGAGAAAGAACATGCAAAATTATATCAAGAAAGTCTCTCTAAAGATCTCATCTACAGAAGTGTCAGAACAAGACTGTCTGAACACTTATTTGCTTAAGAAAAAGCAACCGTTTGAGACACTATTACATAACGGCTATATGAGCCACATCATCAACATCTCAACGGTATTATGAACCATCTTCAAACGACTATATTCCAACAGGACATATAAATAGCCTCAAGAAAGAATTTGAAGATGTTGAACTCATTCACTTGGTTCAATCAGTTGATCAAGATGTATCAGAAAAAATCTTATTGGTTGTTAACCATACTTACTTGAATCAACCATGCTGCCGATCTATTGATCAGTTAGTAAAAATTGTAGTTGTTCAATTTAACAACCAACCAGGCTGGAGCTTAAAGTCAAGTATCTACCGAGCCAATTCTCAGAGGATGTTATTCCTTTTATCAGAGACAGGGATTGTACTTAAACTTATACACTTGTACCAATGTCTTAACCTTGTACTTAGAACTCATTCATTATACCCTGAGTAGTACTCAGTTAACCTCTAGTACAGGAAAAGATTAAGTTTAAGTTTCGTGGAAACTTAATCTTAGTTTAATTTGTAAACACTTTATGTGTCAGAGAGCCTGGAGAGGCTTGGTGGAAGAAAGAATACTTAGTTGCAGAGCCTGGAGAGGCTTGTCTGTAAAAGAATACTGCAAGAGTTGCCTGGAGAGGCAATTGAAAACAAAGAATACTTGTTGAGCCTGGAGAGGCTTGTCTGAAAAAGAATACTGCATATGTTGCCTGAAGAGGCAGTTGAAAACAAAGTAATACTTGTGTTAGCCTGAAGAGGTTGTGAATAATACTTGTATATGTGGATTCAGATAGTGGAAAATCCAGTGGTGGTTTGCCTCTGGGACTGGATGTAGCTCACGGGTTTGTGGGTGAACCAGGATAAATTCCTTGACTAAGTTTTCTTACCCTTATCTCTTATCAATTCTTTTATACTAATCAAGGGGTCAGAATAATTAATCTGATATTTTATAAAGGGCACAAAACATCTTTTAAAATTAGTTTTTACCAGCCGTTTGAAAACTTCAGACAGCCCTTTAAAAGCCTGTCTGAAATCTCTATGCCTAAGTTATCTTTTTCTTAATCTCTTTATTTCCAGTTTTCATATTTAAGTTGGAAATTGAAAAGTATCTTCTATAATAAACTTAACACAACTATTTCAATAAAATGATCTTTCATATGAATAAAACATGAGATGTCTCTTATATCATTTGAAGCTTTACAAAGAATGTTCCTTGAAGAACTTCTAAAATAAATTCTCTGAAGTAAGTCTGAAAGAGATCAGTTCAGAAATCAGGAATATACTTCAGACAACCTCTAGTCGTCTGAAGTATTTCAGAAACCGTTCTGAAAATACTCCTTGTAATAATCTTCATAAGATACTTTGAGAAGCCTCTATTTAAAACAATCTTAAACTTTAGAAGAAACACTGTTTTTCTTATCTTCCACATGTTTCAACTATCACTGATCTTAAGACTTGTTTTTAACGGTGCCCATTTTCATGATTTAAATCAAAGATTTCCAAAAATTATCAAAAAGTTTAAAACACTATTCAACCCCCTTCTAGTGTTTCCTGTGGTTCTAACAAGGGGGAGTAATAAATTCAGGGGGAGTTGTAGCTCATAATCTGTGTATTTTTTCAAATCTTAGATAACCAAGTATTTACAAACTTATGGGTTTGCCATCATAAAAAAGTGGGAGATTGTTAAGACAAACTCTCTCTTAAGTGTTTTAATGACAACAAACCCTTTAAGTATGTAAGCCTTGTTGTCTTATCTAAGATTCATATGTATTACTGATCGGTGTGTTGAGTAGTGCAACTCTTAGTCTTTAATTTACAGATTACAAGTCATGAGACACAAGTGCATAGAGAAGCCTCAAGAATAAGATACAGTAAAGCTTAGAGGAACTCACAGCGTAGAATAAGATCAATAAAATCTTATAGCCAATGAAGATAATGACAAAGTAGATCAAGATGCACAATCAAAGAAGAAGTTCATATCTATAAAACTAAGGCAAGATTAACCTCAGACTAACAAAGCTCAGATTCAGAACTAAGACTGAGACTCGGACTTATACCTCAGATTTAGATGCTAAGACTAAGACTCAGACGCAAGGTCAAAGTCGAGTGAACCACCTGACACAATATGGCCGTTTGACTAAAGTAAAAGTACAATTCTCTCTCCCTTAATTGCCATATTAACAACTATATTGAAAGAGCCTATAAAAGGAAGCCTCATAAATGCTGAAGGAGCGTGAAACTTTGTTGGAACTCAGCAAATATTTATCTGAGCTACTCAACTACTGTTTGCATTTATTCTCTCCATCTATCAATCATCTCTCACCTTTAATTGTAATCTTAACTCCAAAAGAGTGATTGTATCTAGTTGAGCTCATTGTGCATCCGTACATTGTACGTCATCTAAGCTAGAAAATCTCAATCTTATCTAATCTCAACTAGTCCCAACCAAGTTAAGAGGAGCCTAAGCTTTGGTGTGGGTAATTGTAAGCCTGGAGAGGCACTGTGACAAGAATACTCAGTGTGTAAGCCTGGAGAAGCGGACTTAAGAATACTTGTAATTTGACTGTAGTCATAGTGGAAATCTCTCAAAGTTGTAAGGATTGGACGTAGTCCAAGGTGTGGGTGAACCAGGATAAATCTGAGTGTATCTCATCTTATCCCTGTTCTATTATTTACTTCACTTGTCTGATCTTAACTTGCTAAATTAATCTTGATAATATAAGTGGTAATTAATCAAGCAATCTTTGTATATCAAGTCTCAACTTGACACATATTTGTTTCATCTAACTGCATTTATCTGAGACTGGTCTCAAAGAGTCAATATGAGATTCTAAGCTAAGCCTTAAGAGTTAAACTCACATTGATCTCAAGTTTTCAGGAACAATTTTTCGCAAGTCTCTATTCAACCCCCTTTCTAGAGACATTCAATCAATTTCATATATGTTATAGAAACTAATGACAGTTCATCATGCTATATGAATAAAGTGATAAAATTTTTCACTTTTTAATTGTAATTTTTTAAAATAATTATAATATTGATAATATAAACTTGTCAGCAAAACAAGCGACTTCAAATAACTCGAGTGTTTTTATTTTGCTAAATGATTATGTATAGCTAAATTCCTTTTGTAATTCATTCAACATGTACTGAAAAAATACATCGAAATGAAATTATTCTAATGTTTTGATTATATTTGAATCTTAAACTTACTCTTATGATGAATAAATCAATTTTTAAACTCTGTAATGATCAAAACCCTATTAGAAATATCATACTAAAGGGAAGTTACATATTAAGGGGTAGAGTTTAGGGGTGTAAGCGGGTTTGATCCAACTCGCGAACCCGACGAATCCAACCCAACCCAAAGATATTTAAAGGTTTGGTTCGGGTATTTGGTTCGGTTCCGACATTTTCTTTCAAACCCGATCTGGTTCGGTTCGGGTCTTTGGTTTGCTATGTTGAACCCGATAGACCCAACCTGAACCAGAAAAAAAAGGTCCTAATCTTATTTCATTTTCATGCAAGGAGAGAACAAAAATAGGTCAGTGACAACACAAGCAGAGATGGTTCCTCAAATCCCATTCCATCTGCTCTTTTCAATTTATTTTTCTCTATTTCTTTTCTTTTTTATTTTATATTTTAATTTAATTTCATCTTCCACATTTAAAAAAAAGAAAAATATTCATGACCCGATGACCCAACCCAACCCAAACACATTCGGGTTGGTTCGGTTCGAATTACTCACCCAAAAATACAAAACCCGAACCAACCCAATCCACCACCATTTTATCGGTTTGGACTTGAAGTCACCCCAAACCCTATCCAACCCAACCCGATTACACCCTAGTAGAGTTGTCAAATTAGCTCATTCAACTCGGTCCACCCTTGGCCCACATGGACTAGGGCCAAAACAGCCCACAGGACCAAAGAGCCCCCTCACTAAGAAGCCCATAGGGACAAAATTCCCACAAAGCGCTATGGGCTAGGGCTGGCCCATGGACCTAAATTTTATAAATTTTTTATCTTTTTTAACTTACTAGATAGGCCCACAGAGTAGGCTGGCCCACTTTAAGGGTTGCCTAGCCCACCCTAGGCATCACCTATCAATTATTTTTCTAAGTTTCATCGAAAAATATTATTTTAATAAATTATTAACTAATTAGTATAAATTAACAAAACAATATTGTATTTGACATCTAAAGCTACAACTATTGTTATCACTACAAAAAAAATCAATTACAGTTAAAGCTGCACAAGTCAAGAACTAGTGAGATATTGAATGTTGGTACATCTTGACAAGTATTATTTATGGTAAAATATGTTTTTAGTCTCTGTAAAATTAGTGAGTTTTAATTTTAGTCCATATATAAATTTTTTTATTAAAGCGTCCTCCCAAAATATTTTTTTTATAATTAGTCCCTCCCCTTAATTGGCATGTGTTGGGTGCTAATGAGACACTTTTTCTCTCTCCTATGTGTTCATTATTGCAATTAGTCCCTCTCCTCAATTAGCTCGGGTTGTTGGGGTGAACTGGTATGATTTTGCTTGTCTTCTTGAGTAATTCCTTTTGGTTGCCAAATTGCTTGAACCACCTTTTACCTTATCTACAAATTTAACACTCGTAATCATCATTGCCCTTATGTTTACCTCCTCATTGGTTCACTTTTTGGCTTAATCTTTCTTGTCTGTGAACTTGATGAGATCCATATTTCCATGAATCCTAAAATAGATCTTTCTAGAGTTGGAGACGAACAAAACAATGATCAACCTTAGATTTGGAACCAAGAACGAACCCAAATAAAAGAATAAAAAGATGGAATAAAGAAAGAAGATGAAGAAAGGCACCATAATCTCAAAGAGAATTATAAGCCTAGTGAAGATCACCACAAGAGTAAGGAAGCCCTTGATAAGATCAAAGGCAATGGTTCACCCAAGAACCTAAGTGTTCTAAACAAGCCAACGCACACAAAAGTTTCCATATATGCAACAATTCACACTAAACCTAAGTGCTCTAAACAAACTAAAGAAACCAATAAGACAAGAAAAGCTAACATGAAAGGTAAGACACACTCAGATAGAAATTCAACAAGACAAGACCCAAGAATAAGAATAAAGTACGAAAATGAACAAACTAAGTATGAGAATAGCACAAAAAATCAACAAGCTATAAAAAAAATTCGCTTCTTTTTTTTTTCGGTTCCTTTTTTTTTAATTCAAGACCTAAACTTTTGTAATATAAAGTAAATTTCCTTCAAAGGTGCTAACTAACACTTCAATGTTAACTCAACAAGAATCAAGAATAGGTTATTCAAAATGCAATTGCAAGATCCAATTCCATCTTTAGATCCAAGCTCTAAATACCACATGATGAGATCCATATTGCCATGAATCCTAAAATAGATCTTTCTAGGGTTGGAGACAAACAAAACAATGATCAACCTTAGATTTGGAACCAAGAACGAACCCAAATAAAAGAATAAAAAGATTGAATAAAGAAAGAAGATGAAGAAATGCGCCACAATCTCAAACAAAATGATAAACCTAGTGAAGATCGCCACAAGAGTAAGGAAGCCCTTAATATGATCAAAGTCAATGTTTCACCCTAGAACCTTGAAGAGAGCACAAAAGCTCTCTCAAGGAGGAAAATCTCCAATTCTATTCAAAATCAAAACTAACTGTTTTATGAGTAGGTCACACATTATAAAAGCCCACTAAAAGACCTAATGAGCTCATAGCTAGTTAAACCCAATACATACCTAATAAAAACAATTAAATAACACTAAAGGCCAATAAGGCTCAAAATATCCCTAAACTAATAAAAGCCAACAAGGCCCAAAATATAAAGAAAACAAGTCCTAAAATATAAAAGAAACCTAAAAGATCTAAGTAAACAAACCCAAAGCTTAACTAATAGACCCTAAATATTGTTTTCTTCAAGCTGAATCAAGTGGATCAATTTGGGTTTAATATCTTCCACCTCTTAACTATGTTCCCCTCGTGATTCTCATCAAAACTCCTACTACGCTTGGTAATATTATTATTCACCCATAATTTGAAAGTACCAGTTTATATTTTATCCAATTCCTTCTCTCTATGATAACAGGAATTGCCAAGGACCTAGAATTGAGCAAAGCAAACCAATTAGAACCAAAATTAAGCAATTAAAATGCAAATATAGGTGCTGGAACAGCAGCTATATTCACGTGGAAAATGAAAGAAAGTGAAGGAAAATGAAAGAAAAATGGAGAGGAAAGAAGTGGAAGATCGCCACTGATGCAAGTCCTTTCTTGCAGCAGATAAGATCAATCGCCAGTCGCCACTAATTCAGGAGAATTAGATAAGACTCATCCATGGTTTAAGCAACAACCACCAAGCACACTCAACTCACAAGGGAGGAGATTCTCAACTCACAAAGAGGAGAAAAATGGGCATAATGCCTTTTCTTCAAAATTCAATTGTTTTCTTTTACATGAGGGAAGGGCTCCTTTATATAGGAGAATGAGGGGGAGGGGGCGGCCATCTTGGGCGATGTGGGACTTCAAGGAAAAGAAAAAAAAAAGAAAAAAATAAAAAGATGAGTGAATACTCATCCAAGGTGGGATTTGAACCTACTCACCTAAAGGCATTAAGCTAAGCTAAGCTTTTAGCCACTAATCCACTCACTTATGCGCCCCACTCTCCATAAAATGGAAAAGATGAGTTTTAAAATTCATCCTACATGGGAATTGATCCCATGACCCTCTAACCCATGTAGCTAAGTCACTAATTAGCCATTAAACCCACTTACATGACATGGGCGCCCCTAATAGATCCTATGGCCCCAATTACATCATAAAATCCTATGGTCCTAATTACATCATCTAATCCTATGGTCCTAATTACGTCATCAATAATCCTAATTACATGAGTCTTGTATGTTGACTTTGACTTTGGTCAATGGTCAAGAGTTGACCCAGAGTTGACCCTCATGAAGGAAGGCTCATGCTTGGCTCAGCCCCAAGCACTTCAAGAAGCTCCAAGTAAGCCATTTAGCTGTCAGCTGACAGGATGTCATCATCCCCTCCCCCTTGAAAAGCATTTGCCCTCAAATCTGAAAAGGAGAAAGAAAAATCAGGTGTAGAAAAGAATAGAAGGAGATGGATGACATAGAAGGAAGGTGGAGACTTCCCTTTGGATTAGTGAATCCAAGCTAAGGCCTCAATATGGACATCCTTGCGTAACCTAGTCAACAAAGAAACAAGGCTCATTATTCCCAAGCATATAATCTCTAATGCTCATAACAATAATACTTGGGAATCATGTAGGGAGCTTTAGCAAAAGAAAGAGGTGAAGTAGAAGAAGAAGATGAAGAAGAAAAAGGAGAAAAAGGTGGAGGAAACTCCCTTGTAGTGTAGCTACTTCCTCCATCTTTATCCAGCAACTCCCTTTCTTGTATTCCTGCAAAACAATCAAGGTCAGCAGTTTTAAATTGATGAAGCAAGAGCATTGCTTCCCTTTTATTTTTTTGTTTTTCCTTGGTTTTCACCTTTTCTACCATTATTTTTGAAGCTTCTTCTTTCCTTTTCTTTTTATCCTCACTCTCTATCTTAAGCTTTTTAATTCTTTCAAGCTCTATTTGTCTCTTCATGTGAGCTTGATCCTCACATATTTCTTGGATGGACATTGGCATCAAAGTGATTTTAGTTCCATCTTGTTTAAAAGAGATTTGATTAGAGTAACCATCATGAATGGCCCTCTTATCAAATTGCCAAGGTCGACCCAAAAGAATATGTGTGGCATCCATAGGTACAACATCACAAAGTACATTATCATCATAATCACCTATGGAAATAAAGATTAGAGTTTTCCTACTTACTTCCCTTTCCCCATCATCACATATCCAAGATAACTTGTATGGTCTGGGGTGGGGTGTGGTAGATAATCCAAGTTTTTCTACCATTCTCTCACTAGCTATGTTGGTGAAACTTCCACTATCCACAATTAGGGAGCAAATTCGTCCCTCTATCATGCATCTAGTGTGGAAGACAGTTTGCCTTTGTTCATCTTCTCTTATTATTTGATTTCCTAGGGACCTTCTCACCATGCAAAGTTTACCCTCGGTCCTATATACTTCTTTCTTAATTTCATTCTCTTCTTCACTAGTTTCTTTTTCCTCATCTTCACTTTGTTCATTCTCACTTGCACTAGTGTATTCTCCATTCTCTTTAACCAACATTGCCCTCCTATTTGGGCATTGGGAAGCTATGTGTCCCTTGCCATCACACTTGAAACAATTGATGTTTCTTGTGGAGGTAGAGGGCTCTTCCTTTTTAGTAGAAGGAGTGGGGTTAGAAGTAACCCTAGGAACCTTAGGTTCCTCCTTCTCTTGGCTCTTTCCCTTATCTTCTTTTAGGGTTTCCTTGTTCCTAGTTGTAAAACTATTGTTTCCTCTTTTATAGCTACCCTTTCTTTTTAGTTGAGTTTCAATTTTAATGGCTTGGTGTACCAAGTCCTCCATTTCTACATAAGGATGCAATTCCACTATGTCCCTTATGTCGAAATTAAGTCCATTGATAAACCTAGCCATAGTTGCTTCACTATCCTCAACTATGTTGGCCCTAATCAAAGCAAGTTCCATTTCCTTGAAGTACTCATCTACACTCTTAGATCCTTGCTTAAGAGTTTGGAGTTTGATGTGCAACTCCCTAGTGTAATGTTGAGGTATGAACCTCTTTCTCATGATGGACTTCATTTCCTCCCAAGAGGAAACCAAAGGAGCATTGCACCTTCTTCTTTCAGCCTGAAGCTGATGCCACCAAACTAAGGCGTAGTTCTTGAATTCTAGAGAGGCAATTTTAACCTTTTCCTCTTCCCTATACCTATGGCAACTAAAAATTTGTTCAATTTTTAGTTCCCATTCTAGGTATTGTTCTACATCATTTCTACCATTAAAGGTTGGGACTTCTATTTTACCCCTCTAAAACCTTGTTCCCTTCTAGGCTCTTCTTCTCTCCTATGCTCTCTCCTATGCCTCCTAGGATTTTCTTCATAATACTCCTCTCTTTCTCTCCTAGGGATTTCCTCATAGTAGTCTTCTCTAAACCCTCTAGGTTCCTCACGCCTCCTAGGCCTTCTATGCTCTCTTTCTCTTTCCCTTCTCCTATAGGTATGGCTAGAGTGTCTCTCTCCCTCACTACTCTCAGCATGGTACCTATCTTCACTCCTAACCACACTATACCTATCCTCACTTCCTCCTTCTCGAGAAGAATGCCTTCTCTCCCTCCTATTCCCACTTAGTTCTTTCCTAAGTTCACTCATCTCATGCCTCATCATTCTGGCCATATCTTGAATTGCATGTTGCAACTCGGCCCTATACCTCAAAGTTCTAGGTGAAGGAGGTGGTGAGTTCCTACTACCCATTGTTAAAATTTTTGATTTTTCAAGAATTTGGACCTTTCCACTCACTAAGTGTTTACACTCGATGGAATGTTAACACTCGTGTATGTCACTCTTTTTAGGCTTTTTCTATAATGATACTCTCTTGCCTCTTCTACTCGGTTGGTGTTGGTTGAAGTTGCAAAGACCAGAATTAGCCTAAGTCTTAACCCTTACTCAAAACAGAAGCGCACTAACAAAAGAAAATACTACCGGAAGAAAGAAAGAATACCTAAGACAAAACAGAGAATTGATATGACAAACAAGAAAAACTGGCACTCAAACAAGCTTATACACAAGAGCAGACAGCAAACAAAGACAAGACGGAAGAAATTGCAAAGAGAATTGTTTTTGGTGATTTTTGAAAAAGAGTTGCCAAAATTGTCGTTTTTAAGAAAACAGCAAAAACAACTCAATTGCGGTATACAGGGAAATGAAACAGAAAATTACAGTAAAACTGTCACTGTATTGTTGGGATAACTCTTTGTTTTTGTTTTTCTATTTTTCTGAATTTTTTTGACTTTTTGGGTGTCTTTTGACTTTTTCCTCCTTGTTGTTAACTTTTGCACCCTTTTTTGCTTTTTACACCTCTTTTTCTATTTTTGGCACGTACGTACCTTTTGTATTTTTCTTGCCTTTTCTTTCTTTTTTCTTGGCTTTTTCCCCAACAGAAAACTACAGAAATTGGTATACAATGAAAAGAAAATACAATGAACCTACTGAAATATTTTTGGAATTTTCTGACACTAAAATTGGTCCAAGTGGCCCAGAAAATTAAGAAAATAATGAATAAACTGATTTCTACACTGAAAAACGTAATTGGAAACTGATTTCAAAAATGGCCAAAAAAATTGCTTGGCACTTCCTTGTTGATTATACAAGACCAGTGTGGTCACATAAACGCGCTTGGTTCAATTTTAAGTTGGGAGTTAATGTGAACTCCAAAAAGATCCTAATCAGTGAGCGTTTTTGCACAATCAAGCAGGAAAGTTCAAAGTAGATAGCAGCCAATTCAAGTTTGCAATCAGAATACCAATCAAAACAGACAACACAAGAGTAGAATATGAAAGAAACAGAAGCCCAAAGATGCGCATAAATGGCAAATAAAGCAAGATAAATTGCGCAAAATAAATGGCAGAAAATAAAGGGGGAAAGCTGAAATTAAAAGGACGGGGAGGACAGAAATGTAAATGGCAGAATGTAGAGGGGAATAGCTGAAAGTAAAAGGATGGGGAGGTACTGAAATTAAAATGACTGAAAGTAAAAGGGGGAAGCTGAAATTAAAAGGATGGGAGAAGCTGAAATTAAATGGCGGAAAAATAAAAGCGGAAAGTAAAGAGATGAAATATGGGGGATGAACAATTAATGGTGAAGGGGAGAAATGTAGGTGAACGATCTTTGGAAAAAATGAAGACAACAATGCCTCCTCTTACCACACTTCACCACAAACAAGCAGTTATATCAAGCAATTTGCAAGAATTACTCAAGAACAAGTATGAGCAATTAAAGAGGCATTTAAACAAACACCTAAGGGGTGGGAATTAGCGGCCCAAAACAGCCCCCAAACTAGCAAGAAATCAACCAATTCAAACAAGACAGACAAGTGCTGATAGCAGCAGAAAGGCACCTCGGGCCTGGGAAACAGTCCAAGTCCAAATTACAATTGAAAGAGAGATAGAATTACACTAAATTGAAGCAAAATTCTGCACAAAAGAGGTGCAGCAAGGTCGCTCCAAACAGCCACAAAATCAGCCCCAAAGTTGCTCAATCCATCAAGCTCTGATTACCAATTGATAACAGGAATTGCCAAGGACCTAGAATTGAGCAAAGCAAACCAATTAGAACCAAAATTAAGCAATTAAAATGCAAATATAGGTGCTGGAACAACAGCTATATTCACGTGGAAAATGAAAGAAAGTGAAGGAAAATGAAAGAAAAATGGAGAGGAAAGAAGTGGAAGATCGCCACTGATGCAAGTCCTTTCTTGCAGCAGATAAGATCAATCGCCAGTTGCCACTAATTCAGGAGAATTAGATAAGACTCATCCATGGTTTAAGCAACAACCACCAAGCACACTCAACTCACAAGGGAGGAGATTCTCAACTCACAAAGAGGAGAAAAATGGGCATAATGCCTTTTCTTCAAAATTCAATTGTTTTCTTTTACATGAGGGAAGGGCTCCTTTATATAGGAGAAGGAGGGGGAGGGGGCGGCCATCTTGGGCGATGTGGGACTTCAAGGAAAAGAAAAAAAAAGAAAATAATAAAAAGATGAGTGAATACTCATCCAAGGTGAGATTTGAACCTACTCACCTAAAGGCATTAAGCTTAGCTATGCTTTTAGCCACTAATCCACTCACTTATGCGCCCCACTCTCCATAAAATGGAAAAGATGAGTTTTAAAATTCATCCTACATGGGAATTGATCCCATGACCCTCTAACCCATGTAGCTAAGTCACTAATTAGCCATTAAACCCACTTACATGACATGGGCGCCCCTAATAGATCCTATGGCCCCAATTACATCATAAAATCCTATGGTCCTAATTACATCATCTAATCCTATGGTCCTAATTACGTCATCAATAATCCTAATTACATGAGTCTTGTATGTTGACTTTGACTTTGGTCAATGGTCAAGAGTTGACCCAGAGTTGACCCTCATGAAGGAAGGCTCATGCTTGGCTCAGCTCCAAGTAAGCCATTTAGCTGTCAGCTGACAGGATGTCATCACTCTAACTCCTTGATATTTTTAAACCTTCCATATCCAAACCTTTTCCCTTGTCTGTTCCTTTACTTTGGGGAAAAAAAAAACCATGAAAACCCTATTTTGACAACACTTCCATGAGTTAATTTGGCCATATTGCTTGGTTACATTTGTGAAATAGAAACTGTCCCAATGGAAATGGTCTCCATTCGATCTCCTGCATGAAAATTTGTTAGTGTACGCCAAAGATTAAAGAGAAATAAGAGACTGATACATCATACACATAATAAATAATATAATGAGGATAAGAAAAGAGAGAGAAAAACAAATGAACCGGAGAAGTTGTAAAATAAAATTAGATATATAATAATAATTACTACTCCTACATGTCATTTATGTTGTCCATCTGATCCAGTCCTCCCGCCTTCCTTCCTCTTCCTCTTGATCTCACTAGAGTCCATCTCTAATGATCGCTCTTGCCCTTCTTCACCCACCATGCTTAAGCTTTGCCATCTAATGGATTTGAAAGTAACTGCAATCGTGTTCAGATTGATTTTATTTTGATATATTTTTCATCTATAATCATAATAATATCATCTTATTTTTATATTATTTTTTTTTAGAAGTTATTAAAGAAATTATCAAAGTAAAATTTTATTATAGAGTAAACCATCACTCTAGTCCCTGACTTTTTCAGAGTCAAACAGTTTAGTCCCTGACTTATGGAAATACACAATTTAGTCCCTGACTTTGTTCAACATCCATCAGTTTAATCCAAAACGTTTATATTCCGTTAAGTCATTGTTGATGTGGCAATCTGACTTGTCTCTAGGGTTCAACATCCATCAATTTAGTCCCTAACTTTGTTCAATATCCATCAATTTAGTCCGACTTTGTTCAACATCCCTGACTTATGTGTCATCATTTTCCTTGCACTCACCCCCTCTATATTATATGATTATTAGCCCACCTCCATAGTTGAAACATCACAACTCGTGGATTTATTTAATTAATCTAGAGTACATAGTTGCATGCTAGCTGCATCCATAGATAAAATATGCATATTAATTGCATGGCAACATAAGATCATTTGTGTTTTTAGGAAGTTTTAAATTAAAAGTCACCACCAACTCCTCCAGAACCGCCACCATGCCCACCGCCAACTCCTCCTCCAAATCCACCATCTTTACCACCTCCATAGCCTTCACCAGCACCAGTGCCACCTCCATGGCCCCCGCCAGCACCACCTCCTATGCCACCACCATGTCCACCTCCAACTCCTCCACCTTTTCCACCTCCATAGCCTCCGCCAACACCACCTCCGATTCCTCCTCCTATGCCTCCTCTGGCTCTGCCTCTGATAGAATAAGTAGAATAAACTTACATACTATTTTTCCTCAAAATTTTCAAACATTACTCTTGCATTTTTTATGACCTATTAATAATTGGATTATTTGACTACTGTCATTTTAAGTGATCAAATTTGTTGAGTGTTTTGTTCTTTTTGTCTCATTGTACTTGCTCCACCTGGATTTTTTTCACATCTATATCATTTGAACCTCCTTCTCACTCTCTATATATCTCCTTATATTTCTGTTTCGGTGTTTTTAATTTCTGGGTATATGTATAATTGTATTTAAGCTTGTGCATTGTTGCTCAAATTAAGAAATTGAATTGGATTAGCTCAGATTATGGGAGTAACTGGGTTGTTATATTGTGCACAGAAGAGGTGGCTGTGAAAAAGAGAGGGGTGAGTGCAAGGAGAAGGATAACATATAAGGCAAGGATGTTGAACAAAGTTAGGGACTAAATTGATGGATGTTAAATAAAGTCAGAGACTAAATTGATAGATGTTGAACCATGGAGACAAGTCAGATTGCCACATCAACAGTAACTTGACGGAATATAACGTTTTTGACTAAACTGATGGATGTTAAACAAAGTCAGGAACTAAATTGTGTATTTTCATAAGACAGGGACTAAAGTGTCCGACTCTGAAAAAGTCAGTGACTAAAGTGATGGTTTACTCTTTATTATATTCACTATTTCCTTTGTAGAATTTTTAACAAAGGAAAACAGTAATATTTTTGGAATTATTAATAAAAACCTATCAACTGAAAACAAAACTTAAAAATAAACCAAAAATGACCTGATCTTACAAGCAGTAAAATCACAGCAAAGTTCCAGATGAACTCTCCTCCCATTTAAGTAATATAGATTCTTCACCAAGGCATATGAGAAGCAACTACCAAAGAGATATCGAAGTTATCAACAACCACTTCTCCGCATTCTTTACAACTCATTCAAGGTTAAGATATACTCAATTATTCATACACAAACCTTACAAACCTTAGAAAAACGAGCTATGTTCTAGAGTGAACACTACTCTTGAACTCCATATAACTACACTATGGGCGTGTGAACACTATTGTCTTTGCAAGTTCTAGTGCTAACTTGCGTCCAAACAGCTTCTCCACAATAACTAATGCAAACTCGATGGAAGTTCCTGGGCCTCTGCTGGTAATAAGGTTGCCATCAACTACAACCCTGTCTTCTACTTCACTCTGATCTGATAATTTGTTGCACATGGCAGGGAATGCAGTGGCCTTTTTACCCTGTACCGAAGAAAATATATGATCATGTCTCAAATTAACACCATGATGCAAAATAAAGTCATAAACAATGAAGAAGCACAGCTTGGAAATCAAGTGCAAAGAAATATTTAGGCCTAACATAGCAGGCACTTCTTAACAGCATAAAATAATTCAAATGAAGGGTCCACTGGGAATTTAGTTCATGTTTGGTTTAGCGTTGAAACGTGGTAAACTCAGGTTTCGAACCCTAGAAATAGTTGTGTTGGAAAATTCAAACTTGAGTTTGGTCAGTTTCAACGCTAAACCAAACACCCACAAGAAAGTGTCTTCAGTAATAATGAACTTGAACACCACTGCACAGCTTGTAATGCATGCTTCTCTGAAATTTGCTGAATTGCAGTCGACGCAGGCAAGTCGATAATAAAAAACCAAACCACACGAACTTAAACCAAGTTATGCAACTAAGAGTAATGAATTTATATGATTTTCGTTTTATTAAAAGTTTTCTTTATACCACTGATAGATTGACCCAGAAAACAGATACCTTTAACAAGCCATGGGGCTCCAAGACTAAAGCTGGGGATGCACAAATTGCTCCATAATATTTGTTTGATTCTCTTTGCTTTTTCAGCAAACTCACCAAGGTCTCTGAGTTTGCAAAAGCTTGGGCTCCACCAAGTCCACCCTGCAGAAAATTAGAATATATTTACACAAACCAAACATTATACACTGATTAATTACTATCAAGAAAGTAAGAAGCCCCCTTACTGGCAACACAACAAGGTCATATGAAAGTTTAGCTGCTTCACCAAGGAGCATGTCTGCCTCCAGTTTTACTTTACGTGATGCCACAATCTCTAGTGTATCATCAACTGAAGCAACCACAACATTTGCCTTTGCTCTTCGCAGAATATCAATGATAATTACAGCTTCCATTTCCTCTGTGCCATTAGCAATTGGTACAAGAATCTGAAAATAGGGGAAGTGAAAATATAAATATAAGTCAAAGTCGTTAATCTAGAAACAAATTTTATCTTTTGTACACACATGCCTATCACAGAAATTTAAATAAATATAGTCCTGCTTCCTTTCTCATATATTCTTGTCAATACACAGAAAATTTCCTGAGACAATGTCCAGGCCCAAACCTCACCTTTGGTGGATTGTCAGATGTCCACTGCACTGGGTTTAGCTCCTTGAAAGTATATTCATCACCTTGATTAGAACGCATGACCTGAATGTTGAATTACAAGAGAATCCAATGAGGAAAAGGAAATTAATAAGCATCATAGAGGGAATCCAATATCATCAAGCACACAAATAACTTAATAATATGTCAAAATTCAGCAGCAGAAAGCTCAGTACATGCATATGCAACAGTTCACTCATACATTACCAATAATCCCATCCACTCAATTCTTAAAAGTATGGATTAAAATAGATTTTCATTTTCTGAGTTGGTTTTGGGGGGAGGAGACAACTAGTAAGGGTCTAAAACAGAGGTGAACATACCTCCTTTAAAACAAGTAACATCTTAATTATCATAGCTATCCATCTTTTGAAATTAAACACAAATAAATAAATAAAAGCTATGGTATCAATCATAAACCAGAACAGCCCCTGATTTGAGCAAATTTTTCTCAGCCTTTTTTCTGCAACAAATTCATCTTTGAGAAACTGGCAAAACATTAAAATAATCTTATATAAAAACCCATCCTGGAATCATTATCATCAAGTCCCAAAGGCTAGCACATAACCATTTGGAATTTCCAGATGCTATATAAAATGTCAGAGAGGGCTAGCCAATGTTGTTAAGATCACGTTTTTTTCGTAAGATCGGACGATCTTAAGATCTGTGGCATTCAAGACGAGTACGTGCACAGTGTAATCGCTCGACCCCTAAGATCGTGTAAGATCGTCGGTTAAAAACGCAAGATCGTGAAATCGAGCCAGATTTCCGATCTTCAAGGCCCAGCTTTCCGGGTCGGGTCGGGCGACCCAACTGCAGAAAAGTATAAATTCGTTGCCTTTCTCTCTTCTAAATGATTCATCTTCTATTGCGTCTCTCTGCTGCGACTGCGAACAAGTATTGCCCTGCTGCGTCTCTGCGTGTGCGACGTTCATCCCTGACCCTGTTCCAGCATATCGAAAGTCCCTGTTCTTGCGCGTGTGAGACGTTCGTCCCTGTTCGTCCATATCGTTCGTCCCTGTTCTTGCGTTCTTGCTCATCCGTCGTTGTTCGTCCCTGTTCTTGCTTGTTCATCCCCGTTCGTCCCTGTTCTTGCTCGTTCGTCGCTGTTCGTCCCTGTTCTTGCTCGTTCATCCCTGTTCTTTGGTCGTTCGTCCCTGTTCGTCTCTGTTTTCCCTGTTCATGCATATTCGTCCCTGTTTTTGCATTCTTCATCCCTGTATTGACTGTTGAAGATGGCAAGTGCTGGTGGTGCTAATGGGTGTGGTGGTGGTGCTTCTGAGACAGGGAATGCAGCTGCAGCTACTGCAGGAACTAATTTGCCCAGGAATGTTGCTGGAAACAGAAGCGATGTGGCATGGAAGCATGGTGTTTCGATTGATGGGGGTGCAAGAAATATAAGATGCAGCTACTGTAGTAATGTGGTTACTGGGGGAGTGTACAGACTGAAACATCATTTAGCTGGAACACAAAAAGATGTGGGTGCATGCAAGTCTGTCCCTGATAATGTCAAGAAAGAGATGTGGGATATAGTATCTGCATTACAGACTAATTTAATTAAGAAGACATCCTCAATTGTTGAAGAAGTTGAGGCAGTGGGAGAAGCTGCAGATAATGGAAAAAGAAAATTGGTACAGTTTGAGACTCCCGGAAGCATTTTTAAGAAAAGGGGAGTGAGCACTCAAGCCACCATTAGTGGAATGTTGAAGAAAAATCTGAGGGAGGAGGCAGCCCTGCAAACAGCAAGATTTTTTTACAACAATGCTATTCCTTTTCATGTGGCAAAAAGTGAGGATTTCTACAAAATGTGTGAGTTGGTTGCAAGACATGGTCCTGGGTACAAACCACCCTCTTATCATGAGATTAGGGTGAAATACTCGAAGCAAACAGTTGAGGAGACCAAGAAAATCTTGGAGAAACATAGAGAGGTGTGGAAGAAGTGGGGATGCACAATTATGACAGATGGATGGACTGATAGGAGGAGGAGGACTATACTGAATTTTTTGGTAAAGAGTCCTAACGGAACATTTTTTTTGAAGTCAATTGATGCATCCAGCATTTCCAAAACAGCGGACAAAATATTCAAGATGATAGATGATGTTGTAGAGGAGGTGGGTGAAGAGAATGTGGTGCAAGTTGTCACTGACAATGCAACCAACTATAAAGCAGCTGGAGAACTTCTAATGGAGAAAAGAAAGAAGCTTTATTGGACTCCTTGCGCTGCCCATTGCATTGATCTAATGTTGGAGGACTTTGAGAAGAAGTTGTCACTCCATAAAGATACAATTGCAAGTGGTAAAAAAATTACTACTTATATCTATTCAAGAACTTCCCTTATTACTTTGTTGCATCATTTTACAAAGGGAAAAGATTTGATTAGACCAGCTGCAACTAGGTTTGCCACTTCATATTTGACTTTAGGTTGCTTGCATGATAATAAGGGGGAATTGTTAAGGATGTTCACATCTGAGCAGTGGAAAACTAGTATGTGTGCAAAAACTAAGGATGGGAAGTTAGTGGAAAATCTGGTTACAAATAAAGAGTTTTGGAAAAATGTAATGACTTGCTTAAGGGGTGCTTTCCCCTTAATTAGAGTGCTATGCTTGGTTGATTCAGATGAGAAGCCAGCCATGGGGTTTATCTATGAAGAGATGGATCAAGCTAAGGAGAAGATACAAAGTAACTTCAATGGAGTGCAAAAAAGGTATATAAAATTTCTTCCTCTTGTTCAATTGTTTAATTTATATCCTTAGTCCTAGATTAGAATTTAGTAACTAATTAAATTTTTCTCCCATTCTTTAGTTACTTGCCTTTATGGGAGATCATTGATCAAAGGTGGGACAATCAATTGCATAGGCCTTTGCATGCTGCAGGCTACTACCTTAACCCAATGTTGCATTATAATCCGGATTTTAAAGCTGATTTTGAAGTTAAGCAAGGGCTTTATGATTGTTTGACAAGAATGATGGGAGGAGACATTAGGGAAGTAAGTAAGATTGATGGCCAACTTGAGGACTTCAAAAGTAAAGCTAAGTTTTTTGGTAGTCCGGTTGCTATAGCTGGACTTCAAAATAAAACTCCATCACAATGGTGGGAATCGTATGGTGATGGTCATCCAGACTTGCAAAAGTTTGCTATAAGTGTATTGAGCTTGACATGTAGCTCCTCTGGATGTGAACGTAATTGGAGTGCTTTTGAGATGGTAAGATTTTAGACTTTAGAAATGTATTTATTTCATTCTTAAAATTACCTAGTACCTACTATCATGTGTTAATTGAATTTTCTAATTGTTTAGGTTCACACCAAGAAAAGAAATCGTTTAAAGCAAAAGACCATGAATGATCTTGTATTTGTCATGGCTAATTCAAGATTGGGCAAGAAAAAGCAAGCTAGGAAAGAACAAGACTTTGGCTTTGAGGATGTTTCCTCCGATGATGATTGGATTGTGGATGGGGATGAGGAGAATACTTTGGATTTGGATTCAGACGACTTGATCCAAGTTGGACAAGCTAGTGGAGGTGGTGCACACACACCTATTGATGATTTAGATGTCCCTCCTGCTACGGATGATGATGGTGGTGGTGGAGATGCCATTAACGAAATGAGGATGAAGCTCCATTGGATGATGACTACCCTGATTGGGGGCGCTTGGAAGATTTGTTGTAGGATAGCTAGTTATGAGTTTATGTCTTATGACATATTAGGAGTTGTTTTTACTTTTTAGGACCCTATGCATTATGGTTATGAGTAATGACTATGAATTTTCAGTTTTAAGTTTAGTGTATTGTTGTGATTTACAAGTAATTTCTTTATCTAGGTCATTATTATCATAAAGCATCTCTTTATGTATCGTTCTGGGAATTCCGGTAGGATCTTACGATCCGTGTTACGATCCCACGATTCACGATCTTCCATCCCTCTCCCGATCTCGGGTAGGATCTCGATCTTGACAACATTGGGGCTAGCTGTAGAGATGCCAATATTTACAATACTACAATTGCTCATAAAGACAGTTTTACCAATTACCAGCCATATTAATCCCAGATTACTCCCAGATGCAGAAATATTAAGCAAGTTATGAGTTACAAGTAGGCAGTAGGCACCATTGTGAATGATAAATATAGGAATCATATTAGGGCAAGGCATGGAAGGGGAAGTGAGCTAATCTTAACCATTGCATCTTATGTGGACAGTGAAGATTGATTATATTTAAATATAATATTATCATCTTATAATTATATAGACAAGATTTGCTCCGGTCACGCTCTTACACTACACTATACTATAATGTATGATTGGTTGGGATTATTTAAGGAGGATTGCTTTTTTTTTTTTTCAAGAGCTAAGTGTTAAGAAAGCTGAGTAATAAAAACGATTAATTCTTCATAATAAGTTAATTCAGACACGCATATATTCATATTCTGGATTTCTTGCTGCTTTTCAAAATAATAAGTAGTATTATCAATTTATCATGAATAAAGTCCTCACCAGTGGACCTGCAACTTCGTCAGCTTTCTCTTTTCCATATAGTTGCTCAACCAGTGCAACACCAAACTCCATGGTGGTGCCGGGTGCACGACTGGTCACAACTCTGCCATCCAGCTGCACCCTTGACTCAACAGATGTGGTGTAAGAGGACAATTTTTCCATAAATGAAGGATAGCAAGTTGCCTGTCCAACGACCACAGAGACACCCAACCATCACCACCAGCAACACAAAAGCATAAAATGGATTGTAAAACGAGAAAAACATCAGAGGCTAACTTTACCTTCAACCCTTTCAGCAAACCCCATGGTCCAAGCACCACTGCAGGAGCAGCACAAACCGCAGCATAAAGCCGTCCATCCTCAACATGCTTCTTCACTAATCCTTCCAAAACTCCGCAGTCTCTAAGATTGTCAACACCCGGAACCCCTCCCTATACACAAATTTCAAAAAAAAAAAAAACTAATTAGGGAAAACTGAAATTTTTCTAATTAGTATCTGCATAGCAAATAGTAAAAAAACTGTAGAGTGAATATAACATGATATTTTTGTAATTACTAATAAAAAAGGGAAATAAACTCTCACATTCCCTAAACCACTCAATCAATTTAAGATGTTCCAAGAATGAGACATAACTATTCAATAAATCAAATCCTAAAACTGAAAACATCTTTACTATGATGATTAACAGGATAAACACAATTATAAAACAATTCCTCGAACGATTTCAAGAACAACGCAACGAAATCGACGAGAGAGAGAGAGAGATACAGGGAGAGCGACGAGGTCGAAGGCGGTGTCGGCAACATCAGAGACGGAAGCGTCGGCGATGATTTTGACGCCGTGGAGAGCTTGGACGGGGAGACGATTGGCGGCGGAAGCGACAGTGACGTCGGCTCCGGATCGTCGGAGGACGTCGATGGTGATGACAGCCTCCATAGGCTCGGTGCCATCGGCTATCGGAACCATGACCTTTCGAGCATTGGAAGCCATGGTAGCTGTAGTGGAAGAGGAAGAGGAAGAGGAAGAGGGTGAGAGAGAGAAGGGAAAACGGTTATGGTTGAGTTTGGGTTTGGGAGTGAAGCTTGTGAGAGGAAGAGTGTGAGGGAACACTAGTAAGTGACGCAATGCCATCTGTGCTATTTTTCCTTTTTTTTTTTTTTCCTTTTCTTTTTTCCCTCTTTCTTCTACACATGTCTGCTTCACTGTGCCGTGGAAATATGTCGAAGCCTTGTCCACGTGTCTCCTTCACGTGCATCACCGTCTCCGGCATCCGATGCGAGTTCAGAATTTTAGATTATACTATATTTTTTTTCTAGAAAAATTGCTATTAACAAATTCTTTCCAACACACTTAATGTGATTCGTTAAAAATCGCATGGATCCCACCATATTGGGAGTGTGATCCACATGTTTTAGTGTGATCCATGTGAATTTTAACCAATCACATTGAGTGTGTTGTGAAGAATGTGTTAGAGAATGTGTTGTTAGCACTCTTTTTTTATTTACACAAAATGCAATGAAACTTGAACCTAATATCTTATGTTAAAATATCCAAATCCTCATCACTAGGCCGACTATAATAGATTAGCATTTTAGATTATATACGACAACGAAAGATTGGTAATTGATATGATGAAAAAAAATGAGAAAAGAAAATAAAGTGCTGAGATAATGTAAGAGAGTTCAGTGTGAAAAAAAATTATAGACACCGATTCTCTTAATTTGACGTGAAAACTGGAGGTGCAGTAGCTAGTCTTTCAACCGTTTGATGCATCCAATAATTAAAATGACTTTACTTCCATAACAAACCTAAACGATGTCGTTTTGGTTAAAATGAAGTGTGGATTTATTGATGTTTTCTCCCTCTCTAATGTTCATGAACAGAGGCATGAACATTGAGCAATGAAGTTGAAAGATCCTTTTATGTTTATATAAGCTTGTTTTCAAATTTCACCGGAATGTTTTTGTTCTGGACCGACTTGAGACTAGCAGTGTCAACTTGAGACCAGTGTGGCTGACTTGGCCGACTATACTTGGCTGACTATACATAGCCGTCTTGACCGACTTCGCTAAGACATGAAGCCGTCTTGGCCGACTATATAAGTCATCTCACCGAAGTGTCGAAGTCTAAGGGTAACCGACTATGGCAATTCGAGTTATGAATCAGGATAAGTCCCTATATTACAAGTCAAACCGACTTTGCTATAAACCTATCGAGGACATCAAATACTGAGGTTAAGATAACCGTCCATACAAGAGCACATGATAGAACTTGTACTCGAGCGCGTGTACTGCCTGGTCATTTCTGTTATAATAAACTAACAAAGTTTCCTGCCAAAACCAGCCTATATAAACCACACTGTGTGAATTCATAGGTACGCTTTGATTCTAAGCAAACACTCTGATCATAATCCTTTTTGACTTAGGCATCGAAGTCCTTGCAGGTACACCCTGCCCCATCGTGGATCCGTCGTGCTCCGTCGTGGGCTTTGGGAAGATTTGACCTCTTCAACCAGAATCCACCGTGGAGAAATTGCGCTTGAACATTAGCGTCATCTATGGGGAACGACTTTTGTTCATCCCTTACCTTTCAACGTTTATTTGTGTATATTCTCCTCCAAAAATCATAGTGGACTGCAGAAGCGATGCCGCCACCACTGCTTCTTGGTTGGTTAACCGCCCGACGTCTTTTGTATGTGAACAACCTGTCGTCGTTGTCACTTTTATAGCGGCGCTTTCATCGTCACCTCTGCCGCCACCAGCTCCGCCGTCTCTGGTCGAGCACCTGCCGTCGTTGTCACTTTTCTCGTGACACTTCCGCCGTCGCCTCTACCGCCAATGTCTTCTTCGTCGCTGGCTGAGCACTTGCTAGAACAGCTTGTCACTGCTGTCAGTTTTTTATGACGCTTCCGCTATCACCTTCGCCACCAATGTCTTCTTCGCTGACAGAGCACTTGCTTGAGCAGCTTGTCGTCACTGTCACTTTTGTTGCGACGCTTCAGTCTGTAGCCTTTGTCGTCGATGTCACTTTTGTCACGACGTTCTCACCATCGCCTCTGTTGTTATCATCTCCTCCGTCACTAGCCGAGAAACTGCACTCCCACCGCCCGCATCTCCTTTGTTGAGATATGCCGCAAGGGGAGCAGTCTGAAATCACATCGAGATATGTCGAGATACCAACATTTCCTTATGAAGCGGTGAACTAAATCATTTTTCTTATTAAATCAGGAAGTATTCCGAGATCCGGGATGCTGAGATTACCGAGATGTTGACATGATTAGCTGAGATGTTGACATGATCAACTGAGATGCCAATCTGGGATGCTAAGATGAGTAGTGGAGATGCTGAGATGATTAGCTGAGATGCTGACATGATCAGCAGAGATACCAACATTTCTATTAAGCGATGGATTTAACCATTTCGATTATTATGCCTGCGAGCAATCTGAGATTACACCGAGATACCGAGTCACATTAACATTTTGGTTAGCGATCTGATAAGTGTTAGAATTAAGTAAATTTCTATGTAATTCCAGCACTTAGTGACTTTGAATTATTGAATTTATAATCTAAAACCACCCTTCTTTGCTTAGTTTGTGGCAATTTTAATTAATGGAGTCTCACTTGAATTTGATTCTATTTTGATGAAGAAAATGTTAATTTTTGCAAATGAGAAGATAAGGTACAAGTGAAGCATCAAGTGAACAGTAAAAGAGACAGAAGCTGTGTAGAGCAAGACTCAAAGGAAGGGAAAGCTGGGAATTCATCACTGATTCCTACGATTCACCCGCACTGAGCGCAGGAATGACCCTTTAGTTGTTGTTTCGCAGGAAACGTAACCTAATTTTTAAAAAGTCGCAAACAGACTTTTGGGGGAGATTCAGCGCAAGCAAAGCGCAGGAAACATAACCTAATTTTTAAAGAGCCGCAAACAGACTTTTGGGGGAGATTTTTTAGAGTTTTGGAAGATACAGAGTTGTGAGAAAAGTTTGACAGTCTCTGGAGACCATTCTGGAGCAGGAGGGGGACTATAACAGAGCTGGAAGGCTTTGCTTCTAATCTTCTTAATTCAGTGGGTTGTAATGGCTACCATGAGTAGCTAAATCTTTCCTTAGGATTGAACATAGTCGATTCAATCCCTATTTTATTTTGGATCTTTGTTATTTAGGAATCCCTATTTTATCAATAAACTGGTGTTTTTATTGCTATTCTTAATGCTTAACTTCTTTCTTGTAACAGAGTTATGATTTGATTTATTGAATATGCTGGGAAGCAATTTTCTAAATCTAATTTGGGTAAAAACACTCAATAGGTTGAATACCTAGGGATAGGGTTCAATTTATTGATAGGCAATTTGTTAAACATCTGAGGGATTGGTATTTAGGGAATTGTTCTAAGAATTTCATACTTGAGGGATCAATGTGAATGAAATTTATTTGTACTTCAGTATTGATAATTATAAATTCCTAGATATCATTGATTTCCAAAATACAAGAGGGGTGTGATAGACAAAGTTCAATTCTAGTTTCTCTCTATTACTTAATTTCATCCATATTTCTCTTTGTCTCAAATTTTCTTTATTTTATTATTAAATTCAGTTTTCACAAACAAATCCAATCATTCATAATCTTTCTTACTCAGTAAGTGCGAGTACTAAAAATTTAAGTTGTACCGTTCCTCGTGGGTACGGCAACCCCTATTCTTATTATTATATTGTTGCGATATTGGTACGCTTGCCAAGATCTCAACAAGTATTTTGGCGCCGATGCGGGGAACGATGTCTCAATTTAAATTCTTAATTCATCTTATTGAGCCGTGAATATTTTTGTTTTTATTTTTATTTTTCTTCAAGTTATTTTATTTTTATTCCTCTCTTCTAAGCTAACCCTTGTTTTAGTTTCTTGATTTATGCGTTTTGCGAGGTCAGGTGTCTCAAGACCAACTGGAATTTGATTATGAGATCAAAAGGATATCTAGAAGGAACCGGAGTAAAAACAGGAAGAGAAGGCAAGGACGAGCTCAAGGAGATAATCTCAACACTCTCTGTTCAACCACCCCAAATGAAGTAAAAGTTGAAAATATGGCTAAGGAGAGACAAGATCCCCCTCCACCAAGAAGAACATTGGGAGAGTATGCTATGCAACAAGGACCACGCTATTTCTCAAGCATAGCCATACCAGCTACTACAAAATCTCTATAGATGAAGCCAACATTCTTGAGTCTCATTAGTGCCCATCTATTCACGGGAATGGATCATGAGGATTCTTATACTCATCTCTCTACCTTTTATGAATTGATTGGTACAATGGGTTTTGAGGAAGGTGATTTAGAGGGTGTTTACTTACGTTTATTTCCTTTCTCTTTGATAGGTAAAGCTAAGGAATGGTTGAAGTCTCACCCAAATCAGAGTCTGACTAGTTGGAGCAATGTGGAAGAGAAGTTCTTGAACAGATTCTTTCCACCATCTCGCTATATCAAGGCCAAGTCAGACATCTCCACATTCAGGCAGGGATCAGAGGAGCCATTTTGTGAAGCTTGGGAGAGATTCAAGTCTTTGCTGAGGAGGTGTCCTAACCATGGTTTTGAGGACATTGCTCAAATGAATATCTTCTGCAATGGACTCAGACCTGACACCAAGATGATTCTAGATGCTGCAGCAGGTGGCACAATGATGTCAGTGGATGCAGAGCAAGCCACCAAAATTATTAATGCCTTAGCATTAACTGATTAGTAAGCTCAGCATGGAAGACAGCCAGTTCAGAGAAAGAGAGTGTTAGAACTGAGCACTACTAATGCGATCCTAGCCCAGAATAAGATCCTTACTCAATAAATAGAAGCACTCACAAAGCAGATGTCTAAGCTTCCTCAGCAGTTGTATGCAGTGCAGTCCCATCCTGACCAGTCACCACAATTAACTTGTGACTTTTGTGGAGGTTATGGAGAAGATGCCAACATATGCCAATTTCATGAAAGAACTCCTAAATAAGAAGAGGAGATTTACTGATGAGACAATGGAGATAGAGGCAGGATGCAATGCCATAATTCAGAAATCATTACCTCAGAAGTCTAAAGACCCTGGAAGGTTCACTATACCGGTCACAATTGGAGCAGTACCCGCTTGACTTAGGTACCAACATTAATCTGATGCCCCTGTCCATGGTAAAAAGGATAGGCGATCTAGAAGTGAAGCCTACAAGGATGACTCTACAGCTAGCTGATAGATCCATGAAGTATCCCTATGGGGTGGCAGAAGATGTATTGGTGAAGGTAGATAAGTTTATGTTCCCAGTTGATTTTGCGGTGATGGATATAGAGGAAGATGTTGAAGTTCTTCTCATACTGGGAAGACCCTTCATGAAGACTGCCAAGGTCATCATTGATGTAGATGATGGAAATTTGAAGGTGAGGGTACACGATGATGAAGTTAATTTTAATGTCTTTGAAGCAATGCAACACCCCAAGGACAAGCATCAATGTCTCAGGATGGATGAAGTGAATGAGATTTTTCTAGAAGCTCGGAAGTAGTTGCAAAAGCAAGCCCCCTGGAGAAGGCTTTGATAGGCGCTTGTGATGAGCTTGAAGGAGAAGATAAGAATGAAGTTGAAGAATACTTGGAGCATCTGGATTTAGCCAAGGAAGTCTCATCCAATGAAGATAAATCTGAGAAATTGCAACAGGAGGAAAAAACTGAAAGTCAGAAGCTGGAGTTAAAGGTATTACCTTCTCACCTTAAATATGCTTTTCTTGCTGATGATGGAAATAAGCCTGTTGTTATAAGTAATGCCTTAACCTCATCCGAGGAGGAGAATTTAATTTCTATTTTGAAGGCCAATGAGGGTGCAATAGGTTGGACTCTATCTGATCTTAAGGGTATTAGTCCATCTTATTGCATGAACAAGATTCACATGGAGGAGGACTATAGACCAGTAGCATAACCTCAAAGGCGATTGAATCCAACCATGAAGGAAGTGGTAAAGAAAGAGGTGCTGAAACTTCTTGATGCTGGTATGATTTATCCTATCTCTAACAGTGCCTGGGTCAGTCCGGTTCAG
This sequence comes from Sesbania bispinosa, assembly GCA_026901365.1. Taxonomy (NCBI): domain Eukaryota; kingdom Viridiplantae; phylum Streptophyta; class Magnoliopsida; order Fabales; family Fabaceae; genus Sesbania; species Sesbania bispinosa. Next base: position 3,470,030 of record QLOH01000008.1, on the reverse strand, counting down.
GTAGTTCCTAAAAAGGGAGGTATAACTGTAGTTAGTAATGATAAAAATGAATTAATCCCTACTAGGACAGTCACAGGTTGGAGAATGTGTATAGATTATAGGAAATTGAATCAGGCAACTAGGAAGGATCACTTCCCTTTACCATTTATGGATCAAATGTTAGAAAGGTTAGCAGGGCAAGCTTTTATTGTTTTCTGGATGGTTACTCTGGTTATAACTAAATAGCTATAAATCTAGAGGATCAAGAAAAAATTCCTTTTACTTGTCCTTTTGGTGCTTTTGCTTACAGGAAGATGTCGTTTGGATTATGCAATGCACCAACAACCTTTCAAAGATGCATGCTTGCCATCTTTTCTGACTTGGTGGAAAAGTGAATAGAAGTCTTCATGGATGACTTCTCAGTTTCTAGAGTCTCATTTGATGACTGCTTGAGAACCTGAACATCGTACTGAAGTTGTGTGTTGAAACAAATCTTGTGTTGAACTGGGAGAAGTGTCACTTTATGGTGACTGAAGGTGTGGTACTAGGCCACAAAATTTATGCTAGAGGCATTGAGGTAGACAAGGCAAAAGTGGAGGTCATTGAGAAGCTGCCACCACCAACAAATGTAAAAGGAGTCAGAAGCTTTTTGGGACATGCTGGTTTCTACAGGAAATTTATCAAAGACTTCTCAAAGATAGCAAAGCCACTCAGCAACCTTCTTAACAAGGATACTCCTTTTATTTTTTATGTTGAATGTTTAAATGCTTTTAACCTGTTGAAACAAAAATTGATTTTTGCTCCTGTTATAATTGGCCTTGATTGGAACTTAGATTTTGAATTGATGTGTGATGTTAGTGATTATGCTATAGGGGCAGTTCTAGGACAAAGAAAGTCTAAAGTTTTCCATGCTATACATTATGCTAGTAAAGTTCTTAATGAGACACAAATTAATTATGTAACTACTGAAAAAGAACTGTTAGCAATAGTGTATGCATTAGTGTTGAGAAACTGGTAAGCGTACCAAAATCCCAGCAGTATAATAGTAAGTAAGAGTATCGTATCCACAGGGAACGGTTCAATTTATAAAGATTAGTGGTCACAACTATCAAGTAGAGAATACGGTTGTTGATTGTTGAATTGTGAAAATAATTAAATACAAAAAGTAAATTAAGATAGGTAGAGACAGTTACTTGGACTAGGATTAAACTCCGTCTATCGCACCCCTTTCATATGTGAACCTCGATAATATTTATGAATATGAAATTATGATACCTTAGCCAAACTAAGTTACCCCACGTCGGTTCCCCATATCGCGAGATACTCAGAAATAATTCATGCGGGTTCTCCCAGGCGAAAAATTACCCCGGCTTTAATGATCTGTTTTTCAGTTTGTTAACACTATCAATTCGCCCTATATTCCTATAGCGACTACTATGAGTAATTTTACCAATCAGAGTTCAAGTTTCCTATTCCTAGGCTCCCCCAAACTCGCTATTGATTTTATAGAACCACCTTTTGAATGTGGCCCATAAAACCAACCTATAACTCCGGCACACAGGCGGAAGCTAAGCATTAAGCACAAAATAAAAATACCGATATCATAAAAACAAGGATTCATAAATAGTAAAGAGAATTCACATACAATCAGGGATTGAATCGACTACATTCAATCCTATTGGAGAGTTTAGCTACGCATGGTAGCCATTACAAACCAACGGAGAAACTGTCACACTTTTCTCCAGCCCTAGCTTCTGCTTTTCCGTCTCCCTTGGGTCTCTGGGACTTACTTTTGTCTTCCTTGATTGCCCATGTAATTAACTTGCTCATCTTGAGTGCATGGATAAGAGCAGTGTCCATCGAGATGGTTACCTCCACAAAAATCGCAAATTAATTGTAGGGACTGGCTAGGATAGGATTGCGTAGCTTGAAATTGCTAAGGAAGGTTATCTAACAGCTTGTTGAGTGCTTCTATTTGCTGCATTATACTCTTATTCTGTGCCCTGAGTTCATCTGCAGAAGTTTGTATATGGGACGAAACAACATCTTGTTGCCAACCAAAATTTTGATTCTGGTAACTTCCCCAATCCTGCGAAAAATTTTCAGAATAATGATTGTAGGTAGAGAAGTTACCATAAATCGGTCTGTTGGAAAAGTATGCATAATCTCCAAGTGTTCTTCTTTTCCATTCACTAGCCATGATTGGTGCAACCTTCAATTTATTTGGGGTGATTGATCAAAGAGTGTTGAGATTGTATCTTTAAACTTGTCCTTTTGTTGTCTTTTCAATTTCAGGGTCAAATTCCAATAGCGCTCTTGGTACCTGACCTTTCAAAAGTATAAATCACAAGGACTAGAACAAGGGTTAGTAAGAAAAATAAAAAATAAATTAATTACAGAAAAATAAAAAATAACTACAAAAAATTACAAATACAAATGTTTACAACTCGATAGAATAGACCCCCCAAGTCTTTAAAAATTGATACATCGTTCCCCGGCAACGGCGCCAAAAATACTTGTTGAGAAACTGGCAAGCGTTCAAAATCCCAACAGTATAATAGTAAGTAAGAGTATCATATCCATAGGGAACTATTCAATTTATAAAGATTAGTGGTCACAACTATCAAGTAGAGAATACGGTTGTTGATTGTTGAATTGCGAAAATAATTAAATACAGAAAGTAAATTGAGATAGGTAGAGACAGTTACTTAGACTAGGATTGAACTTCGTCTATCGCACCCCTGTTGAGTCTCAAAATTTATATACTTAAGTACTTTGAGTCTCATTCCCTTTAAAGTGTTATATTGAACAAATATAAAAATTCAGATGGACTTGTGGCAATATACTTTCACAATATTCTACTTTGTTTCAGATCATAAAAAGTTTGAAACATCATTTGAAGCTTCAGATCGTTTGAAGATCAAACATCGTCTGAAGAGCGCTTATCCTCGAAAGAAAAGAAGTTCATCTTAAGCATCCCATGCATCTAAAATATGAAGTCTTTAGGACAATGGTTTGACCTTGGAAGACATTGCTGAGTACGAGGAACGTTCAAATCAAGATCTTACCTGCTTCAGCATAAGAGTTAGTGTTGCTTTTCTTCCTCGTTCAAATGTTTAGCACATTTAAGGAAAGTCTGCAACGCTGCTGCTCCTGCCAGATTGCTTTGTGTGCGCAGACCTACTGCACCTGTTTCTGCTCAGATTGCTTTGAATAGAGCTGTGCCAAACGTATTCTGAATGCATTAAATGTTATTTGGTAACGGGCATTTATTGCTTGGAGACTATAAATACGTCTCATGAAGAATTGAAGAACAGAGAAGCATTTTTCAATCAAAGAAACTACACGCTGCAAAAATCAACTCTGATATTCTTTGTACAATTATTCCCTTTCATATTCTGAGAAAGTCTCAGTTATTTTGTACTCTCCAATTCGTAGCTATCATCTGAAGACAGTGAACTAAATCCCTTTCTTGTTTAAACTTAGAACAATTTGGGTTGTTAAGTCTGGAGAGGCTTTCTGTCTGAAAGAATATTTGGGTTACACTTGGATAAGTGTCTGAGATCCTGAAGAGGCTTGGTGAAAGAAACAATACTTGTTTGAGAGCCTGAAGAGGCTTGGTGAAAGAAACAATACTTGTTGTAGAGCCTGAAGAGGCTTGAAAAAAAAGAATACTTGTATTCTTGCAAGAATAGTGGAAATCCAGGTGTTGGTTTTGTCCTCGGACTGGACGTAGCTCACGGTGATTGTGAGTGAACCAGGATAAATTCTTGGCTAAGTTTTCTCCATCCCTTTAGCTATTTCAATTCTATTTTTATTCTAACAAGGGGATTGGAAAGGTATTCAAGTGAAAACTTATTATCTGAATCAAGTCAAGTTTATAATCTTATTTATCTAAGAGTTTTTCAGTAGATAATCAACATCTTCAAACTGATACTTATCATCTGAAGATTTTTAGAAGCTAAACCTTCAAAATATTTGAAACAGAAAAAGTTTCCATTGAAACACTATTCAACCCCCCTTTTAGTGTTTCCCTGTTTTTCAACAGTTGGTACCAGAGCTTATCCTCGGGGTTAGCACCTAATCAGTGCAGAGGACAAAGATCCATATGGAAACCTCTACCAGTAACAGACAGTACATCACTGAAGGAGCCTCCATCACGAGACCCCCAACACTCAATGGAGTGGATTACCACTATTGGAGGGATCGTATGAAGTTGTTTATTGAAAGCAACAACATTGATGTCTGGGATGTGGTTACTGATGGAGACTATATTCCCATGCATGTCGGATTGCCCATACCAAAAGCTGAATGAACCTTGGAGCAGAAGGCTCGAGTTCAATTAAATGCCAAGGCCAAACTCTATCTGATATGTTCCTTGAACAAGTCAGAATATGAGAAGGTTCATGGTTGTTCATCTGCCAAGGAGATCTGGGATACTCTTGCAGCAGCTCATGAAGGAACTGAGACTGTAAAGCAATCCAAGATCAGTATGCTTGTACATCAATATGATATGTTCAAGATGGAAGAGTCTGAAACCATAGATCAAATGTTTGGAAGGTTTCAGACGATAACTAATGGATTCAGGTCATTGGGAAGAAGCTTTGAATCTAGAGATAACAATCGAAAGATTCTAAGAAGCTTACCAAAATCCTGGAGACCCAAGGTTACTGCCATTCAAGAAGCTAAAGATTTAAATTGTCTTAGAATGGAGGAACTGTTGGGCTCTCTCAAAGTCCATGAGTTAGAACTTGGGGAAGATGACACCAAAAAGAAATCACTGGCATTGTGATAAGTGTAAAATTAGCGTTATTTTCATATAGTTTTTATTACACTTATCAAGGTTAAAATAGTAATTTATGCCCCAAAATATCCCTTTTTATTAATATTTATAATAATTGTATTTATTTGATACAAATTTGAATATGATGCTATTTTAAATAGAAATTTGCTATTTTATGCAGAATTATAGCAGATTTGGGACAAGAGTGGAAAAAGCATCAGAATGGAGGATATTGCAGATTCAGAAATTAAATAAATAAAAGAAAATCAGAGAATCCTGCAAAGAATCTTTTCAATTCAAATCCAAGGAAGATAAATACAATAATAATTCGGATAAAAGGGATAAAGGAAAACCAGATGAGATCAGAAAGGAATCAAGAGGTTAGATCCACAAATCAAGGAAAGTTGCAGTGAGTCACACGCTCCATATGCGCTTAGCGCGCGTGGAGCGCATGAGCAGATTGGCCAGGCTTCATGTGCGCTAAGCGCACATGAAGCGCGTGTCCTGATTAATGAAGCCGCGCGCAGGTGATGTCAATTAATGAAGGGGAAGCTCCTGATTGGTCAAGCTTCACAACAGTGACGTCAATTAATGAAAAGGCAGCCTCTGATTGGATTAAACACTCACCAGTGACATCACAACCTGATCCCTTGAAGGTTTTCCAACTCTATAAATAGAGCCCTTTGCAAAGGTCATAGACACGGTCCTTGGGACCAAAACATTGATACGGAGAGAGAGTAGTATAGGATTGAGAAAGGTGACAGATTTCTCAGTAGTTAGTAATGGCTACCATGAGTAGCTAAACTCTCTAGTAGGATTTGATGTAGTAGATTCGATCCCCTTGTGTATAAGTATTCTCTTTTCTATTTTATTTATGATTCTATGCTTGTAATTTATCAGTATCTTTATGTTGTGTGTAATACATCAACTCTGCGCGTGCGCTGGGATCGTAGGCTAGTGCTCTGGATACAAAAAGTGGAACTCCGGCTAGTATCAGAGGTAGGTGAGCATGGAGCTATTCATGAAGCTTATTCTCGGATTGCTAAAGGTACTCTGTTTAATTATATCGTAGCATAAGGATTGTATTCTAACGATCGGAGGTTCAGTGAGTGACACACCCCTCCGTAGGTGCCTTATGTGAAAGTATGGTTAAATCGATAGCGCTGATTGCAAAATACGGGGAATGTTCGGGGTTGCTAAATGCCACTTTGAATGCATGTAGAGAATAGCTTTTGGCGTTTAATTATGATATTATAGGGGAATTTGCGGGTACGATAATTACCAGGCATGCCTTATAATTATTGTAATTAAACAATGCTAAGGTAATTACAAGTACGATCATAAATAAGGGAAAAGGAGTTCAAGTACACAAGGGGGAGATGAAACGAAAACAAATCCTAGTCCTAAATACTATTATCTCGTGTTATCTTTGTTTATTTTATTATTCCGTAAAACTAACCTTTTTGCGAAAACGTTTTATTGAAAATACAATTACTATAACTCTACAAGTTAAAACCGCTCCCTGTGGATATTATAACTCACTTACTCTAAAACTACTGGACTACTGGTAAACTTTCCAGGAAACCCATCACATTGAACTCCAAGGCCAGACAGCTTAGGCATGGTAACATGAAAGCCATGCAAGCAGAGGACACTTCAGATGGTGATACTGAATCGGAAGGCGAAGTAAATCACAGAGTCACAAGAAGGGGGGTTGAATTGTGACCCTTGAAAACTTTTGGTCCAACCTGCAAGTACTTTGAACAACTTACTGATCTTTTCTCAAGGAATGCCTTGGCTATCAGAAGTTCCTTCTAGAAGATAGTGGTTAGTGTATAATGCCAACTAAGTAGATTAAAACTATCTTCTTAAAGGCAAGCCAAATCATAAGGACTGATATTATAAAAATTTATTCTCCCATATAATGTATTTAATGTAGTTACAATTTAGAATAAGGTTAAGAAGAATAATACATTGTTTATGCAGTTATGTAGAAGTAAAACAATGAATCTGACACTTTAAATCAATCTTCTGAAGGGTCAAATGATTTTGTATTTTAATAAAACTTTCTAGAATAGTTATTTAACCAATAACTAATAAAATTATGTGAGAAAAACTGTTCAAAAGAATAATATAAAGTTTCTGCAGTTGTGCAGAAGCAATACATTGAATCTGTCACTCTAAACCAATCTTCTGAAGGATCAAATGAACTTGAAACTTGATGAAACTTTCTAGATCAAATATTTGAATAGTAAACAACCAGAATATAAAATTAAATCTTATTAAAATCAAGTTTGTCAAGATCTGGTAGTTTGAGCCCCAAGTTCAATGTTGAACAATGGACAGATTTGAAGAAATGTGCTTCTGAAGCACTAAGCAGTTTCATAATTTAATGAAACTTTCCAGATCAGTATTTTAACTAATATAGATGTGATTTATGTGAAAATATTAGTTCAAAAATAGGTTTATCAAAATTTAGTAGTTTGAACCCCAAGTTCCAATGTTGAACAATGAACATCTTTCAAGAAATGTGCTTCTGGAGCACCAAACAGTTCCATAATGTAATGAAACTTTCCAGATCAGTATTTTAACTGATATGGATGTGTTTTATGTGAAAATATCAGTTTAAAAACAAGTTTATCAAAATATGGCTTATATCTTGCTAAATATTCAAAATATGAACAATAACTAGCAATGCAATAGATGTATGTGTAGAAAATTAAAGAGAGAAAGGGTAAGAGACATTGAACAAATGATTTTTATACTGGTTCACCCTCACAATCCTTGGGCTACATCCAATACCTACACCTGTAGGATTTTCCACTATATCAACCTTGATACAATGACTTCTTGGGTGCACCTCACCACTAGTATTCTTTACCTGCCTCTTCAGGCTCTTTTCCAAGTATTATTTACCTGCCTCTTCAGGCTCTAAAACCAGTATTATTTGCTCAGGCTCTGCAGGCTCTACATCTTATCAAACCAACACTAACTTTCTCTAGTTAGCTTGGGAGATTACAAACACTCTTCAACAAGAGATGGGTTTTTTACATATGGCTCACAAAACACTCATGGAGTGGATTAATCATTACAAAACTGAGCCTAAACACACTCTCTAAGAATTATGCGCAGCAGCTCTGCATATTGGAGTGGTTGAAGGAGAACCTCACTCTAGAAGGGGATTTCTACATTATGCCTCTTTGGATTTCTTTCCCTTTGTTCTCCTTGATTTTGCCCAGCTGAATGAGCTTTATTTATAGAGTTATGGTGGTCAAACTAGCCGTTGGAAATGCTTGGAGAGGAAGACAAGTTTGAACACCCAGCTGTACCTTTGGATCTGTCATTTTCTCATTGCAGCAGCCACAACTTTATACAACTGTCTTCTTTGACCAGTCATACCTTCTGGACAGTATCTTATGCAGAAATTCAACTTGGTTCTTTCTGCATATTTTTCTTCTGTAATCAACCTGGGCTTATTAAAAAACTTGATACATATTATTTTAATTGTAATTAACTTAACTGCATCCTTAGAAATGAATTTAGCAAGTTATGATGGATTCTGTATCTTCTGTAGAAAGTCTGTCATTAGGTTTCTTCTGCAGAATTGTTTTCTTCCTTCTGCAGCATACTGCATCTTTGCAGAAATTCTGTTTATTCTGCAGAAGCAAACTGCATCTTTTGGAAGTGTGCAGAAATTCTGTTTCTTCTGCAGAAGCAAACTGCATCTTCTGGAAGTGTGCAGAAATTATGTTTCTTCTTCAAATATGCTTGTAAAGCTTCCAGTCTTTTGTCCTTGCTTTATTTGCATTGTGAGAGAAGTAGTCATGCTTATGGAAGCTCCTTTTAGTGTTATACAACTTGAAATATTCAAGGATAATATCTTGAGGAGTGTGGGAACTTGTTCAATGCTTCTAGAGATACTTTAATCTTGTTTGCAACCTCAAATAAGTATTTGCTGCTTCTGCAGAAACTGTAAGTTTTACTTCTAAGGACAAAACTGTGTTTCTAGTGGCATTGATCTTCTCCAATTGCTTTGTTTGCATCAGCAACACTTGGAATGATTATGCTTGAATTGCTTAAGTGATCTTTCACATTCAGAAGGTGTCAGGTTTCATGAAAAGCTCCTTCTCATGCTTCTAGTGGTCTTGAATGATCCTTCCAAAGCTTCAACTTTGCTTCTGAAGCTTGATACAACTCAGTTTAATATTCCTGGGATCTTAGATGAACTGTTTTGACCTTCTTGAAACTAAGAAGCTATTTCTTAAACTTGTTTCATTACTTTTGACATGAAAGCTCTTTGTAACATGCTTCTGGACACATGTTCTGATGCTAAATGATGTTTTTTTATCTTTACACCTTTCTTCTGTAACTTTTCCTGTATTCTTTCAAGCATTCTCAAGTGAAAGCATTAGTACCAAAGTATTCAGAACACTTAGAATATTGTTGTGAAAGTTTGTTGTCATTAAAACCTTTGCTCAAAGGGTCTTGGACCTTACAGAAGGTTGTTCAGAAGATGAAGATCTTGCTCTTCTCAGCAAGAAGATTAAGAAGATGCTACAAAGAAAAGGGAGATTCAGAAGATCTCAACCTTCCGACTTCAAACAAGGTAAGTCAGGTAAAGAATCCTTTAACACTGATAAAATTACCTATTTTGAGTGCAAACAACCAGGTCACATGAAGACTGATTGCCCCAAGTTAAGGAAGCCAACCTTTCAAAAGAAGAAATTGTGCAAGAAAAGGAAATGATTGATGGCAACATGGGAAGACTTGGATGACTCCACTTCAGAAGAAGAGGATGACACTTTAGAAGAAGCAAATCTATGTCTGATGGCAAGTCTACCTTTCTTCAAACAGTTCAGACTCTGAGGTAATTCCTCAAACTCTACAAGATCGGTATGATGACCTTGTTGAAAGTAGCAGAGAGCTGTTCAATGAGTTTAAAGAACTTTCAAGAGCTTTTACCCAAGATGCTTTAGAAAATGAAAATTTGCAAAAAGAAAAGCCGCTTCAGCAAGATCCTAGTAATTCTAATAATCTTGTAAAAGAGAATAAAAAGCTCAAAAGCAAGATTAGAGAATTAACTCTGGATCTAGCCAGATTTGTCAAAGGAATTGATAATCTAAACAGATTATTAGGCTCTCAGAGGCATTCCTTAGACATAAGTGGTTTAGGTTATTCAGAAACATCTTCTTCTAAATCCTTAAATTTTATAGTACCTGATAAAGGACCCAAGAAAGGTAATGGGTGTTCCAACTATGGAAAACCTGGACATGTGGAGTCCCAGTGTAGACACAGAGGGAAAATAAGACCCAAAACTAACTACAGAGGACCCAAGAAGGTATGGGTACCTAATAATTTAATTGTTCCTGTTGCAGATGTGTTTAACAAGACAAAAGAAACACCACAAATGGCACCTGGACAGTGGGTGCCCGCGACACATGATGGGAGAAAGGTGTTTGTTCCAAAGCCTTAGACTCAAGGTAGGTGGAGTGGTCACCTTTGGTGGAAATCAGCAAGGGAAGATCACTGGTATTGGGACAGTAGGTGTGACTCCTATTTCCCTAATTAAGAATGTGCTTCTAGTTGAAGGACTGCAACACAATATTCTGAGCATAAGTCAATTATGTGACAGTGGATATGTTGTATCTTTCACTAAAGAAGGTTGTATAGTCAAAGATGCTTCAGATCATATCCTCTTTTCTGCTAAGAGACACAACAATGTGTACAAGATTGATCTAGAGGAACTTGCAAATCAAAATGTGAAGTGTTTTATTTCAATTGAAGATGAAAAACAAATTTGGCATCAGAAACTTGGGCATGTCAGCTTGAGATTAATCTCAAAGCTAACCAAACACAATCTGGTTAAAGGTTTACCCAAGCTTTCATTCAAATCTGATATTTTATGTGAAAATTGTCTGAAAGGGAAACAAACTTCAAACTCTTTGTAAGAATGTTGTTTTAACCAGCAGACCTTTAGAACTACTTCACATGGATTTGTTTGGTCCTACTAGAACTGAGAGTCTTAGCAAAAAGAAGTATGGACTGGTCATTGTTGATGACTATACAAGATTTACATAGGTTATATTCCTAAGAAGCAAAGAGGAAACCTTTGAGAATTTCACAAAATTCTGTAAAAAGGTGCAAAATGAGAAAGGAATCTGCATATCTACTATCAGAAGTGATCATGGTGGAGAGTTTGAAAACTCAAGCTTCAGACTGTTCTGTGATGAGAATGGGATCTCACACAATTTCTCTGTGGTTAGGACACCTCAGCAAAATGGGGTTGTTGAGAGAAAGAACAGAAGCTTGCAAGAGATGGGGAAAACCATGATCATTTCAAGCAATCTACCTAGATCCTTTTGGGCAGAAGCTGTTCACACAACATGTTACAATCAAAATAGAATTTTGGTAAGACCAATTCTCAAAAGGACTCCTTATGAACTATGGAAAGGAAGAAAACCCAACATATCCTACTTCCATATCTTTGGATGTGAGTATTTTATACTTAACACTAAAGATGATTTAGGAAAATTTGATGCTAAGTCTGATGAAGGTTTCTTTATTGGATATTCTGAAACCTCTAAGGCTTACAGAGTATATAACTCAAGAACCTTAGTTGTGGAAGAATCTATTCATGTAAGATTCAATGACTTTAAAGAGACTGATAGGGAACTATCAAATCTAGAAGAGGATTTTGCAGGTGTGCAGATAAATCCATATGTAAAATCTGAAGGACATACTGAGCAAAAGACTGAACCTGTGTCTGAAGCTGGACCTTCTCAGACCAACATTGTTGAGTCTCAGACAGAGTGTGTACTCTCTCACAATTGTGATTGGAGATACAGAACTCATCATCCAAGAGAGCAAATAATAGGTGGCACTTCAGAAGGAGTTAGAACAAGATCAAGGCTCAGAAACTTGAACAATCTTGCACTTCTCTCTGAAATTGAACCTAAAAGTATTGAGGAAGCTCTGCATAATGAAGGGTGGATCCTAGCCATGCAAGAAGAGTTGAACAAATTTGCTGGGAGTGATGTCTGGACACTTGTACCTAAACCCCATGGGAAAACAATAATTGGAACCAAATGGGTGTTCAGAAACAAGTTGTCAGAAGAAGGAAAAGTGGTCAGAAACAAGGCCAAACTTGTTGCTCAAGGCTACAATCAGCAAGAAGGTATTGACTTCACTGAAACTTTTGCCCCTGTAGCTAGGCTTGAAGCCATTAGGATTTTACTCTCTTATGCTGTAAATAATGGCATCACCTTATATCAGATGGATGTAAAGAGCGCCTTTCTCAATGGATTCATTGAGGAAGAGGTCTATGTTAGACTACCCCCTGGCTTTGAAGATACTACTTTTCCAGAACATGTTTTCAAATTGAAAAAGCCTCTTTATGGTCTGAAACAAGCCCCAAGAGCTTGGTATGACAGATTGAGCAATTTTTTAATCAAAAATGGCTTTCAAAGAGGAAAAGTAGATACAACTCTTTTAAGAAAAATGTCTAACAAAGATTTCATTCTGGTTCAGATATATGTGGATGACATTATATTTGGTTCTACTGATTCTTCATTATGCAAGGAATTTTCTGAGCTTATGCAATCTGAGTTTGAGATGAGCATGATGGGAGAGCTTAAGTTCTTCCTAGGACTTCAGATAAAGCAACAATCTGATTGTATATGGATCCATCAGAAAAAAATATACAAAAGAAATGCTTAAGAAGTTCAACATGAGTGATTGCAAGCCCATGACTACTCCTATGCATCCTTCAATTGTTCTTAACAAAGATGAAGGAGAGGAACCAGTAAATCAAACTTTGTACAGAGGAATGATTGGCTAACTTTTGTATCTAACAGCAAGCAGACCTGACATTATGTCCAGTGTGTGTCTCTGTGCTAGATTTCAATCTGATCCAAGAACTACTCATTATAAGGCTATACATAGAATTTTCAGATATTTAAATGGCACTACTAATCTTGATCTTTGCTATAAGAAGAGTAAGGATTGCAGGTTAGTGGGATTTTGTGATGCTGATTTTGCTGGAGATAGATTAAAAAGAAAATCAACCAGTGGAGGTTGTCACTTCATTGGAGACAACATGATCAGCTGGTCCAGCAAAAGGCAAAGCACATTACTCTTTCTACAGCTGAAGCTGAATATATTGTTCAGCCAGTTGTTGTTCACAACTGCTATGGGTAAAATATCAGTTAGAAGATTTCAATATTGATGTTCATTCCATTCCTGTAATGTGTGATAACACAAGTGCAATAAACTTATCTAAAAATCCTATTCAACATTCTAGGGCAAAGCATATAGAAATCAAGCATCACTTCATTAGAGACTATGTTCAGAAAGGAGTTTTTGATATAAAATTCATTGATACTGAACATCAATGGGCAAATATATTCACAAAACCCCTGACTGAAGATAGATTTAAGTTCATAAGAGATAACCTGAACATCTTAGCTTTGTCTGAAAAATGATTGCTTGCATCTGAACATGCATCATCTGAATGTATGTTGTGTTTGAACATGCACATCATCTGAAATATATTGTGCATCTGAAGTAACTAAGTCTGATGACATGGAAAGCTGAAACGTTTGGTCTCCTTCTCTGAGTAACTGTTCTCAACACGACTGCACGTTCTCCAAGACTGAAACTGCCATAATTACTGTTGTGACGGCTATTTAAAGACGTGTTGTCAACGGTTACAGGCTCTACTCACACTCTCTCTTCTGCAAGTTTTTTTGCTATTCCTTATGCCCTAAGCTCTCTGTCTCTTCAAGCTCTCTTTCTCTCAAGCTTTCATCAATGGCGTCGAAGAAGTATGCAGGAGGTCAGGTTGTACCTTCCAGAACTGTGAGCCCGGATGAACTTCAAGCTGGTGGCATCTATCTTTCAGAGACTTTCGAAGCATGTGGATGGACCAACTTCTTCTCTACCATAGACTGTGCATGGCATGAACAAAGTGTGGTTGACTTCTGGAAAAACGCTGAAGATATTTCAACTCAGGATAGGGAAGCATCAAGGGCTGAAGACCACTGTGCTGGGTGTGAAGATCATAGTGGATGCTGACACCATTGCTTTTGTAACTGGTGTTCCAAACTCTGAAGAAATATTTTCTCCAGAATGGGAGCTGAGAAATGGTGGAATTAAGAAGTTCACCAAGAAGCTGTACGGGATTGAAGATCCCATGGAACTGAAAAGCTCTCTCATGCATCCTAAGGCAGGGATTCTCCATGCTATTTTGGGTTACTGCATTTTGACCAAGCATGGAAGCAAGAATCATGTCTCTGAACTTGAGAGGTATTGTGTGATTAATCTCCTAAACAAGAAGCCTCTTAACCTTCCCAGGATCATCCTCTACAACATACTGAAGAGGGTAAATGATTCAGCAGCAAGCTATACTCACACCACTCTTATCACCAAGATTCTTCTTAAATTCAATGTTCCCATTGAAAAGCTTTATGATCATAGGGGTCCTGCCCTATTCTCTCTGGTGAACATTAAGAGGATGGGCATTGGTGAACATTAAGAGGATGGGCATTGTTGTGAAGAAGCCCTCACCTGAGAAGACCTTGCTAGAAGAAGCAGTAAAAGACAAGGCTAAAAGAACTGGAAAAATCCCTCAGAAGGTCTTAAAGATTCTTGAGGAAGAACTGACTAGAGATCCTCATAAAGACAAGTTTGTCTCAGCACAAACTCCCACCAAGTTTGTCAAGAAGAAGAGAACCAAAGTGCTTCAGAAGGAAGTATCTACTGAAAAGGAAGTTCAGTTCAGATTGTCTGAACCTGCTCAAAACGTGATTGCACACACCTTTGAGATTGTGGGTCAGGCAACTGAAACTTCTACTATTGCTACTCAGCCTACTCTCACTCTGGGAGCACAGGAGGAGGACAACAACAAGTTAGAATTTGAACATCTTGGTGTTGTAGCTGTTGATGTATCTGAGCCCATTCAGGCTATTCCTATTGCTACCAGTTTACCTGAGGCTGATATCATGAAGGTAGTAGAGAAAATTGAAGAAGAAGAAAGGAAGCATAAGGAAGAACAAGAAAAAGAAGACTTTGCAATTGTTGTTTCTGCTCAGCAAGCTGTTTTGGAAGATTCTAGAATTGAGCAAGAAAACAGGCTCAAGAGAAGAAGAGCCAGTGCTCAAGCAAGAAGACAAAAGAGGAGAAGATTGTTTGCTCCTGTTCATAAGGCTCCTCAGTGAGTCACTAGAAGCAAAAGCATTCAACAAGAGGACGCGGTTGAGTTTCAGAAAGTAGCTGAGGATCAAAGGAAGAAGAAGCTGGAGGAACTAAAGTTAAAGAAGCAAGCTGATGAAGGCCCCGTGGCTCCTGCTAAAAGGCCTAGAGTCATTTTTGGCAATGTATCCACTTCAGAGGATGAAGCCCCTCCTCTTCCACCTAAGGTGGTAAGCATCACAGAAGAAGTACCACCACCTTCACCATCACATTCATCTTCATCTTCATCTTTCTTAGGATATTCTAAACTTAACACTGATAATAAAGATTCAAGCTGTGTATGGTTTAGAGGCAATATCCCTTTGACTAGGGCTGAGATGCTAAAGGATAAATCTAGAGATTTGAGAAGAGAACCCACCTTTGATCTGAGTCTAACTGTTGAGAATAATAAGCAACTGATGTGGGTAGCTGAAATACCACACAAGTTTTACAATGTTCCTCTTGAAGAGAGCCCAGAATTCCCATATTTCCCAACCTCTATGAAGAATTTCTGTTCTTCAAAGAAGTTGCTCCTATCATCAAACATCCACCCTCAAGGCTGATTTTGGAGTCTGTTGCTGAAGCAAGAAAAAGAAGACTTATCAGTTCAGGGGGAGGAAGCATTTCAGATGGTTTACAGAAGATAAGGTATGGAGTGCTCAACCCTTGTCACAAGTAGAGAGCATTGGATCCTTTTTCTCAGGATCAACACTCTTTATCCTATGAAGACTGGGTTGCTGTGAGGATGTTGTGCCTTGAGTCTGAGCTAGTTGACAAATACTCAAGCTCCTTTGGGAAGAAAGATTTCAAACCTGCTAGAAATGTACACACCAAGCTTTCCACTTCTATTCTGGTACAGCCTGGCAGGATTATCCCTAGATATCCTTTTGCTGAGACCTCTCCTTGCAAAGGCAAAGGTGTGGTGTTAGATGAAAAATTTGAACCAAGGGTCTTATCTGATGAAGATTGGGAAGGGTTGTATGACTACATTGCTGAAAAACAAGGGATAAATCGTTCTCTATCTAAAGTAATGTGGAACCTGGTTGAAAAGGAAGGTAGCTCATTTGGAGCTAAGTGGGATGATGCTGACTGTTTGGTGAAAGTCAGGAAGAATACCACTCAGGAGACACCTACCTTCTTCAGGGGGAGATTTCCTATGTCTGACTTCTCTGCCAGGGAATTCCATCTTGAATGGGTAGTAAGTTTTCTGTTCAACAGACCTGAGTATCTCATCCAAGTCAAAGATCCTCCAAAGTTCAATCTTCCTTATGGATTTCAGTACTACCGCTTTACCAACAGACACATCTCCTTGATATTCTATGAAGAAAATCTTGAAGTTGAATTGGTTGCTCTTTCTAGAGAGCACTATGCTCTGAGCACTCAGAAGGAAGCCTTCATACAAAGGTCAGATCAGCTTATAACTGTACATGAACAAATCAAGGCTAGTCACAATGAACTGAAGGAAGCAGCTGTTGCTGAGTTGGATAATCAGAAGCAAGCCATGCAAGCCATATTCGAGCAGGCTCTGAGAAGGCTTTCCATGTAGTTAATGATGCTGTTATGTCTTAGTTGATGTTTGACACATTCTGAACAAGTTTAATGCATGACTTGGTTGTTGCATTTATTTGTGTTGATGCTTGTTGTCTTAACTTTACTGCTCTATCTGTTGCTTACCCTTTTTCATTAATGACAAAATGGGGAGTATTAAATACTGGCTATTTTGGTTGTTTAAGACTAACAAATTTCTGAAAGTGAAAAAGGCATGAATGCTTCAGAATGATTATTTCAGAAGAAAAAGGCATGAGTTCTTCACAGAATGCTTCAGAACGATTATTTCAGAAGAAAAACGCATGAGTTCTTCAGAGAATGCTTCAGAACGATTATTTCAGAAGAATAACATGTATCTCAGAAGGAACATCTGGTTAAGGGGGAAAATTTTCTAAACTCAAAATCTTTTTAAACCCTTTTCAGATTTCAGAATATTTTTATTCGTCATCATTAAAAAAGGGGAGATTGTTGAGTCTCAAAATTTATATACTTAAGTACTTTGAGTCTTATTCCCTTTAAAGTGTTTTAATGAACAAATATAAAAATTCAGATGGACTTGTGGCAATATACTTTCACAATATTCTGCTTTATTTCATATCATAAAAAGTGTGAAACATCATTTGAAGCTTCAGATCATCTGAAGAGCGCTTATCCTCGAAAGAAGAGAAGTTCATCTGAAGCATCCCTTGCATCTGAAATATGAAGTCTTCAGGACAATGGTTTGACCTTGGAAGACGTTGCTGAGTACGAGGAACGTTCAAATCAAGATCTTACCTACTTCAGCATAAGAGTCAGTGTTGTTTTTCTTCCTCGTTCAAATGTTTAACACAATTAAGGGAAGTCTGCAACGCTGCTGCTCCTACCAAGATTGTTTGTGTGCGCAAAGCTACTGCACCTGTTTCTGCTTAGATTGCTTTGAACAGAGCTGTGTCAAACGTATTTTGAATGCATTAAATGCTATTTGGTAACGAGCATTTATCCCTTGGAGACTATAAATACGTCTCATGAAGAATTGAAGAACAGAGAAGCATTTTTCAATCAAAGAAACTACACGCTGCAAAAATCAACTCTGATATTCTTTGTACAATTATTCACTTTCATATTCTGAGAAAGTCTCAGTTATTCACTTTCATAGTGAACTAAATCCCTTTCTTGTTTAAACTTAGAACAATTTGGGTTGTTAAGCCTGGAGAGGCTTTCTGTCTGAAAGAATACTTGGGTTACACTTGGATAAGTGTCTGAGAGCCTGAAGAGGCTTGGTGAAAGAAACAATACTTGTTTGAGAGCCTGAAGAGGCTTGGTGAAAGAAACAATACTTGGTTGAGAGCCTGAAGAGGCTTGGTGAAAGAAACAATACTTGTTGTAGAGCCTGAAAAGGCTTGAAAGAAAAGAATACTTGTATTCTTGCAAGAGTAGTGGAAACCCAGGTGCTGGTTTTGCCCTGGGACTGGACGTAGCTCACGGTGATTGTGAGTGAACCAGTATAAATTCTTGGCTAAGTTTTCTCTATCCCTTTAGCTATTTCAATTCTGTTTTTATTCTAACAAGGGGATTGAAAAAGTATTCAAGTGAAAACTTATTATCTAAATCAAGTTAAGTTTATAATCTTATTTATCTGAGAGTTTTTCAGAAGATAATCAACATTTTCAAACTGATACTTATTATCTGAAGATTTTTAGAAGCTAAACCTTCAAAATATTTGAAACAGAAAAAGTTTCCATTAAAACACTATTCAACCCCCCCTTTTAGTGTTTCCCTGCTTTTCAACAACCCCTTTCATATGTGAACCTCAATAATATTTATGAATATGAAATTATGATACCTTAGCCAAACTAAGTTACCCCACGCCGGTTGCCCATATCGCGAGATACTCATAAATAATTCATGCGGGTTCTCCTAGGCGACAAATTACCCCGACTTTAAAGATCTGTTTTTTGGTTTGTTAACACTATCAATTCGCCCTATATTCCTATAGCGACTACTATGAGTATTTTTACCAATCAGAGTTCAAGTTTCCTATTCCTAGGCTCCCCCAAACTCTCTATTGATTTTATAGAACCACCTTTTGAATGCGCCCCATAAACCAACCTATAACTCCGGCACACAGGCGGAAGCTAAGCATTAAGCACAAAATAAAAATACCGATATCATAAAAACAGGGATTCATAAATAGTAAAGAGAATTTACGTACAATCGGGGATTGAATCGACTACATTCAATCCTATCAGAGAGTTTAGCTACGCATGGTAGCCATTACAAACCAACGGAGAAACTGTCACACTTTTCTCCAGCCCTAGCTTCTGCTCTGCCATCTCCCTTGGGTCTCCAGGACTTACTTTGATCTTTGCAAAAGGTTTTTTAAATAGTAGTTTGAAAGCTATCTAAAATCTGGAAGGAATTTGTTTTGAAATCATTTGAAACACTGAATCCGTATTCCTGCGCTTCAACCTGCGCTCAGCGCAGATGAAGCGCAGGAAACAGAGAGCAATTTTGATTATTGCACTCTACCTACGCTCAGCGCAGGTGGAGCGTATTTCTCGTTCCAGCTTTCCCTAATTTCCTCTTTTTCAGTCTGATCTCTTCTTGGTCTTATCCTTGTTTGCTTTGCTTTGCTTTCCTTATTTCCTTCTTTTTAGCTTGATTTTATGTTGATTTGATCTTCAAATTTAAATTTAGAAAGTTATCTTCAGAATCCTTGTTTAAATGGCTGTTGATTTTATCTTGATTTACTCCCATTTAAACTCTCATCTACAGATTCTCTCTTCAAATAGATGCTATATTTTTTTCTCCATTTAAAACTTCCTCTTTTATCTGCAAAATCAACAAATTTTCTATTAAAATAGCATCAAATTCAAATTTGAATGAAATAAACACAAATTATGCAATTATTAATAAAAAGAGATAATTTGGGGCATAAATTTACTATTTTACCCTTGATAAGTGCAATAATTATACAAGAAATTATCATATATTTTTCACTTATCAATTAGAAAAATTTAGACCTTATTTGATTGGCTCCACTGTCATTGTCTATACTGATCATGCTGCACTCAAATATCTATTGACCAAATCCGATTTGAAACCTAGACTAATTAGGTGGATTCTGTTGTTGCCAGAATTCGATTTGGTGATCAAGGATAAGAAGGGAAACGAGAATGTTGTGGCTGATCATTTCTCAAGATTGATCAACAAGGAGGTGACAAATGCTCAAGTAGAGATGCAAGAAGAATTCCCTGATGAGAAGCTTATGATGATACAAGAAAGGCCATGGTTTGCTGACATGGCTAATTTCAAGGCTGCCGGAGTGATACCTGAAGATTTCAACTGGCATAAAAAAAGAAGTTCCTAAGGGATGCACAAAGATATGTGTGAGATGATCCCCACCTTTTCAAGATTGGAGCTGATAACTTATTGAGAAGATGTGTCTCTGATAAAGAAATCCAGAGCATCTTGTGGCATTGTCACAGCTCACCTTATGGAGGACACTTTAATGGAGAAAGGACTGCTGCAAAGGTCCTACAATCTGGATTCTAATGGCCTACCTTGTTCAAGGATGCTCACCGTTATATTCAATAGTGTGATAGCTATCAAAGAATATGAGGGATATCTAGAAGACATGAGATATCGTTAAATAGCATCCTGGAGGTGGAGATCTTTGACTGCTGGGGGATAGACTTTGTGGGACCTCTACCGCCATCTCTTGGCAAAGAATATCTTTTTGTGGCTGTGGAGTATGTATCCAAGTGGGTGGAGGCTATTGCAACTGCAAAAGCTGATGCAAAGACAGTGGTACAATTCTTGAAGAAGAATGTCTTCTCTAGTTTTGGTTCACCAAGGGTCCTGATTAGTGATGGAGGTTCTCACTTCTGCAATTCACAATTATAGAAGGTCTTGGAGCATTAAGGAGTGAGACACAAGGTGGCATCTCCTTACCACCCTCAGACAAATGGCCAAGCTGAAGTCTCTAACAGGGAGATTAAGAGAATCCTTGAGAAGACTGTAAGCTCTTATAGAAAGGATTGGTCTACCAAGCTGACTGACACACCGTGGGCATACAGAACTGCTTATAAGTCACCCACATGCCTTTCTCCCTTTCAATTGATTTATGGAACGACATGCCACTTACCTGTTGAACTAGAGCACAAGGCATATTGGGCCTTGAAGGTCTTGAACATGGACAAGCAAGTAGCTGGGAAAAGAAGAATATTGTAGCTACATGAGTTAGAAGAGATTAGGCTCAATGCCTATGAGTCTTCCAGAATTTACAAAGAAAAGACCAAGGCCTACCATGACAAGAAGCTCATCAAACGGAAGTTCTATCCAGGGCAATCAGTTCTCCTGTTCAACTCTAGGTTGAAGCTTTTCCCAAGGAAGTTGAAATCAAAATGGTCTGGACCATTTCTTGTCAAGGACGTCAGACCCTATGGAGTTGTGGAATTGGAAGACCCTGAATAAAAAAGAAGCTGGGTTGTGAATGGGCAGAGACTGAAGCCCTACTTGGGAGGTGAAATTGACAGAAGCTCCACTGTCATTGAACTACAAGAACCTTAAAGCAATAGGCGTCAAGCAATATGACGTTAAACGAGAGCTTCCTGGGAGGCAACCGAGCGTTTTAATTGTTAATTTTTATAGTTTTCATTGGTTGTGATCTGTATATATTGTGTGTTAGTTAGGTTTTTGTGTTTATTTAGCTTAGGAATTGTTAGGAACCGGTTGAGTAAGTGTGTGAGAGAAATGTAGAAACTCTTGATAATTAGGAAGTAGCAGAAAATTTGACTAAGTGTTGCAGATATTCAATTATGTTTTCTGCGCTTCACCTTTGCTTAGTGCAGATAAAGCGCAAAAATGCAACATTAGTTACTATTTTCTGCGCTTCACCTGCGCTTAGCGCAAGTAAAGCGCAGAAATACACAAAATGTTTCTGTTTTGTGTGCTTCACCTGCGCTGAGCGTAGGTGAATTCCGATGTCTTTAACGATATCTTTACATACACAAAATGTCTCAATTTTTTGAAATTATTTTGCGCCATTACCGATATCTTTACATACATACTCGTCAAACGTTTAAGTAATTCCAACGTTTACCTAAGCTGAAATACATTACACATTCTACATACATTACGCATGACAATCACTACTGAGTACACAATTTCTAATTTAATACAACATTATCTAATCCAGATACTTCTCAGTCCCTCAAAGCCTCTAACTGACAACTGGGGGTTGTTGGATCCACCCTAAGGGCTTCAAATCTTCATCCAAGCATTCAACCAGAACATCCTGCATAACTAAAATGTATCCTGCAACGTGGGGTGAGGCTAGTGTCTCAGTGAGCAAAGCATGCAACAAGCAGTGTAGGGAGGTGATGGGTTTCTGGAAAGCGAACCAAAAATCCAATAGTATAATAGTAAAAAGTATCGTATCCACAGGGAACGGTCAATTCACGTATACTCGTGATCTATTTATCAAGGGAAAACAACGGATTTATGAGAGTATTTTGCAAAAATTGTAAATAGCAAATAAATAATCAATAGAATTAGAAAGAAAGAGTTGGAGACACTTTACTTGGATTAGGATTGAACTTCATCTCATCACACCCCTCATGTATGTCGAGACTACCCAATATTTATAGGCTTTAAACTATAACACTGTAGACAAACTATATTGCTAAGACCCCGAGTTAGCAGGCGCCACTCACACTCAAAAGTAATCCATGCGGGTTCTCCCAAGCGACAGACTTACCCTCGGCTTATATGATTTCTTTATTCCGTTTGTAAACGAATTAATTGATAAACGAGGCCTACTACTCTGTACGTACCTTCGCTAGAGTACTGTCACTACCCATCACTCATTAGAATATATCCACGTTTCGCTTACTGGATTGACAATCAACTAATTCTTTGCTATCGGTAATTTAATAACCATGCCTATCCTGTAGACGCCCTTCATTAGAGTACTCACACTACCATCCAATCACTAGCAACGCCCATGTATCGGTTCACTGGATACCGAGGATTCTCATTCACTCAGAGGTTGAGTTTCCTATGTCTAGGCTCCCCCAAACTCAATCCTAGTCGTAATGTTAATTACAAACTAGGCTATAACTCCGGCGCAAGCGCGGAAGTTAGGAATTAAGCACAGAACAAGATTACCAATATTATAGTTAGGGAATTGCATAGATAAATAGATAGAGTTCAACATACACTTGGAAATGGAATCGATTACATTCAATCCTAATGGAGAGTTAACTACACATGGTAGCCATACAAATCACCGAAGATGCTGTTACCATCTTCAATCCTTGTGAAGCGCTCATCCTCTCCTACTCTAAAATTAGAACTGGTGCATTATCACTGGAATATAACTGAATTACAATAATCGTGCACACTTTGATCTGGTGCAATGAGGTCCTATTTATAGGCTAAGGAAAGACAAAGGAAATTGGGGAGAAATTTATCTAAAACAGTAACAGGGAACAAATCTGCGTGACCTACGCTTCAAGCTGCGCTATAGCGCAGACTCTAGAGAGTTGCGCTTCACCTTACGCTATAGCGCAAGTTGAAGCGTAGGATGCGTCCTGCAGCTCCAACTTTCTCTTTTTAATTTTGATCTCTCCCCGAGACTGGTTTTGGCTGATTTGTCTTTCCTTGTTTCCCTTTTCTTGATGAAATCCTTACATTTATTGAGCATCTTTGATTTATTTGGGAAGCTTGTCTGCAGAATCCTTGTTTGATTGGCAATGATCTCCTCATTAATTGCCTCAAATCTTCTTCAAATCTTTATTAAATGTCTTCAATCAAACTCAAATCTTGAAGATATCTCCCTCATTTAACGCTATCTTTCCTTCAAATCAAATCTTTGTAATATTCTGCAAAAATCAGCAATATTTCTATCAAAATAGCATCAAATTCAAATCTCAGATTAATAAATACAATTTATCTAATATTTAATAAGAAGGGATTAAACTGGGGCAAAAACACCATTTTATCCTTGATAAGTGAACTAAAAAGTGATCTAATTTATCAACTATTTTTCACTTATCAGGAGGCAGGCATATGACATGAAACACATCATCACCAATCAATGTGTCAAACATAAAATATTCTAGTCACCTTACCTCATAATATCATATCTTAGCTCAATTGAAATAACATACGAATGCAACTCAACACTCAATAACTTGTCATGAACATAAACTTAAGCATGAATGCACATGATCGACATAACCCACCCGACAGGGTCTTATCACTTATATCTGTGTGGCTAGACCTGAGCTCAGACTACAAGGAACGTCTTTCTTGGGTACTAATCACCACCATTGGGTACTGATCACCCTGGGTAATAATCACCCTTAATCTCTGGGTACTAATCACCCTTATCAGCTGGGTACTAATCAACCAAGTCTTAACTCAATTTCTGAAATCAATTTTTTCTTTATTAGGTGAACTGAGGCCGAAGCCAAAACTGGGGCCGAAGCCAAATCTCATTTTTATCTAGGAGCCAAGGCTCAAAAATCATTTCCAATTAACTGGGGCTAGAGGAAAAAAATGCAATGCACACACAAAGCAATATCACATGTACAGATAACATACAACACATAATAGATCTAAGCATTCTCATAGTAACAATACCACCCCGAGCATGTAAATCTAAGGATAGAACCCCCAAATCAAAACCTAAATAAAAATTTCTAGTATAATCACCACCAACGCATGGAATACAACCAACATACTCATAATACTCCGCCCAAGAAATAAATAGTGCCTAAACTTAGCAAAATACCCAATTCCAAACCCTAGATAGGGGTATCTATCTCAATCTCTTTCAAACATTCAATACAACTAAAATCAATCGGTAAATAGTCCTAAACAATCACATACAACCTCAAGAAATGGAAGGGAAGGAGTGGGTACAAGGAGAATCAACCATAAAAAATGAAGTGATGGTGTGTGAGCTTTACTCACCTCAAGAGCTAAAATGGAGAAGGGGAAAAAGGTTGAAGAAGGTTGGATGGGTGGATCCTTGACTCCCCAAGCTTCCTCCTAGCTCCAAGCATGGTTTCTCTCTCTAAAATTCTCCCCTCTCTCACTAAAAACCCTAAAGGAGGAAGAAGAATGAAGAAGGGGGAGAATTCTGCGCGTTTATGAAGACAGGGACGCGTTCGCGCGCTTGAGAGTGCCCCTAGGGAGCTTGAGTGCCCAGAGTTTCTGTCTGGGAGTAAAAAGAAATAGGCTCGCGCACTTGAGTGCCCAAAGTTGATGCCAGAATTCCAAAATTCAATCCTCTACGCGCTTGAGCACTCGCTAGCGCGCTTGAGCGCGTAAACTTGCTGTTTGGAGGTGCAAATGAGCTCGGAATACTATCATATAGCATATCAAACTGAAGCCCCGGATCTTAGCTTTCTGATGCAAGTGGAATCACTTCTATTGGACACCTTAACTCTAGATATTATCGAATTAGTGCACCAAGGTCATTAAGCTTAAAACCCAAAATTAAGCAGTAACTTTGGTTGAAACCTAACGGGGCACACTTTACATGAATCATGTGATAACTCATTAATTCACTCCAATAAGGCTAACGTTAAGGGTTCTGAGTATCCATGAGACTATGCTCTTCTATTCCCTTGTTCCTTTCCATAAGATCACCTCCTACCTCGGTTCCTTGAGTCTACACCTCTATTATTCCTTCCGGTCAATCCGTTTAAGCTTAGTTCCTTCCATTTTAATCTAATTCCCTAGTTCCAACGTCTCTACTTCCTTCCTCACCTCTTGAGCATGCTAGTCTTTCTACCACCAGGTGTGACTCCTCTTATGCTAACTCTACACTCAGGTTTGGCTTAATACTTAGTTTTTCCCCTACTCGGTTCCCTTATCAATTCAAGACAATATCAATCCAAGGAATTCAGAGGCTATTTTCATGGTAAACCATTGGTTATTAATAACATGCATTCAAGAGATTAAATCTATCAACTTAGAATCATGTGGAACCCTTACAATGATCCTGGATTCTCTACTGAAATAATTTCCAGAATTCAATTATTTAAGATTAACAAGATCAAATAACCACAAAATCTTATGTTAGATCCAAATCAATTTTTTAAACGGAACCTGTAACATCCCAAAATTTAAAGCCTAGAAACTATAGTGAAAGCTTTAGGCTGTGGTTTCGGCCAAGGAGCAGAGAGTTGGAAGTGGTATGAGATGTTGGAAATTTGAATATGAAATTAGATCAGAATTTGATAAATGATCTAAGAGGAGCATGATTTCATGGACACTTAGAACCCTTAATGTTAGTCGTTTTGGAGTAAATTGGTGAGTTATAACATGACTCATGTAAAGCTTCCCTCGTTAGGCTTCAACCAAGGTTGTTACTTAATTCTGGGTTTTAAGCCTAATGACCTTGGTGCACTAATTCACAGATATCTAGAATTAAGGATGTCAAATTGAGGTCATTCCACTTTCATTAGAAAGATAATTTCCGGGGCTTCAGTTTGATATCTATATGATAGTATTCCGAGCTCGTTTGCACCTTTAAACAACAAGTTTACACGCTATATTACGCAGAGTGCGCTGGAGCGCACAGATGTGTGCTGAAGCGCCCTCGGGACAACAAGGGTGCACCCTAGCGCACTAAAAGTGCACCCCAGTGCGAGCGTAACAACGTCGTTTCTTTAAAACGCGAATTTCTTCCTTTTCCTTTCCTTTTTTCTCCGTTCCTTTGGTTCTTTAGTGAGAGAGTGAGAGAAAGCTTAGGGAATGAGGAAGGAAGCAAAGCTTGAGGATTTCATTACCTTTGAAGGGCTTGGGATCATCTTCATCCTTCTCTTCCACCTCCATTTCACCATTCCTCTTCCTCCATTGTTGCTCAATTGAGGTAAGTGTGGTTCTCACTCACTTATTTCTTAGTTAGTCTCCTATGTATGCTCTCTATTCTTCCTCCCCTTGCTATTATAGTTGATTATGTATGAGTTTATGCAAAACCTAGGGTTAAATGATAGATTAATTGAATATATAAAATATTGGCCAAACCCTAGGTTAGGAAAATTGGGGATTTGATGATTTTCTTGTATGATGGATGATTGAGCCTTGATTATGTGATTATTGGAGGTTAAAAATAGGATTCATGTATAGATTGCTTTGGATTGCTTGATTTTGGATAAAACCCTAGGTTAGAGGATTTGGGGGTTTCATGAAATTGAAGGTGTGGCATGTTGATTATGCTTATAATTGCTCATGTTTATGTATTTCATCATGTAGGTGCATAATATGAATGTTTGTACATGTTTTTACCCCCATCATGTTCATGGAAAAATGTTTTGGGTCTTTGACCTCATGAAAATGGTAAAAGAAATGTTAAAGGAAATGGTAAAGGGGTCTTCGGACCAATGGTAAAGGGGTCTTTGGACCAATGGTAAAGGGGTCTTCGGACCAAATGGTAAAGGGGTCTTCGGACCAATGGTAAAGGGGTCTCCGGACCAAATGGTAAAAGGGTCTTCAGACCAATGGTAAAGGGGTCTTCAGACCAATGGTAAAGGGGTCTTCGGATCAATGGTAAAGGGGTCTTCAGACCAATGGTAAAGGAAATGGTTATGGGTCTTCGGACCTCTTGGTGATGGTTTTGGATCCTTGATCTCATGTTTAATGTGCATTTACTTAGTGTTGTGAATTCCTATTGCATGTAATTTGATTCTTTTATTTGCATTTCACAATTATGTATGCTGGATATTTAGTGTATGTGTTTTCCCCCACACCGCACACACTATTATCACACTCACTGGGACGTTGTCTCATCCCACATTGTGGAAAACATCTTTAGTTGTGCAGGAAAGGATCTTTTAGCATTGGATGAAGAACCGGAGTCCTGTGGTGGATACTTCCGCCTCCTCAGCTGCCAGTTATCCGTAGGACATTTAGTTCCCATTGTTATTGAAGTGTTGAAAAGGTTGATAATTGTAAATGTAATGTATTGGATTTGAATTATTGTGAGGATTGATGAGAATGTCTCATTTGGCCGTGGAGGCCCATTTTGTTATAGAATTGAATTAGTTGCGCAATATTATAAACTGTACTGGTGTTTTATTGGTTTTCAGGTGAATCTGGAAATTGGGAAACGTCCAGCTTTCAGGGGAAACTCTACCGGATTTCCGGCAGGAGTTTTATGAACCTTAGTATGCCAAGTGCGGGTTTCTCCCCGGTTTTTCCTTAATAGAATGTTTTAAGAATCTTGTTATTGAATGTGAGGAAGCCTAAGCATACGTTGGACTGTTTAGGCAATTTGTGCTTGTATGTCGATACTCGAAATGGCGCGAAATAATTTCAGAAATTCATAATAGTGTTTCCAACGGACATTATTCTCAAATTGAGGAATTACGACGTTACAGAACCCAATTGAAGTAAATAATTAAATGAAGACCTTCAATTTAATTGCTTACTCTATGATTTTCAATCGTTGTATGATGATTAACCAATCAAGAGTACAACATACATCAATAACAAATTTCATAACCAAAACATGTTAACCAATCAAGCTTTGATAAAAGAAATATGAAATTGAAGCAAGTGGAGTAGAAAAACAAGGTAGATGTAATTCAATCAACATGTAAATGAAGATCAAACCTCAAAAACAAGATGAAAATAAGCTTGACTCCTTGAATTGAATAAAAACTTAGCCTTCCATGAAGACTTTACAAAAAGATGAACAAAAGTAAATGAAACTCTTAGTAATTTCTACTACAACTTGGATGCTCTTCTCCCTAGCAAGCCCTCCTATTTATAGGAGGGGAAAAGATGTCATTCCAAACATGATCACTCAGCCATGACGAAGCATGTTTTGTCCACAAATGGACTTATTGATCAATTACCTAATGCATTTGTCCATTACTTTGAATTATTCACCTACTCTAGCTATCATTCACCTACTTGTCTCCCACTTGCACCGAGCATATCATCCTCAATCTGGCAGAATCCAAGAGAGTTGTCTTCATATGAAATCAAGCTCTGGATCTTATATTTCAAAATGTCATTGGGTTGAGCCTAAAAGCACTTTTCTAGCCCAAGTTATGGCCCAATCATTGAGTGCTGGTCAGGTTTTCATATGATGCTAACTATTCCGTCTTCCAAGCCCATTTTGACTCACTAGCCATCTGATTTAGCTTTTGGATTCTTCATCAAAGTTGTAGGGCTTTATTTTATCTTTCCTAAAATATAATGAACATAATTTTTAGATATCTAGAACTCAAGTTATGGTTGAAATACGAAAATAGTTTAATGCTGAAAAATGTAATTGAGCCCAATATGAACCTGAATTGGCATAATATGCTTATGAATTGTTAATTAAGCATAAAAAATGCATTAAAAGGTTACATTTGAGGGGTGATTAATGTGTATAATTTGTATTTATCAAATTCCCCATCACTTACCATTTGCATGTCCCAGGAAAAATTGGAAACAAGCATAAATTATTGACTCAAAGAGGTGCTTTCCAATGAAATTAGTGAAATGTAAAGAACACATGAGCTAAAGGTGATTACAAGACATCATAACATTCATGAATTCTTATCTTTATGCATCTCAAAAATAGAAAGACAACTTCAATTGAAAATAGTGGATTCAAATTGATAGAACCTCGCAGGAAGTACTCTCAATCTCTCAAGTGTTTAAAAGATCTATGTTTCTCTCAAATTCGACCCATGAAAATTGCCCTATCATAGGCTTGCTTATCTTCTACTTATCCACTGCAAATTACACATACATCCACAAATCAAGAGGTCTTTATTAGGGTACTAATGGAGTGACAATTATGGAGAGGTACAAACAAATATGACAAGTTAAACCAAAGAGAGTAGAAGAGGTTTGGAGAATGAATCCAAGTAACGAGTGTGATAGATACATATGAAATCAAACTTTGAAGTTTAAGTACATCATTCAATCATTTGGATTCTTCATTCTTTTGCATATCTTCTTTTTTTTCTTTTTTTTTTCTTTTTTAGTTTAGTTTTTTTTACATAACAAAGAAGCACTAAGTATGTAACAACCCACATAATTAACATTCCCCACATTTGTTCAAGAATCTATTCTTATGATAAATCCAATACTCTTATATTCTATAAGGTTAGTTAAAAGTTTGGTTTTATACTTAAGTATGGAACGAGAGACAACAAATAAGGCTTAAAAGGGTTATTCAAAGGAAAATAATGTAAAGTTGGCTATTTAACTGGGTAATTTATTCAAGTGAAAGAAAAATTTGCCTCAATCATTTTTGTCCATGCACGTGCAAGAGTAGTTTCAAAAAGAATCAAAGTAAGTTTTGAAGTAACAAATTCAATGGGTGAAAATCACACAAGAAAGAAAGTTTAATTTGTCAACAAGGCTCACATCCTCACAGCTAATAACTACCAAAATTGATCCATTCAATTCAAATCTTTATTGCCAAACCAATTAATTTCAAGATGTTAGGAATAAATTCAATCATGTTATAAAAATCTTAAAATCACCTTTTTTTCTATGTTTTGTTTTACACTTGTTAACTTTATTTGAAAGCTTAAAACAAAAACACAAATTCTTTTTTTTTTAAACTAACGGGATGTGTATCAAGAGTTAAACATAACTCCTTACTCTGCCATCTTATTAATTTTTTTTTTGACAAAAAAAGACAGACTATCTGTTGGGATTCGAATTTCTAATATTTCGAATTCTACAAGTTGCAAGTTCTTTAGGTTTCTGAATTCACAGAAAATGTTAAAAGTTGCTTTTTCGAGTTTTTGTCAAATGAGTTTGATAACTTAGAAAGTTCTTGACTGAAGTTGATGCAGAGAGAACTTTAGAAACTCGACAAGAAGATAAAGGTGAATTCGAGAAATATGGTATTTCTAGCATTCAGAAAAGTAAATGATAGTTCCTTTATTCATATTCCAAATTCGAAATACAGGTTCGAAGACATTGGAAATACACTTAGAAAGGAAACTGTCCTATGTATTTAATACATTAGAAAGGAAACTATCCTAAGGTAAAATGAGTACTTGACTCATGTCTTTCGGGCCTCTTTCTCTTCTTCCTCCTCCACAAGCTTTGGTTAAACCAAGGCAAAAAGAATGTCTTCTCCATCTGTTGAACCACCTTGGTGTACTTGGGGAACTAACAAACAAATTCATTTATTTCTAAATGAATTAATAATTGGCTACTACGTTCAACCCAAAAGAAAACCTTCAAAAAAGAAAGGTTGAAAAAGCCTATAGCTTTGGCCACTTCGTCAATCCTATAAAAAATGAAATCATTCTAGATTGGATTGTACGCAATAGCCAAAGGAATGTACTTCTTCATATTCTTTGAAGGATTTAGATAAGAAGAAGAAGAGAAATGAGAAGAGTTTTTGAAGAGAAACCCAAATGAATTCCTATTTATAGGAGTTAAAAGGGTGAAGGTTCATAAATGAGCCAATTATAACGTCCAATAGGAAGAACCCTCATAATGGGGTTGAATGGACGGTGGACGGTGGTCTTCATGACCATTAACTCAACCAAATGAAGCTTGACATGTGGCATACGAAAAGAAGATGAACAAGTCTTGGAATCTGAAAAGACTTAGTGAATTCAAGTTTCAATAAAGATTAAGTTTCAAAAGAAGAAGATTTCGAATTTCAGAAAGATGATTTCGAGATTCTGGAAGCAGAATTCGAGTACAAGAAGTCAGAATTTCAGAAAGAAGATTTCGAGAAATGGAACAATAAAATCTCGAAATGAACAAAGAGCATAAACTCGAAAACAGAATGTTTGAAGACTTGAAGATTTCTGAAATTTTAAAGTGACTTTTCGAGGAAACAGAAGATAGAAGAAAACAGTTACTGGAAGTTACAGAAGTTTGTTGATCAAGGACAGATGGCAACATTTCAGTGAAAGCATTTGAAAAAGTTCAAAGAAGAAAGGTAGTTTTCTGGTTAGCAAAAAACGTGGCAAGCATGCAGGCTGCCAACACATAGGGCTAGATGATGTGTCAATTGTACACTAGTTAGCCGTTAGAATTAGAAATCTATAAATAGGAGAACTTTCCATGTAATAAAGGTTGGCAAATCATTATACTCAAACTCTGAAACACCTTATACGTCCGATCTCATTGCGACAAACAGGTTACAAGGAGTAACAATATGTGATGAACCCATCCACATTTCAATTCAAGCAAATTGTTCTTACAATTCATCTACTTTATGCAATCTACTTTACGCAATTTACATTCTGAAATTTACATTTCACGTACTTTTTCTTTCTTTCTTTCAAATTCTATGATTTCTATTTCTTTAAAACTTTGATTTTCAAGAATCCAATATAGAACTTTGTTTGATAGAATTCTGAATCAAGTAGTTCTAAACTTTTTGAAAGACAAGTTCTTTGATAAAATTTTGAATCAATTAACGCTAGTTCTTTCATTTCTAGAAGTCAAATTCTGGAAAAATCACTGTGATTTCTGGAAAAATCAAGTTTTTTTCTTACTAATTCTACAAATCAGAAACACCATAAATCTACTTTTTAAATCGAGTCCCGTAAGAGGATCTAATTCTAATCCCCAGATTGTTCTTAGAATCAAAGTGATAAAAGATAATTTTCGAATTTAGATTTTATCACAAAAAATTAATTGGCACGCCCGGAGGGACAAATGGCCAAAAGTAGTGTGTGTTATGATTTTCTGAAAACTGATCTTGCATGCGTTTGAGAAGTGGTAGAACAATTTCTGTTCAAATGGCTAATAATGCAAGGCAAACAGGAAATGGAAACAATAGTAGGGATACTATCAATTCTAGAAGTCCACCACCCCAAGCAAATGAATCTGTGAATAACAATGATAATGGGGTGAATGGAAATAGTAGTGTTAATATAGACCAAATGGCCTCTACGACTTTACCAGAAAATCTGGGTATAAGTCAAGTTATGTCTACTATCCCTGTTTCTAGTAATGTTTCTGCATCTCAGAATGGCAATCCTCCTTATGGATTACCTTTTGGTTTCGTCCCAAGTTCTGGGATGGCACCACCAACAATGTCAACAGTTGGTCCAACAACGGTTCCTTTTGCAAACCATGGGACTATTTTTAATCCTTTTGTAGGAAGTTCTTCTTCATCCATTACAAACTCTACTTTATAATCTTTGAGACAACAAATGGATGAAAGTAATCATGAAATGATAAATATGTTGACTCAACAAATGGCCATAGTATTTAATCCTCTAGTACAAATAACAAATACTAACTATAATTTGTTGGCTAGGCAAATGGAAAGGATTGCAGATGTATTTGGGGCACCTGCAAACCCTATCATAAGGCAATTGGCTAATTGTAATCCTCAAATAAATCAAAGGGATCAAAATAATCAAATACCAAATCCTGTTGTTCCAGTCGAAAATAGGGAAGAAAATGCTCCTGGAGTTATTCTGAACAGAAATCAGAATGTTGATGAAATTATGGAAAGGATAAGAGCAAATAACTTAGGGGGGCAACAAAATGTTGTTGGAATTGTCGAACAAGTCCTAAACAGACATGGGTTTAATGTAGGATTTGTAAATCATCCCTTTGTAGTAAGTTTTCTGGTGAAGTAGGAGAATCTACTGTCGAACACATTGCTCGATACCAAATCGAAGCAGGTGATTTGGCCAATAATGAGGAATTAAAAATGAAGTATTTTCCTAGTTCCTTAACCAAGAATGCCTTTACTTGGTTTACAACTCTTTCCCCAAATTCGATTCATTCATGGAATCAATTAGAAAAGAGTTTTCATGAACAATTCTTTAGAGGAGAAACTAAAGTTACTCAAATGGATTTAGTTAATATTAAAAGATCATCAAACGAATCAATAGATGTTTATTTGAATAGATTTAGGCAAATGAAAGCAAGATGCTTTACTCAAATTCCCGAATATAAGTTAGTCCAAATGGCTGCGGGAGGTTTGGATTATTCAATTCGAAAGAAATTGATTAATCAACAACTTAGGGATATGGACCAATTGGCTGATAAAGTAAGGCAAATCGAACATCTTAACAAAGAAAAAGAAAGATTCAGGAAACTTGAGAAGGTTTTCAGAAAAGATAAAATAGCATATTTAGAAGTTTTTTATGACAGTGATTTCGAATATGACTTAGAAGATAATGATGTTCACGTGGCAGAACTTAAGCCAGGACCTCCTTATGTTTGTCAATCTTTGAAATCAAATGAAAATGTTAATAATGATACAAAAGATAGAGTTCCTAAGAAAAATTATGGTTTCGATATTTCGAAAGTTGACCAAATTTTCGATATATTAGTAAAAGATAAACAAATAATTTTAAGTGATGATCATAAGATTCCTTCTCAGGAACAGAGAAGAGGTCGAAAGTATTGTAAATATCTTCATACTTTTGGACATTGGACTAATAGTTGGGTTCGTTTCAGGGATATTATCCAAGAAGCCATTAAACAAGGGAGATTGAAATTCGAAGAAAAAACTCCAATGGCAATGAAATGGAAGACTCAAATTCTATTGAGGAAGCCATTGAAATGGCTTCAGAGGATGTTCAGGAATTTCAAGACATTTTTCCCAAAAGGGGGAGAATCTTTACTTGAGTTTCTGAATAGGAACAAAATCTGAAGATGCTTCAATTGACTTATGTCCAAGATGTCATGCAATATTTGATAGATCTGCAGCGAAGGTATTTCGTGATTCTGGGATGAAGAAGCATTATCAGGAAGTGGCTGTAAAAGGCCAAAAAAATGAAAACAATCAAAGAAAGGTTAATCCTTCGTATGGTGGATGGATCTCGAAATCAGAGACCATTTCGGAGGAAAAGATACCTCAAAAGGTGAATAAGTTTAATAAAAGAAAGCAACCTATGCACCCAAATTTCCATGTTAATGGAAAGCCTCGAACTTTTGTGCCATTATCATCAGTTCCTCCAAACAAATGGGTTCGTCCTGGATATTCAAAGCCTTAGTACGATTATAAAGGGTTTCAACAGAGGCCTTATTATGGAAATGGAAATAGGACACAAATGACAAAAACTTAATGGAGGAGAGCACAAAGAATGAGAAAGGCTGCTTTCGAGGAACAAGAGAAAAGAAACATAGTGGTTGAAAGAAGTAATGCACAACCCAAGCCTGTTCAAGCAAAGAATGCTCAAGTTATTCAAGTTCAGGCGAACTCAAATCATCCTTCATATGCACAAGTTGTAAAGAAGAAACCTTCTTTCCAAGTGATTGGGGGTTTTAACGAAAACGAAGATGATTTATTGACAAAGAATTTCGAAACAGGTTTCGCAGGTGGTCTGGATGACATTTGCGCAGTTGTTTCTATTTTACCTGTTGAATATGCAGAAGAACTTGAAAAGGACTTAGAGGATGAAGACTATGAAGAAGATGATATAGGTGAGGATCCTAATTGTTATACTTACATTGGTAAACATATTTGTCAGAATACTTCTGCAGTTTTCAAAAGGCCTATAGAATATATGCAACTTCACATGAAGCCTTTGTGGATTCTGGAGCAGCAGTGAATTTGATGTCGAAGTTTATGATGAAGAAGTTGATGAAGACTAAGTTTGATTTAATGCCTCATCAAATGATCATTACAGATTTCAGTGGAAAGACTTCGAAATCTGAAGGAGTGTTGTGTTTGGAACTAACAGTGGGAACCATTATGAGACCCACTATGTTTGTTTTGGTTGATTCAAAAGCAAACTATAATCTTTTGCTTGGAAGAGAATGGATTCATGGAGTAGGTGTTGTTCCATCTTCAATGCATCAGAGGCTTTGTATGTGGACTAAAGAAGGTGTACCCATTTATGTTGATGGGGACAAAAATTATTTCAAAGTCGAAAAGGATGTCGTTGATGTGAGAAGTACTGAAAAGAAGGTTATAAAGACAAGACCTTATGAAATGGTTGATAAGTATATGTTGGTGCCTACAAAAGTACCTTACTCTTTAAGGTTGAATCCTGATTGCAGGTTCATGTTACAGTGTGATGTTGGCCCATTTGAGGCCACATAAATTTCTGAATGTTCAGATCCAAAATTGATTCGAGCTTTTGGGCTCGAATTTCGGCCTACATGGCCGAAAAGAAGGTAGAAGCGGCTTTCAAAGCCGAATCTGAACAAATTAGATGTAATAATGAAATAACGGCCACTCAGGCCGAATGGCAAGAAGGAAGAATAATTATTGAGGAAATAGTGGAAGAAGAAATGTCATCATACTTGAAAAATGAAAATTCTGAAAAGATTTCTGAAGGAAGTGAGAATTCTGAAAAAGACTATCTTGAGAAAATGATTCAGAAAGTTGAAACTTATGTTTAGGAAACTCAAGGGGTTGATTTTGGAAAATTAGATTGTATTTATGATGATTCCCCTTTGGGTTTTGAAGGAAATTTATCTCAAGGTATTAAGAAAATGGAAGCTCAAGATCCTTTAGAAGAAGTGAATTTAGGAACTGATGACGAAAAAAGACCTACTTTTGTAAGTCAGAATCTCGAAGGAGAATTCAAGAAGAAAATAATTGACTTGTTGAAAGAATACAAGGATTGCTTTACATGGGATTACCATGAAATGCCTAGTTTGAGTCGAGACTTGGTCGAACATAAACTTCCTACTTTTCCAGAAAAGCGACCAATGAAACAAGCTCTTAGAAGATTTGCTCCAGAAATAGTTTCGTAAATAAAAGAAGAAATTGAGCGTCTTCTAAAAGCTAAGTTCATTCAAACTGCCAGGTATGTTGATTGGATTTCTAATATTGTACCTGTTATTAAGAAAAATGGATCTTCAAGGGTATGTATTGACTTTCGAGATCTTAATAATGCAACCCCAAAAGATGAATATCCAATGTCGGTTACTGATATGTTAATAGATTCAGCAGCAGGAAATGAACTTTTAAGTATGTTAGATGGATATTCTGATTGCTGAAGAGGATATTTCGAAAACAGCTTTTCGATGTCCTGGTGCAATAGGAACTTATGGATGAGCAATGATGCCCTTTGGCCTTAAAAATGCTGGTGCAACGTACCAAAGGGCCATGAATTCTATTTTTCATGATTTAATAGGAAAATTTATGCAAGTCTATATAGATGATGTTGCGGTTAAGTCTGAATCAAAAGATTTCAATTTAGATCATTTAAGACAAGCTTTCGAAAGAATGAGAAAGCATGGTTTAAAAATGAATCCTATTAAATGTGCTTTTGGGGTATCTGTAGGTAATTTTTTGGGATTCCTAGTTCACAAAAAAGGTGTTGAGATTGATAAGAATAAGACTAAGGCGATTCTAGAAGCATCTTCGCCTTCTACAAAGAAACATTTGCAGTCTTTTCTGGGAAAAGTAAATTTTCTTCGAAGATTCATTTCGAATTTATCTGCAAAGACGAAAGTGTTTTCCTCTTTACTGAAGTTAAAGAAAGAAGAAAGTTTCAAGTGGGAAAGTGAACATCAACAAGTCTTTGAGGAAATCAAGAGATATCTGAAAACTCCTCCGATTATGACTCCTTCTTTGCTAGGAAAACCTTTGAAATTGTATATTTCTACTTCAGAAGCCACTATAGGAAGTATGTTGGCTCAAGAAGATGAAAATGGGGTAGAAAGAGCTGTTTATTATTTAAGTAGAGTCCTCAATTATGCAGAAACTAGATATTGTGCAATAGAAAAATTATGTTTGAGTTTGTACTTTTCTTGTATTAAACTCAAGTACTATGTTAAATCTCATGATATATTTGTAATATCTCATTTCGATGTAATAAAACATATGTTGTTGAAACCTATATTACACAGTAGAGTTAGGAAATGGGCGTTAGCATTAAATGAGTTTTCGTTAAAATTTGTCCCATTGAAATCGATGAAAGGACAAGTAATTGCAGATTTCTTGGTTGATCATCCCCCAATTCTAATTAAAGAATCAACATATATAGGCTTAGAGCCTTGGAAGTTGTTTTTCGATGGATCAAAACATAAGA
This sequence comes from Sesbania bispinosa, assembly GCA_026901365.1. Taxonomy (NCBI): domain Eukaryota; kingdom Viridiplantae; phylum Streptophyta; class Magnoliopsida; order Fabales; family Fabaceae; genus Sesbania; species Sesbania bispinosa. Next base: position 3,432,554 of record QLOH01000008.1, on the reverse strand, counting down.
ATGGGTCAGGAATTGGAATTTTAATAATTTCACCTAAGGGATTTCCTACTTGAATGATGTTTGAAATAAAACATCATTATTCTAATAATGCAGTAGAATATGAAGCTTTGATTGTTGGTCTCGAAATATTAATTTCTATGAATTCGAGAAATGTACATATTAGAGGAGATTCCCAATTAGTTATCAAACAGATAACTAAAGAGTATAAATGTTTAGATCAAAAATTGGCTAAGTATTTGATTCAAGCCAATAAACTTCTGGAAATGTTTAATGAAGTTAAGATTGAACACATTCCAAGAGGTCAGAATTTTGAAGCTAATGAATTGGCTCAGATAGCTTCTGGATACAGAATTTCGATTGGAACACTGAGAAAGATTAGTGATATTCAGCAAAGGCTTCCAATGAAAGAATTCGAGATTCACAATGTAAATCTTTTAGATCAAAATGATTGGAGAAAAGAAATTGTGAACCTTATACAAAATCCTTCCTTTTCTAATAACAAACACTTGAAATATAATGTTCTAAATTATTATATTTTAGGTGAAGAACTTTATAAAAAAAGCCGTTGATGGGAATTTACTTAGATGCTTAGGAGAAACTGAAGCATACTTGGCTTTAGTCAAAATGCATGAAGGAGCATGTGGAACCCATCAAGCAGGAAAGAAAATGGAATGGATTTTAAAAAGAAAACTATTCTATTGGCCTTCGATGGCCAAAGATTGTCATAATTTTGCTAAGTCTTGTGAGGAATGTCAAAAGCATGGAAATGTACAACAAGTTCCAGCAAGTGAGCTACATTCGATAATAAAACCTTGGCCTTTTAGAGGACGGACTTTTGGATTTAATTGGAATGAACATCCAGCTTCTTCGAGAAACCATAAGTTTATTTTAGTTGGAGTTGATTATTTTACCAAATGGGTAGAAGCAATTCCTTTAAGAGAAGTTTCTCAAGAAGGTATCATTCATTTTATCGAAGAAAATATCATATTTCGATTTGGCTTACCAGAAACCATCATTACAAATCAAGGAACAGTGTTTACTGGTCGAAAAATGGTAAGGTTTGCTGAATCGAAAGGAATAAAGTTAGTTTCCTCTACACCTTATTATGCACAAGTCAATGGACAAGTTGAAGTAGTAAATAAAACTATTATTGCTTTAATTAAAAAACATATTGGGCAACATCCAAAAAATTGGCATGAAACCTTGAATCAATTTCTTTTGGCTTATAGAAATTCTCCAAAAGAAGCTACTCGGACAACTCCTTATAAATTGGTATACAGTCATGATGCTATATTACCAGTAGAAGTGAACTTACAATCAATGAGGGTTCAAAGACAGTTCGAATTACCTTCTCATGATTATTGGAATTTGATGTTTAATGAATTAAATGAACTTGATGAAGAAAGGTTACTTGCTCTCGAAAATATTATTAGAAAAAAAGAGCAAATTTCTCGTTGTTATAATCGAAGGGTTAAGAAATAAGGTTTTCAATTAGGTGATTATGTTTGGAAGTTAATTTTACCAATTGATAAAAAATCTAAAAGATTTGGTAAGTGGTCACCTAATTGGGAGGGACCTTTCGAGATTGAAAAGGTTTTTTCGAACAATGCGTACTCAATTCGAGAATTACTTGGTGATTTACGCATAATGTCAATAAACGGAAAATACTTAAAGGAATATAAGCCAAATCTGCAAGAACTGAAAAATTGTGCATAGAGAAAAATAAATTGTTCAAAGGACAATCAAATTTGAGCCCATACTCAACAAAAAAATTCGAAAAATTACATCACGAAAATTCGTAAAGAGGCAGAAGCAACTAAAAAGGAGAATCATTCTTCATCTTTGCGAAGTCATGCATCAGGTCTTCATAATGGATTTTCAAGCCGTAGTCAGATTTCTCTAAGTTATTGATGTCTTTGGACACATCTACAACATTTCTCAAAATCCCTTTAACAGAATTGAAAATTTCAGTTCGAGAAGACCTTTGCCTAGAAATAGTGGCTTCCAAATCACTCTTTTGTGACTTCACTTTCGTGGCATCCTCTTGAAGTTTTCGAATTGCTGCCTCAATTCGAAGATTCTCCTTTTCAAGATCTTCAACCTTACATAAATTTTGCTTGATGGATTGCTCGTACTTCTGAACTTTGACTTTGCTATCTTGGAGTTTATCCATCAGCTCAGCCTTCTAACTTTTCTGAATGCTCAACCTCGAAGTAGTCTCTTCAATTTGACCAAGAGTATTGAGGGCATTCTGAAATAAGTTTAAGAAACCCTTAATCCATTTTTGTTGAGATTCAGAAAATTCTTTGAACCTTTTGTCAAAAAGGGTTAAGTAACACTGAATCTCTTCTTTGTAATGAGAATCCTTGGGGATTGTCTTGAACATGGGTTTCCCAAAAACCAATTTCTTGAAATTCTAAAGCACCGTTTCAACAAAGTCTTCTTCGTTCAAAGGATTTTGAACTGTTGCTTCAGAATGTGCTGATGATAATGAAACTTCTCCAGAGAGGACTTCCAAAACCAATAAAGGATTTTCATCCAGGCCTTTGAGACAATCATCTAAGTCTGTTGCATTATACACAGGGGTAGACATAGATGAATCCCTCGAAAAACCTAGAGCTTGTTCAGGAGTCCCAGATTCTGTTTGAGTACAAGAAGCCTCTTTTGTTGGAGATTTTCCCTTCTCTTGAGAAACAGGTTGGGGGGAAGGCATAAGATTATCCTCTTCCATGGGGGAATCTTCTTTATTCTGATCAGAAAGGGATTGCACTTCTTCTTCTTTTTTCTCTTCTTGTTCTTCGTTACTTTCTTTAATATTTTCCATGGCTTGATTTTTTGAAAGTAATTTCTTCGAAGAAGTGGCCTGAAGTGGACTTTCAATAGTCTTTTCTTCCTGAATCACACTCTCAGTTTGAGAACTAGAAGAGATGTTTATCTGAAAACAAAGGAATTTTAAAGTTAGATAAACATGAACAAGAAGTATTTTGCTTCTACAAAAGAAAAGAGAGTAAAAATTACTTGTTCCACAATTCCACTTGGGATTGAGTTTTTATGTGCCTTAACTTTAAATCTTTGGCCAACTCTCTGAGTTTACATGAAGGCAATGTACTTCGAATTAGAAGAAAAAATTAAAGCTAAGAAGAAAAGCATAAGATTTAGAAATGGAAACTTACAGCTCCAATAGTTTTTCCAGGGGGCACGACAAAAAGAATGTTCTTAGCCTTTGGGATTTTCTTGTCCTTTTGAAGAGCTTTAGCTTTCGAAGATATGATTGGTTTTTCAGAGTCAGAGTTTTGGGTGGCAACAATATGATAATTCATCTTATATGGTACCTCCTCTCCAACAGCAGCATGATTATTCTTCAGTTCAACAAGGAAGATCAAAATTGGATGATGCTCTTGAGGAATTCATGCAAGTTTCTATGGTATGTCAGAAAAATATAGAAGCATCGGTAAGAAATGTTGAGGCTCAAATTGGACAGCTAGCTAAACCTTAAGCTAAATTGGAAGCTAAGGAAGAAGTGTTGCAAGAAGGAGAGAGCGAAAAAGAAAAAGAGGAGAGTGAAAAAGAGAGAATAGAGAGTGAGAGAAAAAAGAGTGAGAGTGAAAAGAAAATAAGTGGTTGTAAGGAAGAGGGAGAGATGAATAAAGAAAATGATGTAAATAGAGAAAATGAGAAAAAGAGTGACAAAAGAGAATATGAGAAAAAGAAGGAGAAAAGAAGGGAAGGAGCACCACAACTAAAGAGATTGCCATATCCTAAAGTCCCTTCAAAGAAAGATAGAGAAATGCAGCTTGCACATACTCTGGATAGTTTTACAGGTCTGCAAATCAACGATCCTTTTATAGAAGCTATGGAGCAGATACCGAAGTATTCAGGATTCATGAAAGAGCTTCTCATTATGAAAGGAACATTTCTAGAAGAAACAGTGGAACTGGAGGCAGGGTGCAATGCAATCAGTAAAAAATCTTTGCCTCAAAAATTTAAAGATCCGGGCAGTCTCACTCTTGTGAACATTGAAAGCTTCTCAGTGCAAAAAGCTTTACTTGATTTGGAAAAAGTTGGCAATTTTGTGTCTCCAATGGATTTGTGATCATGGATATCAAAGAAGATATTGAAGTTCCACTAATCCTTGGAAAACCATTTATGAAGACAGCTAGAGTAATCATTGATGTTAGTGATGGTGCGCTAAAGGTCAGGACACAAGATGAAGAAGCCAATTTTAATGTGTTTGAAGCTATTCAGCACCCAAAGGATCAACTAGAGTACTTTAAAGTAGATATGTCTGATAAAACTTTTCTTGCAGTGAGTAAGCCACAATTGCATGAAGCAAAGGAATTGAAAATTGTCAATCATAAATCTCCCAAGCTTCAAGAGAAAAAGACCAGTGCTTGTTATAACAAGAGGCCAAGGAAAAGAAAAATCAGGCCAAGGGAATCAACAGCATGGTCTAATTCCAGAAAAAGGTCAAGATGGTTAGAGGCAACTCCTGTCAAATGTTTGAATGAGGCAATAGGAACTTGGAGTTTGCTTTCACAAGAGATTAAGGGTGTAGCACCAAGGCTCACCCCAAAATTTCAGTTTGAAGGATTATTGTCAAAAGAAAGTGGTGGTGCAGCACTGAGGCTCACCATAATGTTTCAATTTCAACCACCGTGATAAAAACAGGCGTCAAGCTAAGTGACGTTATACAAGCGCTTCCTGGGAGGCAACCCAGTGTTTAATTCTATCTTGCATTTTAGATTCCAATTTCATGTGTGTTTGTGATTCTGTACATATTTGTGTGTTGTGTGCTTTAAGTCAATTTTTATCATTTCATTGTCTCAATTGGCCCAAACATGTGTATTTGAGTGTTTTGAAGCTATTTGAACTTGTTTTGCATGAAAAAGAGTTTTAGTGCTAAATTGAGACAGTTGGATGCTACAAATTGCCTTAAATGTGGTCAATTATGAAAATGGGATTTTTAATCCTAGATTTTGGTTATGAATTGATGAAACTTTGTTGAATCATAGAGGTTGGTATAGGGAGTGAATTAAGGATTGAATTAGAGTCCAAGCGAATTTCAATTCGCTCAAGCGAAGTTAAGGGTGAAAAATGATGCCCTCTGGACAAAATTCGCTCAAGCGAATTTGGATTCGCTTGAGCCAATTTAAGGGTCAAAATTGAGGCTCTCTGGACAAAATTCGCTCAAGCGAATGGAAATTCGCTTGAGCGAATATGGGGGTATTTTTTCACAATCTCTGGATGAAATTCGCTCAAGCTAATTCCTATTCGCTTGAGCGAAAAGTCACTTATTTGCTTGTATGAGACGCGCAGCAGAGGGAAATCACTCATTTTTCAAACACTTCTCTCAAATTCCTCCCTCTCTCGCGCGAACAAACCCCCTAGGGCATTCCCAATCTTCACAATTCACACAATCACATTCCCCATTCCTCACTAATTGTTCCAAAAAGCTCCTCAAGGTAAGTTTTATGTGATTTCAACCCTTTTTCACTGAATAATTGTATGAATGACTGATGACTTGAACCCTAGGGTAGGAGACATGTGCTCTAGTTTTGAAATTGTGATTGATTTGGTGAAAAACACTGATTGGGTGGTTAATAGTGTGTTGTGAATCATTTGAATGACTATGGGTTGAAATATTTGAGAACAAATTTGAGTTTTGAATGAAATTATGAATAATGCATATCAAGTGTTTGATGAAATGCACCAGTAAGATGTTCACTTTTATAAACTATCATTCACTTGTTGTTCATTCTAAAAGTGAATTGCTTACATTTGAAATTGAGCAATTGAGTTTAAAAAGAGGGAAGAATCACCCTAATTGTTCTTAATGCATGATGACTTGTTGAATGACAATGTAAACGAACTTGTGCATAATGTGCTTCAATTGATAAAATTACATTGTGCATTTGAACTGTTTGTGATACATGATGATTTAGTGATTTCTTTCTTCTTTTGCATTTGAGTGTTAGAATGTTCACATGATAGGACAGATGCAAGTGAAATGTATATTGAAAGTAATTGGTTGTTGTGGTTGTTACATTATTGTGAACATGGTTTGGAATTAATGATGGTTTGCCATAATAACTTGTACGCATACTTGAAGCATATGTGCCTAATTGATCTTATTGGATATTTGCTTCAATTGTGCAGGAAATGGCCATAATAAAGACCACAACAGAATATGACTCCTTCTTGTATGGCATTATCAGAAGGAATTGGAGGATATTAGCTAATCTTTTACCCAAGGGACCTTACCCAGGCATGACACGAGGAATTTCAGACTTACTTTCAGTGGCCTGAGGACAGTCCAATTTTTCCAAGGGGGAGTGGAGCTGCTGATTATGATGTGGGCTATTCTGGAGCTATACCAGCAGGAGAGGGACCCTCAGGAGCTGCAGCTGGAGATGAAGAAGGAATGGATAGAGTGTTGAGGGGAGACTAACATACCCTACTATTCCATCTCTCAAAACTCTGTGACATGGTTTCATTGTTCTTTTGTTGATACTTATACTTTAGTACTGTGTGTGATTATGTTGGCAGATAACTTTAGTACTGCAATGTTTTGGTGTGTTTAAATAGTAGTTGCTTTTGTGATATTTGTATTAGTTGTTTTGGTTTAGATGCTTGTTACTTTATTTTGTTAAGTTAGGATTAACTGTTTTACACTGCTTTTAACTTAGTATTTTAGATATAATACTGATAGATATAGTAAAACTTTTAGGGAATCATAGAAAATATTTCTTGAGGAAATTGGTTAAAAAGGAAATCAGGATTCAGTAAGTGTCCTAAGATAGAACAACTGAACAAATTGAACAAAGAGGAGAAAAAGGAAAAATATGTTTGATTGCATAATCAAGTAGGATTAGGACATTGGTGCATGATAATTAACCAAAATAAGTAATCATAACAATAGGTGATATAATCAAGGAAATAAGCCACAGATAACCCGGTGAGTGTGTGAATCCATAAACAGACTGAGAGTTTCACTGTTAATTAGCCAGTTGATATTGCTTGAGTTTCCTTTTTGATAACATCACACAAGAGGCATGGAAATGATTAAGGCAAGTTTTGTTAAATGGAAATAACCTAGTGCCAAATAGCCTACCTGAAAATGATATTGGTGCATTGAGGTGTTAAGAATGGAGAGTTGATGATAATTGAAATGAAATGTAGTATGCTCTCTTTTCTTGAATTGTGCTTTTGAATATCCTGAAAAACCATAATTCTTGGAAGCCAAGTCTCATTACAACCTTTACAAGACCTTAAGATCTATGCCAAATGTGTGATTGTGATTTGATTGGAAATGACTGGCAATTTTGATTTGTGCAATTTTCAATGAAAAATTGAGAAAAACACTCACCAGAGAGAATTGAGAGAAAAATTTCCTTGATTAGAATCATTTCATTGTTATAATTGCTCCTTTTGGTGATTGATTGCACTCTTGTCCTCTTTTTATTTGATATTGGAGTTACCATATGCTTCTGATTTCAAATCTTTAGTTGGAATGTGAAATTGTTTCTTGAAGGACCATGGATATGATTTCCAAATAACCAGTTTCAGAAATGAATTCATGAATAGTTGAATTATATCTGCTTACTTTGCTTGAGGACAAGCAAGATTCTAGGTTGGGGGAGTTGATAAGTGCCAAATGTTAGGATATTTTGTATGAAAATTATGGCACTTTTGGACTAATTGCTTATATTTAACAATTAATTTCTCCCAATTTTAGAAGTTTGAATTAAAGCAGATATTATCTGAGTCTTGAATTATTTAAAGTCTTTTAATCCCATTTTGTGCTTTAAATACAAGAAATCAAGAAGAGGAGTAACCAGGCTCAGAAGAACTAAATTAACAAGAAGAAAAGAAGGATTTCAAGTGATGTAAATTCGCTTGAGTGAATTTTAATTAGCTCAAGCGAATTTTGACCAAAGAGTGTGTTTTTGAGGTGTTTAATTCGCTCAAGCTAATTTCATTCGCTTGAGCGAATTGACTTTTCTTCACCATGAAGAATTCCATTCGCTTGAGCTAAAAATTTTAGCTCAAGCGAATTTCCACTTACGCAGCAGCACAAAACAAGTTTCAGAATCTGTTTTCGACAGTTTTTCGAACTTTCCGAAAATAGAACGAAGAACACGAAGAAGAACGAAAGCGGTGGAAGCTTGATCTTTTGTTTTCTCCTTCATCTTATTGGTTGTTAAAGCTACTATGAGTAGCTAATCTCCTCTCATTGGGATTGAATGTAATCGACTCGAACTCGGATGTATTCTGGTGATATTTATATATAGTAATCTTGTTTCGATCAATATTGGTATTATCGTTCTGCTCTTTATCCCTGATTCTATCTGATCAATAGATTCTTGATTTTGATTTTTAGATCTAACTGGAAAGTATTTATGAAAATCCGATCTGAACGAGAATACTCGATGTATTGCGATACTAGGAATAGATTTCAATATATCGATTGCTTTTAACACTTGAACTTAAGGCTGGATAATCTATTGAATATTTGAGGAATCAATATTCAGGGGATTAATCTTATGAATTTTATACTCGAGGAATCGATATAAATGATATTGGTGTGTTGCATCAATATTGATAGTTTCAAATGCTATGTATTTATATTTATCCAGAATACAGACGAGTAAGATAGATGAAATTTAATCCCAGTTTCTCTTACTGAAATTTCCCTTAACTTTCCTATTACTTTTGTATTACTTTTATGCAAGTTTAGTCTAGTCTAGTGAAATCAATCATGAATCAAACCATTGCTTTTGTTTATATGCTTTTTGAGTTGAACTATGAAGTTTAATTGAATCTGTTCCTCGTGGGTTCGAGTGTTCGACACTCGTACTTTAAAATCATTATACTATAGTTGACTATAGGTATGCTTGCCTAGGAGTTAATAGCTGCATGCTGAAATGCTTCATCCTTTCCGAGATTGGTTCCACCAAAGACACAGATACTGTGGAATCTGCGTGTAGATGGTCCTGCAGTTTCTTTAAAGGAAGACATTTTGTTGTACCAATCATTTGTGAGTGTGGGAATTTATAAAGATGAAATAACCGGTACAAAGATCAAATTGTCATTTTTGTTTCTTTTTTTATTAAGTGTTAGTCGGTGAAAAGACAAGGATAAACAAAGATACGCGTGAATTGTAAAGTAAAAAGAATCAGCTGAAAAGAAAACTCAAAACAAATTAAAGACAGACATGAATTATAAAGTCAAAATGATACAACTGAAAAGAATTCAAAGATGCACATGCATATGAACAGTAGTTGTGATTTTGGCTCACATCTTCCTCTGATTTTACGTCCAGTAACGGCTTGAACGCCTTCTATGAGTCGGGGATTTGCTTCCCATCCAATTCTCTTATAAACTGGAAAATAAGGTCTTTTAGAGTCAAATTCCCAAGACTATATTGTTCCTTCTCCCTTCGGAATAATTCAGCTAAATCAAGAAGAACCATTTGAACCTGTCCACTAGGATGCATCTCAAGAGCTTGGCTAATGTTATCCAAAGACACCTTACCCAGTCCATCCTTAATGAATTTAATTTTATCTTCTCGATTTATAGAACTCATTCCGAAATTCTTACATCTCAAGTTACAATTCCATCTTGCACACTTATAACAAACTTGCATTCTTTTTACTCTTCTTTTTTTAGAAAAAGAACTCCTACCCATTCCTGACAAATGTCTAGCAAATAAATCTTGAAATTCACCTGCTAAGCATACCTTGTCCTCGATGATCCAACGTACATCCTCAGGAAGGCCTAAGCGCATAAGTACTCTTGGCCTTTCAAGTCTACATCTGTAAATTTTCCTGAGATCGTCTTGAGGGAGAGTAGAGAACCGAACTCTGAGCTTGGTGAGGGTTTCCTCCATTCTTTCTCTCTAGCAAAGTTGTTCAGTGCAAGGGTGGATTGTTCTGTATATATCATAATTAAGGAGAACAAATCGAAGCATTGCACAACAAACACTAATAATAAGATAAAAATAATGAAAACTCTAGAAAACTCTCCACACATAATCAACAAATGAAAAACACATATCATTAACAACAATAACTCAAGAAAAAATAGAAAAAAAATGGGAAGATAAATTTCTACTTTAAGTCAAGCCAAGTAGGTGGCATTGTGCAGGTGCACCTCTTCCACCGTATGCTCTTGAAAACCCTCATAGAAGGGCTTAAGCCGATGTCCATTTACTTGAAGACCTTTTTGGTTGTCTCATCTGTGATCTCTACTACACCATAAGGCAAAACATTATTAACCACAAATGGACCTAACAATCTAGAACGTAACTTACCAGGCATCAGCTTAAGACGAGAATTATATAAGAGCACTTTTTGTCCAACAATGAACTCTTTTCTTATTATCATCTTGTCATGGAATGCTTTGGTATTTTCCTTGTAAATTATGGAATTCTCATATGCTTCTAACCGAATTTCTTCAAGTTCTTGCAATTGAAGCTTTCTATGCATTCCAGCTTTATCCAAGTTCAAATTGCATTGCTTAACAGCCCAATATGCTTTGTGCTCAATCTCTACCGGTAGATGGCATGTTTTGCCAAATACTATCAAATAAGGGGACATCCCTATAGGAGTTTTTAACCTATTTTGTAAGCCCATAAAGCATCATCAAGCCTTTTGCTCCAGTCTTTCCTATTCGGTTGGACTGTTTTCTCCAAAATTTGTTTGAGTTCCCTGTTGGATACTTTAGCTTGACCTTTTGTTTGAGGATGGTATGATGTAGACATCTTGTGCATCACCCCATATTTCTTCAACAAGGATGCCATGTTCCTATTGCAGAAATGAGATCCTTGATCACTGATGATTGCCCTTGGAATTCCAAACCTGCTAAAAATGTTAGACCTGACAAAGTCAATAATAACATGAGAGTCATCAGTGCGGGTGGCTTTTGCTTCTACCCATTTAGAAACATAATCCACAAGCAGTAAAATAAAATTGAAACCAAAAGAGTTAGGGAAAGGTCCCATGAAGTCAATGCCCCAAACATCAAACACCTCACAGAACAACAATGGTTGTTGAGGCATTTCATTTCTACGTGATATGTTGCCCATTCTTTGGCACTATGCACAATTCTTATAATACCTGTAAGCATCACGAAACAAGGTAGGCCAATACAAACCAGAGTACAAAACCTTCCTAGCAGTACGTTGAGGTCCAAAGTGCTCACCACATGCAAATATATGGCAAAAATCTAGAATGGAATTAAACTCATGATCTGGCACACAACGCCTAATGACTTGATCACTGCAAAATTTCCACAGGTAGTGATCTTCCCATACATAATATTTAGAATTACTTTTAAGTTTATCTATTTGTTCCCTAGATACATGTGCAGGCAAAACAGATGCAACCAAGTAATTAACTAAATCAGCAAACCAGGGGGTGGTGTCATGCAGCTCCAAAAGTTGTTCATCAGGAAAAGAATCATGAATAGGGAGGGAGTCAGGTGCTCTCTTAATTCTGCTTAAATGATCAGATACCATGTTTTCTGCACCGCTCTTGCCCCTAATCTGCAAATCAAACTCTTAAAGTAGCAACATCCATCTAATTAACCTTGGTTTTGCATCTGACTTCTTCAATAGGAACTTCAATACTGCATGGTCAGTAAAAACAACCACTTTAGAATTAAGCAAATATGATCTGAATTTATCAAGTGCAAAAACAATAGCTAATAATTCTTTCTCAGTGGTAGTATAGTTAGCTTGTGCAGCATCTAAAGTTCTAGAAGTATAATATATGACATAAGGAAATTTTCCAACTCTTTGTGCAAGGACATCTCCCACAACATAATTGGATGCATCACACATGATCTCAAAAGGGAGTGTCCAATCTAGTGGCTTGATAATTGGAGTTGTGGTCAATGATTTCTCGAGTTGATCAAAAGCCTCCTTACACCTATCATCAAAGTTAAAATCAACATCTTTTTATAGCAAGTTAGAAAGTGGAAGGGCTATCTTGCTGAAGTCTTTGATAGAGCGTCTGTAGAAACCTACATGACCAAGAAATGATCGAATCTAGCAAATGCAAGATGGTAAGGTAAACTAGAAATTACATCAATCTTGGCAGGATCCACTTTTATACCCTTCTTTGAAATTACATGTCCTAAAACTATACCCTGGTCAACCATCAAGTGACATTTCTCAAAATTAAGAACAAGGTTAGTTTCAATGCATCTATGTAAAACCTTATCTAAACTATCTAAACAGGTTTCAAACGAAGAACCATACACAGTGAAATCGTCCATGAACACCTCCATGCACTTTTAAAGGAAGTCAGCAAAGATACTGACCATGAACCACTGGAAGGTACCAGGGGCATTGCATAGGCCGAAGGGCACCCTCCTATAGGCAAAAGTTCCAAAAGGGCAGGTGAATATGGTCTTTTCCTGGTCCTTTGGTGCAATGTGAATCTAGAAATAACCTGAAAAACCATCAAGAAAACAGTAATGAGATTTCCCAGCTAAACACTCAAGCATTTGATCAATAAAAGGCAAAGGGAAATGATACTTTCTAGTTGCTTGGTTAAGTTTCCTATAATCAATACAAACTCTCCAACTGTTTTGCACTCTGGTAGGAATAAGCTCATTCTTATCATTCTTCACTACTGTGAGGCCAGTCTTCTTCGGGACCACTTAGACCGGACTTACCCAATGACTATCAGAGATAGGATAAATTATGTCGGCTTGTAAAAGCTTGGTCGCCTCCTTTTTCACGACATCCAAAATTAGAGGGTTTAGACGTCTTTGTGGCTGCTTTATTGGTTTAGCTCCATCTTCAAGTAAGATCATATGCATACACATAGAAGGGCTAATACCAGGAATGTCAGCTAAGGTCCACCCAATTGCCCTTTTATGCGTCCTTAAGACTTGCAACAAACTTTCTTCTTGCTCAGCTTGAAGACTTGTTGAAATAATCATAGGCAACTTTTCATTCTCCTCTAAATAAGCATACTTAAAATGCTTTGGGAGTTTTTTGAGCTCCAATGTAGGTGGTTGCTCAATTGAGGGAAGTGTCTTGGTGGATGGAATTGCATCTGCAACCTGTAACTCAACAACATCCAATTCAAACAAATCATTACCTTCTAGCTTTGTTGAATCAACAGGTACACCATCATCATGATGTATACTACCTGCATCATGAAAATCCTCCTGCAAGTAAGTATTAATCTCAACACAAACATGACATAATATAGAATCTACACAATTGTTACAGGTATAAACATCATGTAAATCAGCAAAAGAAGGGAAATCTTCATTAAACAGCTCAGAATAGGTATCATCAACCAGATCATCTAGTAACTCAATATGAAAAATAGAGTGCTCCTCCATGGGATGCTTCATAGCATCAAATATATTAAATCTAACAATATCATCTCCAAACTCCATGGAAAGAGTTCCTGCATGGACATCAATCTTTGTACTGGCTGTCTTAAGGAATGGTCTTCCTAGAATAATCAGAGCCTTATTGGATTTAGACTCTCCCTCCCTCCATATCTAAAATGTATAAATCTGCAGGGAAAATCGAATCATTAACTTTAACAAGGACATCCTCAATAAGTCCAGCAGGGTATGCTTTACTCCTATTAGCTAGTTGGATGACAACATTTGTACGCTTCAAAGGTCCAATGGCAAGAGAGTTAAAGATAGACATAGGCATAACATTAATTGAAGCACCTAAATCTAACAAAGCATTTTCAAATTTACAATTACCAATTATACAAGGGATAGTAAACGTCCCTGGATCTTTGCACTTTGTGGGCATTTGTTGAATGAGGGCTGAAATGTTTTGCCCCATTCTAATCTTTTCATCTCCCTTCAGCCTTCTTTTGTGTGTGCACAAGTCTTTGAGAAACTTAGCATATCTTGGAATCTGCTTGATTGCCTCCAGAAGTGGAATATTGACTTCCACTTTCCTAAAGGTTTCCAAGATCTCCTTCTCCATCTCGTCTACCTTCCTGAATTTTGCAGCTATTTGAGGAAATAGTAGTGGTACATTCTGCTGCATACTTTTCTCAGAATTTTGAAAAGATGCATCATCATCTAATGGCTTTGCTCCTTCTGCATGATCCAATGGTTGTACTTTTGTATCATCTGGTGCATTGTTTGAATGAAGTCTTGGTTTCTTAACAACTTTCTGTATGTTTGACTCATCCATCACCCTTCCAGATCGAAGGGAAATTGCATTGACATTGGGGTTCACCACTGGTTGACCAGGCAACTTATCGGAACCTTTAGATTGCATCTCATTTAGTGAAGAGGAAAGTTGTCCAATTTGAATTTCTAAATTCTGAATGGTAGCCTCCGTCCTTTGCTGGAATTGCAGATTTGTTGTAGCAATTTGCTTCACAAGATCTTCTAGTAAAGGTTTAGAGTTAGGTTGTGAAGCCTGCTGAGCTGCAACATTTTGTTGATGCATTTGATGTCTGACAGGTTGTTAGTAAGATGATCTACTAGTACCTGCATTATGCTGAAACTGTTGTTGGGGTTGTGGTCTTGTATTGTTACCCCACCTCAAATTGGGATGATCTCTCCATCCAGGATTATATGTATTTGAGTAAGGATCATAACGTTGTTGTTGTTGTGATCTCCCATGGAAAGCTCCAGTTACAGCAACAGATTCACCTGCTTGAATGGTAGGGCAAACATAAGTTGGATGAGATGAGCAATTATAGATACCACATACCTTTTCCGGTGCTTGCAAAAGTAGTTGTTGTGTTTGAGAAGGTTGTTGCTGAGCTACTGCCACTTGTCTCACTAAGGATGTTAGCTCATCAAGTCTATTCTGCAGCCTTTGTTATTCTGCCTGTGACACTTGAATTTCGTTCACTGCCTGAGTTGGCGTGATTCTGGTCTCAAATTGTTGGGTGTTGGAAGCCATGGCAGAGATAAGGCTTCTTGCTTCATGGAGGCTTTTGTTCATTAATGCACCACCACTTGCTGCATCGATCATGGTTCTTTCCATAGGCAATAATCCTTCATAAAAGTATCGGATTAAAAGTTGATCGCTTATTTGGTGGTGTGGACAGCTGGCACACAACTTTAAAAATCTCTCCCAGTACTCGTATAGAGTCTCTCCAGTCATTTGCCTAATTCCGAAAATTTCCTTTCTGATAGCACCAGTTCTTGAAGCAGGGAAGTATTTCTCCAAGAATATCTTCTTCATGTCATTCCAACATGTTACAGAACCTGCAGGAAGATAAAAATACCAATGTTTAGCAACATCAGTAAGTGACAAAGGAAAAGCTCTCAATTTGATGTGCTCCTCAGCAACTCCTTGAAGTTTCATGGAGGAGCAAATCACTTCAAACTCTTTTAGATGTTTGTGTAGATCTTCTCCTTCAAGACCATTAAATTTAGGAAGCAAGTGAATTAAACCAGATTTAAGTTCAAAATCAACATCCAAGTTTGGATATTGAATACACAAAGGTTGGTATGTAACATCAGGAGCAGCCAACTCCCTCAAAGTTCTATCCTGCACATTGTTAGCCATTTGTTCAAATTGATTGATATCAACGAGTTGTTTATCTTCAGCAAACAATTTTCTCTTAGATCTGTGTAAAGTTCTTTCAATTTCTGGATCAAATTCAATTAATTTTGAAGTAGAAGATCTAGTCATACACTAGGAAAACACAAGAAGAAAACAAAAGAACTAAAAAAACAAATCACAATAAAAAAAATTAAATAAAAGGATACTATCAAGTGGATCCCCGGCAACGGTGCCAAAATTTTGACAGTTGTTGAACTTGCACAAAATTATACTTATAATTCTCCGATCTGCAAACTACTTGTAGTAGAATGGTATAAACCGAGTCGAATCATGAAGATCCACTCAAATTAATCCTTCTTTGGGGGGAGTTTGATTGATTGGAATAAACTGAAGAAAATAAAAGATCAAGTTAAAAGCAAAGGTTGAATCAATTCAAGACAATATCAATCCAAGGAATTCAGAGGCTATTTTCATGGTAAATCATTGGTTATTAATAACATGCATTCAAGAGATTAAATCTATCAACTTAGAATCATGTGGAACCCTTACAATGATCCCAGATTCACTACTGAAATAATTTCCAGAATTCAATTGATTAAGATTAACAAGATCAAATAACCACAAAATCTTATGTTAGATCCAAATCAATTTTTTAAACGGAACCAAATTGAAGTAAATAATTAAATGAAGACCTTCAATTTAATTGCTTACTCTATGCTTTTCAATCATTGTATGATGATTAACCAATCAAGAGTACAACATACATCAATAACAAATTTCATAACCAAAACATGTTAACCAATCAAGCTTTGATAAAAGAAATATGAAATTGAAGCAAGTGGAGTAGAAAAGCAAGGTAGATGTAATTCGATCAGCATGTAAATGAAGATCAAACCTCAAAACCAAGATGAAAATAAGCTTGACTCCTTGAATTGAATAAAAACTTAGCCTTCCATGAAGACTTTACAAAAAGATGAACAAAAGTAAATGAAACTCTTAGTAATTTCTACTACAAATGGACTTATTGATCAATTACCTAATGCATTTGTCCATTACTTTGAATTATTCACCTACTCTAGCTATCATTCACCTACTTGTCTCCCACTTGCACCGAGCATCTCATCCTTAATCTAGCAAAATCCAAGAGAGTTGTGTTCATATGAAATCAATCTCTGGATCTTATCTTTCAAAATGTCGTTGGTTTGAGCCCAAGAGCAGTTTTCTAGCCCAAGTTATGGCCCAATCATTGAGTGTTGGTCAGGTTTTCATATGATGCTGACTATTCCGTCTTCAGAGCCCATTTTGACTCACTAGCCATCCGATTTAGCTTTTGGGTTCTTCATCAAATTTGTAGGGCTTTCTTTTATCTTTCCTACAATATAAAGAACATAATTTTTAGATGTCTATAACTCAAGTTATGGTTGAAATACGAAAATAGTTTAATGCTGAAACATGTAATTGAGCCCAATATGAACCTGAATTGGCATAATATGCTTATGTCTTGTTAATTAAGCATAAAAAATGCATTAAAAGGTTAAATTTGAGGGATGATTAATGTGTATAATTTGTATTTATCAATAAATCAATGTAGGGATGTATTACCTGGGATTATTAGAAAGGGTGGTTTTTTTCCTCCCAAGCTACATACAGTTTGGGGATTGTGTTGAAATATTCCACATTGTGGCACCCTTAAACTCTACAGTAGCAGGATCTTGCAATAAACAAAAAGATAAAAGCATTAGAACCATGAACCTTGCAACAAAAAAATAGTAGTAATGTCATTTTTTGCTACAAAAAGCTCAAAACAAGCATTGGTTTCTAATAAAAATTTGCCAAAAGCCTAAAACTCCTATTTTGCCTTCTAGTATTGTTAAATGGCATTGGGTAGTGGGCACATATTCCTGATAAAACCAAACCAACAATTACTTTGTCTGGTATTGTTCCCTCATCCAACAACATTCCACAAAAAAGGGAGAAAACCCTGCTTGTAACTTCCAACATTGGTATAAGCAGAAATCATGGAAGACCCCGTTAGGCTTCTTCCATCGCATTTGCAAGCTGTTGTTGCTCTGTCTTGGACGATGTAACCCAAACCCTCAAGTGTCACATCGTGATCACATGCCATAGGCAACAGGAAAATGCCCAAGCAAAAGTCCCCAAGACTCTTAAGAAATTACTACTCAATCACATAAGACATTTTACTCTTTATCCTCAACCATGAAGTCCTTACTCCCACTCTTTCACAATGTCTTAACAATTTTAAACTTGGGACTTTTCTTCTTAATTGATCATTGGGTTCCATTATCGTTGGGAAGTAGACAACCGATTTATTAAAAGTTTGATGAAAAAAGCGTGGATTTCTTGCCTTGCTGTGAAGCTTCGAAAGGGATTTGGGATCAGAAAGAAGGACAAGGTTTACGAGTTTGAGGGTTAGTAAAACATGCGTTTTATTGAATATCTTTTTAAGCATGAATTTGAGTCGTTGATCTCTTAATTCTTTTAATCTATGGTTAAGATGCATATAACTGCAGACTCTCCAGTTTTGGTGCACTAGAGAGGATCTGCTTCCAAAATTTATAGATATTAGGGTTTTCACATCATATTCTTACTCATATCTAATCAAGAAATTTAGAATAATACTAATTATTTCATAATTTATTTTATTTGAATGTATATTTCTATGTTGAAAATATATATTTTTAAATTAAAATTTAATTTTTGGCATAAAATTTTAGATAAACATAATAAACTATTAATTAGAAGTTTCTATTATAAAGTAATTTACTTAAAATGTTTTATTATGAACTATCAACTACCATTTGTAATTTTAGGTGTGAAGTAAGAATTTTGAATTCTTTTTTGAAACATTATTGAATTTCATTAAATATATTTTTAAATTATGAAATATGTTATTGTAGATATACAAAGAGGTGAAATTTTACAAGAATAAATTTTATATATTATTATTAGGATAAATATATTATTTTATAAATTGAAATGTAATGGATGAGGATTTTATATGTAAACACTTTATACATTTACATTTATAAGAACAAAAGTTTTACATAAAATTAGATTAAATATAATGTCATATTACTTTTTTTCCTGTGGATAGGAGGCCTTATGGAGTTACGGTCAAAAGAAAAAGGGAAATAATAATTGTACAATATTTTTATACAACATAGAGTAAGATAGATAGAGAGGAGGGAGAAGTGTGAGATGTGATGATTGATATGATGGACAGAGATGCAAAAAAAAGTGTGTTGTATAAAAATGTTGTATGAATAACAAACCTCAAAGAAAAAAAAACTACAAGGTTACTACTCTACGTTCCAATTAACACCTATGAAATCCTTCAAATAAGGGATATACAACCAGGGGAGAATAAAAAAATATGTAAACCAATTTCTAATTTGTGATCAAAATTTTCCATCCAATCAGCTGCCTTGTTGGCTTCTTGGAATGAATGGGAAAACATTATTATCCATTCCCATTGCCTTACTATATCAATTTCCTTCAACAAAGTTGCATATATATGTGATGCAAGAAATCCCTTTAAAATAAGATAAACAACAGTTTGGGAATCACTCTCTATCCATAGCTTGTGATCCTTCATTTCTTTGGGTAACACCAAAGCAATCCAAATGGCCTGAAGTTCAACTAATAAAATTGTCCCATTTCCCAAGTTCTTGCTAAATCCACCCACACATCTTCCACTCGAATTTCCTAGTACTCCACCATAAGCCATTTTGCAACCATCCTGTTTAAAGAAACCATCAACATTCTATTTCAGCGAGTCCTCTATTGGAAAAGACCACCCCACAACTTGATGACCAAATTGTGGCTGTAAACGCAGTGCTGGAAAATTCTCCAAGGATAAATCCTTCACTAGTAGATCCACTTATCTAATGATTTCCTGACTATTAAACTCCTTATTTGAAAAGCATGACTCATTCCTAGCAATCCAAATATTGTATAAATTCACCCCAAAATATAAGTGACCTAGACCATGCTTCTTGTTATATAAGTTAGAGATCACCCGAGGACGAAGTTCCCTTGTACTCCTAGACATCACACTCTCCCTGCAAATTTGCACAAGACCTTGCCAAACTTTCTGCACCTCACAACAATCATGAAGAATATGGACCTCTGTTTTTGCATGCATCTTACATAGGGACTAGAGATCATTACTCGACATGTGACACCTGACTCTTCTGACATTTGTTTTTAGGCCTCTGTGAAGTATTTGCCATAAGAAGCATTTAAATCGTTGTGAATCGTCCCACTTCCAAATCAAGTCCCACACCTGCTCTCTATTAGACACCAGAGCATTTGCGACAAGTTGGTACGTTGTCTTCACCAAGATCCCTGTAACGTGTCCTCCATAAGGTTGGCCTCATCATTAGTAAGATTACTATGTTTTTCCCTTTTTTCTACTATGCGTGAAACCTTTTTTCTACTTGTGGAGACTTTTCCTAATTTTTATTAGTAGCCTTCTTCATACGAAGGGACCAAATATTCCTATGTTTAGATTTCCTGCGAGAAATGCCAATGTGATTTGACATATAATCAATATGCGACCAATGTTACCATGCATGTATAATCCCTTTGTGCATATATCTAAATTGAACACAAGATATGGAACGTGTCATCTTTCTATAATTCAATCTCGGTTTCTTGATTTCCCGAGTAGATTTATAACAAATAATATTAATATCTCATACTAATATTATTTGAGCACGACTATGCACTTTGTAGTCTCACTCAATCAAGTGGCCCAAGATATAACTTCCATTATGTGGAAGGGACAAATCCCATCTAGTCACTCTCATCTAGGTTTCCTTATTTTTGCTTCACTTTTGAAAGCGTCCTAAAAGTTGTGTTTTGTCTTTCCTTCTTCAACAAAGTCTTTTATGTATGGAAAAGAAGCTTTGATTTTGTAGAGTGTGAAATTTTAGCTCTTTAGATAGCCTTTATCTTCAGAAGGTAGAGCTCTTCAGACAACATATACACTTCAAATGGCTTTAAGTCTTTAGACACTCATGTCATCTAAAAGATTCTAATATCTTCATCTGAAATATATAAAGCGTAGAAATTAAAGTTTTTCTTTAATAAAAACACTTTGTTTGTTATCATCAAAATTTGGTATAGAGGGTCTCAAGACATTCAAGTCTTGAGATTGAACAGGGTCGGGTCGGGTTGGGCCTGCCATAATTTTAAACCAAACTGAGAGGGGGAAACAAGTTGGGTCGGTTCGGGAGAGGAAATTTTTACAGGATGAATCCGAACCAAGTTGGAATGGGTCAGTTCGGGTTAGGCTTCTAGTTGTTTGGGCCAACTAGCCTATAATTAAAAAAATTCCTTGTTATATGTTGCTTTTACGATCCGGGAATTTGATTTGTATATTTTAGGGAACAAATTAAAGCTCCAAGAATATAAAACTAATCTAAAACTCAAAGTAAGTCATCAAACGTATGAGTAATTAATATTACCATATTACAAGGACTAAATACCACCAATGTCACTGAGAATCCACTTTTCATCAATAATTGTAACACCAGACATTTCTAAGTATTAAAGATAAAAATAAAAACATTAAAAGCAAGTCATCAAACGTATAATAAGAAGATAATAATAAAGATTAAGTAGTCAATGTGAGAGTTCCAATTACTTTATGTGAGCATACTTGGTTTAACTTACACTATTTCAATTGGTTTTTAGAATCAATAATAATCTTAGTGTGTGGCTTTAACCAATTTTATGAATAGGTCAAAGCCTCAACAGTGGTAGGATGCAAAGAACTTCGATATGAGTCCAGAACACGACCTCCAATGCTGAATGTAGACTCAGATTATACACTAGACACTTGAATAGCTAAAATATCTCTAGCCATGTGTGAAAAAATATAATACTTAGTGATCTTGCCTCTCCACCATTTTAAAATGTCAAAACATTTATGGTCAATCTCAACCACATCTGTATCTCTCTAACTCATTTTTCTTAAGTTCTCCATGCTTCTTTTTTCACAAGATTAGTACTGATATTGGAGGTGACATCAGAGGAAACACGACTAGAATCATGACTATTAGGGGGAAAGGATATAGTGCCTTGTAATGTGCAAACAATTTCTTCACAAGATCTTTCAATTTTTTAATTATCTCATTACATTTCTCATGACCATAAATGTCTGGGAAACTAAATTCAAAGTATTCTAATTTCAATCTTGGATTAAGAAAAACAACCACAAAACGGAAGATAATTCATGTGCCCATCAACATCCCAATACTTGCCAAGTTTCAGTTTATTATTTATTGCCATTCATTGTAGCCCAAAATCATCACTATCAATGAACGACTTTAATGTAATTTGAATCTTAACAAACTTGCAGATGAAAATGTTATAACTAACACGCAAAGAACTAAAGAAAGAAAGGGTAGCCTCATAAAAAAAATTTTAAAAACTTCTTATAAAAACATGGATGGTTCCAATCATCACTATTAAGAGGCCCCCCGTCATTATAAAAAACATTCCTATAAGAAGGATCATCATATTCAAGACGATTAAATGCCTTTTCATATTTTTCAGCCACCTCTAACATTAAATAAATGGAATTCCACCTTGTTGGCACATCAAGTACAAGCATCCATTCACTACTAATGTTTGCTTCTTGGACACACTTCTTGAAACAAGTTAATCTACCAAGAGATAATCTATGTCTTTCAACCCATCAGTTACAATTAAGTTCAAGATATGTGCACAACACCTCATATGAATATACTCATGTTTCTTTAAGGCAGTGTCATTCGAAGCACTTATGTTCCTAGTCAAATAAGCTAGAGCCACTTTGTTAGCCCTAGGATTATTGTAGTAACAGTGCACATATACCTTACAGATCTCATAATCTTTCAATCATTTTTTTAAATCTTTTCCTCTGATGTCCCCCCTGTGGTTAACAATCAATCCAAAACTCAGAATTTTCCTATTTAGTTCCCACCCCTATCAATATAGTGAGCAGTCAGGCACATATAATTCATATTTTGAATTGAAATCGAAGTATCAGTAGTTAATGAAACCATTTGATTGTTGAGACTCAAGAAAGATTATAATTTCACTATCTCTTCCCTAAAAAATTGCACGCAATCTCTAATAATGGTCAAATGACAAGGAAGTTTAAAACGAGGTTGAGAAAAATTTACAAAGCTTTGAAACCCCGCATTCTTAACAAATTTAAATGGAAGATAATTGATAAAAAATCATCCTAGCAAGCTCTTCTTTACACACATCCTGTTTGAATTCAGCAAGCTTAAAAGAAACGGTATTATCGTCCTCAGCTTGCTTGCCAAGTACAATTGTTTTCTGCTTCTTTTCAAGCTCCCTATGGTGGTTCTTAGAACAAACCTTAAGATGTTTTAGAAAATTTTTAGTTCCATGATTAACACTATTGCATGCATTCTCCTTACCATAATAATTACAATCAGCTTTTTCACCCTCTCTTTAAAATGATCCCAAGCAGTAGAAGCAGTTGTACTAGATTTTCTTTTGTTACCCATCTCTTGTTCAAATGGAGCATCTTGTGATAGAGCTTCAATAGATGGTGGAGGGGCTTGACTTAGTTGTTGCTTTGCTTGCACATCATTAACAGTCATTTGATTTTGTGGAGTAGGAGTTCTTATAGTAATTGGAGTGGGAGTACTTGCCACTTGAGTCTCAGTTGTCCCAACAGTTCCCGTTTGTTGCATATTAATCAATTAAAATTAAGTCAATTAATAAACACACTGATATCATTAAAATAACCCCATATGCACATCAATGCTAGTATGTTACTCTTATTATCAAAATAACAAGTGGTCGTTAAAAGCTATTAATGATGAAATTATCATAATGTCAAAGTTGTGTCATTAATTGAACAAGCAATAAATAACCCATTTTCCCATAATCTTGAGAAACATTGATGAAGCTAAAACAATAAAGACAACCATCATCGAAAATAGGAAAATCAACTAACAAACAAAGCAATAAAAATGACTAAGTTTGCACACTTAGCACATTTTGGTGCATACAAAAATATCACTTTGGTCTCTCCCTATTCTTTGTGGTCTTTTACCAGCTAGGCTACATGATAGATTATTGAAAATGGAAACTTTAATTGGCAATCATGTAAATCAAGAAACACAAAATTTTCTTTGATTTTATTTCTGACAACATAATTCAGTTTTATAGCATATTTAAAATAATTGCATTTATATCACAAAGGTCTTTTCATAGCGTTGATGGAGAGTTTCTAGATATTTTCAGTTATAGGTTCATCCATACTAGTTGCAATATCTTTTCTGGTCATCC
Organism: Sesbania bispinosa; assembly: GCA_026901365.1. Taxonomy (NCBI): domain Eukaryota; kingdom Viridiplantae; phylum Streptophyta; class Magnoliopsida; order Fabales; family Fabaceae; genus Sesbania; species Sesbania bispinosa. The sequence goes on along the minus strand of QLOH01000008.1, from coordinate 3,408,694 downwards.
AATTATTGAGAATCATCTTCATTTTTAAATTAACTATGTATAAAATTGATAAACTACTTGTTGTGTGATGGCTTTTATATATGTTGTCACTTTTCAGAATGTGTTCCATCAAAACTAAGGCAAATTTATTATTATGGCCATTTTTGTTTTAGATTAAATAACAAATAAAACCCACCTCTACCTAATGGAAAGTAATACAAGTGAATCCCTTTAAATATTTCACACACAACCTTGTGATTATATATATTTAATAGATAAACCCTTTCATAAAATTGACTTTAAAATCATTAGTTAAATGTTGTCATGATGGGGCTAGTTAAACAAAAGGTATCAGTTGTTGATCAAGCAACAATGATGAAGCAATAACAATAGGCATCAAATCAAGCAAAAAAAAATAAAACCAACCATCAACAATGGTGAAGAAACTTTATCGGCATGGTGGGTGACAACGAGCACGAGCTAGGATGATGAATGAACGACGAGCGCAACGGTGGGAAATGAGACAGTGGTAACGACGAGAGGCGAGCGCTGAGCGCAGCGGATGAGTGGACGCAACAGGACGCACAACGAGCGGGAGAATCGGCGGCGAGAGGGATGAACAACGGTGAGAGGTTCAAAGGGAGGGTAGGACTCGATTGCGTTTTTCCTTTCTCTAATTGAACCAGATTTAGAATTTAGAATGAGTAAGTGATGTGTCTTTGTCTCTCTCGCGCTTTACATCACTGCAAGATAATATTTTTTATTGATTCCTATATGGCCTCCATGGGTCGAGTCGGGTTTAACGGGTGCACTAGCACGCAACCCATTACCCGACTTGAAAATCATGGTTCTGCTTTTTTCAAGCCGGGTCTACCGGATAAAATTCGAATCATTGCCATTGGGTCAATCCAACTCGACTGGTTAATCGGGTTGAAAAATCCCATGAACACCCTTAGGTGTGGGTTCTTTTGTCGCCCCTACTTCCTATGCTAAAGTGCTTTGAGCTGGATGAGATCCAATATTCTATGGCTGAAGTCCATCAAGGAAGTTGCGTCCACCATACAAGAGGACAAACCCTAGCCACGAAACATTATAAGAAAATTGTTTTTTAGCGACGACCAAAATTCGTCGCTATAAGGGAAAAACCATCGCTATTTCTTAATTAGCGACAGCCTATCAGCCGTTGCTAAAAGCCTCGTCGTTAATGTAGTAGTGACGACGTTTTATGGCCGACGCTATGTAGCGTCGGCCTGGCCGTCGCAAATAGCCGATGCTAGTTCCATGGTCGTAACAACATAGCGTCGGCTAGATCGACGCTAATAATTTTTTCAAAAAAAAATCCTTTCTTCCCAAACTTATCAATTGTGAGGATCGAACCCACGACCTGCATGATACCAAGAAGAAGCATTATCGTTAGTGCAAAATATTATATACATAGTGAAAAAAATAACAAGAAATTAGCGTCGACCAACCCGACACTAACTTTACGAAGACCAACGCTAAATAAAAAAAATTTAAAAAAATTATTTTATCGTTAGCGTTGGCTTGGCTACATAAAAAATGTAAAATAAAATAAAATTCAATGGTGATGCCTTTTAGTGTAACATCCCAAATCTAGGGCTTGGGAATTGTAATAAAATCCTAGGTTGTGGCTTTAGCCAAGGGTCAGAAGACAGGGAATAGTATGAGGAATTAGAGTTTCGAATGTGAATTTAGGATGGAAATTGGTTATCTAATGAGATTAGGAAGTATGTGGTTAGTAATGATTGGAGAGTGCATTGTCATAGGTTTTGGCCATTAAGTGGAATAGGTTAACAATAGAGACTACCCAAGGAATAATGGAACTGTGTAGCAAGATGTGAATGAGGGAAGGCTTTGGATGAGAAGAACTAAGTTAGAAGAATGTTTTCATGGAGAGGAATTAGGTTTGAGAAGGAGAGAATTGAATTAGAGCAAAGAAGGGAACCAACCGAGGTCATTGCTTAATTGTGGGTTTTAGGCCTAATGACCTTGGTACACTAATTCGCAAATATCTAGAGCCAAGGGTGTCCGACTAAGGTGATTCCACTTTCATTAGAAAGCTAACTTCCGGGGCTTCAGTTTGATAGGTTATATGATAGGGTTCCGAGCTCATTTGAACTCCCAAAACAGACTCATACTCGCTCAAGCGAAAAATATTTCGCTTGAGCGAGAATTGTTCAGAGAAGGGTTATTTTCTGGTGTAAATTCGCTCAAGCGAAAACAATTGGCTTGAGCGAAAATACACGATTTCAGTTTTTAAAAACAGAGGGGTTCACTCTCTCCCCTCACTTTCCTTGGTTTCCTATAGTTTCTAGAGAGAGGGGGAGAGAGTTCTAGAGAGAGAGGAAGATTGGGAGCTTGAAGGAGGAAGAAATGGAAGATCATGGAGCATTTTTAAGGTTCCCAACCACTTGGGGAGCTTGGGATTTCCCCTCTCCACCTCTCATCCGCCCCTATTTGCTCCCCTAAGGTGAGTGTGGTTCACTCGCTTGCTTATTTGTTATGAAAATTCCCTTGTATGATCCCTATTCTACCTTCCCTTGCTTAAATTCATGGTTATTGTTGATTAGAGAAAGCTAGGGCTTTTGACTTGAATGTATTCCTTTGTAATGTAAACCCTAAGTTAGAGGAAATTGAGGGTTTTCATGAGAATGAGTATTTGAGATGTGATTATGCATGTAATTGCTTATGTTTATGTATTTGATCATGCTTGAGTATGTTTTTACCCTCATCATCTTCATGGAAAAGGTTTTTGGTCTTTGACCTCATGAAAAAGATAAAGAAAAGTTTTGGCAAAGGTTTGGGTCTTTATGGCCTTGGCAAAGGTTTTAGGTAAGGTCTTCCGGCCTTCAGGGACGACGGTTCCTATTAGTCTGAGCTCAGTCTAGCCTAAGGAAAAGGTTAAAATCCATGGTACAGAATTCAGTATTTGAGAATTATTGTTAATTGTCTATGTTATCATGATTTTGTTGATGAATCCTTTATGATGAACATGATTGAGAAGTTATGAGTTGACCATTGTTGCATAGACATGTTCATGATTCCCTATGATTATCATTCCCCTTATGACTGCCTTTGAATGATTGATATTACATGTGTTGTACTTCCATTATGAATGTCTTATGAACTGCTCACCTTTGTTATATTGTTGTCTGCCATGTGTCTTGCCTTCCCACACATGCACACACTATTATCATGCTCACTGGGACGTAGTCTCACCCCACGTTACGGGGAATTACCTTCAATTGTGCAGGTTAGGGTTTCTGGGTATTGGATGAAGAGCTTGAGTCATGTGGTGGTCACTCTTGCTTCCTCAACTGATAGATAGATGTAGAACATTTAGTGTCCGTTATTGTTAAGTATTAATAAGGCTTATGTGGTGAATGTGACATAATGTATTGAATATTTGTGAGAAGTGACGAGAATGTATTAATTAGGCCATGGAGGCCCATTTGTGTAAAATTAGATTAGCCCAGGTATTATATGAATTGTATTGGTGGTTTTGCTGGTTTTCAGGTGAAACCAAAAATTGGGGAACGCCTAGTTTTCAAGGGAAACTCTGACGGATTTCCGGTAGGAGTTCTGGGGAACCATGACAGTCCGTGTCTAGGTTCATTTCCCTTAGATTCGAATGTAATGTTTCATGTTATTTTGTAGATTGAATTGTATTGAAGGCTTAAGTAAGAGTTGGATTACCTAAGCGATTGTATGATTTGTTCACCGATATTAAAAATGGAGCGAAATAATTTCAGAAATTCAGGAATAGTGTTTCCAACGGACATTATTCTTGGATTTAGTAATTAGGACGTTACATTTAGCGTCATCATGGCTGACACTACTAGCGACAGTGTCGTGGCCGACACTACCCGTTCACATCTAAATTGCTGATTTGTTGTAGTGAAAATTATTCGGGTCAACTACAACTGGCCGACTATGGAGAGGGACACGAATGAGTATGTGAAGTAATGTGATGCCTGCTAGAGATACTCAAATTTCCATAAGACTCCTTTTGAGGATTTTTCTATACTTTCTATCCTTTGGACATTCTACTAGTGGGGATTGGATTTCTTGGGTCCTTTCCCACCAGCTCCCATTTAGGTGAAGTACCTCATTGTGGTCATTGCCTACTTTACCAAATGGATAGAAGTGGAGCATCTGACTATCACCTCTTCTGATAAGGTGCATTAGTTCTTCTACAAGGGCATCATTAGACAGTTTGGAATTCGAAGAGGCATAGTGACAAATAACAACACCTAATTCATTGACAAAGGATCATTGGAGCATCTGCAAACTCATGATTAGGTTAAGGCTGCTAACCCAGTCATCCACCGAGCATTGAAAAGAAGAATACATGAAGCAAAGGGGCGTTGGACGAAGCAAACAAATCATGTTATTTGGGCCTATTAAACAACCACTCACTCTTCCACTAGGGAAATCCCATTCCGAATCACATATAGTACATAGGTGGTCCTTCTAGTTGAAATTCGGGTGTCGTCCTGATACATTAAAATGGAGGAAGGAGCCAAAAACTAGATAACCATTGTTGAAGAGTTGGATTTCTTACACGAAAGTAGGGCTACGACACATATCCATGATGAGGTAACCAAGCACAAAGTTGTCCTACAATATAACAAAAGGCCATTCCCAGAAAATCCTAAACAAATAATCTTGTATTGTGAATAGATGATATTGGAAATTGCAACACCACACTTGCAAAGTTAGCTCCGAACAATGAAGATGTATATCAAATCGTGGAGTTAACTAGTAATAGAGCGTATTGATTGGAGACCCTAGACGAAAAATCTAAACCAAGGCATTAGAATGTAATCAATTTAAGGAAATGCAACAATTAAGGTTCAAATTTTGTAAATGCTCATTCAACTAATTGTATGTTTAATTTTCCTTCGTTGGCTATTTTATGAAAGTTATCATTGCTAGAAAGTTTAGTGCATTTTCTCATGTTTCAGTCTTTTAGTCTTTCTTAAGTTATGATAATATTAGCCACATAACAGTTTTGAAATATTTGAACAATGGTGAACCCCATATAAAGAATATAAGTTGGCAAATTAATTACGCATCTGGGTAAAATCACACCCACTGGGACAAAAGCTAACTGAGTACCATTTGTTTAAGGGGACACCTTACATAAATAATGTAGAAATCGCCCCCTTACACTTGGGAAATATTTTTATGAAGTACCATTCATGTAAAGAGACGCCTTACATGAAGAATGTACAAGTCGTCTCCTCATACTTCGAAAAAGTTTAAGAATTTATACCACTTGTTTAAAAGGTGATCCTATATGAAGAATATAGACATAATTCTCTCACACTTGGTAAAAAATGAATTTGAATTTCGTGAAGCATTAACCTAGCCGGACAAACAACCTAGCTAGATGAATTATGATTCAAGAGAAAACACATAGCAAAATTGAAGTATGCAACAACAAACATAATATACGAAGTAGCATATAAGATATGAAGACATGGAAAATTGAAGACAAGATGTGCATAAAATCAAAATGTTTGATCATTACGAAAGGAAAATTTGCCAAGAAAAATAAAATAAAAGAAACTAAAGCTTAGGGGAAGTTTATAGAGTTGGGGCAGAAGTATTTGTGGCAGGCGTGGCATTAACATAAATGACCACCAAAGCTAGAACAATGTTGGGATCTACGGGGACCAGGTTGCAATTTTCATCATCATGATAAATTATATCGTTTTAGACAAAAATAGTAAGCATCTGCCTCGACCACGTTCAATTCTAGGTTAAGTGTCTTTAGTTGATCCATAACATTTTGGAAGGACTCTAGGCCCAAGTTGGTAATAGTCTTGTTATATTTGGCCCGAACACTAGTAATATTCTTCTTTAATTCAGTTACCTTCTTCTCTAACCTTGCTCGGATCTCCATGTATTTGTCCTTTGTGGCTTTCTATTATGACTTAAGCTTCTTCATTTCCCTCTCTAGTCGGCCCCTTTCAAGATCACCACTTTTATGAAGAGACTAGTTAACCTTCAACTATTTCTTAATAGGCCCCCAATGCTTCACTTGTTTTTGCAACAACCTTTCTCAGCATCATTCTCCTTAATGACTTTATTATTCTCATTATAACATATGTTGAACTTATTAATGATGACCTCTTCAATATACCTCATGATGGAGCCATCCCAAAGGTTTAGCCAACAAGCCCTTTAAACAAGTGAGGCCAAACTAAGCTTGTATGCAAATTGTACACAAGGGCTTTATATACCCACACCTTCTTGTTTGCCATAATAAAGTCTTAATGTAATATATATCTCGGATTTTTTTTCGAAATTTTTGAATAGGAAATAAAATATTAGGAAACAATGATAAAATAAAATTTTATAGAAACATGACCTTCATAGGAATACTGAAAAATTATAAATAGTGTTAGAGATCCCAAATAGGACAATCTTGTATATGAAAATCGATTACTGTAATAGGATCTGACTAAAATTTGTATTTACAATAAAAAACAAACATTGGCTCAAGAATAATAAAAGACACTGAAATGAAAACCAACCAAAAAAGCAATGACAAGTGTCACAAAAATACAAACCATCGAAACTGTCAAATCACCAAGTACATGAATAGTAAGTGAACATAGTAAGTAGTAACCAAATGGTGCAAAATAATGATTCAATTAGGATTCATACTTGACTCATAATCCAAAATGTCATTGCTCAATAGTTGAGCAGCCAAAGCCACGCCTGAAGTTAATAACCCCCTGAAGGCCAGGGTCCTGTATGAACCCTCTACACCATTAGAGGTTTTGAAGTCCACACCATCATGGGCAGGGAGTGGCGAAGAAGGAAAACAAGAAAAAAGGTTCACTGAACTTGAGTTACTCCCTTCCTTGTCATTATCCAGCCACCATAGAACTACCATTCCATCTCGTAGAAAAATCAGAGAATGATAAAAAAAAAAGGGACAAGAAATAATAATACCTTAAAGATGAAGAGGCTTGGTTGAAGGAGAGAATATAAACAACTTAAAGGAGCAACCCTTCAAAGAAGTAGTGATAAAAGCAGGAAAGAAGCTTGAATAAGAATTAAAATACTCATAGATCACTTTGCAAAAAAGTTATGGGGAGTGAGAAATGAAAGTAGAAGAAAAAAATGTCGGGGCAATGTACTATTTATAGGCACCTAAGAAGGCTCACTACCATTAATGGGGGGATAAGAAGGCGAAACAATCACCACAAATGCACATTTGTGAGAACCAAAATGCCTTATATGGAAAACTCCCCATTCAAGGGATGACACGTGTCTCGCATCACAATCATGCATGAAAAGGAAATAAACTGTCAAAAACTTTCAAAGGCTTCAACAAATTTGAAACTCGAAAAAAAATGCAAATAGATACAAATACACACGTTAGGATTCAACACTCCCAAACTGACCAAACTTATAACTGGATAGTTAGGTACATTTATATACCCAACTATACGACTTCCGTACTATAGCCTCGAGCCACAAACTCCTTGTCTGTCTTTCCGCATGTCATCAGAGGGACTTACATATGTAAATTCATAAAATCCTCTCCATTTTTAGGTAGCCACGTGGCATTCTAGCTTTGTTACCAACTAGATGATGGGAATGATCCCACCAACCACATAGGTAAGAGTGCCAATGCACTCTTCATCCCCTATAAGAAGCCCTTCATGCAAAGAACCAGTTACACACTCTCTCCTTATTGCTAAAATATTTCCAAAATACTTACTGACTTCTTCTGAGTTAAGTGCCTTCGCAGTACCCCACCTGTTGGACCACCATTAACCACCACCAGAATATTTAAAGACCATCGTAGCAATACTTTGTACCATCAGTTTCAGTACCTATCCAATATCTACGATAAACATAAATAAAGCGTAAATCTTACACACTATAAAATTAATAAGGATAGGTCTACTGCTTTTGCATTTTTTCTCACAATATATTATTATGTCAATATTAAGAATCTTGCTAACAATATTGATTAAGGATTATTAATACATTCTATTAAATACTTTTAATTACTTAAAAAATAAGTATCAAATAATGTTTTATTTTTCATATTCTTTTTAATAAATACTTGCTATTTTAGTTTTTTAATCACTATCCTAAAGAAAATTATTAACATTTGTCATTAATTAATAAATTTAATTAATATACATTATCACTGTAAATAAATTTTACACGGATATCAAATAATATTTTGCCACATTATTGAATTTAATAAGACATGAAATGTCATATATAATACATTATTAAATGTTTGTATAATTTTTTTTTACATTAAAAATATATATTTATTAAACTCTTAATTAATACAAGAAGTTTAAATAATAAAAAATGATTACATTTTCAACTTCAAAGTGAGAAGCTTCTGCTCTTGTATTTATATATACTTAACAATAACCAGACATGGAACCTATAAACACGATCTTATTATAAAGTTTCCGAATAATATGTTAACTCATGGTCAAAACTCAAAGCTAAAGGAAAAAGTTGTTACTTCAATCTACACGTGTCTCCTAAATAACATGCAGTATTAAGATAACTGAGAATTGGTACATACTTGTTTCTTTTTGATAGTGCCACATTAACACAGGTAAAAATGAAATGACTTGAATTAGTCATAGATAGTGTTTATCGCCGCAAAAAAATCATCACAAAAATCTTCTAAACCCTTCCAAGCTGATTAGTGTAACTGTGTATTGAATTGATTGCATGACACATAACAAAATGTGCTGCCTCTCTTCATCTGAAAAAAGGGAAATGTTAATTGCTAAGGAGAAGGAAGAATGAAACAGACCTAAAGGGGTCCCATTTGGCCATTTTAACAGAGAGCATTAGAGCAACTCAATCTCAATGAGGGTGTGACTGCTTCATTCAAAAGGGCTTAAAAAAAATGCCACAAATGGACAAGGACAAGTGGTGATGAAAGAGGGTACATAACTAGTAAGTAGTCCATCACATGGGAGATGCTTGAGAGAGAGAAAGAAAGAGACAAAGGAGAGGATACAGGTTGTTTTAGAGAGAGATTGGAATGTAGAGAGAGGAAGAGATAGAGTGTTTTACCCTTTGTCTTTGTCTTTGTCTTTGCCATCTGTTACAGTGTGGTAGCATTGTTGGGGTTTCCCAAAGCTCTGTTTGCAAGTGGGGTTGCTGCTGTTACCGCATAGGCGAGAAATTAAGGCGGGGAAGTTCCCAATTCGTGCTCTCTGCTCAGTGATGTTGACAGGCTTATGCAATTTTCAGGAACCCTAATTCTAGGCTGGGTTCTGCCATTCCGGTGGGTGGCTCTAGGCTTTGTTACCCTCATAAGAATTTGTGGGTAGTGTCTGCTTGTTGAAAAGTTTTTTTTTTTTTGGCTTGTGAGGGGGATTGTGAATTCCTTTCTTGAGAATCTAAGCTGGGTAGGGTAGGTTGTGATCTGCGCAAAAGGTGAGCTTTTTTGCTTCGGATATTCTCGGTTTTATCATCCATTTCTCGACTGCGTGTTTGTTATGTGCCTTAATGCTGCTTCTCCATTCATGCATGTGGATTTTATGTTCAGATTTTTTTACCAGAATTCTGTGTTTCCCCCTCTCGGTGAAGTTCTTTGCTCAGCTGATATGCTTTTGTTTCCTGTCATAAACAAATGCTCCTCAATTTTTAGCTTTTGAAGTCCGTCCACAACTTTTGGTTTTCCAAAAGGTCGCAGTTCAAAAAAGAAGTGGTGTTAGTGCTAATAATTGAAGTTTCAGTTTATTGCATCTGCATTTTGATTTAAGCATTTTGTCATGTGTTTGGTGATGCTTATTAGTAAATACTTACCTAATTTACCAATGTTATTTTGCTAATTTTAGCAAAAAAGTTAAATTTTTCTAGCAAAGAGGAAGATCATTCTCCATCTCTTCTGTGTGAAACTTCAATTTTTCTAGCAAGGGAAACATGATAAATATTTTGAGGAAGAGTATAATGAAGCATTTGTAGTTAATAATAATTTGGAACAAGAGTAGGCAGACTATAGCAAGAATATTAGATTCACATATGGCATTGGAAGAAATGAGACTCTTTATGTTGAAAAGCACTGTTGCATGTAAAATATATTAGCTCCAATCCCCTATCCCCCAGGCTCCGTTAAATTATATACGCTGTGTTTGTCCAGTGAGAATCTTTCTCTAAATTGAGAAACACTGTTGCATTAAAAATAATATATGTCTGATCCCCTACCGGATTAATAATGAAAAACGTGTGTGAATTGTGGGCAAACAATGTATGATGATATTGCTTTGCTTGGTCTTTTAGGGTAATACATGTTGGTGCATTTAAAAGAATGATCATAGTTCTATAGAAGTTGTCTCATTCCAAAACTAAAAATTTCATTATTTAGGTGTTTAAATGCTTTAATTATTTTGGTGGCTTCCTGTTTGTGCATAAATATAGCTTACCCACACCTTTTCTTGGTTTTCAGTTTTTACCATTTGGATAATAAGATATTAAAATTCTATTGAAAGAAAGAATCTTCTAATGCATCCTTGTGATGGATGTTCATTAATAAAGTCAGATGTAAATTGATTATGTGATTGTTGTCTGGTAAGATATCAGTCACCTCACTTACATGTCGACTTTATACTTAATGCCATTGTGAAGAAAAATGATACCATTAAAAAACGATACTTACATGATTGTTGTTTATGTTATATGATATCTTTCTTTTTGCAAAGTTATTTCTTTGATAATATATGTGTGCATTTAATTAAGAATTTGACTTGTTTTGGATCTTATAATTTTGAATGGTAGTTTAATAATTTCCCTCACTTTCTTATGCAGATTCTTAAGCATTTTATTTGTGTTAACTGGGGCTTGTGGCAATGAAGTTTGTCAAGCAGTAATTTATGGCTGAAAAAAATGCCATACTTAGATTGGTTTACATTATGGCAGAGCTAGCTTTTAATAGTGGTGGCAACATGTAGACCAGCGATAGAAGTTGTAAAGTGAAATTGCACTAGTCAGCAGTGATGTTAGTCGGCAACAAAATAGAAGATTTATGCAATGATAACTTTGAAGGATCTAATGAAGAAAGACAGATTTTTACAGAGATCTTTTCTGGTACTGACATTTTTCAGTCTAGCCAGAGGTATCTTGTTTCTGGAGTTATCAACTTTGAACATGAATCTACTAAAACCACATTTAAATCATTTGGCTCTAGTAATGATAACTCAGTCGTATTGTGTCCCTTGTCTTCAAGACTTACACTTCCTGAGGAGGAATTTAATGTAATTCCGCATTCCAAAGAGACTGCTCCGGGGTGTATGCCAGACAGTTCCATTTGTGAAGACCAGAATGATGAGGATGTAAATGTCAAGCGTATGAAATTTTCTCTGCATGAACCTCCTTGTAGTATATCTAATTCAGAAAATGTTGAAAGTCCATCAGGACTTTCAAAAGTAGTAGTTTCTAAGCTGTCTCATGCTGCTCCAGACTGTGATAGTGAACAAATTGCATTTCGATTAGTTGAATCATCTAAACATGGTGTGATATCTAGTTGCTATCTGTTGAAGCATAATATGTTACAGAATAAACAAGCTGCTAAGGATGTAGATGTTACAAATTGTAAATCAACTACAGCAGATGGGAATGTTGCTAAAGAGGTGTCTGTAAGTAAAGTGGTTGCTTCTCCTGTTTCCCAGGAAAGCTTTGCAAACAGGCTTGCAGTTACTAGTCCACCAATCGCTGTTGTGAAGAAGTCTGGGTCTCCTTTAAATCCTGAGGAAATGCCAGAAGAGTTTCTATCTTCTAATATGGATATCTCGAATTCGTCCTCAAAGCTAGACAAAGAGGATCCTCGTGCTTTATTGCAGTTTCATATTGTGGAGTTGCTTAGGATGGCAGGGTGGTCTATTGAGAAGCGTCATCGACCTAGCAGGCGTTACATGGAATCAGTTTATAGGACACCAAAGGGAAAGCCTATTCGGGAATTTACAAAAGCATGGAGATTATGTGGTCAGCTTTTATCTGTTCAGAAATGCCATTTAATGAATGGAGATTGTAAGGAATGGACTGATATATGTCAATTCTGGTCTGATCTATCCAGTGCACTGATAAATGTTGAAAAAGCAAAGACACAGTCAGAGCCTGCTGCTATGTTGGCTCATCAATGGTGGCTTTTGGATCCTTTTGTTGTAGTTATATTTGTTGATAGAAAGATTGGTGCACTGAAAAAGGGAGAGGTAGTAAAAGCAACTTGGAGTTTAGTTTCTAATAAGTATAATATGGAATGTGCTCCCATTGATTCAGCTCAGGAGAATAATTCTGGTGCTCATTTTGATAAAAAACATGACCAAGCTTTTCCCTGCAATTCTTCTACAGCCACTGGAACTACACTAACTCCTTCTGTGATTAACTACCCTGCCTGTAATCAGAAATCTGATGGTAACCGGGAAAATAAGCATGTTGTACAACATAATCCCAACAGCATAGGAAATCAATGTGGGAAAATGTCTGTGAACAAAAGCAGTATGGATCTAGTTTCTTTACCTGGTTATGGATTGGATAGCACTGGTACCAAGTCAAGTGCTTCCCCTTTAGATATTCATACAAAAACTGAAAATTCAAACAAGGTACTTGGAGTGTCTAAAGTAAATGCTGTTCATCAAGCTAATTCCAAAAGCTGTGATAAACAGAGATCAGAAAATCATCTGAAAACAAATAAAAGAATCGATGGAGATGTGCCAATGGACATCTCAGAGAAAAATAATGCATATGGGGTAAGCCATGGCATGGTTCATTCTCACGATTCAGAGACTATTCAACAGGCTGAATGTAGTGAGGAAGAAGGCAGGAAAATCTCAATAGCTTCTTTATTCAGAAAAGACAACACATATTCTGCCACTAATGTTGCTTTTAAAAAGAAAATGCGGAGGAAGTGCAAAAGGGTATCTGAAATCAAACCGAGTATGTTATCCAATGGTGACAAGCTGGGCTCAACTGTTACTGACCAGATGCAGTCACTGAATGGTGATTCATGTGACACTCAGTTAGGGTTGGAAGAGGTCCAGGATTACCTAGTTGACAATGCAGGAAAAAAAAGAAACCACAGGAAGTTATCATCTGTCAGTACAATCCAGCAACATATTAGGAAAACAAACTACTCCATAACTGGAACAAAAATGTCCAATGGATGCCAAATTAAAGATGATGATCTATTAGTGTCGGCGATATTCAGGAATAAGGACTTAACTCCAAAGACAATCCGAGGTAATTCTAGAGCTAAATCCTGCAAATCAAGGGGATGGAGAAAGCTTAAAAGCCAAAAGGGCCGTTGCAGGTTGCTACCAAGGAACCCTTGTAATGGAGGGAAGCCCAATAAGGATGGCAAGAGGTATTTTCTTGGGGCAAGGACGCTCTTATCCTGGTTGATTGAGAATGGGGTCATATCTTTAAATGATGTGATTCAATACCGAAACCCTAAAGATAATTCTGTCACTAAGGACGGTAGGGTCACCAAAGATGGCATTATTTGTAAGTGTTGTGGTAAGGTGCTTACACTATCAGAGTTCAAGTTTCATGCTGGGTATACACAGAGTCGCCCCTGCCTGAATCTTTTCATGGAGTCTGGTGAGCCCTTTACATTATGCCTCCTTCAAGCTTGGTCAGCAGAATACAAAGCCAGGAAAAGTCAGAATCAAGCCGTGCCTGTTGATGACAATGATAGAAATGATGACTCCTGTGGGTTGTGTGGTGAGGGGGGTGAGCTGATATGTTGTGATAACTGTCCATCTACTTTTCACCTGGCTTGTTTGTCCACTCAGGTCTGTTTTTGTTCTAATGAATCATTTTCTTCTATTCTTCCCTTGTCATTGCAAATAAATAGTATTTTATTTATTTTGTAAATTCAAACCTGCTATTGAGTGATTGTTATAACATTCTCCTACACCATTCTTTTATATAAACACACTATATATGTACACCTTTAAATAGCATAACAGTAACACCTGTAGTTCTGTCCCCTCCTGTGTCACATCCTCTTGGTAGTTTAATTTTTCTGATATGTTTTAAGGTTAGGAATGTTTATTTTGACTTAGCTGATTGCTAGAAAATATAATATGTGGTAGTTAGGATTTTCTATAGTGGCTGAGCAGGTTCTCCAAACATGAATAAATGATCAAGGGTAGAGTTATGCTATGTCATGGACTATATTTTATTTTCTTTTTGTGATACAATAGCAAATGATCAACAAACTTTATGCTTTGTTTGGCTGCGATTTGATAATTAGATTCAATTGAGTATTCTCTCTCTCTCTCTCTCTCTCTATATATATATATATATATATATATATATATATAATATACACACACACAGACACGTTTGATTGTATGGATGAGTTGCTTTGTGTTACTGGCAAGTCTACATATTTATTTATATTGCTCCAACATGCCTGCTTCATTTATGCCATGCATTTGACTATTAATAAAGTCCTCTTGTGTATTGTTTGTAATAGTGGATGTGACTATTCCTGGGTTTCACTTACCCTGCCTTGGAAAAATGATAAGTTTTGTTTTTGAACATCAGGAGATCCCTGATGGCAACTGGTACTGCACAAACTGCACTTGTCGGATATGTGGAAATTTGGCCCTTGATAAGGAGGCTTCAGATGTGTATAATTCATTACAATGTTCACAGTGCGAACATAAATGTAAGTGCATCCTATATGTTCAAGTTGCATAATCAAAATGCTTTAAAACTCTTTGTAGACCCTATAGATAGACTTCAGGTTCAGTTACTTATACCATATAAATACATTTTCTTTTGTGTTTGGTCATGTTTAAATAATTGTAGTATTGTAGTTTGATAGATGGTTGGTTCAATTATTTTCATTAAGGCAATTTTTATTTCTTCTTGTTGTTGTTATTGTTATTATTTTGGGGCTAAGGTTACATGCATTTGAATCTCCTCAAACTCCACAATGTTGGGAGCCTCATGCACTTAACTGCCTTTATTATTAATTTATTATAATAAGCTATTACTTAATCTGATTATGAACTTGATCTGAAAGTTTGTACACGTTTTTTTTCCCTTTCTGATGCTTCAATAATGATTCCATCTTATTATTATGAACTTGTAATGAATAGATCATGAGAAATGCCTGAGAGAAAGAGATAAACAAGAAGGGGTGGTTTCAGACACTTGGTTTTGTGGTCAGGGTTGTCAGGAGGTACTATACTACAATTTCTCAAATTTCCAAACTTCGATTTGATATGGATTTCTTGAATTTAGCAAATGATTGTTAATTATCTGTTATTTTGCATGATAATGTAATTGCCTGTAATATGAGTTGGTCATTTTACTATATGTAATTTGAAGATGGTATTCAAAGCGTTTTGAAGGTTAAGTCTGCTTTATGTTTCAAACTATTTGCAAACTTTTGGCACATTAAATGTTGATTATCTGATTAAATTTTTTATAAGGTGATAAATTTAGTTTTAAAAATTTATATTTTTTGGATGAACAAGTTTAAGATGAAAATATTTAAAATGTAGTCTTTGATATAAATAATGGAAGTATAATTTATTTATAGTTATACAATTCTTAAATTTAATTTCTTAACTAAAATGTATGGTAACCAATTCGGGTAATTGTGCTTTATTTCAAATTCTTCTGTTCAAATACAATTTTAGTGATGAATAACTGAAGCCGATATAGCATTGAAGTTGCAATGATTTTTTTAAAAGAAACAAATGCCGGAAGATCTTCCAAAATTAGAATTAATTTGACAGCTTTTCAAAGCCATGTTTTACTCTAACTGTTACATGGTTCCTTTCTAGGAAACTATCAGTGTGGGTGCTTATTTCTTTTACCTACTCACCACATAAGAGTTGTGAAAACATTTTCACTGACATGTAAAAGGAGAAACTTTGAATCTTATTATTTTTTAAGATTGATTTTTGAATATGTTATGAATCAACTATCCTAAAAGTTTAAGTTGTTGAAGTGTCCTTTAAGCTTAAAGTGTGGACAAATGCACCGATCCACTTAGTCACAGAGGCTCTAATACAAATGTTATGAACCATCTATCCAAAAGGTTAAGCTATTAGGTGAAGGATCATAAATGGATTTATATCTAACAGGATGTAATGTAGACTTCATGGATGCTTCTATTCTGACACCAATGGGAGAGTCTATATTATTTGGCATAGTTGCTCTTGTCTCTATCTTTTGATATAGTTGCTTTTGTTATACACCACTGATGCTTATGTTTGTCTTAAAATATTTATCTCTATCTATATTCACGTCTTTAAGAGACCTCCTCTTGGAGGAAGGAGTGGATCAATAAATTTACCTGTGAATATTTCTTGTTACTTGATGTAGATACTATGGTTAATGTTAGGATTAGTTGCATTATTCCTTTTTTCCATTTTGTTATGTTTTATTACAATAATGTTATCAAACAGCATGAATTTCTTATTTCACAAAAGATGGCTGGTTGTTAAGAATTACACGTTTACAGTTAGGGAGAGAGAAAAGAGAGAAAGATGGCTGGCTGGCTGGCTAACACTATATTATTGATATGAGAATGTGTTACATTATCCTAACCTAGTACTCCCATTTATATTAATAATAATAATTAGGTCAAGTGCTAGAAGCCTAGTACTACTAATACATGCAGAAGCCCACTAACAGTGAGACCAATAACCTAATAACACTAACATCTTATCACTGGTATTATTTATTCAAGGGTTTGACTTTCTGGAATATGCAGGTATACTCTGGTCTCCAATCTCAGGTGGGATTAGTTAATCAAGTAGCTGATGGCTTCTCATGGATGCTTCTTAGGTGCATCCATGATGACCAAAAGGTTCATTCTGCCCAGCGGTTTGCCCTAAAGGCAGTATGCAATACAAAATTATCCGTTGCCCTTACGATCATGGAGGAATGTTTTTTGTCAATGTTGGATCCAAGAACAGGCATCCACATGATCCCCCAAGTTTTATACAACTGGGGGTTAGTGCCTCTTCCCTATGACAAATTTTCCTTGTGCTCTATTGATCTTTGAGGTTTTTGTTTTCTTCTCTTCTCTGTTTTCTTTTTTATTTAAAAGGCTTTATTTCCATATGATTTTCAGGTCTGATTTTGCGCGTCTGAATTTTCAAGGGTTTTACACTGTGGTATTGGAGAAACAGGATGTGTTAATATCTGTAGCATCTATCAGGTAAAACATAATATATAGATATTTAAGGTGTGCAATTTATGGTAGAACTTGACGTATTTAAGATTTATGTGAAATGGCACTATTTCAGCTACTTTTCTAATTTGTAAACTGCTTTTTAATTATGCCGAAGCTTATGCTTCCAGTTGATTTATCAATGAATTAGGTTATAGTCACATTAATTTTGATTTATACGAAATACCATACCTGTTTTGTTGCATTGCACTTAAGCCTTTTACTCCTTTGCAGGGTGCATGGAACTACAGTTGCAGAGATGCCTCTAATTGCAACTTGCAGTCGGTATCGTCGTCAGGGAATGTGCCGACTCCTTGTGAATGCAATTGAAGAGGTATAGTTTGGCTTTAGTTTCATGTATTTATCTAAATATGTATTCAGTTTCACCCTTGTTGGATTAATACTCCCTTGTCCATCAAAATTAATGATTCTTTGAAAATTGATGTTTACATGCACTTGATGACTTCCTTCTATTTAATATAGTTATGCGTTTGGAATGTTTCCCCACATGCTTTTTTTGGCTTTCTTTAATGGCCTTTTATGTTCTAAATCTATTTCTTTCATTGGCAGATGTTAATATCTGTCAAGGTAGAAAAGCTTGTGATAGCAGCCATTCCTGATTTGGTGGAGACATGGACTAAGGGCTTTGGATTCGTACCTGTAGATGACATCGAAAAGCAAAGATTGAACAAAATCAACTTGATGGTTTTTCCTGGGACAGTGTTACTTGAAAAACCCTTGTACAGGAAGGAGAAGAGTGAAGGTAATTTTGTTTGTTGTAATTGATTAGTGTACTATTGTTGTAAAATACTTACAAATTATTGTTTTGTCAACTGAAACAGGACTGTGTGATCAATCAACTTTAGCAACAGATGAATCAATCAAAGTAAGTATCTGTTCTGAAGGAATGGCCATAGCTGAATCATTGCCACAAGATGCTGGAAACATAACTACCGATGAAGTTGGTGCTAAGTCAGAATATGAACCTGTGGACGGCAAAAATCAACTAGACCAAAGGGCTGGCAGTGAAACCAGCAGAGATGATAATACTCAAGCTGTTTACGCTGCATTGGGAGCCAAAGAATCAACAGAAACAAGTAGCTGTGTCAGAGAAGAGAAGATCAGCCACTTGGTGGTATCTGGTGAATCAGAGGAATCTATTGAAGGAAGCATTCAGGAATTGAGGAAAAGCAACAAAATGCAAATGGCAAGTGAGTTGGTACAGCAATCTAGTGAGAACTGTTGTGCTAACAAAGATGGTACTGAATCAGGTGTAAAAATTATTGAGGGCAAGAATATCAAAACAGATGTTCAGGAAAATGCTTTGCATGGCCATTTTTCAAATATGTCCTGCAAAACATTTTCAAGCAGCAATTTTGACAGGGATTCCAATATTGAATGCTCAGTGATGTATGATGAAACAGCTTTTTTTGGAACACTTGCAAAGTCTGCAAGCTGAATGGAAAGTTCAAAGAAAGTAGATGTTTAGCGAAGTGTTGTGATGCTCATAACAAATTTGTAAGTTAGTAGTACATCTTAGGAAAACTAACCTCAAATTTTGGAAACAAAAAATGGGTTCAAGACAGTCAGTTAGATAACTTGTGACAATTATTCAACTAGGACTAGTATGTAGCATCAGATGGAGGTAAACAAGATAGTTCATTGCCTTGCCCTATGATACTGGTCCAAAATCAAAATAGACATTGTTGCAATGCTCAAATCATCATATTTATGCACCTATGGTTGCTTTTTTTTTTTTTGACGGAACCTATGGTTGCTATTAATATACTTTCTAAAAAAAGTAATCAATTTATGAGGTAACTATATAGATTTTTAAAAAAATAAATGAATCATAGAGGTGTACAAGATAGTGTCAAGAGTGTTGCTACTTACTAGTATTTGTAAAAGAATTTATTTCATTTAAATGGAGAGGAACCAGCTTGTTTGAATTGATGGAAACCAGAGAAAACGAATAAATAGTATAAAATGTCTTCTAAAGAACGGAAAAGGGGGATTAAAAAAGAGGGAAGCAAAGAAGAATTTTAAAAAATAGCGTAAAAGTTGAGTCCCTAGAAAATCGGAGAGATCGAGAAAGAAAATTGAGAGAAAAGGGAATGCAGTTATAAATTTAAAAGTCATGCAGGTAATTGGTCATATCAATATATTTTTTTTATAATATAACATGTATTTATTTCATCTAAAATGAAAGGAATATTGATATTACCAAGTACTTTTAACACTTGCATTTACAATTGTATTCCCTTTTCTCTCTATTTACTTTCTCAATCCCCCTCATATTCTTTCTACTCTTAATTTTTACTCTATTTTTTAAAATAGCTTTTCACCACTTCCCTCTTTTTGGATCATGATTTCCTTTCTTTGGAACCCTTTTTATACTATTTTGTGGTTTCCACTCCATGGGCATCAATTCAAATAAGTTGGTTCTACCCCCTCGACATTCATTATTTGATTAATCTAATTTTCTTGTGTCTGCAATATGTCTTACATTAATTCATCGTCTCTTCTTTTTTTGTCTGCTTGTTTTTGTTAGCAAGAAGATTCCTTCTGATAATATCCAATACAATTCACATGGTCTTTATTCTTATTTGATCTTCATATGTCATTTGGAATTTTTTTTGCTTGTTCATAGTCCGCCTCTTCATCTTGCTTCTTTCTTTTTCTTTGGTTGTTTATGTAGGAAAGAGTCCTCTCTTTTTCTTTTTCCTTTGGTTGTCCGCGCTGAAAGGTATAAAAGGAAATTATTAACCAACATGATGGGTTAGACGATGACTCGGTTCTCTTTTCTTTCTACTTCGATCCTCCCTATTTATCTTCTCTCCTTTTTTAATTAATTAAATAATTGGTTAACCAATGAATTTAAATCAACTAACCAATCAATAAATTAATCAATGAATTTTTTATTTTTCATTAGAAATAATGCGCATAATTTTTTTTAGATTAATTCATTTTATTATTATTTTGCAGAATAGAATGACTGAAGGCTAAATTTGTGCGTGTATGTGAATTGTCTTGGGTGAAATTGATTATACACAATCAACCTTTCTCAATCTATTTTCATTATTTTTTATCCTTTTTTCATTTTTTTAAAAAAAGATTGAGTAGCCCAGTCAAAATAGGGTGTTCACAGTTATCCCTCTTTACTTATTCCTTACTAGATAATATAGATAACGAGAGTTTTCTATATATTATCATGATAAGGAATAACTAAAGATATGAACTCCTATTTTGACCAAAAGAGCGATGAACATTTTTTAGCAGAAAAGCTAACACGCAATGGAATGGGATTTACCTGCTATATTGAAAGTAGGACATGCAAACGACAAAGTGTGCTTATCGGATTGAAGATCTAATATGCAATCTTGTGAAACCTTCTTGTCTTACGGAAAATTAAATATGTAAAGCGGTGGAACCTCCTCGCCTTACACAAAAACCAGATGTGCAATGTAGCATAATCTCTTTGCTATTAGAAAGTTATTTTTTTAAAATACAGTAAGCATTCTTTCCATCTAAATAGGCAAAATACATAATTGAAAGTAATATTGATATTACCAACTACCTACATGACTTTTGCATTTACGTGTGTGTTTGGTTTATCCCAAAACCATGTTTCAAATGTGGATCCGAGTAAACGCTACTGAGAGTAGCTTCTGCTCGGATCCACGTTTGAAACGTGGATCCAGTGTAAACCAAACACACCATACAACTGCATTCCATTTTCTCTCAAATTTCTTTCTCGATCTCTCTCCTATTTTCTGGACTCTTAATTTTTACTCTATTTTTTAAAACTCTTTTTCACTGCTTCCCTCTTTTTGGTTCCCCTTTTCCCGTTATTTGGACCTCTTTTATACTATTTTCTGGTTTCCTCTCCATGGGCTTCCATCAATTCGAACAAGCTGGTTCTACCACTTCAGATTCATTATTTGATTCAATCTCATTTCCATTTGTCCGCAACATGTCTTGCATTAATTCATCTTTTCTTCTTCTTTTGTCTGTGTTTTGTGTTAGCAATAAGATGCTTTCTGATGACATCCAATACAATTCACATGGTCTAAATCCTTATTTGATCTTTCCAAAGAAGGTATACTCTTCAACCTTCTTTTCACCTTCTAGAGATACTTGGTGATGTTTGATTAACACAATTAGGATTATCCCATAAGGAAGACTTGCATAGCTCCTTACAGGGCTTGCAGCAGCCACCATGCATCTTAAATCTGATGTAGGACAGAGATATAGGTTTACCTATTAAGAGGTGATATATGATAAGTGGTTCTTGATCACTCACCTTCTCTGAAGTTCCAACTCTTGGAAGGAGAGTGTAGCAGCACATCTTGTGAAAGAGACTGCAAATGGAGGTGAGATGACTGGCTATGAGGTTTGAGTCTTTCCTGCTTAGCATCTTCTGTATGACATCCTCTCTAGAAACTCCAACTTTGTCATACCAGTTATCATCAAAAGGATGAGTAGAACATTGGGGAAGTCCTAGGGCTTCTTCTATAGATTCTGGGGGTTAGGACTGTAAGGTCCAAGACCCTCTTAAGCAAAGGTTTTAATGACAACAAATTTTCACAACAATATTCTAAGTGTTCTGAATACTTTGTTACTAATGCTTTCACTTGAGAATGCTTGAAAGAATACAGGAAGTTACAGAAGGAAGGTGTAAAGATAAAAAACATCATTTAACATCAGAACATGTGTCCAGAAGCATGTTACATAGTGCTTTCATGCCAAACGTGATGAAACAAGTTCAAAAAGTAGCTTCTTAGCTTCAAGAAGGTCAAGATAGTTCATCTAAGATCCCATGAATATTAAACTGAGTTGTATCAAGCTTCAGAAGCAAAGTTGAAGCTTTAGAAGGATCATTCAAGACCACTAGAAGCATGAGAAGGAGCATTTCATGAAACATAGCACCTTCTGAATATGAAAGAACACTTAATCAATTCAAGCATATTCATTCCAAGTGTTACTAATGCAAACAAAGTAATTGGAAAAGAAACATTGAACAAGTTCCCACACTTCCAGAAGAAGAAACAGTATTTCTGCACACTGCAGAAGAAGCAATTACAACAAAGCTGCAGAAGATGCATTTTCTATGGATGAATTATGACAAAAGATTCAAGAAGCAACTCAAAGTACAAGAAAGGGAAGTCTGGACATAAAGATAATTGGTATAAATTCAATTTATCCCTTAGAACCAAAATTCCAGACTCATATCAAGTTGACATATTAGAAGGAAGATTCACTTTTGTGAAAAGTGAAGAAGAAGCTCTTTGCTGGAATATCATGACTTCCTAAGCTTCCAAAAAATTACAGTCAAGAGAAAACATACTCTGAAGTCCTCTAAAATGGTCACATGTATTGACAAATCTCTACAGAAGAAAAAAGGAAGTCTGCAGAAGAAAGAAAGCTGTAAGGAATGCTCCAGAAGAAGAAATATAATTTCTACAGAAGAAACATAATTTTTGCACACTTCCAGAAGATGCAGTTTGCTTCAGAAGAAGAAATATAATTTCTGCAGAAGAACTCCACTGTCGGGATGTCTGTAGAAGAAGTTATTTCCTGAAAATCCATATGTCTCAGTTTTCTCTGTCTGCAAGTGTTCAAAATATTTTTAAATTAATTCCTTCAGTTTAATATGTCTAAAATGACCTTCTCCATGAGTTTGAAGGTTAAGTTTCAGAAGGAATTAATCTCCGCAGAAGAAATGCTCTCCAGAAGAAACAATTAGTCAAAGGACAACTGTCTTTGACTAAGACAGCATGCACCTACAGAAATACAATTTGCACTTGAAAGGGACAGCTCCTTTCTCACAGCTGGAGCTGCATCAACCACTCCAAGGGTTGATTTATAGAAGGACTCAAAATCTGCAGAAGAAGCACCTCCAGAAGATTTGACTGGTCAAAGAATGAGAGAAAAAAAGTTGTCTTATGACAGTAACAGCCAGCTGAGAACTTGTCTTCCTCTCCAAGCATTTCCAACGGCTAGTTTGACCACCATAACTCTATAAATGCAGCCCCATTCAGCTGGGAAAAATCAAGGAGAACAAAGGGAAGAAATCCAAAGAGCCATAATGTAGAAATCACCTTCTAGAGTGAGGTTCTCCTTCAACCACTCCAATATGTAGAGCTGCTGTGCATAATTCTTAGAGAGTGTGTTTAGGTTAAGTTTTGTAAAGATTAATCCACTCCATGAATGTTTTGTGAGCCATATGTAAAAACCCATCTCTTGCTGAAGAGTGTTTGTAATCTCCCAAGCTAACTAGAGAGAGTTAGTGTTGGTTTGAGATGGTGTAGAGCCTGCAGAGGCTGAGAAAATAATACTGGTTTTAGAGCCTGAAGAGGCAGCAAAATAATACTTGGAAAAGAGCCTGAAGAGGCTGCACAAGAATACTAGTGGTGAGGTGCACCCAAGAAGTCATTGTATCTGTAACATCCCGTAAATTAGGAACTTAATTAATTTATTAGATTGCATACAAGAGAATTAAGTATTAGTAAGTAAAGGGAGGAAAATTAAGGAACTATAGGTTAAAACCCTATCACAAACCAAGTTATGTTTTAACTTAAGAGAAATTGAGAAAATTGAGTTATGGTAATCGATTACAAGGAGTCTGTAATCGATTACCCGAGAGCTAGTTTTTAGGTAATCGATTACTCATAGGCTGTAATCGATTACCTGAGAGCTGAGTTTTTGGTAATCGATTACAGGGATTTTGTAATCGATTACCCGAGAGCTAATTTTGTGTGATCAATCACTCACAGGGTGGTAATCGATTACCTGAGAGCTGAGTTTTTGGTAATCGATTACCAAGGGTTGTAATCGATTACCAGATTCTCAGAAACGTTTTCCAGTGTAAATTCTACCTCTGGTAATCGATTACAGCACGATTGTAATCGATTACCAGCTGTCCAGTATAAATACCCGGACATGCAAAATCTGAAAATTCTATTTTTCTTCTTCTCCTTCCACGCGACCTAGAGAGA
Source organism: Sesbania bispinosa (assembly GCA_026901365.1). Classification (NCBI taxonomy): domain Eukaryota; kingdom Viridiplantae; phylum Streptophyta; class Magnoliopsida; order Fabales; family Fabaceae; genus Sesbania; species Sesbania bispinosa. The sequence continues at coordinate 3,384,484 of QLOH01000008.1, read as the reverse complement.
GAAAGAGTGAGCTTAGAGAGAGGGAACTCAAATTGGAGATTAGAAAGGGAATCGAAACAAGGATCATCAATTGGATCGCTTCAACTCCTCTTTCTCCTCTTGAATTTCTAGATTTGGTGAGTATAACTCACACATTCTCACTTTTCCTTGATTTTGATTTCTTCCCATTGTATGAACCCTACTATCTTGATTCCCTTTCTATATGCATATTGTAGCTAGAATGTTGATTGTGGTGTATGATTGAGTCATTTGATCGGTGATTTTCATTGAAAACCTTAGGATAGCGAAACTTACGAAAGTAGCGAGATTACAAAATGCTCTATGTATGCACCCCACCCTTTGTTTCCCTTTCTATGAGATTAAAATGGATAGAATTCTGATGTTTGCAATGAGTTTGATTAGATTATGCTTGGATCGATTATAAAGCTATTGAATTTCGAAGTTACGAAAGTTACGAAACTTGCGAAAGTCTCGAAACAAACGAAATGTTCGAAATTCTGGTTTAACGATCGATTCATGTTTACCGGTTTCGACCGTGAGTTAATTCAAGCCGGCCTTTGCGCTGTGAGTTAAGAAAACTAAATAATTATGTGAAAACTTGACTTCGGTCCAGTAATGGGTGGGATACGTCCCCGGGAAAGACGTTTCCCGTAGTCTGAGCTCAGTTCTAACTCCAACTTAAGTGAAAACATCATGCCTGCTAAGTAAAGCAGTGAGTTGCATTTTATTGTTTATGATTAAGTTAAGTTATGTTATGAGATATGAATACATAATGATGTTGAATGTTATTAATTTGAAATAGATTGATTGGTATTTGTTTCCTGTACACTTAGTATGCTTAGTTACATTTCACTGAGGCATTAGTCTCACCACGCGTTTTGTGGATATAATCTAGGTGTGCAGGTACCTCCAGGAGATAATAAGTGGTTTAGAGCTGGAAATATTGGATCTAGATATTTCTCTTTTTGGATTGTTTATGCAAGTTGTATCTCCTTGCATTTTGTTTAAGTTTGTTCAGTTTGCAGCCTTCGGGCCTGATCTATATAGATATATATTAGAGAGCTGGTATATGTAAATAGTTCTTTTGATGTCAGTTTATAATCTATGGACCAGATGTATATATGGACTCTGATTATGAAAATAAGGTTTGAATTATTCACATTTATATGAGCTTTGTTGGATATTTATGTAAATGTGAGGTTTGATAACCAGAATTGTACGTTTTAGTTTCGAATTTTCAGAATTTGGTTTCCAACGGACTAAGTTTTGAATTTAGAAAATTAGGGCGTTACATTTTGGTATCATAGCAGTTTAATCCAATTGGACTATGGTAGTAGGATTTTCCTGTGATTTGTTATTTTGATTTATGCATTGTTTTGTGAATTGAGAGACTGATCACCTCGATGTTTACTTAATAATGTGTAGATAATTATGGCAAGTGGCAGGAGGGGTCGCCCCAGAACCAATTTCTCTTCTCAGAATCCACCACCTGACCCGGAAGCAGCAGCTTTGCAAGCTTTCACACATATGATGGGGGAACAGGCGGCTGCCAATACTGCATTACTTCAGGAGTTGGCCCGAAGGACAACGGGGACACCACATGCTCCTGTGGCAGATCCATTTGTTCAGGGGCTGGCGGAGTTTCGGAAACACAACCCTCCTCAGTTCAATGGGGTGTACGATCCGGACGTGGAATCCTATTGGCTGAGGGATCTTAATAGAATCTTTGATGTGATGAGATGTGCGGATGAATCTAAGGTGGGCTTTTCTATTTATATGCTGAGGGGTGAAGCTGAGGATTGGTGGAAGACTGCTAGCACTAGGACTGCTGTGGTGGAGGCTCCCATTACTTGGGGTGTCTTTCAAACTTTGTTCTTGGATAAGTATTTTCCGGCTACGGTCAGAAGGCAAAAGGAAGCAGAGTTTTTACAACTAAAGCAAGGGAGTATGTCAGTGGGCCAGTATGTGGCCAAGTTTGAGGAATAGGCCAAGTATTCCAGATATCTTCAGACAGTGGCTGATGAGGAGTGGAGGTGTAACCAGTTTGAAGGAGGCCTCCGACTTGATATACTGGATCGGGTTGGAACTTTAGAGATTAAGGATTTCCCTACACTGATAAACAAGTGCTATATTGCGGAGAAGAATGTCAGAGGAACCACTAGTTCAGCACCACCTACTGATAATAAAGGAAAGCGGAAGATAGAGGGATCTAATCAGTTTAAGGGCCCGAGGCCTAAGTGGCAAGGCACCTCAGCTTTGACCACTAGACCGGCCCAACGTCAAGGGGTACCCAGTTGCCCCAAGTGCGGAAAGGAACACTCTGGAGAATGCCTAACGGGGAAGAATGTATGTTTCTTTTGCAAGCAACCTGGTCACATGAAGAATGAATGTCCCAAGAGGAAGGATCTACCAAAACCCCAAACCACTGGAAGAGTCTTCACTCTGAGCAGGGAAGTGGCAGCTTTTGCTGATAATCTGATGCGAGGTATGTGCACCCTAGGAGATCAAACCTTAATTGTATTGTTTGATTCAGGAGCTACTCATTCTTTCATTTCTCTTGATTGTGTAGAACAGTTGAGTTTGCATGCTGTATCTTTACCTTATGTTCTTAATGTTGTTACTCCCGCCAAGGAGGCCATTTCTACTTCCCTTGTGTGTATTCAGTGCCCCATTGTGATACAAGGGAAGGCCTTTGAGGTTGATTTAGTTTGTTTGCCTTTACGGGGTATAGATGTTATTCTTGGTATGAATTGTTTGTCTTCAAATAGAGTCATGCTTGATTGTTTTAATAAACAGGTTGTTTTTCCACTCCTTCCTCCTCCTTCGAGGGAGAAACCATCAATTCTTCTGTCTAATGTCACTGAAGTGTCTAAATGCCTTAGTGATGGGAGTGAGTGTTTTGTTTTATTACTTTCCTCAACTCTAGAGTCCAAGATAAATTTAAGTAGTATAACTACAGTTAGAGAGTTTCAAGATGTTTTTCCTAGTGAGGTAACCACATTACCTCCAGACCGAGAGATAGAGTTTACCATAGACTTAGTACCAGGTATAGGACCTATCTCTAAAGCACCATACAGAATGTCCTCACTAGAACTTAGTGAACTTAAAGCCCAGTTAGAAGATCTTATGTCTAAGGGGTTCATTAGGCCTAGTGTGTCACCTTGGGGTGCTCCAGTGCTTTTAGTGAAAAAGAAGAATGGGAGTATGAGGCTGTGTGTATATTATAGGCAGTTGAACAAGGTTACCATTAAGAACAAATGTCCTTTACCTAGAATAGATGACCTTCTAGATCAACTTAGGGGAGCCTCAGTTTTCTCTAAGATAGATTTAAGGTTCGGTTATCATCAGATCAGGATTAAGGGGGAGGATATACCAAAAACAGCCTTCAGGACTAGGTATGGGCATTATGAGTATTTGGTGATGCCATTTGGAGTAACCAATGCTCATGCTGTATTCATGGACTACATGAATTGAATCTTTAGGCCCTATCTGGATCAGTTTGTTGTCGTCTTCATCGATGATATTCTGATCTACTCCCATAGTGTAGAAGAGCATGAGAGACACCTTAGGATTGTGTTAGGAGTTTTGAGGGAGAAGAAGTTGTTTACCAACCCTGAGAAGTGTGAATTTTGGAGTGATAGAGTTCAATTTTTAGGACATGTGATTACCAGTGAGGGTGTGCCCATTGATCCTCGCAAGGTAGAAGTTGTCCTTGAATGGGAAAGACCTAATACCGTTACGGAGATTAAGAGTTTCCTAGGATTGGCCGGCTACTATCGGAGATTCATTAAGGGATTCTCCCAGCTAGCCTGACTTCTCATAAGGTTAACGCGGAAAGGGCAAGCCTTTGTGTGGGATGAGATCTGTGAGCGGAGCTTCTTGGAGCTCAAGAGAAAGTTAACCACCGCCTCGGTATTGGCATTACCGGATTTGTTCAAAGCCTTTGAGGTATTTTGTGATTCTTCAGGAAAGGGTTTAGGTTGTGTTCTTATGCAGGATAGAAGAGTAGTGGCTTTTGCATCTAGACAGTTGAAACCACATGAGGAGAACTATCCTACTCATGACCTAGAATTAGCAGCAGTGGTATTTGCCCTCAAGATTTGGAGGCATTACCTGTTTGGTGTGAGATTTGAGGTCTTTAGTGATCATAAGAGTTTGAAATATCTCTTTGATCAGAAAGAACTCAATATGAGGCAGAGGAGATGGATGGAATTTCTCAAAGATTATGATTTTGAATTGAAGTACCATCCTGGTAAGGCCAATGTAGTGGCCGATGCCCTCGGTAGGAAATCCCTTCATGTGTCTTCAATGATGATTCATGAATTGAATTTATTGGAAGAGTTCAGAAACCTAAACTTAGGTGTTACAGTTGGTGAACATAGGGTTATTCTTCATAGGCTTGATATCACCAGTGAGCTGAAAGCTCTAATCAAGGAGGCCCAGAGTTTGGACTCAAGCCTTCAAGAGAGAAAACACCAGTTAGGGTTTTCAGAGTCAGAAGATGGGATAATTCTCTTCCAAGGGAGAGTCTGTGTCCCTAAGGGGGGTAGCCTCAGGCAACAAGTTTTGGAGGAAGCTCATGGGAGTAAGTTTTCTGTACATCCTGGATCTACTAAGATGTATCAGGATCTGAAGAGGATGTTTTGGTGGGATGGTATGAAGAAAGACATAGCTGGTTATGTTTCTAAGTGCTTAGTATGCCAACAGGTTAAAATAGAACATCAGAAGCCATCTGGAACCCTTTTACCATTAGATATCCCTGAGTGGAAGTGGGAGAGTGTAGCTATGGACTTTGTTGTTGGTTTGCCTCGAGTTCAAGCTGGGTTTGATGCTATCTTGGTGATTGTGGACCGACTGTGTAACACCTTAAATTTCTAAACCAGAACTTATTCCGTTGGAAACCAAATCCCGGGCTTAAACTTTAAAGTATACTATTTCGAATATCAACTCATTCAAGAAATTGTAAGAAATCCAACGAAAATCCAACAATTCAATAAACATACTAAACAACGATATAAGAGTCCAAAATAAGTACAACCTTTTCATAGAAAACTCCTCTAATCCATTAAGGGATTACAAAGCAAACTTACTACGTAACATCAATCCTACTAATTCATATATACATATACACATATCGATTCAACCAGAACAAACAAAAGAAAGAACAAATATCTATCCTCCCAAGCTCTTCACTTCCCGGATTGGGAATCTAACGACGGAGGTACCTGTTCAGCTAAACAAAATCTACATAACATGTGGTGAGATAAAAATCTCAGTGAATATAACTCACATGCATCAATGCAAGGAATAGATAGTTATGCCAATTCATATTCTATGAGAATTCAATACAATCATCACATATGTATTATGCAACATGATGCACTCACTGCTGTACCCAGAAGGCATGTTCTTATCACTTTCTAGAGTTAGACCTGAGCTCAGACTACGGGAACCGGCTTTCCCGGGGACAAATCCCACCCAAACTGGGACGAAGCCATGTTTTCAATACCATTAATTATTCATTTTTACTCACAGCACAAGGTCGGCATTAGTATTTACTTTAACCATTCAAAATCATGATAAAATCATAGTGCTGTGCGTGAAATATAACAAGCATATGAAATTTCGCTAATCTCGAGTGTTTCGAAAGTTCGACTCTACGCACAATACATTTCAATTTCCAATCCAAACATCGAGTTAGCCATTTCAAACCATAAGTAGTACTAAACCAAGGGTTATAACCGAATAGAATGCTTATATGAGTTACAATCGAGGGGTTTCAATAGTTTCGATAATTTCGTAAGTTTCAATAGTTTCGATAACTTCGAAACTAAAGATTCCGACGCTCGATTCTATACTTATATGCTCAATCTTTCGATAATCAATCCAAACAACAAGTATTTACCAATTCAATCAATCATCTAACCAGCATCAAGAAAAGGGAGAGAAAGGGGTGAGAGCATGCATTGAGACCAATAGATTCTACCATAAAAGTGAGTTATACTCACCAATCTTATGAAATCAAGGGAGAAAATGAGAGCTTGAAGTAATTCACTTGTTGATTCTAGCTTCAATCTCTTTCCAAGGCTCCAAAATTAACTTCTCTCTCTAGAACTCTCACTTTCTCTCTCTAGGGTTGAAAGAGGGAAGAAGAAAAAAATGTTGCGTTCTAAATTTTGCATGTCCGATCTTTTATATAGAACAACTAGTAATCGATTACGGTAATGCTGTAATCGATTACCAGAGGTAGAATTTTACACTAGAAAGCGTTTCTGGGAAACTGGTAATCGATTACACCCCTTGGTAATCGATTACCAAAAACTCAGTCCTCAGGTAATCGATTACAACCCTGTAAGTAATCGATTACACAAAAAACTGCTCTCAGGTAATCGATGACTACCCCTATGAGTAATCGACTACACAAAATCTGCTCTCAGGTAATCGATGATGTAATCGATTACCACAGGTTCAGCTCTCTGGTAATCGATTACCAACAGGGTTGTAATCGATTACCAGTAATAAAATTTCTTAGATTTGCTTAAGTGAAAATATTAACTTAGTTTTTAAAACTTACATTGTAATTCCTTAATTCTTCTACTTCCCTTTCCTCAATTATTCACTAGTATTCTTAGTTAAAATCTTATGACTTATAAAGTCTAATATGCGGGCTGTTACAGACTGACCAAGTCAGCCCACTTTCTACCAATTAAGTACACTTATTCCCTGAGCAAGTTAGCCAATCTATATGTTAGGGAGATTGTCAGACTTCATGGTATTCCCTCTAGAATCATATCAGATAAGGATCCTAGATTCACTTCCAGGTTCTGGAATGCACTTCATCAGGCTTTCGGGACCAAACTCCGGTTTAGCACTGCTTACCACCCTCAGATTGACGGCCAGTCTGAAAGAACCATCCATACCTTAGAGGATATGCTCAGGGCTTGTGTTTTAGAGGAGTCAGGTGGTTGGGATAGATTTCTACCCCTTATTGAGTTTGCCTACAATAACAGTTTCCATAGCAGCATAGGCATGGCACCTTTTGGGGCACTGTATGGTAGGAAATGCAGGTCTCCTTTGTGTTGGTATGAGGTAGGTGAGAGAACACTTTTAGGCCCAGAATTAGTGCACGAAACTTCAGATAAGATAAGGGTCATTAGGGAAAAATTTGTAACTGCTTAAAGTCGTCAAAAGAGTTATGCTGATAAAAGAAGAATAGACTTAGAGTTTGAGGAAGGGGAACATGTGTTTTTGAAAGTAACTCCTGTCACAGGCATAGAACGATCCATTAAACCAGAAAACTCAACCCTAGATTCATCGGCCCATTTCAAATCCTGCAGAGGGTTGGCCCTCTGGCTTACAGGATAGCTTTGCCTCCTCAGTTGTCCAGGATACATAATGTTTTCCATGTATCCCGGTTAAGAAAATATGTTCATGATCCCTCTCATATTATTAGCTCTGAATCAATACAATTAAGAAAAGATCTCACTATTCCTTCTAGACCTACACAGATTAATGACAAGAGTGTCAAGACTCTAAAGAGTAAGGCGATTCCTTTGGTAAAGGTGTTTTGGGAGGGTCAATCTCCAGAAGAGGCCATATGAGAGAAGGAAGATGACATTTGGGGTCAATTCCCGGAACTTTTCAGTTGAGGTAGTTTCTGAATTTTGTTTCGTGTTCAATTTTGAGGTCAAAATTGCTTAAGGGGGGGGGGGGGTAGAATGTAACATCCTGCAAATTAGGAACTTAATTAATTTATTAGATTGCATACAAGAGAATTAAGTATTAGTAAGTAAAGGGAGGAAAATTAAGGAACTATAGGTTAAAACCCTATCACAAACCAAGTTATGTTTTAACTTAAGAGAAATTGAGAAAATTGAGTTATGGTAATCGATTACAAGGAGTCTGTAATCGATTACCCGAGAGCTAGTTTTTAGGTAATCGATTACTCATAGGCTGTAATCGATTACCTGAGAGCTGAGTTTTTGGTAATCGATTACAGGGATTTTGTAATCGATTACCCGAGAGCTAATTTTGTGTGATCAATCACTCACAGGGTGGTAATCGATTACCTGAGAGCTGAGTTTTTGGTAATCGATTACCAAGGGTTGTAATCGATTACCAGATTCTCAGAAACGTTTTCCAGTGTAAATTCTACCTCTGGTAATCGATTAAAGCACGATTGTAATCGATTACCAGCTGTCCAGTATAAATACCCGGACATGCAAAATCTGAAAATTCTATTTTTCTTCTTCTCCTTCCACGTGACCTAGAGAGAGAAAGAGTGAGCTTAGAGAGAGGGAAATCAAATTGGAGATTAGAAAGGGAATCGAAACAAGGATCATCAATTGGATCGCTTCAACTCCTCTTTCTCCTCTTGAAATTCTAGATTTGGTGAGTATAACTCACACATTCTCACTTTTCCTTGATTTTGATTTCTTCCCATTGTATGAACCCTACTATCTTGATTCCCTTTCTATATGCATATTGTAGCTAGATTGTTGATTGTGGTGTATGATTGAGTAGTTTGATCGGTGATTTTTGTTGAAAACCTTAGGATAGCGAAACTTACGAAAGTAGCGAGATTACGAAATGCTCTATGTATGCACCCCACCCTTTGTTTCCCTTTCTATGAGATTAAAATGGATAGAATTCTAATGTTTGCAATGAGTTTGATTAGATTATGCTTGGATCGATTGTAAAGCTATTGAATTTCGAAGTTACGAAAGTTACGAAACTTGCGAAAGTCTCGAAACACTCGAAATGTTCGAAATTCTGGTTTAACGATCGATTCATGTTTACCGGTTTCGACCGTGAGTTAATTCAAGCCGGCCTTTGCGCTGTGAGTTAAGAAAACTAAATAATTATGTGAAAACTTGACTTCGGTCCAGTAATGGGTGGGATACGTCCCCGGGAAAGACGTTTCCCGTAGTCTGAGCTCAATTCTAACTCCAATTTAAGTGAAAACATCATGCCTGCTAAGTAAAGTAGTGAGTTGCATTTTATTGTTTATGATTAAGTTAAGTTATGTTATGAGATATGAATACATAATGATGTTGAATGTTATTAATTTGAAATACATTGATTGGTATTTGTTTCCTGTACACTTAGTATGCTTAGTTATATTTCACTGAGGCATTAGTCTCACCACGCGTTTTGTGGATATAATCTAGGTGTGCAGGTACCTCCAGGAGATAATAAGTGATTTAGAGCTGAAAATGTTGGATCTAGGTATTTCTATTTTTGGATTATTTATGCAAGTCGTATCTCCTTGCATTTTATTTAAGTTTGTAGCTTTCGGGCCTGATCTATATAGATATATATTAGAGAGCTGGTATATGTAAATAGTTCTTTTGATGTCAGTTTATAATCTCTGGACCAAATGTATATATGGACTCTGATTATGAAAATAAGGTTTGAATTATTCACATTTATATGAGCTTTTTTGGATATTTATGTAAATGTGAGGTTTGTTAACCAGAATTGTACGTTTTAGTTTCGAATTTTCAGAATTTGGTTTCCAACGGACCAAGTTCTGAATTTAGAAAATTAGGGCGTTACAGTATCAAGGTTGATTTAGTGGAAAATCCTACAGGTGTAGGTACTAGACGTAGCCCAAGGATTATGAGGGTGAACCAGTATAAAAATCATGTGTGAAATATCTCTTACCCTTTCTCTCTTTAATTTTCTGCACATACTTCTATTGCTTGGTTAGTTATTGTTCATACTTTAAACATTTAGCAAGCTATAAACCATATTTTGATAAACTCGTCCTAAACTGATATTTTCACACAAATCACATTCATATTAGTTAAAAAACTGATCTAGAAAGTTTCATTACATTATGAAACTAGTTGGTACTCCAAAAGCACATTTCTTGAAAGATGTTCAATGTTTAACATTGAAACTCGGGGTTCAAACTACCAGATTTTGATAAACCTATTTTTAAACTAATATTTTCACATAAATTACATCCATATCAGTTAAAATACTGATCTGGAAATTTTCATTAAATTATGAAACTGTTTGGTGCTTCAGAAGCACATTTCTTGAAATCTGTCCATTGTTCAACATTGAACTTGGGGTCCAAACTACCAGATCTTTATAAACATGATTTTAATTCAATATAACTTTATATTCTAATTGGTTACTACTTAAATATCTAATCTGGAAAGTTTCATAAAGTTTCAAGTTCATTTGACCTTTCAAAAGATTGATTTAAAGTGACAGATTCAATGCATTGCTTTTGCACAACAGCAGAAACTTTATACTATTCTTCTGAATAGTTTTTTCACATAATCTTATTAGTTATTGGTTAAATAACTATTCTGGAAAGTTTTATTAAAATATAAAATCATTTGACCCTTCAGAAGATTGGTTTAAAGTGACAGATTCATTGTTTTGCTTCTGCGTAACTGCATAAACATTATATTATTCTTCTGAACCTTATTCTGAGTTGTAACTACATTAAATACATTATATGGAAGAATTATTTTGATGATATCAGTCCCTATTATTTTGCTTGCCTTTAAGAAGATAGTTTTAATCTACTTAGTTGGCATTATACACTAACCACTCTCTTCTAGAAGGAACTTCTGATAGCCAAGGCATTCCTTGAGCAGAGATCAGTAAGTTGTTCAAAGTACTTGCAGGTTGGACCAAAAGTTTTCAAGGGTCACAATTCAACCCCCCTAAAAAGGTTTAAATTCAAATAGGAAAAAATCTTTAAAAATATTAAAAGGGCTAAATTCGGATGCCAAGCTTAACCCAAGTAAAAGTCACCATTAAAGTCAAATTTTTGAGTAGTAATGTGCTAAAATGGACTTCTAAGAGTTGTCTAACCTTTGGGCCCTTGGTTCAGACCTAAAACCTTCAAAAAGAGTCAAAGGACTCATTAAAAGTCAACCAAAAACATTTCATGGATTTGGGTTTAGATTAGAGTTGGACTTCAACTCTAATCCAACCTATCGAGACTAAAACTTAGAAATTAACTAGTGGGCTTAGCTAATTCAATTTGTCTAAGATTATTAATTCAATCCACTTAAGTTAATTAAGTGAAGAGTAATTAATAAAGACTAAAGTTAATTAACCTTAATGAAGACTTACTTTAACCTTAATCTTAATAAGTAATCACTAATGGAGTACTAATTAAGTAATTAAGACTTAATGATGATTAAGAACTAATTAATTATGATTAACCCTAATCAAGAGTAATTAAAAGCTTAATCCAAGATTAAAGAGAGATTAAGGAATCATTAAGAATTAATTATGATCTTAAGTAAAGATTAAAACTTAATTAAGGAGGATTAGGATTAATTATAGCCTAATTAAGGAAGAATTGCCATGATTAAAGAATAAACCTAGTCTTGATTAGACATACCAGAAGAATTAAGATAGGTAACACTATTCATAAAACACAGTCATAAGTCTTAGTAATCTATAGGACTTAAGTGAAAATGATTGTTAATTTGAGGAAAAACATTAGTATAAACTACCTTAAAAGTTTATAACCAACATACTCTTTCTGCATAAAACTTGATAAGCTTAGTGAGAGAGTGCGGTTCCAACCCAAGATGGGGTTTGGCTTCCTTGAAGGAAAGACATTGAATCGGGCCGTACCACGGGTAAGTGGTGACATAGAATGATTCGATGGGCTTTGCCTGTAAGGACTGTGTATGCTGAGAAAGCATTGATTGACTTCCTTGAAGGAAAGACATTGAATCAGGCCGTACCACAGGTAAGTGGTGACGTAGAATGATTCGATGGGCTTTTCCTGTAAGGATTGTGTATGATGAGAAGCATTGTTGTGTGACATGCATCATAAAGCATCGATAATGTTCAAGGTTGAAAACCTTATGACCATAATATGGCAGTGACACTTTGGTACAGTGTGAAACTGGTTGGGAAGGGTGCATTGGGTTTTGCAAAGAACGCCAGTGGGTCCTCGAATGGGACGCTAGCCCTGAGGATAGTCGAGTTCCAGAAAGGACATCATGAGACGTAGGCTAGCTCCCTACTGTCAAGTCCGAAGGGGTACAAGCTTAGCTATCATGTCGCTCTCATGGATTCGGGGTCAGTTGAGATTGTCTGGAAGGACGCATAAAAGAATTTGGCCAAAAAAAAAACATGAATGAGCAATGCTCCTTGTATTGATTGCTAATACAAACTCTAACTCCTAATACGTTGTACATATATGGTCGGGAAGTTGTTGTGTGCTCTACGGATGGTGATGTTTCCCCGGGCCCTCATGCATTAGTCATTGCATTATAGTTGCAAGGTTGCATTCAAATGAGTGTACTATGATGACATGTTTGTGATTGCTTGTTGATTGATATGTGTGGATTATCCCTGTGTATGTGCTCTAGTATACTGTATCCTATGTGTTGTGAGTTCATGTGATGTGTTCTCACCCTTCCTTTCTGCTTCTATTATTTTCTGTTATTGGATTTCTTTCGCTACGTCGATAGTCGACATTGGAGATCTTCAGCATGACATCGATGAGAGTGCAGCTGCGGTGGATGCCCAGGGCTACTTGGAGGGTGACAGACGTTCCTCATACATGTGAGTTCATCGGGGAGGTTCGTTTCATTATCACTCATCCCAGCCTCCCGCTCGTACCAGAGATGGACTTTGTTATACCAATGACCTCGAGTTTCCAACGCCACCTAACTTGGTGCGCTATATCACTTACTGTCCTTCACGTCGTCGTCCTGCATCATTTGTGGCATTGCGAGCATCCAGGATTGAAGACTTGATGGGAACAAACTCGCCTAGGTATTCGCCTGCTTCAACGGTCTCGGGTTCGCAGTCTCTACGTTCTGACGCACGAGACGAACCTCCCTTAGAGGAGTTTGAGATGATCACCATCGGGGACGCTGGGAGGAGGAGCCATAGGGTGATTACTGTTAAGTCGAGTGACGGTGAGTAGGATTAGTATGGTTTGAGTCTAGGTAGTAGCAGCTCTGATTTTGGCGACCTCTTCTTTTGTATTTATCTGAGGTCTTGTTTGTTTTAGCTTACTACTAGAACTCATATTTTGATGTAGATATTCAGGTGACTTGAGAGATACACTACCTTTATGCATGTATGTATATATATCATGATATTTTTGTTTCCCTATGCTAATTTTATAAATGCATGTATGTTGTGTATGTGCGCGATGTGGTAACTGTCTAGACGTTTTTGGAAAACAAGTTTCAAAAGTAAGGAAAGGATATTTCATAAATACTTAAAGTAAAAATTAGATATGTAGTAGGATTGACAACGACTAAACCCTTTTCAAAAAAAATATAATTCCGCATTTTTAACGTTTCTAATAACAGTAATTCCGTTAGTCACGTGTAACATATGTGATATTCTTAGTGGTAACTAGGGGTGTCGCATTCTTTACCTAATCTAGAACAATTAGAAGATGAATTTCCCATCAAGAAGCAAAAATCATACTTTTGAAAATAGAGTAAAGAGAGATGGAATTCTTCTATTAAAGATATTCTCACATTCCTTAATGCCTAAGAGGGAGTTGTTGCCTTCATTTTTACTCAATATAAATCGTAGCTACAACCCAAAGTGAAAGATAGGATGTTTCCTTCATATATTCAATTCTCTCTCACAACATTACTTATTTTTGCTAATTCCTTGTATCATTCCTATTATTTTCACGAGGATCAAAGCTATAGGAAGGAATGGTATAAGATTTGTAGCTACTCATGTCCATCAAAGTTTATCAATTAGAGTTGTCCTTGTTACAACTGTTCCTATAACAAAATATCTTCCACTAGAACTCCTAAACCACTCATAAGAGAAGATTGGGGTGTACATGTCTTCTTAGAAAGACTAGGATGACTCAAATTATTTAAAATATAGGAGCCTATGTATCCAAGATTAGTGAAAGCATTTTTTTCTACAACTTCTAAGTTTAGGACTAATGATCAAAATGTTATGAATGAATCAAGGGATACTCAATGGGAATATTCATGAATATGTACATGTCTTCAATATGACATGTTTCACAAAATATCTGCTGAGATTTGGTTCAACAGAATCTATAGAAGGTACTTGCAGTATTCTGGGTTACTAAATCTTCTGCAGAAGGTTCTACAGTAAGGTTCTAGTTTGAAATCTGTGTGAGAAAAGGAATAAGATCATTTCTTCTTTGCATGGAAGAATCTGTAGCAAGTGTTTCTCATAGGGTGATAAAGTGAAAGAAGAAAAAGAAACAGGTTACATTGGAAAAGATAGAGCCTCCATAGGCAAACTTTGGAACTAATATGGTAAACCAATTCCATACCTCTTCTATTCTTATATCACATTATCTTATGATAAGGTCCAAGCCCCTATTCTTGATGATTCAACTTAGTTTGGATAAAGGGATCTTATCTTCAACATCTTACTAATGAGAAAATTTAGCTTAAGATTGTGTAATATGCAAAAGAAGGAAGTAAGGATTGTGTAGTATCAATTCTAGTTTAACACATTTGTGTTACTAGCAAGTGCTTCTCATGTTCTATCAATGCCTTTAGCTAACTTCCAACCATCTTAAGACATATAGATGGCTGCCATTTGATCTTATTAATATCATTCCTCACATTCTAAGTAGCCTAGGCTAGACAATGATAAGAACTTATTCCTTCCTATCATTTTCATGCCCATTTTGATGGATGACAAAAGGGGGAGAAGAATATAAAGATTCAGTCATAACAAATTTCTATCTGAATGGCACAAATTCAGGGGGGATTTAATTCTTTATTGTTAAATCACTTGATTATTATTTCCCTCATTCAGAAAACTTTGAATTTGTTCATGAAAGTTTGTCATCATCAAAAAGGGGGAGATTGTAAGGTCCAAGACCCTCTTGAGCAAAGGTTTTAATGACAACAAACTTTCACAACAATATTCTAAGTGTTCTGAATACTTTGGTACTAATGCTTTCACTTGAGAATGCTTGAAAGAATATAGGAAAAGTTATAGAAGAAAGGTGCGAAGATCAAAAACATCATTTAACATCAGAACATGTGTCCAGAATCATGTTACATAGTGCTTTCATGCCAAAAGTGATGAAACAAGTTCAAAAAGTAGCTTCTTAGCTTCAAGAAGGTTAAGACAGTTCGTCTAAGATCCCATGAATATTAACCTGAGTTTTATCAAGCTTCAGAAGCAAAGTTGAAGCTTTAGAAGGATCATTCAAGACCACTAGAAGCATGAGAAGGAGCATTTCATGAAACATGACACCTTCTGAATATGAAAGAACACTTAATCAATTCAAGCATATTCATTCCAAGTGTTACTAATGCAAAAAAAAGTAATTGGAGAAGAAACATTGAACAAGTTCCCACACTTCCAGAAGAAGAAACAGTATTTCTGCACACTGCAGAAGAAGCAATTACAACAAAGCTGCAGAAGATACATTCTCTATGGATGAATTATGACAGAAGATTCAAGAAGCAACTCAAAGTACAAGAAAGGGAAGTCTAGACATAAAGATAATTGGTATAAATTCAATTTATCCCTTAGAACCAAAATTCCAGACTCAGATCAAGTTATGACATATTAGAAGGAAGATTCACTTTTGTGAAAAGTGAAGAAGAAGCTCTTTGCTGGAAAATCATGACTTCCTAAGCTTCCAAAACATTACAATTAAGAGAAAACATACTCTGAAGTCCTCTAAAATGGTCACATGTATTGACAAATTTCTACAGAAGAAAAAGGGAAGTCTATAGAAGAAAGAAAGCTGTAAGGAATGCTCCAGAAGAAGAAACAGAATTTCTACAGAAGAAACAGAATTTTTGCACACTTCCAGAAGATGCAGTTTGCTTCAGAAGAAGAATATAATTTCTGCAGAAGAACTCCACTGTCAGGATGTCTGTAGAAGAAGTTGTTTCCTGAAAATCCATATTTCTCAGTTTTCTCTGTATGCAAGTGTTCAAAATATTTTTAAATTAACTCCTTCAGTTTAATATGTCTCAAATGACCTTCTCCATGAGTTTGAAAGTTAAGTTTCAGAAGGAATTAATCTCCGCAGAAGAAATGCTCTCCAGAAGAAACAATTAGTCAAAGGATAACTGTCTTTGACTTTGACAGCCTGCACCTGCAGAAATACAATCTGCTCTTGAAAGGGACAACTCCTTTCTCACAGCTGGAGCTGCATCAACCACTTCAAGGGTTGATTTATAGAAGGACTCAAAATCTGCAGAAGAAGCACCTCCAGAAGATTTGACTGGTCAAAGAATGAGAGAAAAAAAGTTGTCTTATGACAGTAACAGCCAACTGAGAACTTGTCTTCCTCTCCAAGTGTAACATCCTAAATTTTATTAGGATAAATATTAATTAAATTAAATAGATTAATTAAGGAAATAATTAATTAAATAGGAAATAAATAATAGGAGTACTGTTATTATTAGTTTTATTTCGTAAAGATAGTTTTAATTGAAAATAGAATAAAGGGGGTGAGAGTGGGCCCAAGCCTAATTAGTTATTTCTGTAAGGAGGGGTAACAAAGCACCCCAATCCTTATTCATATCATTCGTCAGTAAGCGAAACGCTAAGGAGGGGAGAAATGGAGTCTCAAGAGAGAGCTGTTGTGGAGTGAACGCCAAGAATCCAAGAAAGGACTTCCTTGCTGTGATCAAGCTTCGCTTAAGGTACGGTGGGGGAGAGGGTATTGCCTGTATATGCATGTAGGGATGTTTGGGTAGTAATCTAAGAGCATAATTTCGAATTGATGAATGTATGACCTAGAACGATGATATAATCTGTTGATTGATGATTGATTGTATGTAAATTGAAGAGTATTGGATGAGATTAAACATGATATTGAGAATAATGGAAAAAGGGGTGATTAGGGATTGAGAAATTGGGGATTTTGATGAATTGATGGTATAATCTGTAATTGATTGTTGATTTACAGAGTATTGGATGCTAATAATGATTATGTATGACGATTAGACGTAAGAGATTGATTAGGGATTGATTGGATGAGTTTAGAGAGGTTTGAAATCGTGAATTCTGCGATCTGCATCGCGGGTAATCGATTACCAGGAGTGGTAATCGATTACCAGAGTGTTCTGGGCAACCCAGAAGCACTGTTTGCTTGCTGGTAATCGATTACCAGAGAGTTTGTCTGTGGGTAATCGATTACAGGGGTGCTGTAATCGATTACCAGAGTCTGCTTGCAGGTAATCGATTACAACGGGGTTGTAATCGATTACTAGAGATCTTGTTTGAGGGTAATCGATTACTAGAGGTTGGTAATCGATTACGAGAGTGGATTTTGAGATCCTAACTATTTGATGATGATTGATGTTGTTTGAGAGTACTTTATAATGAGTATGGTGTTGATGATTAATGATGTTTGATGAGGATTGCGATGCTTATGATGATGAATAATGATGATATTTGATGATGAGTGTGATGATGTATTATGATGATAATTGATGATGAGTGTGATGATGATAATGATGTCGGTGTATATCACCTTATTATGATGATGTTTAATGATGAGCATATTGATGTATGATGATGATGATAAGTGTATATCACTTTATAATGATGATGTTTGATGATGAGCATGTTAATGCATGATAATGATGATTTATGATGATGGTGTATATCACCTTTTGATGATGATGTTATCTAAGTTGTGTGGGCCCATAAAGGGGGTACAACTTAGGAGAGATGCCTTGAGCATATGTGATGAGACATGAATTGTGCGGGCCCATAGAAGGGGTACAATTCGGGAGATGAATTGAGTTGTGCGGGCCCATAGAGGGGGTGCAACCTAGGGTCGAATGTCGTTGTGCGGGCCCATATAGGGGGTACAACCTATCAGATAGTGTGTGGTAACACCGGTAGACCACCTTGGTACTAACTAGAGTGATTGACGAGGTGCACCCATTGTGTGGAGTTCCAAGTCATGATCTTTGGGTAGATGATGAGAGGAGTATTGGTGTGTGATATATGATGACGAAATTGTGTTATTAAATGATGATTGATGATGATGAGTATTATGTGTGAGAATAGAATATATGATTACTTGGGTGAATGATGGTATGAGAACTATATGATGATATATGAATGATGTTACGATGATGATGAGCTTGGTGAATGTATAATAGATGTATTTATGCATTAAAAATAGGAATGATAGTATGGAAGGTATATGTTGATATAGATGATTAAATATATGTTGAGTTAGATGAATGTTATTTATTGGTGATTTAATATATTGATGGCATGATGTAATGATGTTGTGGGTGAGGATGAGTATTCTCTATGTGTATGTATAAGTAGTATTCCTTTTCCTCACTGTATTCTGTGGATATATTTTACAGGTGTTGAGGAGGACACGACTGGTGTCGACTATGATTGAAAGGGTATGCTCTGATAGATGTGACATCAGGGTGTATTCGGGATGTTTTAATATGTTTCTAGATTAGGAGTATTTTTGTGAACTTTTGGATGCCTTGTATGGCAGTAGGCTATTAGTAGTTTTTTTTTATGTATTGGAGATTCCGCTGCTTTTTATTTGAATTATATTTGAAAGTTTAATTTCTTTTAATAAAGTCATTTTCGAACTATAAGATATTATAAGAGTGATTGTGAACCTTTTTACCTAATGTGGGACTTTCCCTTTTCTAAACTGCAATTTCTTAAATATATAAGAGTATGGGGTAGAAGGGTATCACACCAAGCATTTCCAATGGTTAGTTTGACCACCATAACTCTATAAATGTAGCCCCATTTAGCTGGGCAAAATCAAGGAGAACAAAGGGAAGAAATCCAAAGAGCCATAATGTAGAAATCCCCTTCTAGAGTGAGGTTCTCCTTCAACCACTCTAATATGCAGAGCTGCTGCGTATAATTCATAGAGAGTGTGTTTAGGTTCAGTTTTGTAAAGATTAATCCACTCCATGAGTGTTTTGTGAGCCATATGTAAAAACTCATCTCTTGTTGAAGAGTGTTTGTAATCTCCCAAGCTAACTAAAGAGAGTTAGTGTTGGTTTTAGATGGTGTAGAGCCTGCAGAGGCTGAGCAAATAATACTGGGTTTAGAGCCTGAAGAGGCAGCAAAATAATACTTGGAAAAGAGCCTGAAGAGGCTGCACAAGAATACTAGTGGTGAGGTGCACCCAAGAAGTCATTGTATCAATGTTGATTTAGTGGAAAATCCTACAGGTGTAGGTACTAGATGTAGCCCAAGGATTATGAGGGTGAACCAGTATAAAAATCATGTGTGCAATATCTCTTACCCTTTCTCTCTTTAATTTTCTGCACATACTTCTATTGCTTGGTTAGTTATTATTCATACTTTAAACATTTAGCAAGATATGAATTATATTTTGATAAACTCGTCTTTAAACTGATATTTTCACATAAATCACATTCTATTAGTTAAAAAACTGATCTGGAAATTTTCATTACATTATGAAACTAGTTGGTACTCCAAAAGCACATTTCTTGAAAGATGTTCAATGTTCAACATTGAAACTCGGGGTTCAAACTACCAGATTTTGATAAAACCTGTTTTTGAACTAATATTTTCACATAAATTACATCCATATCAGTTAAAATACTGATCTGGAAAGTTTCATTAAATTATGAAACTGTTTGGTGCTTCAGAAGCACATTTCTTGAAATATGTCCATTGTTCAACATTGAACTTGGGGTCCAAACTACCAGATCTTTATAAACATGATTTTAATTCAATCTAACTTGATATTCTAATTGGTTACTACTTAAATATCTGATCTGGAAAGTTTCATCAAGTTTCAAGTTCATTTGACCCTTCAAAAGATTGGTTTAAAGTGACAGATTAATGTATTGCTTCTGCACAACTGCAGAAACTTTATACTATTCTTCTGAACAATTTTTTTCACATAATCTTATTAGTTATTGGTTAAATAACTATTCTGGAAAGTTTTATTAAATACAAAATCATTTAACCCTTCAGAAGATTGGTTTAAAGTGACAAATTCATTGTTTTGCTTCTGCATAACTGCATAAACATTATATTATGCTTCTGAACCTTATTCTGAGTTGCAACTACAATAAATACATTATATGGAAGAATAATTTTGATGATATCAGTCCCTATTATTTTGCCTGCCTTTAAGAAGATAGTTTTAATCTACTTAGTTGACATTATACACTAACCACTATCTTCTAGAAGGAACTTCTGATAGCCAAGGCATTCCTTGAGCAGAGTTCAGTAAGTTGTTCAAAGTACTTGCAGGTTGGAACAAAAGTTTTCAAGGGTCACAATTCAACCCCCCTTCTTGTGACTCTATGATTCACTTCAAGGACCATTGTATATCCCTTGATATCTACAACCAAAGAGTTTTCATCACTTCTATATCCACTTGTAGAATCATAGAATGCCTTCACAAGTCTTGGATAGATTGGTTCTTGGACAATAAGAAAATCACCCCATCCTTGCTTTTGGATAAAGTGATCAGCTCCCCAACCTTCCTTCTTAATCTCGTGCAACCAAAAAATCTTTCCAGGGATAATGTTTTTCCAATCCCATTTGTCATAGAAAATCTGCAGCAAATCTTTGTTTTGAAATAAATTAGAGTCAACCCCTTCTTCCTCTTTAGAAGGATCACTTTCTACTTCTTCTTCATTTTTGGAAGATTCATTTCCTTCTTCTTCCTTTCCTGCTTTTGCGGTTTCCTTAATGCTGACATATTCTCCTTCTTTACTACTGCTATTTGACTCTTCAATTCCGATGGGTTTTCCTTCATCTTTTCCTTCTATACATAGATTTTTTATGAGTCCAACCTTTCTTTTGTCTGACCTTCTAAGGTAAACTCTAGAGGAGGATGCATAGGTTTATCCTTTCTTGGAATGTTGAGGAGATGGAGGTTTTGTAGAGAAAGGGGGAATATCCAAAATTTCAGTTTGAGGAAGCTCCTCAGTTATAGGTATAAGATTGGGGAAGCTTCATGACTGTTGTAAGAGCAGTCATAAATGTTAGGAGAAGTTTTCTTCTTATGGGCTACGGTTTTTATTCTCATTTTTGAAGAGAAGTTAAGCATAGAGAGCTTAGATTGAGAATGGAAACAGAGAGCTAGGACTGACAAAGCTTCAAAATAAAGTGGAGTGGTTATGAGAGATTCATAAATCTTGCTGGTAGTGAGCTTCTAGTGATGGGTACTGTATTTATGCTCTATATTAGCCATTTGAGAAGTTTAGAAGTTAAGAGAGAGAAACAAGTATACAAAGCCTACGCGTGCGCGAGAAAAGAGGATCAACAATTGTTGATGCCAACGGTCAAAAGCAGACTTCCTTAAATGTGCTAATATTATACTTTCTATTTCCTTAAGACAAAAGGTAAGTTTCAGCTGTATGATGTTTTTTGCTTATGACTAGGAAGGTTGGGTCACTCTCATAGTTGGCCATTTCTGATTTAAAAATTCATTTTTATGGATAAATGGATTTTTGGAATTCTCGTATGATAGAGACAGTTCCTAGGATTATGAGAGAGACTTTTTTGGTCAACCAAAAAGAGATTTTGGTTGCGCAGATTCCAGACGAATGAGAACAATGCCATTCCAGAAGGATGATTTTAGCTTCAACAACTTCTGCTGAAAGGCTTTTTAGCTAAAAGGATTATTTGTATAGCTTATTTATCTGAAAGAGATATTTTCAAGAACATATATATCTTTTGGACAGGATGAAATATTCACCTTCTATTCAACTTGATAGGCTCAGATTTCTTCAGAAGATATAACTAATTAGGTCTTCACATATGGAGCCTATCTTTGATGAAATTGAATCTTTCTTTTATAAGTGGTTTAGTGAAGATATCATCTACTTGTAGTTTATTTTCAATAAATTTGAGTTCAATATCATTCTTTTGATACATGACCCCTTATGAAACGATGTTTGATGTCAATGTGTTTTGATCTAAAATGTTGTATAGGATTTTTGGATAAATTAATGGCACTAGTGTTATCACAGAAGATAGGGATTTTGTAGTACCATAATGAATAATATTCTATTTGATGCTTTATCCAAAGGATTTGAGAATAGCAACTTGCAGTTGAGACATATTCAGGGTCTGCAATAGATAATGCAATTGTGGGTTGCTTTCTGCAAGTCCGTGAGATGAGTGATTCTCCTAAGAATTTACATTTACCACTTGTTCTCTTTCTTTCCACTCTATCTCCAGCATAGTCAACATCACAATATTTTATAAGATCAAAACTAGTTCCTTTCTTGAACCAAATACTAAGATCAGTAATACCAACAAGATATCTAAAGATTCTTTTAATTGCAGTTACATGAGATTCTTTAGGAGCAGATTGAAATCTTGCACATAATCCAACAGAAAACATTATATCTGGTCTATTGGTTGTTAAGTACGAGAATGGGATTCTGTAGACTTGTCTCAACAGTACAAGCATGAAGCTCTGCAGAATTTACACAATTCTCTCAAGAAGAACTAACACTACCTTGTTAGTCTTGAGAGTTAAAACAAGTGATTTAGAATAGTAATTACAAAATAAGGGCTCAAGATATGACAATGAAATGAGCATAATCTAATGATTATGAGCCTAATGACACGCTTTTTGAATTTCATAACTATTACAACATAAGAATAATGATATAGAAGAAAGAGGTATTTCTCCAGAAGGTACAAATTGTAATTTTGATGCTCTTTTATTCTTCTTCTGGTCCTGTGTTTACTTAGGTTGACGGGAGGCTCTTATTTATAGCCAAGGTTTGGTCAATATAATCGTTGGGGAGCCTTAAGGACTGGTCAAGCTCTTAGCTGGTCGTGATGGAGTTGTCACTTTCATGTAGCAGCTTTCCTCTCTCATTAGGTTTGACCAAGCTTCCTTCTGCAGAGCTATTCTTCTAGAGTAAGTTCTTCAATTTTGTTTGAACTTGTTTCTTCTGGAGAAGTACGTGAGAAGTGTGGACTATTTTGGGCATTCTTTCACTTCCGATTTAAATGTGTTTTACTTCTGTAATTTTAAAACCGTCCCTTTTGAAATACTATCATCCTTCTGGAGTGTTCTGGGAATATGCCATTCTTCTGAAGCTGTTCAAATAGCTTAGTTATAGTTTCTTTGAACATCCTTAGGACATTTTCCTTAAAGACTATTTTGGTACATCTTTCTGAACAAGAATATTTCTTCTTCAAATGAGTGCAGAAGCTTCTTTCAATGAAGACCTTCTTCTTGACAGAGATAGGTTTAATTGCTGAAATGTTTCTTCTGGACAGATATGAATTTTGGTGTTGAATTGTTCCTTCTGAACAAATTCTTTAAGGATTCATTTGAGCTTTTCTATTCTTTTTTA
Source organism: Sesbania bispinosa (assembly GCA_026901365.1). Lineage (NCBI taxonomy): Eukaryota > Viridiplantae > Streptophyta > Magnoliopsida > Fabales > Fabaceae > Sesbania > Sesbania bispinosa. Next base: position 3,361,184 of record QLOH01000008.1, on the reverse strand, counting down.
AACATTCTCAATTGCAACCATTAATACATAATGATTCAAAATTACATTAAGCTTATTTTGAGAGTTCATCATTATGAAAACATCTAAAGAAGATTCTTGGACCTTACAATAAGATCATCTTGGGTCAATCTGTTTCTTCTGATGCTTCTCTCACACGAAGAATCTCTTATTTTGCCAATCATTACCTGCAAGCTACTTCAGGTCTTAATTGGGTTACTAATAAAAGAGTTTACTCTTATGTGTTGGTTTGTTGGGAATTTCCCCCTCCACAATGGATGAAGTGTAATGTAGATGCTTCTCTGTAGCAAGAAGGCAATCTACTGTGGTGTGGTGGTTGTTTTAGGGATGCCATTGGTAAGTGGGTTTCTGGATTCCTTCATAGACTTGGAAGAGTTTCAATTAACATGGCAGAATTGTGGGTAATTTATATTGCCATGGTTTTGGGTTGCAGTGCAAATATCTCCAAACTCTGGATAAAATCTGATTCTCTTTTGGCAGTGTCCCTAGTAATAAAGGTTGCAGTGTTAATCATCCCTGTCGTCAACTGGTGCACATGATCAGATCTCTTATGAATGGCTATGATCAAATCCTTGTTACCCATGTCTATAGGGAGGCAAGTCATTGTGCATACAATTTGAGGAGTTAAAAAGTTATTGCATGTTGGACTCAGAGTGATATCTATCTAATGCGCGTTCCCAAACTAGAAGCTACTTTGTGTAACATTCATTGAACACATGTCTAGCAAGGAAAAAAAAGAAATGTGAATCCAAACATAATGTTAATTATTAGCCAATGCGAAACCAAATATACATTTTTTTCTTATGTCAAGAATAATTTCCCATCCTTAAATGTTAATTGTGTTATATTGTGTTTATATTAACATCAAAATCGCGTTAAAACAACATTTAATGTGAATGACACTCTCAATAACATCCACGTCAAATATGATTCCAATGTGAATATAAACATATCTTTAATCCCTAAACATTGAACAAGACATTCTGATGTGAATCCAACCAGTTACAAAACAATTGCAGCTGAATCAATGCAAGAGGACAAAGAAATTACAATCATTAAGAAGAGAGTTATTACAAATTGAAGGAGGGAGACAAGCATTATTTCTGCAGGCGGTTACAAATTGAATGGAGGAACCAACAATTCAATTGCTGAGCGGTTATGTTTCTCCTTAGGGGCGGCCAATTCATGGCTGAATTATAAGCCTTTTATTCCTTGTTGGTTGTTATAAATTTGCTTGTAATTGTGCGGCTACATGTGGAGATTGTGGGCTGAACATTGTGGGTATTTTTTATTGTCTAAGTTTAATTTCTATTAGTAGGATTAAATGGGGCTGCATGGGAATTGAATGGAGGGTGTTTTGGGTATTTTTTATGGATATTATTAGGAGTTTATTTTATAACTTTCTGAATGTAAAGAGACATACATTGTGCACATAGGCTGAATGCTTGAAGGCTATATATAGGGCGCATATTTCATGTAAGGCATAACTTGGATTCAGAAAAATATAATTTGAGAGTTTGATTCTCTTGGTGTTCTTGTTAATCAAGAATTGAGTTTTATCAAAGGCCCTTCATCCCTTTGTGTGTATAACTCTTAGGCTTATCTTCCATCCTTAGAAGTGTGACGTCTATCAATTTCCATTCCATTTTCTTCCTCTTTCCATTTTTCTTGTTTTAACAATTTCCCCAAATTTCTAAGTTATGAGCATTCCAACCGAGATAGATCCGTAAAACGAATCCACCCCCTCGGATTCTCGTCAGTTGGTATCAAAGCTTCGGCTCTGGGTTTGGAATGGCGATGGAACTTCACTATACTAGGTGTTCCTTCGAAGGTCATTTGTTCTTGGTTGCAATAGATCAATTCAACTTTAGAAATGTTGTGAGCAGCAGGGTGGTTGAGAAGTTACACCTGCCTACTGCAAATGGACAAGCAACGATTAAAATCTCTATTGGGAAATATGAAGACGAAGTTCTTTGTGATATTGCACCCATGGAGACATGTCATATGCTATTAGGGAGGCTATGGTTGTACAATAAAAGTATAAATCCTGAGAGGCCTTCTATTTCTTTTGTGAATGGTGGACGAAGGATTAAGTTGATATGTCTATCATCCGACGATGTACATGCTGATCGGCTGACATTGAAAATAAAAATAGAAAAAGAACGATGAGAAAAAGAAGCAAGAGAGAGTGAAGAAAAAATGGGAGAAAAAGAAAGAGAAGAAAAACGACGAGAAGAAATAGAAAAAGAACTAGAGAAAAAGAGCAAGGAAATTTTATTTGTTAATGATTTTTCTTCTACTATTTGTGATGTTAATTTACAGGCACAAGAGGATGGGCATATGAATGAAATACATCAACCCGGGCCCATGTTTGAAGAGGAAGCTTGTTGATATTGTTCCTAGTGCTTCATTATGCATCCAGTCCGCTGATGAAAAACAAAGTCTTGAGGATAATGAAACGCAACACATGGAGTTATTTGTTGATACATATAAAAACCTTGTTGCACATTTTCATAAGCATTTTGGGATTGAATCCTATTTGTTTGAAAAAGAAAACCTGCACACTTATTGTTCATTGTGTATTGGTCATCATTATTACTTGCAGGAAGGTGATGGAGTGTTGCCAAGAGATGTGCTACACGGATTGCAACCATTGAAAAGGAACAAATTTGAATTTATTCAAGTTGTATTCGACCTAGGAGGAAGCATCTGAGTTTCTGCAGTAGTTAGTGAATTAAATAAATTAGCAAATAAATAAAGCCTTAAGATTCAGGACAAATTTTCTCAAAGAAGGAGGGTATGATGTGAATCCAACCAGTTACAAAACAATTGCGGCTGAATCAATGCAAGGGGACAAAGAAATTACAACCATCAAGTAGAGAGTTGTTACAAATTGAAGGAGGGAGACAAGCATTATTTCTGCAGGCGGTTACAAATTGAATGGAGCAGCCAACAATTCAATTGCTGAGCGGTTATGTTTCTCCTTAGGGGCGGCCAATTCATGGTTGAATTATAAGCCTTTTATTCCTTGTTGGTTGTTACAAATTTGCTTGTAATTGTGCGGCTACATGTGGAGATTGTGGGCTGAATATTGCTGGTATTTTTTATTGTCCAAGTTTAATTTCTATTAGTAGGATTAAATGGGGCTGCATGGGAATTGAATGGAAGGTGTTTTGGGTAGTTTTTTTATGGATGTTATTAGGAGTTTATTTTGTAACTTTCTGAATGTAAAGAGATATACATTGTGCGCAGAGGCTGAATGCTTGAAGGCTATATGTAGGGAGCATATTTCATGTAAGGCATAACTTGGATTCAGAAAAATATAATTTGAGAGTTTGATTCTCTTGGTGTTCTTGTTAATCAAGAATTGAGTTTTATCAAAGACCCTTCATCACACATCCCTGTGTTTATAATTCTTAGGCTTATCTTCCATCCTTGGAAGTGTGACGTCTATCAATTTCCATTCCATTTTCTTCCTCTTTCCATTTTTCTTGTTTTAACAATTTCCCAAAATTTTGAAGTTATGAGCATTCCAACCTAGATAGATCCGTAAAACGAATCCACCTCTCGGATTCTCGTCATATTCATTTAGTATTAAAAGTGCAAGTATATATTTGATTTGACATTGAAAATTGATCAAACTTAAATTTAAATCTCTCAATATAACTATTTATAGCATTAAAAACATGAGTTATTATGTTCAAATACTAAACCAACAAACATACTTTACCAATGTATTTGTGTTTTTGAAGACTAGAGTATGATTTTTACATTCCCATTCTTACGGCCTAATATTTTCCATTTCTAAATTTTTCATGAACGAATTTAAAGTTTTATTTTTAGACAAAAAAATCATCCATCCCCATTAGGACTAAAACATTTGTCCGAAGGGGAAATCTAGCCCATAAGAGATGATATGGAGTAAGGAGAAGCTAATTTAACTGTCAATAACAGATGCTTGTTGGCTAAGCATACATATCAGTTGGTCACCTTCTTTGCAGTTCCACTGTCTGTCTACTTCACTCCCTCTCACCACTCCACCCAACTCCTCCTTTAACCTCTTTCCTTCCTCCAAATGCAATGAACCAATACTACTCCATTCCCAAACACCCGGAGCTTCTTCCAGTTCCGGTGTTCCCGTGAAAAAACAAAAAAAAAGCCATGCCTTCCTCTTCCCCCAAGTCCTTCTTCTACGCACGCCCCGCCCCTTCACCTTTCTCTTCTCGCAGATCCTTCTTCCTTATCCTCACATGCCTCTTCCTCGGCCTCTCCGGTTTCTTCTATGCAATCACCGGTTTTCTTAGTCCGGTTCGGGATCATCCCTGCCTGAACCGTAACCCCAGATCGGTTCGCGTGCTCTGGGACCACGGCACCGCCACTGGCCGCAATGATGGGGTTCCCGATAGGCATAAAGTCATGGCCTTTGTGGGTATTCAAACTGGGTTTGGATCTGTGGGTAGGCGCCAATCTTTGAGGAAGACTTGGTTTCCTTCGGATCCGAATGGACTCCAACGGTATTTATCTTCTTCCTTTTCCCCCCAATCGAGTTTTTGGTACTCAATTTATGTTGTTTAATCTTGGGTTATTCAGAAAAAATGAATGATTTGCTTCATGTAGCATAAAGTCATGGCCTTTGTGATTGTTTGTTGTAGCATCCATCAGGGTTTGAAGTGTCATGTGGTGTCATGTCTTTACTTTAATGACTATAGAAATGTGATTATTGAATCATCGATAAATGATGTGGTTGCAAAGACCTCCAAACTGCAATGCTGCAGGTGCAATTAGAGTTGCAGATGGCAAGTTAAAACTTAAAACACTGCTCATGAATGATGCTAGGTTGTGTTGAAATTTGGATTCCATTATCTATTTATATGTAGCTAGCAGTGTGCATAAAATGATCAAAGTGCAGTGTGTGATTTGTTCGTGGGTTTGGAATGGATTTGGGATCTGAAAATGATGTAATTTAATGTGCTCATCTTTACTAGTTGCTATTGCTTGCAGCTTGGAAGAAGCCACTGGCTTGGCTTTTAGGTTTGTTATTGGTAGAACGGGTGATAGATCGAAGATGTCTGCGCTTAAGAGGGAAATAGCAGAATATGATGATTTCATTCAATTGGATATTGAAGAGGAGTACAGTAAGCTCCCATACAAAACGTGTGTGCTGAGAATAACTAGACTGCTAGGTTTTATGTCTGTAGTGTGTTGCTAAGCTGAATATTATCATTTTTTACAGGTTGGCTTTCTTCAAAGCTGCTTATGCACTTTATGATGCTGACTTTTATGTCAAAGCTGATGATGACATATATTTAAGGCCAGGTGCCATATCTTTCAAGGCTTTACTTGGTTCAACACGGCAATGACCTTTATTTATGAGATTAATGACTATCCCTTTCATTGAGATTTATGCAATCATTTCCATTTTGTTATCAGATCGTCTTTCGTTGCTTCTGGCAAAAGAGAGATCTCACCCTCAGACTTACATAGGATGCATGAAAAAAGGCCCCGTTTTCACTGATCCAAAACTGAAATGGTTAGTTCTGTTTAGATTAAGTATATTTTATCTCTGAGATTTTAATTTTATCCTATCTTGGCTTAATTTCCCCAACTAACCTTTCAGCTCATCACTTTTTGATGGTGGATAATATTTCCCATTATTAAATTGTTTCTATCATGGTATGGAATAAATATAAGAACTTGCCATCTTGAGTTGATGATGGTCTTGTCTTAGAAACGGAAATATAGAATACTAATATTATATGTTGAATTTACAAATCAATATTTACTAGATTGAGAGATCTGAAAGCAGACGTAAATTTTAATTGACTGTGTCAGCCTGAAATTTCCCTTTTGCTTTTTTATTTATTTAACTAGACTGCTTTGAGAGATCTTATTCTTATTAATTCTATTTATAGTTCTTTCTTTCTATTTTTTGTTGTGAGGACAGACTTTCCTAGAACTCAGCTGGAAAAATCTATGTATTTGAAATTTGCAGAAGGGTGGATACGTTCTAAACTTGAGGCTTAATGGTTCAACTGTAGTTGAATTAAAATAAATATACAACTTTGATTACGATCGTATATAAATAGAATATTATTAAATTATGTGAACTTTAGATTGTGCACATCAGTATATTGATACTTAAATATAAACATATCTGCTAGTGAGATGGAAAATTATCTTCAATTCACTCAGGGGCTGGATTAAGCACTTTAGACCTTTAAGATGCTCCATTGCCAATATTAGATTCTTAGGGCATGTTATGATGGAGGAGAAAGGAGGAAAAGGGAGGGAAATGACATGTTTTTAAGTAAGCCTTCCATATGTTTGGAAGTTTATAATATGAAGGTGAGAAAATGAATGATTATCCTCAAAGGTTCTCTCTCATTCTTTTTTATAAACATTTTGAAGCTGCTCAAATTTTGGAGGATTTTAAACATCCAAACAAATAGGAGGAAAATCATTGTTAATCCTCATTCTTTTCCCTGCTCTTCTCATTTTTTTTCTTTTGATTTCTTCACTTCCCTTATCCTCCAAACATACCCTTAGGGATCGATTGAGGAATGTCCAATTTTTTTGGGACTTAATTTGTTATTTAACTCCCTATTGTTTTTGGGTTTTAAAATGTTATGTAGTGTTCTATCTAGCCTCACCACCACTATAGCGACAATCAAAGGTTTTCCATTCTCATTTATTACTAGTATATTAATTTCTTTGGCTTTTGGAGTAATTGTACTGATAAATCTTGTAGGTATGAACCACTATCTAATTTGCTTGGAAAGGAATATTTTCTTCATGCTTATGGTCCTATATATGCTCTTTCTGCTGACGTTGTATCAAGCTTGGTTGCTCTTAGGAATAACAGGCAAGGTTTTCTTTCTCCACAACTTAATTTCATTGTCACTTGACCTTCAATAGACAGTAGGTTCACAATTAACTCATGTGCATCTATTAGGAATATATCTGTTTTACTGATATTCACTGTAGTAATACTTGATGCTCTACTTGATGTTTAGATGTTGGATTTTTTGTTTGTTTGTGTTAGAATATCTGAAAAATACCTCACCACATCATTATTTTATCATAAAGTATGTTAGAGTATATTATATTTATTTATATTATCTTAAAATCGGTTTCCATATTTCCTTATTTGCATGACTTGTTCAATTTTTCACTTAGGATTAAGAGTCTAGTACAAATATAAATAGGGATTACTGTTTTATCTTTCTTTTTGCAATATAATTTGCGTCAATATCAATATAATTTTATTATTTCTGAATATTCATTTTCCTCCCTGTATAGTTTGCTCTATATCTAAAAGAATAATCATATTACTTCAACATGGTATTAGAGTTGTACCATCATCTATGACTTGTATGGCTCTTTTCTTCTCGTCAGCCATATACAAATTCCAACCACCCTTTCTCTCTTAGGTTCTCTCTTTGTGAGTGGATTTTTCTGTCTACCGCTTCTACGACCTATCTTAAAATCCTTAGATCAGTTCATCACACTGCTGTGTCCTCCTTCCAGTATCCCAAATGGAATTCGGCCACAATTATCCTAGATGCAGTTTGATCTTGACTATCCCAAACGAAATTTGGCACTAGCTATCCCAGATGCAGTTTAGCCTTGGCTATCCTAGATGCAGTCTGGCCTTGGTTGTCCCAAATGCAGTCTGGCCATGTCTTTTGTCGCAGATGAAATTTGACCCTGACTTTTGTCCAGATGAAGTTTGACCCCAGATTTTCTCTCGCATGAAGTTTGGTCCTGAATGTCTGAAATTGGTTTATCCTCTTCTCTATTCCCAAACCATCTGGTGTTAGTCACATTGTTCTCCTTTCAATTTTCATCAACGATATCTGGTGACCTACTCCTGACTGTTTACCAATGAATTATACAATTATGTATTAGTGATGAATTAGTTATCATTCATACCAGCCTCCCATTGTGAGTCATATAAATGGAGATTTCTTCTATCTCTAATGAATCATGTCAGCAATGAACTCTTCTGTTTGTAATGCACACCAGCATTAGTTTTACTCTCAATTTTTTGGGTCCCCTAAGTTCTCCTGTTTTGAAACTTCCACACGTTCTTGATGATTTGGAGAAGGTTTTAGTTCTTTCCGTGTATAATTTGCTTGTCAGGAAGTGTCCACTTATGATCATTCCAATGAAGTCTCTTCTTCCTTGGTCATGCAACATTCCAATCAGCTATTCAGGTTGATGATTATTTCAGCCATTTTGCTGAGTCGTCTTTGTAGCAATGCTTATCTCTTTGACATCTCCAACATCCTTTATTTGCCTTTCCAGTCATGTTTTCAGGAGCTCATATTATATTTTTCTTTTTCAAGAGGGTTCACTTTAAACAAGCTTAAAGCTTAGTAAACTTGAGCTTGAAGGGGAGTGTTAGAATATCTAAAAACATTCTCACCACACCATTATTTTATTATAAAATATGTTAGAGTATCTTAGATTATCTCTTAGAATCGGTTTCCATATTTCTTTATTTTCATGATTTGTTTTACGATTAAGAATCTAGTATAAGTATAAGTAGGATTAGTGTTTTATTTTTTGAAACATGTCATTCATATTGATGTAAATATAATTTTATTATTTGTGTGTTCATTTTCCTCAATAAATCATTTGTTCTTATTTAATAAAAAAAAAAGGAGAGATTTGATGTAATGATATGACCTTTGTGCTGCATATCTGCTTTTCCTCTTGTCACAAGGCATGAAGATCATGATGGATAAACATGATGATATGGACCTTGACATGTTCAGTCCCCACCCCTTCTGTATTCCTTTCATTTTGAATGTAATGTTTGCATCCTTTTTACTTTTTAAATCACAGTTTCCGGATGTTCAGCAATGAGGATGTCACCATTGGTGCTTGGATGCTTGCAATGAATGTCAACCATGAGAATAATCACGAACTTTGTGCTCCAGAGTGTACATCCACATCAATTGCTGTGTGGGATATTCCAAAGTGTTCAGGTTGGTATTTCTTCTTGCACAAAATGTTATAGTATTAGAATTTAGGAGTTTTTATGATAATATTCCCTTGGATATTCAGAAAATTGCATGAATATCATTATTCATTGCAGTTGAGGGCCCCTTCATTATTCTTGAGTAATTTGGGCTATGTATGGATAGTTTTTGTTTCAAGCTTCTCAATGTTAACTTGTATATTTCTGTCCCATCATGGTGCATATTTTCCTTAAAAGAGTGATATTTGAGAGTAAAAGGAATTGACTGTCAAGTTTGCAATCATCAAAGTAAAAGGTTACATGCCTATTAGTCCCTAAACTAAAGAAACACGAATAAATGTCCTCAACCATGCTTCTATCAATCACATTAGTACTCAAACTATGCTTTTCTTGGTCATGTGAGTCCTCCATCAGGGACTAACGTATCTGACAGAAAATAGGTTGAGACCGTTTATTCATGTTTCTTTAGTGTAGGAATTGATATGAAAAAATTGCTGAAGTTAAGGATGAAAATGAGGATTTACTCTTAGGTGTAGATTATGCATTGATGTGTAAGGTTTAAGAATGGTCCTATCCTACATGTTTGAGGATTGAATATTATCTGTTTTATTAAAAGGGAAGTTGTATTTGGTGAGCTCTTTTATTAGAGTTATTTTGTATCATTAGATCCTTAGTCAGCTTTTTTAATGATTTTTGGTCAAAGATATAAATGTAGTGTAAATCGAAGCAAATGTTTTTCTTAATGATCTGGTTATTGTTCACCTACAGGCCTCTGTAATCCAGAAAAGAGAATGTTGGAACTCCATCAAATGGACAGCTGCACTCAGAGTCCAACTGTTGAATCTGATGAATAGTATTTGGCCTTAAATTTATGAGGCGAAATAAGCTACAAAGGTACTGGAGGAATTGCTTGCTCTTGTTATGTTTTACTGCCACCAGCTGCTACCATTGCAAATTGCAATCCCTTTCTATCCATTGATCTTTCTCTTTCTAATTCACATTGAACACTTGTATTTCCACACCCCATTCTCTTACATATCTTTTTTCATCTCCATTCCTCTTATTTTTTCTCATCACATCCTTTACTTCTCTCTCTTTCCTTCCTATTCATAGAGGTGTGAAACAATTTTTCAATTCAAGTTTTTTCCACCAGAAGACACTTTGATGTGTTTTCTTTTCTTTTCTTTGTTTGCTCTTTTCTCCCATTCATTTTTTCCCCCTGTATTCTCTACCCTTCATTTCCAACTATCTTTAGGGAGGAAGGCTTCATATAGAGCATAAGAAAATAGATAGACTTTCCGGATGATGATATCATTTAACTATACTAATTTCATGTTTTTTTAATGTCATTCTTTTTTAGACTGTATGTACTAGTAACCTGTGTCATTCTTTTGAAGAAATAGAGCATTAGCCTTTGGGTTCGTGGATTCATGGTCAATTCAACGATGGGAATTAAAATTAAACTTGAAATACAAAAATCAATTGGACCTCTTTCTTGAAATACAAAAAGATATTTTGAAAGAGAGAAACATTTTACATCAATCACCCAAAAAAAGAAGGTAAAACAAAACTGCATCAACTATAACATGTATCTTTATAACAATTTTTTTTCCTTTTATATTCTTTAACTCCAGCGTTATTGTTAAGCTTCATTCTAGGATGCATGTGTTGTAATATCAGCTAGAGATGGACTCAAGCATATTCCGATATTACAGAAATTAGGAAAACTTGAGGTGTTCTTGGGCTCACCCTTCCCCTATTCTACAACATTTTTTTTTCCTTTTTAAGAAAAAAAGATCAGAGTGTTATGGCTCGTTTGTTTAAAATTAAAAAGTGATTCTTAGATGGTACAAAAAAGTGATTTAATTTTTAGAGATTTTTATAAAAAAAAATCAGAAGTTTATTTGTCTTTGGTTATAATGATAAAAAATGCTTTGTTTAACATTCTCTCTTCTATTATAATTAGATTTTCTGATTATTTATAGATTCTGATTATTTATAAAATCTTAAACAAACCGACTAAAAGTTTTAAAAGTGATTATTTTTTAAAAAATTTCTAAAAGTAATCCAAACAAATGCACTCTTAATTTTGTTTTAATTTCAGTAAAATATAGTTCTAAAGCGGAAACATGTTAGTATCATTCTGTATAATTCAAAAGGGATTTTGCATGATTTGGACTTCAATTATTTCATCAAAAGAAGTATGGTGTAAATAAGCACGGAAATTGTGACAAACAGTTAAAACAGCAAATGCCTTTAAACTGTTATGTATATTTTCTTTTATTGAACTCCAATCCCTCACTCTCAAGCAAAACAATGCAGTTCAACTTACCATGTTACTCTGATAAAACATTTGCGGTGGATCTTCAACGTATATGCTATTCCATTATTTTGTATTCCATGTTACATCATAGGTCACTTTCTCATTTTTCCTATTTTTTTTCTCTCTTCTATAAAAACAAATTTTGATTCCAATTTATGCGCATATTATAATACAGTTTTACAACCATCACTTTCTTTTCTGATTAAATGAATTTGCATCAATCATTACGTTTTAAGAAACTAGCCTAATTGCTATTCCCCATCGATCAATACAGAAACATCCCTACAATAATTTTTGTTTAGTATAAGTTGGAGCCATTAGGAAAAATGATAGGAACTTGTTGTTGGGTTTGCGAATGTTACTAACCCATCCAAGTCTGAAAAGGTAAGAACCAAATAAGAAGTGGCAAATAACATTAATTAATGAATGAATATTATTGGCAGAAAGAATGGTTGTACCTAAAGTAAAAGGAATTGGACCCCATCATATGTTGGTGGAGATCTGAACTTGAAAATTATTAATTTTTTATATTCTTTTTCACAATAAAAAGGGGGTTGTCGCCTTTCGTTCAAGTCAAGCTTCTTAATATCTATTCTTTTTTTATTTTTAATGTTAAAAGCATCTTATTTGGGTATCATTCAATCTCATCCAATGAAGGGTGGTGTGAGAGTTTCAGAGTACTTCCCAAGAATCGTAATTAGTGGTGGCAATATGGGCCTTCAATGATGGACCCATTATTGGCCCATCAAAAGTCAATCATGCTGGGCCATTGTCCTATTTCTGGAAAGCTTTTCAACGAATCAGGGTACAGAGGGACCCATGTGGCCCATGAAACCTCTACTTTTTCTGTTCTAATAGGTAAATACAAAGGGTGAACTTGCCTCCTGATGAGCTGACACATTTGCCACTTTTCTACTCTTAAACCTATGGCTTGTGGATGCCAACAATCAAATATTTAATTTGAAATATGAGAGGAGTACTGGAGTAATGTTGTTCACATAATTGTTTACGTAAAATTAAAAAGTCATATTTATCTGATTTGACAAATTTCAGGCACTGATCCCTTAGAATAAATAATTCCATGTTCACAAATTTTTTTTTTCCAATTATGCACAAATTATTGATATGCTTGTATAGATCACAGGAATTTGGTAAAAAAGAAAAAGAAAAAGCAAATAAAACCATTTGAACTTGCCTCAGAATCATATATATGCACAATAATTTGTAAGAATAAATAAATAACTATAAAATTTTTAAGAATATACATTCATTCACATACAAAGAGTTTAATTTAACAACAATGATTAGTCGCAGTGGAAGTATATTGTGATCTCAAACACATTTTACCTATAAGGTCAAATTTGAATAGGGAGTCGCCGATTAAATCCATAACTATGCTTATGCAGATTCCCGGTCAAAGACAACAAAAATATAAAAGAGTTTAATTTATGCCATTTAGGCATAACTCAAACAAGGAAGTGAGATTAAGGTTCAGTTCATAACTTGACTTTCTAAATTTAGAGAAGCGTTTTACTCTTAGAGAGAGATACGTTACTTTATCCAAATTAAAACCACAAAGCAAATAGTATCATTAAAATACTTGGAGAGATTTAGATAGGAAGGAAGGGAGAGAGAAAGAGAGAGGTGTTGTTACTTTATCCAAATTAAAACCACAAAAGAAACAATACTATTAACATATTTGGAGGGATTCTGGATGGGAAGAGAGGGATTTTAGAAGGGTTGTCATGTTTGGTTTAATTTTATAGGAGGGAGGAGAAAAGTGGGCCAAAAATGGTCAAAATTTCTCTTGATAACATTTTGTTTCCTCTACAAAAGTGGGGATTTGGGGGGAGGTGATGAGATTTAAAATAAATCAATCAAAATTACCTAAATATTTCTGCATTTATATTAATAAATTCAGATGACATAAAAGTATAAAAGTAAATTAATTTTATTTTCCATCCCCTTTCTTTCTTTATGAATCAAAGAAAAAAAATCTCTCCATCCATCCTCAAACAAAATAAAATAAAATATTATCTCTTCCCCTCCCATCAATTAAACCAATATGACCTAACAACAACAACATCTTTGACAACCTTCTAAAAAACAATTTATGGAGTAAATTTTTTTATTACTCTTGTCAATTTAAAATTAAGAGGGTAAAACACAAAGAGGAAAGGGGATAATCAATGATATCATGATTACGTTAATCATTACAGTGTTCTGTGATTATAGTGTTAATTGCAATCGTATTTATATAGTGGTTTGAGGGGCCTAATGATATAGACTGTTTGATTGATTCAGACGGCTCTACAAGCAACAGCCTAAACTTTGAAGAAATGGGATTTGTCACCAAGAAGGAACAATCATTATGACATACATTAGGTTTGAAAATAAGGAGAGAGACTCAAGATCAATAATTCCATACGCTTGTAAATATGCTTGAGATTAACTATATTTTTTATTTTTCATCGTATTGCTTGTCCCTACAAAACAGTCACCTGAGGTTGGAGATTGGTATTGGAGGACTCTATGCTGTCAGGTATATTTTCTAAGTTGATATTAATTGGTTGTAGGTAAGGTTTTTTTATACAAATTTAATGTTTATTTGTATTAACAAAACTTATTAAAAATTATTTTTTAAATAAGAAATAAATCACCAATCTGTTTGTTTCAATACAAGATACAAGATATATATTTGGTGGTAATATAGCAAATCACAAAGCTATAAGACCATTACACAAACACATAGTTGATATTATTGTCTACTTATATTTATCTTTCATAATATGTTGTTCTAATATATTTGTCCACGTCTATTAGAATTAAGGGTGTATGTGAATTCGATTGGATTAATTTTAAAGAGAAAATTTATTTGACTCAATCCATTTGATTTTCTTATTTTATCATTTGAGCCAATTCGTTTAAAATATAAATGACATCCAATCCAATTCAACTAAGGCAATTTAGATTGAATCAATTTTTCATTTTTAGTCTTAGTTTTTTTTTTTTCTTTAAGAATGTATTAAATAAATCTTAAAATATATGATAAATATAATAAAAAGTAATTCAAAGTATCAAATATCTCACTCATGAGTCATAACATATATAATTAATATCCATAAAACTATTCAAATCCATATTATAAATGTATGCAATTTTATTTATTTAATTTATTATTTAACTCAAATTAACAAAAAATTATACTCCAATTATTCACATAAAAATAATTTTAGTTTTTTATATTTTTTTAATAGATTGAATTTTATTTAAAAAAAAATGGTGTACAGAAGGGGAGAAGTACAAGCTAACGGAAGTGGCATGTGTTGTAATCGTCGGCAACCATTGTGAAGCAGCTACTGTCAAGTTTTGATGAAAATGCTTCTGCCAAGCATTTATTTATTAGAAAATAAGAGAGAGTGTCAAATTCAAGGTTTTAACCAATGTTAGACTAAATAAAAAAGTTTAATTATAGGGTGTATCCTTTAAGTTTGGATCCACCATAGATCACTAACATTTTTTACTAAAAAAAATAATTTTAATTTTATAATATGTATTAATAAATTTTTTAATATTAAATTTATACTATTTATAGTAAAAGCCTACCGTGGACCCAAACTCAAAGGGTCCACCCTATAATTACCCAAATAAAAAAGGTCGACGATATGTTATGACGATCATTGAACTAGCATAGACTCTTTGTGACGGTTAGACCGACGCTACATAGCGTCACTCATAAAATTTCATCGCTATTACTTTAACGATGAAGCTTTTAGCGACGACTGGTGGGCCATTGCTAATTATGAAATAGTGACAATTTTTTCCCTGTAGCAACGTGTTAGTTCTATTTTTTTATAATTAAAATTTTAGAATGAGAAACGCTATCATAGTTCAAAACAGGAAAAGTATGAGAAAATGAAGGAGATGAAATAGGAAAGAGAGAATTCTCATTGAATGATCATTATTAATACAGAGAAGCTAATATAGTGTTGTTTATATAGAAAGGAAAAGCGGGAAAATTGTTAATTCTATTGCTAATATAGGTAGGACGGTAAACTAATTAACTAACTCAACTAACTAGTATCAATAGAAAGCAAAGCTAGAAGTAAGCGATGTGGGACTTCTTAACATCTCCCTTCAAGCTAGAGACTGAAAAATATTCAAAACTCCTAGTTGAGACAACAAATTATTGAATGTCTTTGGCAAGAGAGCTTTGGTGAAAAGATCCGCCAGCTGATCATGAGTGGAAATGGGAAGTGTTAGAATTAGTCACGTGTTATTTTTACTTAGTAACAGCTAAATAATAATTAGCTGTCAATCCCTAATTAGTTGCTAATTAGGATTGAAGTAAATCATAGAGTCACAAGAAGGGGGGTTGAATTGTGACCCTTGAAAACTTTTGGTCCAACCAGCAAGTACTTTGAAAAACTTACTGATCTTTGCTCAAGGAATGTCTTGGCTATCAGAAGTTGCTTCTAGAAGATAATGGTTAGTGTATAATGCCAACTAAATAGATTCAAACTATCTTCTAAAAAGAAAGCAAAATCATAGGGACTGATATCATCAAATTTTTTTCTTCCATATAATGTATATAATGTAGTTACAAGTCAGAATAAGGTTCAGAAGAATAATATAATGTTTATGTAGTTATGTAGAAGCAAAACAATGAATCTATCACTTTAAACCTTTCTTCTGAAGGGTCAAATGATTTTGTATTTTAATAAATGCACATCCATGATATGAGAGATTAACCAATAAATTGGCATTCACCATTTGTGCCTTTTCTCTCAATCCTAACTCCAAAAAAATCAACATCATAGAATCCTACAAGATCAAAGCTTGTTCCTTTCTTGTACCAAAGGCCAAGATTAGTAGCTCAAATAAGGAATCTAAATATTCACTTTACATATATGATACCAAATTCTTTTAGGAGAAGATAAAAACCTTGCACAAAATCCAATTGAAAATGCAATAGCTTGCTTACTTGCTTTTTAAATATAATAAGGAAGCAATCATACCTCTGTATTCATTTTCAGAAACAAACTTACCATATTCATCTTTATCATGCAAAGTGGATCAATGCATTGGAGTGTCCATTGGCTTAGCTCCATCCATTTTGAATTTTATGAGCAGATCCTTTATGCAATTCTCTTGATGAATGGAGATTTCATCATCTTCTTGCTTTCTTTGTTTGTTTTTTTACCTTTCTCATCCATCTTGTTTTTGAAAACTCATCTTGTTTCAACGATAGATTGATTTCGAGAAGGGGGAACTAGTGTCCACACTTTGCTCTTTTCAAAGTTTTCAAGTTCTTCTTCTAATGCATCTCCAATGATTTGATCATAAGGGTGAGCATTGACTTTAGTTTCCAGCTCCTATGTGTTTCTGATCCTTCTTCCGATCAACTTCTGATCCTTCTTCTGATGCTTCTAATCCTTCTTCTAATCATCTTCTAATTTATGACTTCTGCTTCTGAAGTCAGATTTATTCTTCTGGTTTAGATTTGGTTTTTCTACTTCACCTTCTAAACCTGTAGTTCTTTCTTTCTCAAGAGAAGCATTAGATTCAATGAAAAATAACATGCATACTTTCCTCACTCAGTTTGATTTCTATAGGCTTTTGAAGTTAGAGAATATCCAAGATAGATAGCCCTATTTGAATCAAACTTACCAATATAACATTCACATACAAATGTATGCAAGTATGTTTAGTTTTCTAGAATTCCACAATTTATATAAAGTCTTGTTTCACATGCTTCTAATAGTGACTATATTCAAGTATAGCATGAAATGCATGCAACTTTTGCCCAAAAATACTTTTAACACTAGAATCATTTAAAATGGTTCTAGCCATTTCTTGTAGTGTCATATTCTTTCTTTTCACAACTCCATTATGGTATGTAGTTTTAAGGCATGAAAAGCTGTGAAAAATGACATTCTCATCATAGAAGGCTTTGAATAAGGAGTCCTCAAACTCCCCTTCATGATCACAGCTTACAGAAGCAATATTGGATCTTTTTTTTAGTTTGGACATTCTTGCAGAAGCTTCTAAAAGACTCATCCTTTGTGGTTAAGAATAAAACGTATTAGAGTCTTAAGAAGTTTCTCAAAGTCCAATCTCTAAAGCACTTTTGAACAAAGAGATGATAATTTATCCCAATAAAAAAATCATACAAACATTTTAAGGCAACAAAAATCATCTCATTTGGATTAGTACATCCAAAGATATTCTAATTCCAAGTTACTGCATTAGATCAGAAAAGTATCATTGACTTGTATACTTCAAACTGCATCTGTGAATCATTTTCAATTCACACAAAAATGAGATTTCACCATAATATACTAGATATCTCAAGCTTTCTAACAAGACAAAGATCATGCAATTTGGATTTTCCTATCCCAAGATGTGATGCATTTAAGTTGACTGATTTGTCACAAAGTGCAGAATGGGACAGTTCTGGTTTTTATGCACTGATACAAATCCAAGCAACCAAAAATTTAGATACTTAATGGAATTAAACTATTATGTATTATCTTTCAAACCCAACTGGTTTCACTTGAAAAAGATTTCTCTAGCTCCAGTTATAAACATCCAAAAATAGTAGGCTCAAATATGATCATAGAACAAAACAGCCTACTTTAATGACTTACTGGGAATTATTTAGATGTTTAAAAATTCTGAATCTTTCTAGTATAATATTAATATGAATCAGTTTTCCAATGAAATTGGTTTCACTCAAATATCATTCTTGTAGCTCAAGTTATGATCTGATGAAGTGGACTGCTTTATGTTAGAATTTATAGCAGAACAGCTATATTCACGAATTTACTGGGACTCTTGTAGTTGTGATAAAATTCTCAAATTTTCCAGTTTAATACTAACATGAATAAGCTTTCAAATAAAATTGGTTTCATTGAAAAAGCATTCCTGTAGCTCAAGTTATGATCTGTTGAAGTGTACTAGTTTATATCAGAACTTATGACAGAACAACTGTATTCAAAATTTCACTGGGACTTTTGTAATTGAGACAAAATTCTCAAATTTTCCAGTTTGATACTACCATCAATAATCTTTCAAACAAAATTGGTTTCACCTAAAACATACTTTTGTAGGTCAAGTTATGCTCATTTAAAGGTAGCTATATCAGAATTTTAAACTAGCAGTACTATAGCACATTACTTTTGATCTTCTAATAATTTTCCTTTTATGTTCAAGACTAATTAAGTGATTAGAATAGAATGTCCATATAAATTTCAATCAATGATGATCATTCAATAATCAAGCACACAAGACCTTAGCATAAACCTATGAGGAATGTGCTTAAAATTCATTGACTCTATGAAATGAATATGCATTGGGGATAGAAATCATTGATACCTTGATCTTGGTCAATTGAACAGTACTTTTTCTTACCCATTGCTTCTTTCTATAAGTCATGAACCTTTGAGATTTCACACCAAGCATTTGAGAAGCATTGGCTAGAGTCATGTTCCTTCTTTGTATGGAACATTTTCATTTAAGCCTTGGAAGGTATTTTCCTTTGGCCAATGGTTCTATCTTCTTGAGAATTTTTCTGCATAACAAAATTGCTAAGGAGGCATTTTGGTACCCATCTCATTTTGGGTCCTTGAGTGTTAGTGGTTGAATTCTTAAAAGATTTAACAACCCATACCATTGTATCTCTCATATAAATAGTTCTTCTAAAATTGCTCAAATAAGAGAGATGACCATGATGTAGATAATGAGACCGGATGATGGTTTGATCTTTTAAATATCATTATGAAAAACATGAACTTGGTATTGTGATAAGATTCTTAAATCTGTTTGCCACAACCTTTACTTAGTTTTCCATGTAAAATAGCATTCTTTCCATTATTGACAAACATGGAGTAAGAGCAAGTAGATACTTCAATTTTGGCAAATGCTGAAAATAAGTTTTCAACTTCATTTTCAATATTAACATGATTTTTGAAGATAGTTGAGATTTCACAATTTGCAAGTATATCTTCTTCAAGAAAATCATATTCAATCTTCAAAGTTTCAATTTGAAGTTCAATAAAGAATATCCTTTTTAAGCATTCCATATTTTTATTTTCAAAGTTTATCAAACCATCATTCAACCCATCATAAGCAAAATCTATTTCATCATAGGGAGGACAATGTTTAAGTTTAGCAGTACATACCTTAAGGTCCTTTTGAGCCACATGTAGAGTTGTATCAATTTCTAGCATCATTGGCTCCTTCTTGAAGTTGTTCATTTTTTCAATATTCTGCATCAACACTTTTGGAGTATGCTTCTTGGTTGGCTATTACTTCTTCCTGAATCTTTTCCTCTCACACGGTTAAGTGTGCTCAACCCATAGAGGTTGAGCTCTGATACCAATTGAAGTAAATCATAGAGTCACAAGAAGGGGGGTTGAATTGTGACCCTTGAAAACTATTGGTCCAACCTACAAGTACTTTGAAAAACTTACTGATCTTTGCTCAAGGAATGTCTTGGCTATCAGAAGTTGCTTCTAGAATATAGTGGTTAGTGTATAATGCCAACTAAGTAGATTCAAACTATCTTCTTAAAAGCAAGCAAAATCATAGGGACTGATATCATCAAATTTTATTCTTCCATATAATGTATATAATGTAGTTACAACTCAGAATAAGGTTCAGAAGAATAATATAATGTTTATGTAGTTATGCAGAAGCAAAACAATGAATCTGTCACTTTAAACCTTTCTTCTGGACGGTCAAATGATTTTGTATTTTAATAAAATTTTCCAGAATAGTTATTTATCCAATAACTAATAAGTTTATATGAGAAAAACTGTTCAGAAGAAAGTTTATATCAATATGATATTTTAAAATCAAGTTACACAATGAAATCTGATATATGTTTCTTCTAAAGCATCAAATGAACTTGAAACTTGATGAAACTTTCCAGATCAGATATTTAAGTAGTACACAATTAGAATATCAAGTTAGATCTGATTAAAAACAAGTTTATAAAGATCTGGTAGTTTGAACCCTAAGTTTCAATGTTGAACAATGGACAAATTTCAAGAAATGTGCTTTTGAAGCACCAAACAGTTTCATAATTTAATGAAACTTTCCAGATCAGTATTTGAACTGATATGGATGTGATTTATATGAAAATATTAGTTCAAAAATAGGTTTATCAAAATCTGGTAGTTTGAACCCCAAGTTCCAATGTTGAACAATGAACATCTTTCAAGAAATGTGCTTTTGGAGCACCAAACAGTTTCATAATTTAATGAAACTTTCCAGATTAGTATTTTAACTGATATGGATTTGATTTATGTGAAAATATCATTTTAAAAACAAGTTTATCAAAATATGGTTTACAACTTGCTAAATGTTCAAAGTATGAACAATAACTAACCAAGAAATATATGTATGTGCAGAAAATTAAAGAGAGTAAGGGTAAGAAACATTACACAGATGATTTTTATACTGGTTCACCTTCACAATACTTGGGCTACATCCAGTACCTACCTCAGTAGGATTTTCCACTAATCAATCATGATTACAAGGTATTCTTTGCTCCCACAGCCTCCTCAAGCTCTTTTCCAAGTATTATTTTGCAGCCTCTTCAGGATCCTTACAAGTATTATTTTGCAGCCTCTTCAGGCTCTAAAACAGCATTCCTTGCTCAGCCTTTGCAAGCTCTACACATTCTCAAACCAACACCAACTCTCTCTAGTTAGCTTGGGAGATCACAAACATTCTTCAACAAGAGATGGTTTTTTTACATATGGCTCACAAAACACTCATGGAGTGGATTAATCTTTACAAAACTGAACCTAAACACCCTCTCTAAGTATTATGCACAGTAGCTCTGCATATTGGAGTGGTTGAAGGAGAACCTCACTCTAGAAGGGGATTTCTACTTTAATATGGCTTTTTAGATTTCTTCCCTTTGTTCTCCTTGATTTTGCCCAGCTGAATGGGGATTTATTTATAGAATTTTGGGGATCAAAATAGCCGTTGGAGTTGCTTGGAGAGGTGGTCAAACTCTTAGCTGGCCATATAGGAGTTGGCACTTTCATGTGACAGCTTTTCTCTTTCTTTAGCTTTGACCAGTCAATCCTTCTGAAGTGTATCTTCGGCAGCCAATAATTTTATTCTATCTGAGCTTCCTTTTTTTGGAGTAGTTAGTAAGACATGCAAGAATACTGGGAATTTTCTCATTTTTAGCAAAAGATGTCTTAAACTCCTTTAAATTGAAATTGCAGCAAGTTCTATCAATTTCTTTCTTCTGGAGGTGTGCAGAAATTATTTTTTTTCTTCTGGAAGTGTGCATAATACTATTTTTTCTTTTGGAAGTGTGCATAATTTTGTTTCTTCTACAAAATTTCTGTTTCTTCTTCTAAAAGAGTGAAAAATTTTGTTTCTTCTTCAAATATGCTTGTAAAGCTTCCAATCTTTTATCCTTGCTTTATTTGCATTGTGAGAGAAGTAATTATGCTTATGGAAGCTCCTTTGAGTGTTCTTTAACTTGAAATATTCAAGGATAATATCTTGAGGAGTGTGGGAACTTGTTCAATGCTTCTAAAGATACTTTGAACATGTTTGCAACTTGAAATAAGAATTTGATGCTTCTGCAGAAACTGTAAGTTTTGCTTCTAAGGACAAAACCGTGTTTCTAGTGATATTGATCTTCTCCAATTGCTTTGTTTGCATCAACAACACTTGGAATGACTATGCTTGAATTGCTTAAGTGATCTTTCACATTCAGAAGGTGTAAGGTTTCATGAAAAGCTCATTCTCATGCTTCTAGTGGTCTTGAATGATCCTTCCAAAGCTTCAACTTTTCTTCTGAAGCTTGATACAACTCAGTTTAATACTCATGGGATCTTAGATGAACTGTCTTGACCTTCTTGAAGCTAAGAAGCTACTTCTTGAACTTGTTTCATCACTTCTGATGTTAAATGATGTTTTTGATCTTTGCACCTTCCTTCTGTAACTTTTCGTGTATTCTTTCAAGCATTCTCAAGTGCAAACATTAGTACCAAAGTATTCAGAACACTTAGAATATTGTTGTGAAAGTTTGTTGTCATTAAAACCTTTGCTCAAAAGGGTCTTGGACCTTAAAAGGATTAGATTTAGCAATCATGTTCTTATGTATTTATTGCATACATATTATAAATACAACACGTGTGTTGTGTGGTCTGAGTAAGACACACAGAAACACACAGAAATTTCAAATTCAACAGGAAGTGAACTCATTAAACTAGCCTACAGCTTGGTACGGACTAGTTGACAATCAATTTCTAAGTGTTTTTGTACGTTCATGAAACACTGGATTTTGGGCAATATGCAAGGCACTTTGATTGCCAAAAAACATAATAGGGGGTTGGAGCAAGTGATGTGTAGCTCATTGAGTAAATATTGAAGCCATTGAAGCTCACATGTTGCAGCTCCTAAGGCACGATACTCGGCTTCAGCAGAGGAACGAGCCACAGTAACTTGCTTCTTAGATTTCCAGCTTACTAAAGCATATCCAATAAAAAACAATAGCCTATAATTGATCTTCTGGTGTCAACACAGCCACCCCAATTTGCATCAGAGGAGCCACAAATCTGAAGAAAGGTTTTTCTGGGAAAGAACAGACTAAGTCCAGGTGACTTCTTCAGATATCTAAGTATACGTAAAGCAGCATAATGATGTTTTTGAGTTGGTGAATTCATGAACTGGCTTATTTGTTGAGTGGAAAAACTTATGTCTGGTTTGGTTGAGGTAAGATAGAGCAACCTTTCTACCAATCTTCTGTAAGATGAGACATCAGAAAATGAATTGCCATTGTCTTGATGAAGTTTGGCTGCTGAATCAAGGGGTGTAGAGGCTGGTTTACAATTTGTCAAAGAGCAATCTGCAAGGAGATCTAAGCAATACTTCCTTTGAGATAGAGAGATTCGATAAGATGAATGAGCTACTTAAAAACCAAGAAAGTACTTCAGCAAGCCAAGATCCTTAATGCCAAATTGTGCATTCAATTGTTGTTTGGTGGAAGAAAACGCAGTGAGATTATTACCAAACAAAAGCATGTCATCTACATACACCAATAAACCAGTGAATGAAGTGGTATGGAATTTGAGAAATAAAGTATGATCTGTTGTAGCTTGATAATAACCCAGATGTAGAAGGAAAAGAGAGTTTTTCAAACCACTATTTGTCGGCCTGCTTAAGCCCATAAAGTGATTTGTTGAGCTTACAAACCTTATTGGAACTTACTGAACTCATTCCTTAAGGAACCACCATGTAAATATCTTCTTTCGAATCTCCATGAAGAAAAGCATTATTGACATCCAATTGGTGAAGATGCCAATTATGAAATGAAGCTAGAGATAGGATGAATCGAATGGTGGTAATCTTTGCAACAGGAGAACAAATGTCTAAGTAGTCCAATCCCTCTATGTGATTATATCCCTTGGCAACTAGTCTCTCTTTGTATCTCTTTATGTTGCCGTCAGATCTCCTTTTAATCTTGTATACCCATTTATTGCCAATAGGGATTATCCCTGGTGGTAAATCTGTCAAAGACCAGGTGCCATTAAGTTCAAGAGCTTCTATTTCAGTTTCCATGGCCTTTTTCCAACAATCAAATTTGCTGGCTTCAGAAAAACTGTCAGGTTCTTGCTGTGAACTTAAAGAAGAACTGAATACAGCATGTGAGGGAGAGAGATGTGAAAAGGTAACAAAAGAGTCAATGGGATAGAGTTTACCATGATTGGCCTGCTGAATGGAAGATGAGTTGCACATATAATCATTGAGGTATTTTGGTTGATTTTCTGAGGGTAGGAGGAATATATGGATTGGATGGTTATGTGTGGATAGGTGAATTTGTTGGACTGTCAGCGGGATTATTTGGAGTGTTTTCTGTGAAATGTGGATATGGTTAAGGTGTGGGTTGTGCATAATGTAGGTTGTGGGATGGAGGAAATGTGATCTATGCTATTTGGGATAGGAATACATGTATATGGTGGATTGAAACCTGCATTTATAGCATTTACAACAAAGGGAAAAATACATTCTTCAAACCAAACATTTCTAGAAAGAGTTAGTTGCTTTGTATCCAAATTATAAACTAGAAAACCTTTAGTACCAGGTTTGTATCCTACAAAATTGACTTAACAGATCTAGGATCAAACTTGGTTCTATGTGAAGTAAGAGAAGAAATATAACAAAGACAACAAAAAACTTTGAGATGTGAAAGATCAGGTCTGGTCCTATAAAGAACTTCATAAGGTGATTTAGAACCAAGAAGAGGAGTAAGAATTCTATTTATCAAATGCACTGCATGAGCAGTGGCTAAACCCCAAAAGGTTTTGGGCATGTTGGCTTGAAAGAGTAAGGCTCTAGCCATATTTAATATTTGTTTGTGCCTTCTTTCCACTCTCCCATTTTGTTGGGGAGTTTCAACACAAGAAGTTTGATGTAATATGCCTTTTTCTTGAAAAAAAACTAGCGAGGAAAAATTATGTACCATTGTCAGTCCTTATTGCTTTAATGGATTTGTGAAATTGATTTTCAATCATGTTGGTAAAACATCTAACATGTTGTTCAGTTTCAGATTTATGTTTCATAAGAACTATCCATAGATATCTACTATGATCATCCAGAAGAGTGAGAAAATATTTATGTTTATGCAAAGTAGAATTGGAGTATGGTCCCCAAATGTCTAAGTGTATCAAATCAAAAGGCTTTCCAACATTATGTTTACTAACAGAATAAGGGAGTTTCTTTTGTCTTGTAAAATGACATATATCACAAATGAGTCTTTTATTTGAATTATATAAATCTGGATACAAATCAACCAACATTTGCATTCTTGAATTAGAAACATGTCCTAGTCTAAAATGCCACAATGCAGATTCAGGAAAAGAAAAGGTCAAAGGTGCTGTAACTTGCATTTGATTAAGAGAGTAGGTTCTAGTTTCATTTTTGAAGTAGTACAACCCATCTATCAACTCAGCTGAACCAATCATCTTCAAACTCTTTAAGTCCTGTATCAAACAAGTATTAGGAATAAAAGAGACAAGATAATGGAGATTGGATAGCACTTTAGAAACAGAAATCAGGTTAAGGGAGAAATGTGGTATATACAGGACTTGTGTCAAAGTAATGTATGAATTAAGCTGTATAGAATCAATGTGAGAGGCAATGGTGATGTTACCATTTGGTAACTTAACTTTGATATGATGTGTTGAGAGTGAATGAAGAAAAGTAAACAAGGCTTTATTTGAACAAATATGGTCTGTTGCACCTGAATCTATGATCCAAGTACAAGAATTTGAAGTATTGATGGAAAGGATTGAAGAAATACCTTTATCTGTGTCAAGAACTGAATTATTTAAGGAAGAAAGTCCTACTTTAGAAGTCACAACAACAATCTGATTGTTTGTTGAAGTACCAGTGTCACTTGAAGATTGAAACAAGGCCTTGAGAGCTTTAAACTGATCTAAGGAGATGGTCATTGAAACTGAATCTATTTCAGATTTGGAATGCTTGTCAACTTCTTCTTTTTCATTGAATTCACCAACTGCATTATTTGCTCCCCTATTCTTGAATGAATTAGGATATCCATGCTTTTTATAGCACACTTCTATAGTATGCCCAACTTTACCACAATAGCTGCAAATTTTGAAGGAGTTTATGGAATTAGAAAAGTTTTGTGTTCCTCTACCTCGACCAAAAGGCTTCTTACCTTCTGTTGCATTAACAAACACTTGTTCTACATCACTACTTGCATTAGATGAAGTAGTTATTCTTCTTTTATGCTGAATGACCAAAGAGAAAACCTTATCAATATTAGGAAAAGGTTCCATAGAAAGTATCTGAGTTGTAACCATCTCAAAATCATCATTAAGACTACTCAAGAACTTCATAATGAAATCCTTATCTCTATATGTTTTCCCATTCTATTCTGCTTGACAAACACACTTGGCTGCACAAGAACAGACTGGTAGAGGTATGAAATTCTCGATTACTTCCCATAAGGTACTCACTTCTGTGAAATATTCAGTCACATTGCTGGATCCTTGCTTCAAGGAATTAAGTTCTTGTTGTAATTCGAAGATTCTGACCTTATCTCCTTGCGCAAATCTTTTCTTCAATAAATTCCAAGCAGAAGCAGCTGTAACATCCCGATAATTAAGACTAATTAAGAGAATAGGATATTGAGTTTTATGAATGGTATTAAGTAAAAGGTAAAAATGATTTAAGAAAGATTTAGAATAAAAACTAAGTTTGGAAGTTTCAGTATTCTCGCTCAAGCTAGAATCTTGCTTGAGCGAGTTATGCAGCAAAAATGGGGTAAGTTTGAGTTTTCTGCATATCTCGCTTGAGCGAGCCAGCTCGCTTAAGCGACATACAGGGGAACTTTTGGGAGGCTCTCTGGACAATTTTCGCTTAAGCGAGAAGGGCTCGCTTGAGCGAGAATCGTCCAGAGAGGGGGTCTTTTCTGGATCATTCTCTCTTGAGCGAGACAGTTTCTCTTGAGCGAGAATGTGAAGGAAAAGCATGCAACCGACACGCTCGCCCAAGCGAGAATATCTCACTTGAGCGAGAATTCATTTATAGGCACTAAACCCTTAATTTAGAATCAGAATTCAACTTTCGTTCTTCTTCTTCTTTTAGTTTAGAGAGAGACTCTGAGTCTTAGAGAGAGGAAGTTTGAATTGAAGCTTGAAGAAGGGTTTTGGAGCAAGGAATCATCAAGTGATCCACCTTAATCCGTTCTTCTTCCTTCGATTGTCGAGTATAGGTGAGTACAACTCACACACTTCCACTTTCTATAGTTGTGAACTTTGAGCATGATCCCAATTCTCTTAATTCCCCTTCTTTATGCTTAAAATGCTAATTGTTAAGGATTACATGTATTAGGAAGAATTATCTATTGATTACTTGGAACCCTAGGTTACTGTTATGATTGATATTAGTTGTTAATTGATTGAGATTATGAGCATTGAGTTAATTTAAGCCGGTTTCGACCGTGAGTTAATATAAGTCGGCTCCGGCCGTGAGTTAAAATAAGTAATTATGTGAAAACTTGACTTCGGTCCAGTAATGGGTGGGATTCGTCCCCGGAGGAGACGGTCTCTGTAGTCCAAGCTCACTTCTAACTCCAGTTTAAGTGATAAGATCATGCCTGTTGGGCACAACAGTGAGTTGCATCATAAGTTGCATTTATTTGAGTTGATTGTTATGTATCTGCCTATGTTATAACTGTTGCATATCATTTAATTATCGTCCCTACACTGCATTTGCATAGTTGTACTTCACTGAGACAATTGTCTCACCACACGTTCTGTGGACACAATCTAGGTGTGCAGGTAACTCCTCGCACGAATCCTTGAGTTGAGAGCAGGAGCACATTTCGAGTTGGAGTTTTAGCTTTTAGTTTTGTTGGATTGTATAGTTGTATATACCTTTGTATAGGCTAACTCCTTTTGTGAGATGTTAATTTTGTAACCTTCAAGGTATGTTGTGTGTGTGTATGTATGTATGTATGTATGTATGTATGTATGTATGTATGTATGTATGTATGTATGTATGTATGTATATAAACTTAGTTTCACAAATTGTTTAAGTTATCGTTGGTTTCTTAACAAGTTGTGAATGTTTTCGATACTCTTAATGGCGCGGTTTAATTTCAAAATTTGGGATTTAGTTTCCAACAGACTAAATCTTGGATTTGGAAATTAGGACGTTACAGCAGTTGTCTCAACATAAATTATACTCTTGCTAATAACATGATCTACAGAATTCAAGATCCACGATAGAACAATGTTGTCACATCTTTCCCAAGCATCAAAAGAAAGATCAAAGGGAGGAGGCATTGGAAGGCTTCCATCCAAAAATTTGAACTTGTTTTTAGGGATCAAAGAGTGTTTCATGTTTCTTGCCCAACTGTGATAATTTTTACCGAAAAGTAGAGGAGAAACCAGAGAAGTTGCGGGACTTTCACCTGGATGAATGTAGTAAACACTCAATGTATTGAGAGCAGGGTCTTGTGGAATAGGAGGAGGAGGAGGTGCTCGATTGGAACTTGATGAACCTCTTTCCATGGAAACTTGAAATAATAGAGCTCTTGAACTTCAAGAGCTCTGATACCATATGGGAAAATGAAGATGATGAAGTAGGAAAGAGAGAATTCTCATTGAATGATCATTATTGATACAGAGAAACTAATACAATGTTGTTTATATAGAAAGAAAAGCGAGAAAATTGTTAATCCTGTTGCTAATACAGGTAGGAAGGTAAACTAATTAACTAACTCAACTAACTAACTTGTATCAACAGAAAGCAGAGCTAGAAGTAAGCGACGTGGGACTTCTTAACGAAAAGCCTTTTCACAAGGTTCACATGCACCACAATAAAATGTCAATAGTAGGATGCATGAATAATATACTATAGATTGATAAAATGCCTTTTAGAGTGAGGAGACGGTTCTAGTCTAATGGAGGTGACCGACGTTAGTAGCGATGGTGTCGTGGCCAACGCTACCCGTTCACATCTAAATCGCTGATTTGTTGTAGTGAGATCCCTTCTGTAATTAGGGATTTTCGTCTCTCCTTTAAATAAAAAAATTCATGCTAAAGTACCCATTTAGTTTATAATTGGGGTAGAATTGATTTTTAAATCAATGGCCAAGATG
The DNA here is from genome assembly GCA_026901365.1 of Sesbania bispinosa. Taxonomy (NCBI): domain Eukaryota; kingdom Viridiplantae; phylum Streptophyta; class Magnoliopsida; order Fabales; family Fabaceae; genus Sesbania; species Sesbania bispinosa. The sequence continues at coordinate 3,332,186 of QLOH01000008.1, read as the reverse complement.
AATTTTGTATGAATTATTAAACACGTTGAATGGAAGTGATTTTATTTCAATTCCTCCAAATTTAGCTTTGCAGTAACTGCAAACCAAACAAAATCTAAGTCTTAGGCTATTAGGTAAAACCATAATTCTCTATAATATATTAAGTTTAAACCTCTTTTAATGATTTATCCCATTCACTTTCCTCTTAGTTTTAAATTTTAATTGTTGCATTATTTGTCGGTGATTTTTTTCACATATTTAAAAAACTACCTAGTGCACATTTGTTTTAGTGTTGCAGAGTCCAAAATCATGGTTTGCGGAATTAAATTTAAATTAATTTTATCCAACATGTTTTATAAAACATGTATCACTCATCTCAACCATTTAAATTTTTTTAGAATCAATTCCACTCAATTATAAACCAAACATATACATAATCTACCTATCCATTTAAGTATTTTGATCCCTATGACATTTACCACCTAATGTTGAGCCCCATACAATATTGTAATTTTATAATTGTGTCATAAAATTGTCCTTTTTAAGTCCAAGTGGTATTTTTTTTGTCGTAGTACACATCCAAACACTCTAGAAGTGATAATTGTTAAATATTTATGTATCATATTTAAATGTCTTCAAAATAAGGAAAAAGTAACGAGTAAAGTAATAACTCCTACACCCACCAAGATTAGCTTAGTTGTGGAGGTTTAGATATATACTTTGTATGAACTCCTACTTTCAAACTTCAAACCCCAGTACTTCCCTTGTATAAAAAAAATAGTAACTCCTATAAGTCATAGAAGGTAGAGAAAATCATCTTGCCATTCCTTACTTTTTATTTTCTTTAAATATTTTAAAATAAAACAGAATTAACAATTTTAGCTGATTTAATTTATGATATGATATAGAAATGTTTATAGGAAAGTGATCTGATCTGGTAAAATTGTATGTAATAATTTAATATTTTGGGATGAACTTGTCCTTTACAACTAAAGCATTCATATAATTGAACAAACAGGGTACAAAATAACTTTTGTCCATTGAAAACTATAGTAAAATTGTAAAAGTATTGGCAAGCCAAATTATGTTCAAACTAGCACGATTTTTATTTTTCAATCCGGTGATTTGCCATTCAGTTTAACAATAATGAACAACTTGTTTTTTTTAAAAAAATCTTCTTAGAATCTTAGGAACCTCATCAAAGATTGTGGTAAAAATCACATATGACATTAATAGGAGTCCATGAAATGCCAAAGGGGAAAGAATCTTCAGAGTTCAGGCCACTTTAAACGTACATGAAATTTCTCCTTTCAAGTGCTTGGTGGAATAATTCCATTCACAAGAAGTCCTTTTCACAAATTTATTTATTTAATAATTTATTTTCATTCTGGTCTTTGCTGTATTTACCAGTACTATGATAATTTCTCTTCATTCCTAATGGGCATCACGTGCCATTGCAGTTCCTCAATTCCCTCCCTCAACTTTTCTATTCAAAAACAAAGGGGTGAAAATCAACTAGGGAGACAGAAGTGGGCTATCCCAGTTCCATATAACAAGGATCAATGATAGCTGTGCCCTGACACACTTTCCTCATTGATATGCCACTTTTTACTCAATACTATTTATTTTATTTTAACCCCAAAACTAATATAGAAGAAGATAGCATCTTTATGACAACAATAAAAATCAATGAGGACAGAACAACAACAGAGAGACCTTCCTTGAAAAAAACTAATCAGCCCCATTCCCATTGTTTTGCCAATCCAATCCAAGAATCCAATGTAGAATGAATGCCCCTAATTTAACCAGACAGTAAAGGTCATCCACCTCTTCACAATTATAATTGGCATGTGCCCTTTACTTGTTTTGACACAAAATTAATCAATCCCCCCAAGTCCTTTTAGAATTCCTAAAACATCTTATTAATTTTTTCTAGCTCATTCACTGATTAGAAACTATTCTAGACTTTCACATGAATGAAGTATTAGTTGTACAACATATTATTTAGGATCATGATGCATGATTGGATTATTCATCTAAGGGCCATGAGACATGAGACCAAAAGAGAGGCGTGCCAATTAGTTCACTTTTTTTTGACAAAGAACAAGACATGAAAACCTAGAGATAGGTATGTCTATATCTATTAATGAACTATAGCAATCCATCAATGTTCCTGACACCCATGATTATTGTGTCCCAAAAATTTCCTTCAATTATCTAATCCGTACTAATATAATTCGAGGTTACTTCACATGAAGAAGACAACATTCCAAGTTCAAGCACAAGCTACTCACATGACATTTTATCCTCTTGGAAATTACCAACTTTCAATACTAAATGGCATTAAAATTTTTAATGAAATCGGTGGTTTGGTTTCTAATTTTTCTTGTGGACCAGCAATTTCAATGGCATTTTCCTCCACAAGACAAGCCACTTGCTCATGGACTACTAAAATGGGGGAAAGATAAGTTAAGTTAATGTGTTCCAAGATTGAACAATGTGTTGGCTTGTGATGATTTCAAGGAAGAGGAAAATAGGAGAATCAAACATGTGTGTTGAGGGATAGGGATAGAGGAAGAGGAGGAGGACAAGAAATGGTGCCCCCTTTAGACAGATACAAAAGCTTGAGAAAAGGATTTTACACTGGCAAAGTCCACCTAAAGGTTTATGATTTCCCTTCCACTACTACCACATGGCCTATCACGTGTCATTGTAGCTCCATGACAAAATCTTCTTATCCACTTCAATTGTTGACATTAGAATAGATCATGAAAGGAAGAACTACTCCTATAAACTGAATCTAATATCCCTTATGGAACAGCACCGCTTGTTTTTATTTCTGCAAGTAACAAAACTAATAATTAGTCTTGCTATCCACGTCACTGAATAAGGAGGGATATATAGAAAGTTTTTATAAGAAATCACGACATTGATTATATTTATAATATTAAATATTACACATTCTAATAAAAAATTTTATTTTTAGATTATTAATGGGACATGGATCTCTTCAATGCTGAACAATTTCAGTAAAAAAATAGAAACATTCTCCATGTGAAACCCACGTGTATGTATGAGATATGTTTCTATCCCTTTCATACTAAAATTGTCGAAATAGAAACCTCCTTAAGGAGTGTACTCGTTAGCATTTCTATGATCATTATAAATCTAATTCTAAGTCTAATTCTAGAGTGACCCGTAATGTAAATTTGTGACCACAAAGCAAAGTTACAAACTTTCTGAATTTTTGGGGCGAGGGAAACAAACACACTCCTCTATCTTGCATATGTGTCAAGTCAAGTCAGAACAAAAGCTAAAAAACTAAAATATATAAATAATACAAGCTAGCACCTCTCTGACTGACTTATGCACAATTGGGGACAAGAATTGAACAGCAAAGCCATGACGAAATTTCATCACCTCTTCCTCTTCCTATGCTCTCAAACCCCGATTTCTTTGTTGTTTTTTTCTCTCTCATGTGACAGACGTGCTGGATCTGACACCCATGATTGTTGGGTCTGAACTCTGAAGTATAATCCTCAAAGGCTCAAATGACCGTACCTTACAAACTGAGGTTTCAAACTCCTAGACATTCTAAATTTGCAACCTCATTTCAATCACGTGCAGGTGTAGTGTAACGCTACGCTTCAACTTAATTGGAGGGATAATTAATCTTCCTAATCTATGGGCAAAAACAAGGTAGAAAGGAGACTTAATTAAAGCCAATTTGGTTTTGAGACCATTTCCATGATCAATAATGCATCTCAATGTAATTTTAATTAGACACCACACATTAAAAACTGCATCCATTAAATTATTTGTGTTCTGCTAAGTACAAGCAGTCTCAAGTCACTTTTTCAGCTTTTTCTTCTTTTTACATAGTTTTTTATTTCTTATATGCACTAATTCGAACAAAAAAAATACTTCATTCTTTTCAATATGACAATCATTCAAAATTTTTTTACATAGATTAACAACGATAATAAATAACTCAAAAATATACTAATTTTACTAAATTATCCTTATTAATTTACTATACACATTTTTTTAATTTTACGTAAAAATAATGAGGAGTAACATTGATATTAGTTGTACATCCAAGAAATAAATAGCATTTGATAATGGATAGCCAGTGGCCGTACATATCCAAAATAAACTTTGATTGATATTAGTGGTTAGTCTTTTACTATTGGCGCACATGACAACAAACGTGCAGTAAAGAAGGGAGTATTTCCAAAATGTATTCTCCCACAAATATAATGGGAGGGTAAATATGGAAAAATATTTTCAAAGTCTCATTGAAAATAAAGAATGTCTCACATAATGAAAATTTTTTACCCTTAAAACGATTGTCATATTGAAAGGGAGAGAGTATCACTTTACTACTGATTTTATAAATTATATCATTTGTCTCTCTCTTTTTTCTGTAAATTACTCCACTTTTTCACTTGGGAAGATATAAATTTAAGGCGAAGACTCTGGTACCCAAACGCGTGCACGGGGATACCAGTACCCTGAACGCACACATCATTGGCATTTCACTACGTGTCGTAATAGTTGACACTTTATAAGCGGACGTGTAAGTTGCATTAAAAGGCTGCTGGCCATCTTAATTGCATCGAAAACCCCTTCGTTTTCTTGTAAATTTAAATCGGGACCATGAGAAATTATTAAATGAAAAATTATTGAAAAAAAGGTTAATATTTTGAATGAAGCATTAATTGTTCTTCCCCCTTTGTTATATGTCACATTACTATTTTTATTCGAAGAGGTAGAGCGTTTTTTTTTTCTATTGGAGGTGAAACGAAAGGCTAGGCGGTGAGATATTTTGATCATTGGTCTGTGAAACGGTGTTTGTCTTCGTCGAGTCGTCGGTAGTGGACGTCCATTGCAGAAAAGGTTTGTTATTTCCTGTTGATGATGGTTAGGTATACTTCTTGTAAGTATTTGCGTTAGAAACTTGTTGATTAGCAATTGAAACGGTAGGCATATGTGTTAAAGTTGGTTTTTTTTTGTGTTTTTTAACGTTTTATCGGTTAAAATTGAAGCATTTATGTTGATTGTGATTTGATCATGGCCATGGGTCCCCCTCTGCTTTGATAGATTAGTTTGTAGTTATTGTTGAAGTGTTGGTGTCCAGGTTTGTGAAGGACAAGCGGTTGAGGACTGGGGACATAGTTCGGTTCGAGACTGTTCGCGAAAATTTCAATTATGCAGAAGTTACTATTTTTAGGAGAAGGGAGGATGGAAATGAGAGAGTTGGTGTGAGATTGTGTGGGCGTGTTTGGCCTAGGGGCAGGGCTAGTGGGTAAGGGGAAGGGAAGGGGCAAGGGATGGTATTTAGACTGTGGCTTTGAAAATTTGTTGCCTTACTCTTATAAATAATGTGAACCATTATAATTGTAATCTTTTATTTCAACTTATGTTTTTTTTTTATTTGAACAATTTAGACAAATTCAATTGCTTGGGTGAGTTTTATGTTAGAAGTGTTTCTAATTAGGCATTATTATTGTTGATGTGAGTTAATTGCTTTGTGATGTTAGTCTTTTAATTCATGCTTTTGATTGATTTTAATTACTAAGACAAGAGTTGATGGTGGATTTATATAAAATGTGAAAAATGTAAATGTGTAAAAAGTCATTGTGGATTAGGTATGGCATCGCAGAGAGGGATGGGAATAGGCTGAGCCGAGCTAGGCTTTCCAAGGCTTGAGCCTGACCTACACCTTAAATCCATGTCCTGAGCCCAACCCGTTTACCTGACATAGGCTTTATTTTATGGTCTGAGTCTGACCTATTTAAAGCCTGACATGGCCTGAAAGTCTGTTTGAAAGCCTGTTTTATAGTAAGCATATAGTTGAATAGACTTATAGACATCAAGTTTTTAACATACTGAAATGTTTATACAAGCTAATAAGTATATAATTATAAGGAAAAATAATAAAAATCTTTATAACAATAATAAAAATATAAAAAATATTATTTTATTTATATTTAGTTAAATAGGCCGGCTTGATAGACTCAAAAGGCTTTTTCGATGGTCTGAAGCCTGGACTGTTTTGCTATATAGGTTTTTGAAAAAGCCTTGGCCTGATCTATTTAATAAATTGGCCTGGCCTGGGCCTGATGTAGGCCAAGCTATAGGCCCCTGACGAGCGGCCTGACTTGTTCCCACCCCTTCGCAGTCCTTTAGTTCTCCCAGTCGAGGCAGTTTGAATGTTGACGTGAGGTACTGCATGTGTGGATTGGGTACAACAATGAGGACTTCTTGGACCTAGAGGAACTATGGTCGTAAGTTTTATACGTCTGCTATCTGAGTCCAGAGCAGGGGAAGTGTAAGATTCCTGATTATTAGCTAGTACCGAGGATTTAGGGAAGGGTTATTGCATAATGAAATGTTTTTATGTATATTCAGGGGTGTAACTACTTTGACTGGAATGATGGTCTGAATGAGCGCATGGGTGAGTCAGAAGGTAGTGGTGGTCGGATGTACGCCACAGAGAGAGACGTTAACGGTGTGGAGAATGAGGCTGAAATGTTGAGGGCTGCTCTTGCAGAAGAAAAAAGTGCTTCACAAATTAATTTCAATCTAATGTTGGTGGTGTGTGCCCTTTTCATATTTGTTTCATTGTTTATGGTGGGACAATATTGACAGTTTAGTTATAAGTGATCTTTTTGTCGTTAAAATACTTTAATTAGTTAAGTCTCCCACAAATTTAATCATTGAAGACAAGTGACAGACTATATGAACTAAGTATAGAAGGTCATATAGTCATTACAAATTTAGAAGCACCTAAGTAATTATTCAACGCAAAATATAAATAAACTGCCATCTAATGACAGAGGAATGACACAAAATAAGACACCCAATCTTGAAAGGGAGAAACATTAACTTTATCAAACAAATATAATCCTAGCATAAATAAAAGTTGGATTCGCAACATCCACCGCTAAGATTACGCGACTTCCATTTCTGAGATTGTTTGCCCTGCAAAACTTGGACCATCCATATGTTATATAGCATTCAACAACTCTTGATGATACCCACTCGTACTTGCAATAAAATCTTCTTCCATGGCAATCGACATGGACACAGTGGTTAGGAAAAGTTTCCAATGGTTCCCTTACAAATGTGCAGGCAAGTTCTGCAATAATTTATAATGAAGGTCATTTATTTATATAAAAATTAATTGATATCTAAAATTGATTTTGAAACAAGTAATATGAATTCTGCAGAATACATATCATATTGTTTCTCCTTGCATCAAAGTTAGTCAAGGTAAATTTGTGGGTGTAGAGGTTGTTGAAATTGATATGCTGCTAAGCATCATCATGAAATGTTGAATATGCTTCAACATCTTCTGAAACAAAGACATAAAAAGCAGAGGGATAAGGGTACTAAAAGTGGATGAAATCTCTATCTCTAACCTCAATGTGAAACTCAAAATTCCTAAGGTAAAATAACTTTAACCAACCGCCATTCTGTAAGTTGTAATGCTGTTTAATGGTCATGAGACCATGATTGAAATATCCCTTATCATGCAATTTTTCTAGAATGATTTTTATTTTAGTCCCTACAACATCTCTGAGAGTAACCCTTCCACCTACCTCATCCTTGAAATGGACATAAAATTGGTGCGGTAATTCGGCATATTCCAACTTGTTGTGAAAAAGCAAGTGAACTAGTTAGGTTTAAAATGAATAGTAATTTATAAGTATTTTGTAAATTAATAGAAATAAATTCATAAATAATGAAAATTGAACTACCGATGAAGGATCTCGAAAGAGAATGAATCCTGAACCTCTGCATTGGTTGCTCTATCTAAAAAAGTTTGAAAATATGAACTAAATGTTGTCGAGTAAGTCACTCTGTTTACACATGGAAAAGTATGGGGTTAATGAACAAGAGTTGAGAAATAGAAGATGAAATGGTTTTATATTTCTTGTAATGAACCAAAGTTTATGACCCCGGTTAATGGATTAATGACAAAAAAACAAGGAAAAAAGAATCATTCAATCCTTAAAAAGCAAAAATCGAAGTGGAACAAATATTATGTCCAAAATGTGAGGGATAAATAGTTGAGGGTGGCACCTGGAATGGGGAAAAATTCAGCAATGAGGGTATCTTGTTCCGATATTCCAAGGATTATTGAATAGGAGGGTATACACGAATGTAAAACGTAGTCTGTCTGAGTTCTTTTTTATGATAATGAATAGTGGGTGGCAAGCTTTCCCATGGTTTAACTGTTCATTTGAAGCCCAACGACATGCACACTTGTTTGGAGCGTAGACATAATATCATGTAAGTGGTGGCCGGTAAGTTTCATTTGGTATAGTTGGTTTTCAGAGCAGACAAAATTTTGTGATTGTGAAGATGTTTCCAAATGTAGACATAAAGTGCTCCATTTGTTTGTTAGTGAAGTTAACTACCAAAAGAAACCAATGCAACGTGTCAGGATCGTGAAGGGGCACAAAAATCTGTAATGTAGATAGGTTGGTATGTGAGAGAACTGAAGGAAAACATCTGTAATGCAAAAGAGAGGGTGCGAGAAAAATTACCTTATTCAGGAAATCTGTTGTCCCCATAAATTTGTCCTTGTAGAAGCCCATCATCTGAAAGATTGGGGTCGACCAAGCAGAAACAAATTGTTGTATTTGGCAAAGACTAATTAACAAAATAATGCAGGAAATTTAGGTCATAAGGATTTGTTGAGAGACAAAAGTAACCCGAAAGGTGTAGGTAAAAACCAGTATCCAGCATACGTGAGTCTGTGTCTCTCTCTCTCAGTGTAAGCACAGAGGCCACGATATTCAAAACCTAATCAGAAGGCAAGCAATGGAAATTATTTTGCACCCTAACAATAACAAAATACAAGTATATGAAAAACAAAGAATGCATAGAACAACATTAGTGCATTCGGATATACATCGCTATCAAACATGTTCATTGGCTTGAAGTTGTGCTCCAGCAATCTCCTATTGCAAATAGAATAACCGTCCTCTGATTTAATTAGGACCTCCTTCCTATAAAAAGGCAAACATACAAGCGTGACACAAAATATTTGATATTCATTTGTTATAGTTAATAAACAACTTGCATTAACAGTTTATGAAATATTAATTGGAAAAAAATGCAATTAATGGGTGCTATAAATCACCCCGGGTCCTCCTCCTCCTATGAAAAAGGCCCGTCAGTGTTGATTCCAAAAATGTAAGTTGCAACAGTGACCTCATGATACTCCAGATTCATCTGTCGCATAGGACGGAACATGTCGCTTAAGAATTGCATGTATTTATAAAGAATGAAATTGTTGAGTTTGGGGGAGCACACATTTTTTCTTCACGGTTTCATGTATATAACATGATAAGAGGTAACAATTTTTGTTGATTGTACCTTTAGAAGCCGAGTACCAAACAATGTTGCATCATTCAAAGGAGGCCTAATGTAAAACCCTGAAGGTGAAGCTTCGGTGTGGAGGACCACATCGGGTTTGTTGTCTACTCAACATGGGGTGAACAATTTCTTCCTAATGTCACTAAGGTCCATTTTGTCAAAGTGTCTCTTCTTGTTAGGTATGACAGAGGGGGCTTTCAACTTCTCAAGAATTTGCTTGGGACTTATTTTTTTGGAACCACTCCGGGGCTATTTTTGTCGTCTCCACTAAGAGGAACTTGTTTAGAACAATCCCAGTCAATAACTTCAATGACTTCTCCATCGTGTGAAATCTCTTTCTAAAACTTTTCAATACCCACAGATCATGATGTATGTGTTCCTTTTTAAGTAATGAGACCGTGAATGGAGGGGCCAAATAGTTGTGTTGAAAGATTAAGAGAAATCATATATAGAAGTCAATAAAACTTAACCTGCTTGTCAAGAATTTGCTTTGGACTTACTTTTTTGGAACCACTCCCAGGGCTATTTTGTCGTCTCCACTAAGAGGGACTTTGTTTAGAACAAATCTCAATCAATAACTTCAACGTCTTGTCCATCGTGTGAAATCTCTTTCTAAAACTTTTCAATACCCACGAATCATGATTTATGTGTTCCTTTTTAAGTAATGAGACCGTGAATAGAGGGGCCAAATAGTTGTGCTGAAAGATTAAGAGAAAGCACATATAGAGTCAGTAAAACTTAACCTGCTTGTCATTGTCGGTCCCACTAGTTTCGTCACTTTCCGAATGACTCGGATTCCATTTGTAGTCCGGACCAACGCTCTTCGTGGACACCACCCGTGTCTCAGTATAGCTAGCATTTTGAGAAAATTGAAAGTTACAAATGGTTTCATGTATGAAATATATCCAAACAAATGGGTATAAACCCGGTAATCAGACTTTATCTTTCATTTAGATGGTTGTGTGTGATTTAGAGTTTGGTTCAACAGTTTGGTTGAAAATCATTAACGGAGCATACCTAGATGAAATGTTCACCAAAACAGGGGAACCCATCCTTCTCAGTGGAAGGACCCCTCGTGGTGAGTTAGATGATCGAGCGTCAGGGTGGGCTCCTGTCTGTCTCCTTAGAACCCTTCGTGACGAGGATTTTGGCCTTCCCGCCATCTATTGTCGTTCACACACAGTCGAGGATTGCGTCCTTGGTTTGGTTTGCGATTGAGGCTAAAGGGTTTGTAGTGGTAGTAGGTAAGGCTAGAGAAGATAAAGGAGCTAATAAGTATCTGCTATGCTCGTCTGTGCGGCAGTGTTAATGAGGCTAAAATGTCACTGTTGATGCGCCAAGGTTGAGTTTACTTGGTTAGAGACTTAGAGTAGGATATGAAAAAAAATAATTAAATTTGTGCCGCAAAAAAAGGCATGCATGTGACACAACTTTTTTTTAATAAAATTAACAAAATTGACAAAAAAAACATTGTTTTATTATTATTTAGAATTTGTACAATATAACTGAGACCGTGTGTTAGGTTTTGTTCAACTTCCTAAACCCCATTAGCCATGGTGCCAGTACTTAGTTTTGAAGAGAAGCTTCCGCATTACAGCCTAATACCAAGTCCAGGCTTTCACAGTTTCATTTCATGTATTTGCTGCAGGAAAATGCTTAATATCATAGATTTAAATACTTTTGTCGTATTTTTGTAATTTAAGCTGTCTGAATTAAGTCGTTCATGTTTGATTTTAGCAAATCAATTTCAGTATTAGGTAGTGTATAATAAAAATGATAAATGAAAGAACTTTAGAAGTTCAACAGTGTATGTTTTAATAGAAATTTGATCAAATATGAATGATTTAATAGGCAGTAAAATTAGAGTTTAAAGAGGGAGAAAATTAAAAAATTTTGATATTGGCAATGGACCAATTTTGCTTAATTTTGAAATTGGAGGAATTAGTATGCTAAAAAAGAAAATAATAGTATGATATAACAATACAAAATTTTTCCATTAAACATAGATAATAATATGTACCACCACTTATGTGCAAGTTTATTTTCCTCAAGTCTATGGTTTATATTTTTTTTAAAATATTTAAATTTATTTATATGAAATATTAAATGGAGATAACATTAAAATAGTGTATGAATAGAAATAAATTCTAACAAATGTATGATTAAAATAAAATAAAATAAAACTTATTTATGAAATTTAATGATGGTTGACTGGATTAAAGTCAGATAGTAAACATTCATCTCACTTGTGGTGATAGATGAGGATATGCCTATATTGCTTAAGTGAATTAATGGGGGATAATAAACATTTACAAAAGTGAAATGAGTGTAACATGTTTTTTTAAGTAGAAATTAATGTGCCATGTTACATAACTTTAATTAATATTTTTCCAACTAAATATCATCACTAAACCCCTTCATTACAAAAAAATGCCCAAGAACCACTTTGCACCCTCTATTTACATATTTTCATAAGATCTCCAACCAGCAACCAATTGCGTCCACGTCCTGCGTGCAAGCTGCACAATCTAGTCTTTGATTTGGTTATGACTATGTAGGACCAGTTCCAACGCTAACCTCATCCTACTTTCAAGAGTGACCTATGGATTGAATTTACAAAGCTTTAGATACATTTTTTTATAAAAATATAGACAAAAATTTAAATTTGTACTAAGCCTAAACCACTTACAGTTATACGGTGATAGTCATTGCAATTTATGCATTCCAACATTTAGCGAGCAATAAGGACGCCATAGTCATTGCTAATAATTTCATATAATAAAAATCTCAATTTGATGATATTATTTGTAATAACTTATGAAATTTAAATTAACCATAAACAGAGTTTGCAATAAATTATTATTATGAGGGTTGCTGTTGAAATAGCCCTTCAGGCTCAAGCAACGACCATTCAGAGATTCTTGGGCGTTCACTACTTTGCAAGTCATAAAACCATCCATCCATCAACATTTCGTAAAAAAATACTCCCTACAAAATCTTGAAAATTAAAATAAGAACAGCTCAAAATTGAGCTAAACATTATGTACTAGAGTGAAATGGTGTAAGGAACAAGTCGCCGGGTTTCTTGCATGAAGCCTATGCCACTCCCTCCAATTTGGGTTCGGAAAAGAATTCAACAGTATGATCTTCTCTTCATGCAAATCAATAACAAGTAGGTACCAATTCAAGTCCTCATCATTGATTGGTAAAAAAGCAAATTCAACAGAAAGGTAAAATGGTTTATGATGAATTTGAAATGAGTTTGGATATAATTTATCAGAACCCTAACAACTAAACTAACATTCCTAATAAGTTGAAGTGGTCCCATGAACCTATTTCTGTAAAGCTCAAAAAGATCTTGTAGACTAGAAGTCCATTCCAAAGTAGAATCCCACGGGAGACACACTAAAAAGGATTATAACTGTTTATAACATACAAGACAGTGAGAAATTTTAAAGGTTTATAAACTCTGCTTAAGCATACCGAAAAAGTAGGAGGTAAAAACCAACATGTTCCATAATCAAAGTGCAAATCCCTGTAGTGTGTCAGTGTGCAGACAACCAATGTAATACCTAATTCATTAATCATTGTGAGAAAAGATGAAATGTGTTAGATTATAAATTTTTATATTAGTCAAATATAGTGTAGTTACAAATTTAAAATTTACCTCATTGTTAACAAAGGTTGTATGCATAAGAGTCTTGATTGAATTCCTAACCCCCAAGTCGAAAGTCACCACAGGACTTTACTAAAACTTCATTCCTAATGTTTAAAATTGCATAGTAAAGTGGATGAGTTACTTCACTAAGTTCAATGTCATAGTGATTAAGGTAAATATGTCATTTGTAACGTCCTAATTTCTAGATTCAAGAATAATGTCCGTTGGAGACACTATTCCCGAATTCCTGAAATTATTTCGCGTCATTATCGATAACATTACATACACATTCATAAAGTGCCTAAGTAACTCCAACGATTATATAAGCCTGACATAACCGTTCATACATATCAAGTCTTCTAATCTATGTGCCACTTAGTGGCCCAAAATAACAATCAACCAGAAATACATAATCTCTAACTTAATACAAAAATATATATCAAATACATGAATATCCCTCATGCAAATAAACTAAAAAGCTAGAAGTGGGAGAACCCACTCAAGGAGCTTCAAACTCTCTATCAAAGCATCCAGCCATACAATCCTGTATATCTAAAATAAACCCACAAACATGGGGTGAGACTAATGTCTCAGTGATCATAGCTATGCAATCATACAGTGTGGGGGAATCAAGCATATGCCATGCATCAGAAAGTTCACATTTAGTCATAATACCATAACTCTGTAAGATCCAAGAATCCTCTAAATGATGTTTTCATAATGACAAGCTCTCAAAATTCACTTAGTATATTTCTTATTAAAACGTACTAATGATTTAATTTGAGTTTGTCTTAAGAAGATACAGACAGAAAGACTCCATAAGATCCTATTGACAGTATCAAAGGACTTTGTTAAGAAGAAACAATTTTAACACTGTCTAAAGCATTCAAAGGATTATTCTGCAAATATCAGAAGTTGCTTTCCTATTTCATATGTGTTGTAATTATAAAAGAAAGCAAGAAAGCCGTTGAGAAAAGTTATTATAAACATTCTGTTAAAATGACAAGTGAATCACTCTAACAGAAGCAGCAAACTGGATGATAGAAGAATCTCTGTTCAAGAATTTTAGACATACACAAGAAAGATCTCAGATCACAGAAGAATAACTTGAAAGATATAAGGAAACTGTCCAGAAGAAAAGTGTAAAGATACTGACAGAGTCTCAGAAGCAAAATTCCCTGTCAGGAAGTCTGCAGAAGAATCATTTCTCTATAAATCCACATTTTCTTAGTTTCCTTTGTGTTGCAGCTGCAGTAATCCAATTTATAATTATTACCTTTCCATTGAAAAGTCTCAAAATCCTTTCCAGAAGAAAAGGGATTACTTTGAAGAAGGAATTATAATCTGCAGAAGAAGTCTTTCCAGAAGATATGACCAGTCAAAGGGACAGTTGTACTTGAAAGGAACAACTCCTACTTTAACAGTTGGAGCTTTAGCCTCTTCCCCAAGGCATTCTAATGGCTAGAAGTCTACCCTTGTCTATAAAAGGAAGCCCTCTCCTCATTGAGACACACACAACACCAGAAGAAACACATATTGCTTTAAAATTACCATCTTTACCTTCTAGGAGATTTTCTCTCTTTTCAAATCACTTAGACCTTGAGTCAAATAGTTCTGAAAGGAAGAAAGAGAGAGTATTGGCTCTGTAATTTTCTATTGTGAAAACACTGAATATAAATTGAGCCTTTTACAATTGTATTTTATTATTTTCATCTTCTGTAAACTCTCAAGAACAACATAAAAGTGTCAGTTCTTCCTAAGAGGTGTTTTGCTGTATTTGCAAGTTGTTGTGAGCATAAAACTTGAAAACAGAAACCTAGGAGAATCCTGCAAAGACTGCAGAAGGAATCTGTTTATTTTTTGAGCTGTAGAAGTTGCAGAAGAAATATTGTGGAGAGCATGAAGAGGTTTGCAAGAAAATATTGGTGGTAAGGAGTACCCAAGAAGTTTGTGTAATAGAGTTGACATAAGGAAATCCTACTGGATGTAGCTTCAAAAGTTAGAGGTGAACCAGTATAATTTGTGTGTGCTTTTCTTTTTCCCTACCTTCTTTATATTGATTTCCTTAACACTGCATATGCATAAAACAATTTTGGAATCTATCTAATACCTAAGTAAGTTATACTCCAAGGTTCCATAAAAGTGAATCATATTTTCTGCATCCTATACACTGTCATAGATTAACTATTCTTTTATTGATCTTAAGCTTCTAATATTTAGCCAAGTAATACTTGAGCAAGAAAATATTAGAAGAAATTGGAAGAAATTTAAATACATCACAATTTAACCCCCCTTCTTGTGATTACAAAATTTACTTCAAACTCAACACAACTTAAATAAGATATCAATGCCATCTCAATAATTAGATATGCTATGCATGACCTGCATTGCCAGCAAAACGGGGCTTCTTTCACAAATTCTAAGGCTAGACATGAGCTCAGGTTACAAGGAACGTCTCCTTTGGGGAAGTATACCCGCCACTTATTTTAGACCAGAGGTCATTATTCAAGACCAAAGTCAAGTCTTAATGCATGAATGTCTAGGACCGAAGCCAACTAATTCTAGGCCAAAGCCAAGTTCAAAATCTAGGCTGGAGCCAAATACTCTAGGCCAAAGCCAAACTCATTTTAGTCTTATCTAGATTGAAGTCAAGGTTGATTAATTAGGGTTTGGTGGCCACAGGCTAAATTCATTTTTAATTGGGAGCCGAAACTCAAATACATTTTTTGATTAACTGGGCCAAAGGCCTTGATGGAAATACTTCACACACAATAGATGACACATAAATCATGATAGATTTAAACATTTTCATAGTAATAATAACACCCTAACATGTGAACCCCAAGATAAAACCCCCAAATCAAAGCCCTAACTTGGAGTTCTATGCATACAAGAACAATATTGCTTATACATTGACCTAAATAACATCAAACCAACAAACAACCACAAACAAGCCCATGGAAAAGGGAGAGAAGGGATAGGTTCATTAAGGAGTACTCATACAAGCAGGGGTGATAGTGTGTGAGTTATACTCACCCCAAGAGCTAAAATAGAGAAGGGGAAGGAGGTGGAAGAAGGTTGGGTAGAGAGATCCTTGACTTCCCAAGCTTCCTCCTAGCTCCAAGCATCGTTTCTCTGTTTAAAATCCCCCTCTCTCTAGAACCATGGATGGGGGAATAAAATGAGGGGTTAGGGTTTTTGCGTCCCTTTTAAAAAACTGAAAACGCGCTCGCATCGAGAGAGTAAAGACCCCAGCTCTCTGAGTTGGGGCTCTCTCAAGCAAATACTTGCTCGCTTGAGTGAGGAACGCCTAGTAAAACAATCTTGCTTTTCGACTTGGGGCTCTCTGAAGCGAGCAGTGGCTCGCTTGAGCGAGGGATGCCAAGTAAATCATCCTTGCTTTTTGACTTTATGCTCGCTCAAGCGAGCCCTGGCTCGCTTGAACGAGTACAAAGTCAGAGAGTACCCCCTACACCTAAAAACTTGTTCACTTGAGCGAGCATATCAGTAACAGGAAAACCCATATCAGTAACCAGAAAACCAGCTCTCTACTGATATGCTCGCTTGAGCAAGTACCAAGTCAGAGAGCTTCCTACACCTAAATTCATATGCTCGCTCGAGCGAGCCCTGGCTCGCTTGAGCGAGCATACCAGAATGCAGTTTTCTGGTTTGTTGCATAACCAGTTCTTTCCCACTCTAATTCTACCAAATTCATTCCTTACTTCCTAAAACCCATTCCATTACTATTTTAAGGCATATAATGGTCAGAATTTGGGATTTACGCCCTAACACTTGGTTCTCTTCCTAAAATCTCTTAAAACTCATGGATTTTATTATATTCCGTAATCCTTGTCTTATCTCACATTCAATCCCCCCAAATTCTCACCCTACCTCTAACCTTCCTCTCGTTGCCGGATTCACAACCTAAGGCTTCTACTATAATTTCTAGGCCCTAATTTTCGGGATGTTACAATTCTACCCCCTTAAATAATTGTGTCCCCAAAATTTGCTCCACTTACCCCCTATTCAAGGTCACTCTCCTATTCTTAACTATGTTGGTGTACTCTAAAATCTCCCAAATTGTCTCTCGATAACCAATCTTCTATTCCTCAAGGTAGAAAAGGGATTAAGGTCGGTTGCACTTTCTAACTAGTCTTCTTGATTCTATATTCTTAGGTCACGTCTTGAATTTCGTTACTCCCTAAATGGTTCTAATCCTAGCTTATGCTAATTCTATACTCTCAAGTCACGTCTTCCTCTGGTAGGCAGCCCAATACTAAGCATCTTTCCGCCACAATCCTACAAGGTTTCCTAGTTTGATCTCATGTTGGCTTTCTTCACTCTTGTAAGGCTCAACTACGTTGGAAAATCATGTTACTAAACAAGTCAAGGATGCCCTACCACGATTCCTAATCAAACGAAATCGTAATGCTCTGAGGATACGCACAACGTAGTTGTCCCTCCACCAAACTATGTCATAAACAAATTTCCCATACTACCACAGAGTTTCAACCAAAGTAGTTTCATAAACTCTGGGCTACGGTTCCTAACTCGATTCCTAACTCGCGCACCACCCAGGGAGTTACCTAGAAGTTACGCAAATTGCTGGCGACCCTAACTCTCGATAATTATAATTTGACCTAAAATTCGGTGTTGTTAACAACCTAGTCTTGCTCTGAGTGTTCCTGAATGGTTTCCAGCCCATTCTATGGTTCCCCTGAAATTAGTGTTGTTAACCCAATCATGCAATCACTAAACCCCTTGAATCATGGAACTTGCACCGACGGGGTAATCCGGCACTAGAGTCGCACCTACAGAACATAGGTCGACAAAAGTAACACATGCAGAATCAAACACCTGACATGTAAAGAAACGCAACATGTCGTACTAAGGAAACATTGATGGCCCGAACATACAACATTTTTACACTACCACAAGTTACCCCCTGAAGGGACGAGGCTTCCACCTGGCTTGGCTTTAAGTTTTACTTGGAATCTGAAGCAATCTATGATTACACTATACTCGAGGTTTTCCTAGGAAACAAAGGAACTTTTGAAGGTTTGGTAACTCTACCCTGACCCGCCAGTCCAAACGGTTCCGTATGACCAAACCTAGCCATCTGGTCGTGACTAACTACCTACCATTGAATCTTACTCTTAGACTGGTACAACTTGGATGTGCCATAGTGTACCGGGGTTCTCCGTGGTTCTCCTACCCCTACTCTGAAGGGTTACCCCCCTTAATGGCTTGGACTCCCCCTAAACAACCCTTAACTCTCCAATCTTCCTCCGTTCATTGGAGGTCCTAAGTCTAAGCCCTAAGCTCAAAACTCAATCGTGTCCTCCTAGTTAAGGTTCTATGGCTACTTCTAAGGGTAGTTTGACAAGGACTCCCTATTTCTAACCGGGGTAGGTTAACATATTATCACTACTCCCCAACTATCTAAGTTTGACAAGGACTCCTTGATGCAAATACTTCACACACAACAGATGACACTTAAATCATGATAGATCTAAACATTTTCATAGTAATTATAACACCTAACATGTGAACCCCAAGATAAAACCCCCAAATCAAAGCCCAAACTTGGAGTTCTATGTATACAACAACAATATTGCTCATACATTGAACCTAAATAAAATCAAACCAACAACAACCACATTCAAGCCCAAGAAAAAAGGGAGAGAAAGGATAGAGTTCATTGAGGGGTACTCATACAAACATGGGTGTTAGTGTGTGAGTTATACTCACCTCAAGAGCTAAAATAGAGAAGGGGAAGGAGGTGGAAGAAGGTCGGGTAGAGAGATCCTTGACTTCCCAGCTTCCTCCTAGCTCCAAGCATCCATTCTCTCTCTAAAATCCCCCTTTCTCTAGAACCATGGATGGGGCAAATAAAATGAGGGGTTAGGATTTCTGCGTCGCTTTTAAAATACTAAAAACGGCACTTGCTCGAGTGAGCAAAGACCCCAGCTCTTTGAGTTGGGTTGGCTCAAGCGAACACTTTCTCGCTTGAGCGAGGAACGCCCAGTAAAACAATCTTGCTTTTTCCTGATTTGGGGCTCGCTCAAGCAAGCTCTAGCTCGCTTGAGTGAGGGATGCCCAGTAAAACATCCTTGCTTTTGACTTTACGCT
Source organism: Sesbania bispinosa (assembly GCA_026901365.1). NCBI lineage: Eukaryota > Viridiplantae > Streptophyta > Magnoliopsida > Fabales > Fabaceae > Sesbania > Sesbania bispinosa. Next base: position 3,313,024 of record QLOH01000008.1, on the reverse strand, counting down.
TGCTCGAGCGAGTAAAAAGTCAGAGAGCACCCCTGCACCTAAAAACCTTGCTCGCTTGAGCAGCATATCAGTAACCAGAAAAACCAGCTCTCTATTGATATTGCTCGCTATGAGCGAGCCCTGGCTCGCTTGAGCGAGTACCAAGTCAGAGAGCTTCATGCACCTAAGTTCCATTGCTCGCTCAAGCGAGCCCTGGCTTGCTTAAGTGAGCATACCAGAATGCAGTTTTCTGGTTTGCTGCATAAACCAGTCCTTTCCCACTCCAATTCTACCAAATTGATTCCTTAGTTCCTAAAACCCATTCCATTATGCTACGCCTAACACTTAGTTTCTCTTACTAAAATCTCTTAAAACTCATGGTTTTTGTATAATTCGTAATCTTTGTCTTATCCCACATTCAATCCCTCAAATTCTCACCCTACCTCTAACCTTCCTCTCGTGGCCGAATTCATAGCCTAAGGCTTCTACTATACTTTCTAGGCCCTAATTTTCGGGATGTTACATCATTAAGTAATTTAAAAATTAAAACAAGTTCTTCTTTTGCACTCACCCGGGCATGATGTCTGAACTCATGAAGATATAGGATATGACCTCAGCCTCAGTCCTACTGAAATTCATCCATTGTGGTCGTTTGAACGTGACAGCATCCACTTTAAAGCTCACAATGAAAGAAGTACATGTTAGATAACCATAACAATCGAAATTCACAATTCAACTTTCATTACAGTATTAAGCATTACTCACGTCGGGTATCTTCCATCCTGAACCTGATTCTCTCCCCTCAGTATTCCTATCTTCACATAGGTTGGAGTTATAATCGGTGCTATTGTCGAGTATTAATGTTGTTATGATGGTAAGCCACCGCGTGACATGTCTCACTTCCCGTACATCAACCTACACAATTATCGTTTAATGATTATAATCAATCTGAAGTAAAATGATCATGCATATAAATTGAAAGTTAAATTGTGATAGTTAACCTTCTTGTAGGCTAATCGCCAATAGGCTTTGCTGGTTGTTGGTTACTGAAAAAAATTGAATATGAACATTTCAATTTCCACCCACATTGCTCTTAATACCCCAACGGGCAAAGCACCAGAAAAAGGATGATATTTATCGAAGTAACACAATGCAAATTACAAAAATTTGTCTTTGAAGGAAACCAATTAAAGCATTAGAACAAACACCCACTGAAAATCTCAATCACATAGAAAAGGAAAACAAATACATCGTAACAAAAATTAGAATGAAATTAAAAAAAAATCAAACAGAGTAACTATGCTCATACCCTAATTCTCAATCTCACAGAAAAATAACGACATCTCCATTCGTATTAGTAAAGCCTACCATAACATCAATAGCAGAGACAATTTTTGGAAGAGATTTCCCAACCTATGAAGATTTCGCAGTCTTTTTCAAGAATATTAGAATAGATTATTTTTAATAAAAAATTGAAAACGTTATAACCATAGAGGACGATGAGTAAGGGTTGAGTAAGCATACCGTTTGTGAATGCCCTTTTCTTGCCTTTCTTGTACGACGTGCACTTTGTCATCATTGTCAGCCATTTTGGCGGTGGGTTAGTGAAAGAGATTGTGTATGTGCAGACGGTGTGAAAGAGTCCGACGATGAAGCGTAACTCATAAAGAGCGTAATTTTTTTATGGCCCATATGTCCTGTCAGATGACCCTGCCATAGTTTGGGATGTGAAACCATCTCGACGGTGGATTTTTTCTTACATCTTAGTCGATTTGAAAAATGTTGAAGTTAGGATTCCTGAAATGTCATCTCATACTTCGCCTTCACAACTACCACCACCCATAAGGTTTTTTCCCGACCCCTGTGGTGACACGGTCACGTTGACAGGACATTATGGGCCTTGAAAAATGATTTCCCAATTTTTTCCCTTTTCTGGTGAATTTCCTTTCAATTCTCCATTTTTTAGGTTAAATTTCACGGTAATTACAAGTGGGGAAAAATCACCAAATTTCTTCGAGAGCCCTCCAAGATGACCTTCAGTCCACGGCACGAGCCACATAGTCATCTAAAACAACCAAATCCCTCTCACCACACCCTTTTCGACCCTACAATTGCCCCCGAAAATTCCTCCCATTGGGCAAGCCTTGAATCATAATTCACTACACCATCGGCCATGCAGGTTCATTTAACAGGACATATGGGCCAATGAAAAATAATTTTCCCAAATTTTTTCCCTTTCCTAGTGAATTTCCATTGAATTTTCTCTATTTTTACGTTAAAAATTCACGGTAATACAAGTCGGGGAGAAAAAATCACAAAATTCACCGGGAGCCCCCAAGATGACCCTCAGACCATGGCATGAGCCATGCGTCATCTCAAACATCCAGTCCCTTTCACCACACCTTTTTCGACCTTACAATTAGCTCCCGAAAATCCCTCCCATTTGGCAAGCCTTAGATCCACAATTGACACATTAGCTATGCAGAGTCATCTAACAGAACATATGGGCCATGAAAAATAATTTTCCCAAATTTTTGCCTTTCCTGGTGAATTTCCATTGAATTTTCTCTATTTTTAGGTTAAAAATTCATGGTAATTACAAGTTGGGGAGAAAAATCACCAACTTTCACCGGGAGCCCCCTGGGGTGACCCGCGATCCATGGCATGAGTCACGAAGTCATCTGAAACAACCAAGTCCCTCTCACTACACCCTTTTCGACCTTACAATTAGCCCCCCAAAATCCCTCCCATTAGGCAAGCCTTGGATCCACACTTCACACACCGACCATACAGGGTCATCTAACAAATCATGTGGGCCACGAAAAATAATTTTTTGCCAATTTTTTCCCTTTTCTTTTGAATTTCCATTGAATTTTCTTTATTTTTTGGTTAAAAATTCATGTAATTACAAGTTGGGGAGGAAAATCAACCAAATTTCATCGGGAGCCCCTCGGGGTGACCCTCACTCATTTTTATATAATGTTTACAATATGCAAACTTAAAAAAAAGTTATAGCATGTTGATATAATTTATAACTTTTCATCTATACCATTTATTTTAATTTTTTATAACTAATCAATAACATTTAAGTCATACATTTGTAATGTTTTATATCTCTTTTTTCTGTTCAGAAGCCACCTGCAGAGGATCACATTTTAATTTGGTTTTATGTTAAATTTGTTTAATGGTCATTTTTTTCGAATTAGAACCATTCATGATCACGCACAACCAATATCATGTTTATACACTTTCAGTAACCATCTCAACCGTTGGACCGCATCCCAAAAGTAACATCAATGGCCATAGATACCCATGTGTGGTTCAACAGACGTCATCCCTCTTCTTCAACCTTCTTCGTCCCCTTCCCCAATTCCGGTGTCAAAAAAAAAACTAGATTCAATTATGAAGGACAACTATACAAAATCAACTGAATAAATTAAGTCATTGTTGGAAGCCTGATTCATTTATATGTAAAAAACATAAAAAACAGGTACATTAATATCCAGTTTTTTCGAACACTCATTCCATGTGCACATGGTTGAGGCCGTCTTCGGCAGAAAAATTGTATACTTCAACGTTGAAAAACCATCGTCGCACACAGTAGACGTAGACATACGCGTCGTGCCAGAAATCATGTGCATAGCAAAGATTGTCAAAGCCTTTGCCGAAAAAATGATGCCCGTCAAGGAACTCCACCCGTACGTTGAAGTAGTTCGACACTCGATCGGAGAGGAATATTCTTCCTTCGTTAAAACACTCCTCCCATCTATCGTAATAGTCGTCCAGGATCAGTAGTTGTGTCTACAAAAAAAATCAAAACTTTAAACTTATGAGTTATCACTTATCACACAAACTAAATTTAAAAACTTAGTACTCAATGTTAATCAACAGACATCATTAGCATCCCAAAACACAACAAAGCTTCTGCTCCCCCTGCCATTGAGTCAGTTATCATATCTCACTTAACTGTGAGTTAAGTGTATTGGATTATGCAAAAATTTTCTTTTCTATTTTAAGGATTAACGACGTTTGAGGGAAGAATAAGTTTTTATACTATCAAAATATGCAGTCCACATTCACGGGCCATTGAATCCAACACTTCATCTTCTTCTCTTCTCCAGCCGTCATTGGCCTAGGGACCAAGTGCGAAAATTACTCTTCCTAATTCCTCCTCCTCTCTACCCCGTCTCGTGTAGAGGTGTGTTTTTTGGGACTGGATATGGTGCATTCACCCTATCATGTACTTGGTCCAGTCATCGCATATGGAATGTCTGATAAAGATCGGATGGCTCACATGTCGACATGTTAAATCGGTAATACATAATCTCAACATTTGACCCGTCTAATCTTCATCAAACGGCCCAGATCAGATGACTACACCAATTGTATCTAATAACAAAAATTAATTGAAGCTCAATTATCTCCTATTTATTTATATTCTCACGCAAATACATTAATTAATTTTAAACATATCAGTTTTATTATTATAAATATATATTACAATATATTTGCGTCAATAAATATGTTTACGAATTTTTTATAGAATAATTGTTCTACATTGAAAAGTAAATTTAACATCTTTATAAATATTATAGGAAAGTTTATTTATATAAATACATATATATTAAAACATAAATATATTACAAATTATTATTTGAATGTGTCCAACATAATTTTATAAAATTACATTTATTCACCGACAAACATTAATTTCCAATTTCAGATACATATAAAATAAATGTCTATTATGATAGCCAAATTAAATCATAAGCAAAATGGACATACTCTTATAATAATAAATATTAATAATAAGTTTTTTAATTTAAAAATTATATGCTCTTAAAATAACGTTAATAAACACATTGCATGTAAAACTCTTCAACTGCCTAAGATCACAACATTGTCTCTGCATCGTGTCTTGGAAAGCCGCGAATCCCATAATCATGAAGTAAGTGGTGTGAACCCGTACCTCTTCTCCTCGTCTCTTCACATTGCATCCTGAATCCTCACAACCTAACTAGTCACTTCTACTTAAATCCCCTAGCCCCCACCCCATCGCCTAACCAAACTTATTACTTCTTCAACAAGCCACTCACCTGGAAAAGAGTGAATTGTAGACATCACTTAAATTCCAACGGTGCATTTAACGATCCAGATCAACAATTTCATTTCACTTAAAATCCAACAGTGCATTTAACCCTATAAGCTAACTTTTAAGGCTGAGCTAGGCCCAGGTCCAAAATCTAATTGAATACACTTAAAAAAACCAGTTTTTAGACGCGAAAACGTAGTGACGACCTAAGGCCGACACAAATAGAGACGGACAAACCGTTGCACAACCGATGCTACAATATTTTACATTTTAATTTGATTAGGTAATTAGTAAGAAAACACAGTGTCGGCCAAGCCGTCGCTAGCTTGGATGACTCTAGCGACAGCCAGGCCATCGCTAAGGTGAAAATGGTGTTTTTCGACAGCCTTAATTAAGATTTACATCGGCTAGTTGGACGCTAATTGAAAAATGAAATTAGCGGCGGCCAAGTCGTCACTAAGGCTGAGGCTAAGTTTTAAATTTAAACATATCCGTAATTTTAAAATTAACTTTTTGCGACGTCCATGTTTGAAATTAGCGTCAGCTTGGCAGACGCTATTTAAAAATTATTAGCAACGACTTGGCAATCGCTAAAGCCGACACTAAGTCTAAAACTTATACGCAGAACGACTTCCCCTTTCTTCTTCCCTTCTCTTCTTCTCCTCCGTCGTGGCTTCAGCTTTAACTGTGCCTTAAGCTCTCCCTCACTACCCCTACCCCTCAAGCTCTCTTTCTCCTTCAACTCTCCTTCTCCCTAAACTCTTCATCTCAAACCATTATTTTTTTGCAAGACAACCCCTTATTTCGTGAAAGGGAGGTGGACCGTAGCCAACCACCATGGGACGCCATTGCTGACCATTAAGCTCTGTCGTGAGCATCCAACTAGTACTGTGTTCACCTCTTATGGGTGATGAAACTGTTCCAATTTGGATTTCTCTGTCTATTATATGAATTGTTTGTTAGTGTAGAGCTAAGCTTAATAGGTGAGACCCTATGAAGGGTGTTGGTTGTGTGCTGATAATATAAAATTGTGCATGTGTATGTATTGTTTGTTGTTTGTTAGTCGCTAAGCTCAATAGGTGAGACCCTATGAAGGGTGCTGGTTGTGTGCTAATATTATAGAATTGTGCATGTGTTTGTGTTGTGATATATGAAGCTGTTATGCTGAATTTATATAATTGTTGAATTGTAGACAAATGGATCATAGAACCAGTATTTGCATAAATAATCCAAACACTTTTCAATAACATGTCAGTTAGTTCTAGATGCTAATAGCCTCAATTATTGATAACATAAATTCAGATGCTCCATCATAAATTGGTTGATTTGCAAAAGTAACATATCATAAAATCATTGGGCATCTGGGTTAGGAGGCTCATGGTCATTATCATGTAGTTCATCATGTATATGCCTAAATGTGTCATCACCATCTAAGTCACTGAGGAAAACTAAGGTTCATAATTCATATATTCATCACTATTATTTTCATCATCCCCGAACTCAACATTATTAGACCATTTTTTCTCCGTGTTCAGTCCATACCTAATAGTTTGGTTTAAATCCAGACTTCAACAAATGAGCTCTAACTAATGGTGGTCTCAGAATCTTCTCACAATTAAAATTCACATATGAACACCTAATCCCTCCTTCAGACATAAACGAAGGTTTTTCGATCCGTAGCATTCTTAGCAAATTTAGAAACCCCATTGATATATTCATAACTCATTCTCCTAGAAGAATCAATCATATTATACATCCATCTACGATCCATTTGTCTACAATTCAACAATTATATAAATTCAGCATAACAACTTCACATTTCACAACACAAACAGATGCACAATTCTATATATCCGCACACAACTAGCACCCTTCATAGGATCTCACCTATTGAGCTCAGTTCTCCACAAACAAATAACAAACAATACAAACACATGCACAATTCTATATTATCAACACACAACCAGCACCCTTCATAGGGTCTCACCTATTGAGCTCAACTCTCCACTAACAAACAATTCATATAATCACAGAGAATATAAATTGGAACATTTTCATCACACATAAGAGGTGAACACAATACCAGTTGGATGACAAATTACTCTTAATTAAAGTCATATTTAAAGTAGTACTCATGCTCCGATAGTTGGTCATTGAAAATAATGTAAAACATCACTATCATGGGAAATAGGTGAGTAGTGGACAATAAATTAAGGGTATAAAAGGAACTTCATAATAAATACAATGAAAATACTCTCTCTCTCTCTTCATTTTATCTGTTGTTTAAGATTTTTACACCAAGATTAAGGACACGCAATAACTATGTCTTTTTAGCTTTTTTTATCAACGATTTTTCTAACCTGTGCAACATTGCACATGTTAAAAATCAAAAGTGGAAAGGTTTTATTGGAAATTATAACTATCACAACATTCAATGGATTGAATATAAATGTTACATTTTTCAATAAATTTTTCCACTTTTGATTTATTATCCTATTCAACATTGCACATGTTAGAAAAACCATTTATCAATATGTCATTTCTCTCTTCTCTCATTAATGCATTTATATCTTTTTTTAAATGAATGATTGTCCTTGTAAACACCATCTTTTTATATTCATATTGTTTTACCTCTTACCATAAATTTTTTATTGGAAACATAAAAATTACATTTATTAAACTTTAAAACTTTTAAGTTCTTGTTTGGTTTTTAGTTGGGAACAGTCATAATCAATTTGTGAAATTGATCTCAAATCACTATGTCCAATTTGCTTCATAATCATGTATCATTTGTTGCTTGCCATTAATTCTATAATCTATCAAATCAATTATATCTAATTGTAAACCGTTTACAACGACCCTAAAACATTTATGATATAGCTTTATACTCCCTTCATTTCAATATATTAGTCATTTTAGGAATTTTTTTCATAATATGAGTTCTCGTCTCTTGTTTCCATGTGAGTTAAATGTTTGTTTTTCCATTTTTACCCTCCCACTTTTAGGAAAAGATGTTTGGAAAATGTGTAAGGATCCTCTCCACCCGCTCCAACCCGCTACACAAACAACAACAAAAAAACAAAAAAACAGCCTCACTCCAGCAAGTTTAGCTACAAAATAGCTATGGATTAGCTACAAAATTTTGATTTCCTACTTATTCCATAGCTACTATGTAGCTAAACTTGGCCAGAGAGACTTAACACCTAGAGCCTGGAGAGGATCTGGATCCTTGGGAAAATTGTGAACCACACTAGCTAATAAATAATTACTCATTAATATATTTACTAAATGAGAAAGATCACTGTAGTAAGTTAAAAGGGCAATTTAGCTAGTAAGATTACTATGTGTTATGAGTCATTTATTATTGTTCTTAATCTATGTGAAAAAAAATCTTAAATAACAGATGAAATGAAATGGATGGAGTAATAAATATTTAAATAAAAAATTAAATTAGGATAGGGGAAATTGAAAAATAACATATTATTATTATCTTGGCATCTAAAAATGACATTTATTTTAAACGAATTTGATTTCCTAAAACAATAGTTAAAAATAATTGGAAGATATACTATATTTCTTATATTTAAAATCAAGAAAAAAAAATATTTTTTTGCCTTTTATAAATAAAATCGGAGGTAATATCATAATTTTACTTTGGTTAACAGTAAAACATAAGCATAACTCTGTCGGCTTCCGCGTCGCACGTTTATCCTGGTTGGTTATCTCATTAACCTATATAATTATACTCTAATGGCAATTTACTTGTTCTCTCATGCCTCTAGCTAGCTGTAATAGAAATTAGTACTAGTAACTTTCACTAAATGCATCAGTTTGCACAGTGACTTGGTTACAAAAAGTTAGGCAGATTACCCAGGATTATAGGTAACCCACAATTAAGGTTTTTATACTTTTGTTAATTAATAACACAAAAGCTAGCAAGTTGACAAGGTTCATAATAAGGTTTTGATTCTTTAGTCAACCTTCAAAAAGAAAAAATGCTAAAGAATGTTCTTGAAGTTTTTAGTAAATAAAAAATATTGAATAATTTTTTGGTGATTAAAAATTTATAGGATGAGGGGGATGATGTCAGTACAAGACAGGGAAACCTTCCAAACTTAAAAATTACTTATAAAGGTACTTACATATTATATTTACCTTATTCCAAAAGAACGAGTACGAATTCGAACCTGTGACCTTTCAGATATGAGATCATGTCTTGCTCTGATTGACCAATCCTTTTGAGTTAAAAAATATTAAATATAAAGTAAAAAAAAATTCTCAATATTTTAAATGACTTATTTTAAATTTCTTAAGGTAAGTTTTTAAAACATTCGTTGGCAAGAATAAAAAAAGAACATAAATATTTAATCATAACCGTTTTCTTTTTCTTTTTTTTTTTAACGCTATCATAACCGTTTTCTATACCTTTCTCGTGATGACTATATATCCATAATAAAAGCAAGAGGCTATATAATAGGAAGATATCTACTAGTTTTTTTTTTTGAACGAGATCTCTATATATAGTAGATAATGTTATTCCAGTTGATCACGTTTATATTATGATCAGACCGACTCTTTCAATTTTTTTATACATTAAAAATCAAATTAGAGATCCTTCTCAAAAAGAAATCAATATTTTATATATATATATATATATATATATATATCCTACTTATGAACCACCCCTTCATTAAGAAAGATATCTATTATATTTAGATGGACGAGTAGCAATTTGAACCCCACTTGATTTTTTAGAATAAAGTAAATATAAGTATTTTTGTAAGTGGTTTTGAATTTGAAGGTTTTTCTTATCTTAAATAGGGCATTTTTTATTCACTCTAATTTTGTAAAAAAAAAAAAAACAGACGAGTTTGTTTTTCAATATTTATTTACACATAATTGTCATCCATCACTCTTGAGCATGACAACGCACTCGGCACTCCTACCTAACTCATGCCGTAGTGGTAAGAGTAGAAGAAACACTGCAACAACACCAATCAAAGGGTGCCTTATGTGTTTTACATAAATATTTAATAGTTTATCATTACGTCATTTAATAAATGTGACAATTCATATATTATTAAATTTAATAAATGATGTGACAACACATTAATAAATATTTGTTTAAAACTTTTTCAATATATATAAATTAAACTCAAATATTATTGAGTCGCGAATATCACAAAAGAAGCTAATTAAACGATCCATATGTTCGTTTTTTTAATAAAGAGATATATGCACATTACATTAAGTTGTCAAAAAAATATGCACATTAAGTAATGAAATTGAAGTTTCAACCCATTTTTGGTATAACATAATTGAAGCGGAGCACCCAATACACAAGTGCATCTAGGGTGTAAGCGGGTCCGACCCAACCCGCGAATCCAATAAATTCACTCAACCCGAATATATTTAACGGTTTAGTTCGGGTATTCGGTTCGGTTCGGACAATTTCTTTTAAAACCCGATTTGGTTCGGTTCGAGTCTCGAATTTGCCTATGTTGAACCCGATAAACCTAACCAAACTAGAAAAAGAAATCCTAATCTTATTTCATTTTCATGCAAGGAGAGAATAAAAATAGACGCAACGGCAACACAAGCAGAGGTTGTTTCCCAAATCTTATTTCATATGCTCCTCTCAATTTATTTTTCTCTATTTCTTTTTTTTTCATTTTATATTTTAATTTAATTTCATCTTCCATATTTAAAAAAAAAAAGGAAAAATTTTATGACCCGATAACCCAACCCGAACATATTCGGGTTGGTTCGATTCGGGTTATTCATTTAAAAATACAAAATCCAACCCATCACCATTTTATTGGTTCGGATTTGATGTCACCCCAAACCCGATCCAACTCAACACGATGAAATCATGTATGCAGTATAATTAATGAATGTTTGCTAACGAAAAATTAGCAAACTCAGTCAAACACTTCGTATGGCACAATTAAAGCTTACAAATGATGACCTTTGGCTTTTACAGTGCTCTTATAACTTAAAAATATAGTTTTGATATTTTTAAATAGAAAATTTGATAAGTATAATTCAGGCAAAGTCGACCAAAAAGGGAGGCTGCAAAATATATATATATATATATATATATATATATATATATATGCTCCTCTTTTACAAGATCTGCTGGGAAGAAAACGTCATTTTCTCAATAAAAGTTTTGTTGAAATATTGAAATAAGATATGAAAATAACACCATTACAAAATAAGAATTAACATGAATAACTCTAAAATCAGATAAAAAATCATAATTATTATCTAATTAAGAACAACCAAAGAAATATAAAAATTTTACAATACAAATATTTCTCTCAAACATCGATCTCACCCTCCACTATACCCACACTTTTAAAGCAATATTTGAATTACTCTTCATAATACTCCAAGAGTGTAGAAAGAGAAAGTTAAATACAAGCTTAAGTGTTTCCAACTTAAGGTGTTTAAAACCAAAGGATTTTAGTCCAATATATATCCTTGACCTCCCCCCTTCACTTACAATTCTAGGCAATGTAGAACTAACTTCAATCAACTCCAATAATCTCCATCTTGATTGAAATAGACACATCTTCCGCTTTCATTGTCTATACCAAAAATCATAGTTCAAAGGAACTATCACACTCCACAGTATATTCACTCGAAATTAGGCAATTTCAAGAATTTCTTCGTGACGCATGTCGAAACCTTAATTGTGCAACATCTATATTGCCTATCTCTAGAAGTTCTTCAGCCATCGATATAATCCACTACACATATTCAACCAATGCCAACCAATGCATGGGTGCAATTATGGATCCCCTACCAATTTAACTAATCCTTTTCCATGACGTCGACATTGTAACTCCATGAGGATACACTTCTCAGTTTTAGAGAAGATCACTCTCCCAAAGCGAGAGAGATGGTACTAACATCTGACTTAGTGCCCTATTCTAATATTGCTCCACCTGGACAATATTTCTTTCATGCCTAGACATTCAACATTTCCAGCATTCCATACTCTTTGCATGGTTCTTGTTTCCATAAGGCCCACATCTAGCACCAATAATGAATTTGATGAAGTGTTATTCTCACTTTTCAATCTTCTTTCTTTAGAAAAAATTTTACTAGCAACTTTTCAAAATTCAGAGTTACCTTTACATACATTAAAACGGGTTTGATATGCTCATAGCAAGCATAAGAGACCAAATGAGTCTCAGTGCTTTATCTTCATCGTCAAGCTTAACTGCAATAGCTTCTAAAATTGGAGAAAAATACCATTGAGAGTACTAAGATGAGAAAAGAGTTTTGTATTTTCATCCATACATAAATTATGAAACTTCTCCGTCAACAACATCCAATTTGAGATTCCTTTTTTCTGGTATAACCCTTCGAGTTTCTCCCAAAGCTCCTTGATTGTTGATATTTTCTGCACATCTTCAAGAATATTACTAGTCAAACACAGGTAAATTATACTTGTTTCTCTCAAACCTAGTTCCTCCCATTTCTCGTCATCCACAGTAGAAGTCTTCGCTTCCAATGTCATGTGTAATACTGATTCAATCAACACAAATGTAACTTGAAATTGCCACAAGACAAAATTGATTCTTCCATCAAATTTCTCTATGTCAAACTTCACGCCGCTTGTAAAACCTGATATTGTAGCACTCTGTCGCAGTACCATACTTCTTTCTAGCAACTAGGGATAATTCAATTCTTTATTGATGTGGAAGATTAGACAATGCTACAACTAAAGAGCATACTAAGAATTTCATATCCCATCGATCCATAAGCTTTTATACTAGAATTTTTTATTAATAAATTAACAAGATGTCAGGTGCAATACAAAAACCCACATTCTGCTCTTATCTATAAATGTGACACCCTTCTACCTCATACTCTTATATATTTAAGAAATTGTAGTTTAGAAAAGGGAAGAGTCCCACGTTAGGTAAAAAGGTTCACAATTACTCTTATAATATCTCATAGTTCAAAAACGACTTTATTAAAAGAAATTAAACTTTCAAATATAATTTCAAATATAAAGCAGCGGAAATCTCCATAGGAATAAAAACAATTAATAATCTCCTGCCATACAAGGCATCCAGAAGTTCATAAAAATACTCATAATCTAGGAACATGGTAAACCCCAAGCACACCCTGATGTCACATCTACCAGAGCATACCCTTTTATTCATAATCGACACCAGTTGTGTCCTCATCAACACCTGTAAAATATATCCACAGAATACGGTGAGGAAAAGGAATACTACCTATACATACACATAGAGAATACCCATCCTCACCCACAACATCATTACATCATGCCATTAATACATTAAATCACCAATGAATAACATTCATCTAAAACTCAACATATATTAATAATCTATAGCAACATATACATGTCATACCATCATTCCAATTCACAACACATAAACATATCCTTTATACATTCATCAGCTCATCATCATCATAATCTCATTCATATATCATCATATAGTTCTCATACCATCATTCACCCAAGTAATCATATATTCTATTCTCACACATAATACTCATCATCATCAATCATCATTTAATAACACAATTTTGTCATCATATATCACACACCAATACTCTCTCATCGTCTACCAAAGATCATGACTTGGAACTCCACACAATGGGCGCACCTCGTCAATCACTCTAGTTAGTACCAAGATAGTCTATCGGTGTTACCACATACTATCCGATAGGTTGGTACCCCCTCTATGGGCCCGCACAACGACATTCGACCCTAGGTTGTACCCCCTCTATGGGCCCGTACAATCACTCCTAGGTTGCCAACCCCCTCTATGGGCCCGTGCATCGAACGCCCCATCTTGATCCCCTGAGTTGTACCCCTCTATGGGCCCGCACAACTCAGTTCACCTCCCGAATTGTACCCCCTCTATGGGCCCGAACAATTCAAGTCTCATCACATATGCTCAAGGCATCTCTCCTAAGTTGTACTCCCTCTATGGGCCCGCACAACTGTAAATAACATCTCATCAAAAGGTGATATACACCATCATCATAAATCATCATTATCATGCATTAACATGCTCATCATCATTATAAAGTGATATACACTTATCATCATCATCATACATCAATATGCTCATCATTAACATCATCATAATAAAGTGATATACACTTATCATCATCATCACCATACATCAATATGCTCATCATTAAACATCATCATAATAAAGTGATATACACTCATCATCATCATCATCATAAATCAATATGCTCATCATTAAACATCATCATCATAAGGTGATATACACCGACATCATTATCATCATCACACTCATCATCAATTAACATCATAATACATCATCACACTCATAATCAATTATCTTCATAATACATCATCACACTCATCATCAATTATCATCACAATACATCATCATAAGCATCGCAATCCTCATCAAACATCATTAATCATCAACACCATACTCATTATATAGTACTTTCAAACAACATCAATCATCATCAAACAGTAGGATCTCAAAATCCACTCTGGTAATCGATTACCAACCTCTATTAATCGATTACCCGCAAACAAGGTCTCTGTAATCGATTACAGCACCCCTGTAATCGATTACCCGCAAAACAAACTCTCTGGTAATCGGTTACAGCACCCTCGTAATTGATTACCCGCAAGCAAACAGTGCTTCTGGGTTGCCCAGAAACACTCTGGTAATCGATTACCACATCTGGTAATCGATTACCCGCGACGCAGATCTCAGATTTCACGATTTCTCACATCTCTAAACCCATCCAATCAATCCCTAATCAGTCTTTTCGTCTAAACATCATTCATACTCATATTAACATCAAATACTAAATAAATCATCAATCTATTACAGATTACAAACATCAATTCATCAAAACCCCCAATTTCTCAATCCCTAATCACCCTTTTTTCAATTATCTTCAATATCATCTTTACTCTCATCAATAATTCGTCAATACACATACAACAAATCATCAATCATCAGATTATATCATCATTCTCAGTTATTCATTCATAATTCGAATTATACATCTTAGATTACTACCCAAGTACCCCCTACATGCATATACAGGCAATACCCTCTCCCCCCACCATACCGTAGCGAAGCTTGATCACAGCAAGGAAGTCCTTTCTTGGATTCTTGGCATTCACTCCACAGCAGCTCTCTCTTGAGACTCTGTTTCTCTCCCCTCCTTAGCATTTCGCTTACTCACGAATGATACAAATAAGGATTAGGGTACTCTGTTAACCCCTCCTTACTGAAATAACTAATTGGGCTTGGGCCCACTCTCACCCCCCCATTATTCTATTTTCAATTAAAATTATCTTTACGAAATAAAAACTAATAATAACAATACTCCTATTATTTATTTCCCATTAAATTAATTATTTTCTTAATTAATCTATTTAATTTAATTAATATTTATCCTAATAAATTTAGGATGTTACAATAAACATGTTGTTAAGTGGCCTCTCTTAATTATAACTTATGCATATCATCGGCAATAACATACCAAAGCCATAACAGGATTTGCAGAGTGTTTTATACTGTCGGCTTTGATAATCTCTGATTTGATGGACAGGTCCTGTGAGAGCATGAATATGAAATCAAAACCATATCACATACACACAAATCTTGACTAGTGAAATTTATCTATTTTTCAATAAACACTACATAAATCTAGTTATTAATTGTAAATACATAGGTAGACACAAGAAGGGGGTTGAATTGTGTTTATAAAAAATTTTGTTGTTTTAGATGGATTTTCGCAACAAGTTGGTTTAGCAAAAATTTCAGACAGGTTTTCAAAGACTGACTGAAGTGAGATCTCTTATCTGAAGAAATTCAGACAAGAGTTTTTATAAATTATTTAAATTTTCTTGAGACAGAAAACTTTTTAATCACAGTTCTACTCCCATTTGGTTAGCACGCAGATAAGGAGACTCAGCCAAGGTATTTATCCTGGTTCACTCAACCACATTGAGCTACGTCCAGTCCCAATGCCAAAACCAGCTACTAGATTTCCACTAATCACAAGAATTACAAATATTCTTTTACATTCAAGACTCTTCAGGCTCTAGTACCACCAAATATTTTTTGCACACGTAGCCTCTCCAGGCTCTAATAAGTATTCTTTGCTCATCTAGCCTCTTCAAGCTCTAACGCAAGTGTTTACAAAAAATGACTAAACATGAGCTTCAGATAAGTTCTTCATATAGAAAAATTGTACAAATAACTGTGATTAAATACAAGATATGAAAGTTGTGTACAAAGGATCAGAGTATAAAATCTACAGAGATTTTTTCAGTGTTTTGCTTCAAATGATTGTGAGGGTTCTATGTCTTGCATCTTGAATGAGTTCCTCTATTTATAATCTTTTGGGTCCATCTCCGTAAAAACATCCGTTAAGAGATAACATTTAATGCTATTCAAGCCATTGTGAGATAGGTCTGATGAAAGTATGAGGTTTTGCCAGCGCTGTTTTGACCATTACAGACTATTGCGAAGTACTTCCTCTTTGTGCTAGTTTTTCAAATCTGACCTAGAAAGTTGCCTTTTTTTCTTGCCTATTTGTGTTCTGAACTTACGTATGAGGATGTGCAAAGAATTGACTTTTCTCTATCTGAAGGGATTACTTTCGTTTTAGGTTGTTTATCTTAAGACGACCCTAACTATTTCAGACAACATCCTACTTTAGATAGAAATATGCTTAGACAACGTAACTTCAGATAGCTTCATTATCTGAAATATAAAAGAACTTGTTAAACATTAAATAAATCATAACTTAGTTTGTTATCAATCAAAATTCAATTATGGGGCGTCTTATACTTTTCAGGTCTTGAGACTTAACATTCTCCCCCTTTTTGGTGATGACAAACTTTGTTTAACTTAAATCTGACTTAAGAGGGTTAGAATAAGATAAAGTATAAAATTTATGATGGCTCCCCCTAAGTTAAATGACTTTTCTTCAAATTTCCTCCTTAATTTCTCAGTTTGCTCCTCTTTGATAGCTCCCCCTAAACAACACATTTCTCCCAGATTTATGTTAGAGGATATAACTCCCCCTTTTGTCATCAATCAAAAGGGTAATCATAGCAAAAATATAGTGAAATATATCAGAGCATTAAATAGAGTATCATATCATTATATGTACCAGAGCAATAAAAATTTTAGATCAAACATGTATCCGAAGCATAAAGCATTAAAAAAATAAACATATGCAAAGATGTGTCTAAAGAAAGCTCATTTATATGGTGACACTGGTAACATCATAGACAAGTTAATCCACTGAGGCTTTTTCAAAAGATCCTCCTTAATTACTTCTAACAGTGAATCCTTTTTCTTGGCAATTTCAGACATGATTGCACTCGTGAGGTCTTCCTTAACAACCCTTATCCTTTCTTCCTGAGCTATGAGTTGTTCTTATTTTCTGATTAACTGAGCCTGAAATGCTATGACACGATCCCGTCCGACCTTAACCAGGATGCCTCGGATGCATTGCAAGGGATTGAAGGTCCAATGACCGAGGCTAGATCTGAGGCGTATAAAGAGAGTTTTGGAACTCTTGATCACTGAAGTCCAAAGGAAAGTAGACCACTGAGTAGAAGAAGATCCAAATAAGTGGTTTAAATTAACCTGGATTGAAGTATAATGGTGCTATCCGATCTGACAATTGGTCATGTCTGTTATCTGAATCTTAGGAGAGCCTATTTCGGGAAAGTGTATCTAATCAGATCGTAACTGATTTATTTCAGATCAGATCTGTTAGGAATAAATATCAAATCTCTTAGGATTATATTTTATCTTATTTAGGATTAAATCTTTTAGAGTTATATTTTATCTTGTCTAGAATTAAATATATTTAATTTAGGATTCTATCTTTTAGATAGTTTATTTTAGGAAGTTCCTTTGCTATATATTAGCATTGAGAATCAGTTTGTAGACAGTTTTTATCAATAAAATTATGAGTTTTCTCATTGTGAGAGCTTATCCTTTGTTCTTGGATTAAAGAACTACTTGATAACTTAGGTTCTACCAGTAGGTCTTGCTAAGGGTCTAGTTGCTTATATCTGATAACTTTGGTGCTTTCGGCAGGTCACAAATTGTGTCAAGTTCCTATCTTTGATAGCTTTGCTGCTTCCAACAGGTCTTGGATTGTGTCAAGCTCCTTATCGTTATTTGATCTACAAGACGTTCATATCTTTACGCTTCTGGTTCGTATCATTTGGTATTAGTAGCTTCGGCTCTTGAGAACAATTGGTAATATTATCCTTATCTTTTAGTATTTATCTTATTCAAAAAAAATTGCATTAGTTTAAAAAAAAGGAGGTGCAGACAATACAAAAAAAGGGAGATGTGCAAATCGTAAAAAAAATGCAGTATTAAATTTTCTGAACAGCAAATCCAGTTCTATTGTCCACAATCTTTATTCCAAGCGAAAGAATTCATCCGAGGTGAAAATTTCATCTGAGGTGATGAATCCATCTGAAGTGGAGAGTTGTAACCAGCTACACATTTTGATTACTTTCCGGGCTAGTGTTTTGTCACTAAAAGTTGTCAAGTTATCATCAACACCTTCTCTATTACTTGTTAGTAGAATCTATCCCAAAAGTTCCTTATTTCAAGAGCTTGTAAGGATAAGTTGAGTGCAAAAACCCCAGAGTGGTGAGTATAATATAGTGAGAAAAGGCCAAGAATTAGAGTGATACATGAGAGAATAAAAAAAATTGAGTGTAAACACGTACGAGAGTATTGTGAGGATTCTTTTTTTATCACTAACATCATTTGATTTGCAGCCAATTTTTTTTTCATTAATCATGAGTACAATAAAACAACATGAGGAGGATGCTGAAGAAATAGACCTCAAATTCTTCCTCAAGACACTACAAAGTGAATTTATGAGAATGAGTTCAAGAATGGATGAGATAGAAGATCGATTTTCAAGGAAAAGGAGTAGAACGTCTCCTAACTGAACCAAAGAAGAGGAAGAGGAAGAAGAGAACAAGGGAAGTAGTTCTAGAAGTGAAAGAAACAGGGATAATCATCTTGGAAACATCAAGATGGACATTCCTTCTTTCCAAGGGAGGAATGATCCTGAGTTATATTTGGAGTGGGAAAGAAAGGTGGAGCATGTTTTTGATTGCCACAATTATTCCAGGGAAAAAAAGGTAAAATTAGTTGTGGTAGAATTCATTGATTATACAAGTCTATGGTGGGATCAATATGTGTTGAGCAAGCGAAGGTGTGGAGTAGAACCGATTCAATCTTTGGAGGAGATAAATGTCGTGATGAAAAGGTGATTTGTACCAAGTCATTACCACAGAGACTTGTACAGAAAATTACAGGACCTAGGTCAAGGTCCTATGAGTGTAGACGATCACTACAAGGAGATGGAGATAGCCATGATGACAACCAATGTGCAAGAAGACTGAGAAGTAACAATGGCTAGATTCATTGGAGGGTTAAAGAAAGAAATTGCAAATGTTGTGGAACTCCATCATTATGTGGAGATGGAGGATTTTTACACAAAGCAATCCAAGTGGAGAGACAACTCAAATCCAGAATTTTAAGATTTACAAGAACTCCTAGTACCTCTTGGAAATCCTGGCCGACCAACAAACCAACAACTCGGCCAAAAGAAGAGGCAAAGATCGGACAACCGCCCTCAGCCAGTAAAGGTAACTCTGAATTCAATTCCTCTTCTAAAGCACATGAAATTAAATGTTTCAGGTGTCAAGGTATTGGATATATTGCTTCTGATTGTCCGAACAAGAGGCTCTTACTCATGCGTGACAATGGTGAAGTGGAAAGTGCAAGTGAAGAAGAAGATGATGAAATACCCGAGCTGGAGTATTGCAGTGAAATAGAATACACCAAGCCAGACCACGATAATGCATTAGTCACCAGGAGGGTATTGAATGCACAACCAAAGATGGCAGGAGTTGAGGAGCAACGTGAGCACATATTCCATATATGTAGTATTTTGATTGATAGTGATAGTTGTACCAATCTTGCTAGTATTTTGATGGTTGAGAAATTAAAATTACCTACCATAAAACATCCTAATCCTTATAGACTGCAGTGGCTAAATGATTGTGGGGACATAAGGGTAACAAAACTTATGCTTTCATTTTCCATTGAGAAATATGAAGACAAAGTCTTGTGTGATGTTGCACCTATGCATGCTGGACATATCCTACTTGGCCGACCATGGCAATTTGATAGGCGAGTAACTCATGATGGGTATCACAATAGGTATAGTTTTAAATTAAATAATAAAACCTTTGTGCTAACCCCTCTGCATCCTTTTGAAGCATATGCATATCAAATAAGAATTTCTAGGGAAATCAAGAAATTGGAAGATTAGTTTTCTGTTCAAGGAAAAAAGAAAAGAGAAGAAGAGAGAAGTGGGAATGAGATCGAATCTGACTTCAAGATTGAATGTCTGTTCGACGTTACAACTGAGCCAAGGCAGAAGCAAGGTGAATGCTTTTGCAATAAAAATGGAAGTTGAAAATGTATTATTATTAGATAAAGGGCAATTAATGATTCTTGTTTTGAAAGACTTATATTTCTCTGATGATTTTAACAATTCTCTACCTTCTGAAATTAATAAATATTTGCAGGAATTTGGAGAAGTCTTTCCGGATAAGCTACCTCAAGGATTACCACCTTCAAGAGGTATAGAACACCAGATTGATTTTGTACGCGGCTGTGCTCTACCAAATCGGACAGCATACAGAACCAACCCGGATGAGACCAAGGAGATCCAAAAACAAGTCAGTGAGCTACTGGAAAAAGGGTATGTAAGGGAGAGCCTTAGTCCATGTGCTGTACCGGTATCCAATTCCTAGGTTGGACGACATGCTTGATGAGTTGCATGGGGTATGTTTGTTCTCTAAAATTGATTTGAAAAGTGGTTACTATCAAATTCGAATGAAAGAGGGTGATGAATGTTAAACTTCTTTTAAAACAAAGTATGGTTTGTATGAGTGGTTAGTGATGCATTTTGGCTTAACTAATGCACTCAATACTTTTATGAGGTTAACGAACCATGTATTGTGCTCTTTCATAGGAAAATTTGTGGTAGTTTACTTTGATGACATTTTGGTTTACAACAAATCTTATAATGCACATGTTGAACACTTACATGTTGTTTTTAAGGTATTAAGGGAAAATAAAGTATATGCTAATTTAAAGAAATGTACCTTTTGCCTTGATTCTGTTGTATTCTTAGCTTTTGTGATAAGTTCAAAAGGGGGTAAGTGTAGATGAGGAAAAGGTTAAGGCTATTAGAGAGTGACCGACCCCAAAGAGTGCTAGTGAAGTGAGAAGTTTTCATGGGTTAGCAAGTTTCTATAGGCGGTTTGTGAAAGATTTTAGCACTATTGTTGCGCCTTTAATTGAACTTGTTAAGAAAAAAACAGATGCTCATGAAAATGCTTTTAAACACTGTTAGAGAATATCTCCTATTTAGGGAAATTAGAATAGAATAAATGTATTTAAGGAAACTAGGAAACTACATTAGGTGTTGATTTTTATAGTTGTATTTCCTTATTTTTGTATAGGTCTATGTTTCCTTATTTTGTACAGATTGTATTTCCTATATTTCCTTTATTAGTGAGTGTAAATCATGTATATAAATATTCAGCTGCTGAGGTATTTTCCTCAAGCAATTCAACAATCTTATTCGCCACTTTTACATGGTATCAAGAGCTCATTCTTGTGGGCCTGATAAAAGTCTGAATCTTAGTTCACTGTTCGCTACCCACAGTCCCTCTCTCACAGTCCTGACATCCAGCCACCGTCTAGCAACCGTCCGACCACCGTAACGTCAGCAATAGACACAAAAGGTTCCAAACTATTGATTCCTGAAAACGGTGTCACCGTCCGCTTCCGCATGTGCCCCCACGCGCCACCACAGTCCGCTGTCCTTGTCGGCGTGTGTAAGGCATGTGCCGCCTTCCAGGCCTCCGTTTGCTTCTCCGTCGGTCCCTTCAGCTTCGTCCAGGACTCCTCTGTCCATTTTGGGGGCCAAATACCCTAAAAGTCCGATCTCAGTCCGCCGGTCTTCTTCGCAGTCGTTATAATGGCGTCATCCACGTCTGATTCTGAGCATGAGGATTCTGTTCAGCACGGAAACCAGGTTCAGCCAACATCTCAAAATCCTCCCATCTCCTATAGCTTCTCAGGTACTCCTACAATCACCTCTGAAAAATTGAATGGAAAGAATTATCTTGCTTGGTCAGCTTCTGTTGAACTTTTGTTTCTAGGTCAGGGTCTTTTTGATCACCTAGAGATGTCAGTGTCTGAAATTTCTTTGGAAAATCAGAGTCAATGGAAAAAGTTAGATTATCAACTGTGTGCCCTGTTATGGCAATCTGTGGAATCCACTACTTTGATAAATCTTAGGGCCTTTAAAACATGTTTCACCTTTTGGAGCAAGGCTCGGAACCTATTTGCCAATGATATTCAGCGTCTGTATGACTCTGCCCAAAAATTGGCATCCCTCAAGCAAACAGATCATGATATGTCAACATTTGTTCCACAATTACAGGCAGTCGTAGAAGAATTGAAGATGTTCTTGCAAGTAGACACTCTCCATGGCCTCCAGAATAAATTAGAAAATTTGTATGTGGTAATGGCCTTACGAGCCATGCATTCCGACTTTGACCTTTTTCGTGATCAAATTTTGACCGCACAAGACGTTCCTACCATGGACAATCTTATCACTCGCCTGTTGAGAGCCCCTTCACCAAAAACCTCTGATTCTCATCTTAACACAACTGATGGATCTGCAATGATGACCACTTCAGGTTTTCGTGGAGGACGTGCAAACCGTGGAGGAAGAGGTGGTCGAGGCGGTCGTGGAGGCCGAGGGGGCAATCGTCCCTATTGCACTTATTGCAAGAGACCAGGTCACACTCAAGAGACATGCTATTCTATTCATGGTTTTCCTTAGAAAACGTTCAACCTTACTCAGTCTATGCCTATACAAGAGGAAGATAGGAGATATGAAGTTATAACAGGAAAGCAAACCGACAGGAAAGCAACCTATGTCTTTTTCTGAAGATGAAATCCAAGAGTATATGCAGTGGAAGGCAGCCAAACAGGATCAGTCAGCCACAACTACAATTTCTCATACTGGTAATCCTACATTTTGCCTATCTCATACCGGTCATAATCTGACATCTTGGATTATTGATTCTGGTGGTTCCGACCATGTGTCTGGTAATCAGTCATTGTTTTCTTCTCCTTAGATTTCTCTCTCTATTACTCTTGCTAACGGTACTAAAGTACCTATCCAAGGCATTTGTCATGTTTCTCCCACTGAATCTCTCTCATTATAATTTGTACTATTTATGCCTGGATGTCCCTTTAATTTGATTTCCCTGAGTCAGCTCACTCATTCACTTAATTGCTAAGTCACCTTTGATTCTGATTCTTTCATTATTCAAGATCGCGGTACGGGGAAGATGATTGGCATAGGACGTGAATCACAAGGACTACTATTTGAAGGCCACGTCTCCAACAGTATGTGTTGCTACTGAGTCTCCCCATCTTCTTCATCAACGCCTAGGTCATCCCAGTCTGCAGAAACTTCAACTTATGGTTCCATGTCTTGTAAAATTGAAGTCCCTAGATTGTGAGTCATGTCAACATGGGAAGCATGTTCATTCTTCCTTTCCTGCCCTAGATTGTGAGTCATGTCAAATAGAACCTTTTGTTGTTATTCATTCTGATATATGGGGTCCCAGTTGCGTCTCTAATTCATTAAGATTTAGGTATTTTGTCACCTTTATAGATGACTTTTCTAGGTTTAATTGGTTGTTTCTAATGAAAGAACGGTCTGAGTTATTTTCTATATTCAAGTCATTCTATATTGAAATACAAAATCAATTTGGCAAATCAATTAAGATATTAAGGAGTGACAATGCCAAAGAATATTTCTCTCATGAATTTTCATCCTTTATGTCATCTCATGGCATTATACATCAGTCTACATGTCCCCACACACCTCAACAAAATGGTGTAGCTGAAAGCAAAATCGTTATCTTATTGAGACTGCCAGAACTTTGTTATTACATACAAATATGCCTCTATATTTTTTGGGGGATACTGTTTTAACAGCTTGTTATCTCATTAATCATATGCCTTCTTCTGTTATTAATAACCAGGTACCTCACAAATTATTATTTCCTACAAAGTCTCTATATGTTGTCCTAACTCGTGTGTTTGGTTGTACTTGTTTTGTTCATAACCTCTCTCCTGGTACAGATAAATTGTCTCCTCGTGCTATCAAATGTGTCTTTGTAGGCTATTCCAGGCTACAACAAGGATATCGGTGTTATTGTCCTTCCTCACATTGTTGGTATATTTCTGCAGATGTAATGTTCTTTGAAGAAACACCATACTTCACCTCTTCCGTTGAGTCTAATACAATCTCTGATGTATTACCGATTCCCTATTTCGGTCCACCTCTGTCACCTTTGCAGGTTTCGTCACCTGGTTCTGTCCAGCCCGGAGAGACTCAGTCTGGTCCTTCACAGCACCCTCTCATCACATCTCAACAAAGAACACAACAAGTTCTTCCACCAACAGAAGACATAATAGAAGATCCTTGTGATTCATGTCCAACTCCAACGGCTTCTCCTATCACGAACCTGTCAAAGTCCTCCCAATCAAGTCCTCCCATTGCTCTCTAGAAAGGTACTCGATCCACTTGAAATCCTCATCCCATCTACAACTTTCTAAGTTTTCATCATTTATCACCATCATATTATGCCTTTGTATCTTCTTTGTCCTCTGTTCCTATTCCTAAAAGTGATATTGAGGCACTTTCTCATTCGGGATGGAGGCAAGCTATGATTGATGAAATAATTGCTCTTGAGCATAGTGGCACATGGGATCTCGTTCATCTTCCTCCGGGGAAGAAAGTTGTAGGATGCAGATGGGTATATGCTGTGAAAGTTGATTCCAATGGTTGTATTGATCTTCTTAAAGCTCGCTTGGTTGCTAAGGGATACACTCAAACATATGGCCTTGATTATAGCGACACATTCTCTCCCGTCGCTAAGATGGCTTCTGTTCACCTTCTTCTTGCCATGGCAGCCATTCACCATTGGCCGTTACTTCAACTTCACATCAAGAATGCATTAATTCATGCAGACCTTGCAGAATAAATCTATATGGAGCAACCACCTGGGTTTGTTGCTCAGGGGGAGTCTGGCTTGGTGTGTAAGTTGAAGAGATCTCTTTATGGTTTGAAACAGTCTCCCCGAGCTTGGTTCGGGAAGTTTAGCAAAGTGGTACAAAGGTTTGGTATGACTCGCAGTGAAGTTGATCATTCAGTTTTTTATCAACATAATTCACTTGGTCGGTGTATTTATCTAGTGGTTTATGTGGATGATATAGTCATTACAGGTGATGATCATTTGGGAGTATCTCGGTTAAAGAAACATTTGTTTGATCATTTTCAAACCAAAGATTTGGGTAAACTAAAGTACTTTCTTGGTTTAGAGGTTGCTCAGTCTAGAAGTGGTATTACAATTTCACAAAGGAAGTATGCTTTAGATATATTGGAGGAAACAGGAATGATAAATTGTAAGCCTGTTGACACTCTTATGGATCCAAATAGCAAGTTATTACCAGATCAGGGTGAGCTCTATCCAGATCCTAGCAGGTATAGAAAGGTAATTGGGAAACTAAACTATCTTACTATAACCAGACCAGATATCTCTTTTGCAGTCAGTGTAGTAAGTCAGTTCATGCAATCCCCTTGTGTTGATCACTGGAATATAGTTACTCGAATTCTGAGATACATTAAAAATGCTCCTGGTCAAGGATTGGTTTATGAAGACAAAGGAAACACTCATGTTGTCGAATATTCAGATGCAGATTAGGCTGGTTCTCCCATTGATAAACGCACCACTTCAGGTTTTTGTGTCTTTGTAGGAGGAAATCTCATATCTTGGAAGAGTAAGAAACAACAAGTAGTTGCTCGATCAAGTGTTGAGGCTGAATATCGTGCTATGGCATTGGTTACTTGTGAACTCATCTGGGTAAAACAGTTGCTTAGTGAGTTGAAGTTTGGTAGCATTAACGAGATGAAGTTATATTGTGATAACCAAGCTGCACTCCACATTGCGTCCAACCCAGTCTTTCATGAAAGAACAAAGCATATAGAGATTGACTGCCACTTTATCAGGGAAAAGGTTCTTTCCAAGGAAGTTGTCATTGAGTTTGTTAACTCCAATGATCAACTAGAAGACATTCTGACAAAGTCCCTTCGAGGTCCTCGAATACAATTTCTTTGTGGCAAGCTTGGTGCATATGATTTGTATGCTCCAGCTTGAGCGGGGAGTGTTAGAGAATATCTCCTATTTAGGGAAATTAGAATAGAATAAATGTATTTAAGGAAACTAGGAAACTACATTAGGTGTTGATTTGTATAGATGTATTTCCTTATTTTTGTGTAGGTCTATGTTTCCTTATTTTGTACAGATTAGTTTCCTTATTTTGTACAGATTGTATTTCCAATATTTCCTTTATTAGTGAGTGTAAATCATGTATATAAATATTCAGCTGCTGAGGTATTTTTCCTCAAACAATTCAACAATCTTATTCTCCATTTTTACAAACACTTTAAAAGAAAAATTAACAAATGCACCCTTACTTGTTTTACCTAATTTTAATGAAGCTTTTGAGATTGAATGTGATGATTCTGGTGTTGGTATAGGGGTTGTTTTAATGCAGGAATCCCAACCGATTGCACACTTTAGTGAAAAGCTTAATGGGGCAGCATTGAATTATCCAACCTATGACAGGGAATTGTATGCCTTGGTAAGGGCATTACAAACTTGGCAACATTATTTGTGGCCAAGAGAGTTTGTTAAACATTCTGACCATCAAAGTCTAAAGTTTTTAAAATCTCAAGGGAAACTTCAAAAAAGACATGCAAAGTGGTTGGAATTTATTGAGATGTTTCCATATGTAATAAGGTATAAAAATGGTAATGACAGTATAGTTGTTGATGCTTTGTCAAGGAGTTATGTTTTACCACTTTTTTACAAGCAAAATTGTTAGGTTTTGAACAAATTAAACGTTTGTATAAAAGTGATCCTGATTTTAAACAAATCTAGGATTCTTATTCTAATCGATCTTGTGAGAAATTATATAGGTATGATGGATTTTTGTTCAAGAGGAACCAGTTGTGTGTACCAGTCAGTTCTCTAAGAGAATTGTTGATTAAGGAGACCCATGGAGGCAGTTTGATGGGACACTTTGGAGTGCAGAAGACACTGGACATCCTGGCCGAGCATGAAGAAGTACGTCCGAGCTGAGTGTGAAAGGTACATAACATGCAAGTAAGCTAAGTCAAAATTAAATCTGTATAGGTTTTATACACCTTTGACTGTTCCTGAGAAGCCTTGGACAGATATTTCCATGGATTTTATGATCGGTTTTCCAAAAACTCAAAGTGGTAAGGATAGTATTTTCGTTGTTGATCGGTTTAGTAAAATGGCACACTTTATTGTGTGTTCAAAGACAAATGATGCAACACAAATTGCTGGCCTATTTTTTAAAGAAGTTGTCCGATTGCACAGTTTACCAAGGACAATTGTGAGTGATAGGGACGTTAAATTCCTAAGTAATTTTTTGAGGACATTATGGAATTAATTAGGAACAAAGATTCTATTTTCTACTATTGCACATCCTCAAATGGATGAACAAAATGAAGCAGTAAATAGAACGCTTTCAACCTTATTACGTTCTATCATTGGCACGAATCTAAAGCAATGGAAAAAATGTTTGCCACATGTTGAGTTTGCATATAACTAGACGGTACACTATACTATTTCTTTTTCACCATTTGAGGTTGTATATGGTTTTAATCCACTAACTCCTTTAGATATTTTGCCATTACCTATTTCTGAATTTTCCAGCTTAGATGGTAAAAAGAAAGCATGTTATGTCAGAGAGTTACATGCAAAGGTCCGAGCTAATATTGAAAGGAAAAATGAGTAGTATGCAAAACAAGCCAATAAAGGGCGAAGGAAGGTAATATTTGAACCATGCGAATGGGTTTGAATTCACATGAGGAAAGAGAGGTTTCCAACATAAAGGAAGAACAAGATTCAACCAATAGGAGATGGTCCATTCCAAGTTCTAGAGAGGATCAATGACAATGCGTACAAGATAGATCCTCCAAGTGAATATGGTAATGTTAGTGCAACATTCAATGTAATTGACTTATCCTTATTTGATGTAGGTGATGAATCAGATTCGAGGATGAATCCTTTCAAAGAAGGGGAATGACACGTTCCCATCCGACCTCAACCAGGATACCTCAGATGCATTGCAAGGGATTGAAGATCCAATGACCGGGGCCAGATCTAAGCGAATAAAGAGAGCATTGGAAGTCCAAAGGAAAGTAGACCACCGAGCAGAAGAAGATCCAAAGAAGTGGTTTAACTTAACCCGGATTGAAGTATAAGAGTGCTATCCGATCTGACAATCGGTTATGTCTGTTATCCGAATATTAGGAGAGCCTATTTCGGGAAAGTGTATCTAATCAGATCGCAACTGGTTTATTTAGTATCAGAACTGTTAGGAATAAATATCAGATCTCTTAAGATTATATTTAAATCTTTTAGGATTATAATTTATCTTGTTTAGGATTGTATTTTATCTTATCTAGAATTAAATATATTTAATTTAGGATTGTATCTTTTAGATAATTTATTTTAGGAAATTCCGTTGCTATATATTAGCATTGAGAATCAATTTGTAGACATTTTTTATTAATAAAATTATGAGTTTTCTCATTGGGAGAGCTTATCCTTTGTTCTTGGATTAAAGAACTACTTGATAACTTAGGTTCTACCAGCAGGTCTTGGTTAAGGTCTAGTTGCTTATATCTTGATAACTTTGGTGCTTCCGGAAGGTCACGGATTGTGTCAAGTTCCTATCTTTGATAGATTTGGTGTTTCCAGCAGGTCTTGGATTGTGTCAAGCTCCTTACCATTATTTGATCTTCAAGACATTCCTATCTTTACGCTTCCGGTTCATATCATCCATGTCCTCCAACATTTTCCTCAAAGCTTCGTTCTCCTCAAAGAAATCTCCTTCAGGTTCATGGAATACTAGGTTGATATACCTAGACGAGACACTTAAGAAGGTAACATCCATAGGAAAACCAAATTGACCAAACCTTCTAATAACATAGAAGTACTAGTTATTAGTTTTCTTTAGGACCTTCCAGTTTTCATAGGGAAAGTCTGCCATAGAAAATCTCCCATGAATGTACCTGAAGTTGATACATTTTTCTGTGATTGTGTCTTTATGAACTTCAACAGCTTCAGAAGGGATATAAGCTTCATATTAGATAAATCTCAAAATGAGGACATGAGCATTCTCCATCGTGTTCTCCGGTATTCCAATATAATGTCCAAACCCATGTATAGTGTGATCCTATCCTTCCTTCTTCATGATCTTCTACCATTGTTCTAGAGTCAAGGGCTTCAAAGAACTCTCCAGTGAGCTTGTTCTAACTTTTTTCCCATTCATCTTGTCAAATTCCTTGAAAGGAATCCTGAAGTTGGCTGGATCTCTCTATAAGGGGGGTTGAATAGAGACTTTAAAATTCTATTCCTGAAATTTGCACACTAAATTTCCAAGTTGAG
Organism: Sesbania bispinosa; assembly: GCA_026901365.1. Taxonomy (NCBI): domain Eukaryota; kingdom Viridiplantae; phylum Streptophyta; class Magnoliopsida; order Fabales; family Fabaceae; genus Sesbania; species Sesbania bispinosa. The sequence goes on along the minus strand of QLOH01000008.1, from coordinate 3,283,238 downwards.
ACGTGATCTCGAGTTTGATGACTTAGAGTCTCAAATAAAGTTAGATGAGATGCATTTTCAATTTCAACACAATGTATTATTTAAGATTAAGTATAAACTATTTTAGTTACTCAAATCTGATTTTGTAATTTAATTAATCAAGTAGTCACATATTTGAGATGAGTAAAGAACTATGTAAAGTTAAAGAGATAGGGAAGAGAGATGCACAGGGATCTTATCCTGGTTCACCCACACCTTGGGATACGTCCAGTCCTCACAACACGTGGGATTTCCATTATTAACAATCACAACCAATTACAAGTATTCTTACAGCCTCTTCAGGATGTCTCTCACACCAAGCTTAGGCACTCTTATCTTGGCTGAGCCAAAAGTATTCTTACAGCCTCTTCAGGATGCTCACACTCACTCTGAGACTAGGCTTCCTCCTATCTCAGATGAGACTGGTTACTAATGATTGGTAAGATAAGATGGGTCTAGCTTACAATCGTACAAAGTATGGATAGACAGTGAGCTTAGCTAGAATTTATCTCTTTTATACAGATAGGAAGATTAAGAGCTAAGAAGAGAAAATAAACTGAGACTACAGGTGTTCTCAAGTTGAGATCAGATCTTAAATATGATAGACTTGAGATGTGGACTTGAGATGTAGATGAGATGCAAGAATGTTCAATATTCAGCGTAGTCTCTCTCTTTTCTTCACTGTAGACTTCAGTATTTATTTCAAATGCAACTAGCCATTTATGGCCGTTATCCTGACCGTTAAGAGCCATTGAAGGAGAGAGGAACTTTTCTGTTGAGAAGAAACTTGCTTTTCTGGGTCTGAGGTCATTGTGTCAGCGTATAGTGTACTTGTGTTGACCTTATGTCATGTCTTCTCAAGCTGCTTAAGTCTGACTCTTAACTCTTGCATCTGAGCTTGGCTCTCAACTCTTGAATCTGAGCTTAGCTTTCATCTCAAGCTGATCTGGAGTCTCTTCTTATGGTCTTCTTACTGGATCTGATCTTCTTATTGATTAAGGTTGAGTCTCATCTTTCAAATGGTCTTGTCTCTGACAAGTGATATTCAAACTGTTTCTAAATCTGCTTCTTATGCATGGGATGACCTCTTGTGCTTGAATCTGCCTCTGATCTTGAGCCAGCGTCTCAAGCTGACCTTGAATCTCTTCCTTGCTCATTGTTCTTGCTTTAAGTGTTGTTCCTTGGCATTTCTTAATTTTGACTTTTATGCTTTGTTTCCTCAAAGATGTTCTTTGAGCTTCATTTACTTGATCAGTTTCTGCAAAATAAAGTCTAGAAATTCTGTCATATACTTGAGCAAACAGTTAGCAGATAACAAGATGCATCTTGCACATCGTTCGGCACATGTCTTAACTTAATGGTTTGGCATATTAAAAACCTTAAGAGTGAGTTTGTCTTAACAAATCCTTGGTATCAACCTGTTTAGCATCACCCGGATGTAGGTAGTAGGAAGCATGTTGACTAGCAAGGGTGGTTGGAAAACCTTCATCTTTTGCTCCTTAATAATGTGTTGATTAATAAATTCAGCTTCAGTCTCCAGCTTCTTAACAAGGAACCAATCTTCTCCATCTACCAAGTTGTCTTCATGCTCAAAGGGATTAATCAGCTTCCTCTTGTGCTCAGGCCTTGGTGCTCCATGCCTTATCTTCTAAAATTGAGTAGGCAAGTACAACTCAGATTCAACCCAATCTGAAGTCCACCTTCTATAAGAAGCCTTAGCAGAATCCAGCTTCAAATTATTCTTAACACACATCAGAGGAGGGTGATCCATGAAGTAGGCTAGCTCATCACCTAAGCAAGAGAACTTAGGGACTCTTAGCCTATCCTCGAAGGGAAATGGATAAGGCTTGTGTGGGACTTCAGCAGCTAATCTCCTCTCAAAATCTTATGTTGGAGTGACTGTTGGGTCAAAGGTCTTGCCTTCCAAACTTATGTATTCAACAACATGCTTATACTTTGAAGCCAATCCTCCAATGATAATGGATTTCTTCTACTTTTCAGCAGATAGGGGTGAAAGGGTCTTGGAATGTTCAGACTGGACTTCAGACAACCATTCAACTTTAGATACCTTTGTTGTTTAAAGATTTGTGGGTTCCTCTTGAGAGGATGAAGAACTCACATTTCCTAGAATTAGCTTAGGTCTTTTTTATTGTTGAGCTTGTTGTACCTTTTAGGACTCCAAGTACTTGAGTTCCTAATTTCTTTTTCTTTCCTCCCTGCTCTTTTTTTTCATCTCTACCACAATAGCTTCTTGAAGCTTAATAGCTTCAGTTGATCAACACTTGCTCTCCTGGTCATCATTCTAGCAAGAGTAGCTTCTTGGATAGGGGACAGAAGTTTTTCCTTCTTTTTCTGTGCTGACCTCTTAACCTTCATCTTCCTCGTTTTCTTGTTGGCTTCATCCTTCTCAGCTTGGACATCAGCTAAGTAAGTTTGTTGTACATCAACAACAAGAACATGGTCTTAAGCTTCTTGTTCTTTAAGCTTCTTTAGCTCTTCCTTTCCTATTTCAGTTGCAATAGCAGCAACCTTTCGTAATTCAGATCTAGATGGCTTTCAGCAAGAGACGTTGCATCTATGGTCTTCTCAGAATCAAATGTGGTAGCCATACTTTGTTGATCATCCACTATTTGTATAAGGGCTTGTTAATATGGGATTGAGGTATGCATATTTACAATATTGGATGTTCCCTCAGTAACCTTCTGAGGCTCTTCAAAGTGCCCTAGGACACATGTTTGAACTACTTCAGACTATCTGAGTTGTGCAGAAGGAGCAGTTTCAGAAAACCTCAACTGAGTGATGGTTTGTTGGTCTTCATCATCTGAAGCCTTCAACTTGGCCTTCACCACCTTAGACTTAAGCTTAGGTTTAACAACCTTTGTTTTTTTTGTGTAGGCACTTCAGACTCAGCCTTGTCTTATTCAAACTCACTTCTTCTTAGATCTCCTCTCAACTCATTCTCCAAGAGTTCAAGAGTTGTTATTCCAGTTGTTTCAGCTTTCTGATTTTCCAAGCCCACGAGAATGAGTGGCTCAGGTTCAAGTCTTACAACCTTCATGTCCATGGCCTTGATGTTGCTCACAGAGAAGTATGAAGGTGCTTTATACAAGGGTGTTTTGTGAATGGGCTCCTTGAAATGGAAAATGATCTTATGAATGAGTGTGTTGTGAGGAAGACTACATGCTTTATTGTCAATCCTCTTGATCATATGGGACACAATCAACTTGGGTATATTTGCCTTTTTTTTAATAGATTAATTAGGAAAATTCTCACCATCTCATACATATGATCCCTGCTACCAAACTTAGGGATAACAATGCTCCCAAGGATTGCATGCAGAATCCTTGCTTTAACGTTCAGGTTGAGAGCCTTCAACTTTTCTGGCTTCTCTTCCCCATACATCAGCACATTGAATCTTCCCGATCCTCCGTTGCACTTCTCCCAATTAGGGTAATATAACATACCCTCGGACTTGATTCTAGTTACAGTAGCATTGATGCCATCATCCACGAAGATGTTCTCGCCCATAAATATACACACAACATACCTTTAACCATTTTCTGGGTTCAAAATGACCTTGGCGTTCTTCTAGAACTCTATTACACAATATTCTGGCCATTCTCCATCAATAACATCGAAGAAAGACGTCCACCTAACACTTTCAAATCCTTTTGTTAAGTCAACACCATTTTCCTTCATATTTGGTAGATTAAGAGCCTTGCTCTGAATAATGTTTATAAAGCTTAGGAAATGCAGAGAGTTGCAGAGAAGAGAAACTTGTGTGAGAAGGAATATGAAAACTTTTAGACAAGAGCAGTGAGAAAGTAGCCCTAGACGGTTCTTCTTTCCATATGTGTGTGTGTATACGAGTAGCAGTAATGATGAGTTACTGAATGATTATGCAAACTTCGAGTAACATGCGGAAGTGCTAGGAACCATTTTTGAAAAATTGAATATTAACAGTCTTAGACTGCCACATCATCAACTTATGAAAAATTCAGATAGGCATACATTTCAGACACACATAAGAGTTCAGACAGACATGCATGTTCATACATGTTCAATTATCAGATAGTGCATGAATGTTCAAATGACTTATTATGATCTTCAACCTATCTTTTGAAAGAGGTTTTGTGAATATGTTAGCTCTTTGGTGCTCTGTGTTAATGAACTGAATTATTATAAAAAATTCATTTCTAAACATAGTCTCTAATGAAATTATTCTTGATTTCTATATGTTTTGCCCTAGAATGTTGAATGGGATTTTTAGACAGATTAATAGAACTTGTATTATCACACATAACTGGAATACAATTCTCAGAAAATTTTAAAATATTCTAATTGATATTCTACCGAAAGCAGTTTTGAACAACAACTTGCAAATGTTATGTATTCATCTTCTGCAATTGAAAGTGCAATGGTGCTTTGCCTTTTACTAGACCGGCTAACCATATTGCTTCCAATGAAGTGACATCCTCTACTGGTGCTTGTCCTTTCAACTCGATTTATCTCCAGCAAAATCAGCAACACAGTACCCTGTCAACCTGAAAGCTTTACTCTTCTTATAGGAGAGACCAAGATTAGTAGTACCATTCAAATATCAGAAAATTTCTTTTTATTGCTTTTAAATGAGACATTCTTAGATCTGACTGAAATCTTGCACATAGACAAACACTAAACATGATGTCAGGTCTGCTTGTTGTAAGATATGGTAAAGAACCAATCATACCTCTAAAGAGACTTTGATCAATTGGTTCTTCTCCTTCATCTTTGCTTAAAGTGGCTGAAGGATGCATAGGAGTTCTCATAGGCTTGCAATCATTCATGTTGAACTTCTTAAACATCTATTTTGTATACTTTTCTTCATAAATCCATATACAATCTTCTTCTTGCTTAATTTGAAGTCCAAGTAAGAATTTGAGATCTCCCATCATGCTCATCTCAAATTCAGATTGTATAAGCTTTGAAAATTCCTTGCATAGAGAACAATTAGTTAAACAAAAAATAATGTCATCAACATATATCTGGATCGAGATGAACTTTTTGTTAAAAGTTTTTCTAAAAAGAGTTGTGTCAACTTTTACTCTTTCAAAACCATTTTTAATAAGAAAACTTTTCAATCTATCATACCAAGCTCTTGGGAGTTGTTTCAAACCATAAAAAGCCTTTTTTAGTTTGAAAACATGTTCTGGAAAAGTGACATCTTCAAAACCAGGGGGTTGTCTAACAAATACTTCTTCTTGAGTGATTCCAATTAGGAATGCACTTTTCACATCCATTTGATATAATTTGATGCCATTATGAGCTACATATGAAAGAAAAATTTTAATGGCTTCTAACCTTGCTACAGGTTCCAAGGTTTCAGTGAAATCAATACCTTCCTGTTGATTATACCCTCGTGCTACAAGTCTTGCTTTATTTTTGAAAACTTTTCCATCTTCATTCAACTTGTTCCTAAACTCCCACTTAGTTCCAATGATTGTTTTCCCATATGAGGCTTAGTAACCATAGTCTAAGCATCACTCATAGCAAAATGATTAAGCTCTTCTTGCATAGCTAGGATCCACCCTTCGTCATGCAGAGCTTCATCCATGTTCTTAGGTTCAATTTCAGACAATAAAACAAGATTGTTGACTTCTCTATGTCTTGATCTTGTTCTTACTCCTTCTTAAGCATCCTGTAACGTCCTAATTTCTCAATTCTAGAATAGTGTCCGTTGGAAACACCATTCATGAATTTCTGAAATTATTTCGTTCAATTTTAATATCGTCAAACAAAAGCTTAGGCTTTCCAACGATTTGCTTAAGCTGTTACTAATACATACATCACAAACTCATACAAACTGAAAATTTTAATTAAACTTAGGGAAATAACCTACACTTAAAGTGTTGTTGTTCATAAGACTCACACCGGAAATCCTACAAAATCTCCCCTAAAACTGGAGGTATACAAATTCCAAACTTAACCTAAAACTCAGTAAAACCACCAGCACAGTTTAATAACATGAATTCACTAATATCATACTAATGCCTGCGTGGCCATAACAGAATATTCATACACATATACATCAATATTTAACTACCTATTATTACATATGAATTAATTCAACTTAATAAGTCTTCTACTGGAAGTACTACTCCGCTTCACCATTCCTTTCCCTGTTTTATCATCACCTGCACAACTAGAGTATATCCCCGAAACGTGGGGTGAGACTACAATCTCAGCAAGCACAACTATGCAGATGCAGTGTAGGAGAAATCAATCATATGAGATGCAACACCTAAAACATGCTAACATATAGTTCATAGCTTAACACTGATTCTTTTCATAAAGAAAACTCATTTTAGATCACGGTAAAGATACATGTACAATTCCATTACACAACGGTTATGGCTTAAACTCATGTATCACAATCATCTCAATATAAATGCAAATATGATGCAACTCACTGTTGTGCCCAGCAGGCATGATCTTATCACTTAAGCTGGAGTTAAACTGAGCTCAGACTACAGGAAACGTCTTTCCTAGGGACGAATCCCACCCATTACTGGACCGAAGTTAAATTTTCACATAATCACTTAATTTTCTTAACTCACAGCGCAAAGGTCGGCTTGAATTAACTCACGGTAGAAACCGGCTTATATGATTAAATGAACTAAAAACTGATCATTAACATATTTCGTAAGTTTCGTAACCTAAGTTTCTCAATATCATCAACAACAGTAAATCTATATGCAAAATACTAATTTATGAAACTATCACATGAAAATCACACAATCTCTAGCAATTAACCTAAACATGTATAAAGAAGGGGGATTAGAGGATGGGGTTCATGCATCAAGACCTACATTCACAAAAGTGGAAGTGTGTGAGTTGTACTTACTTATACTTGAAGCTCAAAGGAAGAAGAGTGGGTAAGGATGGATCTCATGATGACTCCTTGCTCCAATTTCCCCTTTCAAGCTTCAATCCAAGCTTTCTCTCTCTAAAAATCCAGAGTCCCTCTCTCTAGGCTAAGGAAGAAAAAGAATGAGAAGTGAAATTATGATTCTGAAGGAGGAATCTGGTGCCTTAAGTGGATTCTCGCTCAAGCGAGAAGAGCTCTCTTGAGCGAGCATGTCGGTTGCATGGACTTCCTTCACATTCTCGCTCAAGCGAGACTATCTCGCTTAAGCGAGAATGATCCAGAAAACACCCCCTCTCTGGACGATTCTCGCTCAAGCGAAAACTGTCTCGCTTAAGTGAAAATTGTCCAGAGGGCCTTCCAAGAACCCTTGATTCTCGCTTAAGCGAGCTACACTCGCTCAAGAGAGTATGCAGAAACTCAATTCCAACACTTTACTGCATAATTCTTTCAAGCGAGATATTCTCGCTTGTGCGAGACTACTGAAACTTGGTTTTTAGCCTAAGTATTATCTCCTAATTCCTAAACTACCTTTTCTCAATTATTAATATACAATTACCTATCTTAATCTTATGGATTTATAAAAGTCCTGATTTACGGGATGTTACACATCCCCTATGATTTCCTCTTTAGGATGATGAGGCTTATATCTCCCGTTATTTCTAAAAGGTGATTTGCCTTCAATCTGAGACTCAACATTTGTTTTCTAAAGTGGGTCAGTGTTAGAAGGTCCTTCAGATAGATGTTCAAACACTTTTTCATTCTTAGTCTGAGGTTCATTAGCTTTCTGATGGAGCTCCAATCATGAAATATCAACTTCTAGATCTAATAGTTCCCTATCAGTCTTTTTATTATTATCGAATCTTACATAGATAGATTCTTTAACTACTAAGGTTCTGTAGTTATAAACTCTGTTGGTCTTTGAATTTTCATAATATCCAATGAAAAATCATTTATTAGATTTTTCATCAAACTTTGTGGTATCATCTTTTGTGTTAAGTATAAAATACTCACATCCAAATATATGGAAGTATGACATGTTGGGTTTCCTTCATTTCCACAATTCATAGGGAGTCTTTTTAACAATTGGTTTTACCAATATTCTATTTTGAAGGTAAAAAGTTGTATGAACAGCTTCTGCCCAGAATGATTTAGGTAAGGTGTTTGATAGGAGCATGGTTCTACCCATCTCTTGTAAACTTATGTTCTTTCTCTCAACAGCCCCATTTTGTTGAGGTGTTCTTGCCACAGAGAAATTATGAGAGATCTCATTCTTCTCACAGAAACAGTCTGAAGTTTGTTTTTTCAAACTCCCCACCATGATCAATTTTAATTTCATAAATACAAAATCTTTTTTTATTTTGTACCTTCTTACAAAATATTGTGAAGTTCTCAAAAGTCTCATCCTTGTTTATAAGGAATGTAACCCATGTAAATCTTGAATAGTCATCAACAATGACCAATTCATACTTCTTTCCACCAAGGCTAGTCGTTCTTGTTGGACCAAACAAATCCATATGTAGAAGTTCCAAAGGTCTTGAAGTGGAAACAACATTCGTACTCTGAAATGATCATCTTGTTTTTTTTTCTTTTCAGACAACTTTCACATAAAATATCATATATGTATGAAAACTAGGACAGTTCTTTTACAAGGTTGTATTTTTTAAGCTTTGAGATTAATCTCAAGCTGGCATGTTCAAGTTATTGATGCCAAATCTATTTTTCATCATCAATAGAAAGAAAACACTTCACATTTTGATTTGTCAGTTTTTCCAAGTCTATCTTATACACATTCATGTGTCTTTTGGTAGTAAAGAGGATTTCATCAGAAGAGTTTTTGACTATACAACTATCTTTAGTAAAAGATACCATAAAACCACTGTCACGTAATTAACTAATGCTAAGTAGATTATGTTTTAATAATTTTACTAACAAAACATTTCTAATGCTGGAGAGAGATGCCATACCTATTTATCCAACACCAGTGATGTTCCCTTGCTGGTTTCCACCAAAGGTGATCACTCCACCATATTTAGGTCTAAGGTTTTGGAACATAGATTATGGCAATTGCCAGTCGAGCTCTGAGCTGGCAGCTGGGAGCTGATGAGCTAGAGGCAAGCTTGGACCAGTATGGGATGCTTGGAGCTTCACCAAGCTTTGGTCAACCATGCTAGTGGTCAACCCCCCATGGTCAACTTTTGACCAATTGACCCAAGTCAATATGAAGACTTCATTTAATTAGGAGTTAATTAGGATTTATTTGTAATAGGACTTGTTTGTAATTTTCGTAATTGCTACTCTTATTTTAGGCGCTAGCTTTTAGGGGTTTATTGACTAAGAGTTAGCTTTGCTAATTGATTAGGAGGCCATGGGTTCAAGTCCCATTAGGAATAGAATTGAGTCTTGCTTTATTTTCTTCTTATTTTCGGTCGCCCCTTTTTCTCCTATAAATAGGACGGGCATCTCTTCACTTTGTAACTTTGATTTGAATTAGTAAAGGCATTATGCCAAATTTCCTCCTTATTCTTGTGAGTAGAGAAGGATTGGTGGTTCCTGCTCAAACCAACCAGAGACTTATCTGATTCCCCCGAATCAGTGGCGTCTAGCTTCGAAATTTTCTGTTGTTGGAGTTGCCCGCTGTAGTAGCGTTCACCTCCACCTCTTTCCTTCTCCATTTTTCTCTTTATTTCTTCATTTTCCTTACATTTTGGCCGCTGCCTTGCTACACCTTTGCAGACATTAAAATTCTGAATTCTAACTCTTTTTTTGGTCTCTTGCTTCAAAATCTAGATCCGGGAATCAATGTGCTATCAAGTGGTAATCAGAGCTCGTTGATTTTGGAGTTATTGGGGGCCATTTCCACCACTTTTGGCCATGGGTTGCTGCACTCATTTGGTGCAAAATTTTCTGGTTTTCCACCCATTTCCTTCATGTATTCATCTCATTTCTTGTAATTTTTGGACTCTGAACTGTTTTCCGGGCCCGAGGTGCCTTATTGCTGCTTTCAGCAATTGTTTGCTCTGCTTGATTGTGTGAATTCTCTCTAGTTTAGGGAAGTTTTGGGTTGCGCATTACCCACCCCATAGGTGTTTGAAAATTTTCTTATTCTAATTGCTCATACTTGTTCTTCAGTGATTCTTGCAATATAACTGTTTGTGTGTGGTGAATTGTGGTAAATGGGAGCATTGTTGCTTCCATTTTCCAAAGATCGTTCACCTACATTTCTTCCCATCCCTTTACATTCTTGTTCATCTCCCCATATAATTGTTTGTCCATAATTCATCTCTTTACTATTTCACTTTTAATTTTTAGTCATTTAAATTCTGCAGTTTAAATTCTGCTTCTCTCCATCCTTTTAATTTCTGCCAGCCCCTCTACATTTCTGCCATTTAATTTCTATCCTCCTCATCCTTTTAATTTCAGTTCATCCCCATTACATTCTTGCTCTTTAATTTTGCGCATTTTCTTCCTTTATTTTGCCTATTTTTGCGCATTTTTTGGGCCTGTTTTTGTTCAATTTTCCGCTCTTGTTCTATCTGTTATTCTTCTATTCTAATTGAAAATTTGGATCGAGCGCTAGCACAATCTTAGGAAACTCCTATTTGATTACGTAAAATGCATAAGTATAGGTTGGGTTTGTAGTTCAGAAAAGAGGCCAAAAGTTCATGAAATTAATTTGTTGAATTTTTAACTATTTTCTTAGTTTGAACCGTAAAATCGACCCAACTCGCTTGAATTGTTGTATGAAAAAATTTTGCGTAAATCAAGGTGCATGCTAAGCAATTTTTGGTGCAAATTTTGATTCAAGCTGTCATTCCGTTATGCAAAACAAATTTTAGAAAGCAGACAATTCTTTTCATTTTTGGTACCATTTTTGTCCTGTTTTAGGTTGGATTCTTGCAAATTTTTCTTGTAGTGTAGGAATTAATTACTTGTAATTTTGGTCCAATTTCTATAATTTTCTGTTGGGGCAAAAGACAAAAGAAAAATATACAAATAAAAAATAGTCAAAATATTTAGCCAAAAATACAAAAAAGGTGAAAAAAGCAAAAAAAAAAGTACAAAAGTCAAAATAATAGAGGAAAAGTCAAAAAAAAGATACAAAAAGTCAAAATAACCGTTTGGCAACTCCTTTTGAATCAAAACTTAAACCAAAAATAATTCTCTTTGTAATTTTTGTGTGTTTGTTTGTCTTGTTTAACCCTCTACTCTTGTGTATAAGCATTTTTCATAGCTAGATTTTCTTGCTTGTCTTATCTATTCTTCGTTTTGTCTTAAGGCAACTTCTAGCTTCCTTTAGATAATTTTGTTGCTCGTGCGCTTTCTAGTTTAGGTAGGGTTAGCTTGAGTCTCGCCTTTGGTCTTTGCAAGATCCAATCAACCTTACCTGTGTAGAAGAGGCAAGAGTGATTCATTATAGAAAAAGCCAAAAAGAATAACATACACGAGTGAATACATTCCCTTGAGTGTAAACACTTAGTGAGTGGCAATGTCCTTTTAAATAACTTTAAAAACAAAAACTTAAAAACAATGGATGGTAGAAATTTACCCCTTCATCACCTAGAACTACAAAATATAGGGTCGAGTTAGAGGCTATGTCTCAAAACTTAGCAAGGAAGATGAGAAATGAAATAAGCAACCTTAGGCAAGAGTTGACTGACAGTAGAAGTGGAGAGAGAAGATATTCTTCTTGAGCTGAGGAAAGTGATGGAAGAAAATCCTTTAGGTTTGAAGATAGGTATCATATGGAAAGTAGTGAAGGAGAAAGACACTCTAGCCATACCTTTAGAGGAGATGATGATGGGGATAGGAGATATAGGAGGCATAGGAGGCGAGAAAGAAGAGATAAGCCTAAGGAAAAAAGAGAGGAATGTTATGAAGAAAGGCTAAGAAGAAATAGAAGAGAACCTAGGAGGGATGAGGAGCCTAGTAGGGAACAAGGCTTATGAGGAGTAAAAATAGAAGTCCCAACCTTCAATGGAAGGAATGATGTAGAACAATACCTTGAGTGGGAACTTAAAATTGAATAATTCTTTAGTTGCCATAAGTATAGGGAAGAAGAAAAGGTAAGAATTGCTTCTCTTGAGTTTAAGATTTATGCTTTGGTTTGGTGTCATGAGCTTCAAGTTGATAGGAGGAGATGTAATGCACCCTTTGTTTCCTCTTGGGAGGAAATGAAGTCCATAATGCTTAAGAGGTTCATACCTCAACATTACACAAGGGAATTGTATTCTAAACTCCAAACACTTAAGCAAGGGTCTAAAAGTGTTGATGAATATTATAAAGCAATGGAACTTGCACTAATAAGGGCCAATATAGTTGAAGAAAGTGAGGCCAGTATGGCAAGATTTATCAATGGCCTTAATTTTGACATAAGGGACATAGTGGAATTGCATCCTTATGTTGAATTGGAGGACTTGGTTCACCAAGCCATAAAAATTGAAACCCAACTTAAAAGGAAAAGGAACTATAGGTGTTCCACTTCCACTTACCAAAACAAACCTAACAAAGAGGTAGTAAGGAATGAAGATAGAAAACCCCAAGAGAGAGAGGTAGTAAAGGGTTCAAAGGTGAACTCTAATCCATCTCCCTCTAGTAATGTAAATGCTAATGTTGCTTCTTCTTCTCATACAATAGAAATTAAATGTTTTGATAAGGTTTATATTGCTTCCCAATGTCCTAACAAAAGAATTATGCTTTTAAAAGAAAGTGGGGAGTATACTAGTGCAAGCTCACAAGAGTCATCACATGAAAGTAGTGGAGAGGAAAGTGAGGAAAAAGAAGAGATATATAAACTCGATGGAAACCTTCTTATGGTTAAGAGGTCTTTGGGTAGTCAATCCATAAGAGAAGATGACCAAAGGGAAACAATCTTCCACAATAGATGTCTTATTGAAGGATAATTTTGCTCCCTTATCATTGATAGTGGGTGTTGCACCAACATAGCTAGTGTTACGATGATTGAAAAGCTTGGATTGATCACCACACCCTACCCCAAACCATATAAACTTTCTTGGATTAGTGATGATGGGGAAAGGGAAGTTAATAAACAAGTCCTTGTAGCTCTTTCCATAGGAGCTTATGAGGATGAGATTCTATGTTAAGTAGTTCCTATGGAAGCTACAGATATCCTTTTGGGTAGACCATGGCAGTTTGAAAAGAGAGCAATCCATGATGGCTACTATAATCAATTGTCTTTTAAACATGGAGTAATAAAAATAATTTTGATGTCGATGTCAATTCAAGAGATATGTGAGGACCAAGCTCTTATGAAGAAAGGATTAGAACTTGAGAAAATTGAAAAATAAAAAATAGGAGGGTTATAGAAAAAGAAAAAGAAGGAAGAAACTTCAAAACATAAAACAAAGAAAAACAAAAAAAAAACAAACGGGAACCAATGCTCTTACTGCATTCATTTAAAACTGCTAACCTTGTCTGTTTTGAAGGTAAGCAAAAGGACGAGCACTTGCTCAAAGAGGAAGAAAGGCGCAACACTACAAGGGGGTTACCTTCACCTTCTTCTTCTTCTTCTACTCCTTTTGTTTACATGATTCCCAAGTATTTTTCTTATGAGCTATGAAGTCGAATTGCTTCGGAATAATACTAATGGATCTTCTCCTTGTTGACTAGGTTCAAGGAAAATGTTCATAGCTTGAGGATTCTAGCAAGGACTCTCCATCTTCTAAGATAAGTTCCTCCTTACCTTCTACCTTTGTCATCCATCTCCTACTTCTTTGAAATTTTTCTTATGGCTTCTTTCTAAATTTTCAGATTTTAGGTCAAATCCTTTCTAAGGGGGAGGGAATGATGGCAACTGCTAGTGGATTTCTGAGCTGGTATCTAGGAGCTGATGAGCTAGAGGCAAGCTTGGACCTCTATGGGATGCTTGGAGCTTAACCAAGCTTTGGTCAACCATGTTATTTGTCAACCCCCCATGGTCAACTTTTGACCAATTGACCCAAGTCAACATGAAGACTTCATTTAATTAGGAGTTAATTAGGATTTATTTGTAATAGGACTTGTTTGTAATTTTCCTAATTGCTATTCTTATTTTAGGAGCTAGTTTTTAGGGGTTTATTGGCTAGGAGTTAGCTTAGCTAATTGATTAGGAGGTCATGGTTTCAAGTCCCATTAGGAATAGAATTGAGTATTCCTCTATTTTCTTCTTATTTATGGCCGCCCCATTTTCTCCTATAAATAAGAGGGGTCTCTCTTCACTTTGTAACTTTGATTTGAATTAGTAAAGGCATTATGCCAAATTTCCTCCTTATTCTTGTGAGTAGAGAAAGCTCGGTGGTTCTTGCTCAAACAAACCGAAGACTTATCCGATTCCCCCGAATCAGTGGCGTCTAACATCGAACTTACCTATTGTAGGAGTTGCCTACTGCAGTGCCTTTCATCTTCACCTCTTTCCTTCTCCATTTTTCTCTTTATTATTTCATTTTCCTTACATTTTGGCCATTGCCTTGCTGCACCTTTGCAGACATTAATTCTGAATTCTATTTCTCTTTTTGGTCTCTTGCTTAAAATCTAGATCCAAGAATCAAGGTGTTATCAATAGACCTTACTCCCATCATATGTCACGAGCATCCACTGTTTGGGTACCATTTGTGAAGTCTCCTTGTCCTGTTAAGCACATCCATAACAGGGAAAATCAAGCTTTTAGGTACCCATATTCTTTTGGGTCCTTTCCTGTTAGTCTTGGGTATGCTTCTCTTTTTGTTGTTACACTAAGAGACATGATGTCCAGGTTTACCACAGTGAGAGAACCCGATACCTTTCTTCTCAAACCTTACTGGCTTTTTAACATTTCTATCATAAGACTTGATGAGTTGTCTGAAGAGTATCATAAGCCACATTTGTTCATGGAACCTTTCTAAACTCCTAAAAGCTTATTCAAATTTTTAGTTCCCTTTATGAAATTAGCTAGATCAAGGGTAAGTTCATCAATTTTCTTTTGAAGTTTGTTGACTTCATCAGAAGATTGACTACTGGAACCACTCTTCTTTCAGTTCTTAAGTTTTGTCTTAAGTATAAAATTTTCATTTTCTAAATCTTCATTTTTCTTACATATTTTTGTGTATGCGTTACTAAACTCCTTGTACTCAGAGAACAATTCTTTTGAAATTTCAAACAGATCATCATAGCGTTCTTGAAGATCAAGATCAGAAAATACCTTTATTTCAGAGTTGTCTGAGCCAAGGCTGGCCATCAGACAGAGATTGGCTTCCTCTTATGAATCTTCCTCCTCCTCTAAGGTAGAACTGACACGGTCTTCCCAGGTTTCCATCTGAATCTTCTTCTTCTGGAAGGATGGCTTCTTGAGCTCGGGACACTCAGCCTTGACGTGACCAGGTTTCTTGCACTCATACCAAACAATATGCCCTTTCTCATATGTGGAAGCCTCCTTGTTGAATCTTTCGTTCTTGTTTCTGAATCCTTTCTCCTTTTTGAATCTTCCTTTCTTCTGGAGCATCTTCTTGATCTTCCTATTTAGGAAAGCTAGATCATCATATTAAGACTTGATAGTAGTATGAATACGGATCTAGATTGGAACAAAACAAGCAGAAAATTAGTGCATAATAGACAAGGGGCTGCAACTATAATTCCAATTGAAATAAAAAAAGAGAAGAAAAATATTAGAAGTGGAGAAGACGCCACCGGTGAAGGTAAGTCTCAGGTGTAGAACCGCCACCAGCTCATGGAGCAGGATAAGATTCACCATGGTTTAAGCAAGAACCACAAGTCTTCTCAACTCATAAAGACAAGGAACAAGCATAAAGCTCTATATTAAAAATGATGATTAATCCCGTATACATGGTGATCCACCCCTTTTATAGCCTAAAAAGAGTAGTCATAAGTGGAAAAAGGGAAGCAAAAATACATTTTAATGCTAAACCATCCTATGGGTGCTTTGAGAGCTCAACCCAAGCCTATCCTAAGCCTTATGGAAGGTGCCTCATTAAAGGAAAAGTATGGAGGAAAATACAACTCAAATAAAATACAAACTATAAAGTAAAGTACTTAAGTTATGACCATGTGGCCTATTAGGAAAATTAAGAATTAAACTAATTCAGGGAATTATCAAATATGAGTCTTGATACCTTGACCCTTAAGTGGGAAGGTCAATGTTGACCCATGAAAGGAAAGTCAACTCCTCATGGATGGGCTTTTTGGGTCTTGCGCCCTTTGTTGGTCCAAACTATGCCACCTCTAGTCTTTTCTTCAAAGCAGTTGCTATCATTCCCTCCCCTTTGAAAATGATTTGACCACAAATCTGAAGTCTAAGGGCCTACAACAATCCAATATAGAAAGAGGTGAATAGGTGAAAAGTAGAAAGATGGGATAGGTGACAACGGATTAGAGGTTAAGAAGTTACTTCCCTTAGACTCATGGAACCCAAGTTGTCCTTCCTTATAAAGTTCTCCATGGTCTAAGGTAAAAGTAACAAATATAGGTATGGTTCCCAAGCATAGAAAATAAACATATCAAAGCAAAAGAACTTGGGAATCATAAAGATTAATGGTAGAAAAACATATGTCATGAACAAGTGGTAACAGGGGCGGGGCATTGTTGGGGCAAAGGGGGGCCATGGCCCCCCCTCAATTTTTTTTTAAAAATTATCATACTATATATAATTATATATATATATATTAATATTATTAATATATCTCATTTGAAAAAAAATATTTTTATTTATTTATCCTACTTAGAAATTCAAGAGAATATTAATTACCTTTTTCCCACATTTAGACTTATTAAGTGAAATAATAAGTGGAGAAAATTAATAATTAAAATAGAGATAAAAAATATATTAGACAAATTACAGTAATTTTAATATAAATTAACACATTTATTATATTTTTTAATCTCAGTGTTTTCATGTAATGGGAGTATGGGACAAATAAATAGGAAGGAATGTAGTATTGACCTATTGGGGAAATTTATATAGCGGAAGCCCATATATAAGAAGATATAAAGTATATTTATATAATAAAATATATATTTACATAAAAGTTATATCATATAATTTTTTGTTTTTAAACAAAAATATAATGGTAGGTAATTATAAATTTATATTTTTTTTATAAATTATTATTAATTTTTTAGTGATAGAATATTTTATTAAAAATTTAAATAATTAGTTAAATAGTTAAATTAAAATAATATAAAATAATTAGTAAAAAGAGAATAATGATTAAAATAATTCATAAAAATTTAAAATTATTTATATTGTGTATATCTATATATATATATAAATTCTGAGAATTTATCTCAATTCACTATTTTATATTTAATTTATATATAATAATAAAATAGTATTTTGGAGTGAACTAATTGATTAAGAAAAATTGTAATTTTGGCCCACCTTACCCTTAGTTTCTGGCTTCACCCCTGAGTGGTAATTAGTGTAGGGGGTAGAAGACTCCCTCTTTGAAGTTGGAACCATCTTTTCCAAATACTCTGTAGAATTAGATCCTTCATCAAAGACTATTCTTTTGAAGCCCTCCTTTTCAAGTAAAGGAGATAAGTATTCAGAAAGAAGGCTTAAGAATTGATTTCCCAAACAAGTTCCAAGGAATTGTCAATTCATCAAAATATTCTACAGTATGTTTCCAAATAAATGCACAATTAAAACTATGTGGCATAATTGTCTTAATTTTGTTCATGAAAAACTCAGCAAGCCCATAGAATTTATTACATGCATCTTGTTGATGAATCTCATAAGCATATTGCATATTTTCAGGCCATGAATTAATTTCACAATTTATTTCAAAAGGCATGCTCAAACAATTGTACTTACTCAAGTATATTGGTGCCTTACTCTTTTCGAAATTATCATATCTTTGCATGTAAGGCAAATAAGTTAAAAAATTACTTTGAGAAAGTATATCTTGAGGCATATCATCATATGATTCAAATGTCATGCAAGTGCTTTTACATGTGATAGCCTTACCCAAATTCTTATCTTTTTCACAAACTAGTTCAAGAGCATAGCATGCATCATTATGTGCTAAGGAAATAATTACTTGAGGTCCAAAATGTTCATGCATATTATATATATATATATATAAACCAAAGCTACATACATCTTCAATCCAACTTCAATTATATTCCAAGCATGCAATTCAAATTGTGCAAAGGAATTGACTAAACGTGGCACTCTTAAACTTAGTTGGTTCTCCTAAATATCCAATAGGTTTCAAAGAACTATTAAAATCATCTAGTTCTATCAGACTTCTAATGCTTTGTGGCTTATAATCATGCATAGAGTAAGACATGTCATGCTTAAAGAAAGTTAATTTAGGAAACTCCATTTTTTATGCTTTAGTTGTTACCTTTGCATTACTAAGTTTTTTTTTCCATCAACCTATTCATGTTTTCACAAAAAGGGTTAGAATTCATTTGTTTGTTTAATGGAATTGGTTGCTTTCCCAAACTTTCCTTCTTTTCTTCACACCCTTTTTCCGCCTAAAGTTCTTTATCTATCTTTTCTTTTACTTCCATGAGTTTATTTTCCTTTTTAAGTTCCTCTTCTTTTTCTCTTTTAATTTTTTCTTCCTTTTCTCTCTTAAGTTCTATCTTCTCTTTCTTTTCTCTCTCAATTAAGATTCTTAAGAATTTGTCTTCAATTTTCTTAAAACATTCTTCTAACCTTTTTTCCCAATAATCTTCAAAAGACTTTTCCTTATAATATATTTTTTGTTGTGTCTTTCCTATCTTCTCTTCTTCTCCTTTCCTCTTTTTCATAAGGTTCCTCATAATAATCATTTCTTCTAAATTCACTCTTATCATAACCTTTTCTAACTTCTCTTCTTTTACTATCCTCCCTTTCATAACTACCTCTATAATACTCTTTTTTTCATACCTTCTTCTCTCTTCCATTTCTTCTTCACACCTTCTAATCTTCCTTTCTTCATATCTCCTATTATCATGGGTAGAGTTATCATAACTCCTATCCTTCTTCTTACTATCCTCAAAATGATATTCATTTATTTCTGTTTCTACCGTTTCTCTCCTATCGATTTTATCATGAGAATAGTGCCTTCTCACTTCCTTTACTTTTCTAAGTTCCCTCCTATCTTCATCTAACTCATTTCTCCACAATCTATATGACATCCTAAATTGATTTTTAAGTGTTCAAAATTTTAGGACCTTTCCACTCAACCAAGTGTTTGCACTCAAAGAATGTATTTACTCGTGTATGTCTTTCTTTTTAGGCTTTTCCTATAATGTTTACTCTTGTCTCTTCCACTAGATTAAGCTTTGATTATTTCTTACGAAAACCAAAGTTTTTACCTTACCCAAGCATGAATGAGCTAGAACGAAAACCACTTAAGACTATCTAGGATTACCAAAAAGGAAAATGGCAAAGACAACACTAAGAATAGAGTAAGACAAGCAAACAAAGGTGGTTTGAAAGAAAGCTAAACAAGAATAGGAAGCAAACAAGACAAACAAGAAGACATAGAAAGATTCAACAAGAATGGATGAGATAACTTTTATTCACGTGCTAAAAATTACCTAAGCTGCCAATGTTTTTTGTAAAACAACAATTACAATTGAAAGAAGAATACAATTAAATGATATTACAATAGAAAAGGGAAAAGTTGTTGGGATTTTTCTTATCAATTTTTTATTTTTTTAACTGTAGAGGATTTCTTTTTACACCTTTTGACTTTTGACTTTACTCTTTTGACTTTTTTGTTGAATTTTCCCCTATACAACTTTCTTTCTTTTCAATTTTCTAATATTTCCTTTTTCCCCCAACATAAAAATTACAGAAATTTCAACATAATTCCTATTCTAAACAAGAAAAAAATTGAGTGTATCCCTTCTTAAAAATGGATCTAAAAATGTTGTTCTTGAAGAACAATTGTTGAACAAAGCTTGGACCCCAAATCTAAATTCGCTTGTAAAAAACTTATGGCAACTTGAATAAAAAATCTATTATGAGCATATCATAATCCTTTCAATTCAATTCTTAACAAGTGGTCATACAACATACAAACGTGTTTACATTAAATTTTACAAATCAAATTGATTCAAATTAAGAATTTCATCATGAACTTGATGAACTTCCTCAAAATCCTCAAGAACGACTTATTCTAAACTTAAGCGTTTTGAACGTTCAACCACACGTTACTTAAGGATTCGCTAGCGCCTAATTCAAATTTGCAATCGGATTAACAAACAGATAAATAGAACAAGAACAAAATTGAACAACACATAGCACAAAAATGAGCGCAAAATAGGAAGAAAAATGCGCAAAAATTAAAGGTTGAAAGATAAAGGGGATGAACTGAAATTAAAAGGAGGGGGATGACTGAAACTAAATGGCAGAAAAATAAAGGGGATGAGCTGAAAGTAAAAGGATGTGGATGAACTGAATCAAATGACTGAAATGTAAAGTGGAGTGGGGAGAATGTGGATTGAATTGATGTAGGTGAACTATATTTAGAAAATGGAAATAACAATGTTCCCACTTACCACACCCCACCAAAAAAATCACAAACAACAGAATTAAGTGAAGATGAAGAATAAAAAAGAACACATGATAAGAGCCTTTAATCAAACACCTAGAGTGGGTATAAAAACCGCGTCATATAGCCCCATATACTAGCTCAAATGAAGTAAGCAAGCAGCAAAACATAAGCTGGAGAGCAGCAAAAGAGCACCTCGGGCTCAAAAAAGTCCAACAGTTACAAGAAAATGAAGCTTGAATATAGGGAAATAAATAAGGAAAAATGCAGAAAAATATGCACCTTGAACAGCCCCTAAAGCCGCTCCAATTCGATCCCAAATGGCTCCAAACAAGTTCAATTCCATAGATCTCCAAAGAAAATTTAAAAAAATGACTTCTAGGAACTTGTCACCTCCCACATCTAGAACCCTAAGATATAGGGTTAAGTTAGAGGCAGTGTCCCAAAACTTAACTAGGATGATGAGAGCGGAGATAGATGGTTTAAGGAGAGAATTAGCTATAAGTAGAAGAGGTGAGAGAAAACATTCTTCTGAACATGAGGAAAGTGATGGAAGAAATAGGGTGAGAGATGAACATAGGTATTACATGGAAAGTAGTAAGGAAAAAGGAACTTAAGCCATACCTATAGGAGAGATGAGGAAAGAGAAAGTAAGAGAGGAGAGAGTAAAAGACATAGAAGTAGTGAGGAAGAAAGGGAAGATTATTATGATGAAGGGTATGGAAGGAGAAGAAGAGAGCCTAGGAGGGTAGAAGAGGCTAGGAGAGATCAAGGACTAAGAGGAGTCAAGGTTGAAATTCCAACCTTCCATGGGCGCAAGTATTTATTCGCCACAGGTATCATGAAGATGAGAAGGTCAAAATAGTTTCTCTTGAGTTCAAAAATCATGCTTTAGTGTGGTGGCATCAGATTCAAGCTAATAGAAGAAGGTATGGTGCACCCTTAGTTTCCTCTTGGGAGGAAATGAAGGCAATAATGAGAAAGAGGTTCATACATCAATATTACACTAAGGAATTGCATACTAAACTCCAATCACTTAAGCAAGGAAGCAAGAGTGTTGATGAATACTATAAGGAGATGGAATTTTCATTTATTAGAGCCAACATCATTGAGGATAGTGAGGCTATAGGTTTATCAATGGCCTAAATTTTGACATAAGGGACATAGTGGAATTACATCCTTATGTTGAAATTGAGCACTTGGTTTACCAAGTCATCAAATTAGAAACCCAACTTTAAAGGAAGGGACGTTATAGGCGCTCAAATTCGAGCTACCAATTCAAACACAACAAGGAAGTTTTGAGGAAAGAATAGAGCAAACCCTAAGACAGAGAGATAATGAGAACCTCTAAGGTAAATCTTAACCCCTCCTCTTCTAAACCTATAAATGTGAATGCTTCTATTTCTAGTACTCGTGATATTAAATGTTTTAAGTTTTTGGGTAAGGTTCATATTGCTTCCAAATGTTCTAATAAGAAAACAATGCTAATTAAAGAAAGTGGGGATTATAATAGTGCAAGCTCTAAAGAAAAATATTTGAATGAACACTATAGGACCGAGGGAAATGTCTTTATGATTAGAAGAGTCCTAGGTAATTAATCAATCAAAAAGGATGAGAATAATAGATGCATAGTTAATGGCCAAACGAGATGCATAATTAATGGCCAAGTTTGCTCCTTAATCATTGATGGAGGGAGTTGCACAAACATAGTGATAAGTGTTAGAATTAAGTAAATTTCTATGTAATTACAACACTTATTGACTATGAATTATTGAATTTATAATCCAAAATCACCCTTCTTTGCTTAGTTTGTGGCAATTTTAATTAATGGAGTCTCATTTGAATTTTATGTTATTTTGATGAAGAAAACTATTGATTTTTGCAAATGAGAAGCTAAGGTACAAGTGAAGCATCAAGTAAACAGTAAAAGAGACAGAAGTTATGTAGAGCAAGACTCAAAAGAAGGGCAAGATGGGAATTTATCATTGATTCCTACGCTTCACCTGCGTTGAGCGTAGGTAAAGCGTAGGAATAACCCTTCAGTTACTGTTTCCTGCGCTTCACCTGTGTTGAGCGCAGGCAAAATGCAGGAAATGTAACCCTTGCGTTTAAAAGAGCCATCAATCAGCTTTTGGAGGAGACTCTTAGACTCTTGGACTTTTGTAGATTTGGAGTTTAGAGCAGATACTGAGTTGTGAGAAGAGTGTCACAGTCTCTAGAGACCATTCTGGAGCAAGAGGGAGATTACAACAAAGCTGGAAGGCTTCGCTGTTACTTTTCTTCTTAATCCTTTTGGTTTGTAATGGCTACCTTGAGTAGCTAAACTTCTCTTTAGGATTGAACGTAGTCGATTCAATCTCCGATTGTATTTTGGATCTCTGTTATTTAGGAATCCTTATTTTTATAATATTGGTGTTTTTATTTCTATTCTTAATGCTTAACTTCCTTCTTGTATCGAAGTTATGATTTGATTTATTAAATTAGCTGGGAAGCAGTTTTCTAAATCTGATTTGAGTATAAACACTCAATAGGTTGAATTCCTAGGGATATGGTTTAATTTATTGATAGCTTTTAACAACTGATCTTAAAGTTAGGCAATTTGTTAAATATCCGAGGGATCGGTATTTAGGGAATTGTTCTAAGAATTTCATACTTGAGGGATCAATGTGAATGAAATATATTTGTGTTTCAATAATTATAATTATAAATTCCTAGATATCATTGATTTCCAAAATACAATAGGGGTGTGATAGACGAAGTTCAATCCTAGTTTCTCTCTACTGCTCAATTTCATCCACGTTTCTCTTTGTCTCAAATCTTTTTATTTGCATCTTTAAATTCAATTTTCACCAAACAATCTCAACCATTTGCAATCATTCTTACTCAGTAAGTGTGAATTCTAAGAATTTAATTTGCACTATTCCTCGTGGGTACAACAACCCTACTTTTCTACTATTATACTGCTACGATATTGGTACTCTTGTTAAGATCACAACACATAGCCAGTGTGAGAATGATAGAAAGGATTGGATTGAGAACCACCCCTCACCCTAAACCTTTTAAGCTAAGTTGGATAAGTGATGAAGGGATAAGGGTAGTTAACAAACAAGTCCTAGTGGCCCTTTTTATAAAAGCATACCAAGATGAGGTCATATGTGATGTGATTCCTATAGAGGCTATTCATATTTTGTTGGGTAGGCCTTGGTAATTTGATAAAAGGGAAATCCATGATGGCTACCCTATTCAATTTTCCTTTAAACATAGAGGGATAAAAATCACTCTAATGCCTATGTGAACCCATGAAATATGTGAGGACCAAGCTTAAATGAAGGTAGGAATAGAGAAGGAGAAAATTGAAAAGCTGAAAATTAGAAACTTAGAGAAAAAGAAAAAGAAAGAAGATATAAGCAATAAACAAGAAATGAGAATGAAAAACAAAAACATAAAAGGGAAGCAATGCTCTTACTACAAATTCTTTTTGCTACTAACCTTATTTATTATGATGAGAAGCAAAAGAAGGACCAATAATTGCTAGCAAAGGAGCAAGAGGATCACACTATTTGAAGGGGATCTTCTTTACCTTTATCTTCTTCTTCCTCTACTTCTTTTGTTTACATGATTCCCAAGTATTTTCTATGAGCCTCAACTTTAAAGAACTTGGGAATAATACTTATAGGTTCCTTTTCATGATTCTTAGGGTGAAGTAAGCTCTTTTCAAGGAACTTGATGAGACCATCGACTAAGGGAAGCCTCTTCTTATCTCAACCCCATGTCATCCATTCCATCTTCTACCCACCCTTTACTCATGACTTCTTTTGTTACATTTTCATATTAGAGGACAAATCCTCTCTAAGGGGGAGGGAGTGATGGTACCTGAAAGTGAGACCCTATACTGTTGATGGCTGCCTTAGGAGAATGGGGCCCCTAACCCACAAACTGTTTGATTTTGACTCTTCAATTCATGGTTTAACCTTGGGTCAAAGCTTCATGAATACCCATAATAGGTTTTTCATTTATTTTAGTATAGTTTTCATTTGTAATTAGGATTTTCTTGTATTTTCATTAATTAATTAGCCTAATAGGGGCGCTATTTTAGTGAGGTTTAGTGGCTAGTAGCTTCCATTCTACTTAGCCTTAGGTGAACATGGGTTCAACACCCATGTATAGTAGGAATTTTATTTCTTCTTATTTTCCTTCCCCCACTTGGTCGCCTCCTTTTCCTATAAATAGGGAGGCTCCCCTCTTGTATTGACACGTTTCATTTTATCTAGAGAAACTTTGTTGAGATTCCTCCTCATTCTGTTAGATAATGGTGCTTCCACGAATCATTCAATAGACTTTATTAGGTCTCCTGAATTAGTGGCGTCTGGCCTTGAATTTCTCTTCCCTTTTTACCCATTTTGTTCGCTAAATTTTTAGCTTTGTTTACTCAATTTTACACTGACACATTGATTTCTGGCTTCAATGTAAGAATACGTAGGAAACACTAGAAAAGGGGGTTGAATAGTGTTTTTTATAAACTTTAACGTTTTTGGAAGGCCTTTTTCGTAAACTAAATTTTAAAGAATTTCAGACAAGTTTTGAGATCTGTTTGAAGTTAAGTCCTTTGTCTAAAAAATTTTAGACAGAGGTTTTACAACAATTTTCGAAAAATTTAATTTTAAGAATTGCTTATAAGAACTCAGTTCAAAACCCTCTTCTAGTTAGTTTTAATTAAATGTAAAGAGTTAAAGTAAGAGAAGCACTCAACCAAAATTATCCCAGTTCACTCACTCCACTTGTGAGCTACATCCAATTCCAAAGTCAACAAGTTTCTGTATTTTCCACTAATCTGAAATATTACAAGTATTCTTTTCTACAAAGCCTCTTCAGGCTCTATACACCAAGTATTCTTTCTTACCAAGCCACTCCAGGCTCTATACACCAAGTAATCTTTCTTACCGAGCCTCTCGAGGCTCTACACACCAAGTACTCTTTCTTACCAAGCCATTCTTTCTTCACTGAGCCTCTTCAGGCTCTTATAACAAGTATTCTTTCTTACCAAACCTCTTTAGGCTCTTATAACACTCAAGATTTTTACAAAGAGTAATTTGAACTTAGAACTTGCAGTTTTTCGTTCAGAGTTACGTATAAAGAATCAACAGTGATCTAAACTTGATATGAAAGTTGATTTGTACTAGAAATATTAGAGTAAGAGTTCTACAAAGAATTTGTCAGCATTTTTGCTTCTTGAGTATTTTTCTTTCTAATTTCTCGTTAAGATCTTTGGGCAACAATTTCACCAGCAATTCGTCACACTTTCTTGGTTCTTCATAGAGATTACAAGTATTTATAGGCTTGAATCTTGAGAAGCCCATTGACAGATAGCATTTAATGTCATCCATCCCGTTGTGAGATATAGATTCGACAAAGTATGAGATATCAGCATCATTCTGGCTTCTGCAATGTAGACTTTCCTTATTTGGTTTATATTTCAAACTCCAGCCAAAAGTGAACTTTTGCATTTCCTAATTCATGTTATGAGGTTGTTTGAAGAAACAAGACAATCTTTGACTTTGCCACATCAGTCAGAATCTTGACTTAAGATAGCTTGGCTTCATACAGCATTTCAATCTTCAAAAAATGCTTCATTCTCTAGACAACACTTTAGTCATCAAACTTTAGACAATACTTCAATCTTCAGACAATGCTTCATTCTTCAGAAAAAACTTTAGTCTTCAGATAGCACTTCAGTCTCCAGACTTCATATAGTACTTCTGAGTCGGTTGCTTCAGAACGCCTTAAGCTTCTTCAGACATGGCTTCCTTTAGAACCTTGACGCATTTCAGACAGCTTTTGAATATTAACTATTTTTACATATTTGAAACAATAGAACATTCATCACTAAATCTTTGAAGTCTAAAGAAGTTTATCTTAGATTTGTACTCATCAAAATCTTAGACCAAAGTCTTAGCATAGGGGTGTCTTAGACTTTCAAAGTCTTTAGACATAACATTCAATTCTATATCCATACTTGTACTTCTATCTAGACTCCTCTTCAGAAGCTTCTGATTTTCCTGAAACTTCTTTAGCTTGCATGACTTCTATGGCTCCTTGTTTGAAGTTCTTGTCCTTGGTGTTGAGGGCCAATGACTTCTTGCTCACGTCCTCTCCAAGTTCCATCTCATGGACTTTGAGAGATCCCAAAAGTTCTTCTATCTTCAGTGAGTTAAGATCATTAGCTTTCTAAATAGCAATAACCTTGGGTCTCCATTGCTTGGGCAAGCTCCTTAAGATTTTCCTATTATGATCTCCTGAATCATATGTTATTTCTAAGGACTTGAGTCCATTGGCGATTGTTTGGAATCTTCCAAACATCTTATCAATAGTCTCATATTCTTGCATCTTGAACATCTCATACTTATGTACAAGCATGTTTTTCTTTGATTACTTGATGTTCTCTGTGCCTTCATGAGATGAGGCTAAGGTATCCTATATCTCATTAGTAGAAGTACATCCATGAACCTTCTTGTACTTAGGTTTATTCAGAGCACAAACTAGGTAAAGTGTGTCTTTAGCATTAAGTTGAACTCTCGCCCTTTGCTCGCCAATCCATTCTGCCTTATGAATGAGGTGATTTTCGTACATAAGAACATCGTCACCATAAGTAAAAAACCTCCCAGAAATCTATATTGTTTGACTCTATGAATAGCTTCATCCTGTCCTTCCAATAATGATAATCTTCACCATTGAAGGTTGGGGCCTAGTCACATAAGTTCCTTTTGTGATGTAGTGATTGTTGCTTGTTGAGGTCTCTTTTAAGATAGGATTTACTCCTCACTTGTTAGGTGCTAAACCCAGAGGCTAAGCTCTGATACCAACTGTAAATACATAGGTAAACATAAGAAGGGGAGTTGAATTGTGTTTATAAAAACCTTTTTTTTCAGTTAGATGGATTTTTGCAACAAGCTGGTTTAAAGAAAATTTCAGACAGGTTTTCAAAAGCTGTCTAAAGTGAGATCTCTTATCTAGAGAAATTCAGACAAGAGTTTTTATAAACAGTTTAAATTTTTTTTAAGATAGAGAAAACTTTATAATCAAAATTCTAGTCCCCTTTGGTTAACGCGCAGATATATAAAGAGTTTGAGAGATAAGAAGACTTAGCCAAGGTATTTATCCTGGTTCTCTCACAACCACGGTGAGCTACATCCAGTCCTAGTGTGAAAACAGCTACTAGATTTCCACTAGTCACAAGGATTACAAGTATTCTTTTAATGTCAAGGTAGTAGCTGGTTTTCACACTAGGACTAGACGTAGCTCACTGCGGTTTTCACCCTAGCACTGGACGTAGCATCGACCTCAAATTCTTAAAAAGATTTGAACTAACAAAACAAGCATCAAATAATTCATCAATTATCTCATTCAAGAACTAATCAACTTGCCAAAACTAATCGAACTGGTATGAGATATCTAATCATTTACCTCCTAAATTAAGCAAACAGTAGGTTGTTTAGAATTAAGCAAACTAGACCAGAATTCTAGATGAAGAACGGAATTGAATTATCAACAAGCATTCAAATCCAATTCAAGATTCAAAACCTAGAATTCTAAAGGAGAAGGTGAAACATAATTTATTGCAGAAAATGAAATATGAATTTGAATCAAAGTAAACCTCAAGATCCAATGTGAAATCACTTAATAATTTATCCTCAAACATTTACCTTCAATGGAGCAAGTGTAGAAAACGAAAATAAAGAGAAAAGAAAAAGAACATAAAAGAGAAGAGAGAAGAGAGAAAAACCCAAGAGTCTAAAACTAAAATCTGTAAAAGTGAGAAAAAGCTCTCTTCTAGAATTGTAAAAGCCACTATATATACAACTCTCCAAAACCACAAGATCAATCAGATCATAGTGACAATTGGGTCTTGACTTAATAATTATCAGGCCCAAAATACTAAAACTACTTAAAAACCTCGTTGTTTCCCGCTCAACTTCAGAAAATAAACTTCATAAGCAAATTGCACCTCTTTCATTCAGTAAAATATAGTCATGAAGCATATCAAAATGAAGCCCCAAATCTTTTCTTTCCAATGCCACTGGAATCACCTCAATTGACCATCTATAGCTCCAGGTATCAGCAAAACAATACAGATAGGTCAATAGGCTTAAAATCCGAAATTAAGCAACAATTGCAATTAAAGCCCAATTAAGCCTAGTTAGGTTAGGCCCAATCAAAATAGTGGAATTAATCACAATTATAGTATAATAAAGTTAAGATTAAAGGTGCAAAGTGTGAATAAAAATTGATGAGTAACTTCAGATAATTTCATTTTATGAAAGATAAAGGAACTTGTTAAATATTCATTGAAGCATAACTTAGTTTGTTATAATCAAAATTAAATTATGGAGTGTCTTAGACTTTTCAGGTCTTGAGACTCAACACTAATGTCTATAAGAATCATATAAACTACTTATGCACAAAAAGTTGTGGTTTCATCAACAGCATCATTGGAAATTATACTTTCCCTCCCATATCAACAAGAAATGTGGTGTACGAAAAATCAGATTTATATAATTAAAATTAGATAAGATCGTGTTCATGTCTGGCAAACTAGGGTTCATTAGTTGTCAATAATTATTCTCTTGTCTATCTAAAATAGTTTCTCTTCTTGTTATTTATACCTCTTAAATCCTTATTCAGTAGCAATTATTTCTTATCATTTATTATTAATGTTTATGATTATATCTACGATTACTTGATATATTAATTAGTATCTTGAGTCAACCTTTTATTTAAATTCCTTATTTCTTTATTTACCCTAAATAACTATATTGAATGGGCTCTTTGGTCTAGCCCACTCCATAGCCGCTCAAGCCCCTAACCTTTAGGTATAGTGGTGTTGTTCTTATATCAACTAATAAAGTTAAATGGGTCTTTCAAAAATATTTCAATCCACTCCCCTAACTAAGAAAGATTCTTACATTAAATAGCTAGAAAGAATTGAATCAACAAAGAGAAACCTTTGCAAGAAACTTGGCATTTTCGATTTGATTCAAGTTAACAAGTTCAACCTAAGATATGACCTCATCCTACTTTTAACTTCTTTATTCTTTTGGGAGAGATCCACCAACACTTTCCACTTGCTTTATGGCATGATCACCCTCACCCTTCTTTCGACGTAGCTGCCATTACTGGCCCTCAAATAGAAGGTCGGTTTATGTTGCTGTTTGGTCTCTAGCAAGCGTACCAAAGTCAACTATAGTATAATAGAGTAAAAGGGTTGTCGTACCCACGAGGAACTTGCAACTACAATTCATTCTCAACAATATAGTTCACTAAATGTATTTACAATAGAACATTTCAATTTTCATGTTGAATGTTGATGAGAGTGAAGTAAAGTTAAAAACATTCTCTTGGATGAAATTGAAGATGATGAAGAAGATCAATCTGGCCAAACTTCTCCTGAAAATTCTAAGTCTCCAACACCTTCACTTAAGAAAGCATCATCCCTAACTCTTTCCTAAGTTAAAGTGAAACAGGAAGCCATCAATCCAGAAGGTGGAGCCACCTCAAAGAAAACAAAAGATACTCCTTCGGACGTTCCTAGGTTCTCGAAGGATACATCTCAATCCACACCTACTTATACTTCAATGGATCTTGATGAAGGCCTTCATAACTTGGATGACAACCCCTTTGTTGTTCTTGACATGCTTTCAGGTGAAGCCTCAATGTCATCAACTCAATCAGAAGCGACTATTTAGAAGGGGGGCCAATGACCCTAAGCCTCTCGAAGTGATCCTTGGAGAGTTCAAAAAGCTAGTTTTCGAGAACCCCATGATGGAACTTCTTCCAAAGGACCCTTCATACAAAGAGAAAATTAGCAACTACAAGGCCATCCTTCATACAAAAGACAACGAATTTTTCAGACGTTCAAAATTGACAACTCAATCATTTCATTCATTTTTACAACCATTCGATTGAGGCCCTGAAAAATAACGAGATTACAACTTCTGAACTTGGTGAGAAAAATACGGAAAGGTCTGACTTGCTCGAAAAACTCAAGGATTCCAAACAAAAACACTCCAAGTATGAGGAATCCATCCAAACCAACAGTAAAAAAAGTCGAACTTGAAAATCCATTGGGAAGTAGCAGTAAGAGGATAAAACAATGAAGAATGATAAATCTCACCTCAAAACATTCATTTCCAGAAATACCTCTTCAACGGATGAAATCATTAAGTGTTCATTTGGTATGGCTTATTTTCATCTTATAAGCCACTTTAAAGTAAAAATCCATGTCAAACAATAATTTATAAAAGCTCTTTTACAAATTTAGCTACTTATTTTTAATTAAAGGAAGAGCTTTTAAAAAGCTACAAAATGGAGCTTTACTTTTACTAAATCGGAGCTTTTTATATCAGGTCTCCATTTTTTATCTTCATTTTGATAAAAAAATATTTAATTTAATTTTTTATTTCTCTCACCTCCCTCTCAGCCCTCACACTCTCACCTATTGGGGTGGGTAAAATTTCACTCTCTCACAGCGTTGCTCGCGTTTCCATGTTCTTGTATTATTGATGAACATATTTTTATATACATTTAGTAACCTTATTAATGGAATAATTCATTAATATTTGGGCTTTATTATACAAATTTTATTGACATGTAATAAATTAGATCTTGTTTGGGCTTTATTGTTTATTTTGATTAATAACAGATAATTTGGCCTAATGACCTTTGCTTTCTTTTCAAGTCATATCTTGAGAGGTAGGTCGAATTTTTAAGTGCTTCTAGTTTCATTTTAGAGCTGACATTCGGGGCTTAAATTTTCACATCTAACTTGAGAGATATTTAAGTCACAAGACATACCCTAATTTCTGCTAGTGACAATGCAATTTTTACTTGCCTGTTTTATTTATTTTGGGCCCGGGATTGAAGAAATCAACTTAATTCCTTTCGATTTAGTAAAACTTACAACTTTTCGACCAGTAAAAACAGTACCTTGATCTGTCACTATACTTAATTATGTCATCTTAAGAAACTTCTCTTAAATGAATAACTTCAACCCACTTA
This sequence comes from Sesbania bispinosa, assembly GCA_026901365.1. Taxonomy (NCBI): domain Eukaryota; kingdom Viridiplantae; phylum Streptophyta; class Magnoliopsida; order Fabales; family Fabaceae; genus Sesbania; species Sesbania bispinosa. The sequence continues at coordinate 3,251,780 of QLOH01000008.1, read as the reverse complement.
GTAAAATAATCAACTGCCACTAAGATGAACTTATGATTTCTTGAGGTTTAAAGCTCATCCTCGAAAAGGCCAAGGGTTAATAATCGAATGCAATTTACTTGCAGGGACTTATTGGATATTACTATGTCCTTGGCATTCTTCGTAAGATTCTCCAAGATATTGAAGCAAGTTTCTGTCAATGGACTTCTTATATAGTTCATATGCTAAAATTATGTAATTGGGAGCTTTGTATTTTAGCTTCATATCCATTAGAAAAGTTGGATTTCAAAGGAAATTTGCAATTTCCTTTCTCAAATCATCAGGACTAAAATTTTCAACACTTAAAATTTCTAAACCTTTCATTGGCATTCTTTCTCGAATTTCACTTACATGGTTCAAAGTCCAAAATGAAAAGCCTATAATCAGAAGCTATCTGAGCCAACTCATTTTCCTATTAATTTTCATTCCAATAGATGTGTTCTATTTTCACTTCATCAATTATTAAGAGTTTTGTTTTTTGAACTAGTACTTAGCCAATTTTGAGTCTAAACATTTATATTATTGAGTTTATCCCCTTATGACTAACTATAAATCACCTCGAATTAAAACTCTTTTATCCCCAAAGCAAACCAAAGTTTCGAGTCCAACAATGACTGCTTCATATTGAGCCGCATTGTTCGAACACCTGTGATTTATTTCAAACATGAGTCGAGTTGGGAAGCCTTTTAGTGAAATTAACAAAACAACAATTCATACCCATTTTTATGTTTAGACACATTGAAATATAACTTTCAAGGTTTCAAACCTATGTAATTTATGCCTTCCAATTGGATTTGAGGGTGGTTAACTAAGAAATTAGCAACCACTTGCCCTTTCATTACTTTTAAAGGAATAAATTTAAAAGAAAATTCAATCAAGGCTAAAGCCCATTTAACAATTCTACTATGAAGAATAAGTTTTAACAACATATGCTTTATTACATCGAAATGAGAAATTATAAATACATCACAAGGTTTGATGTAATATTTTAACTTAATACATAAAAAGTACCAATACAAACATAATTTCTCAGTAACAAAGTATCTAGTTTCTGCATCATTTAAAATCCTACTAAGATAATAAATGGTCCTTTCAACAGAATTTTCATTTTCTTGAGTCAACATACTACCTATAGTGAACTCAGAAGCAGAAATATACAATTTCAAGGGTTTCTCTTTTACAGGAGGAGTCATAAATTTTGGAAATACCAAATACTTCTTGATCTCAAAAGCTTGTAGATGCTCTTCCTCCCATTTGAAGTTTTCTTCCTTCCTCAATCTTAGTAAAGATGAAAATACTTCCGTCTTCCCTAACAAGTTTGAAATAAATATTCGAAGGAAGTTGACTTTTCCTAACAAAGATTGTAATTGCTTCTTATTAGAAGGTGGGGAAGCTTCGAGAATGACCTTAGCTTTATTATTATCGATCTCCACACCATTTTGATGCATTAAGAAGCCAAAAAATATTCCTATGAAAACCCCATATGCACATTTAATAGGATTCATTTTTAAACCATTCTTTACATTCTTTCGAAAACTTATCTTAAATTATTTAAGGGGTCCTGTTTCGACTCTAACTTAACCAAAACGTCATAATATCAACTTGCATAAATGATAGAAACTTCCCTAAGGAAGGGATTCTATACCTCAAGTAAATTTAGTCAACTTTTGGTCAAAGGTCAACAATACCCAAATTAAGGATCAAAGGTCAACAGGGACCATCACACCTCAAGGATATAGCTTCAAATCCATGGGTTGGTACTTTCTAAATTCCTAATAGTTTCATTCATGAGAGTCATGGGCATGTCATGACCTCATAACTCTCTTTTGATAGTTTTTAGGATTAATATTTTTCTATTTTTTTTCCTAAAGGGGTCTTAAGAGTCATGACCTCAAATCTCTCTTTTGATTGTATTTTCACTTTTTTGTAATTTTCCTTTAAGTGAGATTGATGAAGAGGAACTACATAGTCCATGGTTATGGCCTCAAAATACAATTAGGATAGTTTTTGTTTTCATAGCATTTTTTGGGCCTTCCCTTTTCTATAAATAGGGAGTCTCCCACTCATGTAACTTTCTACCTTGAATTTAGAATCAACTAGATTTATACCCGCGTGTTGCGCGGTTGAAGAAAGTTTTCTTGTTTTATTTTATTAGATTAAAATTTATTATTGAGTGTTATAAGTATAAAAATAATATAATTAATATTCAAAGATAAAATGTAACAAAAAATTACAATTATTTTAAAGAAAAATTGAGTTTTTGATGTTGAAGTTAATGGAAGAAGAACATTTATGTAAATAGCATTCAATGAATGTTGTGGATTTTGATGCTACCATCATGTGGTTATGTTTTTTTTCCCCTTATATACACTACTTTTGCTCCTAAATTGTATTTGGTTGGATTCGTTTCTCCTTTAACTTTGAATAAGAAATTATAAATATACTCGTGGAATATTATGAGTTATTGTAAAAAGTAAAATAAATTATTTTAATATATCATATAGAAGCAAATAAGACTAACTCGCATAAAACTATATATTATGCAAATAATCTTTATCAACAATTGTGTTAAGTGGCAGTACTACTCAAATGTTAGTTTATAGACATAACTCTACATTTTGGTTTTATTTTGTTGGTTTAATTTTAATTAATCTTAGTACTGTATAGGTGAAGTTAAAACGGTTTAGGGAAAATCATTTTTTATCAAAATAAAACAAAGAAATGAGAAAATAATATAATATTAATATCCACGGCATAATTTTGATAAATTGTAGAAAATACTCCATGCTTATTCATTTTTTAATGTAGGATCATAACATTAGATACAAATATCAAGTTCCCTTTGTTTCTTAGGTTTGTTGTGTTGTGTAATAATAGAAAGTCAAATTAAAAATCACTTCCATAAGACACACAATTAAAAGGGTGATAAAACTTAATCTAAAAAAGAAAATGCAATGAAAAATTTAGTTGAAAAATGTGAACATGAAATATTCAATATTATTGTTTATCTTTATTCCTTCCATTTATTTTTCCAACATAGTCTTGTGAAATGATCCGACTCAATAAGTAATATAATTGAAAAAATAGATTTAAATAATTAGAAAATATGGGCAAATAGCTAATATTAATTTTTTTCATGTTATTTTGGTATATTTTGTAGAGTAGTCATTTGGTTAAATATATACCAAATCGTAAATGGTAGCTTAAACTACATTTGACTTCTTATTTTATTGGGTACTAATATTTTGTATAATTTGATTTATAAAAATAATGGAAACTATAGACCCTAAAAATAACATGACTCCCCAAGTCTCTCTGTTTTTATTTCAGGGGCTTTTAGCAATTGCCTGCAAATTGCAATCATAAACACATCTCTTCTAAGAATTGTAACTGTCTACTTGTCTTGTGAGTGTAACTGTCTATTCAACCCTTAAATCACGTTTTAAAACAGGAAGTGTAACATTTCTGCATTTTAATTGTCTACACAATTTCGCCAATAAAGTTTTTTCATAACCAAATTAGTGAGCCGTGAATTTTGAGTTTTGGGATATAAAACGTTTAATTAGATTAAGTAAATTACTAGTGAGAGTAAATGGATTAGAAAACAATGAAAGAGAGAAATTTGACAACGAAAATTTTGTGTAAGGTGACAATTTGAGGTGGCAATATCAGAATCCATGTCTCAGTTTTAATATATAGAATATATATATATAATAGTTTATTAAATTTATAAATCATGATTTTAACTTCTTTTTTATTTCTACTCAATTCATGATATTTGAAATGATTTTTATTTAATTATTATATAATTATAATATAATCTTCTATTTTTTTTTATCTTAATGCAAAGTATAAATATAATAGAAATTTAAAGAATAGATGATTTTATTTTTTGAGTTATTGTGAGATAAAAATTTGTTTATAAGGGTACGAAAATAGAATGTTAATTTATTGTAGAAGTTGTTATATAAATAGGTTTATATTATAATATAAGTGAATTAAGAATTTTATATTAAATTTTCAGTTATGCTATGATGGGTGAATAAGATTCAATATGTTAAATTAAATTTAATTTCTATAGTACAGAAGTAATAGTAATAATATGAAAAAAAAAAATATATATATATATATAATAAGGAAAGAATTTGTAATATGATAAGTATCTTTTGGAATATCACATTATGTAACTATTTTGTAACATATTAATTTATTATTGTTTGTTATTAATGTGGGAAGAGGTATTGGTGTGTGCATTTGGAGATTTTGGATGGTCCAGAATGAGTGAATTGCAAGGAGAGGCATGACACATCTAACTATTCTTGATGTGGCACAAATAAAGGTGTGTGGCAATAGTATGGATGACATGGCAGCGTGTGAGTTTGCGACTCGACTTTAAAACTATTTTGTAACATATTAATTTATTATTGATTGTTATTAATGTGGGAAGAGGTATTGGTGTGTGCATTTGGAGATTTTGGATGGTCTAGAATGAGTGAATTGCAAGGAGAGGCATGACACATAATACTAATCTTGATGTGGCACAAATAAAGGTGTGTGGCAATAGTATGGATGACATGGCAGCGTGTGAGCTTGCCACTCAACTTTAATATATATAATAGACAGAAGCTTGTTTCCCTCTCTTTGTGAGTTAAAAGGGTTGATGGTTTTTGCCCAAACCATTGTGAAACTTATCCAGCCCCAGGAGTTGGTGGTGTCCCTTTCACTAAAAGAGGACAACCCAAACATCTGAAAGGGAGCAAAGCATTGAAGCAAAGGAGCAAAGATAATACAAGAAGGAACAGCATGTCAAGAAAAGGAGCAAAGCATTGAAGCAACTTTCTGAAGATGATCAACTTACTACACCAAAGGAAAAGTCTAAAAGAAATCAAGAAGCAAAAGAAGAAGCAACAGGAAAGAAAGAAGAACACTACAACAAACTATCTGAAAAATTGATCAACCTGCTGAAGAGTTCAACTTGCTAGAATGACCAACATGCTGAAGCAATCATCATAGTGAAGTATTCAACATGCTAAATCATTCAACCTATGAAAGTCAGAATCAATCTCATGGAAGATCACCAAGGACAAGGAAGAACAACAAAACAACAATGTGAAGAATAAAAGAAGCAATATGTTGAAGAAGATTGAAGAAGAATCAATTTATGCTGGAGCAACTCAACCTTCTGAAAGTATGTGTCTAACAAAGATTGAACCTGCTGAACACATACTCTCTGAACGTGATGACGTGGCATTTCAAACTCTCTGAAGAAGACGCCAGACACATCATATAACACTATGAAGATATGAAGACTCTCTGAACTCTCTGATTACGTATATAAATCTTCAACGTTGAGAAGTCTCAACAAAGGCAAAGACCATCTGCTCAATGACCAGAAATTATCTAAATGTCTTATGCCTTCATCTACAAAGGAAATAGTAACAAAAAGCTATTTTTCTTATTTTAAGAAACATTGTTTGAAAAAGAAGAAACCTATTGCAGAAAAGAAAATAGAGGACAGAGATAGGTCAGCGTTGTTGTACACCTACGTCTGCACAAACTCTGCAATACGCTATCAGAGGCGTGTACCTCAAGAGAGAAGAAAAGCAGAAAGCACAACAGGACAAAAAGTGAAGTCTAACATTGTCATTTCTAAAGACTTCCAATTATGAAGAAAGAATGAAGAAGAAAAAGAGAGAGAAGCAAGCCAACCTGCTGAAGTATCATCTACACTCTCAAAGAAATACCCATAAGCAAAATTGTTGTGTGTGTCAGAACAAATATACATACCTACTCTGCTTAAAGTCAGAAGCTAAGCAACGGGAAAAAGGAGAATTCTAACGGGTCCTAATATCCTGCCTCCTTACACTCACAAGAAGAGAAATGAAGAAAGAAGAAGAGAGAGAAATATAAACTTGCTGAAGACAAAGAAAATCTCTCGGGATAAAAGAGCTTATCTGCAGGGTGTCAGAACCAAGTCATCTGCACACCTAATCTGCTTAAGAAATAATCTACCAAATGAGAAGTTATTTCACAACGGCTCAATCAAGCAGTCTTCAAACGACTATATTTCCAGAACATATAAATAGCCTCAAGAAAGTCTTTGAAGATGCTGATGGGTTGGCCAAATTCCTAAAGATTCATTCACTAGGAACTGACCAAAATGGGCAGCCATGAATTCCCAAACATCTATCTATGAACCATGGCATTTTATCAAGCCCACAGAAGAGATTGGCCGAGCTCAAACCAGATCATATACAACCAACCTTCTGAGTCAAATAGAGATGAAATAGAGCCTGAATTTATTCATCTATATCTCTGTCATTCCTTGTACTTAGATTGTAACCTTTGTATCTTGAGTAGTACTCAGTAAACCATTAGTACAGGAAATTCTAAGTTTAAGTTTCTAGGAAACTTAAACATGAGCTTAATTTTAAAGACATTAAGTATAGCTAGAGCCTGGAGAGGCTTGGGAAGAAAGAATACTTTGAGAGCCTGGAGAGGCTTGGAGGAACAAAGAATACTTGTTGAGCCTGGAGAGGCTTGTCTGTAAAAGAATACTCACCTACACTTGGTTAAGTGTCTGGGAGCCTGGAGAGGCTTGGAGGAAGAAAGAATACTTGGGTAGAGCCTGGAGAGGCTTGATAGAAAAGAATACTTGTGTTTGATCCTGGAGAGACTTGATTGTAAAAGAATACTTGGGTAGAGCCTGGAGAGGCTTGATAGAAAATAATACTTGTGTTTGAGCCTGGAGAGGCTTGACTGTAAAAGAATACTGCATGAGTTGCCTGGAGAGGCAGTTGAGAACAAAGAATACTTGGTACAGCCTGGAGAGGCTGGGTGAACAAAGAATATTGCATGAGTTTCCTGGAGAGGCAGTTGAAAACAAAGAATACTTGTTGTTAAGCCTGGAGAGACTGGTATAAAGAATACTTGTAATCTTGCAGGATTAGTGGAAAATCCAGTGGTGGTTTGCCCTAGGACTGGATGTAGCTCACTGGGTTAGTGAGTGAACCAGGATAAATTCTTTGTGTAAATTTCTATCTACCTTTAACTATTTATATTCTGCTATTAACTGTTTATCTCTAACCAAAAAAGGGTTTGAAAAATGAGGTCACAATTAACACAGTAAAACTTCATTTATTAACCAAATCATTTTGAAAAGAAGTACTTACTGAACCTTCTTAAGTGGGTTCAGGAAGTTATCTAATAACTCAATTTTCAGCAAGTTACTGAATCATTTGGATATTAGTGTAAAACATTTTTGAACAACTTGTTTTATGTTTTGAAGTTATTATTTATCAAAATCAGTTTTAAACAAGTTTCTAAAAATGATTTTATTGAACCCTCTGAAGTGAATTCAGAAAGCTCATTTATTTTCATCAAAGTTCAGCAAGTCTCTAAAAAACTCATTTTCAATAGCCTACGCTTAACTCTGATATTCTTTACTATTTGAAAAAAGGGTTTTTCATAAAAACTTGTAAAGGTTTATTTGGAATTATAAGTTGGTTAAGAAAGGGTTTCTGAAAATTTGCGTAAACTTTTAAAACACTATTCAACCCCCCCTTCTGGTGTTTCTTGTGGCTCCAACATCCTCGTCGCATCAAATGCCTCTAAACTCTTCACAAGACTCATATAGAAAACGTTGCGAGGAAGATGATGATGAGACTAGAATGGGTGATGAGATTGCCTTCATATCCAGAAGAATCAAGAAAATGTGGAAGGCCAGAGGCAAAGGAAGAAGAAGATTTGTCTCTAAGAGACCTGAGTCCAAGTCAAACAAGAAGGGGTAGATCATATGTTATGAATGCGACAAGCTTGGGCACTTCAGATCTAATTGTCCTCTTCCAAAGAAAGGAGTCAAGAGAAGTCCAAAGAAAAAGATCATGATGGCTACTTGGGATGATTCTGAGCATGGTGATAAGAGCCATGATGAAGAAACTGTAAATTTTTGTTTAATGGCTGAAAATGAATCCTCAGATGAAGAGGTATATGACTCGGACTTAGAACTCTCTTATAATGAAATTAAGTCTGCTTTTGAAAATCTCCTTTATGATTCAAATCTTCTAGCTTCCAAAAGTTCTTTAATGAAATCTCAATTAAATCAAGCTTTAGAAAAGGTTAAATTTCTTGAGAAAGAAAATGAGGATTTGAATCAAAAGAATCTGAGTCTCATATTGTCTCACAAGAAACTATCTGAGATTGTCTAAAGTCAGACTCAAGCTCAGTCTAAGCTAGAATCAAAAAGATCGATTGATGAAAATCTAAATCTTAATTCTTTGTTATTACAATAAAAATAGATATTTAATAAAAACTTATTCATAGTGATCAATAAAACATGAGTTTTCATAATAAATTCTCTATTAAATATGTATATAAATGTCTTAGTCTAAACAAGTATCCTCCATGAGATGCAATTTTACTGGAGTTGTGAACATGTATAGCTTGGCGAAGCTTGCTCTTGCGATGAGGTTTATTTTTTGTCCATATAAAATATTCAAATTTGAGAAATTACTAAGAGGAATTAGACATATACCACCCATTCATGAATATATATTAAACAATGAGAAATAATTTACTAAAAATAAGATCAAGAGTAAGAACTAAATAACTTGTGACAAAACATATAAGCTTATGTTTTTAACTAGGATATCATTAAGAACGTTGATAAAATTTAACAAACGAATCTGGATTAATTATAGTAAAAGTCACCGACATTACAAGAAGAGTCAAAGGAAAAATACAAGAATGTGATCATAACCAATTTAAAATCATACTAAAATTAGAAGAATCTAGTACACAAAAATAATGATTGACAAAATGAACATATTTTTTAGCAACAAGAAGTTGAAAATCATGTGAGGGAATTTTAATGAATACGTTCTGTTATGCTTGTTTCGGGACAAAACAAGCATGACAAGAGTCAAGTAACATCATGCATTAGTTAGTATGTATGTGCATCCCCTCTGATAATACAACCTAGTTAGTTAGTTAACCATTGAAGATGAAATCATGGATCATATGTGTATATATGCATGTCCCACTTGATCACAATGAATGTTTACTTATAACATGTGTTGGGAACTTGAAATACAAAATGGCACACTTAGTGATTAAATCTAAGCACCCACACGATACATGGTATTGTTTTCTTTTCTTTTTTTAGCCTTGATGAAGGTTATGAAAAATTGACCATATTCTCAATCAATCAAATATTTGACTCTCAAGGTCATGGATGTGGTTCATTCAAAAAGTCCACTCCCAAGTGTTTGTCGTGCCACATGCATAAGCAGAGTGAGGTTTGTGTGGACCCAGGTGTAGTGGATGGTGACCATAAAAGGGCACGAGTTCCAATTGGGGCAAACCCATCGTGCAAAGGATTGGGCGCCTCATCATTCTCTAAGGCCACCATTCATCTCGTTCACATTAACGTCATTAAACCCTTATCCGCTAATTGCTTAGTCAGATGCAACTGTTACACTTTGGATGTCCCCTTAAAGAATCTCAGATGAACACAACAATGGTAAAACCGAGGGAGTCAAATACTGAATCTATGACTCCATATAAAAGGTAAGTTCTCTTGTATCACGTGTAAATTTTTGAATATTTTCCTGCTTATTTTAAGGGTAATATTGGGATCGACTTTCCTTTCTGTGAGATCACCATTGTCCATCTCATCTCATCTCATCCCATATGCTTTAATTTTTGTATCTTTCCCCTTTTTTGTTCATTTCAAGCCTCAAAATATGATATTGTAAATGTTGAGATAAAAAGTATTAATACATCTTGAACTTTTCTTCAATTTTAGTTGTACCTTTTTTATTTATGTATTAATTTTTCAGGAACTCTTTGTATTTTTTTTATGTCATATAGAAATAAAAATAAAAACAAAAACATATTTGTATCTAATAATTATTATATTATGTTTACAAATTTATTAGATAAAATCATCTATATTTCATTAAAAAATAAATGATTTTTTATTTAAATATATATAATATTGATAAAAAAACTTATTTGTATATTTAAGAGTAACATCAAAAAGTTAAAATAATTATTATTAGATATACTTTTGTTGTAAAATCTATTACTTTGCATCATTTATAAGTTTAGATAAATATTTTTTTCTTAATTTAACTTAATATTTATTCTAGGCAATTTACAAAATCATGTACAACATAGAAATTTTCATTGTATCTTTTATTAATAATAGTCGTTAACAAAGGTGTTTTTCATAATAAAGATGATTTAATTTGTATTCAGATTTATAAATCACAAATGTAATAAAATAAAATTAATATTGATTTTTTTTCATACCATATGACTTTAACACAAAACCTTGAACCAACCTTGTTCATCATTAATATTAACTTCTTTATTATAACTAAAAACAAGTAAATATTAAAATATTTACTATATCTTTTAACAAATCATTGTATTTACAACCCTATTCAAATGGTATGTGTCATGTCCTCTCAACCCTAGAGTATGCCTGGGTTTTGAAGTAGCTATCTGTATGATAATGTTATAGGTGACTACCATGCCATTCCTATTCATAGATATATTCTAAGCATTCAAGGGCCATTGACAACGAAAATACATATGTCACAGGGTCTCCGGACCATCACAGGGTCTTTGGACCATCATAACCCTTCAGGAAATCATGAATAAGAAAGAACGAGATAATCATATCGACCTCTCGGCCAAGAGGAAGATGGGGTCCTCAAGCTAAAATGAAAGGCAAGCATTGTTCATCAATTTATAATAAAACTTAATCAAAGCTGGCCCTGGACGACGGTCCTTGGTCGCATGGTCGAGCGCTCAATCACAGTCACAACTATAGAAAAGACCACAGGTGTCGGGTAAAAACACATCACAATCATGCTTTACCAGTTTCCATGTATTGTACTCTTGATTGATTCATGTATGATGTTGCTTGTTGCATTCCATTTGCCCGACCGCCTACACTACATGTTTTACTACACTCACTGGGACGTTAGTCTCACCCCACGTTGTGGGAACTATATTCAAATGTGCAGGGTCCTCGTTTGGATGCTTGATCGGGAGTGGGAGCTGTTGGTTGGGTTCCATAGGTGGCCCAACCCCTTTTTTTATTGATGATGTACCCTTTTGATTGTATTATTTTGTATAGGCATAGCCTTCCTTATGTTGATGGGATAGATTGGTACATGTGAGACTCTCATGGATATTTCTTTTATTCCAGGAAACATGTAATTTCATATCCCATTGTGCCTATTTATGGATGATGTATATTCTAGTCCTTATTGGCAACATTGTGTATTTATGTAATGATTTTCACTCTTTGGACTTCCGCTTAAGTAATAGTTGGATTCTCTTTGCTTTGTACTTTTTTGTATGTTGGTGTCAATAATGCGCGAATAATTTCATGAATTTTGAAATAGTGCTTCCAAATGGCATTATTTTTAAATTAAGAAATTAGGACGTTACATCTTGGTCTAAACTAGTATCCTCCACGTGATGTAATTAATTTTATTTGAGTTGTGAACATGTATAGCTTGGTGGAGCTTGGTCTTGCAATGAGGTTTTTTTTCCATATACAAGATTCAAACGTGAGACTTTACTAAGGGGAATTAGACATATACCACCCATTCATGAATATATATTAAACACTGAGAAATGATTTAATAAAAATAAGATCAAGAGTAAGAACAAAACAACCATTGAAAAAAAGTATAAGCTTATGTTTTTAACTAGGATATCATTAAGAACATTGTTAAAATTTAACAAACGAATCTGTATTAATTATAGTAAAAGTCCCTGACATTACGGGAAGAGCTAAAGGAAAAATACAAGAATGTGATCATAACCAATTTGACATCATACTATAATTAGAAGAATCTAATACACAAAAATGATGATTGACAAAATGCACATCTATTTTAGCAGCAACAACTAGAAAATCATGTGAGGGAATTTTACTGAATATGTTTTGTTATGCTTGTTTCGGTACAAAAAGAATGACAAGAATCAAGTAACACCATGCATTAGTTAATATGTATGTGCATTCCCTCTGAAAATAGTATGTAATACAACATAATTAGTTAGTTAGTTAGCCACAGAATATGAAATCATGGATAACATGTGTATATATGCACGTCACTCTTAATGACAATGAATGTTTACTTATAACGTGTGTTGAGAACTTGAAATACAAAATGACACACTTAGTGATTAAATCTAAGCACCCACACGATACATGGTATAGTTTTCTTTCCTTTTTTTAGCCTTGATGAAGGTTATGAAAAATTGACCATATTCTCAATCAATCAAATATTTGACTCTCAAGGTCATGAATGTGGTTCATTCAAAAAGTCCACTCCCAAGTGTTTGTCGTACCACATGCGTAAGTAGAGTGAGGTTTGTGTGGACCGAGGTGCAGTGGATGGTGACCATAAAAGGGCACGAGTTCCAATTGGGGCAAACCCATCATGGATAGGATTGGGTGCCTCATCATTCTCTAAGGCCACCATTCATCTCGCACATATTAACGTCATTAAACACTTATCAGTTAAGTGCTTAGTTAGATGCAACTGTTACACTTTGGATGTCCCCTTAAAGAATCTCAGATGAACACAACAATGGTAAGACCGAGGGAGTCAAATACCGAATCTATGACTCTATGTAAAAGGTAAGTCCTCGTGTACCACGTGTCAAATTTTTGTATATTTTTTTGCTTATTTTAAAGGCAATATTGGAATAGACTTTCCTTTTTGTGAGATCATCATTGTCCATCTCATCCCATATGCTTTAAATTTCGTATCTTTCCTCTTTTTCGTTCATTTCAAGTCTCAAAATATCGTATTGTAAATGTTGAGATAAAAAGTATTAATATGTCTTAAACTTTTCTTTAATTTTAGTTGTATCCTTTTTATTTATCTATAAATTTTTCTGGGACTCATTGTATTTTTTTTGTCATATATAAATAAAAACAAAAACGAAAACTTATTTGTATTTAGTAATTATTATATTATGTTTACAAATTTATTAGATAAAATCATCTTTATTTCATTAAAAAATAAATGACTTTTTATTTAAATATATATAATATTCATAAAAATCGTATTTGTATATTATTAAGAGTAACTTCAAAATGTTAAATTAATTATTATTAGATATTTTTTTATTGTAAAATTTATTATTTTGCATCATTTATAAGTTTAGATAAATATTTTTTCTTAATTTTATTTAATATTTATTCTAGGCATTTTAGAAAATCATATACAACAAAGAAATTATCATTGTTTCTTTTTTCAATAATAGTCGTTAACAAATGTGTGTTTTTTTTTACCAAGGATGATTTAATTTGTATTCAAATTTATAAATCACAATTGTAATCAAATAAAATTAATATTGATTTTTTTCACATCCACAAGACTTTAGCACAAAACCTTAAACCAACCTTGTTGATCATTAATATTAACTTCTTTAATATAACTAAGAACAAGTAAATATTAAAATATTTACTGTATCTTTTAACAAATCATTGTATTTACACCCCTATTCGAATGGTATGTGTGAAGTCCTCTCAACCCTAGAGTTAGAGTATGCCTAGATTTTAAAGTAGCTATCTGTTTGATAATATTATTGGTGACTACCATGCATTTCCTATTCATAGAAAAACATGTATTCAAAGCATTCAGGGGCCATTAACCATGAAAATACATGTCACAGGGTCTCCGTATCATCACAGGGTCTTTGGACCATCACAGGCCTTCGGGCAATCATGAATAAGAAAGAACGAGATAACCACATCGACCTCTCGGCCAAGAGGAAGATGAGGTCCTCAAGCTAAAATGAATGACAAGCATTGTTCATTGATTTGTAATAAAACTTAATCATAAGTGGCCCTGGACGACGGTCCTTGGTCGCATGTTCGAGCGTTCAATTACAGTCACAGCTATAGAAAAGACCCCGGGTGTCGAGTAAAAACACATCACAATCATGCTTTACCAGTTTCCATGTATTGTACTCTTGATTGATTCATGTATGATGTTGCTTGTTGCATTCCATTTGCCCGACCACCTACACTACATGTTTTATAACACTCACTGGGACGTTAGTCTCACCCCACGTTGTGGGAACTTTATTCAGATGTGCAGGGTCCTCGTTTGGATGCTTGATCGGGGGTGGGAGTTGTTGGTTGGGTTCCATAGGTGGCCCAACCCCTTTTTTTATTGATGTTGTGCCCTTTTGATTGTATTATTTTGTATAGGCATAGTCTTCCTTATTTTGATGGGATATGTTGGTATATGTGAGACTCTCATGGCTGTTTCTTTTATTTCAGGAAACATGTAATTTCATATTCCATTGTGCTATTAATGGATGATGTAATATTCTAGTCCTTATTGGCAACATTGTGTATTTATGTAATGATTTTCACTGTTTGGACTTTCGCTTAAGAAATAGTTGGATTGCCTAAGCTTTGAACTGTTTTGTATGTTGGTATCAATAATGCGCGAATAATTTCATGAATTTGGAAATAGTGCTTTCAAATGGCATTATTTTTAATTAAGAAATTAGGACGTTACATCTTGGTCTAAACAAGTATCCTCCATGTGATGCAATTAATTTTATTGGAGTTGTGAAAATGTATAGCTTGGTGGAGCTTGCTCTTGCAGTGAGGTTTTTTTACCATGTACAAGATTCAAACTTGAGACTTTACTAAGGGGAATTAGACATATACCACCCATTCATGAATATATATTAAACACTGAGAAATGATTTAATAAAAATATGATCAAGAGTAAGAACTAAACAACCATTGAAAAAGAGTATAAGCTTATGTTCTTAACTAGCATATCATTAAGAACATTGATAAAATTTAATAAACGAATCTGGATTAATTATAGTAAAATTCCCTGACATTAGGGGAAGAACTAAAGGAAAAATACGAGAATGTGATCATAACCAATTTGACATCATACTATAATTAGAAGAATCTAGTACACAAAAATGATGATTGACAAAATGCACATCTATTTTGGCAGCAAAAACTAGAAAATCATGTGAGGGCATTTTACTGAATATGTTATGTTATGCTTGTATCGGGATAAAAAGAATGACAAGAATCAAGTAATATCATGCATTAGTTAATATGTATGTGCGACTCCTCTGAAAATTGTATATAATACAACATAATTAGTTAGTTAGTTAGCCACCGAATATGAAATCATGGATCACATGTGTATATATGTATGTCCCTCTTAATCACAATGAATGTTTACTTATAACGTGTGTTGAGAACTTGAAATACAAAATAACACACTTAGTGATTAAATCTAAGCACTCACACGATACATGATATTGTTTTCTTTTTTTTTTTTTTTTTAGCCTTGATGAAGGTTAAGAAAATTGACCATATTCTCAATCAATCAAATATTAGACTCTCAAGGTCATGAATGTGGTTCATTCAAAAAGTCCACTCCCAAGTGTTTGTTGTGCCACATGCGTAAGCAGAGTGAGATTTTTGTGGACCGAGGTGCAGTGGATGGTGACAATAAAAGGGCACGAATTCCTATTGGGGCAAACCCATCGTGCATAGGATTGGGAGCCTCATCATTCTCTGAGGCCGCCATTCATCTCGTTCACATTAATGTCATTAAACCCTTATATGTTAACTGCTTTGTCAGATGCAATTGTTACACTTTGGATGTCCCCTTAAAGAATCTCAGATGAACACAACAATGGTAAGACCGAGGGAGTCAAATACCGAATTTATGACTCTACATAAAAGGTAAGTCCTCGTGTACCACATGTTAAATTTTTGTATATTTTCCTGCTTATTTTAACGGTAGTATTGGGATAGACTTTCCTTTCTGTGAGATCATTATTGTCAATCTCATCTCATTTCATCCCATATGCTTTAATTTTCGTATCTTTCCTCTTTTTCATTCATTTCAAGTCTCAAAATATCATATTGTAAATGTTGAGATAAAAAGTATTAATACGTCTTGAACTTTTCTTTAATTTTAGTTGTACCCTTTTCGTTTAAGTATAAATTTTTTTGGGACTAATTGTATGTTTTTTGTCATATAGAAATAAAAATATAAATGAAAACATATTTCTATCTAATAATTATTATATTATCATTACAAATTTTTAGATAAAATTTTTTTTTTCATTAAAAAAATTAATGACTTTTTATTTAAATATATATAATATTGATAAAATCTTATTTGTATATTTAAGAGCAACTTCAAAATGTTAAAATAATTATTATTAGATATTTTTTCTATATTGTAAAATTATTCTTTTGTATCATTTATAAGTTTAGATAAATAAGCACCCACATGATACATGGTATTGTTTTCTTTTCTTTTTTTAGCCTTGATGAAGGTTATGAACAATTAACCATATCCTCAATCAATCAAATATTTGACTCTCAAGGTCATAGATGTGGTTCATTCAAAAAGTCCATTCCCAAGTGTTTATCGTGCCACATGCGTAAGCAGAGTGAGGTTTGTGTGGACCCAGGTGTAGTGGATGGTGACCATAAAAGGGCACGAGTTCCAATTGGGGTAAACCCATCGTGCAAAGGATTGGGCGCCTCATCATTCTCTAAGGCCACCATTCATCTCGTTCACATTTACGTCATTAAACCCTTATCCGCTAACTGCTTAGTCATATGCAACTGTTACACTTTAGATGTCCCCTTAAAGAATCTCAGATAAACACTACAATGGTAAAACCGAGGGAGTCAAATACCGAATCTATGACTCCATATAAAAGGTAAGCCCTCTTGTATCATGTGTTAAATTTTTGTATATTTTCCTGCTTATTTTAATGGTAATATTGAGATCGACTTTCCTTTCTGTGAGATTATCATTGTCTATCTCATCTCATCCCATATGCTTTAATTTTCGTATCTTTCCCCTTTTTCGTTCATTTCAAGTCTCAAAATATGGTATTGTAAATGTTGAGATAAAAAGTATTAATACGTCTTAAACTTTTCTTTAATTTTAGTTGTACCTTTTTTTATTTATGTATTAATTATTCAGGAACTCTTTGTATTTTTTTTATGTCATATAGAAATAAAAATAAAAACAAAAACATATTTGTATCTAAGAATTATTATGTTATGTTTACAAATTTATTAGATAAAATCATCTATATTTCATTAAAAAATAAATGACTTTTTATTAAAATATATATAATATTGATAAAAATCTGATTTGTATATTTAAGAGTAACATCAAAATGTTAAAATAATTATTATTAGATATTTTTTTGTTGTAAAATCTATTATTTTGCATCATTTATAAGTTTAGATAAATATTTTTTTCTTAATAAAACATAATATTTATTCTAGGCAATTTTCAAAATAATGTACAACATAAAAATTTTCATTGTTTCTTTTATCAATAATAGTCGTTAACAGAGGTGTTTTTTTTAATAAAGGTGATTTAATTTGTATTCAGATTTATAAATCACAAATGTAATAAAATAAAATTAATATTGATTTTTTTCATGTCCATATGACTTTAACATAAAACCTTGAATCAACATTGTTGATCATTAATATTAACTTCTTTATTATAACTAAAAACAAGTAAATATTAAAATATTTACTATATCATTTAACAAATCATTGTATTTACTCCCCTGTTCGAATGGTATGTGTGAAGTCCTCTCAACCCTAGAGTATGCCTAGGTTTTCAAGTAGTTATCTGTATGATAATGTTATAGGTGACTACCATGTCATTCCTATTCATAGAAAAGCATATATTTTAAGCATTCAAGAGCCATTCACAATGAAAATACATATGTCACAGGGTCTCCGGACCATCACAAGGTCTTTGGACCATCACAACCATTCGGGAAATCATTAATAAGAAAGAACGAGATAACCACATCGGCCT
Source organism: Sesbania bispinosa (assembly GCA_026901365.1). Taxonomy (NCBI): domain Eukaryota; kingdom Viridiplantae; phylum Streptophyta; class Magnoliopsida; order Fabales; family Fabaceae; genus Sesbania; species Sesbania bispinosa. Next base: position 3,233,865 of record QLOH01000008.1, on the reverse strand, counting down.
CTCGGACAAGAGGAAGATGGGGTCCTCAAGCTAAAATGAAAGGCAAGCACTATTCATCGATTTATAATAAAACTTAATCATAGTTGGCCCTGGACGACGGTCCTTGGTTGCATGGTCGAGCGCTCAATCACAGTCACAGTTATAGAAAAGACCCCGGGTGTCGGGTAAAAACACATCACAATCATGCTTTACCGGTTTCCATGTATTGTACTCTTGATTGATTCATGTATGATGTTGCTTGCTGCATTCCATTTGCCCGACCGCCTACACTACATGTTTTATTACACTCATTGGGATGTTAGTCTCACCCCACGTTGTGGGAACTATATTCAGATGTGTACGGTCCTCGTTCGAATGCTTAATCGGGAGTGGGAGCTGTTGGTTGGGTTCCATAGGTGGCCCAACCCCTTTTTTTATTGATGTTGTACCCTTTTGATTGTATTATTTTGTGTAGGCATAGTCTTCCTTATGTTGATGGGATTGATTGGTACATGTGAGACTCTCATGGATGTTTCTTTTATTCCAGGAAACATGTAATTTCATATCCCATTGTGCCTATTTATGGATGATGTATATTCTAGTCCTTATTGGCAACATTGTGTATTTATGTAATGATTTTCACTGTTTGGATTTCCGCATAAGTAATAGTTGGATTGTCTATGCTTTGTACTTTTTTGTATGTTGGTGTCAATAATGTGCGAATAATTTCATGAATTTGGTAATAGTGCTTCCAAATGACATTATTTTTAAATTAAGAAATCAGGACATTACATCTTGGTCTAAACTAGTATCCTTCACGTGATGTAATTAATTTTATTGGAGTTGTGAACATGTATAGCTTGGTGGAGCTTGCTCTTGCAGTGAGATTTTTTTTCCATGTACAAGATTCAAACTTGAGACATTACTAAGGGGAATTAGACATATACCACCAATTCATGAATATATATATATACATATATATTAAACACTGAGAAATGATTTAATAAAAATAAGATCAAGAGTAAGAACTAAACAATCATTGACAAAAAAAGTATAAGCTTATGTTTTTAACTAGGATATCATTAAGAACATTGGTAAAATTTAACAAACGAATCTGTATTAATTATAGTAAAAGTCCCTGACATTATGGGAAGAGCTAAAGGAAAAATACAAGAATGTGATCATAACCAATTTGACATCATACTATAATTAGAAGAATTTAGTACACAAAAATGATGATTGACAAAATGCACATCTATTTAGCAGCAACAACTAGAAAATCATGTGAGGGAATTTTATTGAATATGTTGTGTTATGCTTGTTTCGGGAGAAAAAGAATGACAAGAATCAAGTAACACCATGCATTAGTTAATATGTATGTGAATCCCCTCTGAAAATAGTATATAATACAACATAATTAGTTAGTTAGTTAGCCACTGAATATGAAATCATGGATCACATATGTATATATGCATGTCCCTCTTAATCACAATGAATGTTTACTTATAACATGTGTTGAGAACTTGAAATACAAAATGACACACTTAGTGATTAAATCTAAGCACCCACACGATACATGGTATTGTTTTCTTTTCTTTTTTTAGCCTTGATGAAGGTAATGAAAAATTGACCATATTCTCAATCAATCAAATATTTGACTCTCAAGGTCATGGATGTGGTTCATTCAAAAAGTCCACTCCCAAGTGTTTGTCGTGCCACATGTGTAAGCAGAGTGAGGTTTGTGTGGACCGAGGTGCAGTGGATGGTGACCATAAAAGGGCACGAGTTTCAATTGGGGCAAACCCATCATGCATAGGATTGGGCGCCTCATCATTCTCTAAGGCAACCATTCATCTCGTACATATTAACGTCATTAAGCACTTATCAGTTAACTGCTTAGTCAGATGCAACTGTTACACTTTGAATGTCCCCTTAAAGAATCTCAGATGAACACAACAATGGTAAGACCGAGGGAGTCAAATACCGAATCTATGACTTTATGTAAAAGGTAAGTCCTCCTGTACCACATATCAAATTTTTGTATATTTTCCAGCTTATTTTAAGAGTAATATTGGGATCGACTTTCCTTTCTGTGAGATCATTATTATCCATCTCATCTCATCTCATCCCATCCCATATGCTTTAATTTTTGCATCTTTCCTCTTTTTCGTTCATATCAAGTCTCAAAATATCATATTGTAAATGTTGAGATAAAAAGTATTAACACGTCTTAAACTTTTCCTTAATTTTAGTTGTACCCTTTTTATTTATGTATAAATTTTTTAGGGACTCATTGTATTTTTTTATTTCATATAGAAATAAAAACAAAAATGAAAAGTATTTGTTTCTAATAATTATTATATTATGTTTACAAATTTATTAGATAAAATCATCTTTATTTCATTAAAAAATAAATGACTTTTTATTTAAATATATATAATATTGATAAAAAATTTATTTGTAAATTTAAAAGTAACTTCAAAATGTTAAAATAATTATTATTAGATTTTTTTATAGTAAAATTTATTATTTTGCATATTTATAAGTTTAGATAATTATTTTTTTCTTAATTTAACTTTATATTTATTCTAGCCAATTTACAAAATCATATACAACATAGAAACTATCATTGTTTCTTTTATTAATAACAGTCGTTAACAAAGGTGTGTTTTTTTACCAAAGATGATTTAATTTTTATTCAGATTTATAAATCACAAATGTAATAAAAATAAAATTAATATTGATTTTTTTCACATCTATATGAATTTAATACAAAATCTTGAACCAACCTTGTTGATAATTAATATTAACTTCTTTATTATAACTAAAAACAAGTAAATATTAAAATATTTACTATATCTTTTAACAAATCATTGTATTTACAATTCGAATGGTATATGTGAAGTCCTCTCAACCCTAGAGTATGCCTAGGTTTTAAAGTAGCTATCTGTATGATAATGTTATTGGTGACTACCATGCCATTCCTATTCATAGAAAAACATATATTCTAAGCATTCAAGGGCCATTGACAATGAAAATAGATATGTCACAGGGTCTCCGGACCATCACAGGGTCTTTGAACCATCACAGGCCTTCGGACAATCATGGATAAGAAAGAACGAGATAAGCACATCGACCTCTCGGCTAAGAGGAAGATCGGGTCCTCAAGCTAAAATGAAAGGCAAGCATTGTTCACTGATTTATAATAAAACTTAATCATAGATGGCCCTGGACGACAGTCCTTGGTCATATGGTTGAGCGCTTAACCACAGTCACAGCTATAGAAAAGACCCCGGGTGTCGGGTAAAAACACATCACAATCATACTTTACCAGTTTCCATGTATTGTACTCTTGATTGATTCATGTATGATGTTGCTTGCTGCATTCCATTTGCCTGACCACCTACACTGCATGTTTTACTACACTTACTGGGACATTAGTCTCACCCCACGTTGTGGGAACTATATTCATATGTGTAGGGTCCTTGTTCGGATCCTTGATCGGGAGTGGGAGTTGTTGGTTGGGTTCCATAGGTGGCCCACCCCCCTTTTTTATTGATGTTGTACCCTTTTGATTGTATTATTTTGTATAGGCATAGCTTCCTTATTTTGATGGGATATGTTGGTATATGTGGGACTCTCATGGATATTTCTTTTATTCCAGGAAACATGTAATTTCATATCACATTGTGCCTATTTATGGATGATGTATATTCTAGTCCTTATTGGCAACATTGTGTATTTATGTAATGATTTTCACTGTTTGGACTTCCACTTAATTAATAGTTGGATTGCCTAAGCTTTGTACTGTTTTGTATGTTGGTATCAATAATGCGCAAATAATTTCATGAATTTGGAAATAGTGCTTCTAACAGGCATTATTTTCGAATTAAGAAATTAAGATGTTACATCTTGGTCTAAACAAGTATCCTCCACGTGATGCAATATTATTGGAGTTGTGAACATGTATAACCTTGTGGTTGCTGCTCTTGCGGTGAGGTTTTATTTCCATATACAAGATTCAAACTTGAGACTTTACTAAGGGGAATTAGCCATATACCACCATTCATGAATATATATTAAACACTAAGAAATGATTTAATAAAAATAAGATCAAGAGTAAGAACTAAACAACTATTGACAAAAAATGTATAAGCTTATGTTTTTAACTAGGATATCATTAAGAACATTGATAAAATTTAACACACGAATCTGGATTAATTATAGTAAAAGTCCCTAACATTGCGGGAAGAGCTAAAGAAAAAAATACAAGAATGTGATCATAACCTATTTGACATCATACTATAATTAGAAGAATCTAGTACACAAAAATGATGATTGACAAAATGCACATCTATTTTTGCAACAACAACTAGAAAATCATGTGAGGGAGTTTTACTGAATATGTTCTGTTATGCTTGTTTCAGGACAAAAAGAATGACGAGAATCAAGTAACACTATGCATTAGTTAATATGTATGTGCATCCCCTCTGAAAATAGTATATAATACAACGTAATAAGTTAGTTAGTTAGCAACCGAATATGAAATCATGGATCACATGTGTATATATGCATATCCCTCTTAATCACAATGAATATTTACTTATAACGTGTGTTGAGAACTTGAAATACAAAATGACATACTTAGTGATTAAATCTAAACACCCACACAATACATGATATTGTTTTCTTTTCTTTTTTTAGCCTTGATGAAGGTTATGAAAAATTGACCATATTCTCAATCAATCAAATATTTGACTCTCAAGGTCATAGATGTGGTTCATTCAAAATGTCCACTCCCAAGTGTTTGTCGTGCCAAATGCGTAAGCAGAGTGAGGTTTGTGTGGACCCAGGTGCAATGGATGGCGACCATAAAAGGGCACGAGTTCCTATTGGGGCAAACACATCGTGCATAGGATTAGGCGCCCCATCATTCTCTAAGGCCACCATTCATCTCGTTCACATTAACGTCATTAAACCCTTATCTGTTAACTGCTTAGTCAGATGCAACTGTTACACTTTGAATGTCCCCTTAAAGAATCTCATATGAACACAACAATGGTAAGACCGAGGGAGTCAAATACCGAATCTATGACTCTATATAAAAAGTAAGTCCTCCTGTACCACGTGTTAAATTTTTGTATATTTTTTTTTTTTTGCTTATTTTAAGGGCAATATTGGGATCGACTTTCCTTTTTGTGAGATCATCATTGTCCATCTCATCCCATATGCTTTAAATTTCGTATCTTTCCTCTTTTTCGTTCATTTCAAGTCTCAAAATATCGTATTGTAAATGTTGAGATAAAAAGTATTAATATGTCTTGAACTTTTTTTTAATTTTAGTTGTACCTTTTTTATTTATCTATAAATTTTTCTGGGACTCATTGTATTTTTTTTATGTCGTATATAAATAAGAACAAAAACGAAAACATATTTGTGTCTAATAATTATTATATTATGTTTACAAATTTATTAGATAAAATCATCTTTATTTCATTAAAAAATAAATGAATTTTTTATTTAAATATATATAATATTGATAAAAATCGTATTTGTATGTTATTAAGAGTAACTTCAAAATGTTAAAATAATTATTGTTAGATATTTTTTCTTTATTATAAAATTTATTATTTTGCATCATTTATAAGTTTAGATAAATATTTTTTCTTAATTTAACTTAATATTTATACTAGGCATTTTAGAAAATCATGTACAACATAGAAATTATCATTGTTTCTTTTTTCAATAATAGTCATTAACAAATGTGTGTTTTTTTACCAAAGATGATTTAATTTGTATTCAGATTTATAAATCACAAATGTAATCAAATAAAATTAATATTGATTTTTTTCACATCCATAAGGCTTTAACACAAAACCTTAAACCAACCTTGTTGATCATTAATATTAACTTCTTTATATAACTAAGAACAAGTAAATATTAAAATATTTACTTTATCTTTTAACAAATCATTGTATTTACACCCCTATTCGAATGGTATGTGTGAAGTCCTCTCAACCCAAAAGTTAGAGTATGCATAGGTTTTAAAGTAGCTATCTGTATGATAATATTATTGGTGACTACCATGCATTTCCTATTCATAGAAAAACATGTTTTCTAAGCATTCAAGGGCCATTGACCATGAAAATAGATATGTCACAGGGTCTCCGTACCATCACAGGGTCTTTGGACCATCACAGGCCTTCGGGCAATCATGAATAAAAAAGAACGAGATAACCACATCGACCTCTCGGCCAAGAGGAAGATGAGGTCCTCAAGCTAAAATGAATGGCAAGCATTGTTCATTGATTTGTAATAAAACTTAATCATAGGTGGCCCTGGACGACGGTTCTTGGTCGCATGTTCGAGCGTTCAATTACAGTCACAGCTATAGAAAAGACCCTGGGTGTCGAGTAAAAACACATCACAATCATGCTTTACCAGTTTCCATGTATTGTACTCTTGATTGATTCATGTATGATGTTGCTTGTTGCATTCCATTTGCCCGATCACCTACACTACATGTTTTATTACACTCACTAGGACGTTAGTCTCACCCCACGTTGTGGGAACTTTATTCAGATGTGGACGGTCCTCGTTTGGATGCTTGATCGGGAGTGGGAGCTGTTGGTTGGGTTCCATAGGTGGCCCAACCCCTTTTTTATTGATGTTGTGCCCTTTTGATTGTATTATTTTGTATAGTCATAGCCTTCCTTATTTTGATGGGATAGGTTGGTATATGTGAGACTCTCATGGATGTTTCTTTTATTTCAGGAAACATGTAATTTCATATCCCATTGTGCCTATTTATGGATGATGTATATTCTAGTCCTTATTGGCAATATTGTGTATTTATGTAATGATTTTCACTGTTTGGACTTCCGCTTAAGAAATAGTTGGATTGCCTAAGCTTTGAACTATTTTGTATGTTGGTATCAATAATGCGCGAATAATTTCATGAATTTGGAAATAGTGCTTTCAAATGACATTATTTTTAATTAAGAAATTAGGACGTTACATCTTGGTTTAAACAAGTATCCTCCATGTGATGCAATTAATTTTATTGGAGTTGTGAACATGTATAGCTTGGTGGAGCTTGTTCTTGCAGTGAGGTTTTTTTACCATGTACAAGATTTAAACTTGAGACTTTACTAAGGGGAATTAGACATATACCACCCATTCATGAATATATATTAAACACTGATAAATGATTTAATAAAATAAGATCAAGAGTAAGAACTAAACAACCATTGAAAAAAGTATAAGCTTATGTTTTTAACTAGGATATCATTAAGAACATTGATAAAATGTAACAAACGAATCTGGATTAATTATAGTAAAATTCCCTGACATTACGGGAAGACCTAAAGGAAAAATACGAGAATGTGATCGTAACCAATTTGACATCATACTATAATTAGAAGAATCTAGTACACAAAAATGATGATTGACAAAATGCACATTTATTTTAGCAGCAACAACTAGAAAATCATGTGAGGACATTTTACTGAATATGTTATGTTATGCTTGTTTCGGGACAAAAAGAATGACAAGAATCAAGTAACATCATGCATTAGTTAATATGTATGTGCGTCTCCTCTGAAAATTGTATATAATACAACATAATTAGTTAGTTAGTTAGCCACTGAATATGAAATCATGGATCACATGTATATATATGTATGTCCCTCTTAATCACAATGAATGTTTACTTATAACGTGTGTTGAGAACTTGAAATACAAAATGACACACTTAGTGATTAAATCTAAGCACCCACACGATACATGGTATTGTTTTCTTTTCTTTTTTTAGCCTTGATGAAGGTTATGAAAAATTGACCATATTCTCAATCAATCAAATATTTGACTCTCAAGGTCATGGATGTGGTTCATTCAAAAAGTCCACTCCCAAGTGTTTGTCGTGCCACATGCGTATGCAGAGTGAGGTTTTTGTTGACTCAGGTGCAGTGGATGGTGACCATAAAATGGCACGAATTCCTATTGGGGCAAACCCATCGTGCATAGGATTGGGCGTCTCATCATTCTCTAAGGCCACCATTCATCTCGTTCACATTAACGTCATTAAACCCTTATATGTTAACTGCTTAGTCAGATGCAACTGTTATACACTTTGGATGTCCCCTTAAAGAATCTCAGATGAACACAACAATGGTAAGACCGAGGGAGTCAAATACCGAATCTATGACTCTACATAAAAGGTAAGTCCTCGTGTACCACATGTTAAATTTTTGTATATTTTCCTGCTTATTTTAAGGGTAATATTGGGATAGACTTTCATTTCTGTGAGATCATCATTGTCCATCTCATCTTATTTCATCCCATATACTTTAATTTTTGTATCTTTCCTCTTTTTCATTCATTTCAAGTCTCAAAATATTATATTGTAAATGTTGAGATAAAAGGTATTAATACGTCTTGAATTTTTCTTTAATTTTAGTTATACCCTTTTCGTTTATGTATACATTTTTTTGGGACTCATTGTATGTTTTTTGTCATATAGAAATAAAAATATAAATGAAAACATATTTCTATCTAATAATTATTATATTATGATTACAAAATTATTAGATAAAATTATCTTTATTTCATTAAAAAAATAAATGATTTTTTATTTAAATATATATAATATTGATAAAATCTTATTTGTGTATTTAAGAGCAACTTCAAAATGTTAAAATAATTATTATTAGATATTTTTTCTATATTGTAAAATTATTCTTTTGCATCATTTATAAGTTTAGATAAATAAGCACAACAAAAGTTTTTGAATTATTTTTTACATGAATGAATAATTTTCACATGATAAAAAATATTTTATACTCAATTGCTATATTTGTAAATTTTTTTCTTAATTTAACTTGATATTTATTCTAGGCAATTTATAAAATCATGTATAACATAGAAATTATTATTGTTTCTTTTTTCTTTCAATAATAGCCGTTAATAAAAGTGTATTTTTTTTCACCAAAGATGATTTCATTTATATTCAGGTTTATAAATCACAAATGTAATAAAATAAAATTAATATTGATTTTTTTCCATGCATAATACTTAAAGATGAAATCTTACTTAAGGGAAATAAACATGTACCACTTAAATCAACCTGTTAATCATTAATATTAACTCTTTTATTATAACTAAAAACAAGTAAATATAAAATATTTACTGTATCTTTAAACAAATCATTGTATTAAATTAAATTAATAATGAAAGAAACCAATAGCCCCATGTCATGCTACCGCATCCGCACGGTATTTTGCGAGTTATAGAATACAGATTGACACACAATACAATAGGTTATTGTTTTTGTTTCCTCTATTTATTTATTCATTCATAAATCATAGTGGGAGAAAAAATAAAAGAGATTTACAAAAGATAGTGAAAAAGAGAATGGCAATGTGCGTGTTAGTATGATGTATAGGCTGGCAATGGCATAGAGTAAGTGAGGTGTAGGTGGGTTCCACTTGTAGAGTGTGGTCCCTGGTGGCCTCAAGTGAGACATACGTTTAAAGGTGCAAAGGATGTGTTGTGGTGATATTGAATTTCATGGTGATGTAGTTTTGGAGGGTTGCTGATGCTGCAATTGCATTGCATACTCTCTTCTCAGCGGTGCACACACACACACACAGTGTAACTATAAGGGGAGAAGAGAAGAAGAGAGAAGAGAGAGAAGAAACAATAAATCTTGGTGAAGAGGGGTGGGATTGTTGCTGTTCTTAGCTGGCTGCTGCAGCTGCTAATGCTAGGGTTGATTTTGATGCTGGTGGGGCCCACAGCCACTTCCTGTTTGCCACGTGGTGTTGGACTTGTTTGTTTGGAGATAGGAAATTGGGATAGAGATGGATGAGGGAGTGAGTACGCTTCTCATTCTGGACTCTGGTGGCATTGCAATGCCATTGGCAGCAGCTTATTAATTGGTGGGAGGGAGTGAGTCTCTTACTCCTTCCTTCCTTCACCATAATCATAATCATAATCCAATACAATCCACTCAGCCAAATTTAGCCACCTATGTGCAAACTCTAAATAACTATTCAGTGCTTTATTTGGCAGTTTGCTTTGGATTTTGGGGCCTTAGTTACCCTTTAATTGTCTTTAAACTCATTGATTAATATTAATCGCTATTAGTGTTCTTTTGTCAAATATAACTTGTTTTGTTGTCAAGCATGGTATTTAATTTGTGCCGTTTTGCTTTTTTGCAAACCATATTGTGAAAATTGAAACAAGCCCTTTTTTCCTTTTTATTTTTCATATTCAAGGGTAGGCTTGAAACTTATTAGGCTCTTAAAATCCAATTAAAAAAATTTGTGCTTTTGTGAATTACGAGGAATTAGGCGCCGTGAATCTTCATTATGTATTTCATGAGTTAGGAAATTAATGAGTGTCATTTTAAGGTGAAATACCATTAATGAGTTTTAATTGTGGGGGGCACGAGGAAACCAAATTCGTTGTGTAGATAGATATTGTACCGAGTTAATTTATCTCCAAAAAAATAAAAGGAAATAAAATCAATATAGAGAGCTTATCTACTTCTACTTTGTTAGAGTAATTAAGAAGGAGGACAAGTGGCAAGTGAAAATGGAGAAATGACAGAGAATGAGAAACTTGGCTTTGGCTGCAAGGATGAGATGAGGTGAGAAGAAGAGTATGTAGAGACGAGGGAGTGATTCTCACACCTCTCCAAAGAGAGTGGGTGTGACATTTGGTTCAAGAAAAAAACATGAAAAAGCGAATTATCAATTATGGAGGTAAAAAATACAGAATAGAGTACTGTTTTTCACAGAGCAAGGAGAAAAAAAAAATGAAACTTTAAAAAAATTAAAAAGGAAAATTCATGATATATTAAAAAAGGGATGAAATAAGAAAGAGAAAGTGAAGAGAAGAGACTAGAGAGAGAGAAGTAAAATCTGTCTCGTGAAGCAGCAGGTGAAGAAGGAGGAAAAGAAAATAAAAGCTCACTCTTTTTCTCCATTCTTCTTCTTCCTTCCTTCTCCTTTCTCTCTCTCTAATAAGCACACTGGAATACTAATACAGTAATACCCCCATTCACTCTCTCTCTACAAGGAAAAGCTTTATTCTCTCTCTCTTTCTCTCTCTAACAATTCCAACAACACCCACATTCATTCTTTACTTCCTCGTTTTATATCACGAGATCCCCATCTCTTTCTCTCTTTCCTTCTTCCTCTCTCTCTCCTCTTTCATGTCTTCTTCAACAGAGCTTCTCAATCCATGCTCCTCTACTCGCTGTAGCTTCATTGACAGACATTGCTAACACAGAGAGAGAGAGAGAGGGAGAGAAAGGGGTGGCAGAGGTTCAACAAAAGATTGAATTTTGAGAAGACCCTTTTCGTTTGGTTCCCGAGAAAATGTCGCATTCGTCGGGAAAACCCGTTTCTGAAGTGGTCGGTTTAGACACTTTCACCGATCGGTTCCGAGACACGTTGAACTGTGAGGCTAACAAACCAGACTTCCGAGAACTTGATCTGGGTTCGCCCGTTTCGCCATTGCGGACCCGTGGACCCGCCGCGAGTAGCAGTTCTGGTTCCTCTGGATCAGTCTCTGCAGGGCGAAACGGGCAAAACCCGGTTCCAAAAAGATCCGATTCAGCAACCAACAACAATACCAACAACTCCGGCGAGCTTTCCGGCTCCAGTGAGAACAGCCCCACCGCCGCGGCGGAGAGCCAGCGATCCGCCGGGAATAATGCGCGGGGCTTCAAACCGGGTCACGTGAGATCCGATTTTGGATCCGCCCCGATGCCGTTAATCTATTCGGGTCAGACAGTGAACTCGCCGGCGCTTAATGTTCTTCCCACCGGAAACATTTGCCCCTCCGGTAGGATCATCAAGACCGGCATGTCGGCGAATCGGGGCTCCCGGAGCGACGTTCTCGGCTCCGGGACGGGGAACTACGGTCACGGCAGCATAATGCGCGGCGGTTCAGCCGCCGCTGCTAAAGGAGACACGGCGAATGTGAGATGCAGCATTGGCAATGATAAGAGAGGAGTGCAGAGTGTGGATCCAGAAGAGCTAAAGAGAGCAGGGAATGAGCATTATAAGAAGGGTCACTTTGCAGATGCATTGAGTCTTTATGACCGTGCAATTGCGTTGTCGCCGGCCAGTGCCGCCTACCGGAGCAACCGTGCGGCGGCGCTGACTGGGTTAGGACGGCTGGCGGAGGCGGTGAGGGAATGTGAGGAGGCTGTTAGGTTAGATCCTAATTATGGAAGGGCTCATCAGCGTTTGGCTTCTCTTTTCCTCAGGTGAGTGAGTCAGCATGGTATTTGTTAGTGTCATAGTGTGATTTCATTTCTTTGATGCATTTGTGGATGTGGTTCTTGTCCTGTGACCTGGATCTAGTCCATTTATTGTTTATTGTTGAATTGTCTTATTTGATTTTTCTGTTTTCTGTTGTTTCTTTCTAGTTTTCATCTATTTTTTGAAGTTGTTTCTGTTGGAATTTTAAGCTGTTACTTTGTTAGCTTGGATGGCATTGCAAAGGTTCCTAATGTGCAGGTTTATTTGGATTTGCATTGATCCCTTTATATGGAATGGTATTGATATGAGAAATGGTGATGTCACAGGTTAGGACAAGTTGAGAATGCTAGGAAGCACCTCTGTTATCATGGGCTGCAACCGGATCCGTCTGAGATGCAGAAGTTGCAAATGGTGGAAAAGCATATTAGCAAATGTGCAGATTTCAGGAGGATAGGGGATTGGAAAAGTGTTCTGAGGGAAGTTGATGCTGCTGTTGCTGCTGGAGCAGACTCTTGTCCTCAGGTATTATTGTTTGTTATCATCATTAGTTTTTCATATCTAAGTTTAATGTGTTATGGATTGGAGGTGTGTATAAAATGTCTGAACTGGTTGGAAATTGAATGTACAGCTCTTTATTTGTAGAGCAGAAGCCCTTTTGAAGGTTCATCAAATTGATGATGCAGAATCAATTTTGTCACATGTTCCCAAATCAGAACCACATACAAATTCCTCTTCTCAAGCAAGATTTTTTGGGATGCTTTCTGAAGCTTATTCCTACTTTGTCAGAGCTCAGATTGAGATGGCATTAGGAAGGTGAGTTCAGGCACTATTAACCTTCATCGGAACCCTAAGATGGGAATGGTTTCTGTTGGAGAGTGAAAATGGATGATGGATGTATTGCAGGTTTGAGAATGCAGTCACAGCTGCTGAGAAAGCCAGTCAGATCGATCCCCGAAATGTTGAAGTTGCTGTTTTGCTCAACAATGTAAGGTTGGTGGCAAGAGCACGAGTGCGTGGCAATGATCTTTTTAAATCTGAAAGGTTCACTGAAGCTTGCTCAGCATATGGGGAGGGTTTAAGACTTGACCCTTCTAATTCTGTTCTATATTGCAATAGAGCAGCTTGCTGGTTCAAGCTTGGTCAATGGGAAAGATCAATTGAAGACTCCAACAAAGCTTTACATATCCAGCCAAATTACACAAAAGCTCTTCTTCGAAGGGCTGCATCAAATAGCAAGGTAAATTGACTTGTTATTCTCTATGATATTCTATTTTTCTCTTGAAGGTTAAAGATACCATTATCATCACCTCACGCCATTAAATGCAGCTAGAAAGGTGGGAAGAAGCAGTCAAAGATTATGAGGTCTTGCGAAGAGAACTTCCAAATGACAATGAAGTAGCTGAAGCTCTTTTTCATGCACAAGTTGCACTAAAGAAATCACGCGGGGAAGAAGTATATAATTTAAAATTTGGTGGTGAAGTGGAAGAAGTATCAGGTCTTGAGCAGTTTAGAGCTGCAATATCTTTACCAGGTAATTAAAATGGTTAAGGAGGAGTCTTCTGCAACTCACTTTAATTAGCTGTTATTGTTCAAGTCTCCTGACATTATCTCTAAATATGGCAGGTGTTTCTGTTGTCCATTTTGAAGTTGCATCTAACTCGCAATGCAAACAAATAGCACCATTTGTGGATACACTATGTGGTCGATATCCATCTATCAACTTCCTCAAGGTAGCTCACTTCCTCCATTGTTTTTTAACTTGTATCTGAGACTTTACTAACTTGTATATGGGAGTTTCCTAATGCATGAATTTTTTCGGTCTTTGATCAAAGGTGGACATTCAAGAAAGCCCAACAGTTGCAACTGCTGAGAATGTTAGGATTGTACCAACCTTCAAGATATACAAAAATGGCAGTAGAGTGAAGGAAATAGTATGCCCTAGTCGCGACATGTTGGAACACTCTGTGAGGCATTACAGCATTTAGAACTCATCATGGTTTGTAATGCTTCTCTGTTGTCTACACTTCTGCATTTCCTTCTTGCTGCCCCAACCCAAACCACCAGTTAAACTTTCTAGTCCCTACAGTTCTTCCAGTCCTTTGATCCCACCATAAAATGATCACCAAGATACCTGTGACATAGTCAAAACCAGATAATAATCTCGTTAGCATCCAATGCCAATGGAACCTAGAGATAGTCTAGTTCCCTTTCAAGTTTTTATTTATTCATTCATTCCCTATTGGTCTTTGGTTCCATGTTCCTCCCAACTCCCTTTGTCCATTTTCTTTTTTTCTCTTCTCCTTTTCAGTTCACTAGGTCAGCTGTTCTTGTACCCCCCCAGTTTCTTCAAGGTTAAAAACCAAAAAAGAAAAAAAAAAAAAAGTTTTTATGTCTGTACAATTGATTTAATTATCAGTTTAAATTTACCTTTTAAGATAGACAGATATAGACAGGTATAGACAGAAGGGAAGGGAGGGTGTTCTACTACTAGTTAGAGGGGGATCTGTACATGTATATATGTGATGATATATATACGAGACACTGGAAGCCTTTGAGGGGGAGATAGGATGAGTGGTGGGTACCTACTGAGTTAGCAAAAGGAGGATGAAAATGTTATTATTATTGTTTTTTATTTCCTGTCTTAGCCATTTAATCAATAAAAGTTCCCATTTTTTTAAATCTCTCTGGTTTTTTCTGTATTCTATTTAAGACTGAAACCATATATATGTAACTGTTGAGTGTTGAGAAGAACAAATTGTCATTTATGCATTGGGCAGAGGTTGGTAAAAGCTGACTTGGTCTTGGGATTGGAAATCAGTCGGTTATGGCATTTAAGTTGATGGCTTTTTTTTGGTTATGTTTGACATCTAAAGGCAAGGAACATGTGTATTTAAATGAAGGTTGGTTGGTTATGTTATACTAGAGGGGAGTGGCCTTGGGGTGGTTGATGCAGCAATTCATTCATAACTCTATCTTTTAGCACTGTCCTTTTTATAATTGGACAGGGCGGTGGACCACTAAATCATATTTAACACACTGACCAACCTTGTTTATTTAGCTAAGATTATGCATAATAATAAAATTAGTGTGTGTGAGAGTGCCCATTGTGGATTGGGGGTTGTGGGCATTTATGAAGTTGCTATCTTTCAAATGGGGGCACTCTCACTCACCTCACCTACCCTAAAGAGTACAAAAGGTCGTGATGGTCGGTGTTTGATTTGCCTCTCTGTATGTGAACTGTGTTGTATGTATGTACATTGTAATACACCAAGGCAAGGCAAGGCAACTCACCCTAATTGGTGGGCCTTATCTGATTGCCATTCTTTGTGGACCTGTAGAAAGGCCATGGCCACGTGAGTTTAATTGTAGGTCTTATGTGACCAATGATCCGAATTAACTTGTTTTAAAGGTATTATGCTTTTCACCTACCTTAGCTCAAATTTCAAAGTTGAATTTGTGTGAATGTAGTAGGAATAGGACTTAGGACAAGGACTTGCCAATTGCCATACTAGTTAAATAAAAATAAAGGCTTGGTGACATTGCATCAATTGAGACCATGGCAGAGTTTAGGTGAAAATTTCAAGAGGGTGAAGTGAGAATGAGATTTCCCAAAAGAGGGAATTTACCATTTTCCAATTTGGATTGAGGATGACAAGTGATTGAGGTTGAGAAGTGTTCCAATGTCGTGGAATCTTGTTTATCTCAAGCTTGTGTCGGTGTGTCACACCAATCTAACCGTTAAAATCACCCACCATTCGCTTTGGGGCTACACGTGGGCCACACGTGCGCTGGAAAGTTAAAATTATAAAAGACACAGCAACCAGAAAAGGACTTGCCTTGCCTTGCCTATGTCTAATGTCTCGCGCTTAACACAAAATGGAACCCAGCAAAGATAATAGTATAAAATTATTATTATTATTATTATTATTCTAATAAAGAAATGAAGAAATGAAGGGATAAAAATTAAAAAAGGTTCGTGTAGGTTACTGTACTAAACGTACGGTGTACGACAACATAATGAAGGCCGTTGTGAAGCTGAAACAGGAAATGTAGCCTTTGTGGCTGAAATTTAGCTTCATTGTTCTACCGTTGCTACATTGTAAAATCATGGTTTCGTAAAATTGATTTGGAATCATTTCTGTCCATCTAATGTATTTGTAAAACGTACATTGATTTCTAGATCAATTATATTCAACTGTAAATCAAACAGACACTTAGTTTGGATCCCATACTGCATATCAGAGTAGAGTGCAGGCTTGGTATTGTTTGCTTGGGGGGATTTGGAGGGGAGGGGAGGGATTTCAAGAGGATTGTTGTGTTTGGTTCAATTTTTTAGGAGGGAATGGGAGGGGACCAAAATCCCTCTTGGTAGCATTTTGCCTCCCCTCCAAAGATGGGGAATTTGGAAGGGGAGAGAAGAAGGTTTAAAATAAAACAATCAAACTTACTTAAATATTTCTCTTCTCATATTAATAAAGTTGAATGCTATAAAAGTCAAATGGTGTGAATGTAAATTAGTTTTATTTTCCCTCCCCTCCCTTGTGAACTAAACAATAAAGGCTTCCCCTCCTCTCATTTCCCCTCGAACCAAACAGACCCTTAGGGTTGTCCCTGTCGTTTAGTTTACAAGTATGGACATGATGTTTTGAAGGTCGTTTTCTTGGTTGGTTTCTTCATTCTTTATCCTAATGATGGCTTCGCATGCATTATTGCATGGATGGTGAGTTTAGTCCTTCTAGTGTCTAGTGTGTATGCAATGCAATGCAACTGATCATGTTAGTTTGTCGTAGCCGCTTGGACCGTTGCCTCCAAGATCTCGTCGTCACAAAACTTGTTACAGAGAGAAGTCCATTACATGTACTTAAAGTGAATCCAACCCCATCCCCAAAAAAAGAGAACTGTTTTTTCTTTTGTCTCTTACCCCCATTCCCTATTAATCCATTAATAAAATTGCATTTTCACTGTTTCCCTTACAAGCTATTCTGGAAGCAAATGGCCTTACAAGCTATTCTGGAAGCAAATGGGGCACGCGTCACGCACCTAATAATTGAGGAACAATAATAGCTTTTGGACAAAATCAACTTTAGCTTGACCTTTAAATGCTTCAATCATATTGGCTAAACTAGTGTGAGCAACAATTTTGCTCAACACCAAAACATTCTACGAAAATTAACTCCTTAAGTTGGTCTTTTGCCCACAAATTTCTATCTTATGGTCCTCAAAATGTAACTGGTAAGGACCACAACAATTTTAGGTTGTTAAACCGCTTTATAAGTGCCATGACACATGACACAACCCGAACATGCTTAACCTACAGTTCCATACCGAGAGCATGTTTAGTTTAATATTGAAACGTGTTAAATAGTTACATTGGGAAATCCAATTTTAGATTGTTGAACCCACATTTCCAACATTAACGAGAGCATGTTTAGTTTAACATTAAAACGTGTTAAATAGTTACGTTGGGGAATCTAATTTTAGATTATTGAACCCACATTTCCAACATTAGAAACAGTTGCGTTGAAGAATCCAAACTTAAATTTGACTAATTTAAACATCAAACCAAACACACCCAATTAGTAGCAAACTTAAAACGGGGCTTCTTAAACAGCAGGCAGCACATGCACACAAATAAAACTAGAAAAACTAAATGTCCATAATGCACCAATTATAGATTTGACACAGAAATAGAGCCTCCCATTGAGTCTTTTGAAAAAAGAGAAGCATAATCACCCAAAACTAGGCCTCACAAAGTTACAATTAAAGTTCGTTCGTTTAAGTTGTGTTTAGAGAGGCGGGAAGGAAAGATTTAGAGGGGAAAGGACGACAAGAAAACTTTGTAAAACTTTATGAAATACACTTGAGAGCATCAAACTCACTCTCAAATACAAAGGAAAAAACAGACTTCCAATAAACCATCTCATTCCCTCCAAAAAAAAAAAAAACAACTTACAAACATACCCTCAGAATCCTTGTCTGTCTCATCACAAAAAAAAAATTATAAGTGTGACCATTTCCGATTGATTTCAAAACCAAAAACATCGAAAATGAAGACAACCCAACAGAAGCTTATTAGGAAGTTTTTGACTTTTTAAGTTGAGAATCCCAAATTACACTTGAAGATGAGCATGTTTTAAATTTTTGACATATAAAAAGATCACATATATTCATACAAGTTCCAAGATACGGCTTCCAGGGGAAAGGAATTAACAGGTAACCGGAAGCTAAGTTATATTGACTCCAAAACAGTTTACATAATTCCTCCAAATTTCCATTTCAATTTGACAGTTAATAGCATACAGTTCCCACTATTGTTATTTGAGGCCAAAAGTTTCCATCCAATCATCAGGCGCCACTAGCATATAATCGGGTCCACTCCTTGGCTGCAGATTTCAATAGCACCATTTATATAAGAGCATGTTTCATGTCATCATTATAACAAATAACAACTAATTTCAATGTAATCATACAAGCAGAAAAAAACATACCTGTTTCAACAGCCTCGGCCTCGTTAGTCTTCCAATGCTTAGCAATGTTCTCAGAAAGTGGATCATCTGGGTTCGGTGCACTTAAAAGGGCTTGAATACTATAATAGGGCCCACAAAATTCAAACTATCAGTACATAATATTCTTTCTGATTCAGAGCAGGTTAATTTAATATTTTTCATCCACTGGCCACACAACATTGTACACACAAGCCAGGGTTAGGTACTCAGCAATCAAAACTAGGAGTCGGCCAGACCAACATATACAAATGGAGTCAGTAACCAGAAACAAATTTCATGTTTCTTCTCCTCTTTGCTTTTTTATGTATTAAACCAGAAAACAGATAGTTTTACCATACAAAATGAAAATTTCTCCCAGCAAGTTGATTAATATACATAAAAATTTAATTTAAAAGAGTTCTACTTTCAGGCTTGCAAATCTGCCACATAAGGGTCAAGACTGTAAAGCAAATTAATAATCACTACATTTTTCCAGGAAATGAATAGGTCTAGCAATATGTATATCCACTAGTGTAAAAGATGAAAATTAAATATACCTCAAGAGTACAGTGCGAATCTGAAGAGCAGGACTCCACTTATCTTTCAGGATATCAAGGCATATTCTGCCAAGCTGCATCAAAACTCAACTTGTAAGATAAGTTTCACCAAAAGATGAAATGAACAAGGGAAGCGAAGTGCACCTTGTCAATGTTTGGATGATATATTTTTGTCAGAAACCTAACCTGGAAGAAGCAATGCATAATTGAATTAGAAATGATTGGAGAATTATTTTGACAAAAAAATTGCACTCTTTAAATCCATCAATAAGGTATTATTATCATAAGAATCAAGCCTAAATTGGCCAGCAAAAATAAGAGAAAACTGCACAATCACAATTCTGAGATCAATAGATATAATAAAATTATTGTTCTTATGGGAAAAAAAAATGCCCACTAGATCCCCTTTCACCAATACAAACCCCAATCAGATGCACGGAATAGATGTAGTACTAGTATAGACTTTCCCTAAACCCTGGAATTAGTAATGGCCTCAAAATATGCCAATCTCTACCCTAGTTCTATGTCCTAAAGAAATGCAAGGACTTAAAAAGTCTTATATCTTGTCTCAGACCACATAGAAAGTAGAGCATTATGTCACCCAATTTATGAAGAAAATATTTCAATTTCATTAATGAATAAAAAAGGACATTATATTTAAGACCACTAATAATTTCTCATTGTTTCAGTTGAAACAAGGGTATGGGAGACACGAAGGACAAGGCAGAGTGTGGACCACAAGGTTGTTCAATTGCAATTTTTCAGGATATTATATCCCATGACATTTAGAAGTTCGACAGTCCTAGATCATCAAATAATAAAAAGCAAAAAATAGGGTAACCAAAAAACCTTAAGGGTATGTTTGTGAGTTGAGTTTTGGAGGGAAAGGGAGGGTTTATTAGAAGCCCTTCCCCCTTTTATGTTTGGGAGTTTGATTCTCACAAATGCATTTTACAAAGTCCTCCCTTCCTCTACTCCTCCTCCATTTCCCCTCTAATCCTTTCCTTCCCCTCCTCTCTAAACTCACAAACACACCCTAAATCAATTTACAGGTTAAAATAATTTATAATTTATATAGTCATTTCTTTTGGAGGGACAACTCAGCAGAAACAAAACAGTTAGCACCAAAAGAATACCAGTATACCACAATGCAGATGGTAAAAAAAGTAAACAATGATTAAATTAAGTACCTTCGGAGCAGCCATTGGATATTCTTCTGGCAAAAACAGTTCCAGCTTGAAAACCCCCCCTAGTGATACAAACAAGAATATGTGAGACATTTTCTTTGGAGGGGAGAGGGGAGGGGAGATAACAAAAAATATCAGTATCATCAAGCTAGCACTTGTTTAGTAATCTATATTCCTTTTCAAATTGCAATATAAATGGGAGTTCCAAGTCTCACCCAGCTGACACAAGACAAGCTCCTTCATTGTTTGTTATACAGGTGCTTGTATTCTATAAAACATAAACTGTTGATTTTCTTCATTATTATTTTCAATTTTGCACTTTAATCAATAAACATCCCAATCATATTCTTGATATATTAACTTATTAAAAAGAACAAGTAGTGAAGAGAGTATAATCTTGTATAATACTTCTAACCATGTGTTTTGATTCATGCATGACCAAAACAAACCTACTCTCTATTGTAGGTAGGGGGGACCACGATGGCTTTCAACAAGGAGTAGTAAAAAAGTGAAAAAGATTAAAATAGATGAACTCACACTTGCAATGATTAGAACATGGTAGAAACCATTCTTACAACCCAATATTTTTAACTTGTTACCTCTTTTCTTTCAAGTCAATTATCTTATTTCTAGAGTTCAACCTCCAAACAGCAACCACTTGGTGCAGAAAAGCACTTCAATTAAAGAGGTTACAATACAATCAAATAAGCTCATCAAATAATCCATTTGAAGCTGATTAGCTGAACTGATAACATAAGAAGCTAGGAAGCATACATACATGGGACACAGATATACATAGATGCTGTAATTTCTTAAAAATCGTACTACATGTCACAGTTAAGATACAGCATATAAAATTAATAAAATATGAACATAAAAGCATAAACCCATACTTAGAACAAAGACATGAATATCTCATAAGTCAGAAGCTCAGCATTAGTCATTGTACACACAATAAAATACAATAAATGGTCTAATCATTATGATATCCGCTTGTATTGGTGCAAAAATTCAGAAAAATAAGTGAAGGATGTAGACTAGAAGTATACAAAAAGTATCTAATTATCCGATATAATTCGCTTATGAAACTAACATAGCAACCATTGTAAAGTGTAAATGGTTCCCAGGTGAAAAACCATTGCCTATAACAAGAATGACATCAAATTTAGTTTTGTCATTAAAATGTTTTAGTAAAAAGGAAGATATTTACATTTATTCTAATAGAGTGCGAACCTACGCAAGCAGCTCGTGATGAAGCATAAATCAGTTTCTTGATACATGAAGATGACAACCTATGGTAATTGATTTTATATATATATATATATATATATATATATATATAGTGGAAATTGGAAAATATAATGTCAACAATAGTCTAAGAAATTCCCAGGTCAGTGATAAGCATAGAGGAAAACTGTAGGCACCAAGATAATGCAATTCATAGAAAATAGTTTGAGATTCAGGTGTAGCTTAAATACATGATTATGAGACAAGAAAGCTGTGTGGAGCAGATATTCTATAGTTTCAAGTGACAATCATGGTTATCAAATTGAGATTCAAACCATGAACCGGAATACCTATTTTCGAATCATGAATCGAATCTTATTATGAATACATGATCAATAATAAAAACAACATAAATATATATTTTCACATACAGAAACATTTAAACATAAAAAGATATATCATATATGAAATTCAGAATAATCCAGGATCCAAGTCATAAATCAAAATGGCAAGAAAAGCGGTGGCTGGCTGCAAAAAATTCAAGTGTTCAAGCCTCAATAAAACTAATAAGATGTCAAAATGCATATCCTACTTCCTAATTCTTATGCTTAGATCCTAGTAAATAATCATAGTCATAGAAGTTTTTAAAGAGCAGCAGAAAGGGAAAAAAAACAGTGTAGACAAAACTATTAGTGGAGCAATTGGAAGTGTGGGACATGGCAGTGAAAAGAGATGGTGGAAGACAGTAAAAGAGCACTGCTTGGAGAATAAAAAAGGGACCAGGGGGAGGTGCAAAACGATGCTGTGGGAGAATAAAACAGTAGAAGAACGCAGTATTGGAGGCAGAGAAAGGGGAAAAATCCAAGAGACTGGGGACCAACCCTAAATAGTGTTTGTGGGTTTAATCTGACTTGGGTCCAAAGGAGGAATAATTTACAGCCTATTCCCTCCAGGTTTGCAAAAAAGAGAGTTAAAAAAAGGTCAAATTTGTGGGTTTCAGAACCGGGTCAACCCAATTGGTGTGGGAAAATAGAACAGTAGAAGAATGCACAGTGCAATCTGTTTTGGTGCACAACCCAGTTGCTCTGCTTCTTGCAATTCCTGCTCTGGATCTCAATTCTTGAGATACAATGCGATTCTGGGTGATACAGCATCAAGCCAAAGTCATTTTTTATTCAACATGCGATTTGCATCGCTGGTTTATGTTTCCACATCGTGCCGTATACTGATAATCATGGTGACAATAATGGTAGGACCAACTATTTCAATTTCCACCTCATCACTCAAATAGATCTCCTGACAAAACTACTAGCAGGAAATCTTTTTATATAACTAGGCCACGTGTAGCGTACAACAGCTAGCGTTCAACTATAAAAAGTAAGAGAACTACATTTCGGTACAAAAGATTTTATATGTAAAAAAAAAGTGATGAAGATTGTGCAACCAATCACATTGCTGCTGATCAGAACAAAATATGTGGATAAAAATTAATTATAGAATACCAAGTACATTATCTCATTCATGTTGTAATTTTCGTAAAATCCAGCATTTGTAAAATCGAAATTTCACAGCCAAAAATGGAATCAGTGTTCTTTCAGAGCCATTTGCAAAATACATTTGATTGTACAATTGCAGAGAATTATTATTTATAGAAAACATCAACACGCAACTCCAAAGCACCCAAATCAAACAGAAATTAATTCCTCATTTCTAGCAGAGACAACAAATAATTATGCATTTCATGCTGCAAAATCAAGGCATTGGGCTCATTACTACCTTCATAAGGAGACTGGGTTGGGCCAAGGATCATCACATTGAAATATCGCATGTTGTCTTCCGAAGGGGAGGCACTAATTCCAGGCGCTGCATCATCAGATCATATACAAGAAATCAACTCAGCATAACAAAAACAATACTTGCATATATCACCAAGGTAAAATTCAAGGTACCTTAAAAAATACTATAATAAAACAAAATCCCCAAAAAATTAAGAGACACACACTATCCATTTAACTCAGGGCTAGCTTCTAAAACACTAAACGATGAGGGAAAATTTCAAATGACGCATGCAACGCCTAAGATGAGCTGAGAATAAGGTGTTACCTGGCTCACTGAGCAAACGCTGCGTTTCCTGTTGAGATCAAAGAAAGAAGAGTGAGCAAAACATTCACAGAGATCAAATTAAAACACAGAACGAAGAAAAGCCCATAAATAATACAATTCGATGCTAACGGAGACCAAAACAAAACAGGGAGAGTTTTGATTCCCCGATAAGACTTTCATTTTTTTTTTTTTTGTTCATCATCAATGGAATAAACAAGGTAAAGTGAAAAAATAAATAAATAAATTGACCCTAAATGAAATACAATACACAGTTTTTTGTTCAATCAGGCCCTGGGGCCACGTGATACTCGAGAATCAACAAAAACATGTTAACATGAAGAGATTTCGGGTTCCCTTGGTTTCCCATCAACGAAACAAACCGATCAGAGAAATTGAAATGGGGATCTTAACAAGAAAATGGATGCGAACCTTTATGATTCTTCGAGGGAGGTTACTGTTGGCCATTATCGAGGTCGATTGCAAAGCACGCTATAGGGTTTTGAGTGTGAGAGAGAAAGAAAGAGAAAGAGCTTTCTCTCACTAACGCAAACGAGAACAAGGGTGAATGAAAATACATTTACTCTAGTTGCTAGATTTATATGATTTTGTTGAAGTTTATTATTTTTTTCTTTTGGAGTCTTATTATTAGAGATAATAAAAAGGTAAAATATATATATATATATGATTAGTGTTTTATATATGTATATATGAATTTAATAAGTATGTATATGCATGAAAAATATTTATATTTCGAGCGTATAGTTCTTAAACTAAATAATAATTTTATTCTTTGATAATTTTTTTATATTCCTTCTAAATATTTAACACAATTATATAATTAGTGTTTTAGATCAAATAAAATTAATATTATTTTTAACTGTGAATAGAAAATCATGATTAATTCAATAACTTTTTTTCATGTACTAGTAATTTTGTTATAATAAATATATATATATATCATCCTTATATATTAAATAAAAGTCTTCATTTTTAATGTTAGATATTTACTCTTAAAAGGAATCCATATATAAACCTTCTAAAAGTCTCTATATGATTTTTTTATTTTAAATTATTTTTTAAATTTAAATTTAAATGGTCATCTATTTCTTAATATTGGTTAGAAACCAAACGAGTTACACATTGACTATCATAATTTGTACCATTGAAAACTAGTTCATTCTTGGATCTCCAAATACTCCTGTGAGATAAACAAAATGAGACGACCAATGATCATGATCTAAAAGATTTGCCTTGAATTGGTTTTTTTATGTCAACATTGAAGAAAACTTTGTGAAGATGAAGAGGAATATGAGACTCCCATAAAGGCCGCACCTGAGCACAATCTCGCAATAAATGGACGAGTGTTTCATCCTCAATTTCACAAAGAGAAAATCACCATAATTAGGCACATCCAGGAGTAGGTCATACTTATAGGGGATCGAGTGGCTAAATATTAACGGGAGAGTATCCCATATCTTTGGGGTGAGTAGGAAGTATCTTATTATATCTTAAGACATAAGGAATGTCGCCTTGCTAAGCATCATGGCTAGATTCCATAATGGGACATAATTCTATAATTTCAGGGTCTTCAATATCTATATTGATAGGGTCCTATGATTTCTCTCTTGAAATAGAAACGACAATGTTAACGAATTGGCCCACTTACCTAATTACCTTTTAAATATGTTTCAAACCCACGTAGGTTTTTGCATGGGGGGTCATTATTGTCAGTGTGGGTAAAAAAACATGGGCCCTTGTTGATTGTCGCAATTTCCATCATTAGAAATGTCGGCATTTGAAGTTGCCTTTCCATGATTTAAATGCTATTAAGAATACGTTTGGTTTTCTGTGATACATGTTGATTACTAGGAATCGAATTCTCCTCCCTAATTGGTTCCTCATCATGGGGAAATTTGCCCTCCCTAATAGGCTCCTAGTCACGAGGGATCTCTTCTAATGGTTGGATCTCCTTAACCATGTCATTCAACATGTCAAACTTCAATTCCCTCTTAATTGTTAGATTTTGCATGCTTCCTTTAACTCTTTGATTACGCTCTGGATTGGACTTACTCTGTGGGCCCCTCTTTCTTCTTCCTCATTGGACAGGCATCCAAGGGTCGACAATTTCCTCCATATCCACAATGTCAGCTTTCTTCCTGGAGTGGATACTAGACGCGTGTACCTAAGTGTGTGCCTCTTCTCAGTAAACTTTTTTAATAGTGAGCAAGATTCTGTGTGTTGACCATAACGTCTATCGTGAAAAGCAGACCATATGGAGGCCCTCATATTCAATAGCATAGGTATGTTTATTTAAAACAAACTTTGAAATAAGATTTTTTTTTCTTAAGTCTATGCCTACACACAATCTAGCAGACTTTAAATGTTTAGTGTAGACACCTTTCACAAGACCCTCAAACTCCTAAAGTATATTATCATCAATCTTCACAGTATGACCTACTATATTGCCAATGTACCATAGAATATGCTTATCACGATACTCAATTGGGAGCCCTGAAATACAAACCAAAACTATTACTCTCCTCAACTCATCCTCAAATGGAAAGAATTCAAGATGTCAACACTAGATAATGAGATAGTGATCCATCACCATCCATGGCCTTCCAGATAGAACTTTGTGCAAGTCATCCTAGTCCACATAATTACCTAAAAATATATTGTTGTCTATAAAATAAAATTAGAATTGATATAAAAAAGATCATATAAATATTTTCTTTTATATCATTTTGCATTTACCAACTACTTTAGCAGCTAATTTTATTAAACATTTCTAATTTAATAAACTATGTTATTATCTTTCAACTTTCAACCAAAATTTACTTTTTCAGCTTTAGAGTGTGTTTGGTAAAACTAGCTAAAAAGATGACTGAAAAACTAGTTGATTTGATTGAAAGTGTTTGGTAAAACTAGCTAAAATGGTAAAATGACATATAAGAACATCATTAATTATTAAATAATGATAAGTGTGGGTGGTTGAGGGATAAATTTGTAATTAATTTTCAGCTAGTAGCTGAAAATGGAAGCTTTTTTAAAAAAACTACCTCAAGTAACTTTTCAAGAAAAGCTAGTAGCTACCCAAAAAGTTATCTTACCAAACACAACTGAAATGGTTTCAGCTATTAAACTGAAATGGTTTCAGCTACTAATTTCTGCTTTCAGCTAGCTATAATGGCTTACCAAACACACTCTTAATATAGTTTATCAACTTTTAACTTTAAGTTAAAAATTAACTTTAAAGCTTTCAACTAATTAATCAATTATTTTTCTCAAACATAATCATAAGCTACTTAGATGAGCTTGTTTATCAAACACCGCTACTATATGCTTATAAGCTAATGAGTTATAATAATTAATCAATTACTTTTCTCAAACATAATCATAAGCTACTTAGATGAGCTTGTTTATCAAACACCCCTACTATATGCTTATAAGCTAATGAGTTATAATTTTATTTAAATGGTTAGTCAAACACACTTATACCCCTATTTAATAAAAATACATTTTTACCATCAAGTGGTTATCGCTTTCTTATTATAGCTCCTATTTTTTATTTTTAATATTATAATTTTATATTTATAAGTAGTTCAACAATTAATTTTATTAAACACTTATAATTTAATAAATCAATTTAATACCTATCAGTCAAAAATTAACTTTTAACTTTCAATTATCTTATCATATATTCCTAGCAAAGATGAAGAAAGCAAGATTTCCCTTTTTTCAAGAGAAGGCATTTTTTTGTAAAATATAAAACAGTTGCTCAAAGCGACGCATCATTTACCAGGCAGTTATCTTGTTGTTCCTTCTTTCGTATTTGAAGAGCCGAAAGCATTAATGAGCTATATCTGACTATGATATCGTTTTGTTACTGATTTAGCAACACCATTTAATTATATTTAGAGTACTTTTTTTTTTTGGATGAAAATTATATTTAGAGTATGGGATGGAATATTGAAAAAGGTTGTTGGGTCTGCGTTGGATTAACGCTACGTGGACAAACCGACCCGGAAGCCCGGTAACATAGCCAGCTACACCTTCATAATGATAATCATGAAGAAAAAAGGGAAAAACATAAGCTGCAAAAGAAATGGAGCAGATATGTAAAAAAAATGGAAAAGAAGATACTAATTTTTAACAAATGATGGAAATTGACTGATTACACAACTCTTATTTCATAATAATTAAATAACTTTTTGAGATTTTTTTCTAAATGATTTATCACTTCATATTATCATTAATTTCTCGCCAATTTTCATAATTTTTATTTTCTTCTCATACTTTATACTCTCATTCTGATTTTTTTTTATAAGACACTTCTTACAAGTTTTTATGGTCTTTTTTATAAGGCATTTTACTATTTCAATGTAGCATTTATTACCATTTTCCTTATTTACTCATATTAATTTTAATGTCTTTCCAACTATAAATGATAGTGAAGTTAGTTAGTGATATTAAATAAGGATAAAACTAGAAAATTAAACTATTTTTTAAAACTCCAATAAAATTAACTAACTTTAACCACTTTTATTAATATGTGTAATTCAGTTAAACATGTTTTATAAAAAGGACTAGAGGGAGTAATATCAAACAATTTCACACTTTCAATTTTTAAAGTTTCAAATCCTCATAATTAAATAAAACATGTTATCCTTTAAATATAATAATTCCTCTGATTCATTGTATTTTTTTGAATAAATTAAAAAATATTATTAAGACCCTTTTTAGAAGATCCTATAAGAGGATTCGATTCTCTATTAAATCTGATGTATTAAATTCAGGTTACGATTTTTTTTATACTCTCTTAAAATTTTTGTTTTGATATACGTGTTTAAGTAAAATGGATCTTATAAAGCGCAAGCCTAGACCAATAATGCTGAAAGATAGATAAATATAGTACCAAATCTCCAAATTCTCATTGATAAACCATTAATGATCACATGTGTTTGCATAGTACTTAAAACAGAACCATCAACACATTGAGGAGAATGGTATAAAATGATACAAGGTCAATTGAGCCAATATATTTTGCCACATCAAATGAAATAAAATAGGTTCTTCAAGTTTAGTTTAGGCACTTGATTTAGTTATCAAGCTGGTCCAAGCCCAACTCCTTGATAACATTGGGGCATTGGCTATCAACTGCCTTGGTCATGAACCCAAGGGGATTGACATAGCGAGCCAAGGAAGAGACACCCATGTTCCTTGTGAGGACAATCCTATCAGATCTGTTTGCCATGGCATCCTTGCATTCACCATTAGCAGCAGTTGCCTCAACAACAGCCTCACAGATCTCTTCCTCATGATCACCATCAACTGGAATGCTGTACATGCCATTTACATCAGTGTGAACCTCTTTCACATATGTCACATTGCTGCTGTCTGCCTCCTTTCTGCATTCCAAAACAATCTTAACACCTGCACATACATACATACACATTTCAATTCATCACATTTACATTTATACATAAATTAACTTATAATAATTAATATAGAGTTTAATATATATACACTATTAATGTACAGAATGTCTGTGTAAAACAGTGTATACTAATTAAATCCTTAATATATATGGTCACAATTAAAAAATGTTACCTTCCAAGGGGTGGCTAAGCCTTGACTCAAATTGGAAGCGGCAAGGATCACAATAAACCTTGCCTTCAACGAAGAATTTTTCATTATTATTAGTTGGTGCTCGGCGAGCCAAGACAGATGAGAAGAAGAAAGCAGAGACAATGAGGGCAACCAATGCAAATGACTTGGCCATTTTTGTTTTTTTGTGATGTGGTTGATGGCTTTTTTATTTTATTTGGTGATAAAATAAAAAGGCTCTTATTCTTCTTCCCCTTGTGATGAATATTGGGGGTGCTATCAATTCCTTTATATAGGTGAATGCAAAAGGCCTTGCTCCTTGATTTCCTTCTCATTTGTGAATCGGTAAATGTGGAGAGGGAGAAAGACTTGCTCCACTTTTGGTTTTCCTCCACCCGTTTTATTGACTTGTACAACTAATTGGGCTCAAACTTAGGATAGGAACCCCTTCTTTTAGATTGACTAATTTACCAAGTTCATTTTGTTTTGTTATTTAGAAAAATTAAAATCATAATGATAGATACTATTATTTTCGTGGACATTCATTCTGGATTTTTTTTTATCCCATTCAGAAAAACAAATTGCTTGCAATTGAACAAAAATATAACCACGTATTGTGTGTACATATTTACTTTGTGGGGGTGTGTTCTCTCTCTATATATATTGAATTTAACCAAAGTTCATCAATTTAACAAAAAGAGACAAATATTTCAATTTAACTTGACTAACAAGGAGACAAATATTTCAATTTAACAAAAATTCATTAATAGTGAGGAAACAAATAAAGATTTCAATTTAGCATGACTAAAAAGGAGACAAATATTTCAATTTAACATGACTATAAAGGAGACAAAGATTTCAATTTAACAAAGGTTCATTAATAGTGTCACGGGGAGGAATAGTATGACCACCACCATTGTCTTAAAGCTTTGAATACTCTATCAAAAAAAAAAAAAAAAGCTTTGAATACAATATTGATGAAGTATCTACCGTATATATATCATAGTAATATTTTATAAGTGAATAATATAGCCGTGATGTAATATTATATTAAGAAAATAGAAGTTGCAAGGCCTTTTTTCTTAGTATAAATAGGAACTAGTTCAATTGTTTTAGGCAGAGTTTTTTCTTTGAAAAAAGGAGTAGTTCATACTCGTGGGAATTTATTTCTTTAGCAGTTTAAAGTTATCTCAATATTAGTGTTTGCAGACTTTATGTTTTGAACATTCATCACTTGTATCATAGTATATTTATCTTATAGAGGCAATTCAATTCTATTATTTCTTTCGATAGAGTATAATAAAAATCCTTAAAATAGTAAGTTTAAACTTCATAAGACATCAAGTAGATGACTTGTGAGATCTTATGAAAAATTATTCTTAAAATAGTCCCTAGTCAAGCATCATTTTATTAAAACAGTTTGATACATTAAGACTAATATGTGAATTTATTGATGATCACATCTTATGGATCATGGATATGAGATGTCAAGTACTCGAATAAGTACATATTAAGAGTAATGATGTACTGGAGACCCACCAAAAAACATTAATTACATGGTTTGATACATAAGTGTCATAAACGATTTTTAAATTGGTAATGTTATATGAAGTCCTTTGACCTGAAATCACTACGATTCCTACATGAAGAATTATATGATTTAATATCATCAAACGTCATCTGTAGGGCAATTATAAAGTTGGCTTTTTGACATATAATAAATTATGTGGTGGAATGTGAGTGACCTGGATGTGATTTGTCCCTCCTATGTAGTATGAGTGATATTTTTAGGTCTCTTGATAAAATTAGACTACAAAATGCATGACCATGCTCAGAGGGGTAAACATGATATGTTTATTTTCTATATAGCCTATTTGGGCATCAAGAAACATAATTAAATTGAACTATACAAGGATGACATATTTCATGCCCTTGTATTCAATTAGATATCGTGATAAAGGAAAATTCATATAGAATATTATCTCAAAATATGATACGTCAAATCATTGACATTATCAATATTTGGGTATTAGTGATGTATTGCTAGATATCACTCACTATTTATGATATTAAATATATATTAAAAGTTTTATTTTAATATCATAACTAGATATTAAGAGAATCTGTTGGGTCACACGCATACAACAAGCCCACTAGAAATGTTGGAAATTCTAATCAGATTAGAATAATAACATATAGGGTTAATGAGTGATGGTTAAACCCTAGTCACCACTCTATATATATCGCATAAGATGCACAACCCTAGGGATATGAGTAGCCGTCCTCTTCTCTCCAAGCACTATTAGCATAAGTGAGGAGAGTTTCCTAGTTCGCTCGTTGGCGTGGATATCTCTAGAAACGCGGCTGCAATTGCCACGTTTGTGATTTGAAAATGTATAACTAAATCGTTTTATTTTATAATACATTAATTCATGTTTCACATTAACAAATAAGGGGGAATCCAATTGTTCCACTGCACGGTGTCTCTGCTTGATTCCCTTCACTCGAAACTTCCTTATATTTTTTCTTAAGTTTTTTATCCTGAATTTTTATTGTGTAATTTTATTTCCATGTCCTTTTATATTAAGTCTATAATTTAAATTAAATAATAATCTAGTGCAAAGGTTATCTTATATTAAGTAACATAGAAAAAAAATATAACTTTAAAAACATATATAAATGTTGTAAGGGTTTAATTATATTATGCATTGTCAATGTAAAAAAATCTTGCACTGATATCGAATAATGTGTTGCCACATCATTTAATGAGTATGATATCTCATGTAATATTAAATTCATTAAATGATATGTCAACACATTATTAGATATCAGTGTAAAACTTTTTTTTTACGCTGATCAGTGTATAGTTATTAAATTTGTGTTATAATTAATTATACATTTTATTAATATATTTGGTTTTAACAATCTTAAATGTATTACTTCTAAAATATTAGCACAATATAGTTTACTTTAATTAATCTACTTTTTCCATGAACCCACCATGTTTTCCAATAAAAAATAACCACATAGGCTTTTGTGTGATTCATGATAAAGAACTTTGTAGGAAACAACAATATTGTTTTACCAAATATTTATAATTCAATAAGCCGACTTAACAACTTTCAACTAGCAGATTTTTTGCTTTCATGTAATTTATCAATTACTTTTCCCAAACATATTCTAAAAAATTTACCATGACAAATGAGTGAAGTTTAACTAAATTTAACATTTTGATCTTATCACAATTTTTCTCCACCTAGTTCATGATCCTCTTTGATATTCTGGTCACTTTCAGTCTCGCCCTTGAGCATTTTCTTGTCATGGAGGAATTTGACAAGGTCTTGTAGGCATTCGCTAGCATCAGCAATCTTTATTAGCTCTCCTGCAAATTCTGCTGGAGTCACTTGGACTTCTCTTAGAAGCCCTTCAATTTGTTCAAAGAGTTTGTGTTGAGAAATGCCAAGGTAGTTCAAAGCCAATTGCTCAAAAGCAGAAAAGGTACAGTATGACAAGTGAATATGCATGTCCATCCGGCCAGGCCTTAGCAGAGCAGGGTCAAGCCTTTCTTTATGATTGGTTGTAAAAATAATGATGCGTTCCTCTCCACAGCATGACCAAAGCCCATCTATAACATTCAAAAGTCCTGAAAGTGTCACCTGTTGAAAAATCATGAACAAACATGAGACAAAATTAAAAATTATGTGATCATTTATAAGGCCTTATAGCAACCAACCCTTTTTAAATATAAATTTTACTTGAACAGAAGAATATGATGGAGTTGCAAACATGTGACAACCTTGCATACATTGAATCATATCCAAATTCTAGGGGTTTGGAGAGGAGAGGAGAAATTTTAAGATGATTGTTGTGTTTGGTTCAAATTTTTAGGAGGGGAATGAATTGGTCAAAAACCCTCCCAATAACATTTTATCTCCCCTCCAAAACTGGCAGAATTTGGAGGCAAGAGGAGGGGTGTGAAATAAAACAATCAAAATTACTTAAATATTCATCCACTCATCATAATAAAGTTGGATGTCATAAAAATATAAGAGTATAAAAGTAAATTAGTTTTATTTTTCCTCCCCTCCCCGTGTGAACCAAAAAAGAAAGACCTCCCCTTTTCACCTCTCATCCTCAAACTAAACAAGATAAAATATCATCTCACCCCAGTTCTCTTTCCCTCCCCTTCATTAAAGTCCCTCCTCTAGCCTTCCCTCAATTGAATCAAACATATCCTAAAATAGATTCACATTTGTTATAATCTTCTAAAAAACTTTTCTACTTCAATTAATGTATCCCTTTGGCTGTTATATATGAATTAGATTTGAGATGAATGATGACACATTTAAATAGAAGAAATACAGACCTTATTGTATCCATTATCATCCACTTCCACTTCCTTATCTTCTTCTCTGTTCTGAAGCTTTATAGTGCAGTCAATATCCTCTATCACAAGTATGGAACGGTTAGACATGCCAAGGAGAAGATTCTTTAAGCTCTTATTATCATGTACACCTGTGAGATCCAAGTCATAGATATCATAGTTGAGATAGTTGGCAATGGCTGCAATTAAGCTAGATTTGCCAGTTCCAGGAGGACCATACAACAAGTAACCACGTTTCCAAGCTTTCCCAGTTCTTCTATAGAACTCCTTCCCTTTTATAAACCTGTCCAAATCATTCACTAATTCCCTTTTAATCTCAGCATCAATTGCAAGAGTCTTGAAACTCATTGGATGATCAAATTTAACAGCTTGTCCACACCAGTACTCATATTCAACTGTGTGAAGCTTCACTGCCATGTTTTCTTGTTTAATAGCCTTGGCTCTCTCCAAAACATATGGCAAATATGAATTGAAGATTTTCTCCTTGTGTTTCTTGTGAAAGCTTAGTTCATAGTATCTTAGTTCTGATTGTGAAGACATGTTCATATCATGAGTATGTCTATGAGATGACTCAACTTGGATATACATAAGTTTCCAAGTTAATCTAACACCTTCAAATTCATCACTCACTTCTTCATCTCTATCTAAACCAAATGAAAGGTTTTTATCATCCTCAGATTTGCTTGCTTTAACTCTCTGAGTTGAGAGAGTGGCTTTAGTGCCTAAATAGGCTTCTGCTGCCTCAAAAACTTGGTTTCTGGACATCCCTTGGAATTCTTCAATGACAATGGTGAATTGGGTAGAGAAATGGCGAGAAAGATTGTGAAGTCCTGAATGGAAAAAGTTTAGGACTTGATGAGGGATGAATTCATGGGTAATGCTTCGAATCAGCATGAATGAGGCTGCAAAAGAGGCCACAGCTGATAAAAGTGGTATGTTATTGGACATGGACATGATTAATTTTGGTTAATGGAATTTGGGGATAAAAAGAAAGGATAGGAAAATAGTTAAAAACTAGCTTTTGTTTGGATTGAATGAAATGAAATGAAATGATCTCAACTCAGGATGCTTTTCTACAGATTGGAGTGTCCACTTTATATACAGGACTAATTAACTCTTCTTTTGGGATATTGACGTTCTTGCCACGCATATTGACTTTTTCTTTTGGGTCAATGACTTTTTCTTTTTGGAAATTTCAGGTTTATTTCACTCGTTTTTGTCTATCTAAAGGCTTGCAACATACACTTTCTTAACGGGAAAGAAAAGGTTAAGCAAAAATTATCAATGTACATATGATAGAAATGGATAAATCTATGAAGTATGAATATAGAGGTAGGAGAAGTGGAAGATTGATAGATTATTAGATGGGGAAGGAAGAAAGTGATAGAATGAAAAAAAAAAAAAGATATAAAAAAGTATATTTAGTTTAGTGTTGAGAGTGTCGGCCTAATATATATATATATATATATATATATATATATATATATAAAACAAACTATAAAATGTGGGCCTATTACTAGCTTAGATGAAATCTCCTTTTTTTTTTCAAATAAAAAATTGAAGGTCTATTTTTAATAAAAAAAGTTATTAAAGTGAGAAAATTAATTTTATTAAAATACATATTTTTAACTACTATCTATCAACTAATAATTAATAATTTTTTTATATTTAATATAATGATTTTATTAATTTTAATATATAAAATATATATCTATAAAAAATTGGTTAATAATAGGGCTTACATTTGTTCTTGACAAAAATAGAATTATCACAACAATGCTCCACAGACCAGCCTATATGGACTTATTTATTGCGAAGGTTGGACCAACATTTTACATTGACGAAATGACGTCTCGAATTCGCCGTGTGCCAACTTTTCAAAGCTTCTAAACAAAGATTCAAAAAAACGAAAGGGTCAATCAAAATAAAATTATATTTAAGACTTTTTTTTGTAGTTTTGAAGGATTTTATATTTCATTTCTCTAGCTTCCATCATTATCATAAAGATTAACGTGACTTAGTTACAACTTACAACAACATTGATGATTATAGCCTTTTTTAATGTTCGGGCTGGTCTACATTACACATGTCCAAACCATTTATGATAAATTCTACCATATTTTTATAATAAGATTATCTCAGTTTTCTTTCTAATGACTTTACTCCTAATCCTGTAGTATCTTTTTAAATCACGCTTTCATCCTAACATTCTCATCTTTCCAACACTAACCTTATTCTCATTCGCTCTTTATACAGCATTGTCAGTAAAATCGTGGTACTTTTATATTACAAATCACACCTCATTCATTTTTTCCATTTCATTCACTTAAACTGGATCATGTGATTTACATCTCCCTCACATTTAGTATGATTGAACCAAAATACTTAAATATCGAGACTAGGATTTGAGAAAAATAAGACTTTGATTAACAAAAGTCTAAATAATTTTCTTCTATCATTATAATTATTAGCATTTTCATCACGATCATCTTCATTATTATTATTAGTAAGGAGGATTAACCTGAGTTGACAGTTTTAGCAAAACAATTAGACTTAGGTTAACATAGTCTAACTATTGCAATATTTGGGTTGGGTCATTTATGATCAATTTTTCAAGGGCAACCTACGAACTGATCTTAATTATAACAGGATGCAAATAGAGGAATCATGCATTTCAAACCAATGGTGTTATTGTTATAGAAACATAAATAACACTAGGCAATAATGGCAGATGATTCAAATACGCTGTCACTCTAAAATAACAAAAACTCAGTCATCCCCATGTAGAGGCTTCACTACAATCTCATAGTTATGACAAAATGATGGGTTAGCGGCCCAACTCATCTTCCTTTTCACCACTCCTGGCTGTGCTTTCCATTTTTTGGTCCTCTGAAATGCAAAATTAGATACTTGTTACTTGACCAGTTAAAAACAAAGAACATATACATATATTCATAACTAACACTAAACAAACTCTATTTTTGCTCTAACAAATATCATATACACATAATAGCACCAATAAAAAGCAGCTTAGAGTGTGTTTGATAAGACATTTCAGTAGATGAAAACTGAAATTAGGAGGTGAAACCATTTCATCGGTATTTGATAAAGTAGTTCTTTTAGGTAACTACTAACCTTTCTTGAAAAACTACTTGAGGCAGCCTTTTTAGAAAAGCTTCATTTTTCAGCTACTAGCTGAAAATTTATTACATGTTTATCCAGCAACAATCCCCACTCATCATTATTTAATAATTAACGATGTCCTTATATGTCATTTTACCGTTTTCAGCTAGTTTTGTTAAACATTTTCAATCAAATTAGCTAGTTTTTTTAACTTTCAGCTTTCATCTAGTTTTTCAGCTTTCAACTAGCTTTTCAGATAGTTTCACCAAATATATTCTTAATCTTGGGGAATGAGATGATGGAAACTGATTGACAAATTTTCAGAGATGGAGTAGGAAGGAATATGTATAAATCAGCAGGTCAGCAATCATGGGAATCCGAAAATCCTTTACATCTCAAAAGGTAGACTGTATAATACATGTAAAGGGATGGAAACTGTATTGTGTATAAGTTCTATATCTTACCACCATCTTCTGGGATATCAGAAGTCCATAAAGTAAGGTTGTCTCTCAACAGCTGCATGATCAAGGTACTGTCCTTGTAAGATTCCTCATTCAGGGTATCCAGCTCTGAGACAGCATCATCAAAGGCTTGCTTTGCAAGGTGGCAGGCCCTGAAAACAAGTTACACAAAATGAGGATTTGCACCCACCTTTGTTCTTATTACACCACAACCATTTCCACATACCTTTCAGGTGAATTCATTATCTCATAATAAAACACAGAGAAATTTAGAGCTAGACCCAATCGGATAGGATGTGTAGGCTGTAATTCACTCTCAGCAGTGGCAGAAGCTGTCTGCAAATAATTATAACTCAACAGTTTTAAGTCTTTGAAACTGGAAATTCTGAAGTTTCCTCTGTTAACACAAATAACTTGAAATGCAGACAATGTTGAGGAATAAGAAAAGAAACAGTAGGAGAGTGGCGTAACATTAAAAACTGATGCAAACACTAAAGATATTGGTCATAAGCACTAGAAGTCTCTAGAAACTTTACATGCAACTGATACAAGAAAGACAATTTGTCAAATTCAGAAAATAGAAGGCACTCGTCTGATCATGTTGCCAAGAAACTGTGATCATAATACTCGACATACCACAAGGGGTAATGCTCCTCTAAAGTGAGATGCTCATCTGTGAAGTGTGCATGTAAATGTGCATCCACCCTTTTGATTTAATTTAAATTACATCATGATCTTAACCCACTAAAACTTATGGATGGATGCACCCTTGTGCACTTTGAAGACAAATTCGCTTCAGATGAGGCTTTTTCCTACTACAGGAAGCATGGTGAATGAAGCTAGTAAAATTTCCAATCAATACAGATTTCACATGATGGACCCTAAAACAGTTTAAAGCTTTTAACTTCCAGTTCCCACTAATGAACATATATTTTGTAGCATGTACTTAATTTAAGTTGGTGAAACTGTAAGCAGAAAAAGGAAAAAGGGAATGGAAAGTATAATTAAGCTTAGGGAAATAGAGGAAATAAGCCCTCAATAGACAGTGGGTTCTTGTACTGCTATATTTAGAACTCAGAAGTGCACCAGAAACTATATATATATATATATATATATATATATATATATATATACTCTGTACCCCAAATCATCCAGATTAAACACCGTACAGTGGTCACTACTCACCAACATAAAAACATGATGATCAGGCAGGGAAATTGTGACCCAATGGGGAGGGGTTTGTGACATGTGATGTTAGGACCCAAAGTCAAGATGTGGGACAGTTTCTGGATATTGCAGGAAACAAGCCTAAAATGTGGCTTATATACTTTAGGAAAAATAAGGAAATAGCAGATGATAATTAGTAATAGGGCTATTATATGGCAGGACAGTTATGTAGTAGTTATTTAATTAAGTAATTGGGCGGTTACATGGTAGGACAGTTATTTAGCAGTTAATTAATTGTATGTGGTGTAGTTATAGGGAGCATCTGGGACAGTTTCTGGTGTGCATTCAGTTTCTCTGTTGTGTAAGGCTGAGAATTGCTTTCTCAGAGGAGAGCATTGGCTCTAGGGCTGGTAGGGAATTTCTTCTACCAGATTTGTGTGTTTGTATACTCTTTGTGGAATTCAATAAATTTCTGTTTTAAATCCTATCATGTGACCTGTAAGTTATAGCTCTATCACCCCCAAATCCTCTCAAATAGAAGTATTTTCCTATCCTGCCTCTGTTTCATAACATTGGAACTCAATTTTCTAAGACTGTAAAAATTTCTTTGTATTATGCTTAATCCTATTCCAAGATACAAGATTCCATTTGACACACTATTTTCATATTATGGACATAAAAAAATCATTGATTTAAGATAAACAAAAAGATCTCTTCATTAGAAAGGAAAAATCCTTAATTTGTACAATATAAACAATCAAAATAAAGAGAGAAATTACAAATGGTAAAACCAGCTACAATAGATCAGTTCCCCATTCATATGACACAGAAAGTCATGGCAGATAAATGCATGATTAAGTTACTGGAAAGACATATTGTAAATTTGTAATTGCAGGGAAGCACAAGATTGTTTAGCAATACCATCTAATGAAGATTCATGTCCTCATAAAGCATATAGAAAAATGAAAATTTCCCACTCTTTCTCACAGAAGAATTAGAATTCATCCAATTTGTTTTGTTGTTGTTGTTGTTGTTGTTGTTGAGCATATAAATAGATATAAATCACTGGCCAAAAATAAAGATATAAATTCCAATGAAATTCTCCTGCATAGGCATGAACCAAACATAAAGGAAAGGTTCAACAAACTAACTGCTATTGTGCGGAAAAGGACTAATTCATGAGACAGATTATTAACATATAACCTAATCCTATAACAATAAAGGCCACAAAGATGTTCAATTAAACTTCTTAAGCCCTAATAAAATTTATGGCATAAAAGGTATTCCTAAATAGCAGGATCTTAATTGCCATAATTTGGATGAAACCATCTTTACCTAACCTACTGATACAAAATGATGAAAGGATGATAATTTTCCTGATATATTACTTGCAGGTGAAGGCCTCCAACTATTAAATATCATCCACATTTTCTGTTAACATTAAAACTAGTAAAGTTCATCCCATCCTTGTCAGTGGCAGTCTGGCATATAAAAGTATAAGGCAAACATCCTAGTTACTTAAAGTGAATACCTGATATGCTTTCAGTGACTGATCTGCTACCTCTTTCTTTTCATTACCAGCTTTGAATTCAGCTAAATACCGGTAATAATCTCCTTTCCTGCATCCAAGCCCA
Organism: Sesbania bispinosa; assembly: GCA_026901365.1. Taxonomy (NCBI): domain Eukaryota; kingdom Viridiplantae; phylum Streptophyta; class Magnoliopsida; order Fabales; family Fabaceae; genus Sesbania; species Sesbania bispinosa. Next base: position 3,193,676 of record QLOH01000008.1, on the reverse strand, counting down.
AAAACCAAAAATTGTTTGAAAGGGCAAAATTTGACACATGACAAACAAAAGCATCAAGAGAATAAAACATACATCTTATAATAAAACACTGTGGACTCCGCAACATTAGTGGATGGAATAAGATGCTCATCTAAAACTATCATAATGTCATTGCAAATGTTGGACAGCTCCAACTCCACCTTCTGCATGTACTCCCTGATACGCTTAACATTCACCTCATTCCCTTTTGACTCCTCTTTCTGCTCTATCGATGAAAGGATCCTCCACGAAGCTCTCCGGGACCCCACCACATTCTTGTACCCAACAGAAAACAAGTTTCTTTCTTCCACACTCAACTCAACGTCCATCTGCGCCACCTTCTTCATGGCATCCACCATTTCTGCAAACCACATTACCCCAGCATTGAAAACTCTTGAATCAATTTCAAAACACATTGCAGAATACACACTATTATAAATTCAAAATTTTCATTATCCCTTTTCCCCAATAACTCAGACGATGATGTGGGCATGTAAAAGTAAAGTAACAGTTCTATGCAGATGGCAGAAAAAAATGTGAACTTTTTAGGAAAAATTGAAACTTTAGTAGAACAAACGCTGTTATAAGGGAAAAGAGAAAGTGGGTAGTTGCAGAAGCTTCTGGAAACGTGATTGAAAGTGGAATGAAGCTAAAATGAGGGTTACAAAACCAATGTTCATATAATAGAACATTAAACGAGAAAGAGAGAAAGAGAGAGAACCATCGTAGCGTTCAGCTTGTTCGGCAAGCTTGGCCACATAGACGAAGTTTTCACGAGAAGCCATGGTTGATTTGAGGACTCTCTGGTTCACTATCTCTCTACTCAGTGTGGTGCGGTTAGAGAGAGAAAGAGAGGAACCACAAGTGAAAGGAAAGGTAGATACTGTGTTTTTTTAATGTTCTGAGAATTTATAGGTAACCTGCTTTTGCCGGTGACAGAGATAGGACGTGGGACCCATGTGATGTGGACACATGCCATGGTTCACGAAGCAAATTTTATTTTGTGAGATTTTCATATTACTTTTAATAAAATTGTGTTGTGTAGTGGGTAAAAGTAGCTAGCTCAATTGGGCCACCCTGAAAATTAGGGTATTTTTAGTTCGGTTTGGATTGATTTTGAGATAAAAAAATATTTGATCTGATTATTATGATTTTATCATTTCATCATCTCATCAATTTTGATATTTTTTTATAAATTCGATCCGATCCGATCCGATCCAATTTAAATTGGACTGGATTGGATCGATTTTCGATTTTTTTAAACGATAATAAATATTTGATAAAGTTAATAAAATAATGAAATAATAATAAACATTTTCTTATTCGAACTTATATTTATTAAAATTAATATAAAATTATATAAAAAGAATGACATGAGAAATGAAAACTAATTTAAAACTAGTTTTATATTGATATATTTATTGAAATATTAAAATTGATATTATATAATAAAACCATAAAAAATATATTAGTATAAGTATTTTAATAAATATATATGTATACAAGTATAAATATATAATTATTTTATAAATAATAAATATGTATATATAAGTTCGGTTTGAATTGGATTGGATTGGTTTTCAAGATAGGATCCGAAAACCAATCCAATCCAATAAAAAAAGTTTTTGGTTTTTGCGGTTTGCGGTTTTTTGGATTTCGGTTTGATTCGATTTTCGATTTTTCGGTTCGATTTTTACGGTTTGCATTGTATTGGATTAGATATGAACACCCCTGGTAAAAACCGTAAGAGTATAGGGTTTGTATATTTATTTTAGAAAGTTGAATAACTCTCATATTTTAGCTGAGTGTGATAAAGCCTATTACTTGGCAAAACCCACAAAAAAGGTCTTGTAGCATGCATAACCCATGCACATAAAAAATCGAGTTATCCGCAAAAAGCCTATAAAAAATGTAGGGCTTAGGTATTTATTTTAGAAGTTTGAATAACTTCAAGGCTTTTTAGCCCAACTCGATAAAACCCGGCCCGCTACCTACATTGAATCGTGTCAGTCCGAGTAACTCGAATTGTCAACTCTATTTATGCATAGGATTGTAAATGAGCCAAGTACCTGATTCTTAAAGCTCATTATTGGCTTGTGAAAGAAAATGAGTGACTTAAATTTGACTCATTTATTTAAAACATGAACTTGACTTAAATTTGACTAATTTATTTAAATGGGTCAAACTTAAAACATGAACTTGACTTATAAAAAAAATAAAACTTGAGCTCAATTTGTTTAGCTCATTTATAATTTCATTGTTTTACTTTTATAAAAATTTTCTTTAAATTATTTTTAAAGTTTTTGAACTTAGTATTTAATAAATATTTTAATATTTAATGGTAATATAAAAATTGAAATGTATTCTTAGTATGTGAGATATGTAGTTAAAAATTCTAAAATATTATATTTTTCGAAATTCAATACATAACTCCTAAACTAATATAAGAAATATTAAAATACTTATTTTCATATATATAGGATAATTCTTTCATTTTATTATTTTATTATTCATTTCAAAACTTATAACTTTATTTTTTTTTTCAATTTTTTTACTAATCTTACTTTACTTTAATTATTTACATTTATTATTATTATTATTATTATTATTATTATTATTATTATACACATAATAAGCAAGCTATCCATGAACTCTTAATGTTAAGTTTATAAAGTTTGGGCTTAACTCATTTAAATAATCAAGCTCAACTTTAAGCTTTGGTTTGTTTGTTTAATTAAATAAATGAGTTTGATCGAGCATTTAACGAGTTGACGTAAAAAAAACATTTAACGAGCCGAGTTCAAATAGTTCACGAATAGCTCAGCTTGTTTACATACTTATTTATGTAAATTGAATAGATTTTTTTTTCTTAAAATTTGCATATATTTATAAATTTATAAATAATATAGGAGAATTAGTACTTGTACAATAATACAACATACAACAATGACATATATGGTTCGTTTGGTGGACAAGATATGATATGATAGGATAGGTGAGTTGGATAGCAACAAGATAGGATAAGAGCATGATAAGCTCTTATCATATCCTATTTTTTATGCACACTAGGATAAGAAGCGGATAACATTATTTTATCTTATCATACTTTTGAAATAGACAGATGATGATAAGATAATATATAAAAAATATTGATATGACAAAATTACCCTTATTATAAAATTAAATTAAATTTATTTTTAATTTTTAATTTTAATTTTTCAATAAGCATACATGAATAAAAAATTATTTATTTATAAAAAATTAATAAAAAAGAATAAATTATTAAAAATAATATCAAAATTATTATAAAAAGAGGAGAGGGGGGAGAGAGAATGAGTGGAGAGAGGACAGAGAGAGGGAGGAGAGGGGAGTGGAGTGGAGTGGAGCGGAGAGTGGAGAGAGGGGGAGGGGACAGAGAGAGGGGAGTGGAGAGGAGAGAGAGGAGTTAGGGGGAGGAGAGATAGAGGAAGAGAGGGGATGAGGAAAAGAGAGATAGGAGGGGGAGAAAGAGAGAGAGGAAGGAGAGAGAGATGGGAGAGGAAGAAAGAGAGGGAGTGGAGAGAGAGGGAAGAGAGGGGAACAAGAGAGAGAGAGGAAGGAGAGAGGACAAATGAGGAAGAAATTTTTTATCATATCCTATCACTCCCTAACTCAGCTCTCCCCTTAAGATAAGAATTACACTAGGAGGAAATGATAGGATAAGTCACATAATAAAGTTATCATGTTGGTGCAACAAACACATGATAATTGATAGGATAGGATAAAGTTATCATATCTTGTCTCTTATCCTGTGCACCAAACAAGCCCATAAACTATAAAGAGATAAAAGAGAGAAGAGGGAGAAAGAATGTGATAGTCAACATGATAGAGAGAAATAAAAAGAAAAAAACGTGTTGTATAAGTTATATATTTTAATTGTATGGATTTATTATCTCATGATATAATGTTTTATACAATAATGTTAAATAAAATTTTAACATGAAAATGATTATTTTTAAGAAATTGGATGATTGGAATATTATGTGATCAAGTATGTGATTCGTCATAGTTTAAATAGTCTTTGGGTGAAGACTTTTCTAAAGACAAAAAAAAAAATTATTCTTATTGTATTTTTTTAATAATTTGGAAAAGATTATTATTTTTATTCTTATTGTATTTTATTTTTAGTTTTATTTATTTTTAAATTAATTTAAATTTTAACTAATTCGAATTAATTTTGTAAAGGAATAAAGTTTTCTAACATTTTCTTATGTTTATAAAACGTAGACTCAATAATTTATTTAAGTTTAGTTGAGCTTTTTAATATTCAAATCATAATGTGTTAATATATTTTCACTATTTATATGTTGAGATTTCAATATAAGAAGAAATTATTTAATTGATATATGATTGGATTGGATTAATTTATTATAAAGATTAAATTGAATTGGATTAGATTAATTTTTTAAACTGTAACACTTTGTTTGGTAGGATGGAGAGAAATAGGAAAGAGAGAAATGGGGTGAGGAGAAATAGGTGAGAAATAAAGAAGAAATTAGGTTGTTTGGTAGGAAAGAAATAGAGAAGAAATGGGGTGGAGAGAAATGGTATTTTTATTTGATAAGAGAGAAAAAAATGTGAGAAATTAGATTATAATATATAAAGACCAAAACACCCCTATTTAAATATTGATAAAATAAAATTTATAAAAAAATTAAAATATTATCAATATATTAATCCTTCAATAATATAAAAAATTCCAAAAATAATCTGAATTTGAAATTAGAAAGTCCAAATAAAATGATCCTAAACCCCTATTAAAGGGAATGATGAACGCGGTAGATGAAAAATATCCTCACCCAGAAGAGACAAGGTCTGTGAAGAAATGGAGCGCAAACATGAGACAAGTAGAAATGAAAAAGAAGGGCAAGATAGTCTTTAAAAATTCTGAGTCATGGTCTCACTCATAACTACAGTAAATTCCTCCTTTTCTGCGCTATTTCTAGGCTGTTTAGCGGAGAAATATTAACCGCTGGGCTCCACACACTGCAATATTCTCTCCCTCTAATTTTTACTCTACCAAACACAATTCTCATTTCTCTTCCCCCAATTTATCTTCCCTCCCCCTAAAATTCTCTTTAACCAAATGAGGCGTAAGGGTATATTTATTAAATCCTTTATATATTTTTATAAAAGTAAAAAATATTTCAAATAATAAAGCAAACATTCCAATGTGATATTCCAATGCAGCAAAAAAACATGCCAATGTGATATTTCTTGTTTATAGTGAGTGTGACACGGTAGTTGGACCAAGCCAATCAAGGTGTGGCACGTAGGGTATCTTCGTCTAATCTTAGTGAGTGTGATATTTCTTGTTCTTCAGATATTTGGAGGTTGTGATTGGACTTTATTAGGTAGGTATCAAAACTATCATTAACTTTCTTTTTATGTAAAGTTTTTTTTTCATATAATAAATACTTTTCATTTATTATTCTAATAAATATATGTTAATAAAAATTTTAAGTTTTACATTTTTATTCTCAACTCCAATGATTGATGTTATCAAGTTAAAATAAAATATTATATTAAAAAATATACAAATGTTATAAATTCTTTTTTTAATAAAATTGTTTCTAGTTTTACACTCTTATATTAAAACCATATATTTTTCGGTTCTACCCAAATTAACATAAGTATAAAATATTTAGTAAAAGTTCAATTTTCTAATCATTCACTACGATAATTTTTGTCATCATAATTCATTTTTTTTTTACATTTATGGGAATTTTTAGGAAAGAGTGAAATTATGTTAACCGTACAAAACAATCTAGTAAAATCCCCCCATTACATAATTAGTTATGCTAACTTATGTACATAAAATTTATTTGTAATAAAAAATTATTTATCAAAAGTTTGAATTTAGATATGAATAATTATTCATACATATTTACAAGTTTGAATATTATAACATCTACTCTACTTCATATTTATACAATATATTCATTATTTTATAATTAAAAGTTAAAATATTTTTTAAAATTTCATAATTGAGTTAGATATTACACTTGTAAGTTAATTTTTTTATTTTATTAATTATATCAATTTGAGTGTGAATAGGTTCATAAAAATGGGTGTAAATCTATTATGTCTTCAAGCACTCTAGTGTGATGGTAAATGAACGTCCAACAAGTGGCATATTAGTGAAAACACTTAACCCAAAAATCAATGTATTTTTTGAGTAGTTCCAATATATGTGAATAGAGAGCATACTAGTGTATTTTGCATAGGGTATATATAGAGGATGGAAGATGCATGGGAGTCCTTCCCCTTGTTGTTGGTGGGAATCAATCTCATCATTCTGTTGGAGCATATGATTAGGTCGCCATGTAACCATCCAGAAAATGGAGAGAATTTTATGAATCCTCATGTCCTTATGATGGCACATGATAAAGTAGGTGGCAAGAGTATGGTTTCAAAATGGCGGTATAGGTGTTGTATAGCCAAGTACGGAGATTCATCTGGTTGGTCGGATAACTAGGCCAGAATAAAGGTAGAAACAACAATAAGATGTCTTGAGTTGATAAAAGGGGATAGTCATCTAGTTTCAGTAGTCGAGTTCGAGTAGGACTTTGGAACAGACAATACAATTCACACTTAATGCTCTGTTTGGTAAGATGAAAGAAGTGGAGAAGATAGAAATAGGAAATAAAGATATGATAAAGAGAGAAATAGAAATGAAATAGAGATGAATAGTAGGTTGATTGGTTTAAGAGAAATATGTGAGAAATAGAGAAGAAATAGAAAAGTTAGTTGTTTGGTTTAATAGATGTGAGAGAAGAGAATTTTTTTTAATTTTTTTATTACAATCATTTTATTAACCCAAAATTGATTTTGGATTAAAAATTTAGTTACGCAATGAATTTGTTTATGCAACAACACCTGAAAACCCATGAGCATGGGCCATGAGCAAAGAAGAGTTGTGTCCTGCAACCTTACGCACAACAATCCATGAGGAAATCAATCTTCTAGCATCTCTCTTCCAGCATCAGAGTTCTGTTCCAATGACCTCACGACCATGACTCATCAACAAATGCACTATAAATTAAAGCAACTCCGGCCACAGGGCTGCTGCATTCTCCTTTCTCATCTGACGAAGCATAACAGTGGTCACGCTATGATGAGCTCAACCCGGATTACTAGAAGGTCGCGGTGGCCTTCCTTCTCCGGCGCACAGGATGTAGCGTTTCCTCTTCTTCAATGATTGATCATAGAAAAATATATAGGTCATAAATTTATAGCTAACTACTCTTCTTGATTTCCCCTCCATCTCTCGCCTGATTTGTGGGGAGATTTACAGTGCATGGGATCTACCTCCTTTTCCCATTTCTCAGCTATTTCACTACTCCACCAAAACATGACAGATTTGTTATTTCTCTGCAACCTCTTTCCTCTCATCCATTTTCCCATTTTAATGCTACGAAACATAACATAAGTAGAGTATAAGGGTTAAAGTTATTATTTATAAGAATTTGAATTTTTAATGCATAATTTTCTTGAATACATGATGGACAATGATATCTGATTCAAACCTACCTAAACATTACAATTAGCCAATCCATATGCTAAAAATTTTCATGCAACGAGCAAGAACGTTTTATGTGATATAAACTGTTGTATAATAACATAGAATGGAAAAATTTTAATAAATATTTTGTAAACTTGCATTATTTGAATAAAAAAATCATGATTTTTTCACCAAAATAGAAGTTATTTGAGTATACTAGCAAATCGGTCCCTAACATTTTTAGGGTCGTGCAATTTAGTCCCTAAAAAATAGAAAACTCCAATATAGTCCATAACTTCTTGCTTTTTCTATCATTATAGTCCAATTGTGTGTTTCGTTAATTTTTTACGATGTGTAACATTTATTGACACTTTGTCACACTATTTGTTACTAAAGGAGTAAAGTAGCACTTTAGTCCCCGACTTTTATAGCATCATGCAATTTAGTCCCTGGGTTTTGGAAACCCCTCTGTTAGTCCCTGACATTACAGTCCGTCTTACAATTAAGTTCAAACCGTTAAAAGATGTTAGTTTTTGTTCCATATTCACATACTTCTTCATTCTTCTTCGTCATATTCAGTGCTTCTTCTTAATAATTTTTCTCATCACTTGTGCTTTTTCCATATTGTCACTTATGTTCTTATTTGCTTTATTTGTGTGAAACTCACATATCATCCATGAATAGCACCACTAAAAGGAGATATAACAATGGTGGCTCAAGGTCCTCGCAAAATGTTGAAGGGGGTGAAGTGGATCAAAATGTTATTGCAATCTCAGAGTAGTTATTAGAGTCTCCAAAACTGGAAAAAAAATCTAGGGAGGTTGTTCTATGGATGTCCAAAACTGAAGATAATCTTTACTCATTTTTTGTTTTATAATTTTTTATATAAGATTTTCTAATTTTTGTGATGTGTAATCTTGTAAATGCTTCAAATTTTGTAGGTTGGAGACAAATGCCAATGTTTCTAATTGGAGAATGATTCTACTATTGAAGAAAGCATAAGTGAAGTTACATCAAACATGTCATTTGTATTAAGTGAGGATGAAGAGTGAAGGAACAATATGACAAGGAAGTTGAAGAAATTAGACTGTGAAATCAAGAAATTAAGTTGGGCAATTTTGGTGTTGTGTAGCCTAATGATTAGTTCTATTTGCTGGGGTTTATACGGGGATATTAGTGGAAGGATTGGAAAATTTTATAGTGTAATTGTTTAATTAACTAGGATACTATTGTATTTATTTATGAGCTCTTGTCTTTCCATAATTTTGTAAAACTCTACCATAGATGCCACCCACAAAACCTATGTGGGGTACTTGACATTACCTCTTGTAATGATAGAATTAACCCTTACACACGACAATTTAATTCACATTAGTCCCTAACTTTCAAAAAAATAATGCATTTTAGTCCCTAATTTAATACCGTTTAACATTTTGGACTTAATTGCAATACGAAGAATAATGTCAGGGACTAATGAAAGATTTTTCTTAACTCAAGGACTAAATTGCATGACGCTATAAAAGTCAGGGACTAAAGTGTCTGTTTACTCGTTACTAAAGTATCCACTGTGGCACAAAAATGATATTGTTTTGTAAAATTTATAGCTTGAAAGGTTTCAACTCCAACAGTCGTGTACTTCCCTATTCTCTCATTTTCTCTCTTCTCCCTCTTCTTCATTGAAATGTCTCAACCCCAATGACGCTAATTTTGTGCCCCGATGATAAATAGTATAACACAATGTCACGAAACGTGACACGTCATAAAAAAATTAACAAGAAACACATATTTGAACTATAGTGACAGAAAAAACAAAAAATCAGAGATTATATTAAAGTTTTTTATTTCTTAAGGACTAAACTACGTGACCATAAATAAAATAGTGATCAATTTATTAGTTTACTCGAAGTTATTTACACGAGGGACAAGTTTATGATGCGTTTGAGTGGATGAATAATCATGATTGATCCCCATTCTTTCAAAAAGAAAAAGTGGTACATAACAATTTTACTTTTAGACATCCTGTCCACATCATTATTCATGGAATAGGAATGGGCTGTCCAACACGTCAAAAAAAAAAAAAAAATGTTGTCCAGGACTCCAATATGACTCCAATATCTATGAGAGCTCAGTGCAATCCCTTTTTTTTTTTTATGAAAATGAGCTAAATGTTCATTAACCAACATTAATATGAAATAGACTTCCTAACTTGAAAGAAGAAAAGCATAGAGGGACAATTATATTTTAGAATTCACAAATCGAATTTTTAATAAGATTCAATACTTTTTAATTATTGGAGCAGAATGTAAAATTCTTAACAACAAATTACTATATATGATAGAAGATTGTGACCTACTGACAAGACACTATAAGAACTACAAGGTGATATCATTAGTTAATTTTATGAACTATACATAATCAAAATAATGCAAATCATGGCGACAAAGGTAAATTGCTTTTATGGTAAAGCAAACTTCAATTTGCACAGTTCGATGATGATGGATTCAATTGATTGGTTGATTTCTTGACATTTTCTTGTTCAATTTCAAGTTTAGTACTGTTTTATTTACTACGGTATTTTGTAAGACATATGTCCCGGTTCTTTTCTCTGTTTCAAGATCCCACAAATCCAAACAAAAAAGAATGTGACTATATATATATATATATATGTTTGCATCTTCTGTGCCTCAAAATCAATTTGCAACCGTAATAAGAAGACTTTCACATAGTAGTAAGAAAATGGGAATAAAAACCTTTAGGATTAAGCAAGAGGCAAAGGATTTTAGAAGTTTATATGAAATCATGTTCATATTCTATTTTTATTTTAGATAGTTGGCTTCCCTAAATATCTTAACAATATCTAGTGGTATGTATAGAAAATAATTTAGTTGGGTCCCTTAATTATCTTAACTTTAGTGATCTCTACGACTCAAGAGATATTAATCTCTAATTATTGATTGGAAGATACCCTTAATTCATATAAAAAAATTATATTTTCATTGTTGTATTAAAAAACAATGTAAATGAAGCAAGACATAACAAAAGTCTCCACTTCTTGTATTTTGCAAAAGTATATTCTTTTTTTTTTTTTTGAAAGTCGGACTCAAAGATTCAATCCAAATTAGAATCTGAAGCCACAGCAAGTGAAATACATGGTGGGACTTCAATCCACCAGGTATAGTCTGACAAAGAGTATGTTGATGCTGCTAATAAGTGTGCAGCTACATTTGCTTCCCTAGGAACATAATTAATAGAAACTTAATGGAAATGTGAAAGTAAAATTTGACAATCTATAAGTAAATTAAATATACTAGGACAGCTATTTAGATCTTAGAAGGCTTTAACTAGGCGTTGGCAATCAGATTCAACTTGCAAATTGTCAATTTCCCAGCTGAGTGCTTGCTGCAAAGACCACCTCAAAGCCAAAGTTTCTGCTACTAAATGGCTCCATTCTGTGCTGTAAGAATTTTGAGGCTGCCACTTGGACTTCACCAGATGCATTGCGGATTAGGAGTCCAGAACCAGAACCTACTTCTCCTGACCATCCTGCATCAAAATTCATCTTCAAAGTTCCGGATGCTGGTGGTTCCCATCTAATGGTCCTGTTTAAGCTAAGTGAATTCCTACCTTCAGGTGAGTGAGCATTTCTCCAATCTGATAAAACAGTAGCAGCTGTAGAAACAATGGTTTGGATATCTTCATTCTTTCCTTGGTACAGATGCATGTTTCTAGACTTCCATATACTCCAGAGGATCATGCAGGCAGCTTCACAATGCTCCAATGGTAGCACTGAAGTAATTCTTTTCCACCATTCTGCTATAGTCAGATCTATGTCCTCAATTCTCAAATGAATTTCTGAAAAAAACCAGACAGCTCTTGTCTTTGCACAGTGTAAGAAAATATGGTCTATAGACTCACATATTTCTAAATCACATAAAGTGCAGTTTCCATGTATATTGATTCATCTCTTCTGTAGATTTACCTTACAAGGAAGTGCTCTATGTAGAAGCCTATAGAGAAAGTGCTTAACTTTGGTAGGAATATCAAGCTTCCAAAAGAATGTCCAATTTTAGACCTGAGCCTAACTCAACCCCCAAAAGCTAGCTTGTAAGGTGAGGATTGTCCAAGACTTATATACTTTAACTTGGCCTTATCTCTAGGTAATGTGAGACTCTAACACACCCCCTCACGCCCAGGACGGGACATATGGAGCGTGTACAACAATACGGGTGGCGGCCCAATAACAACGGGTCATCTAGGATAGGCTCTAATACCATCTTAGATTTTGGACCTGGGCCTAACTTAACCCAAAAGCTAGCTTGTAAGGTGAGGACTGCCCAAGGCTTATATACTTTTATTTGGCCTTATCTGTAGGCAACGTGGGATTGAATGACATTTCAAGCAGATAATACAGTTTTGGGTTATATTTGATGGAGGTAATGAACTTGGTGGATTCAATATAATGCTCGTAAACTTCCATCCTCTTATAACAGTAATAGTTGATGCTCAATAAAATTCATTTTATGTTCTTCCAGAATAAAACATATTACATGAAAACAGTTTTGAAATTCATAAAGATTAAAAATTTATAACAGTAAATCTTAATGCGCAATAAAATTCATAAAGATTAATTTTTTATTGAGTTTCTGACTGTTTTGAAATGTATGCTTTAATTCCGAATAAATTAAGATCTTATATATCAAATTAACCTGTTTAAGAAAACAACTACACATCTGCTTTATTTGTCTAAGGTAAATCGATTTACACGATGATGAAGATTATGCAAAATTGGAATGTCTTAGTGTGGTGGTCTTCAATCATTATTGTGTGATGTTAACTCATTTCTTAACAATGTTTCCACCTACCATATGATTCCAAAGGTTTCACAATCATTTTACCTGTCTTCTTTTAATTTTTAATTTGGAACGGAGAGGCGAATAGTAAACCAAAGTGGAGACAAGGCGAACATATTGTGATGTTAAGTTGGTATCAAGCACTTGACCAAAAAAAAAAAGTTGGTATCAAGCAAGCAACCCCCAAAGTCACTTTCACACCATTTAATTGAGCGGAACCTTATGTTTTTGAATCACTGATTACAGTAGCTAGGAATGATAGAAGTATAGAATAAATCAGAAGATGAATGAAAGGTTTCTTTGAAGCCTCAATTCAACTAAAACTATTCTTGTGTTCTTTTTTATTTTTTGGTCAAATTCTTCTCTTTTGTTCTTTTTGCTAGTTTAATTATAATTGAAGTAAGGATAAATAGCAATCAAAAGCCATTTTTCAATGTGCATGCTTATTTGCTTCTGAAAAGAATAGTTTCACAACCCAATTTTTTAAAGTGGAAAATGTGGGAAGGAGAGAGATAGAAAAAAAAAAGTAAAATATGTAATAATTAATGTGATGAGAAATATAAAGAAAAATTAAAAAAAAAGTGTAAAAATATGGTATGGGTGAATTAAAACTCTTTTGGTTACAAGTAATGATAGAAAAAGTGCTGCCTGATACAGTAGCTAGGAAGGAAAAGAGATATATAACGACTTTTTATATTTAATGTGTGTTTGATTTATTGTAAAATTACGTTTTAAACGTGGATTCGAGCCAACATTATTTTTTTTGTAGAATTACCCGAATCCACGTTTAAAATGTGATTTTACAATAAATCATCACTAGACACTAGTGTGATAAAAAGAGTACATAATTTGTGTTGCCCAAATCAGAAGATGAAAGTGAGGTTTCTTGAAGCCTCAGTTGAACTAAAAATATTTTTTTGTTCTTTTCAAATTCTTCTCTTTTGTTCTGTTTGCTACTTATCATTGAAGTAAGGATAAATAGCAATCAAAATAGCCAATTTTTCACTGTGCATGCTTACTTTGGTTACTTTTATGACAAGTGATGCTTGCGGAAGAGTGCTGAACCAGGAGTGATTAGATTAATAAAATATTTTGTTCTTTCATTTTTTCTATTTTATTAATAGTCACAAAAATGTCATTTTTTTATTTTCTCTTTTTAAAAATTTATATAGAAAATTGAAAAACAACAACAAAAAAGTTACATATGTTTTTATCCTGATAAATTTTAATTGTAATCATTTATTTAAATTTTATTTACTTTTAATCCCTATATTTAACAAAAGTTGTATCTTTAATTCCTTGCTACATATTAAAAACACATTTTATATATATATATATATTTGTTAAGGATATAAAACAAATAACATTTAACTAGAAACCAAAAGAAAAATTTACTGATTTTATAAGAACAAAAAACATACTCATACCATAAAAATATTATCTTCACCATTTCTTTAACAAATATTTAAAAACATGAATAAAGTGAAAACACGATAATATTATTGTAATTACTAATGAAGATAAAAAAACAAAAATATTTTTTTTCAAATCAAACTAGCGATTACTCCTTATGATGCTTCTTTTCATCAAATCTATTCAAGGGTAATGGAAAAAGATTTTTTTACACTAAAAAAATAAACGTACAAGTATAGAGAAGAGAAATAAAAAGAAAAAATAAAATGAAGAGAAGAAGAGAAATAAAAAGAAAAAATAAAATGAAGAGAAAGTAAGATGTGTAATAATTGATGTAATGAAAAAGAAAAACAAAAATGATAGAAAGAAAATGGAGATGTGAAACCGAGTATAATAAAAATGAGTGTAGAAAAATTAAAGATAAAGGTTAATTCATCTGCGCCTCAATTTTTATATTATTGTGACTTATACGCAACATCTGATTGATCCAGTGCACCATCGATTTTATGTTCATTACCTTTAATGTTACTCTCACATGTACATGAGAGATAATTCAGTTGGTAAAACACAACAAAATTGATTACTCATTTTCAAGCTCTATATGAATTACATTGGTAGATAACACCTTAGGATATGTATAATGTTCTTCATCTACTTTGCTGGACATGTGTGTTACGAATTGCAGAAACAACAGATTTAAAATGAACAGCATTAATAAATTGAATGCTTCCGTGGGAGAAAGTAGGAGAGCAGATAACATTGTAGAAACTTAAGCAAATTAGAACTAAATCAAATCAAATATTCAACAACAGATGAGGAAAATCCTACAAGCTGACTGTTTCTAACAAAAATGGTTTTGTTGTGAGAGTAAGACTGCTATGTGGGTATTCTTTTAAGCAGCTTATACATGCCAAAAACATTCTTATCTTGCCAGAGGTAAGGGATGAAAAAAGACCTATACAAAGCTGGTGAAAGCTCCCTGTCCAAATAAGGCAATGCAGCAATAGCCTGATACACATACCACATCCAAACAATTAAAAGATGATAATACCATTGAGGCAGTTTAGATAAATTTCTCAAGAAGAACTTCTAGGAGAAGAAAATACAATAAATAAAAAAGGTAAAATGAATTCAACTTCTATAAGTTGAAATTAGCAACTCAACTTCTCAAAAGACTCTTATTTAGGGACCGTTTACTTTGAGAAAACATTTTCTATTTTCATTTCCTGTTTGTTAGTTTTAATTATCAAAATATTTTCCTTTTTTATTATAAAAACATCATTTTGTTTTCTGTTTTCAAAGTTTTGTAAAGGAAACCGTGAAAACAACTTTGTATTGGTTTCTCTATTTCCTATACAAAACTCTGAAACATGAAATAAAATGAAAAAAACGCGTTGACATTGTTTGTAATTAAAACTAAAAAACAAAAAATGTTTTCTCAAAGTATACAGATAACTACTCCATAAATAACTAATTTCAACTTATGGAAAAAGACGAATTCATTTTGCCTGTTTAATTCATTCCATTTTTTCTCCTAGAAGTTTTTCTACAGAAATTTATCCGAATTGGCCCAAAATGAAAATCTTCAAGAGAATGACTTTTACCTCCCATTTTGACAAGTCACTTCCACGGGTCAGGTAAGGCCGCTTTAGCTGCAGCTCCACAAGGAAAGTACAAGCATCGATATCATGGAGCTGTGAGGTCAATGTCAGTCACTAGTCAGTTTTCTTCTAACAAAAATTTAAAAAGAGCCAAAGAACTAGCAGCCTAGCACTAGCAAAAACAACCATATATGCAGTTAAAGAGGACCTACATATTGCTCGTCTGATGCCATGTTCTTATTGTTAAAATACGGCGGTGCAGCAGCAGTCCCACCTAGGGTAGAATTGAATTGGAAGGGAAGAAGACCTCGGAACCCATCATCAATCCATCGAACTTCTCCCACATAATCTGGGACGAAAAATGATGATGGATAGCGATGCCATTCACTTCCAACACATAGTACAGTACCTGCAATACAAAGGAAAAAAGACACAAATTTCTGATGTTTTTGTCCTGAAATACCAAATAAATTCCCCCTCCCTACCCCCAACTCAAACTGGTTTATGTCACTCCCCCCCTGCTTCCAATGGGAATATCATTGAAGCACTACCAAATTTGATTTTATTACTTTCAATGCACATTTTACACAGAAAGCTATCAATAAAAAGTGAAAATTTAGGCTAGACTAGAAGGTAATGGCAAAATGTAACAATGCCTAGAAAGAGCGATCAAGAACAGAACAAAACCAAATTACAAGAAAAGTAAACAAAGTTAACAAAATTTTGCATTAGAAAACTTCGCTTAGAGCAAGCATAAGGAATTGGTTCATTAAATGTAATAAAAAATCATAATGCAGATTCAAGTAAAAGTTAAATCTAAGCTAATTACAACACCTTAGTTATGTTAACATTACTAATTCAGTTTCCAGACACATTAAAAAAGAAAAATGATCATGGAGTATTCAAATTTAAGCAACATAGCACTCTTAGTTTCTCGAAGTGCCCTTAGTTCCCTTTTTCAGTAAATTCTTCTAAAGACAATAGTGCCCGTTTGTTTTAACGTTGGCACAGTGCAAAACCATGGTTTCGCGGAATTGAATTTAAATCACTTCTGTCCAACGTGTTTCGTAAAACATGCATCACTCATCTCAACCATTGATTTCTAGAATCAATTCTACTCAACTGTAAACAAAATAGTATTCCTCACAAATTGCATGCTTCAGTGAATCAATATAACACGTGAGATAATCATCACTCCATTTAACCACATTCACAAAAAGGAAAAAAAATCTATTTAGCCATACTAAAATATAGAAACAAAGCCATCAAATGTTTGAACCTCACCATTTCCTACATCATCATGGTGCTCTAAAATCTTATACACCTCCAAGGGAGCTGAGTATCCATGAATCAGAGAAAATGTACGAGCATGAGAGGCATATAATATAAGGCTAAGAACCACTGGTCTCATAACTTTCGCTACCTGCATTTAGCAAGAATCAAATCCAGAATGTACTTATTGCTTCTATTTAAAAATATTAAGATCTATCTAAATCTCAAGTAAATCGATATCTCACCTTCACTATTATAGAACTATCATGCGGATCATATTTGTCACGGAAAAGATCAGGGAAGCTCTCAATGACAGCCGAAGCAGCAAGACAAATAAGTGGATATATTGGATAAAGGAACCTGCATGTAAAAGGCATACATGAAGAAGTATGACAAAAAAAATCAGTTATCCATGTCAGTGTAACTGTAGATAACAATCGAATATGAAAACCATGGTCGATTTACTCAAATGCGAAAAATACTAAATCAGTACCCTGTTCAATACAGTTTATCCTCTGAAGTCTGAAGCACACAATCTTAATAATTACTGACTAATGCAGAAGATAGCTAAAGAATGATCATCAAATCCAAGTTACAGTGTGTAGCTTAGATTTATCCAAATGGAGAGCAACACCCACCTCTCTTCAAGAATGAAGAACTAGGTCTGAATCCCCTTAATAAACAACTAATCCAGACAGATATACACACAGAAAAGGGTTTAAATATCTGCAATTGATTTTTAATTAATAATAGGACTAACAATAATAATAATAAAAAAAAAATATCAAGATCTTAAAAGATCTGAAGTTTTTTTATTCCAAATTTCATCCCTCAGTTGCTCAATGCACAGAAGAAAATTTGCAATAATGTCAGCGTTGTCAAAATCACGAGTAACATCGCGAAATCGCACGCTTTTACGATTCTGGTTCTCGTCTCCGTGCTGGACCGCTAGCGAGATCGCTTTGGGTGAGGATCGAAGCAGAATCGCGCGCAAGCACGGTGGTTCGCAGATCGTTCGCGTTTTCACGATCTTAAAGATATGGATTTTCCAGGTCGGATTTTCACGACCCGGTTTAACAAACTCACTGAAAATCCGCGATTTACCCTGATTTGATTACGTTATCTTGAATCGTTTTCGTTATCTTGAATCGTTATTAAAAAGCGTCGTATAGGATTCAATTTCAAGTCAAAACGGAGCTGATTTCGTCCCATACAGCGCCGTCTTCAACCTTGAAAGTGCCCAGAAAGTGATTCGTTCTTCTTCTCATTTGCGAATCGCACAACCCAGCTCTTTTCTTCTTCTCAGTTGCGAATCGCATAACCCAGAAAGTGTTTCGTTATACTCTGTTCGTCGCACGTTCTTCTCAGTTGCGAAATCGCACAACCTAGAACGAATCACGTTCTGCTTTGTTCTTCGTGATTGGTTCTGCTCTGTTCTTCCGGTTCTGCTCTGTTCATCGCAGTTTGCTCTGTTCTTCTGGTTCTCTATTTTCGATTATTCTGTTGTGCTCTGTTATACTGGTTCTACTCTGTTTTTGGTGAGTTCTCTGTTTGGCTGGTTCTGCTATTTTTTTTAATTAAAAAAAATGTCTGCAACTGTTCCTAATGGTGATGGGTCTGGTGTGGGTGGCAATGACAAGGGAAAGGAGGTTGTTGGTTCAAGTGCTGCTGCTCCTAGTGCTCTCGGTGGAAGAAAAACAACAAAGAATATTGCTGGTTCAAGACTTGATGTGGGGTGGCAAAATGGAGTTTCTGTGGATGGGGATGCAAGGAAGATTAAATGCAAGCATTGTGGAAATATTTATACAGGGGGAGTGTACAAATTGAAGCATCATCTAGCATGCACTCAAAAGAATGTTGAGCCATGCAAAGCTGTCCCTGATGATGTGAAGAAGCAGATGTGGGAAATTGATAGTGGATTGCAAAAGAGACTTATTAACAAGACAAAACCTAAAAGAATACTATGGAGGAATGGCTGAACTTGATGATGTTGATGAGAAAGGAAAAAGGAAAAGAGAGGTGGTTGACACTCCTGCAAGTATTTTCAAGAAAAGAGGAGTAAGTTCTCAAGCCACTATCAACAACATTTTTAATAAGAGCTTAAGGGAGGAGGATGCAAATCTAGAGGTGACTTCTTTTTTATACAATAATGCTATACCATTTCATGTGGTGAAGAGTGAAGAGTTTCAAAGAATGCGTGCAAAGATTGCCAAGTATGGTGTAGGATATAAGCCACCCTCTTACCATGAGGTTAGGGTGAAGTATCTGAAATAGAAGGTTGTGGAGACTAAATACTTTGTGGAGGAGCATAGAGCTTTTTGGAAGAAATCAGGATGCACTATCATGACTGACGGCTGGACGGACAAACGAAGGAGGACTATATTGAACTTTCTAATAAATAGTCCTTTAGGCACTGTTTTCTTGAAGTCTATTGATGCTTCTAACATATGCAAAACAACCGACAAAATATTTAAGATGTTGGATGATGTAGTTGAGGATCTTACGATCCTACGTTTTACGATTTTGTACCCCCCTCCCGATCCTTAGTAAAATCTCGATTTTGACAACATTGAATAATGTAAATATTTTGGAAATGGACTTCACTGCTGCAACTTAAAAGTTGAATGCCTCATTTACTATAAGCTAGTCCACCAATTAACAAGGTTCCTAGTTCCTTAACTACAGGTGAGTACACCAATTCACAGACAATTTCTATCTTTCTAAATCGACACAGCCATGTAAACTCCAACTTTTTAAATGAAGCAATATTAGAGATTGCTAAAAAATAGAAGATAGGTAGACTTGTATAAACCAAAAGTAGTTGAATGAGAGATTGATATCCATTTCAATCTCATAACATACAAAATAATAATATACACTGTGTGTGCATCCATTGTACAAGTGTACAGAAAATGTCTGTCTCAAATAACAGAGTAAGATTAAATTCATAACAGAAAACCAGATAAAATTTTGCCAAACCTTTCTTCTTTATGTGGCTGCAAAGACATAAACCCCAGCCAAATATATAGAGGAGATATCACAATCAGTAGGTCTGGTGCATATTTCTTCTTTGCAATAGGCAAAATTCCCAAGAACAGCAGAGCAAGAACAAAACAAAAGTTGAAATTATTAAATCCGTTCCTCAGATAATAAAGAGGCCCTTCAGTCCCATACAGATGGCTTTCACCGCCTCCAGCTACGTTGTATATTAAAAGATTTAAGACAGATGAAGTCCATCTTCCATAATAGTGGAAGTCAATAACTATTGACAATGCCTGTAAAACATTAAAATATGCTATCATTGTAAAAGATATAGACATAATTTAAAGGCCAGAGAAAGTCAATGTGTGGTAAAAAAATCAGACTTACAAGAAGAATTACAGATGTGACAGCCCCAGCAATAAATGCCCGTTTGAATTTTCTAGATAAAGAATAAAGTGTCACTGGAAGGAAAGCCAAGATTGAGAATGGCCAGCCAAGGATTACACCAATAGCAGAAACAGCAACTGCTGCAGCAGGTTTATCAAGAAGAAATAATCCTGATGCGAGAGACATTGCGTACATAGAAAACGAACTTGGCAAGAAACCTAGAGATAACAAACAATTGATAAGGATGAACATTGGCAAACTTGAGTCCCACATCTCACACTGTAATACTGAATATTGAAATACATAATACTTGGTCAACCTTTATTTATCTGTCAATTTGCTTATTTATCCTTAATTGGTTGTGTTTGAGTGAGGTTGAGAATTATCATCCAAGGCAGGTATGGATAATGACAAAAGAATAAGGATGATGGTAAGAAATCATTTTGAAAGAAAGGATCCAAAAGCTTACTTACTTGTGCTAGCAAAGAAACAGCCACTGGTTAAACAAAGCATAGCAAGTGCATATGAAGCAAGTCGTTTTCCATACTTTCTCGATACAGCTACCACAAGAACAGTATCTGTGATAACAGAGACAAGACCGAGAAAGAATCTCACAGCATAGAACACTCTCACCTACAAAAGGGAAAAAAAACAATGGTGAAATGAAAACCAAAAACAAGGAAAATCTATATAAATCAATATGCAAGCGCAGCTGGAATCTTACTTTTTCCTCACCATACAACCATGTAGCTGGTCGACCCACAATTTCATGAAATAAAAGGTACAAATACGACCGAAGAGCAAACTGAGAACTGCAACATGCACACAGCACTTGTCATTTGCCAATACCATAAAAAACTATTGGCCTGAACTGAAATCAATGAGTATATGTTTGGTTTGACATTGAAAACTGACCAAACTCAAGTATTGGATCCTCGACACAACTATTTTTAGTATTAGAAATGTGAGTTTATCACTCTTCTCAGTGATTTACCAACACATTTTATTTTATTTTGTTTAGTAAGACAAAACCCAAGATGGGCATCATCAAAATAGCCCATTTTTCCTAAATTTCCTTTTCCTCTCATCTACAAGCTATAAGTCATCAAAATCAAAACTTCTTCTGTTCTCCCTTCACCCATCTTCTCAAAAACAAACCCCAAAAAGCTTCCCAACAAAAAATAGTAACATGCAACACAACCCACTATTTACCTGAATCTAAAAAGGGCGTTAGAGAGAGAAAGAGAGAGGGTATGTGTATACCTGTATTCCCATGTCTGGAAGCCAGTTTTGTAGAGAAGGTAATGAAGGGGTTCCCAATAATTGAAGACTTCGTCGCAATCGTGGATGATGTTGGAGGTGGCACTCGTGTACCTCAACAATCCCAGAGCCAGAAACGGCAACAGCCATCCGAACCCTTCGTCTCCGCCGTCCGATTTCTGAGGCTTGTCGAGCTTCGTATACGGCTCTGATGAGGACGGCGGCGGATCAGACGGCAGAGGGCGTCTCTGCCTCACAGCGAGAGCCATGGCGATGCCTTCTTCAAGTTTCGAAGTTTGGAAACGGAAATGCGAAGATGAAATGAAATGAATAGCCACTTAGCAGTGTCTTTTCAAGAGATTGAAAATTGAAACCATCTCATTCAAAACCACTTCCTTCCTCCCAAAGGAAATTCTTCACTTTTGTCTATGGAGCTTCGCACACCTTTGTCCTTTTTCTTTAATTAATTAATTAATTAATTAAATATTCTTTTTCTGTAAAGAAAAGAAAATCTTCAGTTACCTATGAGTCACATATTACATTAGTACTCAATTAAAATACATCTTAAAATACTAGGGTTAACAAATATATTTAAAAATCTTAAGAACTAAAGTTCACATACTAATAAAATCAAGCATTGATACGAGGATTCACTCGATATGTTAATTATTATTATTATTATTATTATTATTATTATAATAATAATAATAATAATAATAGAGTAATGTGCTATTGTTGGCGGGGGAAATTTTACTAAATATTTTTATTAATAAAGTATTTTTAGAATGACCAATTCAAAAATATTTATCATTAATAAATAATTCGAATCTTGGATACGAAAGAAATATGTCTTAGAATTTTATCCAATTAAAAGCATGATGATTTTGAATCCTTCACTTGTCTGAAAAGCACAGGTCTATTCGAATGTTAAGATCATAGATACACGACAAGTATGTTTTAAATTCGAGAGACTCTGGGTAATATCTTTGAAAGATTTCAAATCATATTTATGGAAGAAATTTGAAAAGAATCATTTACAGATATGCATTTGAAGTTAAGATCAAAGTTAAAGATATAAAGCCATACGAAGAAATAAAAGAACATTGTATTCATTATTGTCGATTTACAAGAGATGTTCTTTCGAACTACAAAAGAGAATATAAACGATACAAGTAAAAAGGCTACTCCTAGCTATAAGTCTTCGATAAGATAGTCTCTGGTTCTTTTGATAAAATAATATCTAATTCTGCTTTTCTTCTCAGCGATGGTCTTCAACAAAAAGAAAAACATCCCCATGGATGTCTTCCTCCTTCCTCATCTTCCTCCTTCCCAAGTTTGGATGTTGAATTAGGATATGGAGGATGTTAGAAGTGCCACAAAGGACATAGGCACTCCTAATTGAAGGAGAAATCAAGAGCATTATCAGGTAAGAATGCCTAATAAATGCCCTATTTTGGCTATAACGTTCGACCCAAAGGATCATCAAGAATAGTTAGAAAAACTTCTAACATTGGTCATTATGTGGACCTAATCAAACATTGAAGCCAATAGAGATTAGGTCAAACGTAATAGTCAATATCAGAAACCTCTCTATATTCGAAATATAAGGGGTAAAAGGAAAAGAAACTTATTCGAAAGGAAGGAGGGAAAAGAGATTGAAAAGACTAACTTCTCCAGAGATGGAAGAAGAGGATGATAGGAAAGAAGAGAAGAAGTTCTTCTATTATGAGAAGAAGAGATGAAGAGAGAATGAGGAATGAAGCTCCATTTTATAATGACTGAAGGTGGATGGTGAAATAAATACACCTGCAAAACAATCCAATAACTGAAGGAGATTAAAAATGAAACGATTGGACCTTCATAAATGCAAAATGTATGTAAGCTGATCAAGAAGAAGTATGACATGGCAAAAACAAAATAAAGAACACGTTAGGTAAAAAACCAAAGGCAATAAGTTCAGAAAGAGAAATTCAAAAAAAGAGGAAGTCAGCAGATTATGACAAAATAAGGAGACTTTTCAAATTCGAGGAAAGGTTTTTTAGCTCATGATGAAGATAAACTAGGAGAGATTTTCGAGTAAAGGGTTAAAAGAAGTTTAAGGGTGACCATAAAGAATCAAATTTACAAGTGAAAGTTCGAAAAAAATGGACATTCAAGGTAGATTCAAGATAGATTCGAAGAATAAGATTAAGAGATTTAAACTTAGTCAATTTTTTATAAAGGCAG
Source organism: Sesbania bispinosa (assembly GCA_026901365.1). NCBI lineage: Eukaryota > Viridiplantae > Streptophyta > Magnoliopsida > Fabales > Fabaceae > Sesbania > Sesbania bispinosa. The sequence continues at coordinate 3,170,124 of QLOH01000008.1, read as the reverse complement.
TTCCTCGAAGATTCAAGATTGAAGCAAAAAGTTCAAAGAAGCTAGATACACGTGGAAGATATCCAATAGAAGGAAGAGACCTGTATGGTTGAAGATTAGGCAGTTAGAAATCTAGTACACATGTTTATTGTAAATTAGTTTACCGTTAAAAAGTTTAGTCTATAACTAGGCTAAGATTAGAAGTCAAAGGGACAATTTTCACTCTGCATACTAAGTCTATACTCGAAAAAAGCATATTGTCTACATTCATTCACAGACTACTTGTTATCTTGAGAAGATTCTAAAAGTATGTCAGTCTGAGATTCGTCATTTAATATACTTTTCATTGTTAATTTTACAGTTTCTTATTTAATTTACTGTTAAACCTTTCTCTTTTCCTACTCCTACTTCTTAGTGCATTTAATTTTTATAGAACCTACCAAGAGGACTTGATTCCAGTCCTAGATTGATTCATAGGAATCTTTTACTATAAATCACAACAACAAATTGGCACGCCCAATGGGACCTTTTTTCTGGTCTAGAATATCTTGTGCATGCGATTGAGAAGTGGTAGATTTTAATAAATAAAATGGCCAATAATACTAACAACACTAGAGCACCCAGAAATGGTGGTGGCAATGGAAATGGTAGTTCTAGAAGCCCCAAAAATGTTGATTCCATTAATAATGAAACAAATAGTGAAATCAGATAAATTCTGAAACATTACCACAAACGACTAACCCAGTAGTTAGTCAAATAAATGGAATCCCAGTAACCCTTCCTGTTACTCAGGATCCAGGGTCTAGTCAACAAAACCCAGTTTATGGAATGCCATAAGGATTCCTGTAAAATATGGGTAGTGCTCCCTCGACATTTTCTAAAGTCATTTCAACAACAGCCCCTTTGGGACGAGGAACTGTTGCAGGGTTGAATAATAATTCTGTGTCAAATTTGGGCATGTCTTTCCAAAATCCAGGGGGAAGTTCTTCAACATCCATTACTAATACAACTTTAAATTCAATTAGGTAACAAATGGATGAAAGTTACCATGAAATGGTCAACATGCTTGCCCACCACAGTTATTTTAGTTGAGTCTACAAATTTAAATTATCATGTTCTTGCCAGACAAATGGCACGAATAGTGGGTGTTTTTGGGGCTGCTGACGACCCCATTGTTCGTCAAGTTGCAAATATAGGAAGACAAACCTAGAATCCTCAGAATGAGGGAGTTGCAAATCAAGGGAATGGAATCCCAATTCAAGATGGTGTAAACCCAGACCAAATTCAAAATCTGAATCAGAATGGTGCTCCATTAGTAGTGATTAATCAAAACCAAAATGCTAACAACATTCTAGAGAGAATTAGACAAAACAATTTAGGGGGCATCAAAACATAGCCAATTTAGTCGAACAAGTTTTAAATCAACATGGTTTTAATGTAGGATATGCCAATCAACCATATTTTATTTCGGCATTTCCTTAATTTATTTTACAAACTGAACTTCCTAGGGGATGAGAAGTCCCTAAATTTTTTAAATTTGCTGGTGAAACTAGAGAATCAATTGTTGACCACATTGCTTGATACTTGATCGAAAGTGGAGATCTAGCAAACAATGAACATTTAAAAATGAAGTATTTTTCACGTTCTTTAATGAAAAATGCTTTTACTTGGTTTACAACACTTTCCCCAAATTCCATACATACTTGGAATCAACTCGAAAGAAATTTCCATGAGCAATTCTTTCGAGGGGAAACCAAAGTTGGTCTAATGGATTTAGTTAATGTCTAAAGACAAAACGAAGAAACTATTGATGACTATCTGAATAGGTTTAGGATGATGAAGGCTAGGTGTTTCATGCAAATACCAGAGCATGGATTAGTTAAAACTGCTGCTGGGGGTTAGATTATTCCGTTCGGAAGAAATAAGTCAATCAGCAGTTAAGAGATATGGCTCAGTTAGTAGACAAGGTTTGAAAAATAGAACAACTTACTTTAGAAAAAGAGAAACAAAGGAAACCTTTTCGAAGAGATAAAATTGCTTATGTAGGAATGGTCGAGGATGAAGAAGATAATGATTTAGAAGAGTATAAGGAAAGCGAAATAAATATTGCTGAATTAAAACTAGGCCCACCTTATACATGTGTATCTTTGAGGCCCTATGATTCAAAGGATAATAGGAAAAATCTTAAGAAACCTAATTATAGTTTCGGTATCACTAAAGCAAATCAAATCATGAATATCCTTTTGAAAGATAAGCAAATTATTTTGAGCAATGATCATAAGATCCCTTCCCTTGAACAACTGAAAGGTCGAAAGTATTTTAAGTTTCATAATACTTTTGGGCATTGGACTAATTATTGTGTCCGTTTCAGGGATCTCATCCAGGATGCTATTAAAGAAGGGAGATTAAAATTCGAAGAGAAATAGAAAATGGCAATGAAAGTTGACTCAGATCCTTTTGCTGCTAATGCCAGCTATGTGGAACCTCTTCAAGTATTGATGGTCGATTTTGAGAATACTAGAATCAATGATCCTATGGATGGACTCATTGAACAATTTGAAAATGAGGTATCCCAAATTTACCCAAAGCCGAGGGAAACTCTTGTAGATTTCCTGACAAAATGAAATGAAAATAATCAAGAGGTTATGCTATGCCCCAGATGTAGCGTAGTCTTTGATAAGTCTTCGACAAAAGCCTTTGAAGAATCAAGACAAAAAAGTTTAATAACGGAGGGGCCTCGAATTCTGTGGGGCCTAGAAGGAACTTCAAGGGGAGTTTTGTGCCTCGTGCAAACACCCCAAAAAATCAATGGGTTAGAGGTTTTCAATACCCAAAGCCCCACCAACAATTTAGAAGGAATCCGAATTTTTACAATAAAAATTTCCAAAACCACAATCAGTATGGTGGTTATGGGAAGCCTCACTTCATAGGGAAATTCAGCAAAGATACACCTATGATTAAGACCTAGTGGAGGAGGTACCGAAGAATCAGGAAGGTCGAACAAAATGTTTCGAGCCACTTCAAATTTTGTTCAAATAGTGCAGAAGGAAGTGGACCCGGCAACCTATGCACGGGTAGTGCAAAATGGGACTCCGGTTGTTGAAAAGCAAACAACCCCTATCGAAGACAACGACAACAATTTGATCATAGAAAACTTTGAGTCTAGTTTCCCTGATGACATCGAAGCGATATGTGGAGTTGTCTCAATTCTCCCGGCGAAATTTGCTCAATAAGAGTTGGGCCAACAGGAAGAAGAAGATTATGAAGACACCGGATTCGACTATGGATCTGGGCCTTCGAAAGTCAGTTTCGTGACTTGGGCAGAGCCTAATTCAAATTCCTCCATATTTGATCCACTATATGACTTCATGAAAAGTCATTGGAAGCCACTGTTTGTAAGTGGAAGAGTCAATGGCTACTTCATTAATCAGATGCTGGTTGATGGAGGTCCAACCATAAATCTAATCCCTAAAAGTGTATTAAAGAAATTGGGGAAATTTGAAGAACACCTGCTTCCCGATAACATTGTAATCACATATTTTAATGGGAAGACTTCGAAGTCAGAGGGCATGATATCACTTGACATCGAAGTAGGTAACGTGATTCGACCTACTATTTTTATTGTAGTTCCATCTAAAGCAAACTACAATATACTGCTTGGGAGAGAGTGGATACATGGGGTAGAAGTCGTACCTTCAACTCTCCACCAGAAACTTTTTCTTTGGAATGAGCAGGGAGATCTGAGGAAAGTCGAAGCTAACTACACCCACGTGAAAGCTAACACTTGGCTGGCCGAATACGACAAAATTTTAGGAAATGTGGCACCACTCCAGATCGAAGATCCCTCTTACACTAAGAAGGAAGGTATGTATCCTATTTATATAAGACTCAACCCTGAGTTGGGTTTCGTTATCAAATATGAGTCCGATTATGAAACGACCTATGAAGTACTTGAAGAATGACTTCCTCAAGCTTTCTAGCTCGAATTTCAGCCTATTTGGTCGAAAATAGGTTAGAAATGCTCTTAGAGGCCAAAAATTGTACAAATAAATTGGCTTCCATTACCTTCTAAAGCTTGATTTAACTTAGCTGAATGTGCAGTAGATCTTTAATAACTGATCTTGACCATTTTGAAGCTTGATAGTTTCTCCAAGTATTCATTTCTTTATTCTTGAAGAATTCATTCATGTTGAGCATAATTGGGAACTCATGGCTTGACTAAAGTGTGCTTCTGAATAATGAGTTCTACTTCTAAACTGCTCCTAATGATGTATGCAGTATTCTTGTACTTTCTCAAGCATTCTAAAAGCAAATATTCGTAATCGTTTTATTTAGAACACTTATAATTTGAGTATGGAAGCTTGTTGATAGCAGGATGGTTACGGATCTAGAATTGAGCAAAAACAACCGGTTAGAATCAAGAATAAGCAATTAAACAAGTGAATATAGCAGCTGGGCAGCAGCTATATTCATGCCCAAAATCCAAAGAACAAGAGGGAAATTGAAAGAAAAAGTGGAGAGAAAAGAGATGGTAGAACGCCACTGGTGCATGCAACCCCCACAACAGATAAGTTCAAGTGCTGGACGCCACTGATTAAGGAGAATCAGATAAGTCTCTGGTTGGTTTAAGCAAGAACCATCAAACCTTCTCTACTCACAAGATGAGGAGGAATTTTGGCATAATGCCTTTACTCAAATTTCAAGTTAAAATACAAGGGGGGTGGTCTCCTATTTATATGAAAAGGAGGTGGTTAGGTGGAGGGAAGGAAAATACAAGATGAGTGAAAAACTATCCTAAATAAGTCTTGAACCCATGACCTCCTAGTTATATAGCTAAACTATCTCCTAACCATTAAATCCACTAAAAGTAGCGCCCCACTTAAGCTAATCCTAATTAGGAAAATACAATTAAGCAAATTACAAGGAAATCCTAATTACAATGAAAATTAACTGAAATTAATTCTAGTTATGATAATGGGCTTCATGTTGACTTGGGTCAAGTGGTCAAGGTTGACTATGAGTTGACCAACAATAAGGTTGACCATGGCTTGGTTCAGCTTCATGCAACCCAAACAGGTCCAAGCTTGCTCCTTGCTCCATAGCTCCGAGCTGTCAGCTCAGAAATCCACTGGCAGTTGCCATCACTTGTTGTCATTAAAACCTTATCTAGGAGGGTCTTGGACTCAACATTCTCCCCCTTTTTATGATGACAAACTTCCATGAACAAATTTGAAGTTTCTGAATATGGGAGGTAATAATCAATGCAATTTTGCAGTAATTTCAACAATCAGTATGCAATGGTTCCCCCTTAATCTGTGCCATATTTGACATAATAAATTTGATTCTTGACATCAATAGATTTTGCTCTGTGAATTCAACTTTTTGCATAATGTGTTCAAGCCCATTTTTGCTTTTAGTTTTTATGCAGATTTTTGCTGGATTTTAGTCTATTTAAGCTTAAGTTAATTAATTAGATATTGTGCTAAGAAACATATTATTCACAACAAAACATATTTGCACATGTCATTTTATAAAGAAATTTTATCTCTGAATTCATATTTCACTTTTTCAACAATAAAAAAAGTGTAAATTGCTCAAATATATCACTGGATCTCATCATTTCATTTCAACACAATGAATATTACATTGAGAACCACATATAGTATTCTGATATACAAAAGTTGAACTAATAATCATAAAAGCAAAGAAATTTGTTCATAATTTTTCTTCCACTTTGGTGATCAATCAAAATGAACAAGAAATACAAGGGAGTTAATCATCACAACCTATCCTATTTAGAAGGAGATGAACGATCGGGAGAACTTAGGTGGCTAGTTTGGAAATAACATGAGGAGGATGGAAAGGCAGAAATGGCATTGGAGCCACTGTTGGTGCAATTACTGGAAACAAATAATTATTGATCCAGAATTTCTGTTGGACCATCCTTTCAATGATGTCATTTGCTATAGCTTGCAGTACTCAAACATTTTCAAACAACCTTTTCATATCTTCTTTGATCTTCCTCAACTGCTTTTCAACCTTGTCCTTTTTGACATATTCTTCTTTAGGATTAGTAAGTTGAGAAAAAGCTTGGTTGCTCTTTGTGAATAGGGATCTCCATTGGTTCACTCTCCATTTGATGAACAAAAGTGCCTATAGACCCAAAATCAGAAACACAGGTAAAAGGTCTTGGACTAATTCAGGTTGTGGGAAGTGGGAGACATCCATCGCAGGAGAGGCAAAGAATTGATTAATAATATTGGTATCAAAAGTACTAAGAAATGTACCAATATTAGGAGGAGGAGGTGTGTCATTAACAACTTTTTCTGTAAGGTAATCATCATTTTTAATACAAAGCTATTATGCTTGTTTTCCTCCTCCATGAGTGTGAGTTGAGAAAGGTTGATGGTGCTTCCCCAAACCATTCAAGAGACTTATCAGGCTCCCTGACTTAGTGGCATCTAGCAACTAGAACTTATCAGTTAGAGGAGTTGTCTCTGCTGTGGTGTTCATCATCTCTAATCTCCCCCACATTTTTGAATTTCTCTTCACCTTTCTTCTTCATTTTCGCTAATTTCATCTTACTTTTGGTTGATCTTTAAACTAACCCATTGCATCCTGACTTCAATTCTAGATCCGTACTTCTAGCTGCTATCAATTGGTAATCAGAGCTCTACTAAATTGAAGCTGTTTGGAGCATTTGGAGTCCATTGATTGGTGCGGTTGGTCCTGCATATAGGTTTGGATTTTTGCGCTAATTTCCTTATTTTTTCCCTGTATTCCATCTCATTTACCTTGTAACTGTTGGACTTTTGGACTGTTCTGAGCCCTCGTTGCTCTTCTGCTGCCATTCAAAAATTATTTGCCTACCTTGGTGATTGATTTGAGATAATATAAAGGGTTGTATGGTTCGGTTTTCTAACCCCCTCTAGGTTTTTAATTAATTTCTCATATCATGTGTTCTTGCTTGTTCTACATGCTTTTTACTTCTCTTATTTGTGAATTTTCTTTGAGTGGATTGTGGTAAGTGGAGGCATTGTTGTCTTCATTTTCCAAAGATCATTCACCAACATTTTCTTCCAATCCACTTTACATTTCTCTCTCATCCCCACTTACAATTTAGTCATTTAAATTCAATTCTTTCTCATCTTTTAATTTTTACTCCCCTCTACTTTCGGCCATTTAAATTTTGTCATTCTTATCCTTTTAATTTCAGCTCATCCCCTCTAATTTTCAGTCATCACCATCCTTTTAATTTCAGTTCATCCCCTTTAGTTTCAGCTCTTTGTTTTGTGCAATTTTGTTCTTTTTTTTTTTTTGCCATTTATGCGCTATTTTTTTGGCTCTGTTTTGTTCAAATTTTTTGCTTCAGTTTTGTCTATTTTCTTGATAATCTGATTGCAAATTTTAATTGTACGCTAGCAAATCCTTAGGAATCGTGTGATTGATCAAGCAAAACGCATAATTCTTGGCTGGGAAATGCTTGGGAAATTAGTAGAAAATTGATCATGTTCATGATGAAATTTCCACTCATTATTCAAGTTCAATCCATAAAATTCAACAAGCGCGTTTTTTGATTGTTTGACCACTTGATTGCTAATAAAAGGAAATGTTATGCTTTTGGTAGAAATTTGATTCAAGTTGGCAACAAATTTTTCAAGCCAATTTTTAGAAATTAAGCTCAATTTTGGCCAATTTGGCAAACTCATTTTAGTACAGATTATAAGGGAGATACATGCAATTTTTCTTTTAGAATAGAGATTTATTTACAATTTTTGCAATATTTTAAGGCAAAAGACAACTATGAAAAAATACAAAAAAAATTCAAAAAGAAAATTCAAAAGGAAAAGAAAAAGAGAAAAAGTCAAAATAAATAAAATGTGTAGAGGAAAAATAATCCTCATCAATTAAAAAAAATGTGTAGAGGAAAAATATCCTTTTCTATTGTAATTTCAATTTGCTTGTATCAACTTTCTTTCAGTTGTAATTTGCAGTTTTCTAAAAATTGGCAACATTTGGCAACATTTACCACTTGAATAAAAATATTCATAAACATTGTCTTTGCAATTCTCTGTGTTTGTTTGTCTTCTTTGAATTCTATTCTTGTGCATAAGCTTTATTCAAGCCAACTTTTCTTGTTTGTCTTTGTACAATTTTAGTTTTGTCTTAGGCAACTTCTAGCTTTCCTTAGATATTTTCCTTTTTGGTCGTGCGTTTCTAGCTTGGGTTTTTGGGTTAAGTCTCAACGTTTGGTTTTCGTAAGCCTAATCAAACATTACCCGAGTAGAAGAAGCAAGAGAGCACATTATAGAAAAAGCCAAAAAAGAGTGACATACACGAGTGAATACATCTTTGAGTGTAAACACTTAGTGAGTGGTGAGGTCCAATTTTAAAACTTAAAAAAATGGCAAATAGGAATTTGACACCCCCAATTTTAAAGTATAAGGCTGAATTAGAGGAAGTTTCCCGAAATTTAACTATAATGATGAGGGAAGAAATAGCCGATTTGAGGAGAGAGCTTACGGGTAGTAGGAGGGGTGAGAGAACCTCTCATGATGAAGAAAGTGATGGAAGAAATAGTAGGGTGAGAGAGGGGAAAAGGTATTACATAGAAAATATTGAAGAAGAAAGAGACTCAAGTAACACCCATAGGAGAAGAGAGGGAAGAACAAAGAGGATGAGAGATGAAAAGAGGACTTATAGGAGGCGGGAGGAAGGAAGAGAATAGTACTATGAGGATGGGTATGAGAGGGATCATAGAAGAAGAAGGGAAGAAAAGAGAAGAAGGGAACCTAGGAGGGAAGAAAAATCCAGGAGAGAACATAGGCTTAAGGGAGTGAAGGTTGAAATTCTAGCCTTACATGGAAGGAATGATGTAGAACAATATTTGGAGTGAGAGCTCAAAATAGAACAAATCTTTAGCCGTCATAGGTATAATGAAGAAGAAAAAGTAAAAATTTCCTCACTTGAATTAAAAAATTATTCCCTAGTATGGTGGCATCAACTGCAAACTGATAGGAGAAGATGTGGTGCACCTTTGGTTTCCTCTTGGGAGGAAATGAAAGCTATAATAAGGAAGAGGATCATACCTCAATATTACACAAGCGAGTTGCACACCAAACTCCAATCACTTAAGTAATGACGCAAAAGTGTTGATGAATACTTTAAGGAAATGGAACTTGCACTAATTAGAGCCAACATCATTGAAGATAATGAGGCTACAATGGCTAGGTTTATCAATGGCCTAAATTTTGACATAAGGGACATAGTGGAATTGCATCTTTATGTTGAAATAGAGGACTTAGTTCACCAAGCCATTAAAGTAGAAACCTAACTCAAGAGGAATGGAAGCTTTAAACGATTAACTTCAAGCTACCCAAACAAACCTTACAAATAAGTAGTGAGAAAATTAAAGAAGAAAGCAAAACCTAAGAGGGAGAGGCACCTAAAAATCCTAAGCTAAATTCTAATACGAATGCTTCTACTTCTAGTACTCATCAAATCAAATGTTTTAAGTGTTTGGGTAAGGGTCATATTGCTTCCCAATGTCCTAATAAGAAAACTATGTTAATCAAAGAGAGTGAGGAGTATACTAGTGCAAGCTCAAAAGAATCAACACCCAACAATAGTGATGAAGAAAGTGAGAAAAAGGAAGTAAATAAAAATTATAGGACGAAAGGGAATGTTTTTATGATTAGAAGATTCCTAAGTAATCAATCCTTAAAAATAGAAAAAGATCAAATGGAAACTATTTGTCACACTAGATGTGTAGTAGAAGGAGAGGTTTATTCCTTAATCATTGATAGTGGAAGCTGTGTCAACATAGCTAGTATGAAAATGATTGAAAGGATAGGATTGAGAACCATCCCTCACCCTAAACCCTATAAGCTAACTTGGATAAGTGATGAAGGGGAGAGGGTAGTAAACAAGTAAGTCCTAGTAGCTTTATCAATTGGAACATACCAAGATGAAATCTTGTGTGATGTAGTTCCTATGGAAGCTACTCATATTTTATTGGGTAGACCATGGCAATTTGATAAGAGAGCTATCCATGATGGCTACTCTAATGAATTTTCTTTCAAACATAGAGGGATGAAAATCACTCTTATGCCTATGTCAACTCAAAAAATATGTGAGGATCAAACTTTGATGAGGGTTGGTAGTGAAAATGATAAAATAGAAAAATTAAAGATTTGAAACTTAGAGAAAAACAAAAAGAAAGAGGAAAGTGTAAGCAATAAACATGAAGGTAGGAAGGAAAACAAAGAAAAATAAAAAGATGTTAAAAAGGAAGCAATACTCTGACTGCAAATGCCTTTTCCTACTAATCTTGTTCAATGTGAAGAAAGACAAAGGAAGGAACAACCGTTGCTAACCAAGGAGAAGGAAGAAGCAATCTACCAAAGGTGTCTTCTTTATCCTTATATTATTATTCTTCTACTCCTTTGGTTTACATGATTCCCAAGTATTTTTGCTACAAGTCTCATATTTGAAGTGCTTGGGAATAACCCTTATGGGATCTTCATGTTACTTAGGCCATGTAAAGCTCTTCTGAAAGCTCAACTTGGGTCCCATGATGCTAAGGGAAGTCGATACTTTATTCTCATCTTTGTCATCCATTTCTTTTTTTTTTTTCTCACTATCATCTACTTATTCCTTCTTCTATTGGTTTTTAGGCTTTATCGTTCATATTTGAGGATAAATCCTTTTTAAGGGGGGAGGGAATGATAGCAATGGATCAGGATAAGGCCAACCAGTCGGATAACCGAGTAGAATCTTTCAGCCGACCAATCTTTGTATCTGGTCAATTCTTTTGGTCAGACAGATAGAATCCTTTCAACCGGACAGGGCAGCTGAGTAGAATCTGTGCATCCGACCACTTAGGAGCAACCGTTTAAACTTAGGATTTCATTTTATTTTGATTTTGAATTGTAATTTCCTATTACACTTAGGCAAGTAGATACTACTTTAAGTGAGGTTAAGTGGCTTCTAAGCTACATGTGTAAGGAGTCCATGGGTACAACACCCATATAGGATAGTTTTAATTCCTTTCCTATGTTTCCCTTTTAAGCTAACCACCCCATTCTCCTATATAAAGGGGAGATCTCCTCACTTGTAAGGTAATAATCATTTTTAATAGAAAGCTATTATGCATGTTTTCCTCCTCCATGAGTGTGAGTTGAGAAAGGTTGATGGTGCTTCCTCAAACCATTCAAGAGACTTATTTGGTTCCCCGAGCTAGTGGAGTCTAACAGTTAGAACTTATCAGCTAGAGGAGTTGCCTTTGCTGTTGCGTTCATCATCTCTAATCTCCCCTCACATTTTCAGATTTATCTTCACTTTTCTTCTTCATTTTTGCTAATTTCATCTTAATTTTGGTTGATCTCTAAGTTAACCCATTGCATTCTGGTTTCAATTCTAGATCCGGACTTCTAGTTTCTATCAATACATCTCCTCTCCATTAAAAGGCACATTATAGTACTTGAAGATTCTTGTGAGAAGCATTCCGTTGGGGAGTGAAATGAAGGTTTTGAGGTGGTGAGCTGAAGCTATCAATTGTCTGAGGATAATGTAAGAAAGATAAATTTTCTTACAAAATAGAACGTGGTGTATAAGCAGCAGGTCCTGGTCTATGACCCTATCATAGGATCCCACTCTAGGAAGGAATGCATGACAACATACATTGTGTATCAGTCTATATGGAGGGTTCAACTGATATACATTGTGTATGAGTCTGCAGAGAGGGTTTAACTGGCTTGACTTGAGGTCTAAAGCTCCATACTTCAATACCTTACTCAGTACCTCTTCCTTGGTTGACTAAGCCTTGGACTACCACCAATCATCATAGAGTTCTGGTTCATTATCATCTTCTAACAGATTTAGAGCCAAAGCTATGTACTCAGGGGTTAACACTAAAGTGCTTTCTTTTAAGTCCACCACCAAGGACTTCCCATCATATTCGAACTTAGAGGCTGCTAAATAAAATCCTCTGACTAGCCTCGGGTAAACAGGTTCCTTAATTAAGAAGAAAACTTCCAACCTCAGCTTCTTGATGAAAATTTCTAGCCCCCAACCACAGTTCACGATCTCCTTGAGATCGTATATACTACCAGTTACTATCCCTTTCATTTTCCACCTCTCATTGTAGTCATTGGAATTTGCTAAGTTCTCAAATAGGTCTCCATCTTCTAAAGACTCAAGATAGTCTTTATCTTCCTTCTCATCTTGGTAGGTATCTTCTTTTACCATTTCTTATTTTTCTATTTTTCCTTAACAACTTCTTTTCCATTCTCTTTATAAGTTGCTTCTTCTACTCGAGACTTCATTTCTACAGTAGGTCCTTCTGACATTTGGGTACAAGGAAGCAACGATGTTCTGATTAATGATGTTGTTGCAACGCAGGTTTCCTTTTTGGTGCAAGACATTTGAATCGACCAAAAAAGCTCTCTTTTGTATCTTCTTTAGCAAAGTCCTTTTCAGTGATACAAACGAGCGTTTGACTTTTTAGAGTCTGAGGCGTGAACTCATCAGAAGCTCTTGACTTCAGACACTTGAGTTCTTTAGAGGCCTTTCATACTTCAGACTGTAGAAACACATGTAAACACAAGAAGGAGGTTGAATTTTGTTTATAAAAATTTTTCGTTTTGATGAAACTTATGAAAATATGTTTTAGAAAAACTTTCAAACAGGTTTGAAAAGGTTGTCTGAAAATATGCTCTCTTATTTGAAACTTCAGACAAGAGTTTTTCTTACGTAATTTTTTTTCTAAAAATGTTAAGTGTCACAATCACTATTAAACCCCCTAAGATTAGCGTATAAACAAATTCACAGAGATAAGGTTCTGAGAACTTAACACAGAGATTTATCCTACTTCACTCACTACCACTGTGAGTTATGTCCAGTCTCTGCACGAACTAGCTTCTGGATTTATCCACTAATTCTTGCAAGATTACAAGTATTCTTTTGCTACAAGCCTCTTCAGGCTCAACAACTTCGAAAAATGAAAAAGATTTTGAACTTCATATAAGTCCTTGTTCTAAGTGCGTACAAAGAATAATTGTATATGAATATAAAATATGAAAGTTAATTTGTACAAAGAAATATAAGAGTATATGTAGAGAATTAATTGAAAAATTATGTGTTGTTCTCTGTTCATTCTTGGATGAGCTCCAAGTATTTATAGGCTTCAGGATCTTCTCTCTCTAGAAAATTCCATTTAGAGATAACATTTAATGCGTTGAAGCCGTTGAGAGACAATATGACATCTGGGTACGAGGAAGCAGTGTTGTTCTGAACATTGGTAATGATGCAGAGCATGTTTCCATTTTTATGCTTCACTTTTGAAAGCTTCCCAGAAAGTTGTCTTTTGTCTTTCTGTCTTCAGCAAAGACTCCTTGCGTGAGATAGAGAAACTTTGACTTTAGCAAAGTTTGAAATTTTCTCCTCAGAAAGGCTTTGCTTTAGAAGGTTGAGTTCTTCAGATAGTTGCAATACTTCAGATGGTTGAGATACTTCAGACACTTCAAGTCGTCTAAACATTTCTGATACCATTATTTGAAATATTTAAAGTTCAAAAATTAGAGTTTTTATGATAAATACACTTAGTTTGTTATCTTCAAAATTGATTATGGAGGGTCTTAAGATTATGAAGTCTTGAGACTCAATACTAACAACTACTTGACTTTAGAAGATCTCATCTTTCATATGGCTTCATGATGTTGTCTGAATTGTTTTTGTCTGAAACTGAAATATAAAGTAATTATAGTTAGTCCTTTCACAATTTATCTAAGTTTGTTATCATCAAAATTTGGATATGGAGGGTCTTAAGATTTTCAAGTCTTGAGACTCAACACCCCCCCCTTTTTTAAGATGACAAACCCTAGAAATATATAAGAGTACATCAGATAGATTAAGCAAGGTTAAGAAAATTTAAGTGTTGTGAACAACAAATTTTTATTGAAGTTCCCCTGCCTTAGACAACTTGAGCTTCCTCTTAACTGCACATTCTCCACAAACCAAATAGAGTCAATATATTACTCCCCCTTTTGTCATCAATAAAAAAGGTTAGATCAGAGCAAAAAGATGCAGAAAGAATTGTGATAACAATAAATGCATGCATGTATGAAATTCAGAGAAGTACTAAGAGAACACAAAGTTGTCTGATCAAATCTCATTTTATTAGAGGACTTTTGGCTACATTATAGACAAAGATACTATTCTAGTTTCTTGAGTAAGGCTTCTTTGATTACATCAATAAGGGAATCCTTACTCTTTGAAATCTCAGAAAGTACTTGTTGCTTGAAGTCTTCATTGTATTGCCTTAGTCTCTTTGTTTGAGCAATGGGTTGGTCTTGTCTCTGAACCAATTGTTATTGTACCTCCTCACACTCTCTAATACTTTGTAGTAGAATAACATTCTAAACAGTTGGATCATCTTGTGGATCAGGCTCAAAGAAGACAACATGTAAGAAGGCTGAGCTGAACTTGAAGTAAGTAGCTACCCTAGGCAAACTAAATGCTCTTGCCTTCTTAATAAGATAGAAGTATCAATTGTGGGTTAGCTTCAGCAAGCTCCATTCTTCATGAATCTTAGATAATGGATGGCGAATGTGAGTATAAGCAAAGGTTCCTTTGGAGATTTAAATTCATCAGGAAGAAAGTCGTTTGGATTTGTAGCAGCTGCACTTGCTTCCCCGACCTTCCAATAGGAGCTCCATACCCATTCTTGTTCATTATGATCCAAGTCTTCCTTCTTCATGATATCTTCCAATTATTTTGGATTTAGAGGCTTCAGAGACACTTTTATGGATTGAGTATAGACCTTCTTTTGCTCCATGCTCAGATTCTGGGAAAGATACCTTGGGCACTATTCTGTCAGGTGCTACCTAAGTCTAAGTGGAATTCAGTAGAGAGAATTTATGCGATGATCTGAAGTACATCCTGTCATTGCATTTTCTGATGTGGATTTCCATTTTCTCACAATCTCCCTGTCCTTGTCATCCATTAAAAAAGCATCACCCTTAAAAGGGTTAATCTCTATATAAGCGTGTTGAGGGATAAGAAGACCATATATCTTATCTTCTGGAAACCTTCAACCAAGTATTCATCCTCAGGTCTTCTCTTCATATTTCTTTGGACTCTGGCCTCCTTTCTGATTGAATGTGTAGTTCCTTTCTACAATCAACAATTTAGGGAATTGCTTAAAGTAAGTTAATTCATGTCCCTTGTTGACAAACAATGGAACCTCTTATCTCTCTTTATGTTTGCAATCAGGGAGATTGTTAAAGTAATGATTGCAATATCTTATCTTTTGGAACTCCTTGCTTAAAGTAATGATTGCAATAAGCAAATTTAGGGAATTGCAATCATTACTCTTGTTTTCATAAAAATAAATTTAAAATTTTTACTTTATCCCTCACCTCTCTTAACATTTATTGGGTCTCATCATTTTTCAATAGTAAGTAATTTATTATTACAACATAATTAATATAAGGGTAAATTGGGGAAAAATGTAATTATTACTACATTGGATTTGCAAGCAGACAATTAAATAGGAATAATTTTTTTCTTTAAAAGTGGACAATTAAGGCCTATAAAAAAGTTAACAATTAAGTAGGAACGGAGGTAGTACATTCAGTCTTTATTATACATAATTTATCTTTATGTTTCCAATGCTCTTCAATGAAATAGGTGAAGTATTAATTGGAGCATTTGAATAAAAATTGTATAATTTTTTTTTTTTTGTGTACAAGGAAAGCAATGAGGTTTGAACCTGGAACCTCATGTTAAACTACCCAAATCCCCAACCACTAGGCCGACCCTAGTGGCTAAAAATTGTATAAATTTAGATACACTTAAAATTTTCTTAATTTGTGTGTATAATCTTATATAATAAGAGTTTTGGAATGAAGAGAGTAAGACAATACATCATTGATTGACAGTCTAAAATTTTACACCAAAAGTATATAACCATTAAATTTGTAATATAATATTAAATATTTAATTCATGTATTAAACTATTATTTTGGCTCCCCTAATTTTTTTTTTGTTCACCCGCCACTTGATACATATATAGTGTTTTTCAGCGAATCTCACTCCCATTCAAATACTATAACTTGTAGTAGCAATGAGTACTAGAGAAGATATCTAAAAATATACCTAGTGTATTTTTTCCCACACACTCATTTTTTGAGATTTACTCTCACTATCTATTTTTCTCTTTCACTTTTTATTCCTTGGTTGCTTGGCTTGATTTGGTTTGTAGAGAAGCTCTAATTATATGGATATCTACCGCGTGATCTGTATGAATTTCAGCTCGTGTGCATATTGTATGAATTTTGTCTCCACTGTTTCAATTTCAGCTTCTGATCACATTCACACCCCCTTTTCAATTTATGGCTCCACTAGATTCAGATCGCGCGTTGCACGGTTGAATAATTTTTTTTAATTAGTTACATTATAAATCGAGATATTAAAATTTCAAAATAGCAAATTAATATAATTATTAATTAATAATATAATATTTTTTAATATGTAAATGGTTGGCAGAAAGTAAGAAAATTTGTGAACTGAACTTAAATATAGATACACTTTTTATTGATATTTTTGCACTAATAAGACATATAACTAACAATAAAAAAGGGTTTTAACAACAAAAACTATAGGTTGTCATTGGTCAATGGATACATTCTATGTCCTTCAAATATTTCTAAAACACAAAGGTAAATTAGTGTTGAAGATTGAGATGATAGTTCAAATTTTGAGCCATGAGCATGCGTCATGTAGATTGATATTTCAATATAAAAATATAATAAACGTATTAAAGAGCTACATAGTAGTAATAATTGTCTAATAGAAATATAATTTTACATACAGGTGAACAAAAGAAAGAATCAAAACTATAACAAAAGTTGCTTGAACAAAAGAAAAAATAAAAATAAAATGAAAGGAGAAAAATTGACTTATTACCAGAAGAAGAAAATAGGAATGACAATCTTTCAAACCTGTAAGAATAATCAGAGAATGTCATAAGTCTTAAACCTTAATAAGACTATGATGACATTCGAATATAAATAGTGATAGAAACAAAAAAAAAGGGAATTTCAAAACTAAGGATTAAGAATTTGCAATGAAGAAATCAAAACAAAAATAAATAAGTAAGAAAGAGTTTGACGAGAAGAGATTCTCCATAAAATTGAGTTGAGACTTGAGGGCTAAATGGAAAGCTGTGAGAGATGTAATTCAACATCCAACAACGTTGCATCAGTTATAACCTTCATGTTCATCTAAATCAATCTTGTTCTAGTATCTCAGTCATAAACCAAATCAAAGAGCACATAGATTAAAACAAATCCAAGATTTTTTATTTTTTATTTTAAATCAAGCTTGGAGTAAGTTGAATATTTCAATGCCTTTGAATAAAAGCTACACGCAACAATAAGATTATATGACGATATGAACGAGAAAATTATTAGGAGGAAAATTGTTTGCAAGTGAAAGAAGGAAGAAATGTTGCGATTATAAAGGAGGAAGAAGTGTTGCGGTTATAAAACGAAAGGAGACACATAAATGTTACCGTTACAGAATGGTAGGAGACTCAATACTATATGAGTAGCTCTCCTCATAAGAGGCAAAATGTTAGGGTGACATATAAGATTATCTTTTAGGTGGCAAAATTAGATGTATGTGGCCATTATGAAGCTGACGTGTCAACGCATAAATTCGCTATTCAAATTTAACATATTATAATATATAATAGATAGATAGATAGATTGCGGTTATAAAGGAGGAAGAAATGTTTCAATTATAAAACAGAAGGAGACACATAAATGTTACTGTTACATAATGGTAGGAATAAATGTTACTGTTACGGACTTAAATGTTACCGTTACAGAATGGTAGGAGACTCAATACTATATTATATGAGTAGCTCTCCTCATAAGAGGCAATATGTTAGGGTGACACAGTATTATTTTTGAGGTGGCAAAATTAGATGTATGTGGTCATTATTAAGCTGACGTGTCAACGCATAAATTCGCGATTCAGATTTAATATATTATAATAGATAGATTATGCATTTTTCTCTCCAACCACTTCACATGGTTGATGTCTCAGACTTGTCCTTTTTTGTGTTGGTTGGATGCTACAGTTAACATTGTGTTTGGATAGAATAATTTGAAATGACTAGATTTCATAAATTAAAATAGTAAAAGAAGGGATTTTAAATGACAAATAGGAGAGATTTTTATTACTAATAGCAGGAATTTCAAATGACAAATATTGAAAGAGAATTTTAAGATTTCTCTATTATATTTAACTTTTTAAATTATCATTTACAATTTCTCTCATACTTACAATTCACTCAACATTTCCTATCGCAATTTTGGTAATTCTAAAATTCTATATCCAAACACACACTCAATGTAAATTTACAAAGAAATCTTCCACTCAATATGACTTTCTAGGTATATGCAAGCATGTCGTGCTTCCTTATTTCTCAGCAATATGCGGTGCCTAAACACATGGGCATCTCTTATTTTTCATAAATGATCAATCACACATGTAACATAACTACATGACATAATGGTATCTTTCCACCAAGAAAAGACTTGTTCTTATTGATCAATCACACATGTGATATGTCACATGTATGAGCATATCATTTTCAACTGTAATAATAAGTAAAAGAATCTTGAGTACACATAAATCTCATTTTCTCATTTTTCTAGTATCTAAATAGAAGCAATTTCATCTTCCTTTACTCATGTTTTCTTTGATGTTATAAAAGATAAACAAATACACAGAAGTTTAATTGATCTAACAAATAATGATGGTCCTATTATAATTGTTTTTATGTTCTTCTCTCACACATCATAAAATCAAGGAAAAGCAGAGAATCCAAATCCTATTCTAATATACTTGTAGATACTCATGTACCAAGAACTTAAGTGAAATAATGGCAAATAAGGACTTTCTGGAACCAAGAGATATACAGAAAGTGGTAGTAGTAGTAATACTACCCAGCAAAATATTCCGCATTGAAACATAACGATCAGTTGCATTGACTCATTTGTGTGGTAGCTGGTCCTTGTGGAATTCTAGAGCAGCAGACCACTTTATACAGCAAAGTATGGAAGCACAAATAATTACCAAAAAAGTGGATATGAGATGATAAAAAGAAAAAAAAGGCACTCACTTTTGGTGTGTGCAACTAGATTTATGGTATCTTAGCAGACATGATGTAAGAAAGCAAATAGTAACCCAAATTTAACCAGTGTTCTGCATGCCAGCTGCAATACCCTTCATAGTGAGAATGAGAGTGTCTTCCAAACCAGGGGCATATTCACTTGTTGGGTTCAGTGTTACAAGTTCATCAGCAGACTCTTTTGATATGCGGGGTTTCACCTTCACATTATAGTTTGGATCACGGATACGTTTCAATGTGTAAGCTTGGAACACATTTAAGGTAGTAATGTAAGAATCACGCAATCGGAGTCTTTGTTTCAAGTAAGGGTCTCCTTCAAGAATTTCCCTATGTCCTGCCACCTAATGGAACAGCACAAAACAGAAATTAACTTGTGAAATAACTAATCACTATCTATACCTTTTTGTAACTTAGAAGGATACCAAATTCCTTTTAACAAAATCTATTTTGTTTGAATGTGTTCAAAACTAAAATGGTAAAAGTAGCATTACCTGAAGTAGGAGTTTCTTGGTTTCTTCATATTTGTTCCTCAATTGCTCTCCAAATGGCCACAGATCCTTTGAGACAAGTAGCCTGTCATTCAGAGAAGCAATTCCTGGGTCTCCTTTGGCAAACACCATTTCCACTAAATCAAGTGTGACCCTAAAGAAAGGCCATTGATTGTACATCTCTTGCAGCATATGGAGATTCCTAACATCCTTCTCAATAACTTTTTTAAATGCTGCTCCAAAGCCTAGCCACACTGGAAGATGAAACCTTGTCTGTGTCCATGCAAAGATCCAAGGTATTGCACGCAGTGTTTCAATGCCTCCACTAGGCCTTCTCTTTGCTGGTCTGCTTCCAATATTCATCCGGCCATACTCCAACTCTGGTGTAGCCTACAAAACTCAAAATAAGTTGTTAGTGTCACTGATTGTTATAGGCCCAGTTTGGATTAGTTTCTAGCTTATAGGAGTTTTTCAGCTGAGATCAGTGCCTGAATTCAAACTTATAAAAAAGTTCTTTTAAGTTTATAAGTGTTTATGGAGAAGTTAGATGAGAGAGTTTCTGAAAAAGTTGAGTTGCAGAGACTAATTTCAAATTATGAAAGAAGTTGAATTCATTTAACCTTCTTGATTCAAATTAATTTTACTTAACAGGGAAGTTGTTGAGGATTTTGTGATATCTTACCAGGCGGAAATACTCAACAAAGCGTGGTTCCTTGAATACAATAGAACGGTATTCCTCAGTAGCAATGACAGCCATCTGATCCATCATAGCACGCCATTCAGGTTTTGGAGAAATTGGGGGATGCATTCCATGTTCTAAAGTAGCAGCAGTGAAACGTTGCAGTGTTCTAAAGCACAAATGCTGCTCTCCAAAGGATTGTTCAATAACTTCACCTTGGACTGTTACACGAAGTGATCCATGGATTGTGTCTGGTGGTTGAGACAGGATAGCAAGATGAGTAGGTCCACCTCCTCTTCCAACAGTTCCACCTCTACCATGGAACATGGTTAGTTTAACACCAAATTTCTTAGCAACCTTTATGAGTTCCTCCTGAGCCTTATATAACTGCCATGCTGCAGAGAATCTTCCAGCATCTTTTCCTGAATCAGAATAACCAATCATGACTTCTTGTCTCCCATTGATCCTATTTCTGTACCATTCTATTGAGAACAACCTAGACAAAGCAGCAGGAGCAGCCTCAAGATCAGCAAGCTTCTCAAACAATGGGACAACTCTTAATGGATGCTTGATATGGCATTCGCGTTGAAGAAGTTCAACTGCCAGCACATCAGATGGTGTAGTTGCCATTGATATGATGTAGGCTCCAAAGTTGTCTGGTGGAAGTTCTGCTATGACATGAAATGTGTCCAAAACATCTCTGATTTCTTCAGTTTGGGGAAGATCAGGTCCAAAAAGTGGCCTTTTGCCACTCAACTCAGATAATAGCCACTCCTGTCTTTTTTCTTCAGACCATTCCTGGTAGGAGCCAATTTCCAAATGTTTGGTAATGGCATCCATCACATCAGTGTGACGATCTGACTCTTGCCTGATATCAAGCCTTACTAATGACAGTCCAAAAGTGGAGACTTGCCTCAAGAAATCAAGAAGGCTTCCATCAGCAATTGCTCTATCACCACAAGCACAGAGTGATCTGTAGCAGAGTTCAAGAGGTTCCAAGAACTAGACAAATTAACTATAGTTAGTATCTTTCAAATAAAGATATCCAAGGAAAAAAATAACTCCAGTCAATAAAAAACTACTACTACTATCTCCTTCTATTTAACTGTCCACTTAGACAAAAAAACACACAGATTAAGAAATGTAATCATTACTCTTGTTTTCATGAAAATAAATTTTAAACTTTCTATTTTACCCTTTATCTCTCTTAATACTTGTTGGATCTTATTAGTTTTGAATAGTGGGTCATTTATTAACATAAGGGTAAAATAGAAAAAATGTAATTATTACTGTATCAGGTTTGTAAGTGGACAGTTAAATGAAAACAATTTTTTTCCCCAAAGTGGATAGTTAAATAAGAATGGAGGAAGTAAAATGTTATATTAGTAGAACTAAAACCCAACAATGTTACTAAAAAGAGTATGAGAAAACATAAGTACATTTAGAGGACATTGGTGATTTGTGAACTGAAAAAGTCAAGAAGAAAGCAAAGACAATGGATATACCTCCTCAACATTGGTGAAAGTGGCTTCCTCTGGAATGTCAGAGTATCCCTGAGCTAGCAAATGGCGAGAACGCTCACGAGTTTTATAGAGCCTATCCCTTACATCACCCAATATCACACGGTATGGTTCATTTGGGGGAATCTTTTTCCAAAATTCTGCATCACAAAGGAAGTCAAGATTGTTATAAAAGTGAAGTGACCGACATAATTAAGTAGACAAAGTTTGTTCCATTATGATGTAAGTAACCTTATGTAAATATCAGTGTTCATAATCTATGTTTTTTATAAAATAATTTATATGTATATTATCTACCCTGAATTTAAAAAGAAAGAGTCTGGTAAACACCTATATAGTGTTTTGCAACTTCATCTTTCTTTGAATTCTGATGAAGTTCATCTGCACGAACGCGTAGCTCATCATTGCTGCGCCACATAGACAGCTACAGAAACAACAATGGAAATTAGCAAAAATGATGCCAGATTAATAAACTATCCATAATGATGATTATTTTAAAAGGCTGCAAGATGGAGAGTTATGAATTACTTCAAACATAAGGTCTTCTATCTGGGAATAATACAAATTAGCCGCCATCATTCTAGCTAATAAGCAAACATCCCTTGTCACTTCAGGGGTTACTCTTGGATTACCTGCATCATATTGAGCATATATTAGACATATATGACCTTCAGCTTCAACTTTCATTAACTGACAAGACCAGCCTTGTTAAAGGGACTAAAATTAAATCATTTTAAATTAACATAAACTAGTCTTCATGATTGAACTAAAGTGCTTTTTCAGTGCTTAGTTTGATAACATGTTCCATACTACTCCAATTAATAGAATGCAAGTGTTGTTAATAAACTATTTGCCACATAAAATAAATTTCACCACCCCAACATAGTTATTATAGTTTGAGGGGGAAAAGAGTTACAAGCAGAATCAAGTATATGCTAGAAATCTGATATGACACAATGCTCACTTGTGTCTTTGTACCCATGACATACTCATTTCGGGTCATCACTCCCATTTTAGTCTCATTTTGGGCTGCCTTGCTCAATGTATTCTCCATCTTGGGCTCACATGCCCTTTACATACTCATCAAGGGTCCTCATATCCATTGAGTCTTCATTTCGGGTTCTCATAACCACAATGTTCAAGTTTATGGGGCCATCACTCCCATTACAGTCTCATCCGAAGTTTTCATGTCTATTACACTCTCATTCTTAGGCTCACATGAACTTGGGGAAAACCCCCTATACATACTCTTACTCTGTCTACAATCTATTTTAGACTCTTGAGCAAACCAAATACAGCCAAATCATATATGCTTCTGATTTGCTTAGAGGCAATGAAAAGTATCCACATTTTCATGGCAGTTAGAAACATTCCAGGATAACTTCCCCTTTCCACAAGAAAACCATTTTTTTAACATCTTAGTACAAAAATTGACTGCAGAGAAGCTTAACAGTATCCCCCCCCCCTCTTTTTGTTTTCTTTAGATTTTTTTTTTTTTTTTCATTTTGAAATCACATTAGGATTTTGTTTTGACATTTTGAAGATAAATTGCAGATTCTTCCTTTTCTCACTATACTGATACACACACACATACTTTTTTACTAACAGATATGAATCATACCATCACGATCACCACCCATCCAAGAAGAAAATTGGATGAGAGGAGCATTATGAGGAACACGCTCATTGATCCCTATATTCTTCAAAGCTGTATCAACACGACGTAGAAATTTAGGGACACCCTTCCAAATTGTTTCATGGAAGTAGCTCATTCCTGCTCTCATCTCATCTTGCGGTGTTGGAGGAGTCCTCCTGATTTCATCTGTACGAAATGCTGCTTGAATCTACATAAACAAAAGTAACAAAAGCAAAATTATTAGAAATACCAATGACGCACTTGAGCCCCTCTCTCTCTTTTTATCCTGAAATATTTTCTCCTTCTGCAGAATCAGCTCTAATCAAAGGCATTGATGTGATAAAAATAACCATAGAAAAAATGTTTAAGATAAAAACCATGGCATACTTCAATTGCAGCCAACAAACAAGAGAAGAATTGTAATAGTCTAGCCTCTAGGATGTTTAGCATTTCTCAAAAGTCTAGATTTTAATCATCATCAGAGACAATCCATGATTTTTTTATCTGATAAGAACTGAACACAAAAAAAAGTAATGGCAAATTATTGCAGTTTAATACTCACCTCCCTCTGTAGAGCCTCATCAAGCTCTTGCTTATCATCAGGAGTGATATCTTTGGCATCCAATTGAGATAAACAATTTCTTATCCTGTAAGAAGAAAAAATCTCATTTTTCATAATAATGCAGAAACTTTTTTTTAAAACAAACTAAAAAGAAAAATATTGGAGCTGAAAAATACAATATTGTGAAACAAACCTTGCATGCTTTTGAAGCAAAGATCTACGAATTGATTGAGTAGGATGAGCAGTAAGAACCAGATCAACAGTCTGATTCTTCAATGCATCAAAAACTTCTTGAGGGGACTTCTTTAAGTTAACAAGTTTCTTGAAAGTTTCTTCAATGTCTGATTCTGTAGTTGCATTGCTCTCATCTGCAAAATCCCCTTTCTTCAACTTGTTCCTTCTGCGGTGAGCAATCTGGACCTCTTCAGCTAAGTTGGCCAAGTTAAGCATGTGAGAAAAGGACTTGGAAACAACAATAGAGTCCCCTGCATCCAAACTTGTTATCACATTTCCAAGTTCTTCCAGTTTCTTAGGATCATGCTTTCCTTCATACTCAGCAGAAAGCTCATATATTTCTTGAACCTGCACAAGAAAACACATTTCAAGTTTTAAACCACCACTACCTTGAAACAGTTTTCCAATTCATGATATCAAAAAGCAATGCAAGAACACATAAAATCTGGTATATTAAACATATTGTCTTCTTAGAGGTAAGTTGATTAAACATATATTCAAAAAAAAAAAAAACTATTCAATGACCAATGGATATTTGTCCTCTAGATAATGCAAAGGTCTTTTTTTAGGCTACAAGTCAAACATATCAAAAGTTCTGTTTCCTTAAAACCTTCCAAATCAACACACCTGACCCAGTATCCAAAATCTACCAATAGTAGTAAAGTTCCATGCTTTTTCTCACCAAACCAATCATATATATAGACTTTCACAACATAGAGACATTTGAAACCAAACAGTGAGTAACCAACATGAATTGAGAGCATACAGACAAATCTAACAAGAATTCCAAAGACATAAAATTAGAGAAGCCATAATCAAAAAGAAAACTCACAGTTTCCCTCAGATTCTCCCCATGTAAATCCTGAAGAATATCAAGGAACCGATCCAACAGAAGAGCATCATACTCAACAAGTTTGTCATCCTCACTCACTTTTGATGGAGCCAATTGTCTAAGCTGGGCATCAATAGATGCCATCTTTTCCACGTTCCTGTTTGCCATTGCCACCTTTCAGTCCTCAAACCTGTGAACATTAAAAACCAATCAATAACCCCACACACAGGAAACACATAAAAAACCACACAAAAAACCATGAACCAAAAACCAAGGGGCGAATCAAAACTACATCCATGAATTCTAATTCCACCCCGAAAAAATTGAAGAAGGCGTTGACACATAGGATTTGATGGATGGATGACACGTGTAGAGAGATATACTAATACTACTATTGCTACAACAACAGCAGAAAATTCAAAAGTGGCTATGGAAATAGAACATGTAACACATATATGACTTTTTGCATGAACAGGTGATTGGAATCCAATATGTTACCTTACCTGTGTTAGTGGCAGTTAGATACGAGGAAGAACAATGAATGAAAAAAAAAAAAAAAACAATGGATGAGAGACAGGGCGAGAGTTGTGATCTCAAGTAGTGCAGTGGGGTGCCTATATATAGAAAAGAAGAAACATTTGTTATGCACTCAAACAAGTGAGTTTTCTTTTTTCTTTTCCTTTTTCTTTTTTTTAGCATAATAAGGTGGAATATGCTCTCAATTTTCAAACATGAATTATAGGAGTGTAGTGTACCAAAAAACGTGAACTAGGTCACATTAGGGGCTAGCTAGCTAGATGGAAATAAAGCGGGTAAAACGGACTAACCTGATTGGACTGACCTCCGAAAATGTAGGGGTAGATGTCTGAATGACTCCAGGGCCTTTTAATCTAGTTTGATAAAGTCTGCTACCCGCACAAACTGGTAAAAATGTTGTATAGCCCAAAAAAATTGAGTTACTCGCAAAAGACCTGTAAAAATATAGGGCTCAAACACTTCAGATAACTTTAGAGTTTTTTAGCCTAGTCCAATAAAATTTACTTCGGCATCAGGCCGATAGTCCGGATTGCGGGCTCTAGATGGAAAGTTCATTTATTCCTCTTTTATTTTGAAAAAAAAAAAATCCTGCCTTTCAATACATGGTTGGAAAAGTATATTGATGTACATGTTTAATGTCATTAAAATAGTTTAAAGTTGGTTTCTATGTTCGCTTTGACAATGAAAATGTGTCAAACATAAATTTATTACTAACTCGGTTAAGCTATATTCAACTAATCATGTTTTTATTGTTTATAAATGAATTATCAACGGTAATTTTTAAAATAAATGTTTGGATTTATTCCAAGTTTAACCACCAATAACTGCTCCTGTAAAAAGAATATACCATATAGTTTTTATTATCATGAATCACATTATTATAATATAATTTTGATACAGTTACATGTTAAAATCATTAATACTTTTGAGAACGAATGGTTGCAAAATTGACTTTCAAAAGGAAAAAATAGTTGATGAAATAGAAAAACTCAATAAATAAAAAAATTTCAATCCATGGTACCACATTCCATTTCCATCACTATATAGTAAAACTCTGTGATTTTGCTTAAGACAAATTAAATATATGCATAATATCCAATGCCAAATTGCCAACTAATGGTTTTTAATTTCACGGTTCCTACTTCATGTTTGGACGACTTCCCATTCCATGCATGAACAAACGCTTTGCTTTTATTCCCGTTTTACTTCAATCCAAAAATAAAAAAACAGTTATAATTTTGTATTATTAAAGAACAAAAAGAGAAAACAAAATAAAGTTATATATATTCTTTGTACTTGTTTTATTAGTATAATTGATGTTGTTTTTGTTGTTTATTATATTTTGTTTTTAACATTTAACATCTTGATACAAAATAGATGCTAAATCAGAGGAAGCAAGCACACAGTTTTGCAACTTGATAAATTAAATATTTAGGAAGGCATATTGATTGGTACGTATGCTGGTGTATCATGACTCAACATGTATTAACCATTGCGTTTTATATTTTTTAATTAATTTTAATTACTATGATTACGTCAGAACTACAAAGAACTAACCCATTATGAGTCACTAAGCATGCGAAGACGGAGAAAAAACTATTAATTTAGTAGCATGACATGCTTCTATGAGGACCACTCATCCCATGTGATTTCGGTATAAAATTATATTTTCAACAACAGAAATCCCAATTTTTTTTAATGAGACTTGTGTATATTACTATATTACACAGTTTACTGTGCATTTTGATTTAAAATTTTATTTACATGACCACAAAAAACATTGAACAATTATTTTAACTAATTTTAGCTATTTATCAAGATTCATCGTTTTTTGTAAAAAATTAAATTTATATTTCCATAAAATTAAATATTTTACGAAGTGCTTTTATATTGTATTTTTATTTAAGGGTTAAATGTGTTTTTTTGCTCCCTATCCTTGTATTTGGATAGAGAAATTCTAAATTACAAAATTCAAGATAATAACAAAAAGAATTTTATATGACAAATAGGAAGTACTTTTATGACAAATGAGAGAAATTTCAAATG
Source organism: Sesbania bispinosa (assembly GCA_026901365.1). NCBI lineage: Eukaryota > Viridiplantae > Streptophyta > Magnoliopsida > Fabales > Fabaceae > Sesbania > Sesbania bispinosa. Next base: position 3,142,407 of record QLOH01000008.1, on the reverse strand, counting down.
ACACATGTTGAGAGAGAATTTAAATATTTTCTTTATTATGTTTAACTTTTCAGATTATCATTTACAATTAACCTTACATTTAACTTTCCTAGGTGTCTTTAGTTAATTATTATTTGTTTTATCACTTTTTATGCAGTAACCATGACATCTCCTATTTCAAGGCCTAAGATGCCTTAGGATCATTTCACATCTAAAGCCTATCAAGCCACTTACCAGTCAGGGTTCCCACATCCAACAAGCCTTCTTTCTAGCCTTGGACATCATCATGCCTTAAGTCTGGTTAGGATTTAAATCTAGATTCGAAACACCTTTCATATGACATACACACATATATTATATGTTATGAACAAACAAAACACTCACAAAAATAAAAATAAGCAATGACTAAGTTTTTATTTTGTTATTAATACACACAAAATTAATAATGATTGACCTTTTTCAGCCACATATATTTTAATGTTTGTATAATTTTGTACAGAAAAGTTTGTGATGTGAAATAATTCTTTAATAAATATTATCTTTATAAGCATAATTAATTAAATGCTAAAAGTATATTAGTTTAGGGTTTGTTTAGGGTAGTCTTGAGCTTCTGATTTTTAATTTTTAAATGAAAATTTAAAATAAAATGTGTTAGCTAAAATAAGGTTAATATGGTTTTTAATCTAGTTTTAAAATGATTCCATCCCATGTTTTAAAACAAGAAAAAATTGTAATTATTGATTTTAATTTACAAAATTTTATGCATCTTCTACCCCTCATCATCACTATTGATGCTCTCACCCTCCATCATCGCCAATACCCAACACATTTCATTGTCCTCGCAATTATCCACCCTCCACCATCGTTGTCGCCCAACCTCCTCCACTGTTGTCATTGTGTAGTACCCTCAATCACCACTTTCGCCACTATCCATTGTCACTACCACCCTCCACCATTTCCATCTCCACCATTTGGCATCCAACACCCTCCATTTTTACCGCTACCTGTAACGTCCTAATTTCGGAAACCTATGAATAGTGCCCATTGGAAACACCTTCCTAAATTTCTGAAATTATTTTTGCGACATTACTGATATTGTAAATATACAACACATGCAAAGGTTAGGTAACCAACGTTTATTTAAGCGGAACTTTCCAAATATATAGTTATACAAATAATTGCCATTAACTGGCCACAATACAACAGAATTAACTAACTCAATCACTATCCTCCTTCCTATACAAAAGTCTAGCTACTCTAGCTCATATAACTTCCAGGGAAAATTATTCATCCCTAGGCTCAAGTCTACCTTTTCATGCTCCAACTGGACATCCTACATAACTAAAATGTTCCACAAAACGTGTGGTGAGAGTTACGTCCCAGTGAGTGTGATAAAGCATGCAGTGTAGGGTAGCATACAAATGAGATGCAACAGTCAACATACTCAGCAATTCCAAGACATGAATAATGACTATGAAATTATGCAAACATGATTGTGATGTGTTTTTACCTGACACCTGGGGTCTTTTCTCTAGCTGTGACTGTGATCGAGCGCTCGACCATGTGACCAAGGATCGTCATCCAGGGCCACCTATTGTAACGCCGCGTTTGACCGTTTTTGCCATTTTTGCCGTTTTTGCTGCTTTGAGTGTTTTATTGGATTTTGAGTGATTAAATTTATTTTTAATCATCAAAATTCATATTTTTGGATTTAGAATTTAATTTCCTATTTTTAGGAATTTTTTTGGAATTTTTGGGTTTTTCTGTGAAAAATGACCTTTTTGCCCCTCCTGTCTCTTGAACCGGGCCCAAATACTCTTGATCCGGGCCAGAAAAATTGCACAAACCTTTCTTTTCTTCCTTTTAGAAGCCGTGCATGTGGGAGAGCTTTGCATGAGGGACACTTGTCATTTTCTTTCTTTTCTCCAAGACAAGTGTTAAGACTAAGCCTTATGGCATTTAAAACACCAAAATTCATTTATTCTTTCTTTCCTTCCAACATGCAAGCTTTAGTTTTCTCTCATTTCTCTCTTTCTCTCCTTCCTTGGCCGTGAACTATCCACCATGTTCTCTCAAAATTTTTCATCTCACCTTAAACACATCAAGCCAAGGTTCCATCTTTGAACCAAAGCTTCCATTTCTAAGCTTTCTAGCCTTGAAAAATCCTTGTTGGTGACTAAAGGAGGCATCTTTGGGGGCTGTTTTGGGACCAGAATTCTGCACTCATTTTCTTGGAAATTTGAGGTAAAGGGGGGAGAACTTGAACTCTAGTAGGATTGGTAACTAGAGTCAAGGATTTGCCCTTAAAATCCTTGTTTTTACTCTTGTTCTCCTTGAAAAAAAATCACTTTTTGAGCTTTTCTTTGAGCAAATATTTTGGATTCTTGGAGCTGGGTTGTTTACATGTTTTTAAGTTTATTTTGATGCTTGGAATGTGCTTGGATTGTGATTGTTGGTGCATGCAAGCCAAGAAACAATTTTGGAAAAATTTTCCCCTTTTTCCTCTAATAGCTCTCGGCCTTGAGGGATTTTGGGGCTGCATGTGTTTCAAATTTTTTTTTGGTGCTTGGAATGTGTTTGTATGATGAATCTATGAACATGCATGAAGTTGGTTGAAGGTATACAATTGTTTTGGATGATTGATCTTTGAAAAATAGTGTTTATGAGCTTGAAAATGGAGTTATGAACTTTAATGTGTATGTGGATGATTTTGAGTGGATTAGTATGATATTTGGCATTTAGATTGTTTGTTGATGAATGTGTGAAGTTTTGGTGAAGATTGGATGTTGTGAAAAATTTGAAGTTTTGATGAACATTCAAGTTGTTCTTGATGTTCATGAGTTGTTCTTGATGAAACTCATCAAGAATACCTTTTTGATCTTAAAAAGGTCAAGGGTATGTTGAAAACATGTTTATGGGCTTTGGTGGTCCAAAAGGACTAAGAAGCAATTTTACAAGTAAAAGGACTAAAGTGCAATTAAGAATAAGTCTTTAAAAATAAATAAAACAAATTCGGATTTCCAATTCCAACCAAGTAAAAGTCAACTTAAAGGTCAATATTTTAGGTTGCCATGACTAAAAATAAGTTCCTAAGAGTTATAAAACCTTTAGGCTTTTAATTTAAGTTTAAAACCTTTAAGAAAAGGAGTTAAAGACTCATTAAAAGTCAATCAAGATTAGATTATGAAATTAAAAGTTAGATTGGAGTTGGACTTCAACTCTAATCCAAGTTATTAAGAAATTAAAACTTAGAAATTAATTAGTAGACTTAGCTAATCTAATTACCTAAGTTAAATTAACATAATCTACTTAAGTTAATTAAGTAACGGATGATTAATTAAGGTTAAAGTTAATTAAACTTAATAAAAGTATTAAGTAATTAATTAGTAATGATGATTAAGAATTAACTAACTATGATTAACCTTAATCAAATGTAATTAAAAGCTTAGTCCAAAACTAAGGAAGAGATTAAGACTTAATTAAGGAGGATTAAGATTAATTATAGCCCAGTTAATGAAGATTGATTAAAAGTTAAATCTAATTTTAATTATTTATACAAGAAGAATTAGGATAAGTAATACCATCCATAAGACACAATCATAAGTCTTAGTAAATTATAGGACTTAAGTGGACATGATTATTAAGAACATTAGTACAAACTACTATAAAAGATTATAACCAACACTTTCTCTCTACATAAAACTTGAGAAGCTTAGCAAGAGAGTGTGATTTGGTTTTCCTCAAAAGAAAGACCTTGAATCTACGAGGTTGCACCACGGTAAAGTGGTGACGTAAAAAGATTCAATGGGCTTGTTTGTAAGGATGTAATATTGTAAGTGTTTGCGGTGTGACATATATCATGTGCATCAATAATGATTAAGGTTCAAAAGCCTTACGACCTATATGGCAATACCACTCTAGTACAGTGTGAAACTGGATGGGACGGGTGCACTGGGTTTTGCAAAGAACACCAGCGGTCCGATAAAAGAGACCAGCCCTGAGGATAAGTCGGTTCCCGAAATGGCACAAGTGACGTAGGCTCGCCCCCTACTGTCGTGTAAGCGGGGTACAGGCTTGACTATCCTGTCGCTCTCAAGTTTTCATAATCAGTGAGTTCGTTTGGAAGTCGGAAAATCGTCTTGGCCAGAGATTGAGCAATGCTCTTCGTACTATTTGCTAGTACAGACTATACTCCTGATATATTGTACATATATGGTCGAGCAGTTGCTGTGTGCTCTGCTTTTGGTGATGTTTTCCCGGGCCCTCATGCATTAGTTATGTACATCATGATAACATCAATTGCACACTTGTGATTGAGATTATGTGAATGTCTGTGAATATTTTATGGATGCTCTAGTTACTGTATTCTACTTGATATGAGTTCATGTGATGTTCTCACCCTTCCTTTTCTGCTTCTGTTATTTCCTGTCGTCGTACTTCTTCGCCACATCGACAGTTGGTATTGGAGAGCTTCAGGATGTCCACTATGAGGATCACGTTGAGGTGGGAGCCACGGGGCCAGTGGCGGATTACAGACGTCCCCAGGCGATGTGTTTTCACGGGGGAGGTGCGCGTTACCATTTCTCATCCCAGCCTTCCCCTGGTACCGGAGATAGATTTCACAGTGCCGGTGATCCTTGAGTTTGAGACTCCACCCAGACTCCGTCGCTACACTACTTTTCTCAACCGTCGTCATCGCCCCTCTCCATCAGCATCGTCACAGTCCTCACGGATGGCGACCATGGGCGAGCCAGATTCCCCTCGTTACTCTCCCGGTCCAGAGGTGTCACCTCCACAGCCCGTATATCCTGACGCATTTGGACGTTCCTGTCCGAGTGAGCCAGCCATGATCGTGATTGATGACACTACATCTGAGGAGGAGGACCCAAAGGAAGACCCGAAGGATGACTCTAAGGATGAGGAGCCGGAAGAGGATTCTTCCAGCGATGACCCCTCAGAGGACTTTGGGATGATCAACCTCAGGGGTACTGGAGGGAGGAGTTGTGGGTGGATTCCTGCTGAGACGGATGATGACGAGTAGGATAGAGTAACTGGGGGTAGTTACGAGTCTAGTTAGTAGCAGCTCTGATTTAGTGGCCTCTTGTTTTGTTTCGTTTTGGTTGAGGTCTTATTTATTATAGTCTACTACTAGAACTCTTGTTTTGATGGTGATATTGTTTACTCCGGGATTACTTTGACACTATGGTTCTATATATATGTAATGATGTTTCTTTCCCATGATCCCCTTGTATCTGCGTGTATGTTGTGTATGTATGCGGAATGATTGAATCGTCTAGATGTTTTCAGAAAATGAATTTCAGACTTAAGAAAAGGACATTTTCATGAATACTTAAAATGGAAATTAGAATGCGATTAGTTGATGATGATTAAACTCTTTTCAAAAAAAAAAAATATTTTCGTATTTTCTAAGTTTTAAAGCAGTAAATTCGACGGTTACGTTTTGCAATGTGATATTCTTAGCGGTATAACTAAGGGTGTCACACCTATGATTAAGTCTTATTATCAATGAATAATGATGCATGTTGTCATTTTTAGCTTGATGACCCCCACCTCCCTCTTGGACGAGAGTTCGATGTGGTTACCTCGTTCTTCTTATAGATAAATGACCAAAGGCCTGTGATGGTCCGAAGACCCTATGATGGTCCAAAGACCCTGTGATGGTTTGGAGACCCAATGATGGTCCGAAGACCCTGTGATAGTCCAAAGACTCTATGACATATTCTTTGATGGCCATTGGCCCATGAATTCTTTGAGGTATTAAAAATATGTCCATGAGTATGAATGACATGATGAATACAATAACTAATCCATGGAGATGGTAACTTAATGATCTAGGTATATTCTAGGGTTTGAACATATCAACACATACCATTCAAGCAACCACTATAATCCAAAGAATCAACCAATAACACTCACAAACAAGGTAAATAAGCAAGGGGAGAGAAGAATATGGAGCATACAATAGGACAATCAAAATGGAAGTGAGTGGGTGACCACACTCACCTCAAGATCGAGTAGGAGAAATGAGGGTGATGGAGGAATGGATCCAAGCTTCCTTGATGACCTTGAGGTGGTGGAGTGGCTCTTCCTTCTTCCTCTTGGCTCTAAAAGCTCTTCTCTCTCTCTCTAGGGTTTTCTCTCTTTAGAAGTGAAGGGATGGAAGAAAGTGAGAGAAATGAGCCTTAATAGTGTTTTTGTGGAGTTCTGCTCGAGTACCCTCGCTCAAGCTCGCTCGAGCGAGCCCTGAATGGAATTTCCATCATTCCTCTCTATTTCCCTCGCTCAGGCAAGCTCTGAGCGAGAAAAGCAGAAAAATTCCTTGTTTTTTGTTGGTTTCCTCACTCAAACGAGAGCTTTTTCGCTTGAGCTAGAATAATCCTGTTTGGAGGTACAAAAGAGATCGAATTACTACCGTACTATATATCAAACTGAAGCCTCGGATCTTAACTTTCTAATGCAAGTGGAATCACCTCAATTGGACACATGCAACTCTATATATTATCGAATTAATGCACCAAGGTCATTAGGCTTAAAACCCAAAATTAAGCAACAACCTTGGTTGAAGCCCAACGGGCACACTTCATATGAACCATGATGTAAATCATCAATTCACTTCAATAAGGCTAAAGTTAAGGGTTCTAAGTTTCCATGAGACTATGCTCCATTATTCCCTTGTTCCTTTCCATAACATCACCTTTCTACCCCGGTTCCTTGAGTCTACGCCTCTCCTCTTCCTTCCCGCCAATTCGTTTAAGCTTAGTTCCTTCTGTCTCAATCTAATTCCCTAGTTCCAATGTCTCTACTTCCTTCCTCACCTCTTCACCATGCTAGCCTTTCCACCACTGGGTGTGACTCCTCCTAAGTTAATTCTACAGTCATGTTTAGCTTAATACTTTGTATATTTTCCCTTCTCGATTCCCTTAAAACTTACAACTCTTAACCGATTCCCTAACTCTTGTCTTATTTTACCTCACACCCCTAAGTCCTCATTTTACTTCTAACTTCCTTTCTTGCGGTGGGATTCACAGCCTAAGGCTTCCACGATATTTCTAGATTCTAATTTCCAGGATGTTACACTACCCAACACCTTCCACCATTGCCACCACCACCCAACACCCTCCACTATTATCACTACCTTGACACCCTTTGCTATGGCCACTTTCTTCTAATACCTACCATTGTTGCCATATCCATCCAACACCCTCCACCACCACTATTATCATCCAACACCCTTCGTCCTTGTTGTTCCTTGACACCCCCTCCACTGTACTATAGCAAGTGATGTTAGTATAGTTCATCCCATTTTATCTCCCTTATTTTGGGCTCCAAATGACAAGTTTCACAACAACTCTATAAAACTAGAAATCAAGTTCCTTTGTCTAGAGCCATGTTTCAGCCCATAAATGGATCTCTTCAACTTACAAATCAAGTGCTTTTGTCTTTTATGATGTCGTCTAGTTGGAAAATATAAACATATTATACTAAATCTCCATTCAAAAAGATTTTAACATCTATCTTGTGAAGTTTTAAATCGAAATGAGATACCAAAGCCATAACAACTGAAAAGGAATCCTTGATAGAGGCTATTGAGAAAGTATCCTTATAATTAGTATCCTCTCTTTGGCTATAGCCTTTTCCTACCAGTTTAACTTTATACCTCTTGACTCTCTTTTTTTACCAACTTTGTACCTTCTAACTTTATCATTTAGACAACATATGATCTTAAAGGCTCACTTACACCAAATTGATTTGCAACCCACTAGTAACTCTATAAGATCCCAAACACCATTGTGAGTCATAAAAAACTAATTCATCATGCATAACATCCGTTTAATCAAAAGTATAAAATTAAGCTAGATATAGCTTCCTAAAATATGATGGGATCACCATCGTCATTGAGGTTAAACTTATGCTTTTGAAGATATATTATATAGTGGGAAAAACGTCATTTTCATCCTTGAAAGATACAAGGTCAATCACTTTAGGCCTTAAAACATGAAAATTACTATTTTGATCCCTAAAAGATGAAAATGTTGATAAACTTAGTTCTTTTCTAACATCAATTTAGTCCCTAAAAAGACTAAATTGATCGATATTTATATCTTTCAAGGATGAAAATGATAATTTCCATCTTTCATAGACTAAAATGGTGATTCACTCATTATATAATCATCAGGTATGGAAAGCTTATTTACTCTATGAGATTTGTCAAAATTGTTTGAATTGCTTCAGAATCATATTCTTTCCCAAAATAAATAGATACAGTACAACAACAAATATGGGAATATTTTCCTATTTACAATCAATGATGATTATATAAGATTCCTAATTTGTAGATTCTATGATAGGAATGCAATTATTATACACATTTGTACATAAACCTGGACAGATTGGTGAACTTGGATAGATAAATGAATCTGGACAAAATAATAATATTTTCAAAATCCTAGGCTAACATCCCCCCTCAAATTGATGCGGTTAGTCTAGGAGCATCAATTTTCCTGTGAGAAATTGATAACGAGGGTGAGGTACGACCTTGGTGAAAATATTTGCAAGTTAAAGGTTAGAGGTGATTTGAGGAAGAGAAACAACCCTATTGTCAAATGTTTCACGAATAAAGTGACAGTCCACCTCAATATGTTTTGTGTGCTCATGGAAAACTAAATTGGCAACAATCTGAATAGCACTAGTATTGTCTTCATAGGGAAAATCCAAGATCAGCTAACAAACTATGAAGCCAAATAATTTTTGAATAAGCAATGGACATGGCTCGATATTCAGACTCAATGAGAGATTTAGATACTTGAGCTTGCTTTTTTACTTTTCCAAAAATAAGTGCTAGGCCAAGAAACATGCACCAACCCACTGATCGTCGAGTATTTCAGCAACCAACCCAATCCTCACTATAAGCAAGTAATTGGAGAGATAACAGGAAAAAATAACCTTGATGGGGAGTACCTTTCATGTAATGAATGATACGATGAACAACAGTGAAATGAAGGTGGCGAGGAGAGTAAATAGATTGACTAACTTTCTATCTTCCAAAGGAGATGCCAAGACATGTAATGGTCAAATAATAATGCTTCCTACTAATCGAAAATACATCAAAGGATTAGAGAGTAGGTCACCCTCATAATAGAGATATTTCACATTGACTTCTAAAGGAGTGTCAACCGGAGAAGCAGATTGAGGGCCGACCAAAGTGTAACATCCTAATTTCTAAATTCAAGAATAATGTCTGTTGGAGACACTATTCCCAAATTTCTTGAAATTATTTCGTGCTATTACCGATATCTTTACATATACAATCATCAAATACTTATGTAACTCCAACGATTACATAAGTCCAAATAGTAAACTTAAACAATATCATATAAATGCCACTTCGTGGCTCAGAAATACATTATCCTTGAATATAGAAATTCCTAACCTAACTTAACGTAGCATAACTTTAATACAATAACTTTCGTCAAGGAATACAAGATAAACAACTAGGGGTGGAATAACTGTGTGGCTGGACCTGAGCTCAGACTACAAGGAACGTCTTCCCTGGGTACTAATAACCCTTAATAACTAAGGGCCGAAACCCAAGTCTTAAACCAATGACCGAAGTCCAATTAACTGGGGACCGAAATCCAAAACCTGGGGCCGAAGCCATTTTTTACTTGGGCCGAAGCCAAATTCATTTTCAATTGGGAGTCGAAGCTCAAATTCATTTTCCAATTAACTGGGGCCAAAGGCCTTAATGCAGATGCTCACAAATAATAATTAACTCATGAATCATGACAGATCTAAACATTCTCTTAGCTATAATGAAACCCCCATCATGTGAATCCCATAACCAAAACCCCACAATCATTACCAACATGTTATCCAAGTATGAATCATGAGTGTACAAGATAACAATAAGAGTGGGTGAAACCCTAAGCATACCATATTCTCATTCCCTACTTCGAATCCACTACAAATCATAGGAAACAACCAATCAATCAAACAATACAAGACTAAAGAGAAATGAGAGGAGAGAATAGGGTTAATTGGGGAAAATTCATACAAGAATGGGTGAGAGTTTGTGAGCTATACTCACCTCAAGGAAGCTCAAAGAGAAGAGGAGGAAGTTAGGGGAAGGTTGGTGGTGGAGATCCTTGGCTTCTCCTCCTTCTTCTTGGCTCCAAGAGCTCCTTCTCTCTAGAAATCTCTCTCTCTAAAATACAAAAGGAATGGATAAGAAATTAGGAAAATAACCCTAACCTTATGTTTTTAAAACTGGCAGGCGCATTCTCGCTCAAGCAAGCCCTTCTCACTTGAGCGAAAATGCTAAGAAAATTCTGGATTCGCATTCTCGCTCAAGCGAGAGGCTTCTTGCTTGATCGAGAATACTCCAGAGAGAATTCCCCTCTCTGGATGATTCTCGTTTGGGCGAGATCCTTCTCGCTCAAGCGAAAATCTTCCAGAGAGCCCCACAAAACTCCCCTATTTCTTGCTTGAGCGAGAACCTCCTCGCTCAAGTAAGAAAACCAGAATCCAAAAAAACAATTTTTGTTGCTAAATACTAAGACTCAAATTCTTAGTCTCCCACTCTTAAGCCCATTCTCGCTTAAGCGAGAATACTAAGACTCAAATTCTTAGTTTCCCACTCTTAAGCCTTTCTCCTATCATTTTCTTACTCTTTTCTTAATCCTTCCCTTAAAGGTTATTACCATACTAACCTTCCATGTGCAATTGATTTTAATTATTGGGATGTTACACTTCCCTCTAAATTTGGTCTACAGTGGTTTGACTTAACACTCGACCCCTCTTTCCAAAATCTCTTTAAACTAACGACTCTTACTATGTTTGTCTAATTCTCGTCTAAATCCACATTCTAACTCCCAACTTCTCCTCTTACGCCCAACCTTCCTCCCTTAGCCGGATCCACATCCTGAGGCTCCCACTACAAAATCTAGGCCCTAATTTTTGGGATGTTACACAAAGAAATGAAATCTTGTGTGTACTTATGCTGATTAAAAAAAAACCTTTTGAATATGAATTTACCTCTATAACTAAAAAATAGTGAAAATAACCAAGATCCTTCATATGAAAATATGCTTAGAGTTGTTTAAGTTGTTGTATTGAGGCAAGGTCAGTGCCAGTAATGACCATGCCATCAATATAAATAAGAATAAGCATAATGCCATTTGCTGTTTTATGAACAAACAAGGAAGAATCATACTACCTTTGAGTAAAAGAGAAGCCAAGCAGGGTAGACCAAAATTTCTCAAACCATATCGAGGAGCCTATCTTAAACCATATAAAGAACATTTGAGCTTGTACACACCCTCATAAGAAGAAAATAAGCCTAGAGGAGGAGTCATGAAAATGTCTTTCTGAAGATCACCATGGAGAAACACATTTTGAACATCCATTTGGTAAAGATCCCATCCATTGGAAGCGACAATAGCAAGAATAGTTCTTACTGTAGTCATCTTAGCCACTGGAGCGAAAGTCTCATCATAATCCACCCCATATTCTTGTTTGTTGCCTAAAGCAACTAATTGAGCTTTATAGCAATTGAGAGATCCAGCAGAATAAATCTTCACAAAGTACACCCATTTGCAACCAATGGGTTTAATCCTAGGAGGGCAAGGGACAATATCCCAAGTATGATTCTCTTGAAGAGCCTATAACTCTTCTTGTTGGCTTATTCCCAATGTTCATCCTCAACTGCTTGAGAATAACAAGTAGGAATATAAATGGCAGATAGAGTCACATTAAGAGAAGTGTGTGAGAACCCATACCTATCCGGTGGACGAGAAACATGAGTAGATCTCATAAGTGTCTGAGGTGCAGGCTCAGGTGGAGGGTCAGGATTGAGAGAAGGAAAAGTGGATTGATGTCTTGTATACACAAATCCTGGTTTAAAACGTTCTATAGAACAAGGAACATTGTTAAACTTAGAAAGCATGGGAAGAACAGGAGAAACTGTGAGTTGGAAAAAATATTGATTCTCAAAGAAAATCACATTTTGTGATACGATTAGCAGTTGCATCATAACACAAGAAACCTTTTTGAGTGGATCTATAACCCATGAATGCACACAAAACTGATTGAGCATTAAGTTTGTGACATTCTATTGGTGGTAACTAAACAAAACAGACATAACGAAAAGCATAAAGATTATCATAACTAGGAGACATATTATAGAGGCGAGAAAAAGGTGAACCAAAATCTAAAACCTGATAGGGAAGATGATTAATCAAGTAAACAATAGTGGATAAAGCTTCAACCCAGAAACGGGGAGGAACAAAGGATTCAAGTAGCAAAGTTCGAGTGATATCTAGCAAGTTTCGATTTTTGAGCTTAGAAACCCCATTTTGTTGGGGGTGTATATGGACAAGAATGCTGAGAAATGATTCATTGTTGCTGTAAGAATGCCTCAAAGTCATTAGAAAGGTATTCTCCATAAGAATCAGTACGTATTACCTTGATACAATTATTAAATTGATTTTCAACATAGGCCAAGAAGATCTTAAACATTGAAAAGACTTCTACTTTGGACCGAAGAAAACATATCCAAGTAAACTTTTTACAAACATCAATAAACGTCACAAAGTATTTATAATGCGCATGGGACACGATGGAAGAGACACCCCAAACATCATTGTGAATAATTTCAAAACTTTTGTTTTGCATGATTACCATTAGATGAAAATGGGAGAGTCTTACTTTTAGCAAGTTTCCATATAGAACAGTCAAAGGACAAAGAGGAAGGTGAAATTTTACTTCCCAAGAATCTGTGTTTCACTAAATGAGAAAAAAACAAGTGAATTTGGATAATCCAACATCTTATGCCAAACCTCACTTTGATTTGTGACAGCAGGACATGCTAAAGAAAAAAGAATAGGAAGAGTAAACTGAAGTGGAAACAATCTAGCCACTTAAGGACCTCTTACAATCACTTTACTCGACTCCTATTCTTGCACAAGACAAACAACATGAGAGATATGCACATTACAATTGTTACCTACCAATTTTCCAACCAATTTTCCAACCAAAATCAAATAGTCTAGGGGACACAAACACATTTTGAAATGATGAATTAATATCTCCAACAACAACAATTGGAAGAGTATTACCATTCACAATTTGAATATGTTGTGCACCCATATAAGAGTGAACATTGTGCAAAGACTTTGATGTACCAATTAGATTATTGGAGGCTCCTGAATCAACAAACCATGGTTGATAGTTGTGTTTAGGCTTACCTTGAACTGCCAAGACAAAATGTGCTAATATTATCATTTGTTGCACCATTTCTGGAGTCAAAACAACTTGATTAGAGACTATAAGGTGCTGCTATGGAAGGTAGTCCCGTTGGTCCTGTGGGAGAAGGATGGACTGCAACTTGAAAGGCCTACGCTTGACATTGCTCTATTAGGGTAGAACATTCTTAATAATATGATCGCACTGTTTGAAATAGTTGAAGAATTTCTTACTGCAATTTCATGCAATATGGCGAATTCCTTGCAAGAATAACACTAAGCCTGTTTCATATCCCTTGCTTTTCCTTTTCCTTATGGTTCATAAGCAACATTTACAGCTGCTGAAGTAAATTTATCTTGTGCCATAGCTTCTTGAGTTAGTAAAGAAGCCAATAAAGAACACATGCAATAGCCAATAAAGAAGCCACTAACAGTTTTGAGGTCAAGCTTCTTCAACTAAGGTTTATAAGGTCCTACCTTCATCTTACAACTGTATACTTAATTAGTTTCAAATTCAGCTTCTTTTTTAGTAGTTAGCTTATAGAGAGTTTTTGGTACAAATGTACTATTTCTGGATTAAGAATGTACACAACAATTATTAAAGCATCCCCCAAAGAAAGGTCTTGTAAGGAAGAACGACTTAACATACATCTTAACTTATCCAGAAAGATGCAATTTCTCATTTTTACAACTCCAAACATGATGTATTGAGTTTTAATTCCATGAAATTTTTCAAGAAATTAGGCAAAGGGTCTAGAGTTTCTTCCAACCTCTCATATTTGTTGTAATACTTACCCCCTCTATCAAACCTCACACACTTGATCTTATTGTCAATCTTCAATTTAATAGCATCCTTATAGGATTTGAAGGCATTAAAGGAACCATGTTTTTCCTAAAGAAGATCTACCCAACCAAACTTAGAGTTATCATCTATGAATGGCGGGTGAATTATAACTTTTCATATATGTTTGTGTGAATCATCTCTATCACGTCAACACACTTGTTTGCTCCTTTGTTTCTAATTTTGGGGATGAGCTTGCCCTTAATGTAATCAACACAAGTATCAAAGCTAGAAAAATCTAGATCATGAATAACACCTTATTTAATCCATCTGACTCTCCTTGAGTTGGGTACTAAATTCAATTTTGGAAATCTGTTTTGAAGAAGAAAATGTACTTGTGTTAGACAAGCGGCCTCAAGTAACTTAAGAGGGGGGTGAATTAAGTTAATCTAAATTGTCTCTTTTTCGTTCACTTCTTTTATCTTTTACTATACTTACAACAATTCTTTTATGATGAAATATGAATGCAAACTCCTAATTTCTCAATATATAATAAATTAGCAATCACAACAAATAAGTAAAAGTTAAGGGAAGAAGAAATGCAAACTCAATTTATATTGGTTCGGCCAACCCCTTGCCTATGTCTAGTCCTAAAGTCACCCACTTGAGATTTCCACTATTTGTAAAATCCTTTACAAATGATGAACACTCACACACCTTGGAACCCTTTCCCTTGTGTTGAGTTTCACCCACAACTTACGAGAGGCACCCTCTCTTTAACCACACAATATAAGAATAATTGTTTGTACACTAATGAACTCTCTTTTAGACTAGATGATACAACTTGAAGTTCCTATAAGAATCCTTAATAATTTGCAAGTATTTGGCCAAAATTATTCTTAAAGAGATTTCTCACTTTTTGTTATTTCACATTGTAATCTCCTAATTTTTTGAAATGAAGACACATATTTATATTAGAACAATTGAAGCTTTATATCTTTTGATAAGGAATTGTCTCTTCATAATTTTCAGAAAAATCTCGCTGGTAATCGATTACCAATATGTTGTAATCGGTTACACACTTCAACTTTTGAACCGTTGTGTCTTTAAATTTGAATTTTAAACTTTCTGCTCTCTGGTAATCGATTACAACATCTGGTAATCGATTACTAGAACCAAAATTTCGTTTCTGAAATTGAATGCTCGCTGGTAATCGATTACAATCCAACTGGTAATCGATTACCAGTTCAAAATATTTATTTTGAACTTAATTTTGGTTCATAAAACATTTTTGTATAAACTTTATTTTAAAGGTCAAATTACTTGCAAAGTCTAGAATTCTTTTAACACTTTATCTAACTAGACTAATACTTATCTAACATCACTTGTAGTCTTGATCTTGCATTGACCTTGCTCCTTGCTCTTTCTCTTTCTTTTGCCAATTCCTTTTGTCAATCTTGTAATCTCATTTTATTTCCATTGGCATCATCAAAACCTGCATATAATATATCTACAAATATATGCATCTACAACTTACATTCAATTATAAAGTTAATTTTAGCAAAATATATATTCACCCTAATTTAAGGATAATTTTTCGTTTCCCTTGGTTTTGCTTTATGAAGTTTGATATAATTAACAATTGTGCAAAAGTTCACGTCCTTTAAACTATAATATTTCATTGTTAGCTATTTGCAACTAGTAATTTTCCATTTTGCATAGTAGATTATAGTTGAACTAACTAGTATTCTTTCATTTTTTATTTTGCCAACATGTTGAATATTTGTATAACGTTGCTAATACATTCACAATCATTTGTTGCTTTAAATAATAATTAATTTGTTCATTTGTTTTGATTAAAATTTGTATCAAATATTAAATTGGATTAGATGCAAAATGAATTGTAATAAGCAATTAGTTATAAATCACTAAACAGCTTTTAAGCATTGTATCATATTCTTACTGTGAAAGCTAGAAAAGTTGTTAAATATTATTAGATTTACACTTTAGCTAGGAAAATAACTTAGCTAAGGAATAGCTATGACATTGTCCTAGCCTAGCTATACTGCTAGAAAATAAGAAACTTGAAGGACTAGTTGCTACAATTTGCTATTAAGATATTTGTAGCAAATTTGTGACTAGAATCACGCTACAAGCATTCCATAGCTAATTTGTGTTTCATTATAGCTAAATTTTTTTAGGGATTAGCTACGAAGTAGCTATAGTTTTCTTGGTAGTATGTTTTTTATAGTGAATCAAGACAATGGTTTATTTCCCTTTTACATCTCTTCCCCTATATATATCTTCAACCCATTATCACAAAGGCTTAATGTAGGAAGCCCCCAAATTGACATGCATTAAATTTTTTTTTAATTAATGGTATACACACATCAATTTGGGAACTTATGGTAAACAAAATTAGGGACTTAATAACTTTTATCTGTTTTTCTTCTAGTTATTTATATATTTAAATCCTATATGTCCACATTTTAACATAATGTTGACCTCATGCATTTTTTTATTTTTATGTAGAATATAATTTGTTTAATCTTCATAAAAACTGATCATATATTACTATGTTTTGCTGACCCATATTAATATTTTTTTTCAAAGTTAAAATTTCATTTCACGAATTGCTAATGTGATACAAAAAAAAAAACTAAAATAAAAGTAGCCTTTCAGTTTCAGTCTTCGTTGTTATAATTTTTATTAATATCGCCATTAATCTGACAATAATGTCAACAAGATAAACGTATTAAGCAAGTCTTAGTTGAAAAAAAAAATGAGCTTTACTCATTTAAACAAAAGAAAGTCTTCATCACCTCATCATCTTTATTATTGTTTTTAGACCCAAAAAAAATAATCCTTATCATTGTTAATTGAAAAAACAAGGTGCAATATGGCTATTGGTTGACGGTCCAAAATTCATGTGCACGCCTCCTATCCTATGAATGGACTATGAAGCTTGGTGTTGAAGTTGACTTTCAGACATAACATTTTGTAGAATTTTCAAACCCCTCTCTCAAGCGCTGTTGGTCATTATTCAACAACCTCTATTCTATATCTGAACTTTTGAAGTATGAGGCTCTTTTAATTTTCACAGGCATGATGCATGGTTGATAATATAAGATAATGCCCTTGTCAAATTATATGTCCTTTTTAATTAATGACTTATCAGAGCAGATGTATAATCAGGTTGTGTTCCTATCAAAAGGGATTTATATATATGACAATTTTCAAAGTCATAATTAGGGGTGCTGCACGGCACGTGAGTATGATGCAAATAAGTCCAAATTTATGAACCAAACCTTGGTTATTTATTCCTTAATTTCTTGAGTTGAGAGTATAGTAATATAATATTTGGTCGGTTGAATATTAAAAAAAAGAGAGAGAGAAAAGAAATGCTTGTCGCCTTGTCGCGCGGTTTCGAAATTGTTACAATTATGCGTAAGGATCTCTTCTGTGTTATACTCTGTAATCACTTTAGCCATGAAATAGCTATCGATATTAACTATAGAATTTATTTGATAACTAATTCTGCTGCAGGACTAGGTCCGATTCTCTTTTATACTGTTGACTTTCTCATAAAATTATTATTTTTCTGTCACATATATAGTTGGTAACAATAATGCCTTCGGTGGAAATATATTTTTAATTCGTACAAAGTAACTATTAGCATTAGTTTTTACATTTAAAAATGTTAAATTATTGTTATAAATATCAATTCCCTTAAAACGCATCTTTCTGTTTTAGTTCAGAAATACCGTTGAATTTTTTATGTGGACATTGTCTTCAAGTCACATGATTAGGTTTTAAAATTTTCTTTTGAGTTAGTATATATTATTAACGTAATTTATACATATTATTCAATGATATTTTATCACATCATTTTATGGGTATAATATCTCATATATTATTAAATTTAATAAATATTGTGATACATTATTAAATGATAAAGTATTAAATCATTTTTCTATTCCGTCCTGCTTTAAATTATGATCTAACATTTTTTTAATTAATATTTGATATTAAAAAATTAGAACGGACCATTTAAGGTGTAAAACATATATTATGTTTTATTAAACTTTTACCCAATATTTTGCTTAAAGATTAAACTCCCAGTTACTTGAATCAACAAACCTTTGAATGGAAGAATTTGGGGAAAAAAATTAACATGAGAAGCAAATAGCCGTATATATAGTTTCTTTGCCAATAATTTCATCACATTATTAGGGGCTGCTGCTTGTGGGAAAAAACACACAGAAGAAAGCACGGACATTGAAAAAAAAAAATACTAATAGGCTATATGAATGCACGAAACTATATATTTGTTGTTTAATAATTTTAGTTTGGTATAATATTGATGTAATTTTACATGATAATATATTAAAATTAAAAATTCTGTTTAAAACCTAGCTTAGCCTCAAGTAAGACTTGATGAGCCACCATCTTGCGTACTTCATTCCTTTTCTGTACTTGGGCCATTATGATTTGATAAATCATATTTATACATTTCTACAACATACAACCAAGAGAGATGAAGAGAGAAAAGAGAAAGAAGAGAGAGAAATATAGGATGTGATAGGTGATGTGATGAAAAGAGATAGAGAGTAAAAATGTGTTATATGAATTGTTGTATAATTTGAGTTGTATGAATTTATGATCTCTTATAATTTAACGAGTAAAGATTTACTTTCACAATAAAATAAAATAAAAATGATGATGGATGGAGTTGAAAACATAAAATAGTTGAAAATTTTACACCAGCGAATAAATAAATAATTTTATTTCACTTGAAAGGGTAATTATATAGATATTTTAATTGTGGATACATATTCTAGAGATATATTTAAATTTATATTACATGGATCGCTATTAGGCATAGAAACAACGCGGGTTGCTAAAGAATTTTGTTTTACTCATCCTCGTAAAAATCAGTAGTATATTTAAGTTTGGCTTAATTGCATTTTTGGTCCCCCTGTTATCATTAATTTGCGATTTTGGTTCCCCTGCATTTTTTTGGCGATTTTGGTCTCCCTATTATTCTAAATTCGCGATTTTGGTCACTCTAACACAGATTTTGAAAATAGGAGGACCAAGATTTTGAACTAAATCGCGAATTTGGAATAACAGGGGGACCAAAATCACGAAAAAAAAGTAGGGGGACCAAAATCGCGGATTGATGATAATAGGAGGACCAAAAGTGCAATTAAGCCTTCAAGTTTAAAGAGAATGGACGAACGATTTTATTTTATTTTTAAAATAAAAAATTTTTGAAATTTTTTAACATTACTAAAATTTAATTTTTTTTTATCCTTTTTCCATGTATATAGACTTTTCAATTTTATTTTAAATTATAATAAAGTAATCTTAATAAATTAAAGCGTTTTTTATATAGAATATTGAATTTATCCTTATCCTTTGAAATTTTTATTTAAATTTTAAAACATATTAGAAGTTGATAAGCTATATAATTGAATTAAAATTAATTGTATTTGTATATAATTGAATAAACTTGCTATTTTTAGTATTGTTGTTCGCTAAATGATTAATTTTCCTTATTCTTCTTAACCCGTGTGCAGATTTACAAACTTCTATACGTTTTGAACTAGGACCTTACCTTATAGGAGTTTGAGGCGTGTATGAAATTGTGTTTGACATGATTGTGTAACAAATAAAAATATAGAAGGGCCAAATGAGGAAATAAAAGAATCACAAGATGCAATAAGCTGATGTGCACAATCAAAGAAGGAGAATGAGTGATAGGATCAAAGTAACTAACTCTCACCTGAAGGACTATGTGTGGGCAGGGTCTAATATATAGCTATTTTGTTATAGAAAGAGGGTGTCTAGAATCTTCGTGATTACTCTCCTTCTCTCAGGCCCTCATAGGGAATTTCTTTCTGGTTGCTTGTGAAGCTGTTATATCAGCCTTTTTTTAATTGTCATTGTAAGAAAATCCATACTTACCATAATACAAACACAGTTCTCATTTTATACACAGCTACTGTTGTTATTTTCACATAACAAATTGGTGCTTTCATCTCAAACAATGGCTAAGAATACACATTTGAAGGAGCTTACGACGGATGTCAAGCGCATTCTGGAGATCATGGAGTTTAGGGATAGAGAGAGTAATGCTCGATTTGAAACTATAGAAGCTACCGTTGATACGTTGCTTAAGAATTCACAGAATGAAGGGAATTCGTCTCGGCATTCTCAACCCTTTCAGGTACGTAGCGTGAAACTGGACTTTCCCCGTTTTGACGGTGCCAATGTGCTTCAATGGATTTTTAAAGCAGAACAGTTTTTCAATTACTATAATACTCCTAATGATCAACGACTTACAATTATTGCAATTCACCTTGATAAAGAAGTGGTTTCGTGGTTCCAAATGATGATTTGCAATAATCCTTTTCAATCTTGGGTCGGATTCACCTGAGCACTCAAATTAGAGTTTGGTCCTTCTCCTGATGAATGTCCCAGATCTAACTTGTTTAAGCTTACTCAGGTTGCTATTGTTCAAGATTATTATGTTCAGTTTACAACATTAGCAAATAGGGTCACCGGCCTCACTGCTGATGCTCTCTTGGACTGTTTCATTGGTGGCCTTAAACCTGATATCCGAAGAGATGTTATAGCTCAAGGTCCTACAACATTGATCCGTTCCGTTTCTTTAGCTAAGTTATATGAAGAAAAATACCTTGCTAAAGCCAAACCATACCACTCCAACACCTTCACCAAAAACCAATCACCCACTTATAATCAACCCCTATCATAGACATTGAAAACTACCAGCCTTCCCCCACTTTTACCCAAACCAAACCCAAACACAAACCCCGCAACAAACATACAAAAACCTACCCCTATCAAAAAAATTTCCCCTGCAGAAATGCTTTTGAGACGTGAAAAAGGATTATGCTATACTTGTGATGAGAATTTTTCTCCTAATCATCGCTGTCCTAATAAGCAATACCTCTGGTTACATATGAAAGAAGAAGATATTGTGGACCTTGATACTGAGCCATCGGATCAGGTTTCTGAACCTCAGAATAATGCTACGCAGGAGCATCATTTATCTTACAATGCCTTGAACGGCTCTTCTGGACGTGGCACTATGAAGTTCCAAGGAGTGATAAATGGAATGACAGTTCAAGTTTTATTAGATGGTGGCAGTTCAGATAATTTTCTGCAACCCAGATTGGCTCACTGTCTCAAATTACCTGTGGAACCTATTCGACATATTCAGGTCGTGGTGGGTAATGGAGTTGTTTTAACTGTAGAAGGATGAATCAGAGAATTGGAGGTGAAAATTCAAGGTCACTCCCTAAAGCTTCCAGTTTATTTGCTACCTGTTTCCGGAGCAGACTTGGTTTTGGGAGCAGAATGGTTAGCAACCTTGGGCCCTTATATTTCATATTATAGCACTTTGACAGTTAAATTCTTTTTGGGCAATCAGTTCATTACTTTGCATGGAGAGAAGCCTCAATTTCCGACTCAAGCACAGTTTAATCACTTGAGGAGAATGTGTAATACTCATGCTATATCTGAAATTTTTACAATGAAAATGGAACATCCAGATGTTCCGGAAGATAAATGGCTAGATCTCAAGATCATTCTATTCCTTTACAGCCTGGGATGGGACCAGCCAAGGTGAGGCCTTATTGGTATCCACATAGTAAAAAACAACAGATAGAAATCATGGTTCAGAATATGTTAAATGAAGGGATTATCATGCCTAGCACAAGCCCTTTTTCTTCTCCTATCATCTTAGTCAAGAAGAAGGATGGAACATGGAGATTTTGTACTGACTATAAAGCATTAAACGCTATCACAGTCAAGGACAGTTTCCCAATTCCAACGGTTGATGAACTCATAGATGAACTATTTGGTGCTCAATTTTTCTCAAAATTGGATTTGAGATCGGGTTATCATCAAATCTTGGTTAATCCGGATGACAGACACAAGAAAACATTTCAAACACATCAAGGACACTATGAGTGGCTGGTCATGCCCTTTGGCCTTACAAATGCCCCTGCAACCTTCCAAAGCATAATGAATGAGGTGTTTAAAGGGCTGTTAAGAAAATTTGTTCTAGTTTTCTTTGATGACATATTGGTCTATAACCCTTCTTGGTCAACACATCTATATCAGGTACAAGTGGTCCTCCAATTGTTAAGACAACATAAATTGTTTGCCAAGTTATCCAAATGCTCATTTGGATTACAAGAAGTGGATTATCTCGAGCATATTGTATCTGGTAGAGGAGTATCTATGGATCAGAAGAAGGTGCAAGCAATTTTACAGTGGCCTGTCCCTACAAACCTCAAGCAATTGAGAGGGTTTTTGGGACTTACTGGGTACTTAAGACATTTCATAAAAGGGTATGCTTCAATAACAACTCCTCTTACCAATCTATTAAAAAAAGAAAATTTTCATTGGGATCCTACTACTATGTCTACTTTTCAAACATTAAAGGAAGCCGTTACTATGACACATGTGCTTGCTCTGCCCGATTTTTCCCAACCATTTATCCTGGAAACAGATGCATCAGGAGTGAGAATAGGAGTTGTCCTCAGTCAATACAATCATCCTATTGCGTTTTTCTCAAAAAAATTGAATTCTCGTCTTCAAAAACAGTCAGCATACACGAGAGAATTCTATGCCATCACTGAAGCTATCGCTAAGTTCAGACATTATTTGTTGGGCCACAAGTTTGTCATAAGAACTTATCAAAAGAGCTTGCGTAGCTTGACTGATCAAACTCTCCAAACCCCTGAACAACAAGCATGGTTGCACAAGTTACTTGGATATGATTTCACCATCGAATACAAACCAGACAGGGACAATGTAGCCGTTGATTCCTTGTCACGCTCTTTTTTATGGCTTGGTCTCAGCCAAAGTTTGATTTTATTCCTTTATTAAGGTCTGCTATCAAGGAAGATGCAAGGTTGCAGCAGATTTTGGAGTTATGTAATCACAATCAACCTCCTCATCCGAATTATACAACTCATGATCATTTGTTATATTGGAAGGGCAGATGGTGATCCCTTCCAAGAACACATTGGTTCAACAGATTTTGAATGAATTCCACAACTCCTTGATTGGTGGACATGCTGGGTATGCTAGAACCATGGCATGGATAGCTGCACAATTCTATTGGAAAGGTATGCACACGGATATCCGTGAGTTTGTTCAAAAGTGTTTAATCTGTCAACAAGCTAAAGCTGCAACAACCTTACCGAGTGGGTTGCTTCAACCTCTACCTATACCTGACCAAATTTGGGAGGATGTGGCAATGGATTTCATCACTGGCCTTCCTTCATCATATGGCAACATTGTAATCTTGGTTGTCATTGATAGATTGTCCAAGTATGCACATTTTGCTCCGTTGAAAGATGATTACTCAAGTAAACAAGTGGCTGAAGTCTTCCTGAAAATGGTCAAAATGCATGGTATTCCAAAAACCATAGTATCTGACAGAGACAAGGTATTCACTAGCCAATTTTGGAAGCACCTATTCAAGTTGAGTGGTACAACCTTGAATATGAGCACTGCCTATCATCCTCAATCAGATGGGCAGTCAGAGGCATTGAATAGATGCTTAGAAATGTACTTAAGGTGTTTCACATATAACTCTCCTCGTGACTGGGTCCACTTACTTCCTTGGGCAGAGTATTGGTACAACACTTCGTACCATAATAGCATTGGCATGACTCCCTTCAAGGTAGTTTATGGTCGGGAACCACCACAGATCTCTCATTATGTACCAGATGCCACATATTTACCATCTGTTCAGGAACTGTTAGTTGAAAGGGATCAGGTTTTGATCAAGCTGAAGCATAACCTGCATAAGGCCCAACAACACATGAAAAAGTATGCTGACAAGAGGAGATCTCATGTTGAATTTCAAGTAGGGGATCAAGTGTTGGTGAAACTACAATCCTAGAGACAAAATTGTGTGGCCTTGAGAAAAAATCAAAAGCTAAGCATGAGGTATTTTGGACCCTTTCCTGTGATTGAGCGCATTGGACCGGTTGCATATAAACTACGCTTATCACCTGAAACCAGAATTCACCCAGTTTTCCATTCTTCTCAGCTAAAGCTTTGCAAGGGAGACCATTCTCATCTTTAGGTTCCACTACCAATTACACATACTGAAGCAAATCCAGTAATTTTTCCGGATTGTATTCTTCAAACTCGTGTTATTCTTAGAGGAAACCAACATATCCAGCAACATCTGGTACAATGGGAAGGTTTAGGTGTGGAGCATGCTATTTGGGAAGATAACACAACACTGAAGACAACATTCCCAAACTTCAACCTTGAGGACTAAGGTTGCTTTTAATAGGGGAGGAATTGTAACAAATAAAAATATAGAAGGGCCAAATGAGGAAATAGTAGAATCACAAGATGCAATACTTGGAGGACAGGTGGCAGTTGATGTGCACAATCAGAGAAAGGGAATGAGTGACAAGATCAAAGTAACTAACTCTCACCTGAAGGACTATGTGTGGGCAGGGTCTAATATATAGCTATTCTGTTATAGAAAGAGGGTGTCTAGAATATTTGTGATTACTCTCCTTCTTCTCTCGGGCCCTTATAGGGAATTTCTTTCTGGTTGCTTGTGAAGCTGTTATATCAGCCTTTTTTTAATTGTCATTGTAAGAAAATCCATACTTACCATAACACAAACACAATTATCATTTTATACATAGCTACTGTTGTTATTTTCACATAACAGATTGGCATTCTTATTCATCGTGGAGAATTTTCTGATGATGACCAGCCCTCGGATGATCAGCCCCCCTCCACATTTTTGTCTTCGTGATACTTGATTTGTATCTCTTACGTACTTTGACTTTATTATTTATTTGTAATCTATATGTACACATTATCTTATTTACATTGACTTTATTTTTTTTTTTTGTATTCTCTATGTGCATTCTATATTTGTTTTACTTTTTTCATATTTATTATTTATAAAAAAAAAATTATATTTGATTCAAAATTTACAATGATGTATTATGGTACAGATTCCTTAAATTATTATGCATTCAATTGTATAGGTTTTTTAAAATATTAATATATTTTTTAACAAAATTAAACTGGTTTTTTTATTAAAAACAAACTCTGTCGGTCAAGCCTACACAAAACTTTACGTCGGCTAGACCTACAAAAAAATTTGCGTCGGCCAAGCCTACATAAATTAAGGTTGGACACTCCACACAAACATTTGCGTCGACCACATGAACACAACGTTGCGTCGGCCAATTGGAATGGAAGCAAACACAATTGCGTTGAAGGTTTTTGTGTCGGCCACGATTTCGACGCAAAAACCAATTTTTGCGTCTGTTTTTGCTTGTTTGTGTGGGCTTTTGGCCAACATAAAAACATAGTTTTCTTGTAGTGAATTAGTACTATCAACCCTTCTCCACTCACACTATGGGAAGAAAACTAGCAATATGCTAAGTGTATTAAAATCAAGATTAAAAAGAACATATACATGAAGACCCACCCTATTTATAGCCTAAAGGGGGTGGTCATGAGTGGGAAAAGGAAGGAAAATACATTTTAAAGCTAAACTATCCTATGGGTGCTTTGAGAGCACATCCTGAGGCTCCCTATCACTTAAACTAGGCACCTCACTTAAAGGAATACAGGGGAGGAAATAAATCCTAAAACTATCAAACACTAGACTTGAGGCCATGACTATGTGGCCCCTTTAGGAAAATAAAATAAACCAAATTAAAAGAACTATCAAAGCATTGTTTTGATTACATGACTCATAAGAAGAAAGGTCAAATGGTGACTTAATAAAGTCAACCCATCATGGGTCTAAGGATCTAAGGACATGGTCCTTAGTCTTTACGCCAAAAAATCCTTAAGTTTTGTATCTATGCTTCCATCAACTTTGTCCCTGACCTCCAGACATATGCTTTCATATAGGTTCTTCTTGCATAGATTTTGGTGATTTTTTAGATGAGTAAACCCTAATTAATTTCATCCTTAAACATATCATCTCTCTCCCCATTAGTTCTCAAACTACACTAATTGCATAAATAGTCCTCTAACTTGAAGAGATTCAGAGAGTCACAAGAAGAGGGTTGATATGTGACCCTTGAAAACTTTTAGTTCAACCTACAAGTACTTTGAGAAACTTGATGACCTTTCCTTAAGAAATACCTTGGCTATCAAAAGTTACTTTTAGAAGATAGTGGTTAATTTGTGCAATATGTCAACTAAGTTGATTAAAACTGTCTTCTTAAAGGCAAGTAAAAGTCACATGGATTAATATCACTAAAGCTTATCCTTCCAAATAGTGTATTTAATGCAGAAACAACTTAAATAAGGTTAAGAAGAATGATATAATATCCCTATAGTTATACAAAAGCAAAACAATGAATCTAACACTTTAAAACATGCTTCTAAAAGGTTAAATGAGTTTATATTTTAATAAAACTTTCCAAAATACTTATTTAAGATTATATAAGAAAAATTGTTCAGAAAAAAGTTTATATCAATATGATATCTTAAATCAAGTTACACAATGAAATCTAATAAATGATGCTTTTGAAGTATCAAATAGACTTGGAACTTAATGAAACTTTCCAGATCAGATATTTAAACAATAAAAAATAAGAATATATAGTTAAATCAAATTAAAACCAAGTCTATAAAGATTTGGTAATTTTCACCCCAAGTTTTAATGTTAAACCATGAACATATCTCAAGAAATGTGCTTCTAGAGCACCACATAGGTTTATAATTTAATGAAACTTTCCAGATCAGTATTGGAACTAATATAAATGTCATTTATGAAAAAATATAGGTTTAAAAACAAGTTTTCATAGATCTGGTTTTTATGTCCAAGTTCATGAACATATTTCAATACATGTACTTTCGGAGCACTACACATTTTCATAATTTAATGAAAATTTCTAGATTAGTATTTGAACTGATATGAATGTGATTTATGTAAGAATATAAGTTCAAAAACATATTTTCACAGATCTAGTTCTTTATGTCCAAGTCTATGAACATATTTCAAGAATTGTGCTTTTGAAGCACCAAACGTTATCAGATTTTAAAAAAACTTTCCAGATTAGTATTTCAATTTGTAAGGATTTGATTTGTGTGTAAATATTAATTTAAAACCAAGTTTTTGAAAATCTAGTTTGTAACTTGCCAAATAAGGTATGAACAATCACTAGCAAATCAATCAATATAAATGTAGAAAAATAAAGGGATAGTGAGGGTTAGAGATGTTGCAAAGTGATATTTATACCGGTTCACCCTCATAATCCTTGGTTTATGACGTTCAATACCTATCTTAGTAGGATTTTCCACTAATCAAGCATGTTTACAAGGTATTCTTTCCCCACAGCTTCCTCAAGCTTATAACCAAGCATTCTTCTACAATCTCTTCAGGATCCTTACAAGTATTCTTTTGCAGCATCTTCAGGTTCTAACACCAATATTCTTTGATCGTCCTCTGCCACCTTCACACACTCTCAACCAACAATAACTTTCTCTAGTTAGCTTGGTAGATCACAAACTCTTTAACAAGAGATGGTTTTTTTTTTTACAAATGGCTCAACAAAATATTAATGGAGTGGATTAATCTTTACAAGTCTGAGCTAAAACACACTCTCTAAGATTTAAGAACAACAACTGTGCATTTTGGAGTGGTTAGAAGGAGAACCTCACTTGAGATGGTAGTTTTCAGCACTACTATGACTCTTTGATTTCTTCTCCCTCTTCTCAACTGAGCGATGATTAGATTGAACTGAGGTAAAAATGTTACCGTGGAAGTCTAAGAGACAAGTAGGAGCGTGTCTTAGTCTTTTAGAATGTCTAATGGGTGAAAGTTCTAAGGATGGGATGTGTGTAGACAAATGGGGAAGCAATAAGTCGGGCAATATCAAGTGGGGGAAGGATATGAGTGGTGTTGTAGACAAATTTAATGTCTCATTTTTCTGTTTTTTTCTTATCTATCTCATTGTCAATATCTCCTGTAGGGTAAAAAGCGTAACATTTTGATGATGATATAGTTAAGGATATATATTGCCTTTTCTTTTACATAAACAAATGTTTGTAAATTAATTTTGTTATTATTTTTAAATGAAAATTATTCTAATTTCCATCCGTTTACTTGTTTTTCATGGTTTTATGTTTATGGTTATTATGTTCACTAAACACTTGGGGAATTGCATGTAAATAATAATTTAACCAATGGGAAGCCTAGTTCTATAAGGATTGGGAAGTGCATATGTCCCTCAATTAAGGGATTTTGTTTCAACATATTTTTTCTCCTACACCTCGTGACACAATCCCGTCCGACCTCAACCAGGATGTCTTGGATGCATTGCAAGAGATTGAAGGTCAAATGACCGTGGCCATATCTGAGCAGATGAAGAGAGCTTTGCAACTCTTGATAACTGAAGTCCAAAGGAAAGTAGACCACCGAACAGAAGAAGATCCAAAGAAGTGGTTTAACTTAATTCATATTGAAGTACAAGAGTGCTATCTAATCTGATAATCGGATATGTATGTTATCCGAATCTTAGGAGAGCCTATTTCGAGAAATTGTATCTAATCAGATTATAACTGATTTATTTAGGATCAGATCTTTTAGGAATCAATATCAGATTTGTTAGGATTATATTTAAATCTTTTAGGATTTTATTTTATTTTATCTAGGATTAAATCTTTTAGGATTATATTTTATCTTATCTAGGATTAAATCTATTTAATTTAGGATTGTATCTTTTAGATAGTTTATTTTAGGGAATTCATTTTCTATATATTGACATTGAGAATCAGTTTGTAAGACACACAGTTTAATTAATAAAAGAGTTAATATAAAATTTAGTCCCTGAAAGTGTCTTGTTGTTTACTTTTAGTCCTTGAAAGTTCATTCGTGTACAAATTAGTCCCCAAAAGTCTAAAATTGCTTACTTATTAGCCCCTCCGTTAAATTCCGTTAGTTTAATGAAGAGTTAATATATAACTTTGTCCCTCAAAGTCTTACGTTGTTTACTTTTACTCCCTCAAATTATCCATGTACAAATTAGTCCCCGAAAGTCTAAAATTGATTACTTATTAGTCCCTCCGTTAACCTCTGTTACATAAGTGAAACGAAATTGCTAATCTGGACCATTAAATGAACTATTAGACTACTAAGTGATGTCTACATGGAAGCTCAACTGTTTAGTCTTTAATATTGGACTAATTTTTAACTCATTCCCCCAAATTTATAACATTCATTGATCTCCATTATTCTCCCCCCACGAGAAACTATCCAACAACTCTAATCTCTACTCTTTAGGACCATAACAGAACTATTTTACAACCTAAATCTCTATTCTTATCTCCATTCTTTTATCCCCAATTTTATAACCCCAATCTCTATTTTTGTCTCTAATAATATCTCACAAATCATAAATCAAACAAACCAAAAGAGACAATGAGAACTCCAATGAATCGGGCAACAAGTGAAAGTGTCTATGGTGATAAAAGTGGTATGATGAACCTATGTGCAAGAATGGAAAGAATAAAAGAAAGTGGTTCTCAGGGTGTCCTTTCTTTGGGGTAAACTATTTTTTGTTTAACACTACAAGAAATTTAGTTTTTAGCGACGGATATTCTGCGACGTCCCCGTGCCGTCACTACTAGCGACGGCCTGACCGTCACTACTAGCGACGATTTGACCGTCACGACAGCCGTCTCTAGATAAAAAAAGTTAAAAAAAAAAAGAATTATTCTTAGCAACAGCTATGTTTTTAGAGACAGCTTCAACGACGACTCACTTTCCTCGTCGCTATTGTATTTACGATGAGCTATGTAGCGACGTCCACGTGGTCGTCTCTACAACGTCACTACGCAGCCTGTAGAGACGACTTTTCCTCGTGTAGCGATGACCCATGGTCATCGCTAAAAACGAAATTCCTTGTAGTGTAAGTTGTGTTTTAAAAGTGGTTTCTTACTCTTTTTTGTATATTTTGTGTAGAGGGGTGATCTTGATTGTTGATACTTTGAATGGAAGTTTATTGTGAGGAAGGAAATTTATTAGGGTTCATGCATAGAATACTTATATGAGTGATTGATATTAGAAATAAAGTTGTAAGAGATTGAGTGAAAGGATGAAATTAAAAAATCAATGTTTTACTTTGGGAAATTTTTTACTTCCCTAATTATATTCCAGGTAGGCATCTTACGTGTCACATAACAGTATAATTGTGTAGTTAACTTGCCAACTCAACACTTCTGTTTCATTAAACGATTTAATAGATAATTTAGTCCCGAAAGTTTATTCGTGTACAAATTAGTCCCCGAAAGTATAAAATTGCTTACTTATTAGTCCCTCCGTTAAATTATGTTAGTCTAAAGTTAATGGAAGGACTAATAAGTAAGCAATTTTAGACTTTCGGGGACTAATTTGTACACGGATAAACTTTCAGGGACTAAAAGTAAACAACGTGACACTTTCAGGGACTACATTATATATTAACTCTTAATAAAATTCTAAGTTTTCTCTTTGTGAGAATTTATCCTTTGTTCTTTGATTAAAGAACTACTTGATAACTTAGGTTTAACCAGCAAGTCTTGGTTAGGGTCTAGTTGCTTATATCTTGATAACTTTGGTGCTTCCGGCAGGTCACAGATTGTGTCAAGTTCCTATCTTGATAGTTTTGGTGCTTCTAGCAGGTCTTGGATTGTGTCAAGCTTCTTATCGTTAATTGATCTTCAAGATGTTCTTATCTTTACGCTTCTGGTTCGTATCATTTTGTATCAGTCGCTTCGACTCTTGAGATCAACTGGTAACATCTATCCTTATCTTTTAGTCTTTATCTTGTAAAAAAAAATTCAGTTCTGAAATTTCCAGTTCTTTGTAATTTAGTTCTTCAAGTTGTTGTTGAATTAATTCCAGTTATTAAAAAAATAAAAAAAAACTGTAGTAGTTTAAAAAAAAGGAGGTGCAGACAACACAAATAAAGAGATCTGCAGTAGTCATAAAAAGGAGAGAGGTGCAAATAGTACAAAAAAGAGAAGATTGCAGTATTAAATTTTTTGAGCAGTGTCAAATTCTGGGCAACATCCAAAAATAATTTCTAGATAAAAATCAATTTCTGTTTGTCCGCAAAATTTGTTCCAAGCAGAAGAAATCATCCTAGGTCACGAGATCATCCGGGGTGAAAATTTCATCAGAGGTGAAGAGTTGTTACCAGCTACACATTTGATTACAGATCCGGCTACACATTTTGATTACTTTCCGGGCTAGTTGTTTGTCACTAAAAGTTATCAAGTTATCTTCAACACCTTTTCTATTACTTGCTAGTAGAATTTATCCCAAAAGTTCCTTATTTCAAGAGCTTATAAGGATAAGTTGAGTGAAAAAGTGCAAGAGTGGTGGGTACAATATAGTGAGAAAAGGCCAAAAAATTAGAGTGATACACAAGAGAATAAATTGTTTTTAGTGTAAACATGTAAGGGACTGTTGTAAGGATTCTTATTTTTTTTATCACTAACATTGTTTAATTTGCAGCCAGGTTTCCTTTCATTAATCATGAGTGCGTAAATCGACGTGAGGAGGATGCTGGAGAAGTAGACCTCAAATTGTTCCTCAAGGCACTACAAAGTGAATTATGAGAATGGGTGCAAGAATGGATGAGATTGAAGATCGAGTTCCAAGGAGAAGGAGTAGAACGTCTCCTAACGAAACTGAAGAAGAGGAAGAGGAAGAAGAGGACAAGGGAAGTAATTCTAGAAGAGAAAGCAATAGGGATAATCATCTTGGAAACATCAAGATGAACATTCTTTCTTTCCAAGGGAAGAATGATCCTGAGTTATATTTGGAGTGGGAAAGAAAGGTGGGGCATGTTTTTTATTTCAACAATCATTCTGAGGAGAAAAAGGTAAAATTACTTGTAGTAGAATTCACTGATTATGCAAGTATATGGCGGGGTCAATATGTGTTGAGAAGGAGAAGGTATGGAGAATGACCGATTCAATCTTGGGAGGAGATGAAGGTCGTGATGAGAAGGAGATTTGTACCAAGTCATTACCACAGAGACATGTACAGAAAATTGTAGGACCTATGTCAAGGTTCTATGAATGTAGATGATTACCACAAGGAGATGGAAATAGCCATGATGAGAGCCAATGTGTAAGAAGACCAAGAAGCAACAGTGGATAGATTCATTGGAGGGTTAAAAAAGGAAATTGAAAATATATATAATGGAACTCCATCATTATGTGGAGATGGAAGATTTATTACACAAAGCAATCCAAGTGGAGAGACAACTCAAATCCAGAGTTGTAAGATTTCAAGGAACTCCATGTAACTCTTGGAAACCCTGGCCGACCAGCAAACCAGCAACACAGCCAAAAAACAGAGGCAAAGATCAGACAACCGACCTCAACGAGTAAAGGTAATTATGAATTCAGTTAAAATCTTCTAAAGCACGTGAAATTAAATGTTTCAGGTGTCAAGGTCTTGGACAGGTTGCTTCTGATTGTCCGAACAAGAGGGTCATACTCATGCGTGACAATGGTGAAATGGAAAGTGCAAGTGTAAAAGATGATGAAATACCCGAGCTGGAGGGTTGCAGTGAAGTGGAATACACCGAGCCAGACCTGGGTAATTCATTAGTCACCAGGAGGGTGTTGAATGCACAACCAAAGATGGGAGGAGTTAAGGAGCAACGTGAGCACATATTCCATACAAGGTTTTGCGTAAGTAATAAGGTGTTAGGTATATGCACTAGAGACTTATATGTTTTGAAACATCCATCACATGTATCATATTATTTTATAAAGGCAATTCATTCTTTTAAGAATACAATTAATGTCCTTAAAATAGTAAGCTCAAACTTCATAAGAAATCAAGTAGATAACTTGATCGTGAGATCGTATGAAGAACTATTCTTAAAATAGTCCCTGGTCAAGTATCATCTTAGGACAAAGATGCATTTAGACTAGTATGTGAGTCCATTGATGATCACATCTTACGGATCATGGATATGAGATATCATGTGCTCACGTAAGTACATATTAAGAGTAATAGTATGCTGGACAGACCCACCTTAAGAGCGTTGCATGGATTGTTACATAAGTGTCATGAACGTTTCTTAAATTGATAAATGTTATATGAAGTCTTTTGACCTGAAATCACTACGATTCCTACATAAGAAATTATGTGTTTTGAATATCATCAAACATTGCTTGTAACAAGGTGATCATAAAGTTGGTATTTGGACATATAATAAATTATGTGGTAGGATGTGGGTGATCTAGATGGGATTTGTCCCTCCTATGTAAGAGGAGTTATATCTATAGGCCTCTTGATTAAGTGAGACTACAAAATGAATGGCCATGCTCAGGAGGATAAACATGATATGTTTATTTTTTGTACAGTCTACTTGGGGATCAAGAAAACATAAAATTGAACTATACAAGGTTGACACATCCCATGCCCTTGTGTTCAATTAGATATTTAGACAAATGGACTGATCATATAAATTATCATAAAATAGGATTAGTCAAAGTTGTTGATAATCTCAATATTTGGGTAGTGATGTATTGCTAGATACCGCTCACTATTTATGATATTAAATATAAAAGAGTTTTATTTTAATATCATAACCAAATATTAAAAGACTATTGTGTCACACGTATACAACAAGCCACTAGGAAAGATATTAATTCTAATTTGATTAGGATTATAACATAATGGGTCAGGCCCATATATGTTAGGGTTAATAGAGTGAGGGGTCAAACCCTAGCCACCACTCTATAAATATAGCATAAGATGCATTACCCTGTTAAGATGAGCAATCGCTTTTACTCTCTAAGGCTACTAGCAGAGTTGAGGAGGGTTTCCTAGTTGGGTTGTTGGCGTGGACACCACTAGAGACATGACTGCTATTGTCTCGTTCGCAATCCTTAAAAGGTACAACCTTTTGTTTCATGCCTTTTATGCCTTAATTCGTGTTTTCGCATTAACGATCATAACAAGGGAGGGAATCCATTTATTTCGCTGCACCCTGACCACATGATTGATTCCCTTCATATGGTGTGCAGTCTTTTAATTGATAGTGGTAGCTGTTCCAATGTTGCTAGTATTTTGATGGTTGAGAAATTAAAATTACCTACCATAAAACATCCTAATCCTTATAGACTATAGTGGCTAAATAATTGTGGGGACATAAGGGTAACAAAACAGGTTTTGCTTTCATTTTCCATTGGAAAATATGAAGACAAAGTCTTGTGTGATGTTGCACCTATGCATGCTGGACACATCCTACTTGGTCGACCATGGTGATTTGATAGGCGGGTAACTCATGATGGGTATCACAACAGGTATAATTTTAAATTAAATAATAAAACCTTTGTGCTAACCTCTCTTCAGTCTTCTGAAGCATATGCAGATCAAATAAGAATTGCTAGGGAGAGCAAGGAGTTGGAAGAATAGTTTTTTGTTCAAGAGAAAGAAAGAAAAGAGAAGAAGAGAGAAGTGGGCATGAGATCGATTCCGACTTCAAGATTGGATGTTGAAAGTGTATTGTTAGATAAAGGGAAATCATTGGTTCTTGTTTTTAAAGACCTATACTTCTCTGATGATTCTAACAATTCTTTACCTTCTGAAATTCAAAATTTGTTGCAGGAGTTTCGAGAAGTCTTTCCAGATGAGCTACCTGAAGAATTACCACCTTAAAGAGGTATAGAACACCAGATTGACTTTGTACCCGACTGTGCTCTACCAAATCGGCAACATACAGAACCAACCTAGATGAGACCAAGGAGATCCAAAAACAAGTCAGTGAGATAATGGAAAAGGGGTATGTAAGGGAGAGTGTAACGTCCTAATTTCTTGATTCAAGAATAATGCCCGTTGGAGACACTATTCTCAAATTTCTGAAATTATTTCGCGCTATTACCGATATCCATACATACATACTCATCAAATGCTTAAGTACTTCCAACGCTTACCTAAGCTGAATACATTATACATTCTACATACATATCAGAGTCCATCTGCCACTTAGTGGCTGAACGTATACAATCAATCTACATAGTTCCCACTTAACGCAACATTATATAAATTGAAATACATCCAAATCCCTTGTTGGGTCTAGACTAGCACTGGGGGTGGAATACTCCGCTCTATGAACTTCAATCCTCCCTCCAAGCTTTCAGCGAAACCATCCTGCATACATAACTAAAATGTATCCCCGTAACGTGGGGTGAGACTATGGTCTCAGCGAGCAAAGCATGCAACATGCAGTGTGGGGAAAGCAGTCATATGCAATGACACACCCAGCACAATTCATAAGACATACATAACTATTCTAATCACTTTGAATCATCACCTCATGTTTAACCCGATTGGCATATTATATAAATTTAGCTCAACACTTAGTAACTTGTCAGGATAGGAAACTTAAACATAGAAGCACATGATCGGCATAACCCAGCCGACAGGTTATGGCGCTTACGCCCTCAACTAAATCATGACTAGGTGCATACGCCCTCAACTGAACTTGGCGCATACGCCCTCATCTGAACTGTGACTCGGTGTACACGCCCTCAACTGATCTGTGACTCGGCGCATACACCCACATCTAAACTCGGGGCACACGCCCTCAACTGATCTGTGACTCGGCACATACGCCCACATCTGTGACTCGGCGCATACGCCCACATCTGAACTCGGCGCACACGCCCTCAACTGATCTCGGCGCATACGCCCTCAACACATAGGTGAAGCTTTACATAGAACATTAATCAACTACACTTCCTTTTCATATTCTAGGAATTACATTCATTTAACACCAGCAAAAACCGCCAAACCTATCAATTAGGGGCCCCATCATCATCCTAATTGCCAATCAACCATCAATTCAACATATATTCCCAAAATCCCCAAATTCTCTACCCCAGGGTTCACATACAATCTCATAATCAACTCAAACCTTGCATATCATATAATTCGAACCATAAATCAACATTCACAAACTAAAAGGGAGGAGGAGTAGGAGAATAGGGGTCATAATCGAAGCATATACATGATGTAGTGGAGGTGTATGAGCTTCACTCACCTCAAAGAAGCTAAAAGAGAAGAGGAAGGACGTTGGGGAAGATTGGCGATGAAGATCCTTGGCTCTTCCTTCTTCTCCTTGGCTCCAATAACTCTTTCTCTCTCTAGGAATCTCCTTCTCTATCTAAGACGAAACAAGAATGGGGAAGAATGAACAATCTCGTGCCCTAAACCGTGTTTTTAAGCCTGTAAGTGGATTCTCTCTCAAACGAAGCATTCTCGCTTGAGCGAGCGAGTCGGTTGCATGTCTTTTCTTCACATTCACGAGCAACTAACTTAACCACAGTCCAATTAGATTGAACTGCTCTGATACCATAATGTAACGTCCTAATTTCTTGATTCAAGAATAATGCCCGTTGGAGACACTATTCTCAAATTTCTGAAATTATTTCGCGCCATTACCAATATCCATACATACATACTCATCAAACGCTTAAGTAATTCCATCGCTTACCTAAGCTGAATACATTATACATACATATCAGAGACCATCTGCATCTTAGTGGCTGAACGTATACAATCAATCTACATAGTTCCCACTTAACGCAACATTATACAAATTGAAATACATCCAAATCCCTTATTGTGTCTAGACTAGCACTGGGGGTGGAATACTCCACTCTACGAACTTCAATCCTCCCTCCAAGCTTTCAGCGAAACCGTTCTGCATACATAACTAAAATGTATCCCCGTAACGTGGGGTGAGACTATGGTCTCAGCGAGCAAAGCATGCAACATGCAGTGTGGGGAAAACAGTCATATGCAATGACACACCCAGCATAATTCATAAGACATACATAACTATTCTAATCACTTTGAATCATCACATCATGTTTAACCTGATTGGCATATTATATAAATTTAGCTCAACACTTAGTAACCTGTCAGGATAGGAAACTTAAACATAGAAGCACATGATCGGCATAACCCAGCCGACGGGCTATGGCGCTTACGCCCTCAACTAAATCATGACTAGGCGCATACGCCCTCAATTGAACTCGGCGCATACGCCCTCATCTGAACCGTGACTCGGCGCACACGCCCTCAACTGATCTGTGACTCGGCGCATACGCCCACATCTGAACTGTGACTCGACGCATACGCCCACATATGAACTCGGCGCACCTGCCCTCAACTGATCTGTGACTCGGCGCATACGCTCACATATGTGACTCAGCGCATACGCCCACATCTGAACTGTGACTCGGCGCATACGTCCACATATGAACTCGGCGCACACGCCCTCAACTGATCTAGGCGCATACGCCCTCAACACATAGGTGAAGCTTTACATAGAACATTAATCAACTACACTTCCTTTTCATACTCTAGGAATTACATTCATTTAACACTAGCAAAAACCGCCAAACCTATCAATTAGGGCCCCCATCATCATCATAATTGCCAATCAACCATCAATTCAACATTTATTCCCAAAATCCCCAAATTCTCTACCCTAGGATTCACATACAATCTCATAATCAACTCAAACCTTGCATATCATATAATTCCAACCATAAATCAACATTCACAAACTAAAAGGGAGGAGTAGGAGAATAGGGGTCGTAATCGAAGCATGTACATGATGTAGTGGAGGTGTGTGAGCTTCACTCACCTCAAATAAGCTAAAAGAGAAGAGGAAGGACGTTGGGGAAGGCGATGAAGATCCTTGGCTCCTCCTTCTTCTCCTTGGCTCCAAGAACTCCTTCTCTCTCTAGGAATCTTCTTCTCTCTCTCTAAGACGAAACAAGAATGGGGAAGAATGAACAATCTCGTTCCCTAAACCGTGTTTTTAAGCCTGTAAGTGGATTCTCTCTCAATAGAAGCATTCTCGCTTGAGCGAGCGATTCGGTTGCATGTCTTTTCTTCACATTCTCGCTCAAGCGAGCTGGACGATTCTCGCTCAAGCGAGCTCCTTCTCGTTTGAGCGAAAATTGTCCAGAGAGCCTTCCCAAAGTCCCTGTTTCTCGCTCAAGCGAGCTATGCTCGCTTCAGCGAGAAATGCAGAAAACTCAAATCCAAGACTTTTCTGCATAATTCGCTCAAGCGAAATATTCTCGCTTGAGCGAGATTACTGAAACTTGGTTTTTAGCCTAAGTCTTTTCTCCTAATTCCTAAACTTCCTTTTCTCAATTATTAACATACAATCCTCTATCTTAGTCTTATGAATTAACGGAAGTTCTAAATTATGGGATGTTACAGAGAGCCTTAGTCCATGTGGTGTACTAGTAATAGTGGTACCAAAGAAAGATGTTTCTTGGCGTATGTGTACTGATTGCCGAGCCATTAACAAGATAACGGTAAAGTATCGCTATCCAATTCCTAGGTTGGACGACATGCTTGATGAGTTGCATGGTGCTTGTTTGTTCTCTAAAATTGATTTGAAAAGTGGTTACTATCAAATTCAAGTGAAAGAGGGTGATGAGTGGAAAACTGCTTTTAAAACAAAGTATGGTTTGTATGAGTGGTCAGTGATGCCCTTCGGCTTAACTAATGCACCCTGTATTTTTATGAGGTTAATGAACAATGTGTTTCACTTTTTCATAGGAAAATTTGTGGTATTTTACATTAATGACATTTTGGTTTACAACAAATCTTATAATGCACATGTTGAACACTTACATGTTGTTTTTTAAGGTATTAAGGGAAAATAAATCATATGCTAATTTAAAGAAATGTACCTTTTACCTCGATTCTGTTGTATTCTTAGGTTTTGTGGTAAGTTCAAAGGGGATAAGTGTAGATGAGGAAAAGTTTAAGGCTATTAGAGATTGGCCGACCCCAAAGAGTGCTAGTGAAGTGAGAAGTTTCCTTGTCTTAGCAAGTTTTTATAGGAGGTTTGTGAAATATTTTAGCACTATTGTTGCGCCTTTAAATGAACTTGTTAAGAAAAATATTGTGTTTAAATGGTCAGATGCACATGAAAAGGCTTTTAACACTTTAAAAGAGAAATTAACAAATGTACCCTTGCTTGTTTTACCTAATTTTGATAAAGCTTTTGTGATTGAATGTTATGCTTCTGGTGTTGGTATAGGGGCTGTTTTAATGCAGGAATCCCAACCAATTGTATACTTTAGTGAAAAGCTTAATGGGGCAGCATTAAACTATCCGACCTATGACAAGGAGTTGTATGCCTTGGTAAAGGCACTACAGACTTAGCAATATTATTTGTGGTCAAGATAGTTTGTTATACATTCTGATCATCAGAGTCTAAAGTTCTTAAAGTCTCAAGGGAAGCTTCAAAAGAGACATCCAAAGTGGTGGGAATTTATTGAGATGTTTTCATATATAATAAGGTATAAAAATGGTAAGGACAATATAGTTGTTGATGCTTTGTCAAGGAGGTATGTTTTACCTACTTCTTTACAAGCAAAATTGTTAGGTTTTGAACAAACTAAAGGTTTGTATGAAAATGATCCTGATTTTAAACAAGTATGGGATTCTTGTTCTAACCGATCTTGTGAGAACTTTTATAGGTATGAAGGACTTTTTAAAGAGGAACCAACTGTGCATTCCAGTGGGTTCTATAAGAGAATTGTTGATCAAGGAGACCCATGGAGGCGGGTTGATGGGGCACTTTGGAGTGCAGAAGACACTGGACATCCTGGCCGAGCACTTTTTCTGGCTGAGCATGAAGAGAGACGTCCGAGCCGAGTGTGAAAGGTGCATAACATGCAAGCAAGCCAAGTCAAAATTAAACTCGCATGGATTTTACATACCTTTGCTTGTTCCTAATCATCCTTGGACAGATATTTCCATGGACTTTGTAATCGGTTTTCCAAAAATTCAAAGTTGTAAGGATAGTGTATTTGTTGTTGTTGACTGGTTTAGTAAAATGACACACTTTATTGCATGTTCAAAGACAAACAATGAAATACAAATAGCTGACCTATTCTTTAAGGAAGTTGTCCGATTGCATGGGTTACCAAGGACAATTGTGAGTGATAGAGACGTTAAATTCATAAGTCATTTTATAGGA
The DNA here is from genome assembly GCA_026901365.1 of Sesbania bispinosa. NCBI lineage: Eukaryota > Viridiplantae > Streptophyta > Magnoliopsida > Fabales > Fabaceae > Sesbania > Sesbania bispinosa. Next base: position 3,102,304 of record QLOH01000008.1, on the reverse strand, counting down.
CTTTATGGAATAAATGGGAGCAAAGCTTCTATTTTCTACTGTTGCACATCCTCAAACGAATGGACAAACTGAAGCAGTAAATAGAATGCTTTCAACCTTATTACGTTTTATCATTGGCAAGAATCTAAAGCAATGGGAAAAATATTTGCCACATGTTGAGTTTGCATATAACCGGACGATACACTATACTACTTCTTTTTCACCATTTGAGGTTGTACATGGTTTTAATCCACTAACTCCTTTGGATATTTTTCAATTACCAATTTCTGAATTTTCCAACTTAGATGGTAAAAGGAAAGCAGGTTATGTTAGGGAGTTACATGCAAAGGTCCGAGCTAATATTGAGAGGAAAAATGAGCAATATGCAAAACAAGCCAATAAAGGGCGGAGGAAGGTAGTATTTGAACCAGGTGACTGGGTCTAGATTCACGTGAGGAAAGAAAGGTTTCCAGTTCAAAGGAAGAACAAGCTTCAACTAAGAGGAAATGGTCCATTCCAAGTTCTAGAGAGGATCAATGGCAATGCCTACAAGATAGGTCTTCCTAGTGAATATGGTAATGTTAGTGCAACATTTAATATAACTGACTTATCTTTATTGGATGTAAGTGATGAATCAGATTCGGGGATGGACTCTTTCAAAGAAGGGGGAATGACACGATCCCGTCCGACCGCAACCATGATGCCTTGGATGCATTGCAAGGGATTGAAGGTCCAATGACCGGGGCCAGATCTAAGTGGATGAAGAGAGCTTTGCAACTCTTGATCACTGAAGTCTAAAGGAAAGTAGATTACCGAGCAGAAGAAGATACAAAGAAGTGGTTTAACTTAATTCGGATTGAAGTTCAAAAGTGCTATTCGATCTAACAATCGGATATGTCTGTTATCCGAATCTTAGGAGAGCCTATTTCGGGAAAATGCATCTAATTAGATCGTAACTGATTTATTTAGGATCAGATCTATTAGGAATCAATATCAGATCTGTTAGGATTATATTTAAATCTTTTACGATTATATTTGATCTTATCTAGGATTAAATCTTTTAGGATTATATTTAATCTTTTAGGATTATATTTTATATTATATAGGATTAAATCTATTTAATTTAGGACTGTATCTTTTAGATAATTTATTTTAGGGAATTCCTTTGCTATATATTGGCATTGAAAATCAGTTTGTAGACACATAGTTTATTCAATAAAATTTTGAGTTTTCTCTTTGTGAGAATTTATCCTTTGTTTTTGTATTAAAGAACTATTTGATAACTTAGGTTCTACCAACAGGTCTTGGTTAGGGTTTAGTTTCTTATATTTTGATAACTTTGGTGCTTCCGACAGGTCACAGACTGTGTTAAGTTCCTATATTTGATAACTTTCGTGCTTCCAGAAGGTCTTGGTTTATGTCAAGCTCCTTACCGTTAATTGATCTTCAAAACTTTCATACATTTATGCTTTTGGTTCGTATCACCTCCCTTTCCTTTTTTTATTATATTAAACTAGTTCGATGCTCGTGCGATGCACAAAGAACACTTGTAATATGAATGTTAAAGACAGATAAGTTTTAAAGTTAAATGTTGTAATTATTTTAAAATATAATTTGGTTTGAATGTGTATATAATTTGTAAAAAATATATCTATGAGAAGAAATTATATATGGTAAAAAAGTTAATTTGAAAAGGGATAAAAAAACATATATTGGATGAAGTACCTAACTTATGAAGATAAACTTTATTTATTGGAGATAGGAAGGTGAATGTAATCCCTGTAAAAGAGAAGTTAAAGTTAAAATATTGTAGTAATTAATAATAAAATATATTAATGTGAAAAAAGAAAAGAGAAAGTTACTCACCTAAAGAAAAGATCGTTACATTTCCCTCTTTATCACATATAAGAATTTTAAGTGTATTGCGTGATGTTACTTTTGAGAGTGAAACATACAACCGGTTGTGAGAAAGAACTAGTCTTAGAAGAAAAATTCTAACATGTTTAAGAGATTGTCCCTGACTTTTGCTGATTGTCATTGCAAATGAGACTGCAATTACAAATTATCTTCATTGAAATTTAAAAGGGACCCTTTTATCTGATGGAATTAATAAGAGTCTTGGAATGAAAACCTTTTTTTCCAACATTGCTGCTTGATATGACTCTTTCTTCTAAATCATATATGTCCATTTTAGTAATGATGAGTCTTGCCCCATTGTACAATTCAAAAGACTGATCTATATTTCTCAAGAGCATGACAGGAACACCTACTCATACTTTAACCTCGTGATTTGTAAGTCCTGATGAAGTTATTGTATTGAGGAATTTGATAGTATGAACATCATCAAGGTTATTAAAGTGGACATCTACTAGACATGGGCTGTCAAAACTACGAAAAATATTTTGTCTCACCAAGAATACATGCAATCATTCAAAGTCTAAAAAATATCATTTGTGAGTGCTAAAATAGGTTGATCTTGAAAGAAACTTAGTTCTTTCATGTTTTTCAATAACATAGTTAGATATGTACTTTAAACAATAGAAGCAAGAGGATCACCTGAATCATTTAGCAATAAATATTCTGGAATTTCAATATGGATCTCATCATTAACTTCTTGCCCATTCCTTCCATCACCAATGTCCAACACCCAATTAGAAAAAATCTTTTCAATTCTTTTGCATGGAAAATTGAACCAATTGTTTGCAATCTCATGTTTTTTTTATCAATGTTAACACCTTACAATAATTCTAAAGATATGGAGAGTTGATGGTAACACAAACTATATCATGTCTTATCCCTTTAGGGATCATAGATAGGATCTGCCTAATATCACCATAAAAATTAACATATTTTTCTCCAAAAGAAAGGTTGACACTATTTGTGGAAGTGAATCAATGTATGTCTTTGAAAGTCTTATCAACAGTTTCAAAATAATGCTTAGCAGTCATGAAAGTCTTATCCCATATAATAAGTTTGGTTTTTACTATTAGTTTAGCCAAATGAGTTTGTTATTTTATATTGCTAGTGGAGTTCTCATCATTTATAGGAGTAGCATAATTTGGAATGTGTCGTCCTTTCCTCGGGAATTAACAAAGCAGCTATTCTACTTGATGTAACAGTTAGCACAATTTTCTATTTTTTTATTTTAATCACTAAGAATTGTCTCATTGATATTGTTTTCATTTTGTTAGAAGATGAACTTTCACGCTCATTCAAATGAACATCGTCTCTAAATCCATCCTTACCTTTAGGAAAAAATAATGGGTATTGCAAAGGCAATCCACTTTGAGTGTCGACAATGAAGTCCCTATCACTAGTGAGTTTAATAATACGAACTCTAAGCTTTTGATCAATTATGTTAGGAATAAGATATTTTATAATAGTGATTTTTCCTACCATCCTTATAGATTACAAATTGATAAGAAAAACATAAAAAGGAGAAAAATAGAAACTAAAGATTTATATCTATATATGAAGAGTAAATATGTTTTCAGAAGACAAAATGTAAACCTAAAAAAAAGTAAAAAATGAAGACCAAGTATTAATTAATTTTTTTTTTCAAGTTTTGGAAATAATTATTTTAATACTATAACCACTAGAGTTATTAAAAGAGGAGTGCTAGTAACACACTCCATGTGATTGGTTAAAATTCACATGAGTCTCACTCTCAATGTGGTGGGACCCACCTGACTTTTAACCAATCAAATGAAGTGTGTTGAAAAGAGTGTGCTAAGGAGTGTGTTGCTTGCACTTTTCTTATTTAAAATAGGGATTTGTAATTGTCTATAAGAATTATTGAATGATAGTTTTTCAATGAGACTGTATAGCTTATGGTAATTACTATAACATGTTATAAACCTTTTTTTAATATTGAGATTGTTAAAATGAGCTTTAATTTTGATATTTGATATTTTGATATAATAACATGTTTTCCTTCATACTATGCCTTTTTATTGTGTTTAATGCAATAATTGAATTTTTAAAAGAAATAGGGACTGTGTAAGGCATATATAGAAGACGATAATTGACAACAGGATTTAGTTTCGAAACTCCTTATATAACATTATGTTTTATATTTTTATTTATGTTATAAACTTTTTTTAATATTAAAGTTTTTAAAATTAGATTTAATATTGATGTTTGATATAATAATGATAACTATAATTAAATAATTACTATTAACAAAATTATAAAATAATTTTTTAATTGTTTGAACATGTTTTAAATTTTATATTATATTTTTATTTTTTAAAAAATTAAGTTTGACCTTTTAAAAATTATTTTATTTTATTTTAAATTTTTTAATATTGAAAGTGTTAAAATAGGCTATAATATTGATATTTGATATAATAAAGATAATTATAATTAAATAATAACAACTAACATAATTATAAGATTATTTTTAATATTATTTTAAATTTTATATTATATTTTTATTTATCTTATAAAATTTTATAAAATATTAAATAATTACTATAACCACTACTAACATAATTATAAAATAATTTTCTAAAAATTATTTTATTGTGTTTTATATCTTATATTATATTTTTATTTATGTTATAAAGGTTTCTTTAGTATTGAAATTTTTAAAATGAGCTTCGATATTGATATTTTATATAATAAATATAATTAAATAATTTTTATAATTATTATTAACATAAATATAAAAATATTTTTTAATATTGTATTAAATTTCATATTAATTTTTTCTAATAAAAGTTTAAATATTTAAATTATTAAAATTGGATTGAATATTGATATTTAATATAATAACTATAATTAACAAATTTATATAATTATTATAATAAAAGTTGTATCTTTTATAAAACTAATTTATTATATTTTAAATTTCATATTATATTTTTACTTATGTTATAATTCTTTTTTTTAATTTTAAAATTATTAAAATGGGCCCTAATGTTCATATTTGATACAATAATATCACTTATAATTAAATAATTACTAGTAACATAACTATAAAATTATTTTTAAAAATTATTTGATCATGTTTTAAATTTCATATTATATTTTTAATTATGTTTAATATTAAAATTGTTAAAATGGACTTTGTTATTGATATTTGATATATCAAAGATAACTATAATTATAATTACTATAAACATAATTATAAAATCATTTTTGGGAAAAGAGCATATAAGCACCCTTAACTTTTACCCTTTTGTAAATAGGCACCATAAACTTTTATTTTGTCCTAATTCATCCTTAAACTTTCATCATTTTTACGATATGTCATTTCATTAGCATGAAGTTAAAAACTTAACAAATATAATCTCAACCCTTCAGAATTGCGTTTAAAATATTAAAATTATATAAAATAAAGTTTCAAAAATTAAAAAATAGGAAAAAAAAGCTCTAAATTAAAAGAACATATGGTCATATTTCGCTTTTAAAATTTCAAATATGCTTAAAATTTGACATAATACAAGAATAAAAAAATGTAAATTTACTCTTTTATGTCTTTTTAATATTTGAAACAAAAAATCTCGAAAGATTGAGATTAATTATGGTAATAATTTAGCTTGATATTAAGGAATGAACCTATTGTAATAATGATAAGAGTTTAAGGGTTAATTAAGACAAATTAAAAGTTCATGTGCCTATTTGCAAAAGGGCAAAAGTTTAAGGTGGTTTTATACTCTTTTCCCATTATTTTAAGTGATTGAGTATGTTTTAAATTTTGTATTATATTTATTTTTTATATTAATTTTTTCCGTTTTCAAATTATTTTATTATGTTTTAGATTTCCTATTATAATTTTTATAACTTTTTAGATATGTTCTAAATTACTACTACTACTACTACTATTATTATTATTATTATTATTATTATTATTATTATTATTATTATTATTATTATAATAATAGTGATATTCATATGAATATAATTACTATAATTAATTAATGATGATTAATGTAAAAGATACTTTATATTTTTAGATGTTTTGTTGAAAAGAATTTACTATTATGTTCTCACTTTAGATTTTATAGACTACTTTCAATACCTTGCTTTATATATAATAAAGATTTCTTTAATACCCTTGATTTAAAGTCTCCACCTCCCTCCCCCTCTCTCATACACACCCTTTATGCTCACATCTCCCTCCTCGATGAGTTCAAGATCCTCTAACATTGATAAGGGCAAAACCTCGTCATCAACCTCATGGATTTAGGAAACAGGAGCATATTGACCTAATCCCATCACATTGAGCCAAATCCTAACCCCATCTTCTTTGCATATCCCTTTTCAACTATTTCCATTATTCCTGAGGCATTGTAGAAGCTGAGCCACCACTGCTTGGCGGTGGTGAAGTGAGGGCGGGATATATCCATGGGTGGTCTCCGATGTTGTTATCTGATGGGTTCGGAGGGGTTGAGTGTCATTGTTCATCTATCCTTTGACGCTATAACCTCTGTCGTTTTCTTTCGTCTCTAGTGAAACCAAGTGGTTCTTGCTTTGTCTCGTAATATAAGTTGACAGATGTGTGAGAGAGGGAGGAAAGGTGGAGAGTTTAAACCAAGGTATTAAAAAAATTTAATATAATAAAAAAGAGGAAGGGGATGTGTGGGAGAAAAAAGGAGTGTGTTAAAAGAAATTCCGCACTATTATTTCTACCTCATAATGAACATTTTTGGACACTGTCAAGTCAAGTCTCTTGTATTTTTTTGGTCCAAAGTCAAGTTTTTTCATCGGCTATAACTTCCATACTTTTGGCCTCTTCGCCCAAAATATCTGTTTTTATGTTGGACATTTTTGAATTCTGTAGGCCCAGTCTCATGTTCTTGAAAGTCAGGTGCCTAACAAAAAAATATTAGGCAATGTGTTGGTTTGATGTTAATTTTGCTTGAGATTATAAAATTACATTCAAATATTCAATTTTTCACTTTTAAATGTAAAGGTAAATTGTAGTTTATACCCTTCAATTTTAGCATATGCGCATATTGGACATTAAGATTTGAAAATGTGCAATGAAACTGAACCCACCAGCCTTACCAAGTTAATCAATTTGAGAAGGAAACTGAAGAAGAAGATCGAGAAGAATATGAAAAGCATCTTTAAGAAAAACCGTGTATATAAATTTATTGTACACTTCTTTTATTTTTACATAGAGAAATGAAATTCATACACCATACAACATTACAACCAAGAAAGAGAAAGAGAGAAAAGAAAAAAAAGAGAGAGAAATGTGGGATGTGATAGAGAGATATAGAGAGAAAAAGTGTGTTGTATGAGTTGTTGTATGTTTTTGGTTGTATGAATTTATTATCTCTTTTACATAACATTATTGCAGTCCGAAACTACTATTAGGAAAGAACTAAAGTAACTCCATACAGAATGAAGTAGATCAAGACTTTCCTAAGGAGAGAGGCTTATCTTAATTACTGATTAGGGACCTTTATATAGCCCACATGAGTGGAATTTGCCACTTTAGTGAGTGTTTGCAGATCATAAGCTACCCAACACCTTGAGTTATCCCGGTGGTAGAAATAGCCCACACATTTACAGTCTTTGGTACATTTGTTTCCACAGTTAGCTTCACTTACACTATTACCTGTAGTGTATTTGCTCATGTACCCTCTGTTTGTTACATACGATTTAGGTGAGAGAGAGAGACGGAGAAGAGTGAAATGCGAGAGAGAGATGATAACCACCGGGTTTGGTAGCAGCACGAGAGAGAGAGTTTGAGTGGAAATGTGAGTTGGGGTCCACCACATAAAACTCTCCTTATTCCAGCGTAGAAATGGAGGACATAAGGAGGTGATATACCAAAATGACTGTTCTACCCCTATTTATATTTACTTGTTACTGTTAAAATTATATTTAAAGGGTAGTTTAGTCTTTTCATCTTTTTACACATCTCTCCCTCTTATTTCTCCACAACCAAACAACTATCATAATTAATTTCTCTCCTATCTCTCTCATATTTCTCTCATACCAAACAATCTCTATTTCTACTTTATTTCTCTACTATTTCTCTCTTCCTTATCTCTCTCTTTTCTATTTCTCTCTTCCTTATATCTCTCCTACAACCAAACAAAGGGGTAATGCTCAACTCCTTCAACTTTGTAGTAGTGGAAATCACTTGCCTTGCATGATGTGACAGGCTTAGCAGTGCAGTTGTTGCTCCACCCAAATAACCCATTCTCCAATGGGCAAGCAACACATTGGTTATCCTCACAAAGCCCAAATTTCCCACACCTCTCTGGCAATTGGCACTCACTTTCATAAAAAAAAATCCCTGTCAAAAAGAGTGTAAGTCACTTTCCAAATACCAGCACGCACATCTCTGAAATAAGTATACAACTTAATGTTACCATCAATTCCAAGCCTAAGATATGTTAAGGGGTTGTTGTTCACTGGCCTACCAAGGAATATTCTGTGGCCAGAGGTGTTAGGATTGGCCGCAAAATAAGCCAATCCAACATCAAAAGTTTCTGAATCAGATGTGAGAGTGACATTTTCCAATGAAAAAGTGCCATTTCGGTTAGAAATTTCTAAGGTCCTTGCAAATTCGAACCTTAAGGTTCACATCATTTGGTCATCAGAGCTCCGGTTATTAGAAATTTTCTGAATTCTTTTTTCTAACAAATATTATTTCTTCTTAGCTTTTCTTGTTTTAATTTTTACTTGACTGCACGCAGGTTGGTGAACTATTTGATTTTTCTCCTCGTTGGTTGGGTAAGAAATCCAAGAGAAATAGAGTGGAAAAAGACAAGAGAGTTGCATCATAGAAAAGCCAAGTGTTGTGTGCAAACACGAGTGTGATGAGGATTTTTAAACACCTAACATAATTTTCTCTATTACGTTTTTTTTTTCTTGTTCTTTATCATGGCAGAAAGGGTGGGAGAATTCTACATGATTAGAAGACTTCTTGGTAGCCAAACCGTGGACAAAGAGGAAATCCAAAGGGAGAACATCTTTCACACTAGATGTTCAATCAATGGTAAAATCTGTTTGGTGATTATTGATGGTGGTAGTTTCACTAATGTGGTTAGTTCCAGATTGGTAGACAAGATGAAATTGGACACAAAATCACACCCTAGGCCATACAAGCTTCAATGGCTTAGTGAGGGAGATGAAGTGCACGTGAAAAGGCAAGCTGAAATTCCTTTTTCAATAGGGAAGTATCAAGACAAGGTGACTTGTGATGTGGTACCAATGGAGGCCAGCCATATTCTCCTTGGGAGGCCGTGGCAGTATGATACTAGAGCTATCCATGATGGCTATACAAATAAAATTTCTTTCATGTACCATGATAAAAAAAATTGTTTTGAGGCCTTTGAGTCCAAGAGAGGTTAGTGAGGATCAAAATAAATTGAAAGAAAAGATTGAAAAAGAAAGAGAAGAAAAGAGGAGAGAAGAATTAGAAAAAGAAAGAGAGAAAATGAGTAGGGAAAATTTAAATTCTAATGATTATTCTTCTCATGTTTGTGATGTTACCTTACAGGAGCAAGAGGATGTGACTGTGAATGACACACACCACAAGTTGCCAAGTTTGAAAATGAATTGTGTTGATATCATTCCTAGTGCTCCATTGTACGTTCAACCCACTTTTGGAAGCCAAACTCATGACAAAATTGAGAACAAACACATGGAGTCTTATGGTTTGTCATACAAAGTTACATGTTATAGTAATTGTGTGGTTAAAATCATAAAGGAAAATCATAAACATATTGGGGCTAACTTGTTATGTGATGAAAATACTTTTCGGAATAATCATTTGAATACTCTTGATTTGTTGCTAATTGAAAATATTCATGGTTATCTCCATTTGGTTTTATTTGATTTGTTGATTATGACTAACATGCAAAAGGATAAAGCAAAAGAGGAACACAAGAGAATTGTCTACGACCCTGGTGATTGGGCTTGGAGACTCAAAAAGAAGGCTTCCTTAATGCATGAGGAAGAAAAGACAAGATCTGAATTTGTACAAGTTGTGTTTGATCCGGGAGGATGGATTGGTTTCAATCATGTAATAGGGGGAGACATCAATATAAGTGTTAATTTCAATATGATTGACTTAACCTTTTTTGATACAGCTGAGGTACCTTCAGATTTGAGGACAAATCCTTTTCAAGAAGGGGAGTTTGATGAGGACATGACCCATGACAAGGCACTTGAAGGACTTGGGGGACCAATGACAAGGGCAAGGGCAAGGAAGACAAAAGAGGCACTGCAACTGATTTTGGCATCCTTACAGTTCAAGGGCGCAAACAATGAAGAACAATTCCCTAAAATTGTTCTTTGTATTAAACATGAAGAGGAGGGTGGCGTGGACTTAAATGAAGTCTAGATACCATCAATGCCACACATCAATTGAAGTCAAGATAAGGAAGAGTAGGGGGCAGCCAAGAAGGAGGGGCGGCCAAGGGGATTGAGTGGCTGAATTATTTCTTAGTTTTTTTGCTTTCAATAAGAATTATGTGGCTTTTATAATACTTAATTAGGTGGCTGGTTGGTTACAAAAGAGAATTGAAGGAATTAAAGCTGAAACGGTTACAAGGAGACAAGGCATTAATGGCATTGAAGCACTTGTTGAAGGTTACATTGAGCTCTCATTTTTGCGGCCAACATGTGATGAAAATTGGCTGATTCCTTAACCTATTGAGCGCGGCCAACATTTGCAACACAAGGCTAATTCATGATCATTAAAAGGTTGCCAACATGTGATGAAATTGAAGAATCAAGATCATTCATTGGGAGCGGCCAACATGTGTTATTGCTTGATCAATTTCATTCAATTTGTAACATATTTTGGCTGAATTATTTAGTCACATGGGGCGGCCATCATAAGGATTCAATAGCTGAATTGTGAGTCATTAATTGAGAGAATGATGAATAGCCAAATAGGAGAAAAAGGGACGGCTACATAGTCTAGGTTTTAGGCTATAGTTTTAATTATTTTTATTTTGTTATTTTATGAATTTCTAGGAGTTACAAACAAATTGTATTATGTCATTGCATGGTGTGCATGAATCTATTTAAGGGACTGTTAGGAATATGCACTAGAGACTTATATATTTATGAACATCCATCACTTGTATCATGTTATTTTATAAAGGCAAACTTATTCTTTTAGAATATAATTATTGTCCTTAGAATAGTAAGCTTAAACTTCATAAGAAATCAAGTAGATGACTTGATCGTGAGATCTTATGAAGAACTATTCTTAAATAGTCCCTAGTCAAGTATCATCTTAGGACAAAGATGCATTTAGACTAGTATGTGAGTTCATTGATGATCACATCTCACAGATTACGAATATGAGATATCGTGTGCTCACATAGGTACACATTAAGACTAATGGTGTGATGGACAGACCCACCTTAAGAACGTTGCATGGGTTGTTACATAAGTGTCATGAACGTTTCTTAAATTGATAAATGTTATATGAAGTCCTTCGACCTGAAATCACTACGATTCCTACATAAGGAATTATATGCTTTAATTATCATCAAACGTTACCTGTAACAGGGTAATCATAAAGTTGGTTTTTGGACATATAATAAATTATGTGGTGGAATGTGAGTGCCATAGATGGGATTTGTCCCTCTTATGTAACGAGAGTTATATCTGTAGGCCTCTTGATAAAGTGAGACTGCAAAATGCATGGCCATGCTCAGGAGGATAAATATGAGATATTTATTTTCTGTACAGTCTACTTGGGGATCAAGAAAATATAAATTGAACTATACAAGGTTGACACAATCCATGCCCTTGTGTTCAATTAGATATTTGGACAAAGGGACAAATAATATAAATTATTATCATAAAATAGGATTTATCAAAGTTATTGATAATCTCAATATTTGGATAGTGATGTGTTGCTAGATACCGCTCACTATTCATGATATTAAATATAAAAGGGGTTTTATTTTAATATCATAACCAAATATTAAAATTCTATTGGGTCACACGCATACAACAAGCCACTAGGAAAATGATAATAATTCTAATTTAATTTAATTAGAATTATTATAACATAATGGGCCAGGCCCATAAGTGTGAGGGTTAAGTGAGTGAGGGAGTAAAACCCTAGCCACCACTCTATAAATAGAGCATGAGACGCACTATCCCATATACACATGAGCAATCGCTTTTTACTCTCTAAGGCTACTAGCAGAGTTGAGGAGGGTTTCCTAGTACGGCTGTTGGCGTGGATACCAATAGAGACGCGGCTACTCTTGCCTCGTTTGTAATCCTAATAAGGTACGACCTTTCGTTTCGATACCTTCTATGCCTTGATTCGTGTTTTCGCAAAACTATCATAACAAGGGAGGGAGTCCATTTATTTCCGCAGTACCCTGACCATATGCTTGATTCCCTTCAATTGGCATCAAAGCGTTGGTTTGCGATAAACACGTTTTGGGATTTTAAATCGTTTTGAATATGTTGATATTCTGTTTTTCTGCTGAAAAAACGCGTCTGCACGACGAACACTGTTATGTGCGCTTTATCAGCGCTGGGCGCAGGTGAAACGCAGCATACAGGATTTTGTTTTTCGAAACTGCGCTTCACTCACGCTGAGCGCAAGTTAAGCGCATGTGAAGCGGAAGTGAAGCGCATATTACAGAATTGAAAAAAATGTAGCGCTGATATCTGGGTTGCACCTGCGCTGCAGCGCAGATCTGCGCTGCAAGCTAGGCTGCAGCGCAGACTGAAGCGCAGTTTACGTATTTTGATTCTGATACTTGCGCTTCACCTACGCTGTAGCGCAGGTAAAGCGCAGCTTTCAGAATCAGTTTATTTTGATTCCTTTATTGATTGTTTTATATGCGATGTATATATGTTTATATGCTCTTATGTTGGAGGGTCCCATGGAACATGAAAGAGTTCATGTCTTGGGCGTCAAAGGGTTCAATTGTAACCTTGTCTCGACTTAAATATTGGCTGAGATAAACATACCACTTATCGATTTGCTGACAAGAACGTATTCAAATGATACGAGGGACTCACTCGTTTATCGGTTTGTGAAGTATTCATTTGATGCGAGACACTTATTGATGATTGGTTGAATGTTTATCAAATCTAATTTTTGCGTCGGGGAGGCCCCCCCTTGAGTAGTGTGTTATTTCGTACGCGTGTTGATCAAACCTCGCTTAATATATATACATCTTATTATATCACTCGTTTTACAATCAATGGATGTTGAATTTACATGATGATTGGTTATGGCCTTAGTTGTTTTAATTTAAATACGATCTGCGTGTCGTGCCTTACCTCCTATATTCCTTTTGTAATTCTTTTCTCATCTCTATCCCCTCGTATGTTAAACGAGGTTTCTTTTTGTTATGTAATGTAACCGGAAAGAGCATGGAGTCAAGGGAGCATGTGGAGACATGTGGATGGAGACTTCAAGATTATATGTGATGTAATTTTGTATTGGAATTTTAGGACGCCATAACCATATCATGTGTGTTTGTATGAGATGCATGCTTGTATGTTAAAAGGTTTAACAACGAATAAAAATTAAAGCGATCAAATCCCTCAATGCCTATTTTGCCTTCCAATGAATGACACACGTCAAGACTAGAATCGAATAAATGTGGGTCTGCCAAAGCAGGGTACATTTATCTATTCTAGTGAGACACGATAGGATAAAAGTAATATCCGATTGTCAACCATTGGTCTTTGATTGGGTACATTCAATATGATTGAGAAAGCCTAGAGGCACTAATATTAAGTCATGTTTTGCCTTCCAATGTCTAAGCTTGAATCGATTAAATGTGGGTCTGCCAAAGCAGGGTACATTTATCTATTTTAGTGAGGCGCGATGGGATATATGTGGGTCTGCCAAAGCAGGGTACATTTATCTATTGTCAACCATTGGGTTTTGACTTAACTAGGTATATTCAATAGGATTGAAGAACCTAGAGGCACTAAGTTAGTCATTAATTCATAAGATGAATTAGAATAAGAGTTATTCATCTAACTATCCAAGAGTTGTATGAGATGCAATTGGAAAGCGTGTTCCTACCTAAATAACCTTTTCTTAAGCGATAAGCCAAATCTGACTTAAAATAAGGTGAAATATGGATCTTGGCCCACTAAGAAAAATCTAGTGATGGGTTTTTCTGATTCTTTATATTGAGGGTACTTGTTTTGAATCAAAATAGTGGGAGACATATTTATATAAAGACCTTATTAAATATGTTTGTTATATGATACTTACGTGCATAGCAACGAGCACAACAAGTAACTTTTATTGTGATTTGTCCTTGAGAAGGACAAACTGTCTGGAATTAACTTTCTAGATTGGTATAAGACCTAAGGATTGTCCGTAGGAAAGGCTGTATGTCCTAGAAGGGCCTATTCCTGAAACACCCGCTGCAAATACTTCGAAAGCTGACAAGGATGCTTTTAGAAAGCATCTGGATGTTACTCTCGATGTAAGTTGCCTTATGCTTGCTACCATGAATGCTGAAAATAGCATGAGAACATGGAGGCGTACAATATGATTGTACACTTAAAGAGACTTTATCAAGGACAAGCTAGGCTTGAATGATTTGAAGTCTCATAAGCACTTTATCAATGTAGACTAGCAGAGGGAACCCCTGTTGGTGGTCATGTACTCAAAACAATTGGGTACATTGAAAACCTAGAAAGGCTTGGATTCCCATTAGGCTAAGAGTTGGCCACTGATCTTGTCCTACAATCATTGCTGGACAACTATAGTCAATTCTTCATGTACTATAACATGAGTGAATTTGACAAAACCACTGCCAGAATTGCTAAGCATGTCAAGAACAGCTTAGCAAAACATTAATAAAGGTAAAGGGAAGGCTATATTGATGGTCCAACCTGGAAAAGGCAAAGGGCAAGAAGAAGTTCAAGAAGCCCTATTTCAAACCAAAGGACAAAGACAAGGATAAGCCTAGTACCTTTGTTTTGAAGCCTATGGGTGGGATAGCTAAGGAAGGAAAATTGTTTCCACTGTGGCTAATCAGGACATTGGAGACTATGTAAAGTACCTAGAGGAGATCAAGAAAAGGGGAAGTAAGACTTCCGCTTCAGATATATATGTTATAGAAGTCAATTTACCTACTTATGTATCTTGGGTATTGGATACCGGATGTGAATCACACATTAGTGTGAATGTGAAGGATCTAAATGAAGTAGGTCATTGGCTAAAGGAGGAGTCAACCTACGTGTGGAAAAGGAGCCAGAGTTGTTGCCTTAGCCGTAGGAACCTATTATTTAACTTTGCCAACTGGACCAGTTATTGAACTGGATGATTGTTATTTTGTGAATACTAATTTCCTTTCTTGTTTAGACAAAAGTGGTTTTTCATTCATAATAAAGAGCAATAGTTGTTCAATTTATTTGAATGATATTTTATGGTTGTGCAAAGTTGAACAATATGTTCTTGACATGGAAGTGCTTATCTATAACATAAGTTCTAAGAGGGTCAAAACTAATGATTTGAACCCAACTTATCTTTGGCATTGTCACTTGGGCTACATAGATGAGAAACGCATATCCAAACTCCATCAAGATGGCTATTTGGAATCTTTTGATTTTGAATCAATTGAGACATGTGAAACTTTTCTATTAGGGAAGATGACCAAAACCCCATTCACTGGAATGGGTGAAAGGGCTGGTGATCTTCTTGGTCTCATACATAGTGATGTGTGTGGGCCCATGGGAACAATGGCTAGACGAGTAGAGGAGGTTTTCAATACTTCATCACTTTTACTGATGATTTCAGTACATATGGATTTGTGTATCTAATGGAACACAAATTCGAATCCTTTGAAGAGTTCTAGGGATTTAAGAATGAAGTATAAAACCAACTTGGCAAGACTATTAAAACACTTCAATGAGATCGAGGTGGAGAATACTCAAGCCAACAATTTGATGACTATCTAAGAGAGTGTGGGATAACATCTCAACTCACTCCTCCTGGAACACCTCAATGGAATGGAGTTTCAGAAAGGAGAAATCGAACTCTATCAGATATGGTTCGATCTATGATGAGTCATACTGATCTCCCCGACTCCTTTTGGGGTCATGCTTTGTTAACAGTAGCCTTCACATTAAACCGTGTTGCATCTAAGGCTATCATAAAGACACCATATGAGATATGGACTAGGAAACGACCTGGTATGTCTTTTATGAAGATTTGGGATTGTGAAGCTTATGAGAAATGCCACGTTTCAGATAAGCTAGGACCCAAATCAGATAAGTGCTTATTTGTGGGATACCCAAAAGAAACTAAGGGTTACTACTTCCATAATCCTAGCAAAGGCAGAGTGGTTGTCGCTAGGACTATTGCATTCATAGAGAAGGAATCTGTCTCTAAGAAAATAAGTGGGAGGAAAGTAGAACTTGAAGAAATTCAAGTACCACAAAGTAGCAATGAGCCAATGATGGAGCAAGAGCATATATCACAAAGTGTTGTGGAGCCACCTGCTCAAGTAGCGCAAGACTTGCGTAGGTCAGATAGGGTACGTCACCAAACTGAGAGATATGGTTTCCTTGTGTCTCAGGAAAGGGATGTATTGCTAATGGATCAAGGTGAACCAGTGATCTACCAAGAAGCTCTTTTGAGTCCAGAATATGAGAAATGGCTTGATGCCATGAGATCTGAAATGGATTCCATGTACACTAACAAGGTATGGACCTTGATTGAGCCACCCGAAGGGATAAAACCCATAGGATGCAAGTGGGTTTTCAAAGAAGAAAACTGACATGGATGGTAATGTAAGTACCTTTAAAGCACGGTTGGTGGCTAAAGGGTTTCACGCAAATTCATAGTATAGACTATAATGAAACCTTTTTCCCCAGTTGCCATGCTTAAATATGTTCAGATCTTGTTTGTTGTTGTAGTTTACCATGATTATGGAATCTAGCAAATGGGTATCAAGACAGTTTACCGTGATATCATTTCTAGTGCTCCATTGTACGTTCAACCCACTTTTGGAAGCCAAGCTCATGACAAAATTGAGAACAAACACATGGAGTCTTATGGTTTGTCATACAAAGTTACATGTTATAGTAATTGTGTGGTTAAAATCATAAAGGAAAATCATAAACATATTGGGGCTAACTTGTTATGTGATGAAAATACTTTTCGGAATAATCATTTGAATACTCTTGATTTGTTGCTAATTGAAAATATTCATGGTTATCTCCATTTGATTTTATTTGATTTGTTGATTATGACTAACATGCAAAAGGATAAAGCAAAAGAGGAACACAAGAGAATTGTCTATGACCCTGGTGATTGGGCTTGGAGACTCAAAAAGAAGGCTTCCTTAATGCATGAGGAAGAAAAGACAAGATCTGAATTTGTACAAGTTGTGTTTGATCCGGGAGGATGGATTGGTTTCAATCATGTAATAGGGGGAAACATCAATATAAGTGTTAATTTCAACATGATTGACTTAACCTTTTTTGATATAGGTGAGGAACCTTCAGATTTGAGGACAAATCTTTTTCAAGAAGGGGAGTATGATGAGGACATGACCCATGACAAGGCACTTGAAGGACTTGGGGGACCAATGACAAGGGCAGGGGCAATGAAGGCAAAAGAGGCACGGCAGCTGATTGTGGCATCCTTACAGTTCAAGGGCGCAAACAATGAAGAACAATTCCCTAAAATTGTTCTTTGTATTAAACATGAAGAGGAGGGTGGCGTGGACTTAAATGAAGTCCAGATACCATCAATGCCACACATCAATTGAAATCAAGATAAGGAAGAGTAGGGGGCGGCCAAGGCGATTGAGTGGCTGAATTATTTCTTAGTTTTATTTGCTTTCAATAAGAATTATGTGGCTTTTATAATACTTAATTAGGTGGCTGGTTGGTTACAAAAGAGAATTGAAGGAATTAAAGCTGAAACGGTTACAAGGAGACAAGGCATTAATGGCATTGAAGCACTTGTTGAAGGTTACATTGAGCTCTCAATTTTGTGGCCAACATGTGATGAAAATTGGCTGATTCCTTAACCTATTGAGGGCGGCCAACATTTGCAACACGAGGCTAATTCATGATCATTAAAAGGTTCATGTTACGAAATTGAAGAATCAAGATCATTCATTGGGGGCGGCCAACATGTGTTATTGCTTGATCAATTTCATTCAATTTGTAACATATTTTGACTGAATTATTTAGTCACATGGGGCGGCCATCATGAGGATTCAATAGCTGAATTGTGAGTCATTAATTGAGAGAATGATGAATAGCCAAATAGGAGAAAAAAGGACGGCTACATAGTCTAGGTTTTAGGCTATAGTTTGAATTGTTTTTATTTTGTTATTTTATGAATTTCTAGGAGTTACAAACTGATTGTAATAGGTCATTGCATGGTGTGCATGATTCTATTTAAGGGACATGCAAGGCATGCAAGAAAAAAATGTTTATGCAGAAAAATTTCCTTTACTTTGAGAGTGTTTCTCTAAGTTTCTTGCTAGTCAAGAGTCAAGATTTATCAAAGGATCATTGCCTTTGTGTGTGTGATCTCAAGGACTTATCTTTCAAGCCTTGAAAGTGTGACGTCCACCTATCTTTGTTTTACATTTTTCTTCCTCTTTCTTAAACAAGAATTCTATTCTCTTGCGTGGAAACTTGGTTGTATGAGATTTACAATTCAAAGTTTAAAAGGTTGAGTCAAAGTTCTTGCTTAAAAAAATTGTTATCTTGTTTTTGTATTATCAAAATTCAAAAGAAAGAAAATCAAAGAAAATAGAAAAAGAAAAGAAAAGTATTGAAAAAGAGAAGAATATTTGTTATCAAGAAAAAGTGTCATTTCGGTTAGAAATTTCTAATGTCCTTGCAAATTCGAACCTTAAGGTTCACATCACTCTCTTTCTCTCTCTATGTTGTACATGTACAACATGTAAAAACAACATTTCTCTTTTGTTTATAACACACTTCTTATAATTTTTTGCGCTCCTTTATATCACGCACTTTATAATTTCATGGTAGTATTTATTACTATTTTTTATTTATCCTTATTAATTGTAATGTGTTTTCAATTAATGGAAGCTAGTTAATGATATTAAATAAAGGTAAAACTAAAAAGTTAAACTATTTTTTTAAATTTTCAATAAAATTAACTAACTTTAACCACTTTTATTGTATTATACACCCCCGGTCCTATTTATAATAACCTTTTTAGGGTGGGTCGTGATCCTTTTCATGAGAACATTTTCAAGTTGTTTCATGCATTGATTTTTTTTTTACAAAAATACCCCATCAGTGGAAGTAAGTGAGTAATTAATTAGTAGAGAAATATTCCCTCCGTCCCTATTTATATGACCCTTTCTAGAAGAATTAAGTATCTCTTAATATAAGAACCTTTGCTGATTTTTAGATAAATTAATTATTTTTTTTTCATATTTTCTCTATTAATATTAAACTCTTTTTAATTTCCCATATATTGATGATTATGAATAATTAATTAAGTTTTACCCATATGCTCAACTACACCATTGGAAAGTGACTTTTGGAGTTTTTCACTATGCGACAACTGAAAAATATGGTAACTTTTAAATAGGGGTATATTTGGAATGTTATACTTTTTTTTAAAACACCAATACATTAACCAATTTTTCTTAAACTGTGTGAAACAGTTGAAAAGGTCTTATAATAAGAGGCGGAGGGAGTATGACACAATAGAGTAATTAAATAGAAAGATAAAGATAAAGAATCTCAATAAATTTATCATGATGCACAATGATGCCAAATTTATTGTAACCAACTAAATTAATTAACTTTCTTAATTCGTGTGAAGTAGTTAAAATGTTTTTATAATTAGGATTGAAGGAAGTATATTTAATTCAATTATAAGTGTATCTTATAGAAAAAATGAGAAGGGGTATTTAATTTCAACCATCTTTGGTCAAGGTTGTCAACTCAAAAATCATCATCAGTGTAACGCCCCCGAGCCGCTTGCAGGAGTGATGAGGGTCCCCACAAACCAACACGAGTCTTTCCAGTATGTTTTGTCCTCACTTGCACACTTTCCGGGAAACTTCCCAGAAGGTCACCCATCCCAGAATTGCTCCAAGCCAAGCACGCTTAACTATGGAGTTCTTATGTTATGGGCTTCCGAAAAGAAGATGCATCTTGTTGGTATAGTTCTCCCCAACAATTTCCTTTAAGCTATTTTCAACTGTGCAGTCCCATACCTGCACAGTCTCTAGATCCCTCTCATTCGGGTGTGGGCTCGGTTCATCCATGTGTCCCTTATTGCTTAGAAGCCTGCCAGGAGCCGCTCCTTGTCCGTGCCTCTTTGCACCGGCGATCACTCCCCGCCCTCATCAGCCTCCGGCTCTCACATGCCCACCAGCTTTCGCCTGGTTCGTCCCCGAACCACACCGTACTGGGAGAGGCTCGGCTCTCATACCATTTGTAATGCCCCCGAGCCGCTTGCAGGAATGATGAGGGTCCCCACAAACCAACACGAGTCTTTCCAGTATGCTTTGTCCTCACTTGCACACTTTCCGGGAAACTTCCCAGAAGGTCACCCATCCCAGAATTGCTCCAAGCCAAGCACGCTTAACTATGGAGTTCTTATGTTATGGGCTTCCGAAAAGAAGATGCATCTTGTTGGTATAGTTCTCCCCAACAATTTCCTTTAAGCTATTTTCAACTGTGCAGTCTCATACCTGCACAGTCTCTAGATCCCTCTCATTCGGGTGTGGGCTCAGTTCATCTATGTGCCCCTTCTTGCTTAGAAGCCTGCCAGGAGCCGCTCCTTGTCCGTGCCTCTTTGTACCGGCGGTCACTCCCCGCCCTCATCAACCTCCGGCTCTCACAATCAGTAGTATATAATTTGCCAGCTGTGATAAAGTCTAGTGTTCTTGAATTAATACAATTAATTCCGTGCAATATGAAATGATATTTTGTGTCTTTGGATAAGATAAATAAATGGTAATTGATTATTAGTTTAAACATTAATTGTAGCATTTATGAGTGTCTTTGGATAAGATAAATAAAATGGCCTTAAATTAATATAGCTTTCTAAAGTTAGAAAAAAAAAATATCAATCTACTTCTTTTTATCTGTCGTTTAAGAATTTTTATAAGAATTAAGGAATATAATAACTTTGTTTTTTAATCCTTTTTAAAAGATGTCATTTTTTTCTTTTATTAATGTAATTAATATTTCTCTTTTTTCAATAACTATACATAAACACTATGTGTTTATATATATTCAAATTGTTTACCTCTTACCATAAGTTCTTTATTGGAAACATAAAATATACATTTATTAAAACTTTGAACTTTTAAAACATTTATGATATCGCTTTATAATAAATATTTAAAATAAAAAAGAATCAAATTACAATAGGGATAAAATTGAAAAATTAGCATTTATTATTGTCTTGTTATATGAAAATGACACGTATTTATAAATAAATTTGAGACACTAAAACGACAATTAAAAAGAAATTGAGGGAGTATTTGCTTATAAATTCTGATGAATAATTTAAAATTATAATACATTGTAAATTAATGAAAGGCGAATATGCTTTTATTTGTTTTAAAAACATGTATGAAAAAGAATATGTGAGATATTATTTTGCTACAATTTTATGAGGGATACATAAATTATATAGCATTCTCCTTGTAATTTTAAATTAATTATACTTTTTGGTCTTGAGAAATGAAATATTTTAATTCATTTTAACATAAATGGATTTTTTTAGCTGTGGTGAGCAATTATGAATAAATTTTTTTAGTTTAATACTTTAATTACTATGCATTTTTTTTGTGTAAAAAAAGTTTTACATTGATATCCAATAATGTGTTTTCATGTCATTTATTGAATGATGTGAAAACACATCAATTGATGACAATGTAAAACATTTTTACACTTATAGTTTATAGCATTAAATTATAAATTTTTTAGCGACATTTTTCTTTTAGTATGATCAACAATTACTTTTGGGGTGCGGATCAACTTACTCCAGGAGTAACTCTGGACAAAGTTACTTCGCTTAATAACTTCTTATAAACATTGAATTTCATCAATCCAATCGTTATATTAAAAGTTTTCATTAAGTAGATCAAGCCTACAAAATTTCATAAAATTTAAAAATTATTTGATGTTTCATCAAATCACTTCAATTTAACGTGCAATATACTTTTTAAAATATAATTGAATGTCTACTCTAAAATTACATACCTATGAATGTCGAATTGATCTAAAATTTGGTGTGCATAATCATCATATTAATATCAAATTAATCAACGGTTAGATTTATTAAATTCACATTTTATAAGAAGTTATTAAGTGGAGTAACTTTGCAAGAGTTACTCCAGTAGTAAGTTGATCCCCACCCTTAATTTTGAATATATATACACCGTTAGTGTAAAAAAATTTTACACAGACATCCAATGATGTGATGTCATATCATTTATTGAATTTAATAACACATGAGGTGTCACATTCATTAAATGATGTGGCGGCATACCATTGGATATTTGTGTAAAAGTTTTTTACACTGACAGTGTATATTAATTAAATCCATATATATATATTATGAGTTTAATTACTATACACTGACAATGTAAACTTATTTTACACAGTAGTTCAATGATGCGCTGCCATATCAATTAATGAGTATGATACCTCATATACTAACTCACTAAATAATGTGACAACACATCATTGGATGACCATAAATGTGTATACTTATTAAATCTTTATATTATTTGCTTTAAGAGTTTAGAAGATGAAATAAATATTTTTTTAATGTATAATGAAAGCATTGCAGTTTAAATCCAAATCACTCACCACACTTTTATTGTCAGCTTTTAATTTTCACTAAAATAATTTATTTTATCGTTATAATTTCTGCATGCAGTTGATAGTAGATATTCAACAATAATAACCAATTTTTTTTAGAATAATTAACACGAATTAGAAAATAATTAACACGACTTAAAAACACATATATATTTTCTACTATTAGTTTAAAATTTATTACAATTTAATCCCTCAATAATTATCAATTATTTCAGTTACTAATTTCAGCTACTAAAAAAACTACATTATCAAATATAACTAAAATGATTTCAACTACTAATTTCAATTTTTAGTTTGATGAAATATTGTCTTACCAAACTCAAAAATTGGATAATTTTGACAATTTAATTTTATTTTATACCAACAACCTAAAACTGTAGCTAATTAATATGCGTACACTCAGGTTTTGCTAAATACGAATCGAAGCCATGACCCAACGGTGGTTGTCTACTTTAAGGCAGCACATGAGCTCGTGTCAGCAAAGAGGACCAGTGGACCACTTTAAGGGCGGCTTGAAAGCTTTTGGGGCCAGGCCACTACTTGTACAAGTTTTTAATTTTTCTCCTAATAATACACAAGTTTAATTATATTTTTATTCTTTTTAATTTAGATTATCTGTAATTTTACTTCCTCAATTTAATAAAAAGCAAATTTAGTTTCACCTCAATTATATTTTATATAAAACCTTCAAAACCTCATTTTTTATTCAAATAATTGGGGAATTATTATAGATTTGATATATATATGTGTGTGTGTGGGGATCAATTTTAATGGTTCAGAAGTAACAAATCCATTGAAAATGGATAAATTTTGAAGGATTTTGTAGGGTGTGGAAGTAGGGTTTAAAGAGGATAAAAATTTGGGATTTTTTTATTTAGGTGAAATTTGATGTTTTGATTAGTGAGTTTTAAGATTAAAAAGATTTAAAATAATTTAATCAATTCAATTTATGCTGAGTAGAAAATGAGAATTTAAAAGTTTTAGGTAGAAAACAATTGATATAGGAACCAAAATTGCTAAATTTCGAAAGTAGAGGAACTGATTTGCTCCAAAAAATTTAAGGGATCAAAACTGCACATATTTAAATCTAGAAAGATAAGAAATGCAATTAAACCTAATATATATATAGAAAGAGACATATCAAGTGAGAAAGTTTTTTAAATATAAGAGTGAGAGGAGCGAATTGTAACAGTTAGATCTTATCATGAATGATGGTTAAGATTAAAACATAAAGTCATGGTACTTTTATTTAAATGATTGTGTGTCTTTTAAATAATTTTTTTTATTTGAACCATGGGTATCCTTCACAGGAGGCAATCCTGTTCAAGCCGGGAACATTCACATCATAATGGTATTAGTTTTCCAAGTAGAGATTTTTTTTTTCATCCACAGAACTGAAACCCGAGATCTTTTGCTTAAGAGGAATAAAACACGTACCACTTGAACCAACTCGTTGTTACCTTTAAATAACTTTTAATCTTGACTATCCATACATGGTTATATAGGCGAAATTCGTCCCTTTTACTCTTATATGAAATATATATAGTTCTCTAATTGAAAGTTCTATATAAATAGATTAAGTGCTCGTTTGGCGGAGCTTAATTTTAACTTATAAGCTACTTAAAGTTAAAAGCTAAGCCAAACAGATAATTTTAAAAGCCCTTAAAAATTAAAAACGGCTTATTTTTTACAAAGAAAATGAGCTTTTAGAAAAGTAAGTTATGGGAGCTTTTACGGAGCTTTTTATTAAAAGGACGCCCTTCGAATCTCAAAACAACTATTTTTTACTTTTTATTATTTTTCATAAAGGATTTGTAAAATCTGCAGTAGAAGCACATTCATCAAACCTGTAAGCAACATATCACACCCCTCTTCCAAACAACAAATTTTTGCAAGTAGTTATGTCACCAGAGGTCATCGCCCGCATCTCGGTCGTGCTGCACGAAGGTCGTTGCCCATCCTCAGTCGTGCCGCGCGATTAGCTTGGCCAACTTCTCTGTCGTGGCGCTTGTCGCTCTTCTCTCCGCTCATCGATCTCTCTTTTCCATGCTGCATGGTTCGTTTGGCCCACATCTTGGGTAGAAATGTTGGGAACTCATTGCGCTTCTAGCCGCCATCCCGCTGTGAGCTCGTCCCCCACCTCTCTGTTTGGCCATGTTGATTGTCGCCCACCTCTCTGCTATGTATTATATGAAAATGTTAGAAGCCATGTAATGTAGCATCGACTTTTTGTGCTAATTCGTAGTAGATGAGATAGGACATTCAAATTAGTTGAACTCTGCATATAACACAATTTGTTTTTGAGTTTTAGATACTTTCGTTTTTGTGAATTTCAATTTACTCATCTTGAAGGTGCATGTGTTGGATTTCAAGGGGATAAAAAGAAGACATTATACCTTAATTTCTTTCAATAGTATATAAGATGCAAGCAAGATTTTCATGATTATTGGATTTTTTAATATATCTTATTTATATTTATATTTTTACTTATATACTTTATAAGTTGCATTGAGTGGCAATAGAAATAATTTAAAATTTATTAACTTCAATTTTTTTATGTTAATTTTAAAGGGAATAAAATAATATTGATAAAATGTTTTACCAAACAGCTCTTAACTTAAAAGTAGTTTTTAAGTTAAAAAATTTTGAAATCATCAAACAACTTTTACTTTATTTTTGAAAGTTCTTATTTTTCACTTTAGCTTTAAAGCACCTTATAAGCCAAAGAAAAGTCGGGCCAAACGAAGCCTAAGTCTATAAAAATTGATACAATTCAAAAACTAATTGACACTATTATCATACAAATTTATTTTAATGTATAATATACATTTTAAAACATAAGTAAATATTGACTATAAGATTACACGTCTGATTTATACAAATCTTGATATGCATGATTAACATGTTAATATTACATTAAAATATTACAAAATTATATTTTAATATTACATATTTATATATTTTATATGCATATTATCTTACAGCTTAAAATTTCTTGATCTACTACTTACCATTTATATAATAAGTGGGTTTGTACCAGTGGACTCATATTCTTCCTAAGAGCTAAAACATATATATTATGTAAAAATTATAATAAATTCTCTCGATATATATATGGGAAATGCTAATGCACTCCCATCCTCTTATTAAAAGGAGTATATTAGCATCCTTCACCTTTTATCCTGGACAAAAATATTCAATGTGTTTTTTAAAAGGCAATAAAATTTAAGGACATTTTAGTACTCTTACTTCAGTTTTTTTTAGAAAAAATCTTAAACCTGTGTAGATTGAGAGTGAAACGCAGCTGCCTTCATCACTCACTCTTCCTCTGTTTAGGGTTCCATTTCTTCAAACTAAGATGTCCACCCCACCACAATTCCTCTTGAAAGGCGTCGGACCTGCGCACCTCAATTCCTCCGCTGCAAATCTCCAGTCGCCACCGTCGGAGTTCTATTTGGCTGTTAGCAACTTCACCCTATTGAAAAAAAGCTTAATTTAATTTATGTTAATTTGATTCCTGATTATGATAGGTGTTTATATTTGTTGTCGAGCCAACCACTAAGGCCCCTTTTCCAAATTCAACATTTAGATACTTGTCAAACCTATTAGATAATTTCATTTCTTTTGCCCCCTCTTCCCTTTGGATTTGACAATCAAAGCAATTTTGTTTGGCCACAAGGCCCCGCTTTCCACTGAATAAGCTGCCAAAAAAATAAATGAAAAAGTTTGATAAAATGCCACACAAGAGTCAATAGCTGCAATAGGAATGACTCCAATGTTGTTGTTCTTGATCGGCTTTAATTTAGTGTGCCCAAAGCAAGAGGAATTTGATGAGAAAGAAAATAAGGATTACGAGAGCTATCCTACTGCGGAACAGTGGAATTGACGTCTCCTTAGAGGGAAAGGAAAGATTGAGAATGTCCAAATAAAATTACATCTGTGCTCTTTTAGTGTAAGTGGTTTTTTAAAAATAGAATTGGTTTTTTTGTCCAAAAAGAAAAGGTGTAGAATGCTAATATACTCCTTTTAATAAGAGAGTGGGAGTATATTAGCAATCCCCTATGTGTGTGTGTATATATATATATATATATATTGAAATTGCTAGTCGGTAACTTTCCATTCTATGAATGTGTTTTTCAATGTAATGACTCGCGAGCAAGGAAAAATACTTTAATGAAGCTGGAAAGAGGGAAATTTAAGGGCTGACTCTCCATCACCGATTGTTATCTAGAATAGTTCCTTCGGGGGAGGTCACTGTCCTTGCCAAACCACTCGGAGACTGGAAGGACAAGCACTCTGAACTCTAACTCTGCTCCCCAACACAAGTTGCCTGTTGTTTAATTTGCATTTTGCAATGAGTGTCGACGTGTTGGATAACCACCACCAAGAACAAGGCTCGTGATAGGCCGAATGTAATTTCGTGTACATTGCACCGTACCAGTGCTGGCTGAAGTTGTGTGTGTTGTGTTTGCGATACAAATTCGTATACGCGTGGAGAAAGCAAGTAGCAAGACAAACACTCCTCACTGGTGACAGATGAAACTGGAAATCGATGAGGAACTCTGATGGATTCTAACGTGAGGGTCCGTGGCGACCCACCCGTATTCCCTTCAAGAGACTCCGACTTCCCTCGGGTATTCCCATTTCTCACGGTCCCTGAGACCTATTGGTAATGATTTTGGGCTTCTGTTGTGCACTCTTATCCTGCTAACTAGGTAGGGGTTATCCTCGGTGGTTCAGTATCTCTATGTCTTCCTTCTTTGGCTCACATCCGACATCCTTACCTAATTACGGTCTCTTCCTCCTTCATTCCACTCAAACTCAGGTATGTAGTCTGCACAACTCTCTGCACCCTCCACAACCTAATCCTATGGGGTTCATTTTCTTGAGTATCCTTTGGAACATTGGGGTCTCCTTATATTGGCCGTATGGGATTTTTAACCTGATAGGGAGGGTTTCCTAATTCGGTTATCGCAATTAATTGCCCTCGTTACTTACCCTCGTTCCCTAGTATTCTTAATCCTCTCTTGTACACCTACGGATCCTCTACATCCATCAATGGTGACCTCCGGTACCTAAGTTATAGGCTCAGTTCTGAAATGATTTCTATGGTGAAATATGTTTCCCGGAACTATAACTATATGATAAAGACGTAAGGAGACCGAACAAATTAGACACGTACCTCGCATTCCGATTCTCGGCTTTGGTGTGCCTCCAACACTAAGGACGACGATCTCCCTAGGAGTTCGAAGCTAGGGTCTCGGTCTTCTTCTTCTTCGGGCAGGCTTTCTCCATGTGTCCCGATTGCAAACAAAAGAAGCATTTTACTTGGCCCCGCAGGCAAGCCCCTTTGTGGCCTTTCCCACATTCCGCGCAAGCAGCACATTGACGCCCAGACTGTTGGGCAACCATCTCATCCATCACATTTCCACCCGAGCTTCCCTCAAGTGACAACGCGTCTTTCCTCCTCTTGAGCAGGGCGGGGGAATACCTTTCCAGAAAAGGGGTCTTGAAGGTTTTCTAGGTGATTGGGGTGTCCAAAGCCACCACTCGGCCTTGAATGCCCTTCCACTAAATCTCTGCCTCCCCTCTGAGCACCAGGGATGCAAGGCTCACCCTTTGCTCATCGGGGTATTCCTTAGCATCCAAAATCTCCTCAATGTCCCTAAGCCACGTAGTCGCTGAAGAACGATCCAAGCCTCCCTCAAAAGTTGGTGGGTGACACAGCCAAAAATCCAAAAATCCATTCGCTTGGTGGTCTGACCTCAGAGCCATCGGGGTCGCTTGACCTACAGGTAGGGTACATCTGCTCTCTCCCAATAAGGCGGAGAGAACAGCGGTGTGCTGGTTCAAGGCGTGGGTCATCCCTCCGATGGCCGTAATGGAGGCATCCTAAGGGTTTTTCCGTAGGCCGACGTCTACTCCGTCTGCCTCTAGCCATAATTTTATACACATTGAACAAAATATGGAGTTGATTAGGCTCTATATTTAATATAATGCATACAAGACCATAACTAAACTCAGACAACTAACTCATCCACAGTCCAATTGGATTGAACTCCTCTGATACCATAATGTATCGTCCTAATTTCGTTGACTTGGAAAAATGTCCGTTGGAGACAAATTCCCAAGTTTATGAAATTATTTCATGCGATTATGAGTATCAACATACGACCGAACATATTAATTGATTAGGTAATCTAACATTTACATAAGCAGAAATCCTTCATACCAAACCCAAAGATTGTAAATTAAATGCCACTTAGTGTCTTAAAATACAATACTACAAGTTCACATCAAATTTAAACCTACAACTATGCATATATGCCAAAAAAACCTCCTTGAGGAGTAGCTCGAGAAACCTATAGGACCAACCACCAATGAACCTACAAACCTTCCGGCTTATCTCCCGACGAGGGTTCCTTGCACATCTAAAATGAAATCCATAGAGTGTGGTGAGACTTACGTCCCAGTGAATGTGATCATGCATACAGTGTGGGGAAGACAGGCAGATGGAAATCCAATATTTTTAAATAAACACATAGGCATATCATAACAAGCAAAACCGGCCAAATCCTTCCACAAGGAGCAATTAAGTGTTTAACCCACACCAAGGGTGTCTTATCATTGTTCCTCTTTAAGACTGAGCTTAGACTTGAATCCAAGGACCGTCGCCCTTGGAAACCCTCAAGTGTTTTATTATCATTCAAGAATACAATGCATGTTATTAATTTATTTGAGGATCCCCATTTCTTTCTTGGCCTAGAGATCAATGTGATTACCTCATTCCTCTTTTCCTCTCTGGTCCGAAGACCCATAAAATTCCTCTTTTTCCTCTTGGTCTGAAGACCCATGAAATTCCTCTTTTCCTCTTGGTCTAAAGACCCAAGAAAACATTGTGCATGTATAGGGTTTCAAAACGTGAGAGCATGATTTATGATATGTATACATGTTTACTTATGCTAAGTGATGATTCTATGACATCCAAAGCTTCATAATCAATAATTACATGAAATACCTAACCTCCAAACCTAGGGTAAACCAATAATTACATGATTTATGATATGTATTCATGGCATACTTCCACCTAACCATCATAGATTTACTTCTAATCAACCACAAACAAGCATAAAGCAAGGGGGAGTAAGAAAAGGGAACATTCATAGGGGCACATTCAAGAATGAGAGTGAGTGGGTGACCACACTCACCTCAAAGCAACCAAGAATGAAGGTGATGAAGAGGTTGGGGATGATGATTCCAAGTCCTTGAAGAAGTTTGAAGCACCAATCCAAGCTCCTAGCAATTCCTCTTCACACTATCTCTTTCTAACTTCTCTCTGTAGGAAAAAGGGCAAGGGCAATCAATGAATGGAACCCTAATAAAAAAAGCATTAAAAACTATCCACGGGATCTCGCTCAAGCGAGAGTCTTCTCGCTTGAGAGAGAAAAGGAGAATCGCATTTTCGCTCAAGTGATAGCTTCCCCGCTTGAGTGAAATTCACTCCTAAAAATACCCCAGCCTCTCTGACTTTGTCTCGCTCAAGCGAGAACCTTCTCGCTCGAGTGAGAGCAAGTCAGAGAGCAAACTCCATTTTGGAATTGAATTGCGCTTAGGCGAGAGGCTCTCGCTCAAGCGACCATATAAGTAGCCAAATCTCTGATTTTTATTGATATGCTCGCTCAAGCGAGACCTTCTCGCTTGAGCGAGAACATCAGAATCCAGATTTCTGTTTTTTAACTCTTAAACCTATTTTTCCTCAATTCCTTTTATAAAACCTTATCTCCCTATTAATTTGATTTATTTGAAATGGTTGAAATTTGGGATGTTACAATTCCTAAGCTCAAGGAAGATGTTCAGCATGAGGAAGCCCAGTGGTACTCCCCAAAGGCTAAAGGAAGTCTCTTCTTACTTTCTACTTATGTCACTCATCTCTTTCTTTCTACCCCAATTTCTTTTCTTATGTTTTCTTTCTGAACTTTCATATTTGAGGTCAAATCCTTTTAGGGGGAAGGGAATGATGGCAACTGCAACATCCCAAGTTTCAGTTATAATATGTGTTAAAATAATAATGAAATAGGTTTTGAGAGGAAATGAATTGATTTGGTAGTGTTTGGATGTTAGGGGGCTGGTTTATGCAGCAAACCAGAAAATTGCATTCTGGTCTGCTCGCTCAAGCAAGCCAGGGCTCGCTCCAACGAGCAAGGAAATGAAATCTGGGGTTTTGGCAGAAAGTTTGCTCACTCAAGCGAGCTGATGCTCGCTCGAGCAAGCGAGTGCATTTTTGTGAGCACAATTCAGAGAGTTTGCTTGCTCAGCTCGCTCGAGCGAGCGAACGCGTTTCTAGTTTTTAAAAAACGCGCAGAACCCTCACTTCTCCCCCCATTCATTACATTCCATTAGGGCTTTTAGAGAGAGAGGAACTTAGAGAGAGAAGGATCAAGAAAGAAGAAGGAAGGCTTGATTGAAGGTTCCCCCACCATTCCTAGGCTTGGAGTCATCTTCTCTTCCTCCCTCTTCTCCATTTTCTTCCATCCAAGGTGAGTGTGTTCACCACCCACCTCCATCTTGTGTGAAACCTATGAATGCTCCTTTTTTCCTCTTTCCTTGCTTGGATTAAATGCCTTTGCTTGATTATAAATGATTATTGAGTTATTGGTTGGATTGGTTGTTGAAATGGTTATTTTACTCAAACCTTAGGGTAGAGAAATTTGGGGATTTTCTATTTCTTGAATGTTGATGATGAAATTTGAGTAGAACTATGTAATCATGTGGTGATATGTTTTGGAAGGATATAAATGACTCTTATGAAAATAACTCACTCATGTTTTAGAGGAACTTGACTTGGGTCTTTGAGACCTTATGGTATACACACACACACACACACACACACACACACGCTATTGAATCGTTGGCCTTCATGTTTAAATCAAGTATTTGAGGCCTTGGATTTTATGTGTCAAAGAGGAAATGATTCTTTGAATCTATCACAGTAATGGGGTAAGGTCCCTGTGGCCTTCGGGGATGACGGTCCCTGTTAGCCTGAGCTCAGTGTAGCCTTCACAGATAAGAGTTATGTGATTTCATGGACTTCTTTTTAAGAGAAATCTTCCCATAAAGAGAATTTAGTAAATCAATGTTTTTAAGAAAAATGAAAATGATTTTGGTGTGTGTGATCAAACTATTTAAAAAGATATTCCTTTGGATAAAATGTTTTGTTGATAAATTATACCACTAAGCTATGACTTGAATAAATTGGAAGTGTTGTTGGCATTGGAAAGAAATGGACATTGAAGTCCATAGGCAGATGGGTTAGCCATGTGTACTGTTATTCATAGTGTATTGGTTTGGTCAGATAGAAACATGAGGGAAACAACCCAAAAATGGTTTTATCTGTGTTGGCTACAAAGCTAGGAGGTAGCATACACCTGGTGTAGTGAGAGATAGATAAGGAAGGTCTGGAGGTGGTCTTAGGGCAGGGCCGAGTCCACTTGTCACAATGGCTGGAGGTGGCCTCTCCAAATAATGGTGAGTGATTATGGCTTGGTCGCGCTTAACTAGTCACCAATTGATAGAAGTTGAATTACAGATCTAGAATTGAAGCCAGATTGCAATGGGTTAGATAAAAAAATCAACAAAAGAGACATGAAAATTAGCGCAAAATATAGAGGAAAAAAGTGAAGACGAATTCAAAAATGGGAGATAGGAATGGTGGGAACGCTATAATAGAAGCAACTCTAAGTTCCTAGTGTTGGAAGCTACTAGCTCATGGAGCCAGATAATTCTCTTGAAAGGTTTGGAGAAGCATCATCAACTCTTCTCTACTCACACTATAAGGAGGTAAAACAAGCATAAAGCCTTTGCATTAAAAATGATGATTAAGAGTTACATGAAAGAGGACCTCCCTATATATAGCCTATCGGGGTGGTCAATAAGAAAGAAAAATAAAAGATGAGTGAAAAAACTATCCTAGTTGGGTGTTGTATCCATGGACTCATAATACATGTGGCTTAGAAGCCAATTAACCACTAAAGCTACTAAAAGTAACACATATATAGCCTAATACATGGGGAAAATTACAATTCAAATTAAAATACAAAGAATAAGCCATGATGGCTTTTTAGGGAATTAAACTAAAATGAGAAAAATTGACAAATGGGTGTCATGGTGCTTTGACCAATAAGTAGGTGGAATAATGTTGACC
Source organism: Sesbania bispinosa (assembly GCA_026901365.1). Taxonomy (NCBI): domain Eukaryota; kingdom Viridiplantae; phylum Streptophyta; class Magnoliopsida; order Fabales; family Fabaceae; genus Sesbania; species Sesbania bispinosa. Next base: position 3,069,342 of record QLOH01000008.1, on the reverse strand, counting down.
CATGCAAAGAAAGTCAACTCCAATAAATTTGTAGGGTCATGCGCAAGTTATGTCATCCATGCACTCTTTGTCCTTGATCAATTTGCTATTATTCCCTCCCCCTTAAAAAGGATTTGATCTCAAATCTGATAAAACCAACAAAAGTAGGAATGAATAGATGAGGACTAGAAAGATGGGATGGATGACAAAAGGGTGAATTAAGAATTGACTTCCCTTAGTTGTATGGAGTCCAAGTTGATCCTCCAAGAGAGCTTTCCATGGCCTAAGCAACATGAAGATCCCATAAGTCTTGTTCCCAAGCACATAAAAAATGAGTCTTGTAGCAAAAATACTTGGGAATCATGTAAACCAAAGGCGTAGAAGAAGAATGAGATAAGGATAAAGAAGACCCCCTTGTTATGTGTCGATCCTCCTTCTCCTTGGTTAGAAACAACTGTTTCTTCCTTTGCTTTTCTTCAGAATGAACAAGGTTAGTAGACAAAAGCATTTGTAGTAAGATCATTGCTTCCTTTTTAACATCTTTTTGTTTTTCTTCCTATCTTCTTGTTTATTGCTTACACTTCCTTCTTTCCTTTTGTTTTTCTCTAAGTTTCTAAATTTTAATTTTTCTATTTTATCTTTTTCACTACCAACCCTCATCAAAGTCTGATCCTCACATATCTCTTGAGTTGACATATGCATAACAGTGATTTCCATCCCTCTATGTTTGAAAAAAATTCATTAGAGTAACCATCATGGATAGCTTTCTTATCAAATTACCATGGTATACCTAATAAAATATGAGTAGCTTCCATAGGAACTACATCACACATGATTTCATCTTGGTATGTTCCTATTGACAAGGCTACTAGGACTTGCTTATTTACTATCTTTTCCCCTTTCATCACATATCCAAATTAGCTTATAGGGTTTAGGGTGACGGGTGGTTCTCAATCCTATCTTTTCAACCATTCTCACACTAGCTATGTTGGTATAACTCCCACTATCAATTATTAAGGAACAAACCTTTCCTTCTACCATACACCTAGTGTGAAAAATAGTTTCCCTTTGATCTTCTTCTATTTCTAAGGACAGATTACCAGGACTCTTCTAATCATGAAAATACTTATTCCTTTCATCCTATAATTTTTGTTCACTTCCTTCTCTTCACTCTGTCCATCACTATTATTGGGTATTGATTCTTTTGAGCTTGCACTAATATACTCCCCACTCTATTTGACTAACACTGTTATCTTATTAAGACATTGGGACACAATATGACCCTTACCCAAACACTTAAAGCATTTTATTTCATGAGTATTAGAAGTAGAAGCATTCACTTATAGATTTAGAGGAGGATGAGTTAGAATTTACCTTTGGTCGTTTGGGTACCTTTCTCTCTTGGGTTTTACTCTCTTCTTTCCTCACTACTTCTTTGTAAGGTTTGTTTGGGTAGCTTGAATTTGTTCGCTTAGAATTTCCCTTCCTCTTGAGTTGGGTTTCTACTTTAATGGCATGATGAACCAAGTCCTCTATTTCAACATAAAGATGCAATTTCACTCCCTTATGTCAAAATTTAAGCCATTGATAAACCTAGCCATTGTAGCCTCATTATCTTCAATGAGAGAAATTGTTTTAACATAATAATAATAATAAGAAAATTAAAGTTTGATAAAAAAAATGGAGAAATAAAATGTCTGGATCAGACTGTCTCCCGTGAAGGGTACTTATGATTCATAAAAAATAATCAAAATAATCACTTTACTAAAGTGAGAGTAAAAAACAAAAAAACACAAGTGATAAAACGTGACACTTGTATGGGGGGAACATTTTAAGATAGAAAGTAAATAGATAAATAGAATAGATAATAGAGATGATAAGTGAAATCATAAATGAATAAAATAGAGATGAATTATATATGGAAAAAACACTTTAAATTTAATGTAAATCAACATATTTATTGTATTTCTTAATGTGTATATGAAACAGATAAATAGAAATTGATACCGAGAATTTTTTTTAATATAATAATAATAATAATTAATTTTTGATAAAAAAAATGGGAGGAATGGCGGGAGTAAGGAACTGCCTCCGGTGGGGGATACATGTGGTTCATATAAAATAATCACTTTATTGAAGTGAGAATACAAATACTAAAATGAAGGCAACTGAGAAAACATACATGTGTACTAGGAAACAATTTTAAGATAAACATTAAATATATACATAGAATAGATAAGAGAGATAATAAGTGAAAACATTACTCCCTTCAGTCTTTTTTATAAGACACTTCTTACAAGTTTTTGTGATCTTTTTATAAGGCACTTTATAATTTCAAGGCAGCATTTAGTACTATTTTCCTTATTTATCCTTATTAACTTTAATGTCTTTCCAATTGTCAAATGGTGGTGGAGTTAGTCAATGATATTAAATAAGGGTAAAACTAGAAAGTTATACTATTTTTTAAAATTCCAATAAAATTAACTAACTTTAACCACTTTTATTGATATGTGTAATTCGGTTAAGTGTGCCTTATAAAAAGAACCGAAGGGTGTAATAAATAATAGAGTTTAATTACTATGCACTGTCAGTGTAAAACAATTTTACACAGACATCCAATGATGTGTTGTCACATCATTTAATGAATATGACACCTCATGCATTTTAAACTTATTAAATGATGTGTCAATACATCATTGGATGTCTGTGTAAAATAGTTTTACACTGGCCATGTATAGTTATTAAATTCTAGATAAAATTGAGAGATAAATTATATATTGAAAAACACTTTATATTTAATGTAAATCAACACATTTATTGTATTTGTTAATTTGTATTTTTTATGTAATAAAATAGATAAATTTTAAATCAACACAATTCTTGAATTATTATCTTGTGTAATGTTGCACATGTTAGAAAAATTATATTAGAAAAAACATTTTAAAATTAATGTAAATTAACACATTTATTGTATTTTTTAATCTGTGTTTTTATATGATAAAATAGATAAATAGAAACAGATAATGTGAGAAAGTATTTTAATTAACAAAATTAAGAGATAGAAGATATATTGAAAAAAATACTTTAAATTTAATGTAAATCAACATCTTTTTATTATATTTGTTAATTTGTATTTCTTATGTAATAAAACAGATAAATAAGAACAAATAATGAGAGAATGTGTTTTAATACTACTTTGTGTGTTGGATACCTGTGGTTCATAAAAACAATCACTTTATTGAAGTGAAAATAAAAAAGAATAAAAAAACACAAGTGTTTTAATACTGTCTCCTGTGAACTAAACTCGTGGTTCATAAAAAATAATCACTTTACTGAAATGAAAATAAAAAGATAAAAAAAATGCAAGTGAGAAAATATGACATGCGTACCAGAGGAACAATTTTAAAATAAAGAGTAAATAAATATAAAGAATAGATAAGAAAGATATTAAGTGAAAATGTTAATGAATAAAATATAAAAATAAATAATTTATTAGAAAAAATACTTTAAAATTAAAATAAATTAACATATTTATTATATTTTTAATGTGTTTTTATGTAATGAAACAAATAAATACAAATGGATAATGTGTAATTTTTTTAATATAATAATGCAGAAATAAAAGTGTCATAAAAAGAAATAAAACAAATTAGAAGTGTAAAAATGTAAAAAAAAAAAAAACGGAGAAAGAAGGGGAGAGTGACGCATATTTTGAAAAAAAAAAAGTTTAAATATAATGTAAATAAAGACAATTTATTGTATTTGTTAATCTGCATTTTTATATAATGAAATAGATGAATAAAAATGAATAATGAGATAAAATATTTTTAATAGTATTTCCCGTAAAAGTATATTTATGGTTCATAAAAATTAACCATTTTACAAGTGAGTATATAAAAGACTAAAAAAAGAACACAAATGTTTTAATACTGCGTGGAACATAAATTTAGTGTGCAATGGATATATATATATAGAATATATACAGATATATATAGATGAATATAGAATAGATAGACTTTAAGCCCTGCTTTATCAAATATCAAGTCAAATTAATTTGAGAAGGAATCCAAAGAAGAAAAGAATATGAATTGCATTTTAAGACAGACTAAGTATAAATCCATTGCACACTAAATTTATTTTACATACATGTCCTTCTCCACTTGGAGAACAGAGACAATTTTATTGAAATTTGAAGTAAAGTCATACAAAATGAAATATATCAAGACCTTCCCAAGAGCAAAGGCTAATCTTAATTACTGATTAGGCACCTTGATATAGCCCACATGTGTGGAATTTTCCACTCTAGTGAGTGTTTGCAGATCATACGCTATCCAACACCTTGAGTTATCCCTGTGGTAGAAATAGCCCACACACTTGCAGTCCTTGGTACATTTGTTTCCGCAGTTAGCTTCACTTACTCTATCACCTGTAGTGTATTTGCTCATATAATGCTCAACTCCTTCAACTTTGTAGTAGTGGAAGTCACTTGCCTTGCATGATGTGACAGGCTTAGCAATGCAATCTTTGCTCCAACCAAACAACCCTTTCTCCATTGGGCAAGCAACACATTGGTTATCCTCACAAAGCCCAAATTTTCCACACCTCTCTGGCAATTGGCACTCACTTTCATCAAAATAAGAATCTCTGTCAAAGAGAGTGAAGGTCTCATCCCAAACACCAGCACGCACATCTACGAAGTAAGTATGCAGCTTAATGTTACCATCAATTTCAAGCCTTAGATATGTTAAGGGGCTCTTGTTCACTGGCCTACCAAGGGTTCTGCTGCCAAAATGACCAGACTTGGAAACAGAGAAACTCAACTCAATATCAAAAGTGTCTGAATCAGATGTGAGAGTGACATTTTCTATGGAGTCTTTTCCAAGTGAGAAGTCACCAGATGAAGTCCAATAGATAATAGGCTTTGGAGAGTTCTTGCTCTTATAGTACAAGGTCAACCCTTTAGGCTCTAAGACCAAGCTATAAGGCCCATCTACATTTTCCTTCTCTGAAAGCCTACTAACAAGCTTGGAAGGCCCTTTTGCCTTTAGAGACTGATCCACCATGAGGGTATCTGTAGGGTGGTCAAAACTCTGCCAAACGAAGTTACCTTTGGCATCAAGGAGCACTGTGTTACCATTCTCAAGCAACCTGAAGGCCACAACACCTTTGTTAGCAGTGTTGGTTTGCCATGCAATTCTACCATCAGCATGAGCTAAAACAAGGTTTCCATCAGTTCCAAATGAAAAGGTGGCATTTTCCCCAACTGGGTTGCCTCTGTTGGCTTCCCAGACCCAACGGAAGAGACTCTCTGAGCGTTGAAGTCCCATGCGGAGAGCCAGAGTGAAGGCATTTGGGGTGGTGTTGTAGAAAGCAAATTGGAATGGTGAGGTGAATATATCTATCATTCGGTAATTACCACCATACTCCACAATGTATGGCCCGAATTCATCTGAATTAACAAATCTAAAGGTTTCATTTTTAGGAACAACAGCATGAGCTACAAAGGTGAAGAAGGTGAAGAACAATAGAGTTAGAAGGGGGGTTTTTGGGATGACGCAGAGAAGAAGCCATTTTTGTGAATTTGATTGATGAATGTGTTCTGCTATATGGGTAGGCCTATATATAGTAAGAAGCTAGAAGGTTTCAGTCATCTTTGGTCAAGGTTGTCAACTCAAATATTGGTTATTTAGAAAGACCTGGATTTGGATTGGAAGAAAAAATCAGCACATGTCATTTTATAAATACATATATGATAAGGAAGACAGCTGTGATAAGCTCTGGTGTTCTGGAATACGACTTCGTTCTCTGTATATGAAATGATATTTTAGTATCTAGTTGATTAGTTTGAACATTGTAGCATTTATGTGTCTTTGGATAAGATAAGAGTTGTGGAAAAATATACCCTTCAAAGAGGTAAATGAGAAAGTTTGGAACAATTGAACTACAAAGACTAATTTCAGTTTATTGAAAAGTTAAATGTATTTGACCTCTTTGATTCATTCTATTTTTTTTACCTAAAAGGACTTAGGTAGAAGTTTCATCTAAACTGGCCCTGACCCTATGTGTTTTTAAATTCTAATTATTTAAAATTATTATATTTTTAAATTAAATGAAAGGCGAAGATGCTTTTATTTATTTTAAAAACAAATAAACCTTATTACATAATCATGTATAAAAAAAGAATAAATTACATTTCTCATTTGTGAGAGATATTTTTTGTTACAATTTTGTGAGGATACTTCAATTATATACCTTTTTCCTTCCAATTTTAAATTATAATTTTTTCTCTTAAGAAATGAAATATTTTAATTTTTAATTTTTAATTCATTTTAACATAAACAAATCTCTTAACAGTGGTAGGAAATTATGAAAAAGTTTTTCAGTGACAAATTTTTAAATAATATTTAGTGTTATTGACAATTAATTTCGAATATCTTATAATTAACTTTAAAAGTCTAAGAGATATACGAAATGAAGTTTTAAACGCCTTATATTATCAAATTTAAAATTTATCTTTTGAATTCGTATGATTGATAGTAGATATTAAATACTAATAGAAAATAATTGGGAATCAAGTGAATTAGAAAAATATTATATTAAACAGAGTAAAAATATAGTACATATTTATTTTTTAGAAGAATATAACATAATTTTTAAGATTAGAAAAGAGTCTTTGAAATTGAAAGCAAGATATTGTAATTTATGCATTGTAATAATGAATCCTTGTAAAAAGCAATCAATCAAATAATGTTTAACAAAAGAAAAAATCCAATGCGAGCTCGGTGGTAAAGCCACCAGCCAGGATTTACTATGGTCAAAGATTGGAGTCGCCAATTGTTTGCGCTGTTTTGGTGGTGGATAACGCGTACATGGACGTACGTTTTGGTGGTGGGATAGGATAGCAGCTGTTTTGGGAAACCCCCCTTTTGATTCACATTGTGGATTTGCTCAATATGAAGCCATGACCCAACAATTGCTGTCTGCTAACACAACATGTAAAAAAGACTCAGAGGACCGTCCACTTAAATAATGACTGGGTATAGCAGGTGGAATTATATTAAGACTTAGATTAGAGGTACTTAAAACATATTATGTGAAAATTGTAATTTATGTCATGTTTCTATTATTTATGGAACACTCACGGTACGTTTGGTTTTAAATTGAATAAAATTGAAATCAGTGATTGAAAATTAGTGATGTATGTTTTATAAAACATGTTAGACGGAAGTGATTTAAAATTATATGTGTGTTTAAATTGGTGTTTACAAATTTCAATTTAGATTAACATAATTTTGAATGAGCTTGAATTTATATAAACGTGATTTTGCACTTTAATAATTTATTATAAATATGAATTTAAGAAAGTGAATATTATTTGAGTGGTATTTTTTAAAATTACGTTTGGAGATGTAATTACTAAAAAGAACATGCTTCTTTATTATATAGATTTCAATTTTATTAATTATGTATATTTTATATTAATTAATACTAACAAAAAAATAAAGATCCACAATAGATTTTTTTCTTATTAGTACTTATAATCCTAAAATTAATAATAATAGATGAGTATAAAAATCTAATAATATAAAATAATAATAATAAAAGCTAAATTTCATAAAACATTAATCGCTATTTATAATCCCTTAAAACCCCTTAAAACGACATTATAACCATGATATGGAATGAATTAGTCTTCAATATTACTACTAAATCGCTATTTGTAATCCCTTGAAACACCATTATAACCCCACCAATACTTATATTTGCTTATAAATTCTTATAAATAGCTTTTATAGAAATTAATTTATATATTTTGATTTTATTTTGTGTTAACCACATGTATCCCCTATTATCAGGGGCAATCCTATTCAGGGCTTAGTCATAGTTAAGACTCTTCACCATTCCCTAGGAATGTGTTTATTGGGGATCAAACTCGGTTATATTTTGGTATTTGATATAGTTATCAAGCAATTAAATTTGGGAACAGATAACTGATAACTTTTCAAGTGTGAAACCCACCCGATAAACATTTTTGTTGTAGGACCTGAACGAGCCTTCCATGGCACTGTGGCGTTGATCATAGCCCTCATGATCATCCACATACAGATCCTCTATGCTGCTAAACGCAGTGTGCAACCCCCAACAAGAACCGAAATTAACACGTTCACCCATACACCAGTGAACATCAAGCCACGACGGTCGCCACCATTAGCACCGTTATCACCACCCTATCATCAACGACGCATCCAAACAGAATCTCTTCCTAAGCCTTCCTGTTCATTTAATTTCCCACACTCTCTTCTTTTGTGTTGTGAGATTTGAAACCTCTCCTCCTTTTATTCGATGAATCTCTATCCCTCTTAGCCTTTAACCTCACATGTCTTGCACCAGTTCTTCTACAAAAGAAACACAAAACTAGTTGTTGTAACTCTCTTTATATATTCTTTACTTGTATGAAGATCTTCACACATCTCACACATTCAATTTCCATAACTCTATAACTTTGCAACATTGCTTAAGATGGACTCTAGCGATTCATCTCTTGAAGATGAGCTCATCGAAGATTTTCTAAATGATGAGTACGAAGAACACTTCATTAGGTTGATGACGGAAAGGGTACAACAACAACAACAACAAGAAGAAGTTGTTACGAGAAGTAGGCGTAGGAGACAACACATTGAAAGAGATCGTGAGGAAGGGCATGATCTCTTGTTCAATGACTACTTCTCCAACAATGCAGTATACATAGACGAACAATTTCATCGAAGATTTAGAATGCGAAGGGATGTCTTCCTTCGCATTGTAGAAGCACATGGAAATCACGATGAATATTTTCAGTCGAGAGTTGATGCAACTGGAAGGGGGTCTTTCTCCGTTGCAAAAATGCACTGCTGCTATTTGCATATTGAAATATAGATCACCTTATGGTAGTGTCGATGATTATGTTCGAATTAGAGAAACCACAACATTACAATGCTTGGATAATTTTGTGAAGTGTGTCTATAATATATTTGGATCTGAATACTTAAGAAGACCTAACAACAATGACATTCAATACCTAGTTCAAATGGATGAGAAACGTGGTTTTCCAGGTATGTTAGGTAGCATTATATGCATTGGGAATGGAAAAAATGTCCAGTAGCATGGAAAGGTCAGTTTTGTCTAGGGATGTAAAAAAAACTCGTACCCATGGATACCCGTGGATATACCCGCAATGGGTACCTGCATATTTATAAAATGGGTGAGTACATATATTATACTACCAGCCCCGCGGATACCCACAACTCACATGGGTACCCGTTAATTTTAGCGGGTATGGATACAGTAGTGCACTACCCGCCCCTCGCCCCGCCCCGCCCCGTTGACATCCCTAATTTTGTCGTGGTAATGCCCCACCTACAATTCTGCTTGAAGTTGTGGCATCACAAGACTTATGGATTTGACATGCATATTTTGTGGTTCCTGGTTCAAACAACGACATCAACGTGTTCAACGAATCTTTTGTGTTTAATGAAATTATGGATGGAAAAGCTTCTACGGTACAATTTACAATGAATAGAACCCAATATATATAACATGAGTTATTATCTAGCAGATGATATTTATCCAGAATGGGCAAAAATTGTGAAAACTATCCCAAGGCCACAAGGGAATAAAAGAAAACCATTTTCTCAACATCAAGAAGCAGCAAGAAAGGATGTGGAGCGCGCATTTGGAGTGCTTTTGTAACGTCCTAATTTCTAATTCAAGGATTTAGCCCATTGGAAACTAATCCTCAAATTCCTGAAATTATTTCGCGCCATTTAAATATCAAGTATTATTTAAGTTACCAACGATCGCTTAAATAATACAAATTATAATCTCCAAAACACAAATACAAGCCTGGTCATGAAATTGGAAAGTCCAAAAGAAGTCAAATACAAGAACTAAATGGGGATAGCCTCATACATGTGTCCTGACACTACAAGGATACCACATGTACAATTGTATCCTCCCAAACTACAACTCAGAGAATACGATAATCATCAAATACATATGTCCCCAAAATCCAACACAAAATACATCCACAAATAGAATTCTGCAGCTAATCTTCTAAGTCACTTTCCTGGGCGGGGAGGTACCTGCGCATCTAGAATAGTCCACGAAACGTGTGGTGAGACAATTGCCTCAGTGAATATAACTATGCAGTATGCAGTGTAGGGAGGAACATAGAATGAATGCAACAAATTAAGAGAAACTACTCATGACATGCCATCATAACATTAATAAGAACTTGAACGTGAATGTTCTGCATTACCCGGCAGACGGGGTCTTATCACTAACTGGGGCTAGACTTGAGCTCAGACTACAAGGAACGTCTCCCTTGGGCATAACACCGCCAATTAATCGAGGGCCGAAACCTGTGTTTTAATTGGGGACCGAAGTCCAATTTAACTGGGGACCGGAGTCCAATCTTAATTTATTAATAAGAACTAGGGCCGAAGCCAAAACTTAAAATGCAAGTATGGAGGCCAAAGCCAGATATCATTTTCTCCAACTTTTCCAATCACAATAAATCATACATATTCAATAGTTTTATGAATCAACATAGAACATCCTAATAAGTCACACAAACCCCCAACTATAAATTATTCCAACAAAACCCCAAAATCCCCAAAATCCACTACCCTAGGGTTCCTCATATAAATTCTTAATCCACAATATTCATATATAACAATCAATTCAATAATAAACCAACAACCACAAGTCCAAGTGAAGAGGATTAGAGGAAAAAGGGGTCAAGGAGAGGAAACACCAAGTGATAGAGAGGTGTGTGAGTTATACTCACGCAAGAGGAAGAACAAGGAAGAAGATGATGAAAAGGAATGGTGGAAGACAAGCCCTAGAGTGATGGAGCACCTTCAATTTGTTCTCCTTCTCCTTCAAAGCCTTTCTCTCTCTCTCTCTCTCTAATTTTCTCTCAAAAGCTCGCGACCCTCACCCTAAAAAAAATGGAGAAGGAAGAGAAACTAAATGAGACAGGGCACAACTCGTGTTTTTAAAACACGTTGTAGCCCCCTGGGCGCTGGGGCGCATGGCCAAAGCGCCGAAGCGCGAGTCCCCTCTCCTTGGCTTGTGCGCGCTGAGGCTTCTGATGGTGCGCTGAAGCTTGCAGCCTTGCGTGCCTTCCTTTAATGCGTCGCGCGCGCTGAGGTGCACATTATGTGCGCTGAAGCGCGCGACTTTTTACTTGTTGCACCCCTTTTCTTTTTTATAAAAGAAGAATTCTCTTCCCTCACTTAGCCTACCAAAAAGGCTATTTAGAATCACATTAATCCTACCGAAAATCCGGCAGATTCTCCCCTAAAAGTCGGACATTTCCCCCGAATTCTAAAACAACCTAAAACTCAGAAAATACCAATCCAGTACAATAATACAACAACATAAATATATTACAAGATCAAAGAGCCTCCGTGGCTAAAAACAATTCAAAAGAGGGATGTTACAGCTTCAATCTCGATCCGCAATTGTTAGTGTCCCTGCGTATGCTTGGAAGATGAGCACAATCAAACATATATTATATGTGTGCATCATCTTGCATAACATGGTTGTGGAAGATGAAGAACACACATATATAATGATAATTTTGACCACTCTTAAGAACTTTCCATCAATGATGTGTCAACAGCTAACATACTGACATACATATTGGTCCCCATCCAGCCCTTGAACCATACTTGCAAAGGAGACATGAGGTACATGATTTCCGACGTCATAACCAACTTCAAAATGATTTTGTGGAGCATATTTGGGAATGTTTTCGATGTGATAATTAATAACAACAATTATTAATAATTTAATTACTTTTTTATTGGGTCCTTCTACGGTGTGCCACCCCAATGGGTGACACGCCAGTGTATCACCTTGTTTACTAATAGTAGACGGTTAAGAAACTTGTTGAAATAAAAAAAAATGTTTTTTTTTCATTTTGCAAAAAGGGACTTGGGCAGCTTTTTTTTTTTTATTGTGAGGCCCTTTAATTATGTAAACATCGACACCTCTATCTAAAAATTTTCGTAGACAGCAAATAGTCACCCTTCGTCGTCCCTATGTGAACACCCACCATCGTCGTCTTCCGTTTACACTGCACACCTACCAAGGAACTCAAAAACTTTAAATTAACCTTTGAATTCATTAAGCCGCTAAGCGTATCTGGAAAGAAGTGCTTTAGCCACGATGGAGCACAATTTAAGAACTATTTTATTTAAAAAATATTAAATACTATATTAATTTATATCAATTTAAAAGTAATTGTTAAAATTTTTAAATATATCAGATAAATATTTAATCCATATTATTAAAATTTTTATTTAAAAACATATATGTTAAAAGAATTATATTTTAAAATAATAATTTATTTCTTTATTATTTTAAAAGAGCTAAAAACCCAAAAAAATATTACAATCAAACAATGAAATAATCACAAGACATTTTTCTTAACGGGAAAAAATAGAAACTTTGTTGCACAGTTTAAAAACCGATTATTAAAAACAATTTTAATTAAGTTAATGGACGCATAATAATTTCTTTCTTCAAAAATAAAACGGACAGAGAATAAATGTTAAATCAATAATCCTTATTTGCTAAAATTATTTCAATTCATATCAAATAGAATAATGACACTTCACTTAATCACCTCGCAACTCCATGCCTGAAGTAGCCAAACACTTATCCCATTATGCAGTCAACGATGGAGATCACCTTTGAAGTAACCAATGCTTATCCTGCACCATTGTGTGCTCCAGAGTGTTATTTGATTATGTTGTTGGACACCTCATACGAAGGAGCGCTGCATGTGACACCCTTCTACCCCAATCTCTTATACATTTATCAAATTGAAATATTTAGGAAAAGTTATGAACCACATCGGGTAAAAAGATTCACATTCTCTTTCTACAAAACGTCATTGATTCAAAGCAACTGAATTAAAATAGAAATTAAGGTCAATTGTTTTCAACGTAATTAAAACATCAAAATCTCCAATATCAACATCAAAACATCCTTATTGGCCATGTAAGGTACTTAAAATAGTTTTCGTAATCTCTTCTTAATAACATAAAATAAAACCCCTATTACTAAGCCCTGATGTCACAAGTATCAGAGCGACACCCCTTCAATTCAATATTCGGCACCTGATGTGCCATCATCATCGCCTATAAATAAACCACATAGAAAATGGTGAGGAAAAGAATACCAACTCATACATGCACACAGAAGGCTATCATATCCTCACCCACATATAATCATCATCATCATCAAATAATATCATACTCATATCATCTCATACTCTTATTAGCAAATATATTATCTCTTCACCAGTTTAAAAGTCACACTCGCAAATCATCAAGAACACACATTCTCCGCACTCAACACATAATACAATGCAGACTCGCTCTATCATCATGTACACCAAACCTCATCCCAAGGATCATGACTCGGAACTCCGCACAATGGGTGCACCTCATCAATCTCCCTAGTTGTTACCAATGATGGCTCTACCGTTCGCGCTCTCTCTTGGCCGGTAGGTTGTACCCCCTCAATGGGCCCACACAACGACATTCAACCCTAGGTTGCACCCCCTCAATGGGCCCGTGCATCGAATGACACCATCATGGTCTCTGCACCCCCTCAATGGGCTCGTGCAGTTCACTCTTTGAGTTGCACCCCCTCGATGGGCCCGTGCATCTCAGGTACCACACCTCATATGCTCAATGCATCATCATTATACATATCACACCTCATATACTCAAGACATCATCATCATTCATAACACGCATCTTATACTCAATACATCATCATCATACATAACACACCTCATATGCTCAATACATCATCATCATACATAACACACCTCATAACATCACATCACAATATTATAAACATCAAACGTCACATAAGATAACGCTCGTGCCACAATCAATACACGTTAAACATCCAGTTCATCAACCAATCCACACAACAATAAGCATCCAACTCAATTTCACGTTTTTATATAAGTTAATCTGCGAGTTGCGCTCACTCTACGCTTAGCGCACCTGCAGCGCAAATTCCAGAGAGCTACACTCCACTCTCGCTCAACGCAAGTGGAGCGCAGATTCGAAGGAGATACGCTCCAGCCTGCGCTTCAGCGCAGTTGAAGCGTAAATGTCGTAGAATGCGACCGTTTATACATTTTTGCCCCTCTTAAACCCTTTTATTCAACCTCTAATTACTCCTCATTGTTAATACTTCAATCCTACACGTTTTTACCGAACAAAATCAACGAAAACATCAATCTTTACAACAAATTTTCACAGTTATTCCATTATGGTCTCCAATCGCTAAACCCTTATTTACCCATTTTCGCTATTATCGCTACCCTCATTCCTTTCATCAAGATTTATCAAGATTAACACATTTAATCATCAAAACAACATATTTTCATCATACAACACGTAATGCACATTTCAGATTCGAATTTAAAGCCTTAGAGGGTCTTATGGATGCCCTCACTACCCAAGCACCTCTACATACACATACAAGCAGCACCCTCTCCCCCACCGTACCTTAGAGATGAAAATCCAAAAGCGAATGGTGGCTCCCTCTTAGTGATCTATTCTGCAGCACCTTCTCCTTGTGGAGTTGCTTCTCTCCTCCCCTAGGGTTTGGTTATCTGATGTTTTAAAACTAATGGGGTGAAATATGTAACCCTTCCCTTATATAAACATCTAATTGTGTTGGGCCTACTCCAACTCACTCATCCCCCTTTTAATTTAATTATTATTATTCATAATAAAAGATAATATTACTATTATTCCTTCCTTTTATTTTATTTTATTTATCCTACAAATTTTAGGATATTACACTGCTCATTGTTGCTATCCGGAGAACACATTAAACAATTGAAAGTCACCATTCCGCAAAAACAGATAAATATCAGTATTACACTAATAAAAAGCGGAGGGGCACATTAGCAAATTTGGGAAAATCGGTTAAAGAAGTCACAGGTAACACATCAGAACCGTTGATTAAAAAACAAATTAATCTAATGGCAAATAGAGAGTGAAACACCGGTGTGTCACCCAGAAGGTGGTTCACCCTAGACGTTGCCTTTTTTATTGTGTCAGCAAATAATTTAAATAATGATAAAATAAAAAAATTGGTTATTTTTTAAAATTTAATTAATTTTTAAATAATATTATTATAAATTAATAAATAAGTTAATAATAAAATATAATGATGTAAGCTTTTTGGTGAGATCTATTGGAAACACTGAAAAAGAGTTGCTTCATTATAGAGATAAAGTACATGGAAATAGTTATATTGAGAAGAGTAAAAATAAATAATATATACATGTGAATCCCATTGAAATTGAAAGCATTCAAATAAATAACATGTGTGGTTTAGCGTTAAAATGTGATAACTCGCATTTCCTGAGATTTGATTTGAGAGAGGATTTTAGGGTTTTTAGTAGTTTACCTGATTTTGCTGTTCCTGTTTACAGCTGCGATACGGTTAGGTCTTGCTGTTAGTGTTGGTGTGTCCTGTTTCTGGCCCTAGTGGTCCTTCAATTCATCTTAAAAAAAAATAGTTGCGCGCTCGGGATTTTAAACTTGAATTTGACCGATTTTAACGTCAAACAAACAAACAAATTGCTCATTGTGCAAGCTCTAAACCTGTCATGGGAACTGGAAGTCTCCGGTGCTAGAAACTTTCACGCGAAGATCCTGTTCTCTGCGCATAACCCCTGTCGTCCCTCACTTGAAGTTGAAGCTCTTGTGCTAAACCAACTATTCTCTCGCTTTTTCCTTCTTGTTGTAGTAGTGGGTTCGCATTCTCGTCTCTCATCTTAACTCCCAAGTCGTGCTAGCTACTTGTTGCGGTGGTGGGTTCGCATTCTTGCCGCTTCTGTTTGAGTTCTTGCTGCCTTCCCTGTTCAGGTAGGATCTGACCTAAATCTCCGACATAATTGTGTGTTTTCATTTCTTCCAAGGATTTGGGTTTAAGTTTTGATGGGTTGGGATTTTTTTCTCTGTGCCAAGGATTCTAGGAATGAAAATTGGGGAATATTTCTTTGGTGTTTTAGGTTTAATTTAACTTTTGTTTCGCTAGGGCCTTGTATTTGATGATGGTGAACGCCTTGCTGGTTTTTCTTTCTATTCTGGTGTGTTTAGGAAATTAGGATCAACTTGGTATCTTTGTTCTTTGAACAGTGTTTCTTCAAAATTTGTATGAAATTTAGGGAAAGTCCAAAAAAAAAAATTATCAAAATTTGGGGAAAGAATTACAAGACTGTTCTTTGGAGTGTATGTTATGTCCTGCTGTTTGTATTGAATCACTATATGGAATTTCAGTTCATTATAGCTTGCTCAGATTTATGTGACTTTTTTCTTGGCAAAATATTCTAAACTTTGATATAGGCAAGCAGAAACACTTTTTCTTTCGGTTTATAATGCCTTGAATTTCCTGATCTAAAGTTTATGACAGATAAGTAATGATTTCCTGTATTGCTGTTTTTTGGATGCTTGTTGTCTCTAATTTTTCTGCTGGTTTAGGTGGTGTGGAGGCTATTGACATGGATTGCTGTCTGATATCCGGATGCTTTGGTCTCTACTGGTTCAGAGCGAGTGGATTTGAGATTAGTTTTGCATTCTAGCATTGCTTCCTTATTGCTTTTGGTAATCATTGGCTTTGCTATTTGGCTATGTCCAATTAATAGAAGGATTCACATTCTTGGATTCTGGGTGCTGCATCTTATTGCTTTTGGTTCAATTTACCCTTTTTATCAATAATTTTCTTCCTCTTATGCAGAAGAAATACCATTCCTTCTCCCCCACAGAACTTACTTCTTCATATATACATTATCAGCATAGTAAAAAAACGCTTATGATCAGAAACCATGAATTAATAAATCATATATATAAAATCAAAATGATGTTAGTTGCTCCTACCTAGCTAGAAATAAGGTACATATCAAATTAATATATTAATTATAAACAGAAAACACAATGCATAACTTCTTGTCCATTTATAGGCTTCAAAATTTCAAATAGACACTATGAATAGCCTCAAGCAGGAAGGTTCTTACTTTCATATTCATCTTGTGCCTTAATATGCTTTTGTTAGTTGAACCACATCTTTAGCAATTCCTAAACAAAATTTTATAGATTAATTAAGGAGAGGTTGCAAATTTAGACATCCCACTAAAGCCAAATCAACAAAGGAGGGGGGGGTACTTGATTTATTTTTAAAACAATGAAAAAAAAAAATAGTTATTAGACTAACCATAAGCAGAATTCCAGGAACTGCATCAATATGGGTAGGACCGTAGGAGAAAAGCCTGCAGCCCTTAAAAGCAGGTCTATGACCGTTGCCCCAACGACAGTTGTCATTAAGGTAGTGCTTATCAAAAACGCATCTCTGTGGTTGAGTGTTGTGCTTGGTGAGAATTCAAATATGAAGTTGTAATTGATTCTTGTACTCTTCCACATGTACAGGTTGCATGCATACATAAGCAGGTGCAAGCTTAACAATGCAAACACACTGCACAAAATCATTATAACCATTAGTGCACTGTAGGTCTCCGATGTTTAATTCCTTGCGCAATTGACCAGGTCTTTAGGTCTTTGATTCTGGTTTAGGATTCTAGTTTATAATTCTGGTTTACAATTCTAGTTTATAATTCTGGTTTATAATTCTGCTTTGCAATCTGTTATTATTCTGGTTTATAATTCAGCTTTACAGTCTCTTATAATTCTGGTTAATGATTCTGCTTTGCAATCTGTTTTAATTCTGATTTATATAGCTTTATTTAATTATAATTCTGGTTTGTCATTTATATAGCTTTGTTATGCATATTTCTTTTTAGGCTGGAATATTTATAATTCTAGTTTATATTACACTACTTTGCAATTATGGTTTATAATTTTGGTTATATGCACATTTCATCTTTTAGGCTTAATGATATTAGATATAAGTTAAATTGTTACCTGACAGCTTGTAAACCATGTCTGTTTTTCACCTGATGGGCAATGGACAGCAAGTGCATCTTATGATTCATATTTATCTGGCTATATCCATTATAGAGGGGCATAGAAACACTGTGATTTAATTTAACAATGTTATTGTGCAAAGATTCAGGAGAAGTGGTCAAAACTATAGGCTGTGTCAAAACAATGTTATTGTGTCAGATCCTGTAACACACTAACACCTCCACCTGTTCAATCCTTTTTTTATTGAATGTTGTACAACTACTGAAGACCCTTCACCAGACCAACACCTCACATGCTCTAATTACTGATGAACTAAAACTCATTTTAGAGAGAAAGAATTTAAAAAATAATTAACTTCCATATTTTTGGTCTCATCGCCCACAATGTCTTTTTTTATGTTGGACTTTTATGAATTGCTAAGGTGCCAAGGAGAGAACACACTCTAAATTAGAAAGCAGGACATTTCTCTTTTTCTTTTCTGTCTAATATAAGATTGCTCTATTACACTGTAAGTTCCATTCTGAATTGAAATTCTATGTTCCGACACCTTTGCAAAAATCTGATAATAAAGTTGTTCCTTCTCCTTGAAACCATCTTACATGAAACCTGAATATTATGCCCTTCGTTCATATACTATATATGTACTCATTTATCACACACCAGCATTATAATCCCAAAAAAATAAAGTTCAACCGTGAAAAAGTTATTCGAATATAATCCATCTTGTCCTACTAGGAACAAATTATAAAGAAATAATTTTAAGCCCTGCCTTACCAAGTCAGTCAATTTGAGAAGGAATCCAAAGACTTAATTTATTTTTAAGACAGACCAAATATAAATCCATTGCAGACTTAATTTATTTTACATACATGTCCTTCTCCACTTGGACAACAGAGACAATTTTATTGAAATTTGAAGTAACGTCATACAAAATGAAATACATCAAGACCTTCCCAAGAGCAAAGGCTAATCTTAATTACTGATTAGGCACCTTGATATAGCCCACATGTGTGGAATTTTCCACTCTAGTGAGTGTTTGCAGATCATAAGCTATCCAGCACCTTGAGTTATCCCTGTGGTAGAAATAGCCCACACACTTGCAGTCCTTGGTACATTTGTTTCCGCAGTTAGCTTCACTTACTCTATCACCTGTAGTGTATTTGCTCATATAATGCTCAACTCCTTCAACTTTGTAATAGTGGAAGTCACTTGCCTTGCATGATGTGACAGGCTTAGCAGCGCAATTGTTGCTCCACCCAAACAACCCTTTCTCCAATGGGCAAGCAACACATTGGTTATCCTCGCAAAGCCCAAGTTTCCCACATCTCTCTGGCAATTGGCACTCATTTTCATCAATAGAATCTCTGTCAAAGAGAGTGTAGGTCACTTCCCAAACACCATCACGCACATCTACAAAGTAAGTATGCAGCTTAATGTTACCATCAATTCCAAGCCTAAGATATGTTAAGGGGCTCTTGTTCACTGGCCTACCAAGGATTCTGTTGCCAGAGGGGCCAGAATTGGACACAAAGAAACTCAATCCAATTTCAAAAGTTTCTGAATCAGATGTGAGAGTGACATTTTCCAAGGAGCCTTTTTGTATGGAGAACCACATGTCACCAGATGAAACCCAATAGATAACTGGCCTTGGAGAGTTCTTGCTCTTATAGTACAAGGTCAACCCTTTTGGTTCTAAGACCAAGCTATAAGGCCCATCTACATTTTCCTTCTCTGAAAGCCTACTAACAAGCTTGGAAGGCCCTTTAGCCCGTAGAGACTGACCCACCAAGAGGGTATCCGTAGGGTGCTCAAAACTCTGCCAAACGAAGTTACCTTTGGCATCAAGTAGCACTATGTTACCATTCTCAAGCAACCTGAAGGCCACAACACCTTTGTTAGCAGTGTTGGTTTGCCATGCAATTCTACCATCAGCATCAGCCAAAACAAGGTTACCATCAGTTCCAAATGAAAAGGTGGCATTTTCCCCAACTGGGTTGCCTCTGTTGGCTTCCCAGACCCAACGAAAAAGACTCTCTGAGCGTTGAAGTCCCATGCGAAGAGCCAGAGTGAAGGCATTTGGGGTGGTATTGTAGAAACCAAATTGGAAAGGAGAGGTGAAGATGCTTATCATCCGGTAATCACCACCATACTCCACAATGTATGGACCAAATTCACCTGAATTAACAAATTTAAAGGTTTCATTTTTAGGAACAACAGCATGAGCTATGAAGGTGAAGAACGTGAAGAACAATAAAGTAAGAAGGGTAGTTTTGGGATGAGGCAGAGAAGAAGCCATTTTTGTGATTGATGAATGTGTTATTCTGTATGTGTAGGTCTATATATGGTAAGAAGCTAGAAGGTATTTCAGCCATCTTTGGTCACCGTTGTCAACTCAATTATTACTTATTTAGAAAGATCTGGATTTGGATGTAGACAAAATCAGCATTATATCATTTTAAATACATTTATGAGAAGGATGCCAGCTGTGAGCCTGTGATAAACTCTGGTTTTCTGGAATACGATTCCGTGCACTGCTTATGAAATGGTATTTTAATTAGTAACTAGTTGATTAGTTTGAACATTGTAGCATTTGTGTGTCTTTGGATAAGATAAGATTAATAATTTGTGGAAAAACATACCCTTAAATTAAGATTGCTTTCTAAAGTTAGAAGGCAAAAGATTATTTGCTTTTTAAAATTATAATATATTGTAAATGTAAATTCAAAGAAAGGCAAATGTTTTTTTTATTTATTTAAAAAACATAAACATTATTGTAATTTTTAAAATTAGAAAAGAGAACATCTTTGAGAGGAAGATATTGTAATTTATCCATTGTAATAATTAATCCTTGTAAGAAACATTCAAGTAATGTTTAACAAAAATAAATCCAATGCAACCTCGGTGGTAAAGTCACCAGGATTTAAGATGGTCAAAGATTGGAGTCGCCATCGCCAATTGCTTGCGCTTGAGGTTGAGGATTGGCCTTTCTTGACAGTAACAGTACCATATATTCGATTATTCGGCCTTTCGCATTGCTTTTATTATATATTTGATCACTTCTAGTTTACGATTCTCCACATATACTACGTGTCAGTTGAGTAGAATTAATTGTAAAAATGAATGGTTGAGATTGATAGTGCACACTTTACGAAGTATGTTGGACGAAAATGATTTAAAATCAATTCTGTAAAACCATGATTTTGTTTGGTCAAAATCTAAACCAAACGTTGATTATGTGAGTAGTGGCCTCATGCCAAGCAACACACAACCGTAATGGCTGACGAAAAAATTCAAAAGATTTATCTTTTTTATTTTTTCGTTTCGCTGTGTTATAATTTTTGGTTCAATAATAATCGATGAAAAAGTTGAAAAAAATGGCACTTGTCTCCTTAGAATTAATGGCTAGACTTTGATTCTTTGAAGAAGCACTGGCTAGTTTTGATAATTTAATTTTATAAGCACTAGATAACGCGTACAATTGATTCACTCTGTGGATTTCCTCAATATGAAGCCATGACCCAACTATTGCTGTCTGCTTTAATGCAACATGTAAGTTGGTCATGTCGAAAAAGACTAAGAGGACCACTTAAATATTAATGACTGGGTATGGCAGGTGGGATTATATTAAGAATTAGAGGTACTTAAAACATATTATGTAAAAATTGTAATTTATGTAATGTTTCTATTATTTATGGAAGACTCATTTGATATCTAGATCAAAAAGACTCGTTTGATATCTCGCGGTTTCTATGTCGAGCATATGTTAAAGGTAGAAAGTTTAAAGATATTCTCAGTTCCGTTAATTTGCTCAATTTGTGTCTCACGATTTCTGCACCAAAGAACTTTATCTTATCTCTGATCCGTTAAAGCGTGTTTCCCTAACGTCTTTAATTAACATCAAACTTTAGTCGGGATTTGGCAACAAACCAGTTGATAGTTAAGCTTGTAGACTAATTAAGAGGACAAGTTGATGGTCCACAACTCCAAGGTTTACCTTGAAAACCAATGACCTTAGACTCTCCTTAATGCATGTTAGTCCGTATTTAATAGATTTATGGTAATTGGTATTTGGTGGCTTTAGTATATTCCAACTTTTATAATATTAAATAATAGATATTTATGACTTTAAAAAATTTTTAGGCCGAAAGAGATGATTTCACTTGCTTTAGCGTTCCCAGTCCTATACTCAATTAGTTTTTTATTTTTATTATTATCATGGACAAAATTTTAGAAAATATAATATTAAAGAAAAAGAATAAAAGTAAATAAAGTTTAACATATAAAGCCTGTGTTTGGATTGTCGTTTTTGCCTTTCCAAATACACATTTAACTAAAAATGACTATTAGTTGTTTTTGGAAAATGGACCACGGAATGTCGCGTAAGTGGATCTCAACAACGACAATTCAAACGGGCCAAAAATTTATTTGTCGCAATCTAAAACATGACAACAAGAAGAAAAAAATTAGAATGAGAATCACCATCAAACTATATTTAATTTTAAAAAGTAGAAAAACCTATTTATTTGGAAAAAAAATGACCATTTGAAAAGAGATTGTGTTTTGAAATTTGATTATTATGGGTGTGCGTAGGAAAAATGTTAGCACCCTATACCGTCCATTCCTAAATGATTACCTAATTAATTATATAAATTATTAATAAATATAAAAAGTTATCCCTTAAAACTATTTACAAAAATGGTAGCAAATTAAAACTAAAATATTTACAAATTTAACTTGATTTTGGATTCAAGCAAAAATTTAAAAAAAAAATTATTAGTTTGCTTGTAAATATTTTTTTATGAGTATTCAAAATCCAAAATGAGATATCATGTTTGCTTTTAGTTAACCTAAGATGTTGAAATCAAGGCACTTTGCAACATCATGCTCTTAGGAAGGGTGACCGAAGACAACAACTTACTAGGTATTACAGGGAGCAACATCCTCAAGACGAGCATGTTTGTGAATCTATTCACGTGGTACATGATGTACATTTAGCTCAATGCAACTATTTGTTGCTTCTTTGTAAATGGGTTATTGGAATTTGTGAAATCCATATTTAACGGATTAACATGCTCTAGGTCCCATGGATAATGGGCTAAAAGTGATATATAAGTCTTATAATTAGGTGGTTTTGAGGCTTAAAGGTGTTATGTTAGAAGACTTATACCAAATAATTCACATGACCTATTTGTCCAACAAAACATCCCTAGTATTACCTAAAATAGCTATAAACATCATTCTACATTAGGTTAACTTATAACATGTACACACCTTAATTATTTGAAGGGTTGACTTGTCTTCTATAACACTTTTGTCTTATTACAAGAGCTTAACGAGTAGGGAAGCAATTGCTACTAAAGCTATGGACTAACCTTAATTTACACTCTCATATGTAAACAATCTATTACTTGAAACGCATAGAGGTTTCAACAACACCAAAATTCATATTTTTTGCTTTTGGAATGTTGTTTTTAGAAGTAAAATAATACAAAGTTGCTCCTATAAACAACATTTTGGAAGTACAAATTTTACAGCAAGTGTTAGAAATGAAAAACTTTTGTCTCTAATTCTGTCTCTAATACTCAGCCTAGCTATGATTATGCCTATTAGCTACATTGATTTAGTCTTGAGCAATTCCCCATTCATCATTCCTCCTCAATCAAAAAACCATTGCTCTTGGGGGAAGGGGGAGGTTTATGGACGAGGTGGGGGAAAGGAGAAGAGGGAGAAAGGGTGAGGGTGAGGGTGGCGATGGATGACAAAATAACTCGTACTTGCGGGTATTCACAGGTAAAACCCGCTACAGGTAGAATTCGAGTTTATAAATCAGTACCTATGGGTATAAGTTAATGGGTTGTTTTTTTTACCCCGCTTATTAACGGTGCAAGGACGGGTATTAAGATACCTGTACCCGCGGTTACACCCACATATAACCAATTACTTAAATACCCTTAGATATATAAATTTCCCCTAATTTCTTCCTTCACCTAGTATCTATTTTTTTAGACTTCATTTGAGGAATTTGTTGCAACGCAACCCTCATCCCATCCTTGCCTTGCCTCGACCCGACTGTGTTTTCTTCTTCTCCTCATTATCGGCTTGCACCTCTATTTTGTTCCCGATCTCTTACAACTAATATCCATTTCTATTTTACTCATCACCATCTTTTCTCTATCAAGTAGCCGCCCTCCTCCAGTCACGCTTCTCCCTCTGTGCCGACTCGCCTCGTCTTCCTCCAAACCATCGTAAGCCCACTGCGTCAAGCATAGTGGTTATCGCTTTCACTCAAGGTCACCACATATCGGGGTTTCAGTCACGTGGTTGTTCATTAGAGTAGTGGGAGGGTCATAATGGCTTTGCTCCAGTAGCTTTGGCCACACCGCTGTTCGTTAGAAGTGGGAGGGTCATAATGGCTTTGCTCCATTAACTTTGGTCATCCCCTTTGCAATTCATCATGAAAGAAGAAAGTTCGTTGCAGTGTTGTGGTCGTCATGCTAGATGATATTTGTCGGAGAGGGGAAGGGTTGCACGCGTCGTGGTCTCGTAGTCATAATTGCAGGCAAGTGGAGTGCAGTGCAAAACCCTAGTCAGTTGTGGCGCAATGAAGACAAAGCATACAATTTTTTCCCCATATTTAATTTTTTTCAAAAAATAATTAATAATTAACTATAAGTCTGTTAATTTTAGTTTTTATTTTGGCTAAAGTTAGGTGAAATTATCTATATTTGTAAAGTGAAATCTGACTAGATCAAATAGAGGCAAAATTGAAGAGAGTAAAGAAATTTATGAAAAAAAAAGAAAAAAAAGAAAAAAATTCGTGGGTACTCAAGGATACTCGTAGGTATACAAAAATCCATTTAACCCGTATAGCGGATACCGATACAAGTATAGGGTGGGTAGAGTGGATTTTCCCCTGTGGGTGTGGGTAGCAGGTACCTACTACCTGTGCCACTCCACCCCATTGACATCCAGAGATGCAGGGTGGGTTTGGGTGAGAGGGAGAAGAGGTGGAGGTGGAGGTGGGGATGGGGATGGGGATGAGAGTGAGGGTGGGGGTGGGGAGAGGGAGAAGAGATTGGGGTAGTTAGGAAAATAAAAAAAGATAAAAAATGGGGTTGGAAAAGTAAATAGTGGGGTGGAAGTAGCAATGGCCTATAGACCCTTTTAATAGACATATTATCTGTCTTGAACCCAGAGATCCTAGTTAATATATGGAAGGGATTTGATTTTTGCACAACCCATTTTAATCCTACACATCCCAACCCCTATTTTTTCTCTTTTTATTTCCTGAACTATCGTTTTTAATTTAAAATAACACTAAAAACTTCTTTTACCGAAAACTTATTGTCGATAATATATTTTTTCAACAAATAAATTTTAAAATTTATTTGACTTGTGAACTCAAAATTGCTTTGCAATTTCAGGTTGCATCTTAATGGTATGCTTGATGATTGGGAGGAGAATATGGTTATAATAACTGCAAATAGAACCAAAGGTGATGAACTTGTAATTATTCACCTTTATGATTGCTTGTGGAAGGAAAGAAGTGAGGTATATATAATTCTTAATCTTTCTTTTCTTCAGTTTAATGATTATTATAGTTTTCTATTCTGCTTCTAATTTGAGACTCATATTTTAGACTATTGCTGCTCACATGCATATGCTATTTAGTCGTTGAAGCCAACTTTGAGTCATACTCAGATAGTGCAAGACTCTGTTTGATTGGAGCAAATGACTCAAAATGTCTTCAAAAGTCCAAAAGTTATCCAGGTAATTTGAAATATCTTTAATTCTTAAATTGCATATTCCGCAAAATTTTGGATGTTCTGTTGCATACTTGCATGAGCATGTTTTGAGTTCTTTTCTCATACAATATCATATATGTTGTGTTTATTTTCCAATAGCTCTCTTGCTTTGTCCGGGAGTTTTCTTTGGTTACGAGTCAAATAATTATAATTTAAAATATATTTACCGGTAACTTGTTGATGATGTTGAAAAAATATAATATGTTTCCAAGTAAGTATATATATATATATATATATATACTTACTGGTAACTTGTTTCTGGTATTGAAAAAAAAAATTATCAACAATAAATTTTTGATAAAAAAGACGCTTGTAGTATGTTACTTTAAATTTAAAATGGTAGTTAAAAAAAAAGGAGGTTGAAATGTGTAGAAATAAAATGAGTTGTGCTAAAAATCAAATTTGTATATGGAATCATCATGGTAACATGGAGTATGATGGACCAAAACAAATTAAAACATGGACTATGAATTGTAGGCCGAATAAAACAAAACCGTGATATCATTAAAAAAAAAAAAAATGTGTAGGCCGAATAAAACAAAAACCGTAAAATCATCATCTCCAAAAAATAGTCACTAAATGGGTACAAACAACAATAATTATAGATGGACAAAAAATAATAATAGTTAAAGAAGCCTTTTAGTTTTATCTGTTAGGTAGGATTGATTTATACAGTTTAAATGATTCTATAATGCAAATCATGTTAATGGAAAATTTTCATTTAAATTTAAATAATTCTGAATGATCGATCTTATTAGTTTTAGGTCTTATTCTACCTCCAATTATTTCACTATATATTTTCACCTAATTAATCTCTTTTATTGGAGTTTGTTCAAGTTTTCTCCACATGTATTTAGATAACTTAAAATTTTCTACCATCTATGTTTATGTTTATATAATATAATATAATATAATATAATATAATAGGTGCTACCGTAACTTTCTCCTTAATATATTTATTATATTTTTAATCCTTATTTTTATTTTTATATCCACTAATTCATTATATTAATCTCATTTAATTTCTGTAATATTAAATTTATTTTTCTGTTAGGTTTCCGCTAAATTAACAATTATAGAGCATTATTTTATAAATAATATATATAAATAAATGAATCAATTTTTTTTTACATAATTAAGTATATTGATTGGTGTGTCATTTTTTATTTTTATAATTTATTTCAAACTTTTAATTTTAAAATTAAATGTAATCCACTAATATCAAAACTATCTTTATATTATAATGATTTTTGAATGTTAAGGCAATTTTTTTTTTAATTTTCATTTCATAATGACTTTAATTTTTTAACATTAAATAAAAATCAAAAATATTTTCCTACAATTTAATTAGTTCAAATCTACTTTGAAGTGTAATAACTTCTTGGCCTATATTAATTATGTATAAAAAATAATCAATATAATTGAGGAATTTTTACAACTTGATTATTAATAACTTCATCAAATTGTTAATCATACAAAACATGTAGGAGAAAAGAGTTAAGAGAGAGAGTGGGGATTTATTTTACAAAAATACAAAAAAATGTTGGTTTCATTCACTCATTGAAAAAAGAGAAAGACTAAGAGAGTAAGAGAGAATGGACAATAGTACAATACGTATATAAAAAAAAGTCACAAAGAAAAGAAATAAAGTAGGCAAAAGCAAAAAATGTTGTAGTGATACATATATAATATGTACTAATTAGTTATTTTCTCCGTCGTATCTTGAATGTCCTACATTTATGAAATTTGTGTTTTCATTTCCAATCATATCTTGTGAAAGATTCATCATCATTAGTGGACATTCTCCTAAAAAAATATCAGTAATGTGTAAGTTTATAGAAGTATTTTTTTATGATAAAGACATATATGTATACTTGTTAAGATATATACATAGGGAGAATTAACATGATTTTGTCGGACTATTTTTTTCTCTCATTATGAAGGTTTGAGTATGAGTGTTCTTTATACATACACAGAGCAGAATGAAGTGAAATGACACGATGGAAGGTGAAATATTGTAGGTGACCATGTTTGTTTTAGTAGGTTATTAAATAACATTTAAATATGATAAAGTATTTTTTATTATTTGTGTTGTCTAAAAAAAATATTTTAAACAATGAGCATAGGTTAATAGGTATCATAATATATTAATTAGTCATCCGGTATATGAAATAATTGTAATTATGTCTAGATGTGCGGTTATATACACACGGACACTTACATTACATAAATATAGGTCTTATGAATATGAAAGAAAATAACCCTCCTCCTTCTCATCTCTTTAATGTAATACACTATTAACAAAAATAAATTACTATAATCTTTATTCCACAATATACAAAAGGATATTTTTGGTACAATAAGATCTTTCTGTCATAATGTTGAGCATCTTTTCAACTTATGTTATTTTTGCTATTTTATCTATTCAATATATAAATCAAAATAAAAAATCATTTCAATTATCTAATCATCACGTTAAACTTTATGAATCTTATTTCATTATTTGTGAATAAAGTTATTAATATTGAATATAAAAGTTTTTATACATATAGTTTAAATATTAAAATTACTTAAACAATTATAATAATTATTATTTTTATTAAAATTTAGATACACATGCTTACATTGCACAAATAGAGCTCTTAATTATAATAACTAGTATATGATTTACATTAAGTAACAATTATGAATATGAAATAATCCTCCTCATCCTCCTCATCATCATATAAGCTCTTTAGTGTAATATGTTACTAACAAAAAAAATTATTATAATCTTTATTCAATAAATGATGTTTAGTGTTAATAATAATAATAATGATAATATTAATATTAATAATACTTTTTAGATAATATTCAAGCTCTATTTTCAAATTTACTTATTATCTACATTCTAATTTATTTCAAATATTTCTTATAAGATTTAAATAATATAAAATAAATTGAATTTATTGTTTTAGTATAATTATAAAATATTATATTGATGATTTTATATTAAAAATCATAAGAACTATTTAATATTTTTTAAATTAAAATATAATCATAAATAGTCGTGACTTTTAAATATTAAATTAAATTTATAGTTAACTATAAGATCACGTAATTCATTTAACTTAGAATTAATATAATTACTTATGAGTATTTGATATTTGGAATTTAATATTTGTCATAATATTTAATGTTATATATAATAGTTATAATATTTAATAATACTAATTATATAATATAAATTAATTGTAAGATATGTTTAGTATTCCATATGTTATATTTCATGAATACAACAATAATAGTAATGCTCAAGTTAATTTTACAATATATATAGAATATTGATATAGATATAGATTAGAATCAACTATTAATAATTATTTATGTGAAGAGAAAGAGTCATAATAAAATGGGGACTTTTTTTAGAAAAAATAATTATTTACTCTTAATAATTTAATAATATTATTAATTAATTATTTTTATCTTTTAAATTATTAATATTAAATGTTTTTTTAATTCTAAAATAAAAATATGTTTTGGGATTTAAAGTGAGTGAATTACTAGTCTGAGAGTTGGCCGGCCTGTATGTATTTGAAGCACATAGTGAACCACACTAGTCAATATATATACTATAACAACCAAAAGAGAAACCTAGGCAACGAAATTATCACAGATCACCATTTTACACAGATCACCACATCTGGACCGACACAGAAGACAAAGCGTGGCACTAAACCAACAAATATCATAGCATGCATATTGCATATATATAGTCTCCAAACACAAACGAACAAATATATTTTATATATTTTCATCTACTTCTTCCTTTTACAATCTATATAAAATATATTTGTTCATGATATTTGTTGAATAACTACAAATCAAATGTGTTTTTAAATAATTCAACCGTTGAATTATGTTTATTAATTATCATGATTATTTGTGTCAAATTTAAAATTTTGACACTAATAACTTGATAATCAAATGATTATTTTTTTATATATTTTAAATGTATATATATGATATTAATGTTGAGACATCTCCATGATATATAAAATAATTTTAGATTAATATAAAATTTTATATGTATATATTATGGATGCCACAAATGAAACACGAAATGAAGACAAGAAAAATGAAATCTTATCATATACTACGAATTCAGAAATTAAAAGAAAAGAGACATATATATGCAATTTTTCTCCAAGATCGAACAAGGTAGATCATCAAGATTCAAGACAACCAATTAGAGTTGCTAGATTAATAAGATCAAATAGCATTCGACCAATAATTCACTATGCCAAAAAAACTATTTAAGGGCGCTTCCGTGTAGCATAAAAGGGCGCTTCCGTGTGCCCTAATAGAAACTGCTCTTGTTTGGTCGTTAAAACGAGGGCATGCTCAGAAGCGCCCTGACGGAAGGAAAAGAGGGCGCTTCTGAAAAACACGGAAGCGCCCTCTGCAAAGTGTCTGGAGAGGAGGGCACTTCCTTGGAGCGCCCTGGTTGGCCAGGACAAGGGCGCTCCATATGCACAGGACGTGCATTTGGAGGGCGCTTCAAGGAAGCGCCCTTGTCCTGGCCAACCAGGGCACTCCAAGGAAGCGCCCTCCTTCCCTTTTTTTCTGCTCTATAATTTAGATGAAGCTGTGAATACAGTATTTCACCTGCAAAACTCCATACAGCAACCAGAATTTCATCCTTGAAATTAATGTCAAAAGTTTTGAATTATATGCTTAACATATACAACATCCTTAACCAAGACTAAGTCTAGTTATTAACCTATAAAAAATTTGGCAGAGTTTCCTCTGTTTTTACAAGTTTTCCCAATTTATCAAACACCTGTAAAACTCCATACCAGCAACCAGAAATCATGTCATGAAAGTAATGTCAAAAGTGCATAGAATATGCTTAACAAACAACATCCTAAACCATGACTAAGTCTACTCATTATAAGCTAAAAAATTTTTTGCAGAGTTTCCTCTGTTTTTACAAGTTATCCCAATTTATCAAACACCTGTAAAAGTCCATACCAGCAGCCAGAAATCATGTCATGAAAGTAATGTCAAAAGTGCATAGAATATGCTTAACAAACATCATCCTAAACCATGAGTAAGTCTACTCATTATAAGCTAAAAAAAATTTGGCAGAGTTTCCTCTGTTTTTACAAGTTATCCCAATTTATCAAACACCTATAAAACTCCATACCAGCCGCCAGAATTCATGTCATGAAACAAGTGCTTGTCATTAAAGTATATATAACATCAAATCAAAGTATACAAAATTTACAGAACTTATCATTAGTAAACATCTGTGTACAACATTTTCAGAGTTAAAGTACATATGTAATTATTCACCATCAACAAGTACAAATCAATCACATACAAGTGGTTACAACATGTTTTGCCCATTCTTCTCTAACCTCATCAAGTTGCTCCGTAGTGTAACTCAAGCATCGGTGTTGAGCAAAGTACTATATAAAACCCCAAATTTTATTTCATTAATAGAAGATCTAAATGGGGAGAAAAATACTTGTTATAACAATTCCAAATTACCTCTCTTGATATAGTGATTGTATTTTGATGGATTATCTCCTTCATGAAACACATAACATAAAGGCCGCAATCACTGTTGTTAGTTTGCCGTGGACACTACAAAAATAATTTATAATCAAATCAACTTACGTAATGATATGTTACAAAGGAACACAAGAGTTCGCGCAACATTACCTATATGCGGTACCAAATGGGATCAGGTATAATCATATTCTTTGAAGTTTGAAAACCACTTAGCGTTCGATATTCTTTAAAAGATCTAAACCAATAAAACAAATAATATTTATGAGAACTCTAATTAAACAATATAAGTGTGATTGTATAATATTACTTAACATAGAAAACTTACTTATTAATCATAGACTTCATCGGTTCGTAATGGGTAGGGTCTTTGCGCAAGGAGTCCAAAAAGTAAACATTGCCAAAATCAACCAAACTCAAGGCGCATAGAACCCAGTGTTGCCTACAATGATATTGTCAAATGTGTCAAACAGACAATGTTTTATAATTAGTTATATTGAGATATTAACACATACGTCACATACCCATCATGATTGTAAGGAAGCAGAAAGAACTTATCTTGCCCCCGTTTGTTGTACAAGATCCTACCCAGCACTTTGTCATGCTTACTTGATGAAACAAAAGCTGTGGTTATTTCTGGACCAATGAACACATATCTATCCCGGCGGCCAGTTGGAACCAATATCTCCTTATACAAGTAACTATGCAATACAAAATTTGGATATTGTTAACTAATTTTACAAACTTATCATTAAATGAGAATGACATACTATGAAATTTTAAAATTCAAAATACCTGGAGTAGATGTTTATGACAGTGGCATCTAACCAGTCACGATACAACAAAGCATGGAGACTATTTTCGTCAATGTATGTGTTCACTTCATCCTCTTGAATAATTCCCGCAGCTATGTTGCAGCAGATGGTGGAACCAGTTCCTTTAATCTTTACTGAATAAAACATTTCAAGTAATTGCAGGTTCATGCCGGGAGGATTGGTGGGTTTTGAGGTGACCACCCGTGGAGTACTTTCCCTGATTGGAGACTTATGAATAGGTGATTCATTGGAATGATGTGTCTCCACAGGTGGTGCCGCTGGAGAGGTCTGGGGAGTCTAAAAATACAACATATTCAAGGATTAGTAATTGAAATTGAACTTATATAAGTAAACTTTTTGCACAAATAAAACTATACACATACCAATGCATCCAATCCAATATAAGTACATGGCCAAGCCACGAAACACCCTAACGCATCCGCCACAGTATTCAATTCCCCAAAACGATCTGGGCATGGAAGGGGAGCATGTGGGTCAGTAGCGACTTGAACCATCACCTTCAATTGGTCGGAGGGAAGTGGGCAACTATGTAACATCTGGTCCGGTAAATTGTGTGCTTGCCCTTTACCAACCACTCTCAAGACAGTGTCTCCTAAATATAATATGCATTGAAAAATGCCCTAAACAATTGAGGTAAGTAAATATGTTTATGGATAAATAGTGTGGAAAAAACAAAATAGTTAACAAAAATATAAACAATTAATTACCACAGGAAAGGCGGGTCTGGGAGATGTGTTAGAATCATGCGTGCTCCATTGTCTCGAAAGTTCTTCAATCATTCTTGTATTTTGGGCAAGTTTTTCTTGTATGGTTTGATAACCATCGTGCATTTCCCGGTATTTCTCATACATTTCATCATATTTCTCTTTAGAAACAACATCTTCTTTGGGTTTAGGCGAACATTTGAAATATTGGCCAGGATATACACCAAAACCCATACCCCGAACACGTCCCTTATATGTGTCTTTCTTAAGAACCTTGTCGAGGACTTGTCTCTCATTAGAATTAGCAGATTCATCGGCTTGGGATAATATTTGTTCCTGATAACAAAAATGAAAAACATAAACTCAATGATTCAAAAATAACCCTAAATTTAACACATAATAACACTAAATATATACTTACACATTGTGTAAAGACCTCTTCTATGACTTCATTATTGGAATTTTTTTTCTTGTTTATCCGAGCGACTCTCCACAATGCATGTCGTGACACTTCTCCAGACTCTTCACCCGCTTCTTTTATCTTTTTACATTAAGTTACTCACTATTAGTACTAACAAATAACACAATTTTGGTATTTCATGTTAATGACAATACTCACAATTTGTTGTTCAAGTCGAGCATAACCCAAGCGAGAGGCTCTATATGGATATTCGGGGTTAGATGCTATTTCCTTGTTTATCCTACTTATTTCCTGCAATGAGTTATATATACAAGTATTAAACATATACTTTAACAAATTGGAATTAAAAAACATGAAGCATATGGTTGATTATGATACCTTAAAACATTCTTGTGTTCGTTGGGCAACGAAGTATTCCCATTGCTCTTGTGATATTACATCCTCATATGTTTTAGGAGGATGCGGGATTACTTCTCCGTTCTCATCAAATACATGGTTGGTGGATAACACAGACCTGAAGGATCTTGCTCTTTTACCAGCCAACATGAGCACATACCTCTTGTGGGACTCATCAATGTCAAAACATGACTACATAGAAATCAAAACAAATTACCAACGTATTACTTTAGGTGTCCTTAATTATCTTAAAATATAAAGAGGGGACATAGTGTGTACCTTTATATCCTCCCATATCATGTTCTTATATGGAAGAACTTCTTCATCCTTCCATTGTCTAATGGTAATTGGTACCTTTGCTCGAGCAACTACACCAATATAACTACTGAGTCTAGTTCCTCCGGGATTAACAGGCTGACCCCTGTCCTCCTTGTGAATTTCAACATACGACTCTACCTCATCATCATTGTGCAAGACATAGAGGTGTGCTTGAACCCATTCCTCTCTTTGAATACCTATGACTTCATTTGCCCTAATCCCTCCTGATTCCGAGCTTGTATTGTTTCCAGAGTTCGGAAGCCCTATGGAGTTCACACCACTAAGGTATTCTGTGCAAAACTCAACGGCTTCTTCAACAATGTACCTTTCAACCATACAACCCTCAGGCCTTCTGCGACTTTTAACATACCCTTTTAATATCTTCATGTATCGCTCAACCGGGTACATCCATCTCATGTAAGCTGGTCCACACAATTGAGTCTCACGAACCAAGTGAACTGTGAGATGAATCATTATATCAAAAAAAGAGGGGGGGGGGGGGAAATACATTTCTAGCTCGCACAGTGTTACCACTATCTGTCTTTGCAACATGGGCAACTTTACAGGGTCAATCACTTTACTACAAATAGCTTTGAAGAAATGACACAACTTAGTTATTGTAACGCGCACTTTGTTTGGAAGAATGGAGCGTATTCCAACCGGAAGCAGATGACCCATAAGAACATGACAATCATGAGACTTCACACCTTTCAACCTTTGTTCTTTCAATGATACAAGATTTCTAATGTTAGAGGAGAAACCCTCTGGGACTTTGACTTCCTGCAGGAACTTGCAAAAAACTAGTTTTTCTTTTTTGCTAAGAGTATATGCCGCCGGAGGAAGATATGTACGTGAACCCCTTTTTTCTAGGACCAATTCTTTCCTTATACCCATGGCCAGCAAGTCCCATCTCGCATTTATCCCATCCTTGGTCTTGCCTTTGACATTCAGTAACGTGCCGATAACACTCTCGCACACATTTTTTTCTATATGCATCACATCAAGGAAGTGTCTAACAAACAATGACTTCCAATATGGCAACTCAAAAAAGATAGACTTCTTTTTCCAACCTCCAGTAACAAGTTGCCCGACAAAAGGTTTGCCAAAATTGTTGGTCAGGTTACCCACCTTTTCCCACAACTCATCACCCGTCAATGGAGAAGGATGCCTCCCCTCCTCGGTCTCACCATTGAATGCTTTCTTCCATCCCCTATAACGATGAGATAAAGGCAAAAACTTACGATGACCCTGGAATACATTTTTCTTACAATGCGCTAAACGTATACAAGATGTTTTTTCATCACACACAAGACATGCACACTGACCCTTTACACTATAGCCAGACAAATTACCATAGGCCGGAAAATCGTTAATCGTTCCAAACAACATTTCCCTCAAGAGAAAAGATTCTTCTTTGTAGCCATCATAGACCTCTACTCCAGTATCCCACAAAAGCTTCAAGTCTTCAATCAATGGTGCCAAGTACACATCTATATCATTACCCGGTTGTTTGGGCCCAAATATCAACAATGACAACATCATGTATTTGCGCTTCATACAAAGCCATGGAGGTAGATTATATATCATCAATAACACCGACCATGTGCTGTGGGTACTAGATTGGACACCATGTGGATTCATTCCATCTGTTGATAAGGCAAGTCGAAAATTTCTTGCTTCCTCCCAAAAGAGGGGTACTCATCATCTATCTTCCTCCACTGTGGAGAATCAGCGGGATGCCTCAACATGCCATCCTTGACTCGTTCATTTGCATGCCATGTTAAGTTCTTTGCATCGATTACACTACGGTACATCCTTAGAAACCTTGGAATTATGGGAAAATACCAAACCACCTTTGCTGGTGAAGTCTCTTTCTTATAACGAGACTCATTGCATTTAGGACACACAATTAATGATGCATGCTCATTTCTAAACAAAATGCAATCATTGGGACAAGCATGAATCTTCTCATAAGTCATCCCAATAGAACGTAACATCTTCTTTGCCTTATAAGTTCTGTTAGGCAGCACATTGTCCTCCGACAACATCTCCTTTAGCAATGTCAGTAAATCTGTGAAACTCTTGTCAGACCATCCATTTGATGCTTTTAAATTATACAACTTCAACACCGCTGACAACCTTGTGTACTTGGTGCACCCGTTGTACAGTGGTTTTTCTGCATCACTAACCAGGGTATCAAACATCTTTGGGAAATCTCTAAGGTCCTCTTCAACCACGTTTCGAATATCGTCAATTCTGTCACAATCATCCCATCCGGTCCCAAACTCATCATCACTATGTTCTACATTGACATTATTCTCTCCCTCACCACTATGTTCAATTCTAGTCTCACCATGATATGTCCAACATGTGTAACTCTTATCAATTCCGAAACAGAAAAGATGGTTCCTCAACTCCGCTACACTTAGTTGCTTTGAACAAAAACACTTCGTACAAAGACACACAATCTTTCTAGGATTTGTTGCATGGTCAACGACAAACTTTATGAACATTTCCACTCCTTCCTCATACTCAATTGTCAAACGGTTTGCAAACATCCAAGAACGATCCATATTCTACATATCAACAAAACATCAAATCATTTAAAATTGAGCAGCATTTCGTTTTATTGTTTTAAGTATCACAAATTTATGCAACACATTTCCAATCTTAATATCAACAATTACATCAAAATGAATGACAACAATGTTAACATAATCAATAACCATAAAAAAATAAAAAAGAAAAATGGGTGCAACTAGTAAAAAGAGTGGTGCATCGAGTAATTCAGTTGCAGAAAAAAAGGTGCAAATAGTGAAAAAAGGG
This sequence comes from Sesbania bispinosa, assembly GCA_026901365.1. Taxonomy (NCBI): domain Eukaryota; kingdom Viridiplantae; phylum Streptophyta; class Magnoliopsida; order Fabales; family Fabaceae; genus Sesbania; species Sesbania bispinosa. The sequence continues at coordinate 3,032,490 of QLOH01000008.1, read as the reverse complement.
GTGCAGTCAGTAAAGCAGGTGCAGAAAAAGGGTGCAAATAGTCAAAAAGCGGGTGCAGGCAGTAAAACACATGCAGAAATAAAAAGGGTGCAATTAGTAAAAAAACGGGTGCAGGCAGTAAAACACATGCAGAAATAAAAATGGTGCAAATAGTCAAAAAAATGGGTGCAGGCAGTAAAACAGCAAAACCCTAACAACTAAGGTTGAGGAGAGGAGCACCTAGCTCCAAGATGCGGCTGCGGATGGAAGAAGCAAAAGGAGGAGCTTCACCGTTAGATGGAGGAGCTCGTGACGGCGACGACGAGGACGGAGGGACGAGGACGAGCAGCGCGACAGCGGGACGGCGGGACAGAGATCCGGTTACGACGAGGAAGCGTGACGGAGGGAGGAGGGAAGACGACGAGCAGCGTGACGGAGGGAGCGAGGAGGGAGAGGCAGCAAGAGAGAAGGAGGGAGGAGGAAGAGGCAGCAAGAGAGAAGGAGGAGGAAACCGATTTTAGAGAGAGAGGGGTTGTGTACTGACGCGGGAGAGGGAAAATGTTTTTTAAGTGACTCTCAGACTTAGGGGAGGGCGCTTCCTGGAGCGCCCTAAATTGAGGGCGCTTCTGGAAGCGCCCTGGACACCTGTTAAAAAAAATTAAAAAACGCAGTTAGGGGCAGGGCGTTTCCACGATGCGCCCTTAATTACCAAATAAGAGGGCGCTTCCATGAAACGCCCTGAAAATTAATTTATATAAAAAAAAATTAAGTGTCCAGCTAAGAGGGCGCTACGGTAAAGCGCCCTGGACGTTAATTTATTAAAAAAAAAATAATGCCCTGCTAAGAGGGCGCTTCCCTGGAGCGCCCTGCATATTTTAATTTCAGGGCGCTTCCGCCCAAATTTGAATCGCCCTGAAGGTAAAACGTTTATTTGATACACTTAAAAACACGGAAGCGCCCTAAAGTAAGTGCTCTTATATCCCAAATTTGGCATAGTGATTGTGATACATCATCATTGATTGATTAGTCATTTGTAAGTATATATCAATATAAGACTTTCATGAGACTTTGTGGCATTGCCTAAACAAATGGGACAGCCTCTCCTCCCTTAAATTATTTATTAAGAAAAAAGATGAGAGACCATCAACTCAATACTTGTCATCGATCCCTTAGAGAATATTTCCTTTGATATGACGAATCAATGGAATAAATAGTTGTTCTAAATCTTATGCTGAAAGCATTGAATCGAGCTAGACAAATGACATAATTAAGAGAAACATTCATTTGAAACAACTTATTCCAAAGAAAATTAAAAAAGATAAAATAACCTTGATTCTTGTAGGTTTAAAGAGAAGAAGAAAAAAATTAACATAAAACACAAAGGAAAAGAAGGCCCTTTCCCTGTCAAAATTTAATTAATGACCCAAAATGAAAAAGATACTGATGTTGATGCGTGATCTTGCATCATTATAACAAAGCAAAAAGTACGAGAATAAAAAAAGTTGATAATGTAAATAAAATAAAGGAATAAAACACAAGCACATTTACTAGTTGGAAGCCATTTAAGATTGTCTCTCCCATTACATATTAAAGATGATAATTGTCCTAGTTTGCAAATACCAATTATTTTCATTTAATAACAAGCTTTTAGTACATTTATTATTATTATTATTATTATTTTGGCCCATTCCAAATCTCTCCTAGATATGGGTGATGCGGGTAAACCTGGATTACCCTCCCCCTATGAACAGCCGTGAAAATAAAGCTTTCACCATATCTTAAATGGAATAATTTATAACCAGTGATTGAGGGTCTATTTGATCATGATGTTGATATCTCTTTGTTCATATTCTAAAACATTTTGAGGCACTTGCTCCTAAAAATTAATAAAATAGGAATAAAAAGGGCCAATTAGTTGAGAAATGTCATCATTTTCTCTCAATTATTGGCATATAGCTATAGCTAGTCTCTCTTCAAAAAGACCACAAATTAAGACATTGGTGACCAGCAGGACACCATTATATATATATTAAGAATGATGGCAAAGTATAGCCATTCCCCTTAATTATGTTACATTATTGAATGCAACTCCTATATATATATAACTATGGCTTGCCTATAATTTTCAGGTGTTCTTTTCCCCCAATCTCTCTCCCTAGTCTATCTGATTCTGTGATTCACTTGGTGTCCTATAGATGAGCTTGGGGTTTTTTTTTACCCTTTCAAAATTGTGAAAAAGTGATTCTAGTTAAGTGTGATTTGCACGATTTACCTTTATTTTATGCTTTCAGCCTCTACTCCCGCACTTCGCTTTTAGATGCAAGAGTTCATAATTCCTTCTTTTCCGTAAAATTTTTAAAAAGTTAACATAAATTTGTAGGTTTGTACCAATCTCTTAAGGTTGATTTTTTTTTCCCTTGTTGACGGTAATACTATATTATAAACCAGTATTTTATCTTGTACAATGCATAAAAATATATTAATTAATATTGTTAAATATATGTTAATATATATTTTTAATATAATAATAAATAAATATATTAAAAAATAAGTATATATATGTTAGATTTAAAATAGTTAATTTAAATTTAATATATAATTAGTCTAGTATAATTAGTTTGAATTTAAATTATTAATTCATAAAATTTAATTATTTTAACTATATTATTTGGACATTAATATTTCATATAATTTTAAATTTATTAAATTTTTTATATAATTTATATTTTGAAATACTAACAAATTATCATATTGTTTAAAATTTAAAATTTAATCATTGTTATAATATTAAATATATAAATATACTCGTTTGACAAAGTTGGAATTGGCATGATATGTTGTATGAGTTGCATGATGTAAATATATTATGTAAGTTTATTTATCAAACCTTTCTTATTAATGAAATAATGGACAAAATAACTAGGTATTAGCTAGCCATGTAAATAAGATTAAACTCAATTATATATATATAAACTTTCTTCTTACAAGTCATAGTAATTAAAAACACCTATTATTATCATACCAATTTCTTTTCACGTCCGTGTTAATTAATATGATATGATAGAAATTGATACATTAAATAATATTTGTTTTAAAATAAATATCTCTTAATAAATTGAGGTTAATCATGATATGTTTCATATTATAAAAATTTATATATTACTAATTAAATTAGTGTCAAAAGTTTTACTAATATTTTTAATTATATACTATTTTTATATATAAATAATTAAAAGAATAGAATTAATTTTTTTTACCACACTTTTGTGTATTAAAGTTAAACCACTTGAAGAAATGATGGGATTTGCTACAACAACATCCATAATTAATTTGTAGCTGAATTGTAGCTCAAATATTTAGGTACGAAATAATTACGAGTTAGCTATGAGAATGGTGGTACTATAAAACATATACCAAATTAGCTACCAAGTATTTTGGTAGCGAATTAGTGGGAAATTTAAAATGTTTCCTAGTTAATTTGTAGCTAATTTATAATAGTTTATCATTCAAATTTTAAATATTCTAGATATATTACTAGGAAAATTTCATAGCTATTTAGCAGCTAACTTATAGCCAAATTATTTGAAGTAATTCCAGGTCAACTTTAACTAAAGCATAATCCCATACTTTTACCACTCTTCTAGTCAATTTGTAGTTAAATCATAACAACTTCATAATATTAATGAATACGTTCAAAAGCTATTTAATAGGTGATGAAAAGCTAATTACTTACTATTTCCAAGCCAAACTCTAGTTGCAACTAATTGTAATTTAATTTTTAATTCATTCATTTATTATGTAGCTTGTAACGTCCCAAAAATTAATTACACTACAAGAAAATCAATTTTTAGCGACGGCCAAAAGTCGTTGCTACAGGGGAAAACCTAGTTATTTCATAATTAGCGACGACCTAGCGACAGTCCACTAGCCGTCGCTAAAAGTTTCATCGTTAATGAAGTATCGACAACATTTTACGATCGACGCTATGTAGCAACGGCCAGGCCGTCGCTAGTTCCATGACCGTCGTTAATAATTTTTTCAAAAAAGAAAAAATCCTTTCTCCCCAGATTTATCAATTGTGAGTATCGAACCGACAATCTACATGATACCAAGAAGAAGCATTACTATTATGCTATGTTTGTTTCTTGAAGTATATTGTGCAAAATAATATATACATAGTGAAAAAATAACAAGAAATTAGCGTCGGCCAGGCTGACACTAACTTTACGAAGGCTGACGCTAAAGTTTTTTTTGCCTTTAGCGTTGGCTTGGCCGACGCTACAAAAAAATAATTTAAAAAATATTTCACCATTAGCGTCGGCTAGGCCGTCGTTATTTAATAAAGTTAGCGTCGGCCAAGTCGACGCTACATAAAAAATCGAAAAAAATTCAATGCCGACGCTACCTATTTGCCGCTAAATCGCTGATTTCTTGTAGTGTTAATTATTAAAATGGGAGCCGCCACCATATTTGTTAAATTAGGGAAAATTGGAAACCTTAAAAATTCAATCTTTGAAAATTGATTCAGGTTCGAGAATCAATTGAATGCGGGGAAGGATGGAGAGTAAACCCCACAACACCCCTACATACTCGTCTTGAGACGATTACCCTAAATTAATTGTGTAAATTAAATATTTATTTTATCCTTTTTAGATTTGCAAGTGATAACCTATAGGGGCCTACGAGAGAGCTACTTGAGATGACTAGTGGAAATGCTTTAAAGAGAAATGTGGCATCTTATAAGGATGCCATTCTGTATGTGAACGGAGGAAATACTAAGGAGCCCTATGATTCAGATGAGTCTCAATCGGAAGAGAGTTTAGAGGAGGAATCATATACTTAAAATGAAGATAAGGAGATGGATACTAGAGAGGAGCAGAATGATCCCCTATGTCTAGAGGTGCGTGTGTCCTATAAGGAGTTTCGTGAATCTTGTAGGCCATGGAAGAATGATGTGATAGTCAAACTACTGGGAAGAAAATGAGGTTGTGTTTCTTACAACTACATCTTGAGAAAATGTGGAACCCTCTGGGAGATACAGAGATTATTGACTTGGAGTACGAATATTTTTTAGTAAGATTTTCTAATCCTAGTGATTTTGACATGGTGTTCCAAGGAGGTCCATGGATGATTATGGGGAATTATTTTGTCATACAAAAATGGCAGCCATAGTTCTTTCCTTTAGAGGATGAGCTCAGAAGAGTTGCGGTCAGGATAAGGATTCCTGGTCTTCCTATGGAATTCTATGATAGATCAATTCTTTGGCATATTGGAGATACCTTAGGGAAGACTGTTAAAATTGATTCTAATACTCTGAAGCCTAAAGATGGGTACTGGGGATAGACAATCACAAAGAGGAAGAAATTTGCTTGCATATGCAATGAGGTGGATCTTAGGAAGGTCTTGATGTCTAAATTTAGCCTCAATAGAAGGAACTATGGTGTGGAATATGAAGGACTATATCTTGTATGCTTTCAGTGTGGTCATTATGAACACCACAAAAAGGAATGCTCCATCCAAGGTAATATAGATAATATTCTCATGACTATTGATCAAACGGAGGAAGATGCAAATAACAAACAGTACGATAATGGAACCACAAATGCTTAAGGGAAAGGCACAACAGAAGGGGACAACTTTGGTCCGTGGATGCTCGTATAAAAAGCGCACAGAAAAAGACAAACCCCTGCCAAAAAGTTGCAACCTACTAAAAAGAATGTTGCTGCGAGCGCTCACTTGGAGGAGGCTAATCATGGGCAGCCAGGTGGGTCCAGGTTTAGTGCGTTGGGTGATAATGTGGGAGATGAGGGAAATGTCCGACCTATAGACACGTCCACGGAACCTCAGGTGCAACCTATAATCCAGATAAAAAAGATGGATTCAAGAAAACCTATTAACCAAGCCCAAATCTCTTTGAGCTCATTATCAGTTACACACCTTAAAAAACAAGCCTGAAACTTTGGCCAGAAATCCAACCAAAAGACCAACCCCAGAACCAAACCCATTGTCATTGAAAGTCCAAAACAAAACCCCGCCCCAATAAAGAAAACTCCAAATGTTGAGTCATGAAAAAATGACAACAGAGTTTCTCAGATATCCACCATGTCCCCTGTGTTAAGAGAGACCAACATTCCATCTAACGTACCTCACATTTAAAAACCTACAAAATCCTCCTGTTTCACCCATTAAGCTTGATAATACCACTGACCTTGTTATTTGTAACCTGAGACCAACAGACACCTCCCTAAAATGCCAGGGGAGTGATATTGTTGGTGTGAATAAGGAGAATGACGCTATTGAAGGATCGAATAAATATGGACCAAATGATGCCTCTGATTATGCTTAGTTCTCGTTTAGGTTTTTCCTACTATCCTACTTTTGTTCTTATGAATATTTTTTCAGGAATGTTAGAGGGGTGGGGTCCAAGATTTTCCCCAACTTTATCAAGGATTTAAATAGTTCTTATAATCTTTGATATTTTGGCTATTTGCGAGACTAGAATTAGCGAATCTCATGCTGATCGAGTTATAAATAAGTTGGGCTCACTACAACATTTTTGTCTATGGCAACCCCTCAAAACCGTGGTCTAAAACAAAAAAACCGTTTTCTTTTCTTTCAGCAATGGTTTTCGAACTGTGGTAGTCTAAGGTGTTGCCTATTCTTTTGGCAACGGTTTTGCATAGCAAAGGCAACACTAATAAAAAACCGTAGCCATTTTCACAACCTTATACAACAGTTTTCTATTTATATTATGACAACGATTTTTCACCGTTGTCATTGATAGGAACAAAAAACCGTTGCATATGATATCAAAGAGTACAATATTAAACCGTTGCCCTTGTATTTTGACAATGGTTTTATGACATTGGCAGTGGGTTTAGCTATGTGAATATTCATAGCCAATCTCTAGTTAATCCATAGCTAATAGATTCTAGCTGATTAATAATAAATTAGCCACTAAACATGACCAATTACTCAAGATACTTCTATTTATAATTTTCTACCTTGAAATAAATATTGACAATCCAATGGAAACAACCGGTCTTACTCTTTTTTTCTTTCTTAAAAAAGTATAACTACAATCTCTATACATCATGTTCCATGCACTAATCAACTTATGGCAAGTATTCTTCTCTTTTCCAAGGTCATGATATTTCAACTTAAAGAAAGAAAAAGCCATAATATGTACTATCAGCAAAATCCCAAAGGCCAGTAATAACTTATCAATTTAGTTATAAGCATATTACCCGTGAAGCAAGAAGAACAAAAGCCTCACCTGTTGCAAGCTTGTTGTCTATATTGATATCAAACTCCTTTGCAATATTGTATTCACAATCATTTTGTTTAATTACCTGCAAGTATATATTGATAAAGTTCAAGATGAACTAAACCAAACAAGACGAATTTTTTCTTTGTATAGGAAGGGAATATATGCATTAAAAGGATAAGTTAAAACATGCAACCACACACAAAATCATATTAACATTATCATATAGAGACAGGTATAAGAACTTCAAATAGTAGATATAGAAATACAACCACACACACAATCATATTAACATTATCATATAGAGACATGTTGGTGTACTGTGCTAATATAATAATCTATGCCAACAAATTAACCTGTGGAATAATGTGCTGCATAGCCCACTCAGGACCAAATTCTTCTGCTTAGCGCTTCAAGTTGTTAGCAGCTGCCTCATGGATTGAATGAACTTGCAACAAACAGTAAGGAGGTTGACAAGTGACAATGACAGACATGTTGATTCCCTAAAATATGCTCAAACTAGCAAGGAAGTGGAGTCCACAAACCTTGTCCTGTAACCACTGCATGTTAAGAGAACCAAGTTGTCGTAAAAAAATCCAACCCCCAATTGACTTGCCAATAACCTCCCTCCTTGAAGCACACAGGGCTTTGTTTATCAGGGACCCATTCCTAATTTTCCACGTGAACATAACTGGTGAAAATCATTGTCATTCCCTTCACCTACTAGCTCTTGTGCATTCCCTAATGACATTATTGATTTCTCCCTTTTTCTCTCTCCATTGTCTTCAAAACAACAATTGTGATCTTAAGGAAAGATGAAAACTAATTATATATATATAAGGCTAATCTAAAATATTCTTTAATGAAAAAGGTTATCTAGCTAGTATCTAGTGTACAAGAAACAGAACATTCTCTGTTTTTGCATTTTGGCATCTAGCTAGTATCTGGTGGGTGTAATTTCTTTCCAATGGAAAGACAAAGAAAATAAAGAATTCCATCCATACAAAACTAATGTTGGGCATAAGATTATGATCCATAAAGGATTTACCTCATCCACTCAATCTATTTGTATGTCACCTCAATAGTTGGAAGTGAACCCACATCTATCATCCACAAGCAATGTTATAGTAAATAAATTAAAGTAAGCAAAGACACGCTACCATCATGCAATTAACCTCAAACAGCTAAGATGTCATTGAAATAATAATAATCATCAACACTATCGTGTTCGTGTCCATAATCTGCAGAAATTGGTATGCAGTACTATGCCAACCACTTGACTGTAAATTACTCAACCAGAATAACATGCAACTAATATGGAATCAATCCAGCAAGCTAATTATCAGAATGACACCCTATTGTATTAAAGTGAAGCTCTATTGTAATTATAAGTCCATCAGAAACAATATATGCACGAGACATAATCATGCTTACAATAAAATATATTATAAAAAATCTAGATGTTTATCTCAATGAAAGATATTATACACGTTTCTTTATCAATAGTCCATGGATAATATTCAAGGAGTGAAATTACAACATCACCTAAAAGTGGCTAGCAACATTCTCTCTTGTCAGCCATGGAACATTCATCCTCTAAATGAAGTGAGACTCCAAGAAAGCATATGCATACAGCCACACCAACAGTATAAAACTGAGTCAAAGTAAAATGAATTATATCTTTCATAGAAGAAATAGAAAGGAGAAGTACAAATAAGAAATTATCCAAATCATAAAAAAAAAAGTAAAGAAACCATGTATAAAACTGAGTCAAAGTAAACATTGCAAGTAATTAACCAATCATTTTCTTCTGGCATCCAAAGCAACTCCAAGCATTAGTGGTCTAAGAAAAGTGTCCCACACTATCATTTGGCATTTCATCATTTCCAAAACAATCTCAGCACATATCTTCACTATTAATTTAAAATTAAAATCTAAAACTTAAATTTTAAGAAAATAAACTTGAACATATATTTTTATTTTCATAAATATAGTTTTATCCCAAAAAAGATATTACAATGTCCTTAAATATATTATCTTTTATAAATAAAATTATAAATATATATATAGAAAAGCTTAGTACGTGAATAGGTTATAAATATAAAAGTAAGGGATTTATATATAACTTCCACATGCAATCTATATAAAAGTAAAGGTAATGTCTTTAATGATTATGAAGCTTCCACGTCAATGGCTTATAAATAAAAGGATCATATTTTGATAATTAATGTAGAAGACCAGATATATATACTATCAGATCTCTAGGAAGATATTTAAAGTGAAAATAAAGAAATATTATGAAGATACATGAGTTACTAAGTAGCTTTGTTAATTAAAAGAAAGAAAAACAAAACAAAATATGAAAAGTTGGCCTGAAAAATGCAATAACTAGGCCTTGGAGTTTCTGACTCTAGTCAAACCCACAAATTACCTTATGCACTTTGGCATAGTGTACATGATCAAAGCTTCTGAGCAATTTTCCATACACCAGTGATTTCAACATGGCTTATCATATAATTAAGTTGAATAGAAAAAAAACACAATCATGGACGGATAAGGTAGATGCAAAAAGAAAAATAAGAGGTTGTTTGGAAAGCAATGGTTTCCTATACAGAGTGGAGGTAATGCTACAACAATATTGAGTCATCTGACTAACTTCTAAAAGCAAAGAATTTAAACATATGCTTGCAACTTTAAAGCAACCTGTATAGACACTTTTTGAAGGAAGTTTCCAAGTAATGTTTTTATTCAAAATCATATCTATAAACTGCAATAGAAAAACTACAATATCAAGCGTGTGTATAGAAGGACAAACAAACATTGCAATAGCTTAGAGAAGAGAAACACCTAGTCCCCAAGAATTCTTTTATATTTAAAACAATAACCTTAATGAATTTATAAGGTAAAGAAACTCAGGGGTATCCCTTGACCTGTTTGCTTCAACTTCTCTAATTACACTTGAAATTGCAAAATCAACACCAATGTTCATTTGTTTATGCAGAAAGCACTCCACACGCGTAGCAACACCTAAAACAACAAATCAACAATCATCACCCTTACCGTATGCAAGACTGAATACCAAATGAAAATGCCTATTGTTAGAGAAATTCAAACAATGAAATGCGAGACATATAAATATCAATAAAAAAGAAACATTGTATTTATGCAGACATTTGCAAGAAAGAAAAACCAGAAAACAAAAACCTGACTATGAATAACTACATGAGAGAGTTTGGTGGTGATTGTTGCGGTGCCATGGGAGTGTCAAATAGTGAGTGTTTTGCGGAGTAGAGTTCGGTTCCGGACGTTCTTCTAGTGGAGGAGAGAATCCTTCTTCCTTCTTCACTTTATCCTTGAACTTCCTTAGTTCCCTCTTCGGCTCTCCCCTTCATCTTCCTTCGTGCGCATATTTAAGTGGTTGTACACAAACTCTGTTTCTCTATCTACTGATGCGATGAGGGATAGGGTTTGATTAGAAAATGCTAGCATCAAATAAAAATTAGAAAAGAAACAAGGGCTTGATTTGGTCTTATTATAGCTTAGTATTCCTCTAAGTAATTTCACAAATTGAAACGGTGAAAGTAAAGTGAAAGAGAGGGATGCTTTCGAGAAGGAAATTTCACAAACCTTTGGGTGAGATTCTCTTCTTGTACTGTTGGTGTTGATCTCAAAAACGGGAAGAATAAAAAACCCTAACTCAAGAAACAGTAACATTATGGAGTGGGATTGAAGAATCCTTGGGGAACCTTCTCGTTTGCGCGCTTATTGGGTTTTGGGGTATTGAAATTTTGGAAAATACTTTTATCACGCGGTAAAGAAATTGGCGAATTATAACCTCTATAAGAATGGTTTTAGCTTTTTTTTTTTACATGAAATCATAAAACAACGGTTATAGAACTGATCTTAAATGTTAAGAGAATGGTTTACATTAACAAAATAATATACTACACTTGCTTAACCATTTTGAGATATAAAAATATAATGCTACGGTTCATGTTGTGTTTCCTATATTCTTAGAAAACGGTTTTAGACCGTTGTACTTAAAAACACAAATTTTATTCATTATGGTAACAAATGTAAAAAACCGTTGTCTATCATATTTTAAAAGAACGGTTTTTTGAAATCAAGGCGTTGCCGTAGGTAAAAAATGTTGTAGTGGCTTTTCCAATAATTATAGAGTAGAAGCTGTATGCTTGTCTAAAGTAATATTGCTCTACTGGAATTCAAATGCTGTGAATATTACATTTCTAAAATACCATGATAAATTTATTCATGCTCTGGTCAGGTCTGGTAATAATTTCTTGACCACTGTGTATGGTAGTCCAATGTTGATGGAAAGGAGAATTCTTTGGAGTGAACTCAGCTCCATTTCTACTACTGTTCATGGTCATTGGCTTGTTTTGGGGGATTTTAACTCCTACCTTCTTCCTTCAGAAAAGAGTGGAGGTGCTGCTCCTAATAGAATTTTTATGGAGGACTTTAGAAATTGTTTGACTTTATGCTTGAAGGGAATCAAGCATATGGTCAGTGTGCAGCAGAATAATTGGATTCCCCCTTTATTATGATCGTTAATATGAAAACACGAATTAAGGTATAAAGGAAAAAGAAAACATAATGATATACCTTTTCTGAATTACAAACGAGGCAATAGTAGCCACGTCTCTAGAGGTGTCCACGCCAAGAACCGAACTAGGAAACCCTCCTCAACTCTGCTAGTAGCGTTTAGAGAGTAAGAGCGACTGTTCGTGTGATTAGGGCAATGTCACCATTTCATGACATTAACACCAGATTTTTTCACAATTGTACTACGTTTCGGAGGATGAAAAATATAATTGAAGCCCTTTTGGATAATGCTGGACAAATGGTGAATGGTGCAGCTCAGCTAATGAATATTGTTTTGTCGTATTTCAGATATTTGTACACTGAAGATTTAGATGTGTCTACATGGAATTATTTTAATTTTTTCCCTTCTCTTCAACCATCTACTATCTCTGAAATTTAAGGAGCAGGAGATGAGAGATGCTATTTTCAGTATGGGACCCCTTAAAGCTCCTGGACCGGATGGAATTCACCATGTGTTTTTTCATAACCATTGGGATATCGTGGGAAGGTCTATGTCCAACCTCATATTGCAGATTTATAATGAGCCAAGCTTGGTACATAACATTAATGATACTCTCAATGTGATAATCCCAAAGGTCAATTCTCCTGAGTGTTTTAAGCAATTTCTTCCAATTAGCCTCTGTAACATGGTTTACAAAATGATCACCAAAGTCATAGCCACCAGAGTCAAAAGATATATGGATTACCTTGTCCACTCTAACTAATCCAGTTTCTTCCCAGGAAGGCATACTATCGATAATATCGTCAATGCTCAAGAAGTGTTTCACACTATGAGAATTAAGAAAGGTAAGCTTGGTTACATGGCTATCAAGGTGGACCTTGAGAAGGCTTATGATAGGGTAAGTTGGACCTTTATATAAGTTACCTTGAAGGATTTGGGACTCTGCTCCCAATTTTGTGACCTTGTCATGAAATGTATCTCAACTCCTTCAGTGAAATCTTTTTTAATGGTAATTGCACAGAGAGATTTAAGCCTACTAAGGGTATTCGCCAAGGAGATCCTCTATCCCCTTATATCGTTGTGCTTTGTTTAGAGAGGTTGACTCATTTGATCCATTCCAAGGTTCAGAATAAGGAATTGAAACCAATTCATTTAAATAGGGGAGGTCTTCCTTTGTCCCATCTCTTCTTTGCTAATGACCTCCTACTATTTGCTGAAGCTTCCATTGACCAAATGAATATTATTATTGAGTGTTTGAACACTTTCTGCAGTGCCTCAGGTCAAAAGATAAAACACTAATAAAACTTTGTTGTGTTTTTCTAAAAATGTTTGCCACCAGATAATTATTCAATTAAGTCTAGCTACAGGGTTTAAACTTACTATGGATTTGGGTCGATACTTAGGAGTTCCTATTATTCATGGAAAAAAGTCCTCCTCCTCCTACAATTACCTGATTGAAAAATATTTGCATATATTAGCAAATTGGCGTGCTGAATCCTTATCAATGGCTGGAAGGATAACCCTCACCCAAACTGTTATTGTTGCTCTCCCTACATACACAATGCATATTGTCCTCTTGCCAAAGTCTGTATGTAATTAGTTAGAAAAGATGGCAGGAAAATTAGTCTGGGGCTCCTTTGATAGTAGCAGAAAGATTCATTCAATTTCTTGGGATAAGTTCTGCAGTCCTAAGCTAGCTGGTGGAATGAGATTCCGTGATATACATGATTTCAATAAAGCTTTATTCATGAAACCAACTTGGGGATTAATATCTAAACAAGATTCTCTTTAGGTCAGGGTCCTTAGAAGCAAGTACAAAATTGGCCCTGACATCATACCTCTTACTAACAGAAAGGCAAGTTCATCTTCCCTTTGGCAAGGTATTTTCTCAATTTTGGATTTGACTAAGAGAGCTTTGCGAAGGAATATAGGGGATGGACAAACTGTTTTTGGTCTTACAAACTCATGGCTAAGGTCAGTAACTGTTTTGTTGGAGGTCACCACTTCAAACATCTATAATATATCAATGCATAGATCTATTGCAGATATGGTTGATGCAAATGGTCAATGGAATACACAGGAGTTTTTTTTTTCTCCCCAATGGGTGATCAATGAAATCCTTGGTACCTTCCCCCCCAAATGATCTGAGCCCTAATTGTCTAACTTGGGATCTGTCTAATCATGGTCTTTTTACTACAAAATCAGCTTACCACCTAGTTGTTGGAAATTTTAATGGCCCTTATCATAGAATTTAGAGAGCTGTTTGGAAACGGAGAGGACCTCAGAGAATTACATGTTTCATATGGATATTTCTGAAAGATGGTCTCAAGACTAATAAGTTCAAATTTATTAGAGGAGTGGATGATGAAGACACTTTCCCCCTTTGTACTGCTTTTTCTGAAACTACTTTCCATGTCCTACGGAATTGTTCCAAAGTGCATAGGATTTGGTCTCTTCTTAAGGTAGAGGACTATGACAACAACTTTTATTCCAGAGATCTATTTAGCTGGGTTTATGCTAATCTCAATTCCCCTCATTCTCATCATTCTGGAGCTCCCTTGAATATTGTTTTTGCAGTCACTTTATCTACCCTGTGGCACATTAGGAATATTTTTGTTTTTAACCAGGTAACAAAATCAGAAACTACTAATGCACAACATTACTTACACATCCCTTCAAATAGATAAGGTAATCTCCCCTGTGGATAAGCCTATAGTCTCTAGTCCAATTACTACTAAAAAACTAGTAAGGTGGAGTTTTCCTATTGGAAATTGTATCAAATGCAATTTAGACGGATCTGTTAAATGCAATGGGAGTAATATTGCTTGTGGTGGAGTTTCCAGAGATGCTTTAGGAGCTTGGTGTTTTGACTTTATTAGAAATGTTGGTACTGCAACTATAACAATAACAGAGCTATGAGGGGTATCTTGATGGCCCTTCAATTGGGAAAGGATAAAAGTATTCAGCAACTCTGGGTATAGACAGACTCTGCTACAACCCTTTCCCTTACCCAAAATGGGTGTGAGGCATCCCATCCTTGTTGGTCGATTGTTCAAGCTATCAAGCTACTTCCTCAAGAACCTTGGCAAGTCATTATTTTCCATGCTTATAGGGAAGTAAATAGAGTAGCCAATTGGCTTGCAGACTTTGGTTTGAAATTCCCCTTGGGACTTACTCTTTTAGATATACCTCCCAGAGGTGTCATAGATAGTCTTAGAGATGATGTTATAGGGGTTTCTTTCTACAATAATTGTGTTCTCTAGTTTGGGGCTTGGCCCCTCCCTTTTACCAAAAATTTTAGCAAAGTGTATGTGGGAAGGAAAGATAGCCAAATTTTAAGGACAACATTGCACCTTTTAATAAATAATGAAAGATTCTCACTCATTATGCAATCAATACAAGGTCCTTTTTATACACCTAATTGAATTAAAATTTTCAAACAACCTACATAGCATTCAACGTGAGAGTTTGCATACCAAATAAGAATTTCATCGAAGAACAACTTGACATATCAGTAGACTTTATTGATTCAGATATAAACAACTGGAATATAATTAATAAATGAGATTTCCATCAATTTAACGAGACAACAAAATTGTCAAGGCTGAAAACATATTTGTTACAACTATTCAACTACAAATTTACAAACATTTAAAAAGAAACCTGTTAAATAGAATAACAGTTGTTGGGCTCTTCATTCCTTCATTGGTTTTTTTCTTCTAGGAATGCTCGGGATTTCACCACCTTTGAAACATTCCTTTCTCGTCCTCTATTGTTCCTCTTTTTACTTTTTTTCTCCCTAAGCTATTAGTTTCAATTTTTAGTCTGGTGATCCCCAAAATTGATTTCCTGTAATCTCTCTTTTTCTTCAATTAGATTTTATCCCCAAAATAAATTGATTGGTTGTAATCTCTCTTTTTCTTCAATTAGATTGTATCCCAAAATAAAAGGATGCACAATTACCCTTTTTATTGAGATTATATGTTGTCTCTACTTTGACTTCATCATGCTTACATTAATGTTACTAAATTCGGACCGGTGAACGAGTCAGTTAGGTCACCGGGTTAATGGGTCACTAGTCGAACCAGTGAGTCACTGCTTAAACCGGTTGAACCGACCTGTATTAAAAAGTTCTTGAAAAATTCATAACAGAAGCTATTATTTCACCTGTTCAGGCACCAAAATAAAAAATATTACCATCACAAAAAGTACCTAGTTAAGCAAATAAAAATAAAGGTTTGCTGCAAATTTCTAACAAAAATTAACAATAGCAATACTAAGATATACTTGACATAACATATAACACAATTAGAAAATTCACTCAAAATTGCAAAGATAAACTACATTAAGAGCTAATAACTATACAATTGAAAAACTACAACAAAGAAAAACTATAATTTAGATTAAAACAAAATAGAATTACAAAGTTTGATTCATCTATATATTATCCCTTGTTACATATTTTGATGTTTCCATGAATAACCATATTGCGGTATCTTTTTGAATGTTTTGTCCTCACTATGGAAACCTACCAATTAAGAACCATGGATAATTGGATACATAAAGGGGTCAAGTTCATGAAAAATGGATACCTATATATTATCGAAATAGAACAGAACAACTATAATATAGAAATCAGAATTAAAACGAAACTAAATGCATACCTAAAAAATTTTTATAAAGCAGAATTACAAAATTAAAAGAGAACAAAATTATAGAGCTTGATTAATCTATATTATCAAACAAAGAAAATATAATTTAGATTAAATTGTCAAGCAGAACAGAACAATACTGTGAGTAGCTACGAGAAGGGACGAGCAGATTTTGGTGAAGGATGTAGAGCGCGCCACAAATGGTTGTAAGGGACAAGCAATGCCGATGAATATTGGTGACAGAATGATGATCGAACTGTTAGGAATATGCACTAGAGACTTATATATTTATGAACATCCATCACTTGTATCATGTTATTTTATAAAGGCAAACTTATTCTTTTAGAATATAATTATTGTCCTCAGAATAGTAAGCTTCAACTTCATAAGAAATCAAGTAGATGACTTGATCGTGAGAACTTATGAAGAACTATTCTTAATTAGTCCCTAGTCAAGTATCATCTTAGGACAAAGATGCATTTAGACTAGTATGTGAGTTCATTGATGAGCACATTTCACAGATCATGGATATGAGATATCATGTGTTCACATAGGTACACATTAGAAGTAATGGTGTACTGGACAGACCCACCTTAAGAACGTTGCATGGATTGTTACATAAGTGTCATGAACGTTTCTTAAATTGATAAATGTTATATGTAAAGCCCTTTGATCTGAAATCACTACGATTCCTACATAAGGAATTATGTGTTTTGAATATCATCAAACGTTACCTGTAACAGGGTGATCATAAAGTTGGTATTTGGACATATAATAAATTATGTGGAGGAATGTGAGTGCCCTAGATGGGATTTGTCCCTCCTATGTAACAGGAGTTATATCTGTAGACCTCTTGATAAAGTGAGACTGCAAAATGCATGGCCATGCTCAGGAGGATAAATATGAGATATTTATTTTATGTACAGTCTACTTGGGGATCAAGAAAATATAAATTGAACTATACAAGGTTGACACAATACATTCCCTTGTGTTCAATTAGATATTTGGACAAAGGGACAGATCATATAAATTATTATCATAAAATAGGATTTATCAAAGTAATTGATAATCTCAATATTTGGATAGTGATGTGTTGCTAGATATCGCTCACTATTTATGATATTAAATATAAAAGGGTTTTATTTTAGTATTATCACCAAATATTACAAGCCTATTGGGTCACACGCATACAACAAGCCACTAGGAAAGGATAATAATTCTAATTTAATTTAATTAGAATTATAACATAATGGGCCAGACCCATAAGTGTGAGGGTTAAGTGAGTGAGGGGGTAAAACCCTAGCCACCACTCTATAAATAGAGCATAAGATGCACTACCCCAGACACATATGAGCAATCGCTTCTTACTTTCTAAGGCTACTAGCAGAGCTGTGGAGGGTTTCCTAGTCCGGCTGTTGGCGTGGATACCAATAGAGACGTGGCTACTCTTGCTTCGTTTG
The DNA here is from genome assembly GCA_026901365.1 of Sesbania bispinosa. Classification (NCBI taxonomy): domain Eukaryota; kingdom Viridiplantae; phylum Streptophyta; class Magnoliopsida; order Fabales; family Fabaceae; genus Sesbania; species Sesbania bispinosa. Next base: position 3,014,568 of record QLOH01000008.1, on the reverse strand, counting down.
TAATCCTAATAAGTTACGACCTTTCATTTTAATACCTTTTATGCCTTGATTCGTGTTTTCGCAAAACGATTATAACAAGGGAGGGAATCCATTTATTTCCGCTGCACCTTGATCACATGCTTGATTCCCCTTCAATTGGTATCAGAGCTTTGGTTTGCGATAAACACGTTTTAGGCTTTTAATCTTGTGAAGATTATGATTTTTTTTGTTGTTTTTCTGCTGAAAAAACGTAGCGCTAATATCTGGGCTGCAACCTGTGCTGCAGCGCAGGATGAAGCGCAGATCTGGGCTTCACTTTAGCTGAAGCCCGGACTGCAGCGCAGACTGGAGCGCAATTTGTGTATTTTCGATTCTGATACTCGCGCTTCACCTACGCTGTAGCGCAGGTAAAGCGCAAGCGAAGCGCAACTTTCAGAATCAGTTTATTTTGTTCCCTTTATTGATTGTTTCATGTGCGATGTATATATGTTTATATGTTCTAATGTTGGAGGGTCCCATGGAACATGAAAGAGTTCATGTCTTGGGCGTCAAAGGGTTCAATTGTTGAAACCTTGTCTCGACTCAAATATTGGCTGCGAGAAACATGCCTCTTATCAATTTGCTGACAAGAGCGTATTCAAATGATACGAGGGACTTACTCGTTTATCGGTTCGTGAAGTATTCGTTTGATGTGAGACACTTATTGATGATTGGTTAAATGTTTATCAAATCAAATTTTGTTTCGAGACACTGCGTAGCGTGTTATTTTGTTTGCGCGTAATCAAACCTCGCTTAATAATATACATCTTATTATATCACTCATTTTACAATCAATGGATGTTGAGTTTGCATGATGAATGGTTATGGCCTTAGTTGTTTTAATTTAAATACGACCCGCGTGTCGTGCCTTACCTCTTAACATTCCTCTTGTAATTCTCTTCTCATCTCTATCCCCTCGTATGTTAAACGAGGTTTCTTCTTGTTATGTAATGTAACCGGGAGGACATGGAGCATGGATTCAGTGGGAGATTTGGAGAGCTCAAGATTATATACAAGATTATATAGTTGATGTAATTTTGTATTTGTATTTAGGAGGCTATAACCATATCATGTATTTGTATGAGATGCATGCTTGTATGTTAAATGGTTTAACAACGAATAAAATTAAAGCGATCAAATCCCTCAATGGGTCTGCCAAAGCAGGGTACATTTATCTATTCTAGTAAGACACGATAGGATAAAAGTAATACCCAATTGTCAACCATTGGTCTTTGATTGGATATATTCAATAAGATTGAAAAACCCAAAGGCACTAATATTAAGTCATGTTTTGCCTTCCAATGTATGACACTCGTCTAGACTCGAATCGATTAAATGTGGGTCTGCTAAAGCAGGGTACATTTATCTATTTTAGTGAGGCGTGATAGGATAAAAGTAATATCCGACTATCATGCCATTGGGTTTTGACTTAACTAGGTATATTCAATAGGATTGAAGAACCTAGAGGCACTAAGTTAGGCATTAATTCATAAGATGAATTAGAATAAGAGTTATTCACCTAACTATATATATCCAAGAGTTGTATGAGATACAATTGGAAAACATGTTCCTACCTAAATAACCCTTTTTAAGCGATCAGCCAAAGCTGACTTAAAATTAGGTGAAATATGGATCTTGGCCCACTAGAAAATCTAGTGATGGGATTTTCTGATTCTTTATATTGAGGGTACTTGTTTTGAATCAAAATAGTGGGAGACATATTTATTTAAATACCTTATTAAATATGTTTGTTTTATGATACTTATGTGCATAATTTTGAACACAACAAATAATCTTTTACTGTGATTTGTCCTTGGGAAGGACAAACTGTCTGGAACTAACTTTCTAGACTGGTATAGAAACCTAAGGATTGTCCTTAGGAATGAGAAAAGGTTGCATGTCCTAGAAGGGCCTATTCCTGAAACACCCGTCGCAAATGCTTCGAAAGCTGACAAGGATGCTTTTAGAAAGCATCTGGATGTTGCTTTCGATGTAGGTTGCCTTGTGCTTTCTACCATGAATGCTGAAAACAACATGAGAACATGGAGGCGTACAATATGATTGTACACTTAAAGAGACTTTGTCAAGGACAAGCTAGGCTTGAACAATTTGAAGTCTCAGAAGCACTTTATCAATGTTGACTGGCAGAGGGAACCCCTGTTGGTGCTCATGTACTCAAAACAATTGGGTACATTGAAAAACCTAGAAAGGCTTGGATTCCCATTAGGTCAAGAGTTGGCCACTGATATTGTCCTGCAATCATTGCCGAACAACTATAGTCATTTTGTCATGAACTACAACATGAATGAATTTGACAAACCACTGCCAGAATTGCTAAGCATGTTAAGAACAGCTGAGCAAAGCATTCGTAAAGGTAAAGGGAAGGCCATATTGATGGTCCGACCTGGAAAGGGCAAGGGCAAGAAGAAATTCTTGAAACCTATGGGCGGGATAGCTAAGGAAGGAAAGTGGTTCCACCGTGGCCAATCAGGACATTGGAGGAGAAACTGTGCAAAGTACCTGGAGGAGATCAAGAAGGGAAGTGAGACTTCCGCTTCAAGTATCTATGTTATAGAAGTCAATTTACCTACTACTGCACCGTAGGTATTGGATACCGGATGTGGATCTCACATTTGTGTGAATGTGTAGCATCTAAAAGGAGTAGGTCATTGGCTAAAGGAGAAGTCGACCTACGTGTGGAAATGGAGCAAGAGTTGTTGCCTTAGCCGTAGGAACCTATTATTTAACTTTGCCAACTGGACTAGTTATTGAACTAAATAATTGTTATTTTGTGCCTACCATTAGTAGGAATTTTAAATTTCGTTTCTTGTTTAGAAAAGAGTGTTTTTATAATTCAATTTATTTGAATGATATGGTTGTGCAAAGTTGAACAATATGTTCTTGGCATGGAAGTGCTTGTCTATAACATAAGTTCTAAGAGGGTCAAAACAAATGATTTGAGCCCAACTTATCTTTGGCATTGCCACTTGGGCTACATAGATGAGAAACACATATCCAAACTCCATCAAGATGGCTATTTGGAATCTTTTGATTTTGAATCAATTGAGACATGTGAATCTTGTCTATTAGGGAAGATGACCAAAACCCCATTCATTGGAAAGGGTGAAAGGGCTGGTGATCTTCTTGGTCTCATACATAGTGATGTATGTGAGTCCATGGGCACAATGGCTAGAGAAGGTTTTCAATACTTCATCACTTCTACTGATGATTTCAGCAGATATGGATTTGTGTATCTGATTAAACATATATCTGAGTCCTTTGAAGAGTTCAAGGAATTTAAGAATGGAGTTTAAAACCAACTTGGCAAGACTATTAAAACACTTCAATAAGATCGAGGTGGAGAATACTTAAGCCAACATTTAATGACTATCTAAGAGAGTGTGGGATAACGTCTCAACTCACTCCTCCTGGAACACCTCAATGGAATGGAGTTTCAGAAAGGAGAAATCGAACTCTATTAGATATGGTTCGTTCTATGACGAGTCACACTGATCTTCCCGACTCCTTTTTGGGGTCATGCTTTGTTAACAGTAGCCTTCACACTAAATCGTGTTCCATCTAAGGTTGTCATAAAGACACCATATGAGATATGGACTGGGAAAAAACCTAGCATGTCTTTTATGAAAGATTTAGGGTTGTGAAGCTTATGTGAAACGCCAAGTCTCATATAAGCTAGGACCCAAATCAGATAAGTGCTTATTTTGTAGGATACCCAAAAGAAACTAAGGGTTACTACTTCTATAATCCTAGCGAAGGCAAAATGTTTATCGCTAGGACTTCTGTATTCTTAGAGAAGGAATCTGTCTCTAAGAAAATGAGTGGGAGGAAAGTAGAACTTGAAGAAATTCAAAATACCATAGAGTAGCAATGAGCCAATAATGGAACAAGAGCAGATACCACAAAGTGTTGTGGAGCCACCTGCTCAAGTAGCGCAAGACTTGTGTAGGTCAGACAGGGTACGTCACCAACCTGAGAGATATGGGTTCCATGTGTCTCAGGAAGGCGATGTATTGCTAATGGAAAGATGACCAGTGACTTACCAAGAAACTCTTTTGAGTCCAGAATATGAGAAAGGGCTTGATGCCATGAGATCTGAAATGGATTCCATGTACACTAACAAGGTATGGACCTTGATTGAGCCACCCAAAGGGATAAAACCCATAGGGTGCAAGTGGGGTTTCAAAGAGGAAAACTGACATGGATGGTAATGTAAGTTCCTTTAAAGCACGGTTGGTGGCTAAAGGGTTTCACGCAAATTCATAGTATAGACTATGATGAAACCTTTTTCCCCAGTTGCCATGCTTAAATCTGTTCGGATCTTGCTTGCTGTTGCAGTTTACCATGATTATGGAATCTGGAAAATGGGTATCAAGATATATTTCCTAAATAGGATCCTTCTTGAAGATGTGTATATGACACAACCTGAAGTTTTGTTATACCTGAAATACTGGAAAGGTATGCAAGTTGCAACGATCCATTTATGGATTAAAACAAGCCTCTAGAAGCTGGAATCTTCATTTTGATGAAGTTGTAAAGCAGTTTGGTTTCATTAAAAATGAGGATGAACCTTGTGTCTACAAAATGCTTAGTGACAATATAGTTGTTTTTCTGGTTTTGTATGTCGATGACATACTCCTCATAGGAAATGACATTCCTACCCTTCAGTCTGTAAAGACTTGGTTAGGAGATTGTTTTTCCTATGAAAGATTTGGGCAAAGCGACCTATGTGTTAGGTATCAGGATCTATAGAGATAGATCTCGAAGATTACTTGGCCTAAGTCAAAGTACATACATAGACAAAGTGTTAAAACGATTTAACATGCAAGATTCTGAGAAGGGATCTTTGCCTATGTCACATGGTATAAGCCTATCTAAGACTCATTCTCCTTCCAGTGAAGAAGAGAGAGGTCGCATGAATAAGATTCCTTATGCATCCATTATAGGATCTATCATGTTTGCCATGTTATGTACTCAACCAAAAATATCATATGCTTTAAGCATGACTAGCTGATACTAGTCTGATCTTGGTGAAGGTCACTAGACAACAGTCAGGAACATCCTTAAGTACTTGAGAAGAACTAAGGATTCATTCTTGAAATATGGAGGAGAGGAAGAGCTGCTTATAAAGGGTTACACTGATGCTAGCTTCCAAACCGACAAAGATAATTGAAGATCGCAATCAAGTTATATGTTTTATTATTATGGTGGCGCTGTGAGCTAGAAAAATTCAAAGCAAGAAACAGTCGCTATTACAAACCCATTAAACCCCTTGTGCAGCAGAAGCATGAAGGGCACACTAGATCATTGGGCATAAGAATTATGTCTGAATGTCTCTAGTGGAAGTGGGAGATTGTTAGGAATATGCACTAGAGACTTATATATTTATGAACATCCATCACTTGTATCATGTTATTTTATAAAGGCAAACTTATTCTTTTAGAATATAATTATTGTCCTTAGAATAGTAAGCTTAAAGTTCATAAGAAATCAAGTAGATGACTTGATCGTGAGATCTTATGAAGAACTAGTATTAAATAGTCCCTAGTCAAGTATTATCTTAGGACAAAGATGCATTTAGACTAGTATGTGAGTTCATTGATGATCACATCTCACAGGTCGTGGATATGAGATATCATGTGCTCACATAGGTACACATTAAGAGTAATGGTGTACTGGACAGACCCACCTTAAGAACGTTGCATGGATTGTTACATAAATGTCATGAACGTTTCTTAAATTGATAAATGTTATATGTAAAATCCTTTGACTTGAAATCACTAAGATTCCTACATAAGGAATTATGTGTTTTGAATATCATCAAACGTTACCTGTAACAGGGTGATCATAAAGTTGGTATTTGGACATATAATAAATTATGTGGAGGAATGTGAGTGCCCTAGATGGGATTTGTCCCTCCTATGTAACAGGAGTTATATCTGTAGGCCTCTTGATAAAGTGAGATTGCAAAATGCATGGCCATGCTCAGGAGGATAAATATAAGATATTTATTTTCTGTATAGTCTACTTGGGGATCAAGAAAATATAAATTGAACTATACAAGGTTGACACAATTCATGCCCTTGTGTTCAATTAGATATTTGGACAAAGGGACAGATCATATAAATTATTATCATAAAATAGGATTTATCAAAGTTATTGATAATCTCAATATTTGGATAGTGATGTGTTGCTAGATACCGCTCACTATTTATGATATTAAATATAAAAGGGTTTTATTTTAATATTATAACAAAATATTAAAAGCCTATTGGGTCACACGCATACAACAAGCCACTAGGAAATGATAATAATTCTAATTTAATTTAATTAGAATTATAACATAATGGGTCATGCCCATAAGTGTGAGGGTTAAGTTAGTGAGGGGGTAAAGCCCTAGCCACCGTTTTATAAATAGAGCATAAGATGCACTACCCCAGACACATATGAGCAATCGCTTCTTACTTTCTAAGGCTACTAGCAGAGCTGAGGAGGGTTTCCTAGTCTGGCTGTTGGCGTGGATACCAATAGAGACGTGGCTACTCTTGCCTCGTTTGTAATCCTAATAAGGTACGACCTTTCGTTTTAATACCTTTTATGCCTTGATTCGTGTTTTCACAAAACGATTATAACAAGAGAGGGAATCCATTTATTTCCGCTGCACCCTGACCACATGCTTGATTCCCCATCACGAACCCCAACTCCAACTGTAACATCCCAAATTTTAAAACTTCATTTCACAAGTGGAATGGTAATAAGAGGATGTTTTCATAAAAGGGATTAGATTGGAAAAGGGTTAAAAACTATTAAAAGATGTGTGACACTGTCCCTTTTTCTCTGAAGCAAGATGTCTCTTTTGAGCGAGTTGGAATTGAATTATGGGAATTCAGTTCTGTGAGATTAAGTGAAAATCTCTTCACTTGAGTGAGTTGGGATTGAATTTTGGGAATTCAGTTCTATGAGATTTTCTCTCAAGAGAATATCTCTTCGTTTGAGTGAGTCGGAATTGAAGTCTGGGAATTCGATTTTGTGAAGCGAAAATCTCCTCACTTGAGCGAAATTATAAGCAAAAACAAGAGCTTAGAATGCTGTCAATTTCGCTTGAGCGAAGGAATTTTCGCTCAAGAGAAAATTAGGCAAAATTCCCACTGTCTGATTTCTGCTCAAGTGAAAATGTGTGGGGCTAGTTTTTTAAAAGCTTTTTAGGGTCATTTTGACCCATTTTCAAAACACATTTCCCAATCCCCCTTGTGCAATAGTAGAGGAAAGGAGAAGAGAGGAAGATGAGTGAGCTTTGGAGGGATTCACCAAGGGAGAAGGGGGAAGGTATCCACCCAAATCCTCTCAAGACCATTGATTACTACTCTAAAGGTGACTGTGATCCATCCGCTCACTCTCAATTTATGTGGGAACCCTAAATGACCCCATTTTCTATTCCTCTTCTTATTTTGCTTCTATATGTATGATTTATGATGTTGTGAGCTTGCCTTAGTGTCTATGTGTTGATTGTGCTTTGGATTGCCTTAGAATAGTTCTAGCTCTAGGGTTTGGAGTTAGGGTTTTTAACCCAAAGGGAATGATATTGAAGTATATGCCTTTAGAGTACCCAAAGAGTGAAGATTATTTTTGAAAAGGAGAAGAGGCAGTTTCTAAAGAAGGATTACTTAGTGCAAGAGGATTTTGACTGGTTGTGGGATTGTTGTTTTGTTGAACTCAACAGAGAATGCTCATCATCAAGTCCGGACACCTTTGGAAAGCTCGAGGTTTATCATCTAAAAGCATAAAGGTCTGGTATCACTTCCCGCACCCCAAATAATCCCTTGGTGGAGGTCCCATTATTTCTTTTCTTTTCATTTCTGTGTCTTTTATGTATAAACGTTTATTCTTTAACATTCATAGAGAAACCACAGTAGGTTCCTACCCCTCTTTTCCTATATTGTTTCTATTCATTACCCCTTCTATGCATTTTTCTTTGTGAACTCTAATTACAAAACAACTTTCAAATTTGTTGTTAAGTATGGAATTTACTTTCAACCTCACCATGTTAGGCCTGCACCTTTGGCCACTCACTCACCCCTAGATTTTCTTCATTAGAATCTAACCTTTTCAATTTTATTGTTTATCCTTTTCATTTTTCTTTACCTATTCCTTTCTTTATCCCTCACCACTCTGTTCCTAAAATCTCTCATGTTGGAGTGTCAACCCGCTTAGGTCTGATTACGTCCTCCAAAGACTTCAAGCTGAAGAAGCAAGAAATCGAAGGGCAATGCGTAATAGAAGAAGGAGACAAAGGGAGATTCTTCAGAATCAAGCTACCATCCAAGCCAACCAAGTTGAGATTATGAGAAATTCAGCAAGAGATTCTTAGTAGGCATAATCTTATTCGTTTTGAACATCAGGGTCTTAGGATATCAGTGATGGATAGGATTGGAGGTTTCTCAAAAGTCCATGTTGGACATAATACAGAGCAGAGTCAGTGCATTTCTTAGAACTACACTTAGGCTTGATGATGATTAATGTACTTTAACTTATTTGTATTCCATTCTCCAATGACAGTCATTTGATCTATTTTGCTCTATACCTTTATCTTCTTGGAATTATACTTTTTGTCAATTAAATTAATTACCATTTTTGAGATTCCAATGGGGGAGAAAAGAGTTTGTTACTTTGCAGAATTTTATAGAAGAAAGAACAAGGGAAACTTAGTTAGGGAGAGCATAATTTGAGGGGGAGTACATACTGAATCTTAATTCTTAAAATTATTTCAATATTTTGTCTCTGACTCAATAAAAATTCAAGTCTGTTTTCATGATAAAAAAATGGGGAGATTGTTATAAAAAGACTGGATCACAGTCTGGAATCTCTAAGTTTTATGATTAACAATATAAAGAATTTTTATTAAGTCTTAAGTATTGATAAAGTATGAAGTGGTATGTTGCAGGAGCTAAGTCTGAAGACTAAATGCCTATTTTAATTCATGTTAGTCTGAAGAAATCTCAAGTATGAAGTTTCCTGACAATCATTCCAAGTCTATTATGCAATTGATTTTGAAGGTACACTTCAAACAAAATCTACATCAGACCTAGAGAAGCAAGTCAATCCTATGTGACTCAAATTCAAAATTTCGGTCAACATCAGACTATCTTTTACCAGAAGAAGTGTTAGAACCACAGGAAACACTAGAAGGGGGGTTTGAATAGTGTTTTAAGATTTTCGTGTCAATCTTGTAAATCTTTTATTTAAATCGTGAAAATGAATAATGTTTAAAATGAATCTTAAGATCAGAGATAATTAAAACGTGCGAAAGATGAGAAAAATAAAGTTTCTTTTAAGTCTTAAGATTATTTTAAACATATACTTCTCAAGATATCTTCTGAAGATTATTACATTGAATGTTTTTCAAAACTGTTTCTGAAATACTTCAGATAACTATAGGTTGTCTGAAGTCTGTTCCAGATTCGGAACTGAGGTCTTTCCAGACTCACTTCAGATAATTGTTTCAGAAGTAATTCAAAAGACATTATTTGTAATGCTTCAAGTGATATGAGAAACATCTCATGTTTTGTTCTTATGAAAGATCATTTTATTGAAATCGTTGTGTTAAGTTTGTTATGAAAATAACTTTTCAATCCCCAACATAAGTATGAAAACTGTAAATAAGGAGATTAAGGGAAAGAGAACTTAGGCACAGAATTTATCCTGGTTCACCCACAAACCCGTGAGCTACATCCAGTCCCAGAGGCAAACAACCACTGGATTTTCCACTATTTGAACTCAGATACAAGTATTATTCACAGCCTCTTCAGGCCAACATAATGAGTATTCTTTCATTTTCAACTGCCTCTCCAGGCAACTCATGCAGTATTCTTTTTCAGGCAAGCCTCTCCAGGCTCTACCGAGTACCGTCTCTCCAGACATCACGAGTACAGTCTCTCCAGACATCACGAGTACAGTCTCTCCAGACAACACGAGTACAGTCTCTCCAGACAACACCAAGTATTCCTTTGTTTTCAGTCTAGCCTCTCCAGACTTTACGACTAAGTATTCTTTTGTTTTCAATGCCTCTCCAGGCAACATATGCAGTATTCTTTTTCAGTCTAGCCTCTCTAGGCTTTGCAACTAAGTATTCTTTCTTCCACCAAGCCTCTCCAGGCTCTCAGACACTAACCATAGTAGTGTATGAGTATTCTTTCTTCCACCAAGCCTCTCCAGGCTCTCAGACACATAAAGTGTTTACAATTTGAACTAAGTTTAAGTTTCCACGAAACATAAACTTAATTTCTTCCTGTACTAGAGGTTAACTGAGTACTACTCAGGATACAAAGGTTGAATTCTAAGTACAAGGTTAAGACAGTGATACAAGTATATAAGTTAGGTACAATCCTGTCTCTGATGTGAGGACTGACATCCTCTGAGAAATGGCTAGATAGATACTGGATTTGAGCTTCAGCCTTGTTCTCCAACCATTGGTTTCCATGGGCTACATTCTCACCCGTATCATTGGAATAACCAAGGTATACTTGCGGCTTCAAACCTTTCTTGGTTCATTTGAGATTAAGCACAACCTGGTTGGTTGTTCTTCCGAACATCTTTGACTAACCGACCAATAGGTCAGTAGTATGGTTGATTCTCTTTCAACCTTTTCAACCAACAACCAACATCTTCAAATTCAGTCTTGAGGCTATTTATATGTTCTGTTGGAATATAGCCGTTTGAAGATGATTCATAATACCGTTGAGATAATTGATAATGTGGCTCATATAGCCGTTGTGTAGTAATGTCTCAAACGGTTGCTTCTCCTTAAGCAAATAAGTGTTCAGACAGTCCTGTTCTGACACTTCTGTAGATGAGCTCTTTTAGAGAGATTTTCTTGATATTATTTTGCATGTTCTCTCTCTTGATATCCTTTTGCTTTTCTTCAGCTGTCTTGTGATTTCTTCTGCGTTCCTCAGCTGACTTCTGATCTCCTTTGCTTTGCTTAGGAGTGTATATGAGGAGATATCTGTTGGATTGTCCTTTTGCTTATTTTGTATATGCTCCTTTTCAGTTTGCTTCCTGACACCATTTCTTCTTTCTTCTTTGAGTGAGGTGTCTTGTCGAATAGCTGTTGTTGCAGTTTCTTCTTTTGAATAAAGATATATGATATTATAGCCGTTGAATCATAGTTTTGACCTCTGCACTAATTTCTTCTTCTTCTGAGATGTAGATGAATAAAGATGTTGAATTTAACATTTTTTATTCAAACATCTTTCTGGTTGCTTTTCTTAGTCTTCTGATCACCTCTGTATGGCAGCAGTCGCAGGTGCAGGTCTGCGCATGCAGATCCCTTATGTTGCAGGTGCAACATGCGTTGCCGAAAGTCTTTGCCGAGTTTCCTTATTTGCGAAAGACTTTGGTCGAGGTATAAAAGTATGTTTAGCTTTTATACTGAAATGCCTTTTGTTGCAGGTGTAGCAGTCATTAGAGAAAGTCATTGCAGAGTTTCCTCATTTGTGCAAGACTTTGATTGAGGCATAAAAGCATGTTTAGCTTTTATACTGATATAAGTGTACTCCATTTTGGTAGAGTGTGCTTTACACTTTAGCAACGTCTTCAAGAGATAAATTCTTGATTCTGTTTGTAGGCTTCTTCAGATAGTCTTCACATCTTCATACGGTCTTCACGTCTTCATATGGTCTTCACGTCTTCAGATGGTCTTCACGTCTTCAGATGGCTTGCGCACTTCAGACGGCTTGCGCACTTCAGACGACTTCAGCACTTCAGACGACTTGCGTCTTCAGACAGCTTCTATGCTTCAGACGAGTTGCTTACTTCAGACAGCTTCTGTACTTCAGACGAGTTGCTTTACTTCAGATAACCTTTATATTAAATCCTGCATTTGTTCTTCTGATCCTTATCTTCTGATTCTGATTCTGTTCATCAAATCTTCTTCTTCTTCTAATGAATATTTCAACCTGAAACACAATCAACAAACCAATACATTTCTCAGTAGAATCTGTTTATATAATCTTATTTATTCTTATTATACTCTTATTTGTTAATCATTAAAACTAAAGGATATTAAGTCTTTGAGTCAAGTTTGAATGCTCAAACTGATTAATAGACTTCACAAGAAGAAGTTATCAAAATAACTTTGTGGTAGCAGAAAACATATCAACATAAAAGCAGAAAGAATGTCATAAAAGGACAATATAGGTCTGCGTTGAAGTCTGTCTAGGTTGCTTTCTGTCAATGTGCTGCTGCAAATGTACAACCAACAACTCCATGCATTTAATGTTTAGGGACAACGTTAACTTGTTCTCTCTCAACGTCTCTACCTCAATGTAGCCTATAAATAGAAGATGAAGAATGAAGAGCAAGATAGAGAATTGTTGAACAAAGCGCTAAAATGATGCAGATTTCTTTACTCTGATTCTTTCATTCTTTCACTACTTCATTCTTTGAGCAAGTCATTTCAAACAAGTTTTGATATGAACTTTGCTTTGATAAAAACTTTGTTTCATTTTTTCTATACTCACTCTTAGTATGTAAATCCAGAGATTAATCTTCTATCTTCTTAAATTATTTTTTTGAGCCTGAGGAGGCTTGTGTGTTGAAAAGCATACCTGGTATTTTGGCATGAGAAGGTTGTGAAGGATATATTTGTAAGCCTGGAGAGGAAGTGAAGAATACTTGTGTAAAAGATCTTTTATAGTGAAAAATCCTAGCTGTGGTTAGGGACTGGACATAGCACTTGTGGTTGGTATGAACCAGGATAAACATCTGTGTGCTTCTCTCTCCCTTATCTGGTTATTTCTTATTTGAACTAACAAGGGTTCTATTTGTGTTCATCTTATAAACCATTTTTTTTTAAAAAAAAAAATTGTTTGAGAAAATTATGTTTACGTGAGTCTGAAATTTCAGATTTAGGCTTAAAATTACTTCAGACCATGTCTGAAGTTTTGCTTAAACTCGATTTTTTAAAAGAAGTGTAGTGAAAAGCATCGGTTTTGAAGAAAACACAATTCACCCCCTTCTTGTGTTTTACCTGTTCATTTCATATATGAAGGTTAGTGAGAGCAATTTATATTTTGATTCTGTATGTTAATGGCATCTTGCTTGAAACTAATGATCTTGGTCTATTAAGTGAGACTAAGAAGTTCGTCTCTAACAAATTTGAAATGAAAGATATGGGAGAGGCAAGCTATGTAATAGGAATAGAAATATTTGTGATAGAGCACAAGGACTATTAGGTTTGTCTCAGAAAGCATATATCGATAAAATTTTAGAGAGATTCAAAATGGATAAATGTTTACTAACTCCTATTTCAATACAGAAAGGAGACAAATTTAGTCTCATTTAATGTCCTAAGAATGATTTGGAATGAAAATAGATGAAAATATTTCTTATGCATCCGTTGTTGGGAGTTTGGTGTATGCTCAAACATGTACGAGGCCATATATTAGCTTTGCAGTTGGTATGCTTGGTAGATATATACAAGAGTAGTCCAGGATGGATCATTGAAAAGCTACAAAGACAGTCTTAATATACTTACAAGGGACAAAGAATCACATGCTTGCTTATAGGAGATTTGAACATCTTGAGGGTGATTAGATTTATATATTCAAACTTTGCTGGTTGTATAGATACAAGAAAGACTACATTGGTTATGTATATCTTTTATCCAAAGGAGCGATATAATGGAAGAGTGCGAAGCAGTTATTCATTGTTATCCACCATGGAGGCTGAATTTGTGGCATACTTTGAGGCTACAGTTCAAGCTAATTGTTTGTGGAATTTTATTTTAGAACTTGGAATAGTCGACAATATTGCTAAGCCGCTGAATATTATTTGTGATATTTTTGGTTGTCCTTCTTTTCTAAAAATTAAATGACAAGTATTGTAAAAGGTATTAAGCATAGGAAATTGAAAATATTTCACCGTTAAAGAAGAAGTTCAGAAACGTAGAGTGTCAATAGAACATATTAGCACTAATCTTTTGATTGTTGACCATTTAACAAAAGAGTTACCACCCAAAGTATTTATTGGCCATGTAGAGAATATGAGCATTATGTAATGAATGTTGAATGTTAATTTTATTATTAGTGTCTATATGACACTCTAAGCTCATTAATGTATAAGTTTCTGATTTTCTACCTTATGTACATGCATGCAAATTATGATGTGGAAAACAAATTATATGATTGTTAATGAAAATGAAATTCTGTTTGAACCCATTATGGACTTCTCATTTTAAAGACATATTGAGGAGAACGATAATATAGTACGTAGTACATGAAAGGAATGTGTTTATATATTGAATGACATGTGACCGGTCATGACTCATTATTTCCATATCTTTGATTATGATTAATGATGGAGACCAATTGATCTAAGCACGCGTCTTTTAATGCGTATTATAATCATTAATCATGAAGTGTTATGGCTTCACTGAGTCGAGTGGAGAATGTTAAATAAATTAATTAATTAAATAATTTGACTCATATGAAATATAGTTATGGGCCTAAATGTGAATGAATAAAATAAAGGGACCTAGCTATTAATGAGTATGGTTATATTTTAACCTCTAAAAACTATGGTAACCAACTTGATGGGAGTTGGAAATGAAAGGTACAAGGGTTCTATCTCTAGCATGAAGTTTGCTTACTACTAATACCATCAAGAAAGAGTGTGAGAAAGAAAGAAAGACAAATAGGTGATTGAGAAAAGGATATTGAAGGATTTATTCTCATTGGGGTCTCTCATGCATTAAGCTAAGTCTCTCTTACTTTTTTTTTTTATGTAAAGTATCTCTTACTATTATAATAATGTATGTGTAAATTCTAAGATCTTTATGATGTGCAATAATTTTCTTGAATTGTGAATCCAATGAAAACTACAAATTACATTTCAAATCTTCAATTAAAAACTAATATAATAATATTGAAAATTATAAAAACTAATTTTTCAATAAAAATAGCAACTAATATTTTATGTGTAAAAATATAAAAACTAAAAATTATATAAACAAAAATATTATAAAAATATGATACATTAACATAGAGACTAAAATTAAATAAATAAAAATATAAAAATCCTAAAAAGTTATATAAACCAAAATTTAAATTAGGCAATAATTATTTATTTTATCCACTTTTTTTTACAACTCAAAACACTATAGTAATTAATAGTGTTTGATTAGAGTCAAGCGTCGGAAATATTAATTTTAGCAAAAAACCACAATAAATTATTGTTTGTTTTTTCTTTCTAAAATCATGATTTGAATTTGGGGTTGCT
Organism: Sesbania bispinosa; assembly: GCA_026901365.1. NCBI lineage: Eukaryota > Viridiplantae > Streptophyta > Magnoliopsida > Fabales > Fabaceae > Sesbania > Sesbania bispinosa. Next base: position 2,999,256 of record QLOH01000008.1, on the reverse strand, counting down.
TCTTTAGAAAAACCGAAGTTCCTTAACTCAAAACGAGATCGACATTAAGATTCTTTAGACGCGCTTAATTATTGGGAGGGGCAATTGCGTGAGATTCCCGTATATATAGCATACATTACTTTCATAGCGTTGGTGGTAGCTATAATAATATATAATCGTGACAGTATAATTCAACATCATCATTATCTGCCGATGCCATTACACTCACCTCCAGATAAGTGATCATCATCTACAAATTAACAGTGCCAGCCACCACTACATGCAGTTTTTAAAATGCACTCCAGAATTTGCTAACTTTAGTTGGAGAATATCAAAACTTGATGAATATCATCGTCTTCGGGATATAGGTGGGGTAATTTGGTTGGGTCATAAAATACCTCTGATTTAAATCGCTTTTATCCTTAATTCTAACTATATCATGTTTTTTTATAGGTAGATTCATATAACTCTGGCGAGTGTGATGGCGTCGGCAGATAATTATAATGATAATGATGAGATGAGTAGGGATGAAATTACATAAGTGTAAGTTACACTAAGTATTAGTTAAATAAATTTTAAGTTATCATTATATTAAGCAATTCATTGTTGAATTAAAAATTACTATCATATAGATCATACATATAAAATTTTACATTAATCCAAAATTATTTGATATATGAGATGTCCTCAAAATTAACGTTATATATACATTTGAAATATATGAAAAATCCAACTATTGCATTATCAAGTTATCGGTGTCAAAATTTTATGAAACTTGTCACATATAATTATGATGATAAAGGAACATAATTCAACAGTTGGATTACTAATAAACACATTTGATTTGTATTTATCAACAGTGTAACTTACACTGGTGCATGTAAGTTGAATCCTCCCATGTTGTGTGTGTGTGTATATATATATACACACACTAGTATCCAACCCGTGTGATGCACGGATTACTATTCAAATAAATATTTAATTTTGAATTTTAATAATATATTTAACCTGTTTAATATATGTAAATATTAAATCATAAGATTAATTAATTTTAATATTTAATTAATACTTGTTAGTAGATTAAGGAATATAACAAACTAACAAAGTAAAATGGAATTGCAAATATGAAATAGTCACATCTAATAATTACAAATGAACACTATCAGCAATATTGCTTCATTTAAATTTTCTGAAACACTTTCTTGTAAACAATATTTTTGTAACATTACAACACTTAAAGTTGTCATCACATATAAGAATCATAAGTTTTGTTGAGACTTAACCCTAGATTACAACATATAATTGACCATGAGAGAAAACAGACCTTAGTAATACACACCAACATGTAACAATGTCTGACCTTGACTTTTATGGTCATAGTCAAAGCAACGAAAAATGGAAACCGTCTTTGTTTGAAATTTTAATGGGGTGAGATTTTTAGATGGAATTAAATTCATTTGATGAATCTCCCAAATGTGTTACCGTAATAACGGTTTCTCCAATAACATTAGAACCTAAGTAATCAACTATTAATCTAGTTTCATTGCAAAGACCAATGGATATATCAAGATTCGTCATTAGCATAACAATCACTTCAATATTTAACACCAACTTATGGTCATGGAGCCCAGAGCACCTAATATCATTTAAGAATTCAGTTGTCAACCAAACAACTTCAATAACTGACTTCCTCATGCACCTTCCATATAGTATATATCAGACCTCAAGTACATCATTCTTCTCCTGGAAATAATGTCATGACATTTTCATTGATGCAGTAAACAACATCCAATGTAGGAGCAAAAGTTGCTTTATCTTGAAACAACTCTATGTTTTCAAAATTTGATAGCAAATTAGAATGGCAAGGAGACTATATCTCCAATTGTTATCACCTGTAGATTTTATCAGTAAAGCCTCTAGTATTTCAATATCAGGTTGACCATCAATAATTCTATCAATATTAATATGACATGTAGTCTTGTTCAATATAAATTTAATACTACATTAGATGTAAAATTAAAGGTTTATTTCATCTATCATATTTTAAAATGATTTTAATATAGAAATGAGATATTCATCCATTTAGAGTACTTAGAGTATTTAGAGATACTAAGTGAAACATTATTGAATAAAATAGAGAGAGTAAATAATATATTGAAAAAATACATTAAATTGATGTAAATAAACTCATGTCGTATTTCTTTATGTGAGTTTTATGTAATAAAATAGATAACATAATGGATAATGGAGAAACTTGTTTCAATATAATCATTATAAAAATAAAAATTAAAGTGTGATTAAAAAAGAAAAAGAAAAAAAAGACAGGAGTTGGAGTGCTTCTTGTGGTGCTAAAAAAAATTCTTTACTGATTGAGAATAGATAGTAATGAATAATTAGAGAAATTATTTTATATAATAATAAAAAAATTAAAGTGTGATAAAAAAGGGGAAAAAACAGTATGAGCAGAGTACTCCCGTGAACGATACCCATGATTTATAAAAAAAAAAATCACTTTTATGATTAAACTAGTAATATGAACAAATAATGAGAGAAAATATATTAATATAATAACAAAAATTAAAAATTAAAAGTGAGATAAATATGAATTTTAATATAGATTAAAAAGATAAATAGAATATATGAGTGAGATAATAAATGAAAACATTAATGGTCAAAATGGAAAGATAAATGATAATTGAAATATTATTTAAAGTAATGTAAATCAACACATTTATTGGATTACTTAATGTTAGTTTTTATATAATGAAATAGATAAATAGGAATAAATAATGAGAAATTATTTTAATATAATAATAAAAAAATAAAACTTAAGTTATAAAAAAGAAAAAAAAATGTAGGATCAAACTGATTCACATGGAGGATACTCATGTTTAATAAAAATATCACTTTTATAATGAAACAAAATATATGAACAAATATGAGAGAAAATGTTTTAATATAATAACAATAAAAGATGAAATTGTGAAAAGAAAAAAAAAAACACAATATGAGCAAGATTATCACCTCCCGTGAAGGATAAATGTAGTTTATAAAAATAACTTTGCGAATAGAGAATAAAAAATTTTGAAAATGAAAATGGGTACATGTAAATGGTAGTACATGTTAATAAGACGGTCTCTCGTAAAGGGTACATGTAATTCATAAAATCATTATCAACATCGTATATGAATCGGTCCAATGTAAATGTACAACCCAACAAAAAAAGTCCAATATTAAAAAAGTCAATGACACACAATTGGTTTTAACCCAACAAAAAAATAAAGCCCCCAATGAATAGTAAACAAAAAACTATTCCTATATAATATTATAAAAAAATCACTTTTGTAGTGAAATATATTAATATAATAACAAAAACAGAAAATTAAAAGTGAGATAAATAGGAATTTTAATATAGATTAAAAAGACAAATAGAATATATGAGTGAGATAATAAATGAAAACATTAATGAATAAAATAGAAAGATAATGATATATTGAAATATTATGTTAAAAGTAATGTAAATCAACACATTTATTGTATTATTTAATGTTAGTTTTTATATAATGAAACATATAAACAGGAATAAATAATGAGAAATTATTTTAATATTTTTTTTGGCTACATAAAATATAGGGTGAGGGGACGGTGCCACAGTCCAAGGCAGGGAAAAGAAATTATTTTAATATAAAGAAAAAAAATTAGATCAAAACTGTTTCACGTGGAGGATACTTATCGTTTATAAAATATCACTTTTATAATGAAGCAAATAATATTAATGAATAATGAAAGAAAATGTTTTAATATAATAATAATAAAAGATGAAATTGTGAAAAGAAACAAAAAGAAAAAGAAAACAATGTGGGCAAGACAGACTCCCGTTAAGAATAAATGTGGTTTATAAAAAAATAACTTTACGAAAAAAGAGAATAAAAAATTTTGAAAAATGAAAATGGGTACACGTAAATGGTACATGTTAATAAGACGGTCTCCCGTAAAGGGTACATGTAATTCATAAAGTCATTACCAACATCGTATATGAATTGGTCCAATGTAAATGTACAACCCAATAAAAAGTTCCAATATTAAAAAATTCAATGACACACAGTTGGTTTTAACCCAACAAAAAAAAAAAAAAAGCCCCAATGAATAGTCATAAAAAATTATTCCTATGTAATATTATAGATAGATTGTGGATACATGTAGGCTAAAAATTTCACAAGACCCATAAGAATGAAATACCCCAATCATGACAAAAAATTTTAACATTTGAGTGAACAGCGGAAAAAAACTTTCAAATTATAATAGTATATATATACCACTTGTAGAATTGTCTTAAACAAATAAAAGAGTAAATTACATTTCTCTCTCACGAAAGAAGCTTAGGGCCCCGTTTGGTGCACATGATAAGAGATATAATATGATAACTTTATCATATCCTATCACTTATCATGTGTTTGTTGCACCAATAGGATATGATAACTTTATCATGTGGCTTATCGTATCCTTTCCTCCTAATGTAATTCTTATCATAAGGGGGAGCTTGATTAGGGAGTGATAGGATAAGATGGGATAAATTTTCTTCCTCATTTGTCCTCTCCTTCTCTCTCCCCTCTCTCTCTCTCTCTGCTCCCCTCTCTTCCCTCTCTCTCCTCCCTCTCTCTCATTTCTTCACCCTTAACCACTACATTCTCTTTGACTCAGGGTGTGATTCCTTCTAGGTTTGGCCTACAGTTGACTGACTTAACTCTTATTCCCTCTTGTAAACTATTTTAAAACTCATGGTTCCTAATGGATTCCCTAATTTCTTTGTCTAAAATCACACTTAACCTCTGAATTCTCATCCTACTTCTAACTTCCCTCTCTTGACTGGGTTCACCTCCTAAGGTTTCCCTTATGTTTCCTAGGTTCCAATTTCTGGGATGTTACAATTCTACCTCCCTTAAATAAATTTTGTCCTCCAAATTTGCTCTGATTATCCTAACACAGGGTCACACTCCTATTCTTATCTATGTTTGTGTACTTAGAATTCTCCAAAGTTGTCATGCGACAACCAACACCTCTATCACTCAAGGTGGCGAAGGGGAGATAAGGGTCTATTGCATTCTTAAACTCGTCGTCTGGGCCCTATCTTCAAAGGCTACGTCATAACTGTCACTACTACCTAAACTGTTCCATGCCTAACTTACGCTAGAACCAATCAATTCTATCATTCTTCCTTTTGGTTGATACCCTGACACCTAGACTTCCTCAATCATATTCCAAACCTGGATTCCTAAGGGATCTCACATTAGTCTCTTCACTCTACAATGACTTAACTATTTTAGTTAATCAAACGAACTAACCGGGTTGAAACATAAAAAGGGCTTCACAAAACTCCTAGTTATGGTTCCTAACTCAATACTTAATCCGCGCACCACACCTTGGGAGTACCTAAAAGCTGTCTAAGTTGTCGGGGTTCCTAGTTCTCAATAGCTACGTATTGGGCTTAAACTTGGGGTCGCTCACCACCTAACTGTGATCCAAGTATTTCTAGTTAGCCTTCTAAGTTATACAATGGGTCCCTATGTCTTTTTCTACCAGACTACCCCCTTAAGGGCTTGGCCCTCCCCAACAGCCCTCAAGGTTAAAGTCTACCACACGAAACTACACTGCGACTCCTGAAAGCTAGCTGGTCTGAAACCTCATGTTATAAACGACATCATCTCATCACTAGTTTCTGAAACAGCACACAGGTCTCAAATAAAAGAACATAGAGTTTGCAACCAAGGGTGCATAGCATACGGAGCCACGACAAAAGGTAGTGGTGCTCCTCTGTTACACATATGATAGAGAATGGACAAACTCCTAGAGTTCATTCGGAGAGAAACCAATCTCATCTAACAGAACATGATAATGTGTAGGCCTTCTTGTACCCATCACTCCATCATGTGCACAAAAATAGAAAACAAAATTATCTATCGTTTCAACCTAGGAGACTGAGTACAAACACATGCCTTGAACTATGACATTGGAAGCTATCGCCTAAAGCTGGCCACCGTAGCAACTAAAGGAACATTCAATTGCCCTAGTGAGCCAAGGGACACGTCCAAGCCTAGAATGATGGTGGAAACTTTAGAAACAAGAGGAATGGAAGGAATCGAAGAAATAACCCTAGCTTTGCGTTTTTTTAAAGGCACGCACACTCTCGCTCAAGCGAGCCTTTCTCGCTTGGGCAAAAATGTTGAGAAGATTCTAAATTCGAACGCTCGCTCAACGAGATGCTTCTCGCTTGAGCGAGAATACTCCAGAAAGCACTCCCCTCTCTGGAAGATTCTCGCTTGGGCGAGACCCTCCTCGCCTAGGCGAAAAACGTCCAGAGAGCACTCCAAAAATCCTCTGATTCTCGCTCGAGCGTGACCACTCTCGCTTGAGCGAAATCTGCAGAAACCAAAATCCTAACTTTTGCTGCATAACTCGCTCAAGCGAGCCCTTCTCGCTTGAGCGAGAATCCTAAATTTAATTCCTTACTTTTAACTCCTCTTCAATCATAACTCAAGGCTCTAAGTCAATAACAATGTCTCCACACCTAGGATGTTAGTTCCTCTATCCTCTCATGAATTCAACCCGTCCTCTACAAACCAACCAAACATGAAACCTCAATCCACAAAATTCGAAATTCTAAGACCGTTCATCCCATATCCTAGAAATTTACCATTAACCTCCATACTTACAAGACCTTCCAAACAACAAAAATGAACATACATGTCAAGCATGCATTTGAGCAAAACAAATATCATGACTAATCAAACAAATCATAACCAAGCACACAAGACATACAATTATTCAAACAAGCAAACATTACACTTAGTCAGACAAATCAAACATTTCATTCATCTCAAGCAAACCAAATTACCAAGGTGCAACCACCAGCAACAACACTCTCCCACTAGGGAGCCTACTCATTTTGTTCCCTCTAAACCTCTCTCTCACTTTCACCTTCCAAAACCAATTACGCACTCTCTCTCAAAAACTTCTACTTTACCTTTCCTTTCGAGGGTACCTCATGTCCACTAAGAACTAAATATGACATCCTATAAGATTTTCTAAGGTGCAAGTCCTACTCTTGGAATTGAACCTATGTCACTCTCCCTCTAACTATCAAGTGGGTGGCTATAACCTTGTTAGAGAAGTGCCCCAATTCTCTAACCAAGGCACCCTACTCACATCACCAACCATAATTCCATGTACAACGCACTAAGTAGAGGGGTGATTAGTCCCTATAATGAGTACGGGGTACAATGGAATCATAGTAAGTCACAGACAACTAACCTAACCACAATCCAATTGGATTGAACTGCTCTGATACCAAAATGTAACGTCCTAATTTCTTAATTCAAGAATAATGTCTGTTGGAAAACACTCTTCCAAATTTCTGAAATTATTTCGCGCCATTTTCGATATCGGCATACAAATAACAAATTGCCTAAGCAATCCAACGTTTGCTTAGACTTCCACAAAACTCATACATCATAGCATTCAATTCAAACCTTATTAAAACGTAGGGAATGAACTTACACGTTGGGGTGTTATGGTTCATAAAACTCCTACCGGAAATCCGACAGAGTTTCCCCTAAAAATTGGGCATTTCCCAATTTTCAAAACTTAACCTGAAAACCAGCAAAACCACCAGTACAATTCATAATAACATAATCACTAATCCATCTCACTAACAATAAGCCTCCATGGCCAAACTATAGACTTCTACGTCATACATCATTTAAATAGTCATATATTAATTCTCCAATAATATCTATATGATTACATCGGTAAACTATCAATACAACCTAATAAACTACCAACCTCCTCTTGACCACTGGGAGTGAGTGAGTCCACTCCAAGAGCTCCATCTTTCCCCGAACATTAGCTGGAGTTCCCTGCGCAGGCTAAAATGTATCCCCGAAACGTGGGGTGAGACTACGGTCTCAGTGAGCAAAGCATGCAGAAGAAAGTGTGGGGAATCACACAGATGTAATGCACCATCCACACAGTTCATTAAAGCACACTTACAAAATTCTACTCACTTACTTCATATCTTAAATTAATGGACTTAGCAATAGTCGCAACATCATAATTCAGACACTTCAATACTCGAATAGGTTGTCTTGCACATGAATTTAAATGAATGCACATGAGCGGCATAACCCGGCTGTCGGGTTCTTATCACTTAAATTTGAAATAACTGTGTGGCTAGACCTGAGCTCAGACTACAAGGAACGTCTTCCTCGGGCACTAATCACCCCTTAAATTTCTGGGCACTAATCACCCTTATTAGCTGGGCACTAATCACCCAAGTCTTAAATCAATTTCTGAAAACAATATTTTCACTTTAAATTAACTTGGGACGAAGCCATTTTATCTATCCCGAAGCCAAAAAACCATTTTCTTAGTCTTAACTGGGCCATAGGCCAAAAATATGCAATGACTCAACCTTCACAAATAATTCATATATATCTCATGGCATGCATAGACTAACACATGTACATAGAACAATTATCATATAATGGATCTAAGTTTTCTCATAATAATCATTTCACTTCAACCATGTAAATCTAAAAATACCCTTTTCAATTAGAAACCTTGGAAGCATATTCCATAACAACCCTAATCTATACTATACTTCATTATACAACAAAATCACCTTCAAACTTAAAGAATCATCAATAAAATCATCCAATACTATTTGTACCCACATATTCCCAAAATCCCCAAATTCCTCTAAACCTAGGGTTTTCACATACAACTAATAATCCTCTCAAGCATGTCACCGTCCAATCCAACCATAAATCAACATCTACACCTAAAAGGGAAGAGGAATAGGAGAATAGGGGTCATAATAGAAGCATATACATGATGGAGTGGAGGAATGTGAGCTTTACTCACCTCTAATGGAGGAAAAATCGGAAGAATGGAGAGAGGAAGATGATGATCCAAGCTCCAAGGGTGGTGGAGTAGCCTCCAATCTAGCTCTCCTTCTTCTCCTAGCTCCCTCTCTCTAAACTCGTCCCTCTCTCTCTAGAAACCCTAGGAGACAAGGAAAAAATGAGAGAAGAGAGTGGGACTCTCTGTTTTAAAAACTGATTTCGTGTATTCTCTCGCTCAAGCTAGATTCTCGCTTGAGCGAAAATACTCCAGAGAGTAACCCCTCTCTGGACAATTCTCGCTCAAGCGAGATTTTCGCTTGAGCGAGAAATGAGTCTATTTGGAAGTGAAAATGAGCTTGGAACCCTACCATATAGCATATCAAACTGAAGCCCCGAATCTTAGCTTTCTAATCCAAGATGAATCACCTTAATTGGACACCTGTAGCTCTAGATATTTGTGAATTAGTGCACCAAGGTCATTAGGCCTAAAACCCAAAATTAAGCAATAATCTCGGTTTGTTCCCCTCTTTGGCTCCAATTCAATTCTCTCCTTCTCGAACCTAATTTCTCACCATGAAAACCTTCTTCTAACTTAGTTCTTCTCATCCAAACCCTTCCCCACTCTAATTCTTGATAAATCAATTCCCTTGACCACAAAGCTCATTCTCCCACACTTAATGGCTAAGACCTCGGTGTAGCTCTTCTCCTTAACTTTTTCTGCCGACCTTTCCTTTCAACTTAATTCTTCTTTACCCAACCTCATTTCTTCACCCTTAACCACTACATTCTCTTTGACTCAGGGTGTGATTCCTTCTAGGTTTGACCTACAGTTGACTGGCTTAACTCTTGTTCCCTCTTGTAAACTATTTTAAAACTCATGGTTCCTAATGGATTCCCTAATTTCTTTGTCTGAAATCACACTTAACCTCTGAATTCTCATCCTACTTCTAACTTCCCTCTCTTAGCTGGGTTCACCTCCTAAGGTTTCCCTTATGTTTCCTAGGTTCCAATTTCTGGGATGTTACATCTCATCTCCAACACAAACACCTCATTTTTTATTATTCATATGCATATCTTAAATAAGTCACATCATTACACATCACCTATTTTTTACATTTTTAATTTTTTAATTTAAAAACACTTTAATCAATAAATAATAAAATAATATTAAATGAAACTTCTGCCAATTAGTGCAGAAAGTATAAAAAATTTTATGGCGGTTTTAACCTGCCACTAAATGCAAGAAAATAATCCTTAATACTTTTTTAATATTTGAATAATATTTGAATTCCATAGTTAAATTCACTAACCTCTATAATTTAAATTATATAAAATAATCCTTATACTCTTTTAATAATATATAAATTAACTGGATTTATTTTTATTTACAACATTAATTACTATAAAATATTATATAAATAATTTTATAGGATAAAATGTACTTGTGATCGAATTTTAAAATAAATGAGTTTTGATTTTGATAGTTATAAATTTTTTATACGCATACTCTCAAAACCTAAATTTTTAAAAACGTTATATTGATCCCGTGACAATCCAAAATATTGTCACATAATAAAGACTAATGAATGAATATATATGCCATGTCGTTAATATGTTTTTCTAAATTTTAAATTTTGGAAGTATGCAAATTGAAAGAAATATTTATGAGAATAAAATCAAAACTTACTTATTTACAATAATAAAAATACATTTACCTTTAAATTTATAATTAAAAACATGAGATCAAATGATTATTTAATTTTTAATATCTAAAATTAAACAAGGTGCATGTGATATGTATATTATACTTAATAGATATAATAATTAGAGTTTAATATATATACACTGTCAATGTAAAGAAATTTTACACAGACATCCAATGTCGTGCTGCCATATCATTTATTGAATTTAATAACACATTAGGTGTCCTATTCATGAAATGATGTGGCGGCACGTCATTGGATGTCTGTGTAAAATTTATTTACACTGACAGTGTATACTAATTAAATCCTAATATTTAACGGTAGTAACTATACATTATGAATAAGTTGTAAAAGATATTTATTATAGCATTTGATTTATTAATTATGTTTAATATGGTATTAATATATTGTTCAAGATATCTTATAAAAGAAAAGAAAACAATAGTTAGTTGAATAAGCTTAATTTAAACTTTATACTTCTAACCGGGTTCAATTTCAGCTTTAATTAATGCAATTTTTTAAATAAATTAGCCAACGATGAATAGTCTTCTTTTTCTTTTTGCTTATTAAACTTCAATTTTAAATATTCAAATTAATTTTTTTAACAAGTATCATCCACCACTGGAAGTAATCATGTTCAAATCGGATAAAACTTTTATGAGCTCGACAAAAACTCTCCCTCCGATTATTTAATGCAGGTTACATACTCAAGTTTGACCCTGAATATTTAATGTGAATTAATTTGAATTACTTACATAATTAACCACGAATATTTAAGTGGAGAAATCATAATTATATAAATTTCAATAACTTATGAAATAATATTAATTACATATAATATAATTTTTATTTGTCAATTTATATATTATTTTTTCAGTTTATAATATTAATTAATCTCTAATATAAAAAGTTCGGCTGCATAATAATTTATTTTACATTTTACAAAAGAAGTCTAAAATAACTCATAATATTATATCATGATAATATAGTTTAAATAATTTTAAAAGGAACATGAACATTATGGACGATTCTAGAGTGGACCAAACAAAATTTGGTCCACCTAGTCCAACTTACATATTACTAATTATTAGATGTAAATAAATAGTTTTATTTTTTATTAAATGGTCTTTATATAATTATTTGAGTTTAATTTAAAGGAAAATATAAATTTACATAATTTATGTTAGTTTCGTTGAAAATTTATCAATCTAAAGTTAAAGGGGAAAATTTTTATATTACACGGTATTATCAATTTAGTTTTTTTTTTAATTAATATTTCATAAAAGTAAATGGAAATTAATTTAATATCCGTTAGTAATAAAATGAACATTGAATTTAGTGATCAGAATCTAAATTACCATATTTTTACATTATAGACCACGTGAACCATGATCCACCTTAAACGGAACCGAACATTCACCTTAAACGGACCCGAACATTATACTATCTTAAGCTTTTACAATTTATTTATATATATACTTCAATCTCTTCACATTGTATATTATATTTTATAAACTTGTCGTTTTCCACAAGCAGAATGCATTTGATGTCAGTATTTCCGTCATTTTTCAATGCGGTTATAAGATAATTGAACTTAGTCGATATATGTTATACGCAACAATAGCTTTATGCTGTTGGATGTAACATTAATATGTTAGACCACAATGCTTTTTTCTGTTTGATTTAACATGATGTTAACAACCTATCTTCGCAGAGTCAAATTTAGGTAGTGTTCAATTGCACGTCTCGGAAAATTAGGAGGTAATCGGCATTTTAAAAGAAATTAAATTAAAAAGACTGAGAAAATTGATTAGAAGAGATAGAAATATGAGACACTTCATGTCAAAACCTGTCACAGTACATGTATTTATTTTATCTAGCATGCGGCTGCTTGATGCGCATTAGGCGAAGGCCATTGTATTTATCTGAAATTTGTCTCTTTCAAATTAAAGTACCCTAGTACGATTTTTATTTTAAGAATTAAAATGACCCAATTAATCCAAAATGTGTATAAATACTCAGCATTTTGAGATGATTATACAGGTAATCAATAAAGAGTTAAAATATATTATGTATACAGGAATAAACTCAACAACACAAATAGCTTTAGCATAAGACCAAGCTCATATATATATAAATCACCAGTTCAAACCTAAATTAGGAAACTAATTATTAATAAAAATAAATCTATGCTGGTAAAGAAAATTAAATTAAAGGGCATCAAATCATGTGGCTTGTAGTATAGAGCAATTTGTGTAGATATTGTTTTTACATATCTATTTTTTTCATAAACTCATTCACATATGATCAATGTATGTATGAACTTAATTATAGGTTAAAATGTTTGGAATAGTTGTGTGAATCATTATTGTGTCATTTTTTTCACACATTTTAGTTTCAGTACTGTCGGAGTGTTTTGTATTAAATAATATTTATGGCTTAAATATATTTTTGGTCCCTTTAAAATACACGCGTTTTCATTTTGGTACCCCTAAATTTTTTTTATTTTTTAGTCCCCCTGAAATTTTTTCTTTTCAAAATAGTTATCGCCGTTAGATAAGTTAACAGATTATTGATGTGTCCGTTAACCACTATGCTAACCTATCCTTCCCACTCATATATATGTAGTAGCCACTGTGTAAATTAATTACTTTTATAATTAATTTTATTAATTAAAAACGTTTGAAAAATAAATTCAAAACAATTGAAATTAGAAAGTCATATTTGGGTGGCTTTGTCTCTCCTCCCGAATTACATTTGTGCGTCTTCTCCAACCCTGAGAATTTGCCCTAAAACGCGTTTGAGTCGGTGTCTTCTCCAACTGCGAGCTTGCTACTATGACTTCTGGGTGGATCGTTTTGTGCGTGTGGAGGTCGTGATTGGAGGTTGCGGTGGTGGCCGTGAAGAAAGGTTCTTCGTTTCGTCATTACGATCTTGAAGCGTGGTATTTTGGCATAGGAATCAAGGTACATTTACTATCCTCTAATATGAGAGTTTAATGCTTGCTTGTTAAGGGTTTAGCAAACAATGTGGGACCTTGCGTTGATGGGAATCTACCCGTAAGCCATATGTGAAAATGCCTTTTTTTATTGTTGTTGTCTCTATTATTCAGTGGTCCCATGAGTGAATGATTTGCTTGGTAGGCACAATTTCTGTATATTATAAGTGATACCCATAAGAAACCCTAATTTCACAATTCCCTAATTGAAAACCTAGTTGCAAATATCCCCAAATGAAACCCCCTGATTGCAGATTTACCCATAAGAAACCCTAATTGCAGATTTCCCCATATTAAAACCCTAATTACACATTTCCCCCTAATGAAACCCGAATTGCAGTGATACCCCTTAATTGAAACCCTAATTATAGAAATGTTGTTTGAGCTTTTTGAATTGGCTATTGAAATAGATTATTGGTTCTTTGAATTAGATTATTGCTTCCTTAAACCCTATATAAAATGTTGTCTGTGTTGTTTGAATTGGCTGTTGAAATATTTGTGTCTGCATATTGTGTAGGATGACCTTTTCTGTCTTATTTCATCACAATGGGGAGTTTACAAAGGTTAGTAGGAGGAGGTACTTAAATGGGGAAGTGGTTCAGTTTGAGGATTTTGATGAAGATAAGTTTTCTTATTTTTAGTTGATAGCGATTTTCAAAGAGGACTTAGGGCATATTGGAAACTTAAAGCTTTGATGGAAGGGTAATAAGGGTAAAATCAACCCACTGCCTTCTGATGTGCATGCCACAACATGTGCTAGTTTTGCTATGGTTAAGGGATTGGTTGATATATGTAGAGGATGAGGTGGTTATGGGTGCTGTGAATGAGGATGTTGGGGCTGTTAATGAGGCTGTGAATGAGGAAGTTGGGGGTTGTGAATGACGATTTCAATGAGGAAGTTGAGGGTGATGATAAAGGTAATAATAGTGATAATAGTGTCAATGGGATTCATTTTTCTGATAGTGAAGAAGAAAGACAATTGGATATGGATGATGGGTTTGAAGAACCAGTGAGTAATGTTGAAGTTAGTGAAGAAACTGTGAGTAATGTTAATGTAAGTGAAGAACTAGTAACTAATGATCCTGGACAAAGAAGTAGGAGAAAAAGTTATCCCCTAAGAAGGGCTATTGGTCCTTATAGGAGATCAAGAAGGTTAATTGAGATGAGAGGTTCTGGTGAAGGACAACACATTGGGGGACCTCTGCTATGAGAGTTGAGGCTGCTACTGAGATGCCTACGCATGAGTTGGATGATCCGTATGTAAGTGAAGAGCTGGAAAGTGTATTTGAGGGTGATTCTGAGACTGATGGTGGGAGGAAAATCACTTATCCATGGTTCAAGGCTGAAGAATTATGTAAAGGTTTCCAATTTAAACTGGGAATGGAATTTGGATCCCTAAATGAGTTTAAGGAGGCCATTATAGAACACTCTGTTCTAAATGGTAGGCAGATTAAATTTGTGAAGAATGATGGTAAAAGGGTGAAGGTGAGGTACAAGCAATCTTGTGATTTTCTTATGTTGGTGAGTAAGGTTGGGGCAAGCATGACATATATGGTGAAGACCCTTATGCCTACACATACATGTGGTAGGCTCTTCAATAACAAAAATGTGAAGTCTAAATGGGTTGCCAAAGTTCTTAAACCTAAGTTTAGGAATAATAGTAGTTTGGGTTTATGTGATGTAATTTCTGAGGTGAGAACAACATATGCCACTGGGATTTCTGTAGCTACAGCTTGGAGGGCAAGTTAGAGAGCCAAGGATGTGTTTGAGGGTGATGCTAATAAACAATACTCATTATTGTGGTCTTATCCAGCAGAATTGAAGAGAGCAAATCGTAGAAATATAATGAAGATAGGGTCGAACTTACCTCACCCACCTTGACTACCTAAATTTGGAAATTTTTATGTGTCTTGAAGTGTGTAAGAAGGCATTTGTGACTGCGTGTAGGCCATTCATTGGTGTTGATGGCTGTCATTTGAAGACCAAATATGGGGGACAGCTACTGGTTGCAGTTGGGAGAGACCCTAATGACCAGCATTTTCCACTGGCATTTGGTGTAGTTGAAACAGAGACAAAAGAGAGTTGGAAGTGGTTTTTGCAATTGCTTTTGGAAGATATTGGGGACATTACAACAAACAGGTGGGTGTTCATTTCAGACCAGCAAAAGGTATGTCTTTTACTTGGCTTTTCCTGTACATTACGTTTAAACATTTACTATGGGTTTTAAATGTGGTTTATTGTAATGTGATAGGGACTTATACCCACTTTTGAAGAATTATTGCAAGGAGTTGAGCACTGATTTTGCTTAAGGCATCTGTATACAAATTTCAAAAAGAAGTTTGGAGGTGGGACTTTTCTTAGGGATCTGATGATGGGCGCAACTAAGTCAACCTATTTTGAAGCTTGGGATGAACAAATGGAACAGATAAAGGCACTGGACAACAAGGCCTATAACTAGTTAAAGGCAATCCCAACTACTCACTGGTGTAAGTATGCCTTCTCTTATTATCCAAAGTGTGATGTTCTAATGAACAACATCTCTGAGGCTTTTAGTTCTACTATTTTGTATGCTAGAAATAAAACAATTATTACAATGCTTGAGTGGATTAGAACTTACATAATGAGTAGGTTTGCCACTTTAAATGAAAAATTGCATAAGTACAAAGGTGATGTGATGCCTAAACCAAGGAAAAGGCTAGATAGAGAGATAGAAGGGTCTGCGTTTTCTACTTGGGCAGGTCAACTGAAATTTGAAGTCACCAATATGTCATTCACACACAAATATATAGTAGACTTGGGGAAAAATAGGTGTAGTTGCAACTTGTGGGAACCAGTGGGAATTCCCTGTAGACATGTTGTTTCAGTCATCGCTTACAAGGGAGACAAGCCTAAAGACTATGTGCATAGCTACTATAAAAGAGAAGCATATCACAAGTGTTATTCCCATGTAATTTCACCTATCAATGGTCAGAGTATGTGGCCTAAAACTGAAATGGGGGTCATTCTGCCCCCTACATTCAAGAGAGGTGCTGGGAGACCCAAAAAACATAGGAGGAGATAACCTGAAGAGGCTCCAGCACCCACTAAGCTGAAGAGGGAAAATACAAACTATGTATGTGGATTCTGTCACAAAAGGGTCACAACTCCATAAAATGCCCAGACAAGCCTGCAGTTGACACATTCACTCAAGATGTTTGACCCTGTTTTTGATTTTTCCTTAATTTTTCCAGTTTAATTTTGCTGTAATCTCATATTCACAAACATTTTGGATTACCTTTTTTTTTGCAGAACCAAGATTCTGGCACAACAAATGTAGCCCCAAGTGCAGCCAATGAACATGTAGTGCCTGCAAATGTGGCCCCTAGTGCAGGTAATGGAGGTTCAGTCCCTGCAACTATAAATCTGCAAACAAGTGCAGAAAATGCAAATCCAGTAGTGGCAGCTCAGGCCTAAATTGGCTCTAAAAAGGAAAACAACAATTACTACAAAAGTACTAGAAAATAAAAACAGCTACAAGTCATATTATAGGTGACTTTAACCCTAAACTCACATGGAATTTGAACTTTATTTTTCATAAGAAGAATAAGAAGATAGGCAGTACAAGCTCATAAGGAGTTAGGATACAACCACAAAGGAACTCACAATCTAACCATGGTGATGTAATAAGCACAACACAAGATGCACCATGTGGCAGCAACTATGATGGAGGTATCTCAACACAGAAAAGTGGGACCAATATATAACCACTCCCAACATTGTTGTGAAGGTGTCAGTGAAGCACAGGGAAAATAAGACAATCTCATTTTTTGATGTGTAATCTGTGTTTTTTTGTAAATGGATTTTAAGACCACTTTATCACTCTTTGGTTTTAAAGAGAAAACACATGTAACAAGGCACATAGGTGCATACTCTACCCATTATTGTTTTGGTTATGTCTTGTTACTATTAAGCATAGGTTATAAGCTTTTCATTTACTTGTTTGGATATTCAGCATAGGTTATATTCGATTGTTACATGTGCCTTCATTTTCTTTATTGTTGTCCATGTTACCTATCCCATTTCATTTCAATTTGTAGATATGATTATAATGAAAACAAGTACTTAAATGAGTAAAACAACTTAATATCATTACCATTACAATAAAGATGTGTCAATACATAGGGAACATCACCATTACAAAAGTAGCAGAACAACCAAGCAAACTAATTTCCTAACATAAGCTAACTAAAACCCCACACATTTATTAATACAATACATGTTCAAAGTAAGGGTCAGAACCCAGCATCCATACACTACCCATGTCATCATTTTCCTCCAAAACCTCTCCTCTTTAAGCTTGCATTGTAGCTTGACCACCTTCTTCCTTGATTTTTCCACTTCTTCTTTTAATTCATCCACCTCTTGGCTTGGACAAGGTTCACCGGGTTTATTACCATCCTCACACCAACAGAAATAATTACATGTTTTTGAAGTTTGTAACAAATTGCAGGACAAAATGATTAATTTCTTCAAGTGTAACAAGGGGACTAAAATAAAATAAAGGGAATATTAGAGGGACTAAATTGAAAATAAGATAAAATTAGAGGGACTAAATAAGTTAGGTATTCCAGTTTCTTACATTCCAGAATCTGCATCTCCAGAACTGTTTCCCAGGATTAGATGTTGTATTAGATGTTAGCAAAGTCAAGTCCTCCCCACATTTACACACAGATCGTTGGGAGAAACATGATGATGAGGATGATTTCATTCTGAAAAAATTCAATACAAACGCTTTAAGCCAACATCAGCATGAGGAAGTTTGTTATGTAATGAAGAAGAAATACCTGCTATGAGAATGAAGCTCCTGAGGAAGCCAACAATGGTGGACTTAAGCTCCAGAAGTCACAACAATGGCGGAGAAGGATGGATCAGAAAGAAGATTGATTTTCTTCGGGAGAGAGAGCCACCCAAATATGTTTTTCTAATTTTATTTCTTTTGAATTTATTTTTCAAACGTTTTAACGGACATGTCAGCATAGGGGTTAACAGACACATCAACACTCTGTTAACTTGACTGATGGCGATGACTATTTTGAAAAGAAAAATTTTTAGGGGGACCAAAATAAAAACTGGTGTATTTTAGAGGGACCAAAAACATATTTAAGCCAATATTTATTTAGCTAGAGTATTTAATCTTGCATATTTTAATTTATCATTACTACTATCCAGTTCACTTTAACATTTTTTTTTCATATTCATTCTAGTGCAATTAATTTCACTTTTATTCATGGTTGAGTGCTATTTCACTTTAATAAGTTTAAGAATAAGTAAAACAATCAATCCAGAACACTTTTTCATATCTAAACATACATATCTTACAACATAAATCCATTGATTTAGAATAAAATTATAACAGTGCAAAAGATTAACATAAATAGAAGTTTGCATAGTATGTGACTAAATATTGAATAACTTGATCATTATCATGTTGATACTACACTAGATTGTCAAAGACCATGGAACTGTGAATCAATTCGCTACACTAACTTGTTATTCACTAACTTATCATCATCATCATCACCATGTTTAATTTATCATCATCACCACCATCCTTATTTGCGAATATAATAAAAAATTCTATAGGATGTGTCAGAAAAAGTTTCGTTAGTAAAATCATCAATTGAAGATCTCAATAGTAGCTTGTTAACAACTTGACAAAGATAATTATTAATTAACACCAACCTTTCATTCAATCCCTCACACAATCCTTCTAAACATTTCTTCCTTTAACTACATTCTTGACTCTAAGGAATTCATTAGTAATAAATAAGATTTGAAAAAAAAATACTATTATATATGACATAGTTAACATCTTCGGGTGAAAAACTAACAAAATTTACATCATGTTTAAAAGGAAACTAGCCACTACAAGAATTTCCTATTTTAGCATCGACTTGACACTACATTCCAAAAGCCGACTTTATGAGCTTATTAGCATCAATTACAAGGACGACGCTAATTTGCTCGACGTTAATGCAGTAATAACGAGTAAAAAGGTTCGACACTACGTTGTGTCGGTTGGGCCGACACTAAGGCTGATGCTATGCTAAAAGCCATCACAAAGTGAATTGAAAAAAAGGTTATCACAAAGCTATCACTAAATAGTGATGACCAAGATCGTTGCTAAGGTCATATATATTTAGTGTTGGTTGTTAGTGATGGTTGACCGACGCTAATATAATCTTTTTTAAATTTATTTTGTTATATATTTTTTAAATTTTTATATATTTTATTTAAATATTTTTAAATTTTTTAAAAATATTATGGCACATTTTTAAACCAGCAGATTTTGTTACATTATAAAAAAGTATATATTTATGAATCCGACAAATATATAAATAAAAATTAACTATATAGACACCCAAGTAGAAAACGGTATTATATAATAAAAAGTTCATAATATTTGTAGAAAAAGTAAAGTCATAATAAAAAAATCAGGGTTGATGGCGACGACGTTGCTGAGGTGGACCACGATTATCGAGGGGCTGGCCATCCATGTCGTCGTCATAGTGCGGGTACACCTGACTAATACTAGTAGAAGCCCTTGCTCTACGGTGATCCAACCTGTTGTCAGAGCCGTAAGATGTCTTCCTCCAAGTGTGCATACATCTCATGGGCTTGTTTAGCCCTCTCATTAGCTTGATTGGCTTGCTGCCTAACTAGGATGACCTCCTGCCTTAACGCCTCCGACTCAACCGAATGATAGACCCATCACTGGTGCTGGTATGGGCCTGGGACTCCTAAGTGAGGTTGATCACACCAGGTCGAATGTTGGTTGACAAGTCCCTAGTGCCATAACAATGGCCCAGTATTTTGCGACTAGCAACATCCTTCCATATCTACAACTTGGTGGACCCATCTACATCACGCTAGCGGTCCCGTGCAGGAGTTTTCCCCCATTTATGACTCCACCTCCCTCAAGCGGTCCCAGTAATGTGTCTGGTGAATATAGAAAAACTTATAATTAGTTACTTATTTTATTACAAAACCAACTTATATAAATATCATTACTATAAATAATATTTGCTTATATATGTGGAGCGAGTACGCTCATCTACGCAACCACCATCTTTCTTTGTACAAAAACCTCATCCGGATCAATAGCCCTCTGTTTATGCATGAAAATTATCTCAAAAAGATTATTTAACTTTTGATTCTAAGAGTAATTTGGGACTTAGAACCTAGTCCTTAGATAGGGATCTTAATAAGCAGTTTTACAATGTTCTAATTTAAAAGAGTTATGTGAAGTCTGAAAGTTACAATCAAACTCACTTATCATTCTATCCAGTATGAAGAGTCGAAGAAAGAAAGAAGAAATGGAGAAAGAAGAAATAAATGAAATAATAAAAAAGAAAAACAAAGAAGAAATGGAAGAGAAGAAGAAACAAAAGCAATAACTTAAAAGATTACAAGAAAATAAAGGAACGAAACTGAACAACATAAAGAACAGAGAGCAATAAATTTGCATTAATTAAAAGTGGTGAAATTCATATACTAGCATTCTCTATTTACCAATAGTTACTTTGCAGGATGGACGTTCAGGTTTTTTGAGAGTTTTAGTAAATGGAAAATCCAACCCTTGTTACATTGATAATTCTCCTATTTATAGATTTACAATCCTAACGGCTAACTAATGCCAACAAGACACATCAGCAACTACATTTGTGTTGGCACAATATAATAAGGACACGTATTCTAATGGACAAAAGTCACTTTAACTTCCTAAAAAATGCCTATGACTTTTCACTGTAATCTTGACACTTGTCTTGAATATCAAACTTCCAATAACTGTTAGTTTGAAATATTAATGATTGCTCTTCGAACCAAATCCTTGAATACCTTAAAAAATTCTTGTACGTTATTTTGAGGTTGTATTTTATGCTTTTGATTTCCTGAATTCTTTCTTCTACACATGCATCTCAAAATGTTCCGACTCTTATTCAAATCTTCTATTCTCTTCTCAAAATCCAAATACTTATACTCTGAACAGAGATAGATTTCAATTTCAAGTCTCTTATGGAACTATTCTACAAAAAATAAAAAATCTTCTAAATATAACCATATTTTTCTTCGATTGTGAAGCACATTGTTAGTTCCAATACTTAGTAAAAATTTCACTTACTTCACCAACAGATTCCCCCCAAAATATTCTCTTTCGAGAAAATTTTTTATTCCTTTGAAGAAAGAGATATATTTTCTCGAATATATTGATCTTCATTATTTCGAGTATTTCAAAAAATAAGAGGGAAAAGAGGTTTTATTTTATCTTTAAAATAGAAGATAGAACTCTTCATATTCGTGTTGTTCTGTTGGCTGCGTAGTCAATTACACATTTATCAATAAATTAATTGCTTCGTTACACAGTTATGAAAAATTAACTGCCAACCCATAATTACTGTTTATTTTTCCACGTTCCAAGAACGTGTAATCATGATCAATTCTTGATCTTTGAACTTCCCTCATCATGGGCCTTGAAATCCAGACCTATAAATACCCAAGGGTTTACCTTCTTTTCTCTTTTACTATTTCTTCTTCCATAAGTCTTCTTCAAACTCAATCTCTTCCTCTCTACTACGTGCAACGTCTTCCATAGCTTCTAGTTAAAAGGTATGATCTTTCTCCTTTCTTTGACTCCTATTGCCTCTTTTAAGCTTTATTTTACCGTTTAAATCATGAAAGGATTTCGTTTTTATACTTCTTTTGCTTTTCAGATCAAGTTTCTCCATAAACCTTTCCTCCAAGCTTTACTTAAAACTCCATTAATGGCTTCCGAGAGCTCAGACACAGTTCCTTTGGCAGTGGTGAAGGGGGACCTATTAACTCGAAATGTCATGAGCTATGTTCCTGAACCAGAAAATCAGGAAGAGAAAATTGCAATTTGGAAGTCTCAGGTACTGATACCTTATTCGATTAGGGACAAGCAGTTTTCTTTCATGGGCCCTTATCGAACCCCAGTGTACTTGGATAGATACTTAGATTTATTTCCTAGTTTCAAAGAGGAAAAATATTAGCTTTCAAAAACCCTATTCGAGTAGATTATCTTGATAATCTCCCAAGTATTTTTTGATCTACCCCTCATACTAAGAAAGATTCTTATGTCATGTGGTTGAACAGAATCGAAACTGCCAAGGGTCATCGCTGGAAAAAAACTTGGTATTTTCGATCTTATTCAACTAAGTAAATTCGATCTGAATGTAGATTCTTATTCTAACCTCTTTCTTGTTTTGGGAAAATTCCACTAATACCTTCTATCTTCCTTATGGCATGCTTACACCTACCCTTTTTGATGTTACTGCTATCACCGGCCTTTGACCTGAAGGCCAACTTGTATTGTAAAACTTAAAAGTTGAAAAGCCTCTTTTCAAGCCAAACCGGGATAAAATCACTTATTCTCTGTTCATAAAAATCAATGCCCAATCTGGGAAAGTCACTGAAAGTGAGCATGTGGCTTTTCTATTAGCTTGGCTCTTCGTTTTTTGTTCTCGATCTCTACAAGTCCCAAGATCCTTTCTTCCTTTGGCCCAGCTGCTAGCCAAGGGCGTTCAATTAGATTTAAACGGGTATTTGTTAGCAAATATTTATGATTCTTTTACTGAAAGTATTTTTGCTTTAAAAAATAGAGAACCAATAAAAAATCTAAGTGGACCCTTTTGGTTCCTTCAACTATGGCTTAATGCTATTTTTGAAGGAAAAATTCAAAGCTATAAGCCAGAAAACTCTAACCTTCCAGACTCCATCGAAGGATACAGATTATCCTTCTTACTCCTAATCTAAAGAAAGATCCTCTTGAATCTTTCAAGTCTTACTTCTCTTCTTTCTTACAGATCAAAAAACATACACCTTCCCTTGCTCCTTTCTCTTCTAGATCTCGAGGACAAGAATGGTTTACTTGAAGATTCCCTTGTTCAACCCCTGGAGCTCAACTAGAAAGTCTTGAACTTTGGAAACAATTCCTTTCTTATGATTTATTATATTGTGGTTTCCAACTGAAAGACCTTCGAGTTTACTCTTACCAGCCACAATTAGTCTCTCGTCAATTTAGGCTAAGTCAACTTCGACCAACTCCATTCTTTAAGTCAAAAGTT
Source organism: Sesbania bispinosa (assembly GCA_026901365.1). Classification (NCBI taxonomy): domain Eukaryota; kingdom Viridiplantae; phylum Streptophyta; class Magnoliopsida; order Fabales; family Fabaceae; genus Sesbania; species Sesbania bispinosa. The sequence continues at coordinate 2,975,552 of QLOH01000008.1, read as the reverse complement.
CAAGTCTTAGCCGAAGAGATTGTTAATGGAGAGGAAGGATTCCAAGAGCTTCAAAAACCTAAGGCCAAAAGACCTTTATCCATTTCTCCTGTTTCCTTTGAGCCATCCTTCTATTGCATAACTGCCTTCGAAGACAGGTGGTCAAGATATTACAAGTCTATTCAAATAGATCTTAACAAATGCTTCACCAGACTAACAAAGGATGTTGACTATGTGCATAAGGTAGAAAAGAAGAAAGGCAAAGGTATGCATGTTAGAAAAATTCAAGCATTCAAGAAATATTTTCATGTGTTCTATAATCCAGATAAGGTTTCGAGAACTATTTCAGAAGCTTCTTCTATTTTAAAAGAAAAAACTTATCATAATCAACAAAATTTCAAAGGGAAAAAATGTTTTCGAGAAATACTGCCCTTGATTTCCACATTTTCCAACTACTAAATTTTGTTTGTCTAAGAGTTTGCAAGGACCTGAATGGACTAGGCCTATAACACTTGAAACACTTTTTAATGATGCCAAACCTCTTTCAAAAAAAGAACTTTGACAAAATTCTTTCTTGATGATTATCCTTTTGAACCACATGTGGATTTAGAACACGTGAGAATTTGAAATGAGAATTCCATTGCTCATGGTAAGACAATCTCATATCCTATCATTCTTTTTACTTGAAAGATTTTTTTTCTAATACCTTCGACCCTTTTACTTTATTAGTCACCAAAAGCTCGAAGGTTTCTAAAGAGCCTAAAGAAAATTGGGAAAGTGATGACAATGGTGAGAAGAAGACCAAAAAGAGAAAAATGAAATCAACTTCTCAAGCCCCATCTATGAGTTACTCGAAATTGATTACTTTCTATACCTTGTAATAATTTTATGTTAAGTAACTTTCTTATTTTGTAACTTTAGGCTAATTCTTTGAAACCTAAGAAGAAGGCTAAGATTAGTCAGGTCGAAAAGAATGACGAACCTGCTAGTCAAAGCCACATGACCTCTGAAGGCAGGAATGAAGAGGTAGAAAAAAAAAGAAGAAAATATCGAAGAAGAAGTAGTTGAGGAAGAGAATGTTGAAAAAGAAAAGTCTGATGGGTCAGACTAAGAATCTCTCTCAAAGGTAGACTCAAATTCCCCTTTGAATTTAGTCTCTTTCGAAATTAGGGTTCCTGTGAATGTTTACCACTTTTTAACTTCACAAAATGAGGAACTTCCTGAAAAACAAAAAGAACCTTCGAGAGAAGAGGTGACTCAAACTGAAAAAATTGAAGAAACTGTTCAACCCAAACCAATCAAAGTGGTTATTCCAACACCACAAACCATTGCAACTGTAAGGAGTTGCTTCTTTAGTACACACACACACACACACACACTTCAATTCTTTCAACTTATTATTCTGCTTTTCTTTTACACAGAGAATTGGCCAAAGATTCAAATTGAAGACCAACAGAAAACCCTTTAAATATGGGGAAATGAACCAAGTAAGGACTTGATTTTATATTTTAGTAATTTCCCTGTCGATTTATTTAACTTATACTAACTTCTTTGATTTTTTTCATATTGATATTTCTTCGAGCTCTCCTACTGAAAGCAACTTTGATGAAGATCACATTGTAGAGAACGCCCTCCATGTTACGTTTTCGATGAGAACATCTCAAAATGATAAGTTCATGGAGGAAATCGAAGAAGAGAAGGATCAAGAGCTTCACTCCCCTTCTAAGCAATTGAAATCTGGTTCCCCAATGAAAGAAAAATCTCCAATTCCTCCTCCAACTCAACCTACCTTCGAGAAAAAGGACAGGAGTATTTCTCCTATTAATAAAGTTCCTTCTCCTCGAGCATAAGAGCAAGAACCAATAAAAGCTCCAGGTTTTCCGAAGGAAACATCTAGATCAACTCCTATATATATGCCTACAGATCTTGATGAGTGCCTTCAAAACTTGGATAAGCCTGTCAGAAGCAACTATTTAGAAAAATTCAGATGAGCATGTCCATGTTGAGATAGTTCTTCAAGATTTTAAGAAACTAATCTTCGAGAAGTCAATGCTAAAGCTTATCCCTCAAGAAGCTCATTATAGAAAAGAAATAGAAAGTTATCTTACCCTTTTCGAGAGAATGAAGAGAGATTTTTATGAACCTCAACTTCGAGGGATTTAGAGCATTACCGATTTATACAAGATTGCTCTCGAAACTTTAAACCAAGTCGAGAAAACTACCTCAGAACTTGTGAACAAAAATCTTGAAAAGGTTGAGTTGTTGGAGAAGCTAAAAGATTCTAAGGTAAAAGTTGAAAAATATGACAAATCAATACAACAGAATCTAGTAAAAATAGCTGATTTCGAGATGGAGGAAAAAAGAATAGAAGATGCAATCAGAAAACTGCAAGAAGATGCTGCAAGGGTAAGGTCGGATAAGACCCTTCTTCAAACAACTGTTTTGAGGCAAGACTCTTCAAGACTTGAAATTCTAAATTCAGTAAATTGGGTATCAAAAGAAGCTGTTAATGTTTCGAAAAACATTAGCCCTCTTGAGAAAGATGAGTATGATTTGAAGATCAAGTATGAAGACCTTTTATCCATAGGTAAAATTAATTTCCAAACATAATCACAAACTCTGAATCCTTTTTCTTAACCTTTCGATTATAATAGTGAAAATTTTGTTCTTTTTGTCAAATAACGTTTTCAAGGGTAAATAACCTCTCACAATCAAGTTCATTTAACTCATCAGACATGAAATCCCAATAATCCTGACGAGGTAAATCGAATTGCCTTTGAACTCTTACTGATTGTAAGATAATTTCTAAAGGCAATATTGTGTCATGCCTATAAACTAACTTATAAGGAGTAATTCGAGTAACTTCTCTAGGAGATTTCCTATAAGCCCATAAAACTTGGCTAAGTGTTTTATGTCAATTCTTTGGCTTTTGCCCAACATGTCTTTTAATTAAAGCAATAATAATTTTATTAACTGCTTCAACTTGCCCATTTTCCTGTGCATAATAGGGAGTGGAGGAAATAAATTTTATCCCCTTTGATTCAACAAACCTTACAACCTTTCGACTAGTGAAAACAATCCCTTGATCTATAGTAATAGTTTCAGAAATTTCAAATCGAAAGATAATATTTTCCCCAATAAACTTGATAATATCATCCTAGGAAACCTGTAACGTCCTAATTTCTTAATTCGAAAATAATGCTTGTTGGGAGCACAATTTCCAAATTCGTGTAATTATTTCGCGCATTATTAATATCGTCATACAACACAACACGGGGCTTAGGTATTCCAACAGCTACTTAAGCAAGAATTCCAGTACATCAGAATGATAATATCATAGTTGCCATCAATGGCTCAATATATAGTATTCAAACAATAGGCATAACATGATATAACTATACATATGTCTGGAATATAAAATAAACCCCCGAGGCCCCATATGTACAGTTCTATCCCATCAAAATAAATCATCTTATGCCTGTACAAAATAATCCAATATTATTCCAAAAGAGTTGGGCCATCACAAGGACACAACAACAACTTCTACCATCCATCAAGTCTCTGAACGAGGACCCCGCACATCTGGAGATATTTCCCACGGAGTGGGGTGAGACTAAGGTCCCAGTGAGCGTGATAAAACATGCAGTGTAGGAGAATCACGTAGATGATATGCAACAATTATATCATAACTCAATCGAATCATAAGACATTCATAATAGTAATAATGCAATGTTAGTCATTAAGTGTTTACTCAAAACCCTAGGGGTCTTTCCACTTTACATGAGGCTAGACTGAGCTCAGACTAATAAGAACCGTCGTTTTTTTAAGGCCATAAAGACCTTACCCTTAAACATGATAGATTATTACATTCAACTTGAATTTCTTCTTTAACATGAGGTCCAAAGACCCAAAAATTCATCTCATACATGAGGCCAAAAGACCCTTAATTTCATCTTTCACATGAGGTCCTAAGACCCAAATATTCCTCTTCACATGATTAGGGTTAGGGACATGAACAATAAATAATAATCACATGAGCATGAGTGTTAATGATCATACAATTTCTTAGAGTAAAAACATCATTTTTCATGAGAATCCTTCCTTGAACCCTAACATACCATCTAGGGCAAAATCACAACAAACTTTTCATGGCATACTTCAACATAACCATCATGGATTTACTTCTAACCAATCCCAAACAAGCATAAAGCAAGAGAAGTAAGAAAGGGGAACATTCATAAGGGCACAATCAATACTGAGAGTAAGTGGGAAACCACACTCACCTCAAAGCAACCAAGAATAAGGGTGGTGGAGAGGTTGAGGAAAATGATCCCAAGCCTTTGAAGAAGTTTGGAAGCTCTGATCCAATCTCCTAGCACTTCTTCTTCACTCTATCTCTCTCAAACTTCTCTCTCTAGCAGGGAAAAGAAAAACATTCAATGAGGTTGCCCTAATGCGAAACAACATTAAAAGTTGTTCACACACTCTCGCTCAAGCGAGAGTCTTCTCGCTTGAGCGAGAAAAAGGAGAATCACATTCTCGCTCAAGCGAGAGCTTCCTCGCTTAACCAAAATTTGCTCCTAAAAATACCCCAGCCTCTCTGACTTTGTCTCGCTCAAGAGAGAACCTTCTCGCTCGACCGAGTGCAAGTCAGAGAGAATACTCAATTTTTGGAATTGAATTGCGCTTGGGCGAGAGGCTCTCGCTCAAGCGACTATATCTATAGCCAAAACTCTGATTTTTTACTGATATGCTCACTCAAGCGAGACCTTCTCGCTCGAGTGAGAACACCAAAATCCAAAATTACTGGTATGCTCGCTCAAGTGAGACCTTCTCTCTTGAGCGAGAACACCAGAATCCATATTTCTGGGTTTCAACTCTAAAGCCTATTTTTCCTTAATTCTTTTTACAAAATCTTTTCTCCCTATTAATTCGATTTATGTGAAATAGTTGAGATGGGATGTTACAGAATCTATCTAAGAAGAATTTCTTCAACCCACTTAGTAAAGAAGTCAACACCTACTAAAATAAACTTATGGTTTTTAGAAGAAGCAGGATGTATCATTCCAATCAAATCCAAAGCCCATCCTCGAAAAGGCCAAGGCTTTACTTTCGAATGTAATTCACTTGCTGGAACTTGTTGTACATTTCCATGTTTTTTACATTCATCACAAGAATTAGCAAAATTATGACAATCTTTGGCCATTGAAGGCCAAAAGAAAAGCTTTCTTTTCAAAACCCATTTCATTTTCCGTCCTGCCTGATGAGCACCACAGGCTCCCTCATGAACTTCAACTAGAGCTAAATAAGTTTCAGACTCACCTAAACATCGAAATAAATTTCCATCAATAGATTTCTTGTACAATTCTTCCCCTAAAATAACATAATTAAGGACTTTGTAATTTAACTTTTTATCTGTGGAAGGTGTAGGATTTTGAAGGAAATCTATAATTTCTTTTCTCCAATCATTAGAATGAAGAGCATTTATATTCAAAATCTCTAATTCTTTCACTGGTAATCTTTCTTGAATGTTTATAGCTTTCCTCAAAGTTCCAATCGAAATCCTATACCCAGGAGCTATATAGTCTAATTCATTAGCTTCATAATTTTGGACTCCAGACACATGTTCACTTTTTACTTCATTAAACATTTCTAAAAGTTTAGTTGCTCGAGTTGGGAAACCTTTTGGTGAAATTATTAACGCTCCAATTCCAGTTCCATTTTTGTGTTTAGAATCATCAAAATACAATTTCCAAGGTTCTAGACCAATATACATTATATTTTCATCTTCGATTGGAGGATGGTCTACTAAAAAATTAGCAACCACTTGTCCTTTCATTGCTTTTAAAGGAACAAACTTTAAAGAAAATTTGGTTAAAGCTAACACCCATTTTCCAACTCTACTATGAAGAATAGGTTTCAACAACATGTGTTTTATTATATCTAAATGAGAAATTACAATAACATCACAAGGTTTGATGTAGTACTTTAACTTAGTACATGAAAAGTACAAACACAAACATAATTTCTCAATAGCACAATATCTAGTTTCTGCATCGTTAAGGACCCTACTCAAATAATAAATGAATCTTTCAATACCATTTTCATCCTTTCGATACCATTTTCATCTTCTAGAGCTAACATACTTCCTCTTGTGGCCTCTGAAGTAGAAATATACAATTTAAGTGGTTTCCCTTTCACATGAGGAGTCATGATTGGAGGATCTGTCAAATATCTCTTAATTTCCTCGAAGACTTTTTGATGCTCTGCCTCGCATCTGAATTGTTCTTCTTTCTTTAGCTTCAACAAAGGTGAAAACACTTTCATTTTTCAGGACAAATTTGAAATAAACCTTCAAAGGAAGTTTGCTTTTCCAAGGAAAGACTACAACTACTTCTTAGTAGAAGGTGGAGATGCTTCCAAAATTGATTTAGTCTTATTTTTATCAATCTCAACACCTTTCTTGTGGACCAGAAAGACCAAAAAATTACCTACAGAAACCCCAAAAGCATATTTAATAAGATTCATCTTTAGACCATGCTTTTTGATTCTTTCGAAAGCTTATTTTAAATGACCTAAATGGAAATCTATTGATTCTGATTTGACCACAACATCATCAATGTAGACCTGCATGAATTTTCCTATTAAATCATAAAAAATCGAATTCAGGGCCCTTTGGTAAGTTGCACCAACATTTTTAAGGCCAAAGGTCATCATAACCCATTCATATGTTCCAATTGCTCTAGGACATCGAAAAGCTATTTTGGAAACATCCTCTTTGGCAATAAAAAATTTATTATACCCTGAATATCCATCTAACATACATAACATTTCATTTTCTGCCGCCGAATCGATTAACATATCAGCAACGGGCATAGGGTATTCATCTTTTGGAGTTGCAGCATTAAGATCTCTAAAATCTATGCAAACTATTAAGGTTCTACTTTTCTTAGTAATAGGAACTATATTAGAAATCTAATCGACATACATGGCCATTTGAATGAACTTAGCCCTTAGAAGCCTTTCAATCTCCTCTTTGATCTTCAAAATAATCTTCGAAGCAAATTTTCTAAGAGCCTGCTTTACTAGTTTTATTTCTGGATAAATTGGCAATTTATGCTCAACCATTTCTCGACTCAAACCAGGTATTTCATGATAGTCCCAAGCGAAACAGTCTTTGTACTATCTCAGTATGTCAATCATTTTTTCTTTAAAACTTCCTTCAAGATACTTACTTATGAAAGTTAGTCCTTTTTCACCTTCTTCCCCCAAGTTAACTTCTTCTAATGGGTCTTGAGCCTCCATCTTTTTATGCCTTGTGACAATGATCCTTCAAAGCCTAGAGAAGAATGGTCATAAATAGAATCCATTCTTTTCAGATCCCTACCTCCTGATTTTGAATATATGTTTTGACTTTTAGAACCATTTTATCAAAGCATTTTTTCTCAGAAACTTCTCCTTCCGTCTTACATTTAAGACTATTAAGAAGTTCCTCTTTCTGATTCTGCGAAGGCTCTTGATCATCAATTTCTTCTATGACCAACTTTCCTTTTTCCCATTCGGCCGCAAGGCCATCAACTCTTCATCATTATTTTGCTTTTTGGCGGCTTCGAAAGCAGCTTGTGACCTTTTATCGGCCACGTAGGATGAAGTTTGAACCCAAAAGCTCGAAATTATTCTAGACTTGTCCATTCTAGAATCCTCATGGCCTCCTCAAGGCAAACATCACATTGTAACATGAATCCACATTCTGGGTTTAATCTCACTGAATAAGGGACCTTTGATGGCATTGACATATACCTTCCAGCCAACTCGTATGGCCTTATCTTCATAACTTTCTTTTCCAAACATCTAATGTCGACTGCGTCCTCCTCAACATTGAAATAATTTTTATCACCGTCAACATAGATGGGAACCCCTTCCTTACTCCATAGACATGATTTCTAGTACATTGAAGAAGGTACTACCCCAACTCCGTGGATCCACTCTCTTCCTAATAAGAGATTATAATTAGTTTTCGAATCCACCACTATAAACATGGTTGTTCTCAAATATGTTCCCACTGTTAATTCCAAACATAACTTCTTCCGATCTTGAAGTTTTTCCACTGAAATCTGTGATTACCATTTAATAAGGCATCAAATCAGCCTTAGTCTTTAAGAACCTTCTCATCATAAAATTTGGCATTAGATTAACAGTGGAACCATTGTCAACAAGCACCTTGCTCACACTAACTTCAATAACCAAATCTCTTATAAATAAAGGTTTCATAAGCATTTGCATTTCTTCAGTGGGTCTTTTGAACACTGTCGAATCATTCTGACAGATTTGCTTCCCCACATAAGAATAACATATAGGATCATCACATATTTCATCATCCTCATGGTCATCGTCTACTAAACCTTTCTCAAGCTCTTCAGCATATTCTGCCGGTAGAATTGACACCACCCCGCAAATATCTTCCAGACTATCTGCAAAACCAGACTCAAATTTTCTGTGAAAAGATCATTTTCTTCTTCCACAAAACCTCCCTTTATTGGAGAAGGCTTCCTTCAAAATATTTGGGCATACGAAGGATGGCTTGAGGTTCCGTGAACTTGAATTACATGTGCATTCTTTACCTGAATGTTCCTAGGTTGAACGTTTTAATTTTGAACATTCCTGTTATGTTTTCCCTTTTCCTCATAAGTTGCCTTTTAAATCCTCTATACCCACCTCCATTGGGTCTTAGTCATCAGAGGCTTGTTCTTGTTAGAACCCTTGATGATTCCCCTGACCTTGACCTTTAAAATTCATAACTCGAACCCATTTGTTCGGAGGGATTGTTGAAGGTGGAAGAAAAGTTTGTAGTTTCTCAATGGACAAATAACTTGGTTACATACTATGTTTCCCCTTACCAATAGTTCCTATACCTTGTGACTTCTTCCCTTTAATAGTGAGATTCGACACTTGAAACTTTCTGCCCTCAGTAGCAGAACCTATTATGGGTCGTTTCTCATCTACCTTAGCATCCTTCTGAGCTAAAGACTGGTAATGTTTCTTTATTTCAGAATTCTGAAACACCTTTTCCACAGACTTGTCAAAAATTGCCTGAAATCTTGGTCAAAGTTCGATTGATGCATCTTCTTGTTTCTTCATATTCAAAAATTCGATAAGGGATACACATCCATATTTCCTTTTCAAACTCATCAATGGCTATGTCAGTGGCCTTCTTGAATGAGTTTGGGTCTTGCACTTCAACCATGTTGATACCAACAGGTTCCACATAATTGGCATTCACTTGAAGAGGATCAGAATCAATCTTTATTGCCATGGAGGGGTTCTCTTCGAATTTCAAGTGACCCTATTTGATAGTTTCTTGAATAATGTCCCTGAAATGAACACAGTTGTTAGTCCAATGACCATAAGTATGATGATACTTACAATATTTTTGACCTCTTCTCTGCTCCGAAGAAAGAATCTAATGATCATACTTAGAATAATTTGTTTATCTTTAACCAATATATCAAAAATCCGATCAGCCTTCAAAATATCAAAACCATATGTTTTCTTAACAAACTTATCTTCCAAATTACAACCACAATTAGTATTATTATTGTTATATGGTTTCAAGAAAGAGCAAACGTAAGGAGGTCCTGGCTTAAGTTCAGCAACATGAACATTATTATCCTCTATATCGACGTCATTCTCGCTATCTTCATAAACCTCTAAGTATGCAATCTTATCTTTTCTAATAATCCTATCAGGTCTCTTAAATCTCTTTCTCTTTTTTGAGATGTTCTATTTGCCTCACTTTATCATCCAATTGGGCCATATCTCTAAGTTGTTGATTGACTAACTTTTTATGAATCGAATAATCGAGGCCTCATATGACCATCTGAACTAATTCATATTCAGGAATATGAGTGAAACATTTGGCTTTCATTTGTTTGAATCTATTCAGATAATCATTGATTGATTTAGTATGCATTATTTTAATATTAACCAGATCCATGAGGATAACCTTCATTTCCCCACAAAAGAATTGTTCATGAAAATTTCTCTCCAATTGAATCCATGTATGGATCAAATTTGGAGGTAAATTCGTAAACCAAGTAAAATCATTCTTTGTTAGTGAACTTGAAAAGTATTTCATTTTGAGGTTTTCGTTATTTGATAAGTCCCCTACTTCGATTTGGTATCGAGCAATATGTTCGACCATAGATTCACCTACTTCCCCTGCAAACTTAGTGAATTTAGGGATTTTCCACCCTCTTGTTAATTCGGTTTGCAAGACAAACTGGGGAAGCGGAGATACTACATAAGGGTGGTTGGCAAAACCAACATTAAATCCATGCCGATTGAGAACTTGTTCGACGATCCCAACAAAATTTTGATGCCACCAAATGTTATTTTGTCTTATTCTTTCTAGAATTTCATCAGCAGTCTGATTTCGATTCAGAATGATTGTGGGAACATCGTTATTTCTATTTTCCTCTAGAACAAATGGGTCATTTACTTGATTATTAACCTCCTGATATTGTGTAGGGTTATTAATACAAGCATTGGCCACTTGTTAAATGATTGGGTTTGCGGGAGCCCAAAACATATCAGTTATTCGGGCCATTTGCCTTGCCAAAGTGTTATAATTAGTATTTGTTGTTTGAACTAACGGATTGAACACAATGGCCATTTTTTGTGTCAACATGCTAACCATCTCATGGTTACTTTCATCCATTTGTTGTTTCATTGATTGTAAGGTCATATTTGTAATGGATGTAGAAGAACTTCCTACAAAAGGATTGACAATAGTTGACATTGTTGGTAGAGTCGTTACTGTATTTAGGACAAAACCATAGGGTAGTCCATACACCGACTCTCCATTTCGAATTATTGAAGTATTAACTGAAGCGGGAATACTAGAAAAACCTTGACTTACAACAGGGTGTTCTGGCAATGTCGTAAAAACAACTTGATCTCTATTGAAACTATTATTTCCATTATTGCCATTGTTATCATTATTATTTACTGACTCATTAACATGAGGTCCCAGACTTTCAGAACTCGCATTCCCATTTTTATTTCCATTTCCTACTTGTCTTGAGTTATTGGCAATTTGAACAGAAATTGTTCTACCATTTCTCAAACGCATGCAAGTTTAGTTTTCTGGAAAACTGTAACACACTACTTCTGGCAAAAGTCCCACCAGGCGTGCCAATTTGTTTATGCGTGAAAATTATCTCAAAAGGATTATTTCACTTTTGATTCTAAGAGCAATCTGGGACTTATAACCCAGTCCTTAGAAAGGGATCTTAAGAAGTAGTTTTACAGTGTTCTAATTTTGAAAGAGTTTTGTGAAGTCTGAAAGTTACAATCAAACTCACTTATCGTTCTACCCAGTATGAAGAATCGAAGAAAGAAATAAAAAATGGAGAAAGAAGAAATAAATGAAACAATAATAAAGAAAAACAAAGAAGAAACAGAAGCAATAACTTAAAAGATTACTAGAAAATAAAGGAAAGAAACCGAAGAACATTAAGAACAGAAAGCAATAAATTTGCATTAATTAAAAGTGGTGGAATTCACATACTAGTATTCTCTATTCACCAATAGTCACTTTGTAGGATAGACGTTCAGGTTTTGAGAGAGTTTTAGTAAATGGAAAATCCAACCCTTGTTACATTGACAATTCTCTTATTTATAGATTTCTAATCCTAACGGCTAACTAATGCCAACAAGACACATCAGCAACTTCATTTGTGTTGGCATAGTATAATAATGACACATATTCTAACGCACAAAAGTCACTTTAACTTCCTAAAATATGCCTATGACTTTTCAATGTAATCTTGACACTTGTCTTGAATATCAAACCTCTAATAACTGTTAGCTTGAAATATTGATGACTGCTCTTCAGACCAAATCCTTGAATACCTTAAAAAATTCTTCTAAGTTATTCTGAGTAGGGATGGCAATGCGTAGGGTCTGGGTAGGGTACTATAGTACCCGTCCCCATACCCGCGTGGGTAGTGATTCTAATACCAGTACCCTTACCCGCTGGGTACTCAAGTACTCGTACCCGTACCCATTACCCGCACTTTTGTTAATTATAAAATAATAAATTGGTTACAAAATGAAAATTAATTAAAAAATAAATGAAAAATAATCCATAGATCATCCAAGTTTAACCTATATAACAACTATGGTATGTAGAAGTGGATGAGAGATTAAAACAGTAGGAGAGGAAATGGAAATTAGTTCATGTATTGCTATTTTGTTGTTTAGGACAAAATTATAACACTTAAATTAATTAAATTAGTAATATATATTAATATTTTTTTTGTGACTATAATATATATTAACATTAATTGTTTTTGGGAAAAATAGTAATTAATAATATGTATATAAATTACATTAATTATATATATTATATAAGTCTGGGTATGGGTAGGGTAAGGTACCACAGTACCCGTACCTGTACCCATTAAAAAGTGCAGGTAATTACCCGTACCCGGACCCATACCCATTTGGTGGGTAATTACCCTACCCATTGTGGGTAATTTTTGTGGGTACTAACTGGGTCTGGGTCCAATTGTCATCCCTAATTCTGAGGCTGTATTTTATGCTTTCGATTTCTTGAAGTCTTTCTTCCTTTTGATTTCTACACATGCATCTCAAAATGTCCTAACTCTTATTCTAATCTTCTATTATCTTCTCAAAATCGAAATACATACACTCTGAACAAAGAGACGTTTCAATTCCAAGTCTCTTATGGAACTCTTCTCCAAAAAATCGAAAATCTTCTAAATATAACCATACTTTTCTTCGATTTTGAAAGCACATTATTAGTTCCAACACTTAGTAAAACTTTCACTTACTTCACCAACACCCTCCCACGCTGTTGAGCCTACACAAAAATATTACACTTATAACATTTTTTATTACACATAAATATTATCATGGAAAAGTAGGTTTATACATTCCATATCAAGAGCCACCTATATGTGAGCCTTGTGGCCCGTGGTGTGGTATGCTCCGCCTTGACGTGAAGCACGATTGGTCTTATTACGAGCCGACTTCCCCTTGAAAATAATAGAGTCCCAATAGGCTAAAAGACCCGCCCATGCCTCCTACCAATCCAGGTAGGCCTAGCCTCACTCAATCGAGCCTTGGTGAGCATATCCCGAAGGTGTCTGACAATCCTCTGCTCATACACCTTCTTAATTTAGGCGTCATCATAAGGCGCCAAAGTAACTTTCCCTTGCAAAATAAAATAATAATTATGGTAAGTATTTACAAATGTCATAACCTTCATACAATTAAGTTAAGGTAGTTTACCGTAAACTCCTCCCACCATTTTTCCTTCACCTCCTTCAGGGTGACCTCACATAAATAGTGAGGACCTCGGAATTGAGATGGTATCTCATGACCAATGGCCGTGATGGGGGGATTGTTAGGCACCCAGTCCACTTTCAAAATAAACAAAGTCAATATTAACAATCACTTATAAAAGTCAAAACTTTTTTTTATTTATACAAAAGAAGTAAATGTAATTGTACAATCTCACCCTTTTCTATAAGGTTGGATAAAAACCCCACCCTGGGGTCCCGCTCATGACTAGTACTAATGTTGGGACCCTGACCTGGGTCATGCTCATCCTCATTCTCACCCTTACCCTCAACCTCGGGTGGAAGCTCATCTGGCAGCTTGGGAGGAACCTCATGAAATACCAGAGTAAGGATGAACCTCATGCCACCAGATGGTTGATGGTCTGATACAGTAGGCTGGACCAATGCTGAAGGGGTAGGCTGGACAAAAACTGGAAGGGTAGGCTGGACAAATGTTGGAGAGGTAGGTTGGACTAATGGGGAGGGGTAGGTTGGTCTTGCAGTTAGGCGTGACAATCAAGCCCGAACCCGTGGGTACCAACTCACCCTCGCCCCGACTTTGATGGGGAAACCTGCTTTGACCAGGTTTAAGCAAAATCCGACCCCGAACCTAACCCTCCCTTAACGGGGACAGGGGAGGGTTTAGGGGCTCAAGAACTCGCCCCGCCCCCGCCCCAGCCCCGAACTCATCCCGATATACTAATTAATTAATTTTAGTTATACTAATGGTTAAATAATAAAGGTAAACTTATATATTTTCCTTAAAATATAATATTGTTCTTAACTTTCTTAATTTTTTAGGATTATCAATGTCTATATTTACATATTATTTAAATTAGAATATATTAGATATGTATGAATTATTTAAAAACATGTATTTAAGTTATAAAAAATAAAGAAAAAAATGAAAAATAGAGAAGATAAGTCCCCGCGGGTTTCCCTGAACCCGACAAGGACACGCGGGGATGGGGTTGGGTTTCATAATTTCATACTCACTTTCTTTAAACCCGAACCCGCTCCAACTTTTACGGAGGCGGGGATGGGGAGAGCAAAACTCACCCTTGACTTGCCCTTTGCCATGCCTACCTGCGGCGTATGGCTAGGTATGGGTAGGGGTAGGCTCCACTAGTGTAGGTGTAGGTGTAAGGATGGGGTAGGAATCATATCCCAACGTGCTAGAGCTGCTTGTACTGCAAGCTTGCCTAGAGGGATGGACCTCGCTCTAACTGGTGGGACCTTGGTACCACCTCAACCGCATGTACGAGGCACCTATCATATCAAATATATTAAATAACATACAAACTATTACATAACTTATTACATCAAATATATCATGTCAAATATATTTAATCACATCAAATATATTAAATAACATACATTGTTTCTTATTTCTAATACATACCTATTATTAAATTCTATTATTTATATTATTTATTATTTCTAATACCTAAAACAAAATTCAATTGCATAATTAAATCCTAAACCTATTCATTTCATAAACCATAATAACTAATTAAATTACATAATATTATTAATAAAACATATAAATAGAAACTATATAAATTATATATCACATATAAAAAATTATTTAAATTATATAAATTAAATAGTTATTAATAACTATGTAAATCATAGTAATAACTATATAATTTATATAAATTAAATAAATAAATTAATATATAAATTATATAAATTACAAATAAATAATAGTAACTATATAAATTATATAAAACATATAAAAAAATTATATAAATTAAATTATTATGTAAATTAAATAATTATTAAGAATTATGTAAATTATATAATTAGATAAATTAAATAATTATAATAATTACGTAAATTATATAAATAACTATATAATTTATAAATTTATATTAATTAAATAAATTAAATAAATAACTATATAATTAAATAAATTAATAACTATATAAATTAAATAATTATATAAATTATATAAAAGTTACTTGGAAGTGTAGCCGAAGAAGACTGGTGGTGCACGGCGGTGGACGAAGCTGGACGACGGCCAAATGAGTTGTCTCGATGTAGACTATGGGGGGGCGAATTGAGAGCGAGAGAAGGTTTTGATCAGTGGAAATGGAAGATTTGTAAGAGGGAGAGTGTTTGATCGGTTGGGAAGGGAGAGGGAGAGAGGGACGGGTCGGCGCACATATGGTAGAGGGAGAAGAGCTATAGAGGAAGAAGACAGGGGAAGGGAAAAGGTATTTGTAGCGTGCTAAGTTTCAAACTTAGCGTCGGCCAAGGTTGACGCTAAGTTTCTAACATAACGTAGCGACGGTCTGGCTGTCACATACGTGTCGATCGGACTGTCACTACAAGTTTAAATGTAGCGCCGGTCAGGCCGTCACAAAGGGTCAAAAGCACAATCAAGCGTTGGTTTTTACATTTAATGCTATAGTTTCGTCCTAGTGTCAGCCTGGCCGTCGCTACTAGCGACGGTTTGTGGCCGACGCTATGCTTGCACACCTAATTCCCCATTTTGTTGTAGTGAGCAGTGGACCCGTGCTGGTGCATGGGTTTATTCATTAGTTAATTGCTCATATATATCATATATACATATAAATAAATTAATAATATCTTTTTATATAAAGTTAAGAATTTGGAAAATTTATATCATAGATAAAAGTGGAATGAGAAATTATAACTATTTCTATAAATGAATTTGTATAAATGAAGAGATCAAAACAAATTATATACCAATAACACTAAATTAAAAAAATTTATTAAATTAAGTATGTGTAACAAAATTATTTACCATCACAATTAAGTATATGAAAGACAAAAGTTGTGAAGATCTTCATGATTCGATAGTTGAAAGGACACCAGTTTCACCAGTCCTCACCTCTATGAGATTTTCCACTAACTTCTCAAAGTTACAAGTATTATCCTTCTTGAGCCTCTTCAGGCTTCTAAGTATTCTCCGTCAAGAGCCTCTCCAGGCTTCTGAGTATTCTCCTTACATAGCCTCTCCAGGCGTCAAAGTAGTTTTATATTAGCCTTTCCAAGCTTCTCCACTCAACACCACAGTCCAGAAATAGCGTCAGACTTGGTGGAGGAGTTACAACAGAATGATATGAAAATAGAGTTGTTTTAGCTTGAGATTTAAACCAACAGAGTGTGAATCAATAGTTAGATACTCAAGCTAAGTTACAAATAAAAACAACCCATAAATAAACTTTGATAGTTTGATAAACAGTAAAGAATGTGTGGTCAAAAGAAAATAGATAGATGAAACAATGAGTAATCTCTTGTGCAGTGTTTTGGCTCTTTAAGCTTGAAATTCTCTACCTTTTATGAGTTCCTCTTGGCCTATTTATAGGAGTGTGCTTGAATATGGATGTTTATAGCCGTTGGGAATCCTCAACAACTATTTCCATTTGTTTCAGGAACTTTTTACACATCAGCACGCTGGAATTGCTTGTCTGATGCATTATGCTTCTGCGTCTAAGATGTGCTTATGAATTTGAGTTACTTTTCTGCTTCTGACATGAGATTTTGCTTCTTACTCTTAACATTCTCCCCTTTTTGCTGATGGAAAAACCTCTTAGAAGAAAAAAAATTTATGTTTTTTCTGAGCGAGGTTATGATTATCAGTTAGTTGCAAAGCTCCCCCTGAGTCTGAGACTCCCTCTTTTAGATTTTACTTAGTTACATGGTTATGAGTTAAGCTCAGACAGAAACAATTAATTTAAAGATTGATTATGTTCAGACAAGAATGATGCTTAAAATGTGATCAATAAGCATAAGAAGGCATATTTTTTCCAAAGGAACTTAGAATAATTCATTTCACATTTAATTACATTGAAGATTAATGTTTTGTAATTTTTGAAAAGCTAAAAAAATTCTACAACTACTCTAACTTCTATCTAATCTAACTTCTAAATCTACTCCCCCTTTTTGCCATCAGAAGAGGGGGATCCAGAAGGCCCAGGGACATATGTAGGGAGATCAGCAAGAGAGAAATCTGTCAACTGTTGAGCTAACCAACTCTGAAACTGCATATGTCTTGATGAAGATTCACTAACAACCTTAAGAATGAGATCCATTCCATCAAAGATCAGATCTTGACATTTTTTCGATCTTTTGGATCTCTTTCTCAATTTAGTCAAGCCTCTGGTTAAAAGATGCAGTGGATTTCGGATCTGTTTTGGTTATGTATTTGATTGTGTCTTAGGCTTAGATGCTTTTTCTTGATGTATCTGACTCTGACCAAGATTACCTTCATTACATTTGCATCTGGTTATACTTCAGTTTCATTTCTGTTTTCTTCTTCTTCTGTCATACCTTCCAAGGTAGACCTTTTTCTTTTTCATCTCTGGGAGTCATCAGGTGTAGAATGTTGTGATGATGAGGATTGAGGTGGTTGAAAGAATGATTTTGGTACTAGAGGTGCTGAGCCACATAGTTTCATGGTAGAAGCAGATTTTGCAAAGAGAAACTTGCGTTCCTCATTTGAAATATCTTCTCCTTCAAGAGAAAATTTGAAATAATAAAACACTTTTGTCAGAAACATTGGATAAACAAGACAAGAGTGTTAGGACCACAGGGGGGTTGAATAGTGTTTTATAAATCTTTGCGGATTTTCGAAAACCTTTTAAAACAAGCAACATGAGTTTGAAAATATTCACTCAACCTTCCGAAACTGGGAAGTTCAGCAACTTGTTGATGCAACTTAGAAGGTTGAATAAAAGCTTTTATAAACGTTTTCTCGTGAAGAAAAGATTGTTTTTCTTGTGTTGATTTATAAAACAACTTTTCTTAAACCCTCATTGGTTAGATGAAACAGATAACAGCGGAAAGTAAAAGAGTGAAGGGTAGAGAGAACTTGACCACAGAAATTTATCTTGGTTCACCCACTAACACAGTGAGCTACGTCCAGTCCCAGGGCAAACCACCACTGGATTTCCACTAATCCGGCAAGATTACAAACGAGTATTATTTGCACACCTAGCCTCTCCCGGTCCAACAAGTTTTCTTTGCACACCTAGCCTCTCCAGGCACAACAAGTATTCTTTGGACACAGCCTCTCCAGGCTAAACAAGTATTCTTTGTTCCTCCAAGCCTCTCCAGGCTCTCAGCAAGTATTCTTTGGACACAGCCTCTTCAAGCTAAACAAGTATTCTTTGGCCACAGCCTCTCCAGGCTAAACAAGTATTCTTTATTTCTCCAAGCCTCTCCAGGATCTCAGACACTTTACAGTGTTTACAATGATTGTTAGTTTAAGTTACTGAGAACTTAAACCTTGAGAAACTTGTACAAAGAGATAACTAAGATAATACTCAGGATACAACGATGAAGATTCTAAGTACAAGGAAAAACAGAGAGATACAAGTGTACAACTTGGATGTATTTTCTTCTTCTCTCTTCTCTGTATTTTGCTCAGCAGAAATTGTTACTTCAGAGGGTTGGCTTGATAGATTTTACTCTTGACTTTGGCCTTTTCACTTTTTCGGCTGAGACTCTTTTCTTTTTCTTTCCTGGAGAGCTTCTCTTAGTTTTTCCTCCTTTCTTGATTTTCTCTCTTGGGCATTTTTCTTTTTCTATATGATGTTCTCGCCCTTTTTGATCAGCAGTTTCAGACTATATCTTTTAAGAATATTGCCGACTCGTCCAAAGTCTTGAATGAAGCTATTTATAGAGGCAAAAAATGTAACCGTTGAGAGGTTGCTTGGTTACCGTTGAGAAATGACCTATAGCTTTTGACTTGAATAGAGTAGGTGCGCAAAGATAGCACTGCTCTGACACACAGTAGGTACAAATGTTCCTTTTCCGTGTACGGTGTTCCATAAGATGCGGAAAGAACTCTGTAAAAGCTTCTTTTTGTAGATGATGGCAGAAGACGTTTAGAGACCTTTAAGTCTTTGCGCAGACCTTCTGACTTTGACAGATACTATGCTGCACGAATTCAGTAAGACTTCTCAGCATAAAGAATGGTACACGTCATTAGAGGGTTGAGAGAGTCTTCAGCAGATTCAAGTTCTTCAGAGAGTTCTTTATTTCAGCAAGCTTGAATTTGCCACGTCATCGAGTGATAGCATATGTTCAACAGGTTGATCAATTCAGTACGTACATACTTTTAGCAGGTTAATCAATTCTTTAGATAGTTGCTTTGACTTGAAGATTTGCTCATTTCAGAGTTGTTGAAACATTAAAGACAAACTACCTTTCTCAGCAGAATTTGTTTATATAATCAAATTTGTTAAGCATTAAAACCAAGGGTAAAGAGTCTTGATTTAAATTGAATACTTAATTTATATTGAGACTCAACATTCTCCCCCTTTTTAATGATGACAAATTTGATATGACTTAACAAATATCTGAAGAGAGTAAAATTATGTTTAATGAGAAATGTTGAAGGGAAATATTCTCCCCCTCTTTCAGATACTTGATTAGAATGTGATACTCCCCCTGAACACAAGATTATATCTTTCTTAGCTTCAGATTTTGTTAGTTATATTACTCCCCCTTTTGTCATTATTCAAAAGGGTTAAGATAAACCGATCAAGTGAATTAAGAATAATAAACTTTAAGAAGTTCAAGTGATAACAATTTCTTAGGGAGTTGTGCGTTAGAGTAATAGAAGTGCATAGATAGTGATTCAGAAGTTCAAACAAATATTTAAAAAGTATGGAACTAATGTAAACACATAATGAAGTAATCATTGAGAGAAAAGAAAAGAAAATTCATTATAATCATTAACTTTAAAAAACTTTTAAACATTTCAAAATATAAAAACTTTGGCAGGGCTCTTTGACAATCAATGGCTTTCAATTTGATCCCGTCTCAGCAGCACTAGACGCTTCCTTTTCTGCCTTTAGCTTTAGTAACTCCTTCTGAGTTTCCTTAAGCTTTCTTTCTAGCCATCCAACACGCGCATGCAGCCTTCTCAAATTGTAAGCCCCAAACACCTTCATTATCCTTTCATGTGCACCAAGAGGATGAGGGACTTTGGTCCTTCTCCTTCTGATCGAGGACGATGCAGGAGGATTTTCAAAAGTCTCAGCCAAGTCTTCTTTTATTTCAGCTTCCTCAGAAAATGCACTTTTCATTTACTCAAACATTGCAAGAGTGAAGAAGGAAGGAGGTGCTTGATCAAAGAGTCCATTCATACGGAACCCTTTATGTATCAGGATCTTCATTATCAGACAGTTGTGGGGGAATTTGTCTTCAGTATCCATCTCTCTTCTGAAGATCATTTGGTATAGAAGAACCCATGGAAGACTAATCCTCTTATTCATCAGCAGATGACCCATCACAAACCTTTCCAGTTCCTTGATATAGATGTTATCACTTCCTTTCGGAAGGATGCAGTAGTTGAGAACAACAAGAAGAACTCTGGGGATTTCCAGGAGTTGAGAATGCTTGGTGGGACTGAAATGTCTTCCACCAAACAGCAGCTGATCGTACACCAAAAAGCCTCCATGATTTACTTCCCAATTTTGACAGAAATTATCTCCCCTGACCGGATCACCAGTCACCTCAGCCAGCAGGTTGCAATCCACGAATAGTGTTCTCCCCATCACTGTGGTCTTCAACCTAGTGCTACCAGGTTTGTTAACAATCTCTGAGTTGTTCCGCCAGGGAGAGAAAACGTTGTTGAAGAATGGGGTCCAGCCCAATGCGTCAAAGTACTCAGTAATTTTGTATCCCGCTTCTTCAAACTCAGAAAGATTAACCACCTTAGTGGGAATGATTCGTTCATCAAAGGGAGTTGGAGCATGGGCGCATGACGCAACAGATTCTGCAGCCATTTGAATAATAAAGAGTTTTGAACTAAAAAGCTTGAAGTTGAGAGAGAGAGAGAGAGGAGAAGTTCTCTTAGATGCTTTGAGGATTTCTTGGTTGCAGTGTGGTTCTCATGATCATCCCTCAATCTCTATAAATAGGCACATCAGAAGCATTGATGACAACAGTTACTAAAACTGTGAGACATGGAGAGTCGTGCATCGTGCATCATGGAGTGGACAGTTGAAGAGCCATTAATTTACAGAGAGCCAGGTCACAAATGTTTCAAAAACGTTTGGATTTAAAGACCTTTCATATTTCTTAGATAAATAATTATCTTAAAATAATTTTTCAGCAAATACGAGGTTCAGCAAGATCACCATAGAGTTATTTCAGAAAGTACACATATTTGCATTTATTTTCAGAGAGTCTAAGATAAGAAAGATGTTACCATAAAATATGGAATCTTTTTAAGATTGAGACTCAACATTGCTTTATGAAAGAGAGGTGATAAACTTCAGCAGGTTGTCCTTAGATCTTTCAGCATGTACACCCCCTTTCCATCCAGTTCTCCTTTCATCCATTCTTCTTCAGTTATTCTAGGAGTCTTCTTTGCTTTATTGAGGATATCTTCAAGAAAAACATTGACAATTTTGGTACCCATATCTTTTTGGGTCCACCAGGGTCAGTTACAGGAACAGGTTCCTCATCTTGTTTACATTCAGATTTAAACAACCTATGTTTATCACAATGAGGACACCCATCAACCTTTTTATTTTCCTTTTTAGGATTATCAGAATTTGATGTTTTAGATGATGGTTTTCCAGAGAATCCTAAGCCTCTTTTATCATTTAACCTTTTCTGAGTTTTCAATAATCTGTCAAGATTATTGGTTCCTTCAGTAAAGTTGGCCAAGTCTTTAGTAAGTTCTAAAATCTTTCCTTAAAGACCCTATTTTTCTTCAAGTAGACTTTTGAGCTTCCTGTTTTCTTGCTTCAGAAGCTCTTCTTTAAGTATAAGATTTTTATTTTCAAAATCTTTATTTTTAGTGCATGCAGCAGCATAGGCACTAGAAAGTTTCTTATACTTTCTGAAGAGTTCCTTATTTTCATCAACCAAATCATCATATTCATCAAGAAGAGTTAAAGATTGTACCTTAGATTCAGAATCTTCTGATTGATTTGCCATGAAGCATAGATTCTCCTCTTCTGATGATTTTTCTATACTTTCAGTAAGCTTCTCTTCTGAAGATTTATAATCTTCATCTCCTTTAAGAGCATATGAGGCTAGCCAATCCCATATTTCCTTGGCAGAGTAGAATCCCTTTACCATGTCATACTCAAGTTTGTTCAGAGAACATATTAAGTAGAGCTTGGCTTGAGCATTGAGTTGAACATTTAGTTTTTGCTCATGGGACCACTCGGCTTTAGAAATGGGCATTCCATTTCTCATGGGAACATAATTACCATCAGTAACTATATCCCAGAGATCAAGATTATAGCTTTCCTTTAAAATCTTCATATGTTCTTTCTAGAAAGAACAATCTTTTCTGTTGAAGATTGGTGGTCTTGATACAGATGCTCCTTCTGAGATATATACACCATATCTTGTTGAGGTTTCCATCTGGATCTTCTCCTTCAGCATTTGTTAGATGCTTAACCCGAAGTTGAGCTTTGATACCAACTGTTAGGACCACAGGAAACACTAGAAGGGGGGTTGAATAGTGTTTTATAAACCTTTGCGGATTTTCGGAAACCTTTTAAAACAAGCAAACTGAATTTGAAAACATTCACTCAACAAGTATTCTTTCGACATAGCCTCTCCAGGCTAAACAAGTATTCTTTGGCCACAACCTCTCCGGGCTAAACAAGTATTCTTTATTTCTCCAAGCCTCTCCAAGCTCTCAGACACTTTACAGTGTTTACAATGATTGTTAGTTTAAGTTATTGAGAACTTAAACCTTGAGAAACTTGTACAAAGAGATAACTGAGATAGTATTCAGGATACAACGATGAAGATTCTAAGTACAAGGAAAAACAGAGAGATACAAGTGTATAACTTGGATGTATTTTCTTCTTCTCTCTTCTCTGTATTTTGCTCAGCAGAAATTGTTACTTCAGAGGGTTGGCTTGATAGATTTTACTCTTGATTTAGCCTTTTCACTCTGTTGGTTGAGACTCTTTTCTTTTTCTTTTCTGGAGAGCTTCTCTTAGTTATTTCCTCCTTTCTTGATTTTCTCTCTTGGGCATTTTTCTTTTTCTATATGATGTTCTCGACCTTTTTGATCAGCAGCTTCAGACTATATCTTTTAAGAATATTGACGACTCGTTCAAAGTCTTGAATGAAGCTATTTATAGAGGCCAGAAATGTAGCCGTTGAGAGGTTGCTTGGTTACCATTGAGAAATGACCTATAGCTTTTGACTTGAATAGAGTAGGTGTGCAGAGATAGCACTATTCTGACACACAGCAGGTACAGATGTTCCTTTTCCGTGTACGATGTTCCATAAGATGAGGAAAGAACTATGTAAAAGCTTCTTTTTGTAGATGATGGCAGTGGCAGAAGACGTATAGAGACCTTTAAGTCTTTGCGTAGAGTGCCTTCTGACTTTGACAGATACTATGTTGCATGAATTCAGTAAGACTTCTCAGCATAAAGAATGGTACACGTCATCAGAGCGTTGAGAGAGTCTTCAGCAGATTCAAGTTCTTCAGAGAATTCTTTATTTCGGCAAGCTTGAATTTGCCACGTCATCGAGTGATAGCATGTGTTCAGCAGGTTGATCAATTCAGTACGCACATACTTTCGGTAGGTTGATCAATTCTTCAAATAGTTTCTGACTTGAAGATTTGCTCATTTCAGAGTTGTTGAAACATAAAAGACAAACTACCTTTCTTAGTAGAATCTGTTTATATAATCAAATTTGTTAAGCATTAAAACCAAGGGTAAACAGTCTTGAATTAA
Source organism: Sesbania bispinosa (assembly GCA_026901365.1). Taxonomy (NCBI): domain Eukaryota; kingdom Viridiplantae; phylum Streptophyta; class Magnoliopsida; order Fabales; family Fabaceae; genus Sesbania; species Sesbania bispinosa. The sequence continues at coordinate 2,951,500 of QLOH01000008.1, read as the reverse complement.
ATTGAATACTTAATTTATATTGAGACTCAACAAAGAGGTGATGAAATTCTGGCAAGCGTACCAAAAGTTCAGCAATATAATAGTAAGTATAAAGTATCATATCCACAGGGAACGGTTCACTTTGCAAGATTTTAGTTATCGAATTACCAAGTGAGCAACCTTTTAGGAAAATGATTAATATGCGAAATTTAAATGGAAAAAAGAAAAGTAAGCAATAAAATAAGAGAAGATAGATTTACTTGGATTAGGATTGGACTTCGCTTCTTCGCACCCCTTATGTATGTGAATCCCTTCTTTTAATTATAAATTTGATATTAATTATACCTTAGCCAAACTGAATTGATAAAACCCCGAGTCACCAGTAGCCTACCACTGAAAGATAATCCATGCGGGCTCTCCCAAGCAACAAATTACCCTCGGCTCATTAAGCTCTTAATTAATTAATTATTGTTTCGTTTGTTTGAATCGTCCATTAATTGTACTTCCCTATAAACGCTCTTCATTCAAGGGTTGTCAATACCCTATCAATCACAAGATCCCGTTTATCCCTCACATACAATTAACTTTCAATTATGTTACTATCAATTAACTATATGTTCCTATAGATGCTCCTATGAACGGGCTGTCACTCACCAAAACAATTCAATCATCAGATTTCACCTATATTTCCATATAATTAATAAGTACTTTTAGCAATCGGAGGTTAGGTTTCCTATGTCTAGGATCCCTAAACTGTAATACTAGCTAGAAATCTCATTCTGTGTTATCTTGATCACTAGCCTACGACTCTGGCGCACGCGCGGAAGTAATGTATTAAGAACAACATAAAAATACCGATATAATTAAAAACAGGGATTTGTAATTAAAAACAAGAGAATTCACATACACTTGGGGATTGAATCCACTACATCCAATCCTACTGGAGAGCTTAGCTACTCATGGTAGCCATCACAAGCCACTGAAGAATCTGTCACCTTCTTCAATCCTTGTGCGTCTATCTTTCTATTCTATGCCTCTCTCCTCTTCATCTTAAAAGCCTCTGTCTATGCCTCTGTCTATCTATTTATAGATTTGTGCAAAAAGTACTATTTATAGACCAAGAAAAACCCTAATTCAAATCTGGAAAAGACCAATCTGTATTTGAATTTAAAAAGTTGGTGCATGACTTGCGCTTCACCTGCGCTAAGCGCAGATGAAGCGTGTCCTTCTGTAAGCTGCGCTCCACCTGCGCTAAGCGCAGGTGAAACGTGAAACACGTTGTAGACTTTCTTCAATTCCTCATTTATCCACTTGATCTCTTTCTGATCTTGCCTTTGCTTGATTGGTTTTCCTTGTTTCCCTTTGCTGGCTTGATTTTGTATTTATTTGAACTTGATTTCAAATTGGGGAAAGTTATCCACAAGATCCTTTGTTTAAATGGTTGTTGATCTCATCTTTATTTTGTCCTCATTTAAACATAATATCTGCAAACAATCTCCCCATTTAATGCTATTTTCTCTTCTATTTCAAATCTTCCATAAATCTGCACAAAATAACAGATTTCTAATCAAAATAGTATCAAATTCAAATTCAAACCAAATAATTACAATTATTACAATTGTTTACAAAAAGGGATTATTTTGGGGCATAAATTACCATTTTAGCCTTAATAAGTGTAATAAAAACAAAGGAAAATATCACATAATTTACACTTATCAAATACCCCCCAACTTAACTTCTTGCTTGTCCTCAAGCAAGATACCTTTTGCAATCAAAATCAAATCACCCTCATGTACAATTCTCATAATCCACTTCAAGGAAAAATTTACATCATCTCTTTGTTAGGCAGAAGTCATTTTCCAAATATCAGAAAAAAATCAAAATCAAGAGATGTTACCAATCCTCAATAAAAAATAGAACACAATCAACAGTTGAACTTTTTCAAAAGTAGCAATTAAAGCAATAAATGATAAACTAAGGAATTTCACTCATGCTCACGGGTACTTTTTCCCTCAATGTTTTCACCACAGTTGAACAACTAAGATTGATAGTCGTTTCTAGTTCCTAAACATGCTCATGGTCAATATGGATCAAAAGGTCTTTCTTTGGTTGTAATGAGGCTGGGCTATCAAGGAATCATGACTTTTCTAGATAAACAATGAACACCTGGAATAGAGAGCATCTTTTGATGTTGCTTGACTTGGAACTTCTCTCCTTCCACCAACTCATTCTTGATTTTTCTCATTTTTTGCAGGCCTCTTTCTTTGTTTGAAATTGCACTCCCCCCAACTTATTCAATTTATTCACTTTTTTCTTTTTGATTTTTGGGGGAGTGATCTTCTTTTTGCTTTCATGTACCTGCTTTTTGAATTATAATTCACCAACCTTTTCTTCCCATTGTCTCCACTTGAACCTTGCTCTCTATCCCAAATGTGTAAGGGATAGGATATAAATATAAATTTTGGCTTGGGTGCACAAGAATAATCATTAAGGCTCAAATGGGTTACCAAAAATTGGAAAAATTATATCAAGGGTTGGCCTTTTGGCACTGAGCAAATATATTGAAAACAAAAAAAAAAATTGCCTTTGTCACTTCCATCTTTTCCAAAAGAAGAATAAGATCCAAAATCTCAATCAATAAAAATTGACAAGCAGCGGTGAAAAACTCTCAATTCAAGTGTTTGGGCTCTCAACTCATCGGTTTCTTGGCTAAATTCCTTGATAAAGCACTTACTGATTTTAATTAACTACCCTGATAGGTTCTCCTGTGAAGCATCCTAATTCTAACTTATTATGGAATTAATCACAAGACCCTTTCTTCTTTCCTAATCTGGTTAGTTAAATTGCCTAATTTCAGAAATTTTGAAAAAAAAATTCCTTTTGTTTCCTAATTCCTAAATCCTAAATTTTTTTTAAAAATCCTAACATAAAAAGAAAAAGAAACAAAATAATATACAGAAAATGTACTGCATCATATGTAAAGTGTATCAGTGGAGAATATATGTACAACACATGTCAAGATAAAAATAAAAGAAAATAAAAGAAAAGAGAAATAAAATGAAAAGAAAAAAAAAAAAGAAAAGCACCAAATCCAAACAATCACTCCTGGTCCTGGAGGTCCATGTGGTCAGTATCAGCTCCATTTGCAGCTGCTCCACCCTCTCCCGGAGGAATAGGCCTGTCCCCAGGCCACTGAATATAATCTCTGAACTGAGCAGGTGTCATGCCTGGGTAAGGGTTTGGTCTAATGGAGTAAAGATACTCCTGCAGATGAACATGAGATCTGTGGAGTGATATCAACTGCAAAGTGGTATATTGAGCCCACTGCCTAAAGGTAGGGTCTGTTGCTGCTGGTGGTGGTTGTACCTGCTACTGCTGCTCGTCCTCATACTCCTCATGTGTGATACAGTAGGTATAAATGTATCATCTAGTCATGGGGTTCAAGATGCGAACCGTGGGGTTCACATCCACACCCCTAGCTCTGCAGAGTGCAGTGATAAGTGCTGGGAAGCCTAATCTGATCCTCGTGGTGGCAGTGCGGCGCACAATAGCAGGGACAAAATCTGATATCTTCTGGGCAATGACCCTGGAGATATCGATGTCTGGGCTTGAGAGGATGGTGAAAATGAGATGAGTTACCGGGATGGTGATGTTAGAAACATGGTTGGTGGGGCAGATGTTGGCTAGAACCAACACTGTCCACATCCTCGCAATAGCTCTCATATGTTGTCGGTAGATGCGAGCAGCCTGCCTGTATGCATTCCTCTCAAAAGTGTATCCTGGTAGACATAGTACATGTGCAGTCTCTGTATCCATTGGGTCATTACCATTGAGCCCCAACTCTCTCATCCTTGAGTGGTACTGGCACTCCATAAGTGCCCTATCCAAAGGTGTTGGATACTGAAGCAAAGCGTTGATTGTGTCGCAATCAAATCTAATCTCCTGGCCTCGCACATAAGACCGCCTCCTAGAATTCACACCATGATCGCCAATGGTGTTGGCGTAGAACTCTCTTATGATGTCAGGGTCAAAATGACTGTCTGGGCTGCTGAGACGCACCCAGTTCCTCCTGTAAATCTCTGCCCTGAACTCCTCATACTCATCTGGTTGTAGTCTCACTGGCCTCTCTATTATGAAGTTACAGTCCATAATGGCACTGTAAGCTTCAAAGGCCCTAGCATCCTTAAATCATTGAGCATCAAACTCAGGCTCCTCCTGAGGTGCCTGTTTGGATCTCTTGGCGCCCTTGGCGCCTCTCCTAGAAGATCCTGCTGTATCAACGATCTTAGTGCGAGCCATCTGCAAAAATTTGTTACCAAAATTATTTATGCAAAATAATAGATTATTCAAAATTATTGAAATAAATGGCCAATTTAAATCAACATTTAGAACAATCATCAAATCAATCACTTGCACAAAATTTTGATTTTAAGATTACCCAATTGTCAGTTAATTAATTTATTAAGAACATGCTAAAGTGATCAATTAAAACAAGCCCTAATCAATCATTTAAACAGACAAAAGTTGGTAACAAATATTAGGCTCAAAAATCATGTTCTTTAAAACATGCATATCAGCACAATCATTTTTATTTTGGTCATGCAAAAATATCATAACATTTATTAAGCATTCATGTACCAAAATTAAATAATTTGCAATAAAGCATTGAGCACTATAAAAATACCACCTAAACATGCAAAATATGTTACAAATAAGTTCCTAGCAGCATACATACTAAACTAAGACTTTATGAATAAATATTTCTATCCTAAAAGGTCCTAAAAGCCTAAGTTTCCTACCCTAAGGTTTCTGCTCATATCAAAACAAAAATGAAAAATTATGATCGGTGCAAAATGACCAAAACTATAAAAACATACCTGTTATAGCCTCGGAACTGGAAAAAGTAAGGATATGGAAGTAAAAAGGGCAAAAAGGAAGTTAGGAAACAAAGAGAAATGGAAGGAAACTGAGAGGAAAGGTTTTGAAAACCATTTCCTCGTCCAGAATTTAAAGAAATTCTGGATGCGTGCACCTGCGCTGCACCTTTGCTTAACGCAGGTGCAGCGCGTGTCTTCAGAAGATGAAGCGTTGCGCTCACGTTTCACTTGCGTTGTAGCGCACGTGAAGCGTGAAAGTCAGAGAGCAACATTAACTCTGCGCTTTAGCTGCGCTAAGCGCAGGTACCAGAATTTTATTCACTCCCTACTTTTCACTGTTATTCATACCCCTTTAAATTGCAATCCTTTACTTAACCTTGTCCTATTCTATACAGGTGTAGACTCAACAAACTAAATAATCAAAAACAAAAACAAAAACAAAATGAAAGCAAATTAAAAATTGCAGGAATACCTCCCAGAAAGCGCTTGTTTAACGTCTTCTAGCTCGACGCCTGGTTCTTTTATTTTTTTATGGTGGCCTCAATTGGAGGATGATGGTTGATTCTATTCCTGTCCTTCCTTTAAGCTCCCATCCTCCATGCCACTTGTTCAATCTTCCTTCACTTTCTTCACTACTTTCTCCTTCTTTAGTGTCTGATGTTGATTTTTTTCTCTTTTTATACTTGAACTCCCAAATAGATTATGGCTGCTTTACTCTCATTCTTGGTTTCCTCAGAAATCCGGAAACCTTCTTTTTCTTCTTTGGCTCATTATCAGCAATGAGCACTCCTTTCTTTTCATCTTTCCGCAGCTTTGCTTGGAATTGATAGATCCCATCAGTAGGATCTATTCCATTCTTTTCTGGAGTTTTCAAGATATTGGGGCTTCCTCTATAAATTTGAAAGATGATACTTTCATTATTTGAGCTTACATGGTACTCCCCTTTATCAACATCAACAATTACTTTGGCAGCTTTCATAAATGGTCTTCCTAATATGAGGGGGACATCAGTATCCTCCTCCTTTGTCTCAGCAATATAGAAGTCCACTGCATATACAAACTTATCCACTCTTGTTGGTAGATCCTCAATTATCCCATAAAGGTTCTGAGTAGACTTATTTGCAAGCAATAACTTTACATTAGCAGGTTTAACCTTCAAAACACCAAACTTATTAAAATACAATAGCGGCATCAAGTTGATGCTCGCTCCAAGATCTAGTAAAGCATGAGTGGTAGGTAAGTCTCCAATAGACAAGGGAATAGTAAACCTACCTGGATCAGGTGACTTTCTTGTAATGAAGACCTCATTGGGTTCCTCTTCCTCTTTTTTTGATGCTGCCTCTTGGCTTTCTTCTTTCTCAAACTGTATCTAGACTCTTTCCTCTTAGGGTAACTGTTTTTCAAAGATAAGGCTCTCCTCTTCTACCTCACTATCTTCTGACTTGTTGCCATCAGTAGCAATCAAGTTGCAATGTTCCTTGGGGTTGGTAAGAGTATTCATTGAAAAGTGACCTTTCCTAAATTCTCCCATCTCTTGTGCTAGCTGGCCCACTTGATTTTTTAACGCTTTGATTGATGCATCATTATTCTTTTTAAGTCCTTCAAATCCTTATAAGAAAGTATCAATCTTTTCTTCCAACCTAGCGACTTTGTCATGTACTGATGGTTGTTGCTGCTGATAAGGAGTCTGTCTATTTCCACCATTCTGCCCCCAACCAGAGTTGGTTTGGTTGTTCCTCCACCCTTGAGAATATTGGTTGTTGTTATTGGAGAAACTTCCTTGCCCCCTCTGATTTCCCATGAAATTGACTTGTTCTGCTTGTGTCTCTTGGAAAGAACACTGACCATTTGGATGGTCTCCTCCACAAAAGTCACATATCAATGGTTGGGTTTGGACTAGTTGAGATTGAACAGTTTTGAGTTGCTAAGGGAGTGCTTTCAATGCCTCTGTGAGTGCCTCTATTTGTCTCTTAATCAATTTATTTTCAATTAAGATGGCATCACTTGAATTAAGTTCTAGCATCCCCTTTTTCTGAATCTGAGATGGTTGTCGTCCACATTGGGCTTGTTGATCGTTTTGGGAAAAATTATCAATGATTGCAACAGCCTTTTCAGCATCCACTGACAAGATAGTCCCTCCCGCTGCAGCATCAATAAAGGACTTAGAATCCGGTCTGAGTCCATTGCAAAATATGTTCAATTGGGCAATGTCATCATATTCGTGATTCGGGCATTTTCACAGCAAGGTCTTGTATCTTTCCCAGGCTTCACAAAGTGGCTCATCAGCTCCCTGCCTGAATGTGGATATTTCTGTTTTTGCTTGGATATGTTTCCCTGCTGGGAAAAGTCTATTTAGAAACTTGTCTTCAACAACTCCCCAAGCATTTAGACTTTGATTTGGATGGGACTGCAACCATCCCTTCGCTTTACCTATCAAAGAGAAAGGAAAAAGACGTAAGTTAACAGATTCTAAATCTCGTTCTTCAAATCCCATAGTGCCTATCAATTCATAAAAATTAGAAAGGTGAGTATGTGGATCCTTGTGATCCAATCCTGCGAATTGATTAGCATTTATGAGGTTGAGATGAGCAGCTTTTAATTCCAAGGTCTTTGCAGTTGCAAGTACTACAATGCTAGAATGATAGCGAGGGCCCTGGTGCATAACATAATCTCCTAGAGTCCTTCTTCTGGGTTGTTCCCCTGCCATGTCCTTAGGTTCTTCAGCTAATATCCTTCTTCTTTTATTTCTACTTCTATTCCTCTCGGCTGTCCTCTCGATTTCTGGATCGAAATTTAATTGGCTTGGGGACACCTGGCCTCTTAAAAGCATAAACAAAAAGAACTTGAAAAGGATAAGGTAATAGATAAGATAAAATAAATTTGAATTTTAACTTCAAATTTTTTTTCCCAAAAATTTAAAATAAACAGAAAATTAAAAAGATAAACTTGATAATTTGACCTCCCAAGGTTATACGAAGTGAAACACCGCTCCCCGGCAACGGTGCCAAAAATACTTGATGAAATTCTGGCAAGCGTACCAAAAGTTCAGCTGTATAATAGTAAGTATAAAGTATCATATCCACAGGGAGCGGTTCACTTTGCAAGATTTTAGTGATCGAATTACCAAGTGAGCAACTTTTTAAGAAAATGATTAATGTGCGGAATTTAAATGGCAAAAAGAAAAGTAAGCAATAAAATAAGGGAAGATAGATTTACTTGGATTAGGATTGGACTTCGCTTCTCCGCACCCCTTATGTATGCGAATCCCTTCTTTTAATTATAAATTTTTTATTAATTATACCTTAGCCAAACTCAATTGATAAAACCCCGAGTCACCAGTAGCCTACCACTCAAAGATAATCCATTCGGGCTCTCCCGAGCGACAAATTACCCTCGGCTCATTAAGCTCTTAATTAATTAATTAATTATTGTTCGGTTTGTTTGAATCGTCCATTAATTGTACTTCCCTATAAACGCTCTTCATTCAAGGGCTGTCACTACCCCATCAATCACAAGATCTCGTTTATCCCTCACATACAAAACTTTTAATTATGTTACTATCAATTAACTATATGTTCCTATAGATGCTCCTATGAACGGGCTGTCACTCACCAAAACAATTCAATCATCAGATTCCACCTATATTTCCATATAATTAACGAGTACTTTTAGCAATCGGAGGTTAGGTTTCCTATGTCTAGGCTCCCCTAAACTCTAATACTAGCCGGAAATCTCATTCAGTGTTATCCTGATCACTAGCCTACGACTCTGGCGCACGCGCGGAAGTAATGCATTAAGAACAACATAAAAATACCGATATAATTAAAAACAGGGATTTATAATTAAAAACAAGAGAATTCACATACACTTGGGGATTGAATCTACTACATCCAATCCTACTGGAGAGCTTAGCTATTCATGGTAGCCATCAAAAACCACTGAAGAATCTGTCACCTTCTTCAATTCTTGTGCGTCTATCTTTCTATTCTATGCCTCTCTCCTCTTCATCCTAAAAGCCTCCGTCTAAGCCTCTGTCTATCTATTTCTAGATCTGTGCAAAAGGTACTATTTATAGACCAAGAAAAACCCTAATTCAAATCTGGAAGAGATCAATCTGTATTTGAATTTAAAAAGCTGGTGCGTGACTTGCGCTTCACCTGCGCTAAGCGCAGGTGAAGCGTGAAACACGCTGTAGACTTTCTTCAGTTCCTCATTTATCCACTTGATCTCTTTCTGATCTTGCCTTTGCTTGATTGGTTTTCCTTGTTTCCCTTTTCTGGCTTGATTTTGTATTTATTTGAACTTGAATTCAAACTGGGGAAAGTTATCCACAGGATCCTTTGTTTAAATGGCTGCTGATCTCATCTTTATTTTGTCTTCATTTAAACTTCAAATCTGCAAACAATCTCCCCATTTAATGTTATTTTCTCTTCTATTTCAAATCTTCCATAAATCTGCACAAAATAACAGATTTCTAATCAAAATAGCATCAAATTCAAATTCAAACCAAATAATTACAATTATTACAATTATTTACAAAAAGGGATTATTTTGGGGCATAAATTTCCATTTTAGCCTTGATAAGTGTAATAAAAACATAGGAAAATATCACATAATTTACACTTATCAAGAGGACCCCACATAGCGCTCATGAGCATGCACTATGTGTTTCAGCATGGCATAAGGCAAATTAATTAGCCTTCCAATTTTAAATTGGTACATCAGAATGAGTTCTGGTGTGGTGATTTTTTCAAATGAGCCAGCACGAGGGATTAGTGTTTTGGATGTCAGATTGAATAAAAGTTTGGAGAGATCGTTGAGCTTTCTACTCTCCTTGGATATCTTCCTATTTGCTTCTAACTTTTAAGAAGATATTCTTCTAATTGTTTGTGAGGCTTCAGCTTCTGCGTCTGAGTCTGACTTGATCTTCTTCATTTGCGTCTGAGTCTGACTTGTTTGATTTTGTGTTTGACTCTAAAATTTTTCTTTGAAGACTTGATGTTTTTTATGAAGAGGTCCTTAAGCCTTTAATGTTTCTGCATCTTAACTCAGATTCTAATTTCCACACACTTAAGCAAATAGTTTACATGCAAATGGACTCATAATGAAACTTGAATTTTTTACTTAGTAAGAGGGGTTGCCAATCACTAAAACTTTAATCATATGAGGGTTTGTCTTAACAAAAACACTTTTACTGCACTTGTTTCTCCTTTGCTTAATGTAAAAAACTACCATGGTTGGGCTCGGGCAATGAAAAGAGCCTTAATCTCAAAGAACAAATTTAAATTTGTAAATGGAACACTTTTAATGCCAAATTCTTTTGATCTTAATTTTGACTCCTGTGAAAGATTGTCTTAGGCTGGATTTTTAATTTTGTGGAACCTACAATAATGCAAAGTATTGTTTACTTAGAGGTTGTTGTTGTAGCTTGGAAATTATTAAGAGACAGATTTTCACAAGGGGATCAGGTTCAAATTTTTTATTTACAACAAGAACTCTTTGAACTGAAACAAGGAACTAATACAGTAACTCATTACTTTACTGAGATGACAACACTGTGAGAAGAGCTGGAGAATTTTAGATCTCTTCTTGACTACTGTTGCATAGTGAAATGTGTTTGTGTGGCTAGAAGATTAAGGAAAGATTATAGATCAGAAGATTGCATTATGAAGTTTTTGAGTGGCTTGAAAATGATGATTTTGAACATGTGAAAACTCAGATTCTTATGATGGAACCATTTCCATACATAAATAAGGTTTTCTCCTTGGTGGTTTAGTAGGAAAGGAGGATTATATCCTCAAGAAATTCATCTAATATTGAAGACTCACAAGTGTTCAGTAATGCTGCTGAAACAAAGAAACAATTTGGTAGAGGCAGTGGAGGTTCAAGTGTTTTTGCTGGAAGAGGAAGCTTCAAAGTTTGTAGTTATTGTGGAAGAAATTAACGGACACACAATGGATGTGTGTTATAAGAAACATGGGTACCCTACTAGTTTTTGTGGCAGGAATCATATCACAGCTAACAATGTCATTGGAGAGAATGTTGAAAATTTTTAAAGTGAAAGTATCATGTCTAAGGTAGAAATTGATCCTTCACACAAGATTTCATTGACACCTGAACAAAACAAGACTTTGGTGACAATTCTTCAGTCTCCAAATTTGGCTAGCTCCTCTACATCAAGTCAAGTTGTTGCTCTTACAACCACTAAATCTCAAAATGTTGTAGACCTTACAGATTATGCATATTCAAGTATCTGTTATAGCCTTTCAGTTTATAAATCACCTCTCATCACTTGGATTTTGGATTAAGGTGACACAAACCATATATGTTCAAACCATTCTTTATCTTCAACCTTACAACCACTGACCAGTAAATCCATTTCAGTGAAGTTATCAAATGGTAATTTAGCTTTAGCTTCTCACATTGGAATTGTTCATACTAACAGTACACTTACTCTCTCACAGGTTTTATACTTTCCTGATTTTTCAATCAATCTCATATTTGTTTCTAAGCTAATTTCTTCCTTACAATGTGCCTTGGTTTTTCTACCTAACACTTTTCTTATTCAGGACTTGAGCAATTTGAGGATGATTTTGTTCAACTGAGTTAGTTGAAGCCTTGTATCATCTCCATGCATTCAAATCCTCATCCATTAACCAACACCAAGCTAACAGCATTACGACCATACCTCACTCTTTTCCTCCAACAGCTTTATGACATTTTAGACTAGGACATTTATCTTCTTGTAGAATGGAATTACTAATTTCTTTGTATCCACATTTACAAAATTTCAATAAGAAACATATCTATGATGTTGTCATTTTACTAAATAGAGGAAATTACCATTTACTATTAGTGTTCATAAAGCTGAAAAACCTTTTGAACTTATTCACTTAGACATTTGGGGACCTTATAAGACAAGTACAATCAACAAAGATAGATATTTTCTCACTATCCTAGATGATTACAATAGATACTTGTGGATTATATTTTTTAATCATAAATCAGAAGTTGCAAATCATGTTAAAAGTTTTGTTAAAATGGTGGAAATTCAATTTCATAGTAACATCAAAATGATAAGGTCACATAATGGGCCAAAATTTATTTTAAACTCCTTTACCAAGAGAAATGGATTTTAGACCAAAGGTCATGTGTAGAAACCCCTCAACAAAATGGTAGGGTTGAAAGAAAACATCAACACATATTAAATGTTTCTAGAGCCCTTCTCTTTCAAGATCACTTGCTTAAATCTTTTTGGGGTTTAGCTGTTGCTCAAGCAGTCAGTTAATTAGTAGAGTTCCTTCTCCACTCTTAGCATTAAAATCTCCTTATGAATTGTTGGATGGAGCCAAACCTGATTTATTCCACCTCAAAGTCTTTGGTTGCCTATGCTGTGTCAATTCTTGTTTCAAATAGATCAAAATTTGACCCTAGCAGTCACAAATATGTTTTTGTTGGCCACAAGACTGGTTCTAAAAGTTTTCTAACTTTTAATTTGCATATACAAAAATTAGTACTTTCTAGGCATGTGATGTTTGAAGAATTTATATTTCCTTGGCCTAAAAATGCTAGTATTGTTGTTATTCCTTTTATTCATACTTTTCTTTTGGATCCCACTTGTACTAATCAAGTTGCAGATGTGCAATTTACCTCCCCACAAATAGTATCATGGTCAGTTTCCTCACACAGTAGCTCATTAGATTCCATCACCGATTCATCAATGACAACAAATTCACCAAATTCGAGCCCGATTGTTCTTCCTAGAAAATATACCAGAATCTCATATAGATCAACATACCTAGATGACTACCATTGCAATTCAACTACTACATCTCAGTTGGATCAATCCCTTGAAACTCAGACAGGTAAATCTTTTTCCCTTGGTTTTGTTGTTTCCCTTGCCAACCTTTCCCATTCACATACCATATACAATTTAGCCATTACCCAAGAGCATGAACCTGTTTTTTATGCTGAGGATAGTAAATTTAGGTGTTGGAGGAAAGCCATGGAAGTTGAACTCAGAGCTCTTGAACAAAATGGAACTTGGACCTTGGTAGATCTTCCTGATGTTGTCATTCCAATTAGAAGTAAATGGGTTTATAAAATTAAAAGAAAGGCTAATGGAAGAATTTAAAGATTCAATTCTAAATCGGTGGCAAAGAGGTATAATCAGATTGAAGGGCTTGACTATTTAGATACGTTTTCTCCTATAATGCCTTCTTGCATGGTGATCTCAAGGAGGACATCTACATGTGTTTTCCTAAGGGTATGGAGGTTTCCTCTTCTTTTAAGGTTTGCAAATTAAGTAAGTCACTCTATGGCTTAAAACAAGTAAGCAGATAATGATATGACAAGCTCTCTCACTTCCTCATTGACATTGGATATCATCAAGCTAACTCAGATCACTCTCTTTTCCTTAAGTTCACTGACTCATATTTCACTAGACTTTTGGTATATGTAGATGGTATTTTACTATTTAGTAATTCAATTTTGTAAAGGGACAGCTACAGATTGCATTTGGAATTAAAGACCTGGGTGTGCTTAAATATTTTTTGGGGATGGAAGTTGCTCATTCCTCTCTCGGAATTTCACTCTCTTAACGCAAATACTGTCTTGAATTATTGCAGAATGCTTCAGTTACAGATTGCAAACCTTCTTCTATTCCCATTGATCCTACTGTTAAACTGCACACTAACTCAGGCCAGCTTTTCTCTGATGTTTCGTCATATATAAGAGACTCCTGGGTTGATTTCTTTGTCTCACTTCGACCGGACATTGCTTTTGCTACACAGCAAGTGAGTCAATTTATGACCACACCTACTCAAGCTCATCAAAGAGATACAATGAGAATTCTAAAATACTTGAAGAAGCATCTTGGACTGGGATTATTTTTTCCAAGAAAGACAAGTTTGCAATTGCAAGGATTCTCTGAGGAGGCTGATTTGATTCTAGACGGTCAATTTTTGGTTATTGTTTCTTTCTTGGTCAGTCATTCATCAGTTGGCGCTCCAAGGAGCAAACTACGGTGGCTAGATCTTCTGCTGAAGCAGAATATCGAGCACTTGCTTCTGCAACTTGTAAATTACAGTGGCTAGTCTTTCTTCTCAATGATCTTAAAGTTTCTTGTCACAAATCATCAGTACTCTTTTGTGATAATCACAATGCCCTTCATATAGAAAATAATCCAGTCTTCCATGAAATGACTAAGCATGCATCTTGAGATTGATTATCATGTGGATCGTGATAAGATGCAGTAAGGACTCATGTGTTTGCTACTTGTTGCTTCACCAGATCAAGTGGCAGACTTCTTCACAAAGGCTTTACTCCTAAGGTCTTTGAATTTTCTACTCGACAAACTTGGAGTCTTAGACATCTTCCAGCCTCTAACTTGAGGGAGACTCTTATAATTCACAAAGAAAGGTTAAATATGCTAAGTCATTTGCTGAGTCATTGGTGATCATGCCCACATCATATATGCATAATCCTATTTTTTTCTTCTCTCTTATAACATAATTATTTTGTTTTAGTTTAATTCTTTTTTCTGTTTTTCTTTTAGCCTTGCTTCATATATATATATATATATAGAAGTATAGGTATAGCTTTGGGCAGTGTTAGAAATCAATCAATGATTCAAGATATCAAATGCTCTCAAATTCTTATTCCCTTTTCTATCAAGATTCTGCTAAATTTATTAAATATCATATGAATTTATTTTTAAATATTATAAAAGTCAGATGATAATAAAATTGATAAAGATAATCAAATAAAAGTTTACGAAAAGGAAAAATTAGATGCATAGGTTAGTTAAATATAGTCCAACCCTCGTCAAATATTATTTTACTCTACGTATAGGTTACAGAATATATCTAAAATCATTTATCAAATATTTACTTCATCAAATACGCTGCATCCACATTTTGTTAATTTTTTTTACCTATTTAATTTCTTGACAACTCTATTAAATAAATAAGGCTATACGATAGCCAAAGTATCTTTCGTGCATTAACATAATATTCTCCAGTAATGTAAACAAATTAATTTTATCCTATGAAAGTTCTTATAAAGATAAAAAAAAAAAGAGGAATTTATCCTGTAATTAAGTTTTTAATGTGCATTAAAAAAATAATCTACCTACATTTTAATTTCTTCACTTAATTATTGTCTACTGAATATATATATGAAGGTTCCTCATGGCAGGCAAGGACTTGAATGTACCATATTAGACGTTGGACAATTTGACTTGTTGCTAGAATTATGGAAACAGGTCGCAAAAGCCTATTTCCAAAATGCAACGGTTGGTTTACACGTTTCCATGTAAAGTCCAAGTGTAGGAAAGATGCTGGAAACCTGATGGAAACAACAAAAGCACCATCTCCAAATCAATCCAATTTTATGGATATTATTATTTAGTAATATTGGAGAGATTTGTTAGATTGGTGAATTGGCAATTTTGGGTGATAGTGCCAGTGAAGTGTGACAAATCATATGCCAATAAAATTCCCCGGTAAAGGAGCTTAGCTAGCTATCCTTAAGACACATGAATGGACAATTTGGTGATGCTGCAAGAAACAGATATCAAGCAGTGGTTAGTGGGCATTAGAATTCTTCACTTTCACTAAGTTTTTAATTAATCATTACTGGGTACCTTATTATAATCTATATAATTGTGAAAATTGCTTTCAGGGTCAGCTAAGTAATTTAAAATATTATATATATGTATGTCCACATCCTCTCTCCTGCAAGAGTCAAAATCAAATAATTTGAGATCATGGAGTCTATGTGTGAGTGACTATAATAATATTTAGTTGTAGGATTGATAAATTGAAATCTTGCATTTTGTAAGGTTTCTTTTCTTCCTTTTGTGAACTAGGGCATTAATTCCAACAGGGAAAAAAGAAAATTCGTGCTTGCCTCAAATGCAACAATATGCATGATTTTTTTAAAAGAGATTTACTTTCAATTAGCAAGCATTTCAAGTATGGTATTTTTAAATTAAAAAATTAAAAATTATATTGTAAAATATTCAAAGTATAGAATAAACAAATAAATAAAATATTTGAATTATAAAAAAATTAAGAAGTATTTTAATTTAATTTTTTAAAAAAATTAACAATAACATATATCATTCTTTAAGATAAAAAAACTAAATTAAAGGATTAATTTAGTTTCAAGTTAATATCAAATCAATCCGACGAACCTCGTGAATTCAAATTGAACCATTATAGTTGGATAGCATATTTTTAACTCAACCGAATTAATCCAAACCGAACCATTAAAAATTGATTATATTGGTACCCGAACCGATCGAACCATACCCCCCTTTTAATTAAAAAAAACTACATTGAAACTAAAGAGTAAAGTTAAGATTCATTTTCCTGAATTTGACTATGGAGCTTTCATTTTCGCGTTTGAGTTCCTCTTCCTAGGGTTTCTCGTTTAAGTTGATTTAGTTCTTCTTCCCCTTTGGCCCTCGTCGGTGTTGCCCTCCCTTCTGCGATCCCATCGACCATCTTCGCGCAGAAGCTACCGCGAGTAGAAGCCTTCTTCGCCACTAGCTAGTACGTCATGTCAAAAGCCATAGCGAGCAAAACAGCAAATCGTCATCTTCGCCATTACTCTATCGCGAGCAGAACCCATCTTTACCATTAGTTTGTCGTGAGCAAAAGCCACCACGAGCAGAACTACAGATTGTTGTCTTTGTCGTCAATCTGTTTCTAACAAAAAGCAGTGTTCTTCGTGAGTAGAACTGCTGATCGTGAGTGGCCACTATTGGTCCGTCATGAGTTCGTTGCTGGTTCACCGCGAGTCCACTGCAGGCGGGAACTATAGAAGCCTTCAGGGTTCCTCTTACATTTTCTTTTGTTTTCAGTAGTGCAGCTTGTGCTTGCTAGTTATTTTCTCTGTCTCTAACACTATTTGTGATCCGATTGAACCGAACCAACCCATTCCTGATTGATTTGGTTTGGTTCGGGTTTCTTATAAAAAAAAATAATGAAATTCGAACTGATTTAATCTGAACAGTTTTATTTGGTTCGAATTCGTTTTTCCTACTAAACAAATCCAAACCAACCTATGAAATGGACTAGAATTAATAATATATCCTAATACACCAAAAATTTATATGAAAAATTAAATTCCCTTACAACATGGTTATATATTGGAATCATAACTATGTTAATTATTTAGATAAGAATACAAAGAATATTCTTATGACTTGTCTTTAATCAATTTAAAAAGTTAATTTATTGAAACAGACATTAGTTAATTCACACACCACTTGACAACAATTGATTAAAAAAGAAAAATTTATAGATATACTTTGATTGTACATCAAAACTAAATGTAAAAATACTACAATATGGGTCTCACGCGTCTGTGTGCGTGGGTCTTTTCAGATTAATATACTTTGAATTAATAATTATTCAAGTAATAACAATTCTTCCACTTGAAATAAAATTCTCTTTTTTTCCTAAACTACGGGTTAGAGAAACATGTGAGTTTTATTCTTGTAAAGAAACTTGATTACAATTTCAGCTCCACTTCTTTTCTAACTTTTTTTTATTTACATTTTACAAAATAGTTCTCAGATCATTGTAACTAAAATTCTATTCGAAATCAAATAATTAGTATCTTAAAAGGCTTGATATCCTTAAGCTACAACCCTTGAATCAGCTCCATTTATTTCCTTTTATTAGTAAAATGCATAATTAAGGCAACTAATTCGATTAAAAAGTTGTGTGCTTCATGACCATGTGAAAGAGATGTGATACCATATTACAATATACTATATATCCATGTCAATGTGTTTATAGAATAGGTTACGGAAGCCATTAAAAGTTTGGGTCGCAATTTGGTACCCTCCCGTTAGAGAGGGTTTTGGTACCTTCTTGTCATTTTTTTTATTGAATAGGCCTAAATTACGTAGGAACAAGTCGTGTACTCTGTCCTAAATTATTTCGAAGATATAAAATAGATTTTAAATGAGACACATGTGTATTGCAAATGAGAATGTGAAAAAATGGGGGAATACAATAAAAAATACATGATAATAGTTAGAGGGTCAAAAAGTCTTTTCAAAAAATAAAAATACAAATTCTAATAGTTAAATATTGTCCTATAAGTATAAAAATACTAAGATCATTTAAAAAAATTGAGAGAAATTGATTAAATGATCAAAGAAGGTACCAAAACCCTCTCTCATGAGAGGGTACCCTAGAATTTCCCTAAAAGTTTTTCCTTCTTTTTTTCATATCTCCAAATTTGCTAATACGTGGCAAACAAGCCCCTAAACACTAGACAACCTAGACTGTTATTAAAATATTCACCAGGGCATTAACCGTAGTGCTAATTACTCTAAATTACCCAATAATAATTGCTTTGATGATGGAAGCACAACAATAAAAAAATACAGGGAAAAAATAAAGTATGATTAATACTAATAGTACCATTAAAGCAAGAAATAATGTAGGCAAGGAAGAAAAAGAAGGGCTAAAGCACTTTCATTGGTCCCATATCATGTCCCCTCACACTAGCCCTTTGATGTGATCCCAAGAAATTTATTTTTTTTTAAAAAAAAAAATCTCCCACTACTATTCTATTGTCCTCTCTTCGCCCCCACCAAAAAAACCTTCCCTTTCATACCTCACTGAAAGAAAAACCAAATGCTTTGATATGTCCAGCAAAGGAAAAGACATAGCAGAAGGATCATCAAGATCCTCTGCTGATGGTGGTGATCACGATCAGCAGCAGCAACAACAACAACAATTGCCTCTGAGTCGTTATGAGTCTCAGAAGAGAAGAGATTGGAACACTTTTGGACAATACTTGAGGAATCAGAGGCCTCCAGTGGCACTTTCCCAGTGTAATTCCAACCATGTGCTTGATTTTCTTAGGTACTTAGACCAATTTGGAAAAACCAAAGTGCACTTACAAGGGTGTTTGTTTTTTGGGCAAACTGAGCCACCTGGACCATGCACTTGTCCTCTAAGACAAGCTTGGGGAAGCCTTGATGCTCTCATAGGAAGGTTAAGAGCTGCTTATGAAGAAAATGGAGGGTTACCTGAGACAAATCCTTTTGCTAGTGGTTCCATTAGAGTCTATCTACGTGAAGTGAGGGACTCTCAAGCTAAGGCAAGAGGAATCCCTTATAAGAAGAAAAAGAAGAAGAGGAATATAATCAAACACAACGGGGACACCTCAAACTTACCGTTGCAGTAAAGTTTTCAAGTTTAATTCCCTCTTCTTCAAGAGCTTATGGTAATTAAATTTCATTTTTCTTACTTATACTGTTCTAGATTATTAATTTGCTGTTTTTTTCAGAAGTTGACATGGGAAAAAAAATTAAGAAAGGATGACATTTGAATTTGAACCACTGACATTATCATGTGCATAATAAGGACATAATTGAACAATTAACAAACTAGTTTGTGAACATCATACTCTGTATAGTTGAATTTTCTGCACCAAGATGTGGAAATTTTAGTCAATCCCCATCAGTACACGTACAGTTCATTTATATTTCTCCTAGTGCATCATGTATTTCATTCCATGGTAAACCCTAATTCATAGACTTCAAAACCCTAAATCGTATGTGTGTTACATGTAGTTGTTATAAATTGTGTAGTAAAAGTTAATTATAATACTTTACCTTAGTTCTTTTTTTTTTCCTTTTTTCTTTTTAACTTAAAATGGTATGAACATACAGTGGCATGGAGGGACCAAGTATAGTGCTTCTCTCATCCATTTTTTTTTTTTGGTTTTACGCTCTCACATGCAAGATGACAATGTTATCATCATGGTTCCAACATTTCGTAATTATTTCTTTTCTGTTTATATATATATTATTTGCTTTTCCGCACAAATTTTAACTTCTTTATCTTTCGTATTGTGGCTTCCACAATTAAACGATATAACAACCACTGCAATGATATGATAAAATTTAAGAATTTTTTTTCTTGTTATTTGAAAAATTATTATCTGGGGAAAAAAGGATTCAAGATTTATGGTTGAAGGGAATTTAGATGCTGTTTCTAGAGTCTTGTCTGCTGGTGTCACGTTCTAGAACCCCCAAAATCTCATGTTTCTTAAAGTTTTGTCCTATTCTAACAATATCATTTTTTTTATATCCCATTATATGAAGAATGTCCTTTTCTTTCGTGCTGTTATATATATATTCTCACCACCGTACATGAGTTTCAGTCTTTCTACCACCTACCACTGCAGAGGCATATGAACTACCATACTAGAAAATCTTGCATTTTCACAATTCTTTTTATTTTATCTTATAAGAATCAAGGGTACGTTAAATTAATTTTGAAGAGATGTAGAGGGGAGGGGGAAGGGTTTATTGGTTAGTGGTTTTTTTTTCCTGTAAGACCACGTATATCTTTTATATCGAGTCGGGTAATACATGTATGAGCGATAAAATTTTTTCTCTGAATATTTAACATATAAAGTTGTATATTCAGGGTTTGAACTTGAGACCACTGGTTAAGTTGAAACAGTCATTTACGTGCTTGGTGATTCTCTTTGTGTTTAAGAGTTTGAGTATTTTATAAAAAAATTCCCTCCACATCTTCTCCCCCTCACTTTTCCTTATAACCATTTCCTTCTCTCATCAAACCCATAAACACTCTCAAAGCGAAATAGAGTCTTAACTAGCTGTCTTGAAAATTAATTGCTTTATTAATTCCAACAAGGGGTTTGGCCACAATTACCACAATGTGGAAGTATATCTATATCTCAAATATCACTTCAAAATTTTTGGCATTTATTGTAATCCCACTTAATTAGTACATGTATCTCTTATATACGCCTTAATCTAACTTTTGTGCTAATTCATCTTTTCTGATTGATTTCAGATCCCTAAATTGTTTCCTGAATCTGTTGCTAGGCTTTGGATATATAACTTCAGCTGAAGTCCTGGAATTTGGGTTATACTCGATTGTCTAGCATATGGCGATCAACTTTAACCCTTCCGTGGTCTTTATGAATCATGGAGTGTATTTTGTTATTCGAATGAGAGTTTAGAATGAAGTTGACCAGGAACTTGATGAGTTGACATTGGGTAAGTCCCTGTACTGTATTCACCTTTATCAAACTATTGCTTCGATACAATATTATCAAGCATAGTAGTGATAACAACATTGAATTTTCTTCCTAGTATGTATGATAATTGCATGGTATCCTTTGGCTTTCATGGAAGTTTGGTATATTAATTGTTGCTTGTGTGTATAGATTTTTTTTTTTTTTTTGGCTTGTGAGTACATAGATGTGGTCATGCTATGCGTATATGTAGAATATCTCACGAGATTGTAAGCAGCTACAAGAAAGACTAGAATACGAATGACTAGAGTAGTGATCCCTCTTATTAGTTCTTTAACTACCGTGTACATATGGCCACATGCATACATAACATTTTACATTTATACTTAGAATATACACATAAAAGACATTTATATATTTGAAGAGATAATAGCTTAATTCAACAAAAGTATATAACAATCCATATAATACACTTTACTATCTTTCTCTACCACATCATTTATTACACCACATTCTGTCTATTTTTATTCTTCTTTTTCTCTTTATATATATCTCTCTTTGTTGTATAGTAATTTGTTAGAATAAAAATCATTCATGTGTCTCTACCCAATATATAACTTAAATTTTTGGGATAGTTGGTTCATGATATTTTACCATATCAATCTCTATGACCAAGTGGTCAAAAGTTCAATCCTTTTTACCTCATTTATTCCAATATAAAAGAAAAAGTTTAATTTCAGCAAAAAATAGATGGGTTTATGGATTGTCCATGCTTCAAGTTCAATAGGCTGATCTTCTGTGAGGGACATGTTAGAATAAAATCATTCATGTGTGTCTTCACTCAACATTTTAAACTTTTAGGA
The DNA here is from genome assembly GCA_026901365.1 of Sesbania bispinosa. NCBI lineage: Eukaryota > Viridiplantae > Streptophyta > Magnoliopsida > Fabales > Fabaceae > Sesbania > Sesbania bispinosa. The sequence continues at coordinate 2,929,737 of QLOH01000008.1, read as the reverse complement.
TAGTTGTTTCATGACACAAATAACATCACTCTTATTTGAATAAGAGTTTAATCAGTATATGTTGTTAGTATAAAAAAGTTTTACATTGTTTTCCAATACTATATTGTTACATCATTCAATAAATATGTCATCTCATATATTATTAAATTCAATAAATGATGTTTCAACAATATTATTGAATGATATTGTAATAATTTTTTTACATTGAAAGAAATCTACAATAAGTTAGTAATGATACATTGATTGAAAAAGGAAATAAAAGTGATAGAGACTAAACATTTTCACAATTCTTGGTGGTATGGACAAATATGTAAGATGATGTCCCACATAGGTGCATATAATGCAAATCGATCGATTAACCTTAAAATCATCGGATATCTCTGCTGTCCTCCCCAATATTTTTTAATCGATATCTTTGACTTGATTCCTCCATTTGGTTTTCACTTAACTCAATCATTGAGACCCTTCTTTCAATTATAAATATAGATTTGATGTAATGCATATAATTAAACTTGCTACTCCAGTTTTCTCAAATAATTAAGGCCCATTTAGAAATACAACTTATTTAAGTGCTTATAATATAAGTTTTTATTTAATAAGCACTTAATAAATAAGCTTTTAAAAATATTTATGAAAATTGAAGAGGGTGCAATGTACTTAAATTCTCCATAAGCTATTCTCAGGAGCTTATTGAAATAAACTAAAAACAACTTATGAGCATGGCATAAGCTCTTTTCAAAAGTTTACCCAAACAGTTATATAAGTGTTTATGTCATAAGGTAAACTCAAATAAACTCTTCCAAACAGCACCTAATATATATCCATTATAGGCATATTCCTTGGTAATTTTTTCTTACTATGGAAATAACCCATCAATTTTAACCGTTACCATCCCTTGAATATTACGAGGAATTATGACCATTCAAGGATCAATGTATCGGAACTAGATAGGGACTAAATTAAAGTATTGCCTAGAAATCCTATACATTAGTATCCTATATAAATGGGTTCTTGAGATGAAGAAGTAAAGATATATTAATTCTATATATGTATGATTATTTATTGTGAGTGTTGTCCAGTGGCATCTTATACTTATATTATATAATTTCGTACTTGGAGATAATGTCATGATAACATGTAGCTTAAATGGTGGAGACAGTAGGCATTAGGCACAATCCTTACACAAATTTAAATATATCTAGAATAGTAATAAGTATGTGACATATTGAATTGTTGCTTGGAAAGGATTAGAGAGCTAGCATTGTGATATAAATGACTATAATTGTTTCATTTGCCATTTCTTTGGCTTCTGATCTTTAGCTAGCTATTTGCAATCTATGAATGAGGAATATTGATCTATTTCTAGTAGAATTAGACACCTTATTTTTACTCATAAATCATAACATATTACATTTAAGTACATACATAGAGTAGTCGATCAACTTGATTCGGCTCCTTGGAGTTTATTGGTAATTTAGGGTGTATATATCATTTAAAATCTAGAATTATTGAGAAAGTTTAGGGCATGTTTATTTAAAAAAAAATCATTTTTATTTCTATTTCTTATTTTTTAATATTAATTACAAAAAACATAAAAGAAATCATTTTATGTCATATTTTAGAGCTTTGTACATGAAACATGGAAATCAATACAAAGTTATTGTCATTGTTTTATGTACAAAACTTTGAATACCGGAAACAAAATGAAAAAATTATGATATTTTTATAATCAAAATTAAAAGTATATTTATAATTAAAACTAAAAAAAGAAAATAAAAACAAAAATGATTTATAGAAATCAAACGACCTCATACTAAAAACATAAAATGTTTTCTAATAACCACTGCTGTGGTTTGGTTAATTAAGACTTTTTAATGTAAAAAATGTTAATCAATATCTTTAAAATATTAGTTAAGAAAAGTAAAAGTATTTTATTAAAAGTTATAGCTTTTAATGTCATTAATGAATTATGATATAATTTTAATAAAAAAATTCTATTTATTAATTTTTTAACTAGTGTCATGAAAGTCCTCAGGACATTTTTAATATGTAAAACCCTGACAGTACAGAAATACAGCTTAGAATCAATTTGTTGGTAGAAAGAATTTATGAGGAAAAGAATTTTGGCAATTGGCATTTGTTAATTAGTTGTTGATGGGACCTTATAAGATTGGGTTTTTGTTGGAAGATCCGATCCATTATTCAATGTATCAATTGCAATCCTATTAATTATAGGCCCATTATAGTAGTTATGCCGTTGTCGTGCGGCAATGCCGAAAAAATACAGTTAGAGTGGGTCCTAAAATCACAATATTGCTTGATTTAAAACCTTTGTGTGTAGAGAAGCACACAAAGAAATAAAAAATACAATATAAAAGAATTTGGTTTATTGTGACCTTGGCTTTTATTAAAAAAACAATTTTTTAACATCCTAATTTTTCCAATTATTTTTCATTTTTATAGTGCTCTCTTTTTCTTTCTTCTTTATTTGGTGAAGAAAATTTCATTTTTTTATATTAAAACATAACAACAGATCAGGTTTTATATATATATATATATATATATATATATATATATATATATATATATTATAATATTTTGTGCCTCTACAGACGAAGGTTTTAAATTATAAGCAAATGCAAGAGACGTTATAAAAGTTTATATTGAAATTTGAAAGTAGAATGTAATGTTGGCTCTCATCACTAGTCGTTGATCAAAATTAAATGATCTGTCTAATGAAGTGCTGAATTTGTCCTAACAGTGACCAACGTCAAAGATATCAGGATATATAATTAGGTTAAGGGTTAAATATATTTTCCAAAGTTTTAGTGGCCTAAACTTTGAAATCGTTGGTTTGGGTTCATGTTCTGAAATCACGTAATTTTAGTCTCTGTTGACGTTGATGTGTGAAACAAATTTTTATGTCAGCTTGTCCATTCAATGACCATAATGTGACAATTGAATCCAGTCAATTTTGTTAGTCTTCCCTATTCATGAATAATGTGAAGTTAAATTTAATAAAATTTGACTAGATGAGTAATTGTCACACATCATGGTCATTAAAACCGACTTGACAAACTGACACAGAAGGTTTGTTTTTACCACGTTAACGTCAAAGTTAACCGTGTTAAGAGGAGGGACTAAAGTTACGTGATTTCATAACATAAAGGGTCCAATCCAACTGTTTTAAAGTTGAGGGACTAAAACAAAATTTGAGTCAAACTTGAGGGAGGTTTTAAAACATATTTAACCATTAATTTATATATATATATGTATGTATGTATACAGAACTTGTGCATACATAACTTCAGTTTTAGGGCACATGTTGTGTTCTTGCTGCTACAAGCCTACTATGAACCACACGATACTTATTTAAGTAATGCGAGTTTGAGCTAAAAAAGCCAATTAAGAGTTAGATTGCAGTAAGATACAGGTAGCTCAAGCTTTGTCTTGGTGATTAGTCAGTTTGCCCGTAGGCACAAGAGACTTCAGATCTGCACTAGACAACTAACTAGGATCTTATATATATAAGAATGCTTGTACGTAAATTACTTGAATTTACTTTCTATTTAAACAAAAATATTATTTCTCCAGAAGAATGCATGCCTCCATTTACAATGCGAGGACTTCAATATATTGTCGGTGCCTTTTTTACCTGTGTAGTAATATAATTTAGTTTGTATTTTATCAAAATAGTGTAATTTTTTAAAAACAAAATATCAAAATGATGTAAGTAATAATCATAAAATGAATTATAAAAAAGTAAGCCTTACTTAAGAAATAAAACTTTTTAATATTATTTACATAGTCAAATATAATAAATACAACTTGTGTATTAATTAAGGAAAAATAGGACTTAGAATTTGTATTTTCTTAAGTCATATTTTTCAAATAAAACTTTGATATATTTTAATAAAAAATTATGTAAGTCATATTTCTCAAATACAATTCATATATTTTTATAAATAAAAGATAGATAAATAATATTTCAGAAATACGTGTTATATAACTTAATAAAAAATAAAATGCTTAAATGTGTTTTTAGTCCCTATAAATATAGGTCATTTTGTTTTTAGTCCCTGTAGAAATTTTTAGTTTTCCATCCCTAAACAATTTTCCGTTAGCCTTTTTGGTCCCGGTTAACTTTTAGCTGATGTGGCAAACGGAATGCCACATCAGCATGCCGCATGTGTTATTTCTACTCAACTTAAATTTATTTTTAGTCCCTATAAATATGATCATTTTGGTTTTAGTCCCTACAATTTGTTTTTGTTTATGTTTTTCACCTCAATTTCATCCTCATCCAACATCACAATGTCTTTTTGCTTCCACTGCATTGTACACTTGAAATTATGGAACTTCTCATGGGTTTAAAAAATAAATTCTTTATATATTCAATTATTTGAAATTTCAAAACACCTGGATTTACTGTATATAAAAGAAAAAACCTGTAACGACATTTTTCCCGTACAATTCTTTTTTTTCTGTCTATTGACTGACAAAATTTTCATTTGATTTACAATTACAATCCTTTTTTAGTCAGCACAAATCTCATTAAGTTACCGGCTAATAGACAGAAAAAAAAAGAATTAGTAGAGAAAAAATATCGTTACAGGTTTTTCCCCCATTTATAGAGTGGATCCAAGTGCATTGAAATTTCAAATAATTGAATACATAAATAATTTATTTTATTGAACCTAGGAGGAGTTCAAGAATTTCAAGTGTAACAATGCAGTATAAGCAAAAAGACACTGAAAAAAAATTATAGAAACTAAAAACAAAATAACCGTATTTATAGGGACTAAAAAATTTAAGTTGAGCAAAAACAACACATGTGGCAAGCTGATGTGGCACTCTGTTAGCCACATGCTTAAAGTTAACAACAAGGATCAAAAAGGGTAATAGAAAATTTTGTACCGATGAAAAGCCAAAAATTACAGGCACTAAAAACAAAATGACTCATATTTATAGGGACTAAAAACATATTTAAGTCAAAATAAAAAATGTTTGTTACAGAGATAATTTTGTAAAATAACATTTTTTTTAAAATAAGTCATATTTATCACATTCACTTATGAGAATATCTGCATAAAAAAAATCATGTGCACAAGGGCTAGGAGCTTGAGGTGACTACACAACCTTTCTATTGTGCACAAGGGCTATATTCTCATAAGTGAATGAGGTGACTTACTTTCTATCTGCATAAGTCATATTTGTGCTTGAGGTGACTACACAGCCTTTCAGAAGCACATGGGCTAGGAGCTTGGAGTGGTTGTTACATTTTGCTGTGGATTACAGGATTCTTATTTGGACTTGATAGGTCCTGATGATTGTGTTTTGATGTATAGATCGTATATTTTATGAGGATATGACTGTACATGTATGATTCCTTAGTTTACCTTGTCATGACACATGTATGAGGGTATCCTCAATCCATTAATATGTATTGACCAGTGTAGCCATGATGGCCTTATGAAGTTTATGTATTTATTCCTTCCAGTCATATATCATTTAAGTGAGTGTCGGTAACTTGAATTGTATAAGATTATGTTTTCCGATATCTAAATGGCGCGAAATAATTTCAGAAATTCGGGATTTTGTTTCCAACGGACTAAATCCTCGGATTAGAAATTAGGACGTTACATTATCATTTTTGTGATCAACCAGATGTTGTCCTTAGAGATTTGTCGTCGCAAGAAAATGCAGCTCGTCGTGGCTACAACAAGGAAAAGAAACAGGGTGCTACAAGCGCATATTTGCTTATGGTGCTTGGATTTTTCTTCGACCAATGACCGGAAAATGGTAATGTTTGCCAATGTTCCCTCCCTCCAATCAACAGGCAATGACACCTACAATTACTATCCGACAGATTTGTTTCTGGAACTGAACTTGGCCATGGGTGAGTTGTGATGGTGTGTGAGTTCTAATGATGCCATTTTTATGCATGGTGGGTGCATCGAATGGTTTGTTGTCATTTCTTGCTACTTCACTAATCCATTATTGTAGAGGTGTTTTGTAACATCCCGGAAATTAGAGTCTAGAAAGACTGTGGAAGCCTTAGGTTGTGAATCCCACGCAAGAAGGGAAGTTAGAAGTAAGATGAGAACTTAGGGGCTGGAAGGGAAAATAAGACAAGAGTTAGGGTATAGATTAAAAGTGGTGAGTTTGAGGGAACCGAGAGGGGAAAAACTAAGTATTAAGCCCAACCTTACTGTAGACTTAGCACAGTAGGAGTCACACCAGGTGGCAGAAAGGCTAGCATGGTGAAGAGGTGAGGAATGAAGTAGAGACATTGGAAATAAGGGATTAAATTAAGACGTAAGGGACTAAGCGTAAACGAATTAGCCGGAAGGAAGAAGAGAGGCATAAGCTCAAGGAACCGAGGTAGAAGGTGATTTTATGGAAAGGAACAAGGGAATAGAGGAGCATAGTCTCATGGAAACTTAGAATCCTTAACATTAGCTTTATTGGAGTGAATTGATGATAAAGGAACATGTTATCTACATGCAATAACAAAGTACATGCTTAACATCTAAATCATTCTAAATATACAAGGTGGGATTCCTATTCTATCCAGATTTGTCGAATTCGCATCATATTACTATATGACATTGTTCTTGGTCTATGAAAATTTTGATAGCATTTCCACTTGGTTCTCCAAGCACACAACATAACCTATGAGGTATAATAAACATAGATTATGTATGTACTCAAAGAACAATGGAAAATACATACCGAAATCAATCATAGACCAAGAATTAAGTCATACAATAATATATTTAATGCGAATTTACAAAATCCAGGCCAGATCGTCCAATCATGGTCAATTTAAGAACAAATTGTATATTATGTCAAACATAATATTGTTGGTGTACTAAGTGAAATTTTTTCTAAGTGTTGGAACCAATAATATGTTGTCAAAATCGAAGAGAAGTATGAGTATACTCAAAAGATTTTTTATTTTTTAGAAGAGTTCCATGAGAGACTGGAAATCGAAATGTCTCTTTGTTCAGAATGTATGCATTTCAATTTTTAGAAGAGAATAGAAGACTAGAATAAGAGTCAGAACATTTCGAGATGCATGTATAGAAATTGAAAGGAAGAAAAACTTCAAGAAATTGACAACAGAAAAGAGATTCAAGGAAAAGAAAGAGAAGCACAACTTCTGAATAACTTAGAAGAATTATTGAAGGTATTCAAGGATTTGGTTCGAGAATCAGTCACCAAGATTTCAAATTAATAGTCATTGGAAGTTTGATATTCAGGACAAGTGTCAGAACCACAGTGAAACATCATAAATAGTTTTAGGAAGTTAAAGTGACTCTTGTACGTTAGATTATGTGACATTCTTGTATTGTGCCAGCACAAATATAGTTGCTTATGTGTCTTATTGGCATTAGTTAGCTGTTAGGATTAGAAATCTATAAATAGGAGAATTGTCAATATAACAAGGGTTGGATTTCATTATATTGAAACTCTCTGTAAACACCAAACGTCCATCTTATAAGTGACTAACTGATTACAAAGAGATGATCAAGTATGTGAATTCTACCACATTTCAATTAATGTAATTACTGTTCTTTACCATTCTTTATTCTTTACTTTCTTTTATCTTTGTTTCTTTCAATTTTAGTTTTATTATATGTTCATTGTGTAGAAACCACAAGAAACCTTAGATGGGGGTTTGGATAGTGTTTTATAATTTCAAACAGATTTTCTTGGAAACCTTGCCACAAACAGAGTTTTAACAAAAGTTTTGAGCAACTTGCTGAAACTGGAGTTTTCAGAGACTTGCTGAAGTGCTTCAGCAGGTCCAATAAAATAGTTCTTACGTGAAAAACAAAGTTGTTTTGCTGCTCAGAATTATAAACCATCTTTAGGTCTAAGGTTTTGGAACAGAGACCTTTATCCTGTCATGTGTCTCTAGCAGCCACTGTCCAGGTACCATTTGTGGTGTCTCCTTTGTCCTATTAAACACATCTGCAACAGGAATAATCAGAGACTTAGGTACCCACATCTTCCTAGGTCCTTTCTTATTAGAAGCAGTTCTGCCCTTTCTCTTGTGTTTGCACTGTGACACACTATGTCCAGGCTTTCCACAGTGAGAGCATCCCTTATCTTTCTTAGCTTTTTCAGCAGGTTTAGAATTTGAATCATGTGATGATTCACTGTCTGAGTATCCTAGACCTTCTTTGTTTTTAGAGTTCTTTTGAACACCCAACATTCTGTTGAGGTTCTTTGTTCCATTAACAAAGTTGGCTAGATCTCTAGTAAGTTCAGCAACTTGTTTCTTTAGAAGTTCATTTTCTTTCTTTAAACTTTCTGAACTACTAGCCCCATAATTCTTCAAGAGTTTTTCTTTAAGCAAAAGATTTTCAATCTCAAGAGGTTCACTTTTGTTTGCAACTTCAGTGTATGCTCTAGACAGATCTTTGTACTCTTGGAAAAGCTCTTTAGAACTTTCCAACAAATCATCATACATGTCTTGAAGAGTTTGAGGGATTACCTAAGATTCAGAAATGTCTGATGAAGGGAGACTTGCCATTAAACATAGGTTGGCTTCTTCAGCAGATTCATCCTCCTCTTCTGAAGTTGAATCATCTAAGTCCTCCTAGGTTGCCATCAAACCCTTTTTCTTCTTAAAGAACGTTTTCTTCTTATAGGAAGGTTTCTTCAGCTTTGGGCAATCTGCCTTCATATGCCCTGGCTGCTTACATTCATAGCAAATAATTTTATCAGCGGAAAAGGAATCTTTACTTGATTTACCTGATTTATGGTCAGATGATGATTGCTTTCTGAACTTTCCCTTTTTCTGGAGCATTCTCTTGATCTTCCTGCTCAACAGAGCCAGATCATCATCATCATCTGAGCTACCTTCTGAATCTTCAGAACCTTCTGAAGACTCCTCAGCTTTCATGGCCTTCTGTGGTCCAGCCTTCAGCAGTTTGGACTTGGCATTCAGGGCAAGTGACTTCTTTTTGGGAGCATCTTCAACAAGTTCCAACTCATGGACTTTGAGAGATCCTAGAAGTTCCTCCATTCTTAGAGTATTGAGGTCCTTTGCCTCTTGAATGGCAGTCATTTTGGGCCTCCAAATCTTTGGTAGACTCCTAAGGATTTTGCGATTATTATCGCCTAAATCATAGGTTCTTCCAAGAGATTTGAGTCCATTTGTGATGGTCTGAAATCTTCCAAACATCTTATCAATAGACTCAGATTCATGCATTTTGAACATCTCATACTAATGAACAAGCATGCTGATTTTGGATTGTTTTACATTGTCAGTCCCCTCATGGGCTGAAGCTAATGTATCCCAGATTTCTTTGGCAGAAGTACATCCCTGCACCTTCTCATATTCTGATTTACTCAAAGAGCACACCGGATAGAGTTTTGCTTTGGCATTAAGTTGCACACGTGCCTTCTGATCACCAGTCCATTCTGCCTTAGGAATGGGCACACCATTGTTGGTGGGAATATAATCACCATCAGTGACTACATCCCAGAGATCTATGTTGCTGCACTCAATGAACAACTTCATACGGTCCCTCCAATAATGGTAGTCTGTACCATTGAAAGCTGGGGGGCTTGAGACCGAGGCTCCTTCTACAATGTAGTGGGGATTGCTTGTTGAGGTTTCCATCTGGATCTTCTTCCCTCAGCACTTGTTAGATGCTCAACCTGAGGTTGAGCTCTAATACCAACTGTAGAAACCACAGGAAACACTATAAGGGGGGTTGAATAGTGTTTTATAATTTCAAACAAATTTTCTTAGAAACCTTTCCACAAACAGAGTTTTAACAAAAGTTTTGAGCAACTTGCTGAAACTGGAGTTTTCAGAGACTTGCTGAAGTGCTTCAGCAGGTCCAATAAAATAGTTCTTACATGAAAAACAAAGTTGTTTTGCTGTTCATAATTATAAATGCACTTTTCTAAACCCTCTTTGGTTAGTTATAAACTGAAAGTAAAGAGATAAGGGTTGAGAAAACTTAGCCAAGAAATTATCTTGGTTCACCCACATCCACCGTGAGCTACGTCCAGTCCCAATGCCAAACCAGCAAAGGATTTCCACTAACTGATCACAGTTACAAGTATTCTTTTACAGTCAAGCCTCTTCAGGCTCTAAACCAAGTATTCTTTAAACAATAAGCATCTCCAGGCTCAAACCCAAGTATTGTTTTACAGACAAGTCTCTCCAGGCTCAAACAGAAAACTGTTTTATAGAAAGATTGCTTAAGCTTTGAAACTACACAAGTTTAAAGCCTAAACTGGGTAAGATCTACAATAACTGAGTAAAACTCAGGATAAGAAATTGTTGTACAAATGAAACAAATGAATAAGAAAATATCAGAGAGTTTTGAGCAGCGTTTCAGCAAGTTTGTTCCTTCTCTCATTTCTCTTCTGCATGAGACTTCATATATATAGCTTTGGAAAAGAAGTCCGTTGAAGTTCATTTGATTTCCGTTGAGAGATAGCATTAAATGTAAATGCTCCCGTTGAGACACACAGCCTTGGTAGCTTGCAGTAGCAGGTGCAACAAGTAGTAGGTGTCAGCAGCGCAGACTCCACTTTTTATGAACACGGTGTACTTCACAGCAGACATTGCCTTTTTGGTGACTAGAAATTTGAAATATGCCAAAAAACAACTGATTTGACTTTCTCGAAAAAAAGGAAGCACAAGCCATTGAGAAATGCTATGGTTGATTTGAGTCTTCAAGGAGAATTAGCAGAGAAGCATTTTTCCAAAAAGTACAAGTCTCAGTATGATGTCTCTCTTCTTCAGAAGGTTCTCTGGCTTTAGCAGGTCTTGATCACTCAGCAGGTTCCTCTTTCAGTAGGTTGCACCACATCAGAGAGTTGCATAATTTCAGAGGGTTGTTGTATCAAACACCTTCTGAAACACAAAAACTACCTTTCAGCAGAAGATTGTTCTTTCTTATTTAACCAAATTTGTTATTCATTAAAACTCAGGATTATGAGACTAAAACATTATTAACCATTTAATAATATTTTGTGACTCAACACATTGTTCATCTTATCCTGTCATTTTTTTCTTTCATTTCTTACTTCTTTCTTTCTTCTTTCTTTATTCGATCTTTTCTACGGGGTAAACAATAAGTGAGTTTCATTGCAATTTTCAGATTTCACATAACTTTGTTTTGAATTCAGAATACTATAAACCTATTTCTTAAGATCCCTTTTTGAGGATTAGATTCTAAGTCCTAGACTGCTCTTAGAATCAAGGGTGAATTAACTCTTTTGAGAGAATTTTCATGCATAAACAAATATATAACATGTTTTTAAATAGGAAACTAAAGTAAATTCATGCACATTCAGAGAACCTAATAAATATAAAAGGAACTAAAATGATAATAGAATAAAGGATATACTTTAATACAGTAACACACTAGCAAGGTGACACGAAAATCAAACTCAGTCATTAATCAAATCTACTTAATGGTTGTTAAAAGAAAAGAAATACCTTATTATAGGACAAATTCTAAATTAACACAACTTCTAATTTACAAATAGGATAAATATATACATGTTTTCTAAATTATTATTTTCAATCATAAATGTTTTTTTCTCAAAATTTCGGTAGAGTTTTCCCTCTTTCTCTAACTTTCCCAAATTAATCAAAGATATTTTAAACTCCTTACTAGCAGTCACAATCCAAAAGATATATATATATATATATCATATTAACAAGTAGAATCAAATTTTACATGTTTTCTATTTCTGAAATTCCTCTTGTAACTTCAAATTAAGTGTTCCAATTCCATCAAAATTGATCCTCTTATTATATTATGTGTGTAAGCTAGGTTTTAGCTCATTCCGACAAAAATAACTTTCTTAAAGAGAAAATTCATAACAACTAACACTAGGTTCTTTAACAGTGAATACCTCAAGCAGCTTTTCGAAAATCACAAAAATAAGAGTTATGTACTAACCAGTGAACGTGGCACGATCATAGGACGAGGACGATCACAATGGATGAGAATGTGGCTTTTCAGAGTACGGTGACAACGTGAGCAAAGAACGTCACAAGCGAGACTGAGATGTTGCAACAAGGCAAAACACGAAACAGGGAGGAGGAGGAGGAGGAGGAGGAGGAGGACAAGGCGGCGCACTTCCACCGCAAGGCAAAGCACGTAACGGGGAGAGAATGAGGACATTGCTATTTCGGATGTTGTTGTTAGGATGACAATGAAGAAGTGTGCAGCAGACAAAATGACGACCCCGAGGATTGAACGAAGATGACAACAAAAGACAAATGGGGAGAAGGGGACAACGATGATGGAGGAGGGGGAGAGATGAGATGAGGGGACAACGGCGACAGAGGAGAGGGGAAAGATAGGGAGGAGGGTTCTTCACGTAGGGAGAGAAGGGGACAAGGAGGTGTCGGGGGAGGATGATGAAGCGGAAGGGAAAGATTAACTTTAGTTGTATTTCATTCATACATTTTGTCTTAGACAACTATAAATTTTTAATATAAAGGTTTTATGTAACTTTTATATTATATTTTTCTTTGAACAGATGGCTTCACGAGGTTGGAGCGATAAGGAGAAGTTGCATCCCATCCGGGGTCAAGGAAGGATCATCAGGCCTGACCACCTAACATCATAGAATTAGCGTAGGCATCACTAACCTACAACATCAGTCCAACAAACCCCACCATTAGGCCGACTTACCCCATCCTTAATCAGACCTCCTCACCAAAAATCCAACCTACACCACCACAAGTCCAGCCTACCCCGACCCCACCACCAATCTAGCCAATCCCATCATTAACAGTCAACCCTTCCCTATCAACATTCATGATGATCTCCACTCTTGGATGGAATATGTTGTCTCTTAAGGTTTCACATTGATATGGAAATGTGTCTCACACAGATGACCTTGTAGTAGAGGATAATGCTGAGGACATGCAACAAGCTTAGAATGCAAATGTGTACTTTTTAACAATATACAAGAATCTTTTGCAGCTAATTTTTAACTAATTAGCTAGAGATTAATTTATTTATTTGCAAAGTTAGTTAGGGATTTATTATAAACAAGTATTTTAGCTAGTTGTGTAATCCATGGAATAAATTTCTTATTTTGTTAATACTTCTTACATAACTGATAAATTTGTAACGTTTTTTTTTTAAAAGTCATGTGGATTAAGGTGAAAGTCGGTCCGAGAATGAACATTAAATCTCCGCTAGGAATCAAACTCAATATATAGGAATATATTAATATTCATACATACAATGGATACCCGCATATCTATAAAATGAGTGAGAACGAATATTATATTATCTGCCCCATTGATATTTACTTTTCAATAAAATATATTTTATATTATGTATATTAGAATATTAGAATTTGTTATTATTTTAAGATAAAGTTGAATTTATTTTATATTATTTTGTAATGATATTTTTAATATATTAATCAATAATGATATTATATAATAATAATAATAATTTATATTATATAATATTAATATATTATATGGTATTATCTATTATTTTTATAATTTTTAAATATTTAAATATTAATGGATACTCATCAATATATGTTATCCCACCCATTGACATTCTTACTACAAATAATTATTCTACACATTTTAAAAAAATTAAGGATTGAAATATACCTTTTTAAATATTATGGAATAAATCACACATAACCCAAATCCGAGTGTGCTAATTTGCATTTATCCTTCATATTCCAGTGTGGCAACATCTCTCTTTTGGTGTTGCGTTCCTTTATCCTGAATCTATTCATCATTATCACTTCTAGCAGAACTTCACTTTAATTCTCGGTTCCTAAACAAGGAACCATCACTTACATACCATTTCAAATATGGTGCTGTCTATTATACATCCTTCCAGAAAGAGATGTAATTTACAACCCTGTTTTGACCCATAATATCCAGTATACGCGGCTCCTTCTTTGCAATTTTTAACAATTAAAATCTTATTAATTTTTGCTATTCAGACCTAGGGTTAGGTTATGTCCCAAAAGATCAGTAGATTAGCTAATCGGGTGAAGGAAAAGAGAGAAGGGAGAACTGTGCCGCACAACCCATCGTGAGTATCGTCTCTTGTTAACGCGATTTGGAGCTCTCCGTCGGATTCGTGTTGGATTTCTCGCGTTCTTCGTCTCTAAAACTTGAAGTGGGTTTGAAGTGGGGATTTTGCAGGCAGGCCGCCAGACTTATTTTCCAGATTACGGGTAACAACCCGCGGAACCGTTTGCTGCTGATCTTTGTTGCTTCTTCGAAAGGTTAAGTGAACTTTCTCCTCTCGATAGACGGCGTGAGGTATGAAAAGTTCACCCAAACGCGATTTTACAGATTTTGTGAAACGCAAAACTTGGAGGATGTCTTGAGAAAGGTCGAGCCGAAACACGATTTTGCCGATGTTCATAAATCGGTTCCGAAACATAGGCTCCAAAGAAAGTGAAGAATATGTGTCAAAATGTTTCATTTATTAATTCAAAGAAGACCCTTTTGGTTTAGAAGAAAGATATGTTATTGAATCAGACCAGGGGTTTTCATGTCAAGAAATTTTCATAGTTGGTTTATCAAAGTTGTGAAGGGTAAATACATCATAAGTAGAAAAACAGAGAGAAACAGGATGAAGAGGGATGCAGGGGATTTCGTTGTATAAGGAACAGAATTATGAACCAAATACAAGGTCAGGGAGGTTTCATGAAAATGGAATTCTAACAAGAAAGAGAGAAAAGCAGCAATTTTCACGGTTTCTCCTAATGGGATGGATCGGGAGGATTAGGTCGTTTAACAGCATAAAGAATTCAAAGTGAGAAGCTTCAGGGGTGTCTACTGCTTGGTTCGAATGTAAACTCATCATAGTGAGTGAGAGAGAGAAACTTTTTTGCTCAATTTAATTGAGCAACCTTGCTTCTGTATGGGTTTCTTTTCTTGCATGCATCATCATCATCAATGTTAAGTTACCAAGCATTGTAACGATGAAGTGCAGTAATTGTCGTAGTTATATGCTTCTTTATAAAGTTCAATTTCACAGCATATTTCTTGAACCATTCTTTTGCAACAAATATAATGGGGACTAAACAGAAATTTTAAAAACAATAGCTTTTTATGGGCAACTAGGAGACCTATCAGAGATCCTCACTGTTCAAACATTTTAAGTTAGATCTAACGGTTGTTATAGAACGGATGTAAGTTACATCCTAAAATTAGAGATGTATAATAGATACCGCCTTCAAATATACTTATGAATATTTGCTTTTTGAGAAATTCTTTGTAGCTTTTCCATAAAATTATTTAAGCTTTCACATTATTTTCACGGACACCGCAAACCAGCGGCATAGGAAACCATTTTCATACACGGTGGACATCAAGTTTGAACTTAGCTCTTTAATAAAACCCAACCCCAACTTTACAAACATGATGAATTGAGCTATTGCTCAACCTCTACATTACTGTGTGCTCACTTAATATAACTTGACTGACAAATTCATTTTTAACTATAGTTAAAAAGGAAAGATAATTTTTTATTTAATATCGATTTTATGTAAATCCATAATACACATTACAGATGATGACAACTGATGTTCATCCTAACTAATCCAATAAACAAAAAGTGCAACTATAAAAGCAGTAAGTCTTGACCAGAAAAAAAAAAGCAGTAAGTCACAACTCTTACACAGGTGATCCTATTGAAATAATTTCTCATTAAATTAAAATATAATTATTAATGATGTGGCAAGCATATATGCAACATGAGTAAGCCACATATATTATTCTCTACGCTATTATAAAAAGGTGATGTGATTTTCATTCACAATCATATAATCATATTAATGGGGTTGATTTAAGTGATACATGTTTGATTCCTCTTGATTAAGGTCTCGCATTCGAGTCATGTAAATGAAAAAATCTCTGCTGAGAGAGATAACCCCATTAAAATGAGTATGTTCCCGGTTAGATCATAAAGAATACATGTGGTTTAAACAAAAGAAATCACGTCAGCATACTGTCCCCTACGCTACATATTTGTCTAACTAGTAATTACTCTCCCCTGCATATCCTCTCCTCTGTTTCTGTTATTCTACCTTTCTTTCACTTCCATCTTGTTCTTCTCCCTCTCTTCTTCTCTCCTACTTTGCCTCCACTAGTGTCAAGCTCTCTCTTGTTTCTGCCTCTAAACAAGGAAATGAGTGATCAAAGAGAGATTCCTATTGCTAGAACAACTAGTACAGGCTTAGGCAACAATAGCAACTACAACAACAACCCTTATGTTTACCTTTCCCCTGTTCCTCCTTCCTCTGCAGCTGCCAACCGTGAGTGATGTACAAGAGATTGTATTTCTGTGACTGTAACTAAATTTCTTCTCATTTAACTGCTGATCCTGCTATGATTTCAGGTCCTAATCCATTGGATACAATACGTGATGCACTAAATCAGTGTACCAGGAAGGTTGAAGTAGCAACTAGACAAGCTGAGATCATGGTTGATAATATATGGAATCACCGTGAGTTTTGTTTTCCTTTATCTATCTATATAGATAGATTATCACTATAGCTCATAATTGCAATTCTTTCTAGACTTGGCCATCCTCACTTGGAAGTTGAATTTCTTTACCAATCACATATGATAGTGAGAGATCTTTCAGGGATTCTGGAAGTTTCAATCTCTATGACAGACTAAAGGATTTTTTACTCAATCTCCTGAATCAAATTTACTTTTACCAAAAGAGGATCAAACAGGAAAAAAAACTAAACTGCTAAACATATAGTAAATAGTCAATAGGCTCAACTTACTGAACAGCAAACACTTGAAAAGCAAAATTAAATCATAAATCCTAAATATAGAATGTTCTCTCCGCTAAGTCAAGACTTAAGAGTCAAATTATTATATTATTATGTTAAAACTGGTAAGAGAAGCTTAGACTTAACATCTGCACAGATCTTGAGGAACACTTGATCCTCGGTGCTGAATATCAAGCTCCTATTATTCTGCTCCCTCCAAAATATAGTTGATAGCAGTTTTCCAAGACACACACAAAAAGTAAATAATAATGGCATGCCGCATATTTTTGGTATACTAAGAGTGTGTTTAATAAGTTCATTAAGCTAGCTTATAGCTTTTAGCTTATAACTTGTTTATACTTTTTCCATTTTTATCCATTATATTTAATATACTTTTTTATTTATCTTTTTTTTTACGTCTTTTTATGTCATTTTACATTTATTATCTAGCTTATCAACTAGTTTTACCAAACACTTTTAATTCAACAAACTAGCTTATAAGCTTCAAACTTATTAGGAGCTTATCAATTAAATGCTAGCTTATCAGTTAGTTTTACCAAGCATACTTAGGTTGACACCAATTCAATTCACCCTCTCAAGAAGTAATAAACCTGTTGATGTTAACTCTTCCATAAACACCTTTGCCAAATTCTCAAAGTGAAGCTGCTATCTTTAGAGAAGATGGTATCGATCTTTGTTTGAAATTTGAGTGTAAGTGTTCAAATCATATATTTACTTTTTTACCTTATGTTTGAATCAATAGAGTAATTTGAAATTACTAGATTTCATGTGTTAGAATAGTAAAAGAAAGAGTTTCAAATGACCAATAGGAGGAAATTCAAATAATACATGTTTAGAGAAGATTTCAACATTTCTTTGTTATATTTAACTTTTTAGATTCTCATTTACAATTTCTCTTATGCTTACAATTCACTCAACATTTCATATCACAATTTTGAGAATTCTAAAATTCTCCATCCAATCACACACTTAAGATTTTAGGTGAAGATGTGATGATATGTTTCACTTTTCTAGTTTGTTGCTTGGGTTCTGCAGAGCAGATTCCTTGTACATGATATTTAGTCATTTTATTTATTTATGAAATCCGTTTGAGTAGTAGTGTTTGACATTCTAGCTTAATTTGAATGAAATCTATTTTCTGTGTACAGTCAGAATTAGTTCCAGTCCAGCTGATGCTGCAATGGCTATAGACTTGTCCAAGGAACAAAAGTACTACAAATGGAGGGCCTGATAAGCTATTTCACCAGACTTTTGGCTTTTTTCCGGGAGAAGAAAGCTCTTAAAGCCATATGTTTGCTACATATCAACAACCTATGGACCTGTAATTGGAACTCTTTATATATCAACTAAAAGATTAGCATTTTTGTAGTGACTATCCACTGTGTCATCATCCATTCTCCCTGCAGCACCAATGCATCCACTATAAGGTACTTCCTTACCTCAGTGCTTCATTCTGATTTCATGCAATTCAGATCTCCAGTTATTAGATTTTTTTTTTCCTTCTATGTTAGAGTAATTAAATCTAAGAGAAAGATGAAAATTTCTCATATCACTTGCTTGAAATTCTCAGATAGGTAAGGACCAATGATCAAAGAACCTTACTTTCCTTACTTGTCAACTCTTGGTTAAGTTACTACTATATAGACATCAGCTAGACTATTACCACTTTATAAATGTGGTATGTATGTGAAGATGAGTTGTAGTTGTGATTTTTATAGACAAATTGTCCCAAGATGTTGATTTCATGTCCATGCAGTAACATCCGAGGAGAATAGAAGGTAGTGTTTCCTAGTGTTTAAACATATAACTATTCAATGGCACAAAATAAACATGGGGAGATGGTAAATATTTGGGTGTAAGTGTAATCTGGCTTGGCTTCTAATACAAAAACTATGCCGGATAAACCTGGCTGGATATTATTGTATTGTCTTTGAGCCTTATTCATTCATGGTAAATAAAATGTACTTCTCTTTTTACTATCAACCTTTCATGAAAGTTTTTTTAGTTAAATAAGGTTGAAGAGTAATACAATACCACAGATATATGATCAACTACTGAAATAAATATTGAATGTCTGAACAATTTTCTCCTGGGAAATTATTAACACATCTTGCTGTATATTTTTTCAGTAAGTTATAGACAAATGATATTCACACCTATTTCATGCTTTATTTATTAAGTTATATATATCAGATCCCAAAGTTGTGTTTAGTCATTTCATACCACTTTAATCAGGTGTGAGACAACTGCTATCCTAAGTTATAAAGCTTGAGACCATATTACTTCTGGAACTTTCTGGTATCAAGTACTGATTTTCTATGTGTAACATCCAGGTTGTAGTGCAGCTGGATCAGGTGAGCAGGGTCATTCCTTCCACAAACAGAATGAACCCCAAAGAAAAATACATCCAGGTTGTCACAGTGGATGGTTATGAGTTCGTTTTTATGGGGTTTATGTCATATGACAAGGCTCTCAAGACTCTAAATGAGGCTATGCAGCAATATGGGCAACCATTCCAGACCAAACGCAAGTGTTCAGCCGTAGTGATATGTATGTGGCACAAAAAAAAAACAAGATTTAGACCTCTCAAAAGTGAATAATGTAAACGAAAAAACTAAGGCATTTTAACTGTGACAAGAAAATCAACAGTTATAATATATTATTTCTCATTTTCATTGCTATCTTTTGGCCATATCAGCTTTTAGGCTGACATGTCGTTACTCCATCGATTTGCCTTTTCCAATCCCAACTTTTGGACTGTTTTCTCACTTTTAATACACATTCTAAAAACGTTTCTACTACATTTATTAAGAATAAATCACCTTTACCGTTTCTTACCCTCTTTCACATATGACCTAAATAATGTAAGCATGACTATTGCATTTCCATCTCATCGGCCACATGAAGAAAGTACCCAAAGCCTCAAGAATACAAGAAAAGTTTGTTCACCTACTCACTCAGTCAGTTTAAATGTGCCCCCCACCCGTCACCACCACCACCACCACGAAACAAGGTCTGCAATGTCTCTTCCCTTCTCACCCTAAACCCGATGACTGCAACCCTTCTCGATAGCCATTCTCTCCTCAAGGTAAGGAGAGAAACAATACTCTCAATTTGGGTTCAACATAAGTCACAACAATAACCCACTCTCACTTTTTACGACTTTAAATGCTTCTAATTCTTTTCTCTTTCTTCTAATGATCTATTTGGGTCATGCAATTTTGTCACAGTTTCAACTATAACCAAAACTGTTTCACACAAGGAAACCCAATATTAAGTCAGAGGGAGTTTTGTGCTCTGGTTCGTGCATTCCCGTTCCCAGATGAGTTTATGGAGCTGTAATTGTTTACGTTTCATTAATTTCATCCATATATACATAATGTTGATAGTCGGTTTCCTAATTTTTTTTATGTTATTCATTTTATATTCAATTAATCTATGATTGTGGGTAGTACCCTGTTTTCTTTATTTGTTTTTCATTTTTTAATGTTTATCCTTAGTCTTCGTTGATTAAGTTCTATCAATTTGACGAAATATTAATGAGTAAACTGTCACATTCGTCCCTGACTTTGTAAGCGTCTTTCAGTTTAGTCTCTGAGATTATTAAAACCCTCCCGTGGTCCCTCACTCTGAAGTCCGTCAATCACTTTAGTCCTAAACACTAACTTCTGTTAAATCCATGATGAGGTGGCAGTGGACCTTGCTGAGTTGTCACTTTTAGGGACCAAACTGAACGATTTTGTACATCTCCATACTTTGCCTAAATGAGATTATAACGGTCACTTCCTTTCCTTCTTTCTTCTTCTTCCATCTTCCCAGTTTTCTTCCATCTTACCCACTTAGTCCTAAACACTAACTTCTGTTAAATCCATGATGAGGTGGCAGTGGACCTTGCTGAGTTGTCACTTTTAGGGACCAAACTGAACGATTTTGTACATCTCCATACTTTGCCTAAATGAGATTATAACGGTCACTTCCTTTCCTTCTTCTTCTTCTTCCATCTTCCCAGTTTTCTTCCATCTTACCCTTATCCTGTGAAAGACTTTTTCCAGCTGCTTCTTTGCCCTTATCCCCCGTCACAATTTCCTCACCTGCTTCTTTCCCTTTAGGAATCTCCTCAACCACACTTTTGTCAGCTGTTTCTTGAGCAATAGGATTCTCCTCAGTCACACTTTTCTCACCAGTTTCTTTCCCTTATGATTCTCCTCAGTCACAGCACACCCTTCTTTGTAGGGCTCTTTCCACTGAGAGGCCTCCTCTTCCCTGGGATTTTGATTCTCAGTTGGTATCTCATTTTAGCGCCCTTGTAATACAAAGTCTTTATTCGAAAGGTTTGGCAAGATAAAACGTGGGGTGGAAACAAAAAATTTACAATGCAATTCGATGGTCCTCTGGTTAATAACGCTCCCAAAACCCTCCTAATGTACGAAGCAAAAGCTCCAAAACTGGCATGTATGGCAGCATCAATCAAATCCTGCAAGAACCCATTCTCAATTTCACCCCTTGAATCCACCTGTGCAGCTTTCCATGCCCGAAACAGGATATCCCCAAACGCCTCCGGCACCGATTTTCTTCCAAATGGTATCTGGGAACGAATCATTGCCAACAGTTCCTTCCCAAGCTGATCGCTTAGCCCAAAGATAAACGACAGGAACCGTCTTCCATCTTCTGTTTTCATATATATGGGCAAATCACACACCGAACCAAGAAGAGCTTCAAGTCCTCGATGCTCTCGTCCTTGAAATCAAATAGAGTGAACGCTTCGCGAAACATGTAAACCCGATGCACGTCTACCTTCTTCTTCAGGGTCAGCGATCTCGAGAGCAGAAATGGAAGGGTCTGAGAAATTAACGATTCCCTGCCAGGGTAATTCTCCTTCCACCATTCCTCGCACAAAGACTCGATAGCCGAAGACAAAATCGAGTCTGACTCAAACACGATCAAATTATCGTGCAATGCCTGAACGTTGGGGAGCAAATCGGAGGGGGAGAAGGCTTTTCTGGGTGCGAGACGCACAACAGCGCGATGTGAGCGAGAATTTCGAGACGCTCGAGAAGTTGCTGCTTCTCGTCAGGTTTGGGTTTGGAGCGGGTATTGGAATGACGGCGGGAAGAGCAACGGAGGCTGTGAGTGGGAGGGGTGCGAGGGTTTGTAGAATTTGGTTGTAGAAGGTTCTGGAAGGATTTGACAAAGGAGTGATGGAGTCGCAGAGAGAAGGAGGGAGAGAGAGCAGATATCAGAGGAGGGCTTTACTGAATGGATTAGGGTTTTGAGAGAGGGTTTAGAAGATTTCAGGCTTTGCTTTGTGGCGAACGACACAATTCTTGTGGTGAGGAATGTAGAGATGAACGAAGCCTCTTCTCCTCTGGAAAAGAAGAAAACGGAGAAGATGGAAGAAGAAGAAGGAAGGGAAGTGACCGTTATAATCTCATTTAGGCAAAGTATAGAGATGTACAAAATCGTTCAGTTTGGTCCCTAAAAGTGACAACTCAGCAAGGTCCACTGCCACCTCATCATGATTTAACAGAAGTTAGTGTTTAGGACTAAAGTGATTGACGGAATTCAGAGTGAGGGACCACGGGAGGGTTTTAATAATCTCAGGGACTAAACTGAAAGACGCTTACAAAGTCAGGGACGAATGATGACAGTTACTCAAATATTAATATGTAGGAACTATCATTTGTTGCAAATCATTTTTTTGGTTTTTCTTTGAGTCATATAAACATAAAAAATACTCCCTCCGATCCTTTTTATAAGGCACTATTAACCAAATTACACATACCAATGAAAGTGGTTAAAATTAGTTAATTTTATTGGAATTTTAAAAAATACTTTAACTTTCTAGTTTTAACCCTTATTTAATATCATTAACTAACTCCACTACTATTTGATAGTTGCAAAGACAATAAAGTTACTAAGGGTAAATAAGGAAAATGATAATAAATATTTTTTGAAATTGTAAAGTGCCTTATAAAAAGGACCACAAAAATCTTGTAGAAGTGTCTTATAAAAAGGAAGGGGGGGAGTATAATACTAGGGTCAGCAGCACAGTTTCTTACATATTAACCTCTTGAATATAACATGTTAAGTATAGTAAAAGAATGTATTGAACATCAATTTACTTCTATAATGAATTTGGGTTATCTGAATATCTACTAAAAGAATAGAACTTTAAGGTTATCATAGCTCTTCCATATAGCCTACATGGAAAACTAAGTTCCATTTTCCAATCTCTAATCATCTCTATTGTTGGAAAAGATTCTTTACCTGTGTTTGTAGAACTATATATGTCACTTTTAATCTTTTTTCCTAGCCTGCTTTCCTTTTAAACAAGAGGAAGAGTGCACAAGAGAAAGTCTGCGTGAGAGAGAGACAGAGAGCATACGCCTACTATGCTTTGTAGGGAACCAATTTTAAAGCCACCAACATCAGAATTGTTGCAGATGATTCTATGTGCATTTCTCTTCTGTGCATATGAAAGGCTAGAATTTTCCAAGTGGCCATTTTAGTACTGTTAAATTAGTAGTGGAGTCTAACTTTGTTACTATCAGTCTTTTGAACCAAATATTCAGCTTCCCTAAGATTACTTTCAATTTCTAATTGGTTGCATCATCACTTTCTGGATGAATATATTACTAATATATTATATATTAAGACAATATTTCCAATATATATAAAAATAAATAAGTTAATGTTTCGTCATTTTATTTTATACGTTTAATACTTTTTCTTTTTATTTAAATATAATAATATATTAAATCTGAATCATGAGTTGTGATATTGATATGTTAACCATTTATCTATCATGGTTTTATGAAGTAGTTTTTAAATGAATTGTTAACTTTTCATGTTCTTCCATACCCATTTTTTTGTTATTATTTGCTATTTATTATATTTTCTATATACACTTAATGATAACATAACATAAATTTATATACAATTCAGTGTCTAACTCAATAATAAACATAAAAATATAACAATAAATTTATTATAATTCTATGCCTTAATTATCATTCAAATCATAAAAAATCGTAAATCAATTTCATATTATTTATGTATCTATCTATTATTTATTATAATCTATTAAATCTAAAGTGAGTTGTGGTATTGTTATGTCAATACTTACCTATTGGTTTTAGCTGAGTTATAGACTTCCCATTTTGCTCCATACATATTTTTTTATTTACTATCTATAATATTCTATACTATTAAAGACAATGCAATTTAGTATCTTAATTATAAATTAGTAATAAAATAAAATATAACAAAATCATAAAAATTAAATGTGTTAATTATCATTCAATCATAAAAAATTTAAATTAAAATACAAATTTAATAAATCTGTTAAACATGATAACATGCCAAATGACATATATTATTTATCACTTTCTCTAATAAATATAAATATACAAAATGAAAAAAATAATCTAAATCAAATTCATAGTATTTATCGTTTACTATTTTTATAAAAAACATATTCAACAAAAACATTATAATTACTTGATAAAAATTTGTTTGTTTACATGTAGAATCTCCACCACACATAATGCATAAGCCACCATGTAACAATTTCTTATTTACATAGAAAACTTCTTTCACATGTTGTAATTTGAAACAAAAATTGCCACACTAATTATTAAATCCATATATATAATATATTATTAATTTCATAAATACATATTTAATAGCCACATTTATTATTATGAAAACAAGTATCATAATTGATTGACCAATCATTGAGACAATAATATTATCTACATATTATTATATATAACAACTTTGTTATAGATAAATTTGGATTTACCACAAAAAAAGTAATACTTCAAAGTTTACATTTCAAGTCCACATATTACAATATAATATCTATATTTTCAATTAGCACTATTCAATTTCACATACATCACAAAAATTCAAATGAAAATATCATTATTATTATACTTTTTAATACCTTTTAATATCATTATTCATTTTTAAAATAGTAGAAATTTAAGTCAGTCGCGCAAAGCGCGGGTCCATATTAGTTTTTTAATAAATTGATGATTTATTGTGCGTGTATTAGTATATGTATATTAATTGTTAATTTTTTCGGTTGGAATGTTTTACTTTTTCTTCTAAAGTGAAAGATTCCTTTAAATGAGCCGAATCCTAAAACAAGAAAAATATGATAGCCTTTTACCTTTTATTTAGACAACCTTCACCAAGTTAACCCCAAAGAAACAAAGAATAAATCATAAATCATAAATGTTATACATTTCTTTTACCTTTAAAAAGAAGTACAAAACACGACTTCAATGTGCACTAAGGTGCTCATTTATATGAAGGGAAAAAATATGTTTTTCGTCCCTTATAATTCGGTCAATCTGGGTTTTCGTCCCTATACTTTAAATTTTTTGTTTTTTTGTCCCTGTACTTCTAAACCCCTGAACATTAGTCCTTATCGGTACTTTGGTCTGTTTAAACCTGTGACGTGTCAATTACCTAGCATGTCACGTGTCAATTTCCTAGCATGCCACGTCACAGAAAGCAATTCACCATTTATTTTTCCCATATGTTTACCTTTCCCCTGTTCCCCCTTCCTCTGCAGCTGCCAATCGTGAGTGATTTCCAAGAGATTGTGTTTCTGTAACTGAAGTTCTTCTTGTTTAACATCTGTTTCTGCAATGATTTTAGGTCTTAATCCATTGGATACAATACGTGATGCACTAAATCAGTGTAGCAGGAAGGTTGAAGTAGCAACTAGACAAGCTAAGATTATGCGTTGATAATATATGGAATCACCGTGAGTTTTGTTTTCCTTTATCTATCTATATAGATAGATTATCACTATAGCTCATAATTGCAATTCTTTCTAGACTTGGCCATCTTCCTCATTTGGAAGTTGAATTCTTTAACAATCACATACTGATAGTGAGAGATCTTTCAGGGATTCTGGAAGTTTCAATCTCTATGATAGACTAAAGGATTTTTCACTCAATCTCCTTAATCAAATTTTATTTTACCGAATGAGAATCAAGCAGGAAAAAGAACAAAACTGCTAAACATGTACTCATTAAGTTTAATTGATGTTTGTATTCTATCCTGACTTGTGATTGGTAACATCCCTTGATCCTGAGTTTTTCTTATGATTGGGAAGTGACTTCTACTTAGGCAAGAGTTTGAGGAATAGTTCCTTGAATTTTTTTTTTTTTGTTATTAGGAAAACACTGGGAATATAGTTGATTCATGATTGCAAGGAGGTCTCTTGCTTGAGGACAAGCAAGAAGTTAAGTTGGGGGGAATTTGATAAGTGAAAATTAGTTGATAAATTGGAGTACTTTTCAGTTCACTTATCATAGGAAAAATGATAATTTTGCCCCAATTTGATCTCTTTTATTAAATATTAGATAAATTGTATTTATTGATCTGAGATTGGAATTTGATGCTATTTTGATAGAAATATTGTTGATTTTTGCAGGATATTGCAAAGATTTAATTTGAAGGATAGATAGCATCAAATGAGGAAAAATATCTGCAAGATTTGAGATTGATTGAAGACATTTAATGAAGATTTAAAGAAGATTTTAGATCATTAATGAAGAGATCACTGCCAATCAATCAAGGATTCTGCAGACAAGCTTCCAAATAATCAAAGGATTGTTCAATAAAATGCAAAGATATCATCAATAAAGGGAAACAAGGAAGGACAAATATGCGAAAACCAGTCTCGGGGAGAGATCAAGATTTAAAAAGAGAAAGTTGGAGCAGCAGGACGCTAGTTGCGCTTCATCCTGCGCTATAGTGCAGTGAAGCGCAGACTCTCTGGAAGTTGCGCTCACTCCTGCGCTATAGCGCAGCCTGGAGCATAGGTTAACGCTGATTTGGTCCCTGTTGCCATTTTTAGATGGATCTCTTCCCAATTTGCGTTGTCTTTCCTTAGTCTATAAATAGGAACCTCTTGCAAACCGTCTTCGGTCGATCATTGTAATCTAGTCTCTAGTTCAGTGATTATGTACCCAAAGCTAAGTTTAGAGTAGGAGAGGAGGAGCGCCTTCACAAGGATTGAAGATGGTGACAAGCATCTTCGGTGGTTTGTATGGCTACCGTCGTGTAGTTAATTCTCCAGTAGGATTGGATGTAATCGATTCTATCCCTGAGTGTATGTGGAACTCTATATTATTACTTCAGTGCTCTCTGTCTATAATATTGGTATTTTATTCTGTGCTTAATCCTTAATTCCCACGCTTGCGTCTGGAGTTATAGGCTAGTCCTCAACTAACTAGGTTAGTTTTGATTAGGACTGAGAGTGGGAAGTGGCTTCCAAAGAAACTCACTTTCTGATTGAATAGGATTACTCGGTTAACCACTGTTCCGAAAAGGGGTGTTGCTAATGATTGAGGGGTAGTGTGAGTACTCTAATTGAAGGGGCATCCGACATTAGGCTTGGTATTAATAAACCGATAGCAAAAGAGTTAGTTGGTTGTCAATCCAGGATTCGAACATGGTCGCATTCTAATGAGTGAGGGTAGTGACAATACTTGAGCGAATGTTGCGTCCACAGTGTTGACCTCGTATTTCAACTAGTTCTTTTACAAACTGAACAAAAGAGAGCGAAATAAGCCGAGGGTAAGTCTGTCGCCTGGGAGAGCCCGCATAATTTACCATTTGCGTGTGTGAGGCCGTTGGTAACTCCGGGGTCTTAGCAATAAAGTTTGTCTAGGATATTATAGAGTAAACCTAAAATAATAGATAGTTTTTACATGCACAAAGGGAGAGATGAGATGAAATCCAATCCTAATCCAAGTAAAATGTCTCTAACTCTACCTTTCTAATTCCATTATTATTACATTCGTTATTTACAATTCTGCACAATATTCTCTAAATTGTTGCTTTCTCTTGATAAATAGATCATAATCTACATAAATTAACTGTTCCCTATGGATACGATACTTTTACTTACTATTATACTGTTGGAGTTTTGGTTCGCTTGCCAGAAACCCATCAAGTATTTTTGGCACCGTTGCCGGGGAACGGTTTTCAATTTGTGTAGACTTGGAGGTCTAATTATCAAGTATATCTATCTTAGGATTTTTTTTATTTATTATTCTTATTATTTTAGAATTGTTATTATTTAGGAAACTTATACTTTATTTTTATTTTTAATTATTATACTTTATTATTTTATTTTAATTATTTCTTTTTTTTATATAAAAAAATTATAACGTCCTAATTTCTAAATTCAAGATTAGTCCGTTGGAAACCAAATCCCAAATTTCGAAATCAATTCGCTTCATTTTGAATCAAGCATACATTCACAATTCGATAAGTGACCAACGACAACTTATACAATTTGTGAAGAATTCAAACCTTTATATATAAATAGAAACGTAAATATGTACATAACTGGCCCGAAGGCTAAATACCTAATCATCTGTCAAAATATATACATAAGTGTTCTCTAAACAGTCCCAAAACGAAAACTCCAACTAGAGAGAAGCTCCTTTCTCCCATCACTGTCCCTGCCAGGAGGTACCTGCACACCTAGATTGTGTCCACAAAACGCGTGGTGAGACTAATGTCTCAGTGAAGTATAACCATGCAACCATGTCGTGTGGGAAAATTAGACAAATGAAATGCAACAATCATCACAAATTAAGATACACATACATTCAAACATAATGGATAGTACCAATTTGGCTATGGGCGCATACGCCCGCAACTGAACTCTAACTCGGGCGCATACGCTCTCAACTGAACTCTGACTCGGCGCATACGCCCTCAACTGAATTCTGACTCGGTGCATACGCCCTCAACTGAACTCGGCGCGTACGCCCTCATCAATAACTAAATTGTTAACTCACGGTCGAAGCCGGTTTATATAATTCAATGAACTGGAACTGATAAACAAATATTTTGAAATCTCGTAAATTTCGTAACCTAAGGTTCCTAATATCAAAACAACATGCTTCAAGCTTAATCACTTAAATCATCATACAATTACTACTAATTCACATCAATGAGCATAAGAAAGGGGAATTCAAGGGTAGGGTTCATGCATAGAATCAAAGAAATTCAAAATGTGAAGGTGTGTGAGTTATACTCACCTATTGCTTGGAGTATCAAGAGGAAGAGTAGGAATTGTGATGAGTTGCTTCACGATTCCGGCTCCAATCTCCCGTCTTAAAGTCTTGAATAAACCCTCTCTCTCTAGAACTCAGACCATATCTCTCTAAAGAAATAAGGGAGAAGAAAAGAAAGTGAAATTCTGAAGTTGAAAGGGAATCCTGGTGATTTAAGTGTAATTTCGCTCAAGCGGAATATTTTCGCTTGAGCGAATGGTACTTTGCATGTAAAAATCACGAATATTCGCTCAAGCGAATTCAATTCGCTTGAGCGAAAATGACATAAGAAAAACACCCTCTCTGGACGTTTTTCGCTTGAGCGAATCTTTATTCGCTTGAGCGAAAATCGTCCAGAGAGTCTCTTCCAGACCCATGATTTTCGCTCGAGCGAATCCAATTCGCTTGAGCGAATTTACAGCAACTGAACTTAAACTTCTTTTCTGCATAATTCGCTCAAGCAAATCCAATTCGCTTGAGCGAAAACCCTGAATTTTGGTTTTCAAACTTAGTTTTATTTCTGAATTTCTAAAACTTTCTTGTCTTAATTACTAATACCTAAACCCTTATTTTTCACCTAATGAATTATTAAAAACTCTAATTTGTGGGATGTTACATTCTACCCCCCTAAAAGAAATTTTGTCCTCAAAATTTGCCTTACGAATCCTCTCTACATCTCTTACTCTAATCAAGCCTTTCAAATAGATCGAATAACAAGAATGCAAGCAATCAAAAGTGGCACACCAAAAACAGAGCACAAGCACACATATTCCATATCATATCAACGGAAACAAACAGATTCAAAATAAAGAAATAACTGAAAAGGCAACGTTCACTCCTCCTCGTGAGGGCTAAATTAAGGAAAAGTTTAACCTTGTTCTTACCTTCATCCTCCTTTAACTTTAGGCACCTACGCGCTATGTGACTCCACTTCTGGCAATAGAAACACCTCTTCCGATTTGTAATTTTCGGGCAGTCCCGCATCACGTGTCCGGGTTGACCACACCTGTAGCATACCCCGAGTCCCCACATGCACTCTCCCCCATGGCCCCTCCCACAATTGGGGCATTGGGACACCTCCCACTGCCTCTGAGCTATAGTGTCGTCCATAACAGCATCATCATGCTCCTCCGATCCTGAGTCTATCTCCTGGCTGGGCTCTTCTAGCTGTTTCTTCCCCTTGTCATCTGACAGTGGGGGTGGGGCATCATTCTTCTAGTTTTTCTTAGCAATGTAGCATTTATTGATTAAGGTGGGGAAGTCCTTGATCTCATGTGTTCCGATTCGATCCAGTAATTCCGGTCGTAGTCCTCCTTCAAACTGTGTGCATCTCCATTCTTCGTCGGTGACCGCTTGCAGGTACCTGGAGTACTTGGCCAGCTCCTCGAACTTGGCCACATACTGGCTCACCGTCAGACTCCCTTGCTTTAGTTGAAGGAACTCAGCTTCCTTTTGTCTCCGAAAGGTTGCCGGAAAGTACTTCTCCGAAAACAAAGTCTGAAAGACACCCCAGGTGATTGGGGTTTCTGCCACTGCAGCCCGAACACTAGTAGTCTTCCACCAATCCTCAGCCTCACCCCTCATCATGTACACAGCAAAACCAACCTTGGATTCCTCAGCACATTTCATTACGTCGAATATCCTGTTAAGATCACGAATCCAGTTGGATGCCACATCTGTATTATAGACCCCATTAAATTGAGGAGGGTTGTGTTTCCTGAATTCTGCCAACCTTGAACAAACGGATCCACCGTAGGAAGGGTGGTGTTCCCGTTGTTCTTCGAGCCAACTCCTGGAGTAAAGTTGCATTGAGGGCCGCTTGCTCTCGTGCTGCCTCAGCTTGCATTCGGTTAGAATTCATCTGTTCCCCCATCATCTGAGTGAAAGCCTGCAGAGCTGCTGCTACTGGATCCACAGGTGGATCCGGAAAGAAGAAGGAGGAGTATTAAACCTAGTACGGCCCTTCTGCCACTTGCCATAATTCTCTTCACATCATTAAGTAAACATTGAGGTGATCAGTCACTTAGTTCACAAAATAATGCACAAAGCATACAACAAGTCACAAGAAATCTACTACTACCACAGTCCAATTGGATTGAACTACTCTGATACCAAAATGTAACGTCCTAATTTCTAAATTCAAGATTTAGTCCGTTGGAAACCAAATCCCAAATTTTCGAAATGAATTCGCTTCATTTGAATCAAGCATACATTCACAATTCGATAAGTGACCAATGACAACTTGTACAATTTGTGAAGAATTCAAACTCTTTATATATAAATAGAAACGTAATATGTACATAACTGGCCCGAAGGCTAAATACTAATCATCAGTCAAAATTATACATAAGAGTTCTCTAAACACTCCCAAAACGAAAACTCCAACTAGAGAGAAGCTCCTTTTCTCCCATCACCGGTCCCTGCCAGGAGGTACCTGCACACCTAGATTGTGTCCACAAAACGCGTGGTGAGACTAATGTCTCAGTGAGTATAACCATGCAACCATGTCGTGTGGGAAAATTAGACAAATGAAATGCAACAATCATCACAAATTAAGATACACATACATGCAAACATAATGGATAGTACCAATTTGGCTATGGCGCATATGCCCGCAACTGAACTCTAACTCGGCGCATACGCCCTCAACTGAACTCTGACTCGGCGCATACGCCCTCAACTGAATTCTGACTCGGCGCATACGCCCTCAACTGAACTCGGCGCGTACGCCCTCATCAATAACTAAATTGTTAACTCACGGTCGAAGCCGGTTTATATAATTCAATGAACTGGAACTGATAACAAATATTTTGAAATCTCGTAAATTTCGTAACCTAAGGTTCCTAATATCAAAACAACATGCTTTCAGGCTTAATCACTTAAATCATCATACAATTACTACTAATTCAACATCAATGAGCATAAGAAAGGGGAATTCAAGGGTAGGGTTCATGCATAGAATCAAAGAATTCAAAATGTGAAGGTGTGTGAGTTATACTCACCTATTCTTGGAGTATCAAGAGGAAGAGTAGGAATTGTGATGAGTTGCTTCACCATTCCGGCTCCAATCTCCCGTCTTAAGTCTCGAATAAACCATCTCTCTAGAACTCAGACCATCTCTCTCTAAAGAAATAAGGGAGAAGAAAAGAAAGTGAAATTTTGAAGTTGAAAGGGAATCCTGGTGATTTAGTGTAATTTCGCTCAAGCGGAATATTTTCGCTTGAGCGAATGGTACTTTGCATGTAAAAATCACGAATATTCGCTCAAGCGAATTCAATTCGCTTAAGCGAAAATGACATAAGAAAAACACCCTCTCTGCACGTTTTTCGCTTGAGCGAATCTTTATTCGCTTGAGCGAAAATCGTCCAGAGAGTCTCTTCCAGACCATGATTTTCGCTCGAGCGAATCCAATTCGCTGAGCGAATTTTACAGCAACTGAACCTAAACTTCTTTTCTGCATAATTCGCTCAAGCAAATCCAATTCGCTTGAGCGAAAACCCTGAAATTTGGTTTTCAAACTTAGTTTTATTTCCGAATTTCTAAAACTTTCTTGTCTTAATTACTAATACCTAAACCCTTATTTTTCACCTAATGAATTATTAAAAACTCTAATTTGTGGGATGTTACAAAAATTTTAATTAATATTTTCGTTTTTTTTAAATATATTAATTAATTATTTTAAAAATAAAAAAATATAATAAGTAAATAAAAAAATTGTTCCTCTTTCCTGAGCTAACATTTGTTTGAGCTTCTTGAATAATGTCCTTGTGAAAGACAGGTGTCTCAAGAGCAATTGGGAGAAGTGACCAAATAGAGAGAGAAAAAGGGCAAAGGAGACAAATTCAAGACTCTCCATAATTTAGGAAAGTTGTATTATTTTTAGGAAATTTATAGTTTTCTATTTTTTAATTTTTCTCCACACTTACCTTGTTTAGTTTCTTGTTTATGTTTTTGAGAGGTCAGGTGTCCCCCGATCAATTGAAGTAGAAATAGGAAGGACATCAAGGAAGAACAAAAGTAGAAACAAGGAAATGAGACAAAGGAAAAGTCAAGAAGAAAACAAAAATAAGTTTCTAATTATTCTATTTTAATTATTTTCATTTTTTTTTTAAAAAAAAAAAATTATTATTATTTTTGTTATTTTGTTTTTCTCTTTGTTTGAGCATCTTATTTCTCTTGAGAAAACAAGTAATAGAAAAAAGGGGCAGAGCTCAAGGAGACAATTTCAACGCTCTCTGTTCAACCACCCCAAAGAGAAGTAGATGTTGAATAATGGCTACTGAATGACAAAATCTACCAAGTTGTATATACATTTATTTTATTTATTTTTAGGATTTTTAGGAATATTTTATTTATTTTAATTCTTATTATTTTATTTTTCTCACCCTTGTACAAGTTCTTGATTTTTGCTCTTGCAATGATAGGTGTCTCAAAAATCAATTGCCATTTGACCCAGGAATAGAGAAGACATCTAGAAAAACCAAGAGCAGAAATAGAAGAAAGAGACAAGGGAGAAATCAATTAGAAAACAAAAATATGGTTGAAGATCAACACCCAATCCTCAAAAAAGAGTCTTAGGAGATTATGTCATGTACCAAGGACCTCGACACTACTCAAGCATAGCTATATCAGCTACATCGAAGTCCTGAAGATAAAGCCTGCACATTTAAATCTCATCAGTGCCCACCAATTCACAGGATTGGATCATGAAGATCCACATACACATCTTTCTACCTTTTATGAATTGATTGGTACTGTGGGATTTGAGGAAGGAGATTTAGAATCATTCTACTTACGATTGTTTCCTTTTTCTTTAACAGGTAAGGCAAAGGAGTGGCTGAAATTGCATCCCAGTCAAAGTCTGAACAGTTGGAGCGTGGTAGTAAATAAATTTCTGAAAAGATTCTTTCCAATGTCAGACATCTCCACATTCAGGCAAGGAGAAGACGAACCACTATGTGAAGCCTGGGAGAGATTCAAGTCCTTGCTGCAAAAGTGTCCAAACCATGGTTTTGACGACATTGCCCAATTGAACATTTTCTGTAATGGACTCAGACCCAATTCAAAGTTATACATAGATGATGCAACGGGGGGACAATTTTGGTAGTGGATGCAGAGCGTGCTATCACCATCATTGATAATTTTGCACAGAATGACCAGCAAGCTCAATATGGGAGACAACCAGTCCAAGTTCAAAAGAAGGGAGTGCTAGAATTAAATAGCAATGATGCACTTCTAGCAGAAAACAAGCTCATCAAGCGACAGCTAGAAGAACTCACCAAGCAATTGGAAGCACTTCCTCAACAACTGAAAGCAGTACAGTCTCAATCAAGCCAGACCCAACAGTTGATTTGTGACTTTTGTGGAGGCGACCACCCCAATGGTCACTGCTCCTATGAGGATATTCAAATAGAACAGGTCAACTATGAGGGAGACCAGGAAAGGCAAAATGATATCTCCAATAAGTCTGGAAGAATCCAAGATAGAGGGGCCACAATGCATGACATAAGAATTGAGGATAAGCTCGATGAACTCATACAAGATATGAATGTCAGTCAAAGAACCATAGAGACAACATTCAGAGACTTGGCAACTCAAGTGGAGCAAGTAAGGAAGCAATTTTCTGCACAGCAGGAGTTTTGCAACTCAATATCTACCAGGAGTGGTAAGGAAATAGGAAAAGGTATTGGTGACAACTTGACAACAGAAAAGGAGGGTCTTAGAAAGAAAGAAACAAGAGGTTGAAAGAGAGAGACGAACCAGAGCACGGGTGGTAAATCAAGAAATAAAGAAAAAGAACCTTCACCAGAGCCTTACCACCGAGAGCTACCTTACCCTAAGATTCCCACCAAAAAGAGTCGTGACAGGGAATTTTTCAGCTTTCTGGATGTCATGAAGACACTGCAGATCAATATCCATCTACTGGAAGCATGGAAC
Source organism: Sesbania bispinosa (assembly GCA_026901365.1). Taxonomy (NCBI): domain Eukaryota; kingdom Viridiplantae; phylum Streptophyta; class Magnoliopsida; order Fabales; family Fabaceae; genus Sesbania; species Sesbania bispinosa. The sequence continues at coordinate 2,894,908 of QLOH01000008.1, read as the reverse complement.
TAATGCCGACTTATGCAAAATTCATGAAGGAAATATTGACCAAGAAGAGGAAGATCCCTGAAGAGACTGTAAATCTGAAAGCAGGATGTAGGGCAATCATCTTTGAAGAACAACTGCCCCAGAAGGAAGTACCAAAGAAATTATTCAGAAAGATGAAGAAAAAACAACAAAAGAGGAAGAAGAATATCATGAAGAAAAGGTCTATATCACAAGCAAGTCACTTGACCCAGGTAAGTTTACTACACTATCTCTATTAGTAATCTACCTCCTACTCATGCTTTATTAGATCTTGGAGCGAGCATCAATTTGATGCCGCTATCGTATTTTAACAAGTTGAGTAATGTGAAGGTCAAGCCTGTAAATGTGAAGTTACTTCTTGCAATAAATCTGCTCAATGCCTTCATGGGATATTAGAGGATATTCAAATCAAAGTGGATAAGTTTGCATATGTTGTAGATTTCTACATTGCAGAGACAGAAGAGTAGGATACTGAAGTCCCCCTAATTTTAGGAAGACCTTTCATGAAAGCTGCTAAGATGATCATTGATGTTGATCAAGGAAAATATGAATTGAGCTCAAAAGATGAAAGCATTGTGTTTCATATTGACAGAGGTATACCCAAATTACAACAAACTGATGCTATTCTCAAATCCCAAACAAAGCTGCCAGGTTCCGAAGTTCTGAGGAAGCAGCCAGAGTCAATATGGGAGTTCAAATTTAAGAGAAGGAAAGATCAACATCTGATACTGAGGAAGACAGTGACAGTGATGGAAGAATCAAGAATTGGCAGGGAGGATGGAATCTTAAAGGAAGAACTGGAATGGAGCCAAACATCATCCTCCACTTGAGGCCACCATGAAAGGATTGAGAGAACAGGCGTCGAGCTATCAGACGTTAAACAAGCGCTTCCTGAGGCAACCCAGAGATTTTTAAGTTTTTAATTTTTTTCAATTTTATTTTGTTTTTGTTAGGATTTTTTGATTTAGGAAATTTTCAAAATTGATTGTAATAAGTTTGTGGAAAATAATTTTTTTTTAAAAAAAAATAGGAAGTAGCAGAAAACGTGACTGAAAATTGCAAAATTGCATTCTGTTTTCTGCGCTCAACCTGCGCTGTAGCGCAGGTAAAGCGTAGAAATTCAATTTTAGTCACTGCATTCTGCGCTCCACTTGCGCTATAGCGCAGGGTGAAGCGCAGAATAAGAAACTTTAAAAATCTACTATTTTCTCATGTATTATTTCTCTACTTCCTAAGCTTTCTTTTCACTCTTTCCACTCACAAACTTCCATCAATTTTGAAACTTTCAGTTATGTTTTCCTTAATTTTTACCAATTGAATTCTTCATTCTTATGATTTACACTTTAGGATAGAAACCTTAGGATTGTGAATATTGTTGATTATTGTTATCTTGAATGTGATTTTGGCTGTGTGAAACATGAGGAACAATTTGTTGATTGGAATGCTCTTTGTTTTGTGAGTTATTGAATTTGAAAGTGTTATGCTCTGTTTCTTTCAATAATCTTGAACTTTCACTTTCCATGGATTGATTGAATGATTGCAAAATAAATGAGTATGTTTTGTTTTTAAGGAAGTCATTACCAAATGCACTGAACTTTTGTGTGAAGATCTGAATTCTTTGCATTATGCATGCAAATTGGTTAATGATAGGCTTCCATGTTCTTCATGAATTGCACAGACTGCTACAAAGTATAAAGACTTTGACCTCAAACCAATCTGGAGTACTAGACCCATACCCAAGCATGCTGCTTGAAGAGTTCCGGATATTCTTGCAGTGGCCTGGGGACAGGCCTATTTTCCCAGGGGGAGATGGAGCAACAGCAGGATAAGGACTTACAGAATACAGAAGATGAAGATTGATACTGGTGTTTTCTTTCTTTTAGTTTTCTTTTATTTTCTATTATTTATAGAATTTTTTCTAGTTAATTAGGATTTTTGTTTTGTATTTCATATTTTTTTAGAATTTTTAAATTTTTAGGACCTTAAGAAATTAGGAATCAAGGTAATTTTTCCTTATTCTCTGTGAATAAGTAGTTTAACTAACCAATCTAGAAAAGATGATAGGGTTTGTGATTAATTCCATAATCAGTTAGGATTAGGGTACTTCTCAAGAGAACCTATCAAGATAGTTAATTAAATCCATTAAGTGATTTATCAAGGAAATTTTAGCCAATAACTGGTGAGATGAGAGTCCTAAACACTTAAATTGAGAGCTTTTCACGCTGCTTGTCAACTGTTATTGCTTGAATTTCTGAAAATTGGCTTGCTTGTAGAAGGTATGGAAGTGACAAAGACATATTTTGTGATTATAATATTGTGCTCAGTGCCAAATAGCCAACCATGATTTAATATTTCCATTTTTTGATTGCCCATTTGAGCTTGAATATTTCCTTTGATGCACCCCAGCAATGATTAATGATCATACCATGTCCCTATGAAGGGAATCAAGCATGTGGTCAGGGGTGCAGCGGAAATAAATGGATTCCCTCCCTTGTTATAATCGTTTTGCGAAAACACGAATCAAGGCATAAAAGGTATTGAAACGAAAGGTCGTACCTTATTAGGATTATAAACGAGGCAAGTGTAGCCACGTCTCTATTGGTATCCACGCCAACAGGACTAGGATCCTCCTCAGCTCTGCTAGTAGCCTAGAAAGTAAGAAGCGATTGCTCATGTGGGTAGTGCATCTATGCTCTATTTATAGAGTGGTGGCTAGGGTTTTACCCCTCACTCACTTAACCCTCACACTTATGGGTGGCCCATGATTATAATAATTCTAATTAAATTAAATTAGAATTATTATCCTTTCCTAGTGGCTTGTTGTATGCGTGTGACCCAATAGGATTTTAATATTTGGTTATAATATTAAAATAAAACCCTTTTATATTTAATATCATAAATAGTGAGCGGTATCTAGCAACACATCACTATCCAAATATTAGATTATCAATAACTTTGATAAATCCTATTTTATTATAATAATTTATATGCTCTGTCCCTTTGTCCAAATATCTAATTGAACACAAGGGCATGGATTGTGTCAACCTTGTATAGTTCAATTTATATTTTCTTGATCCCCAAGTAGACTGTACAGAAAATAAATATCTCATATTTATTCTCCTGAGCATGGCCATGCATTTTGCAGTCTCACTTTATCAAGAGGCCTACAGATATAACTCCTGTTACATAGGAGGGACAAATCCCATCTAGGGCACTCACATTCCACCACATAATTTATTATATGTCCAAAAACCAACTTTATGATTACCCTGTTACAGGTAACGTTTGATGATAATTAAAACATATAATTCCTTATGTAGGAATCGTAGTGATTTCAGGTCGAAGGACTTCATATAACATTTATTAATTTAAGAAACGTTCATGACACTTATGTAACAACCCATGCAACGTTCTTAAGGTGGGTCTGTCCAGTACACCATTACTCTTAATGTGTACCTATGTGAGCACATGATATCTCATATCCATGATCTGTGAGATGTGATCATCAATGAACTCACATACTAGTCTAAATGCATCTTTGTCCTAAGATGATAATTGACTAGGGACTATTTAAGAATAGTTCTTCATAAGATCTCACGATCAAGTCATCTACTTGATTCCTTATGAAGTTTAAGCTTACTATTCTAAGGACAATAATTATATTCTAAAAGAATAAGTTTGCCTTTATAAAATAACATGATACAAGTGATGGATGTTCATAAATATATAAGTCTCTAGTGCATATTCCTAACAATCTCCCACTTGCACTAGAGACATTCAGACATAACTATTATGCCTAATGATCTAGTGTGCCCTTCATGCTTCTGCTGCACAAGGGGTTTAATGGGTTTGTAACAGCGACTGTTTCTTGCTTCGAACTTTTCTAGCTCACAGCCCACCATTCAAACAAAAACATAATCTGATTGCGATCTTAAATCATCTTGTTGGTTTGGAAGCCAGCATCAGTATAACCCTTTACAAGTAGCTCTTCCTCACCTCCATATATCAAGAATGAATCCTCAGTTCTTCTCAAGTACTTAAGGATGTTCTTGACTGTTGTCTAGTGATCTTAACCAAGATCAGACTGGTATCTGCTAGTCATGCTCAAAGCATGATATGTCTGGCGAGAGTACACAACATGTCATACATGATAGATCCTATAGCGGATGCATAAGGAATCTTACTCATGCGTTCTCCTTCTTCCTTACTGGAAGGAGATTGAGCCTTAGATAGGCTTATACCATGTGACATAGGCAAAATCCCTTCTTAGAATCTTGCATGCTAAACCGTTTTAACACTTTGTCTATGTATGTACTTTGACTTAGGCCAAGTAATTTGAGATCTATCTCTATAGATCCTGATACCTAACACATAGGTCGCTTTGCCCAATCTTTCATAGAAAAACAATTTCCTAACCAAGTCTTTACAGACTGAAGGGTAGGAATGTCATTTCCTATGAGGAGTATGTCATCTACATACAAAACCAAAAAGTCACAAATGTTGTCACTAACCATTTTGTAGAAACAAGGTTTGTCTTCATTTTCAATGAAACCAAACTGTTTTACACTTCATCAAAATGAAGATTCCAGCTTCTAGAAGCTTGCTTTAATCCATAAATGGATCTTTGCAACTTACATACCTTTAGGTATAACAAAACCTTCAGGTTGTATCACATATATATTCAAGAAGGTTTCCATTTAGAAAGGTTGTCTTGACATCCACTTGCCAGATTTCATAACATAGTAAGTTGCAATAGCAAGCAAGATCTGAACAGATTTAAGCATGGCAACTGGGGAAAAGCTTTCATCATAGTCTATACTATGAATTTGCGTGAAACCCTTTAGCCACCAACCGTGCTTCAAAGGTACTTACATTACATCCATGTCAGTTTTCCTCTTTGAAAACCACTTGTACCCTACGGGTTTTATCCCTTCGGGTGGCTCAATCAAGTCCATACCTTGTTAGTGTACATGGAATCCATTTCAGATCTCATGGCATCAGCCATTTCTCAGATTCTGGACTCAAAAGAGCTTCTTGGTAGATCACGGTTCACCTTGATCCATTAGCAATACATCCCCTTCCTGAGACACAAGGAACCATATCTCAGGTTGGTGACGTATTCTATCTGATCTACGCAAGTCTTGCACTACTTGAGCAGGTGGCTCCACAACACTTTGTGGTATCTGCTCTTGTTCCATTACAGGCTCATTGCTACTCTGTGTTACTTGAATTTCTTCAAGTTCTACTTTCCTCCCACTCATTTTCTTAGAGACAGATTCCTTCTCTAAGAATACAACAGTCCTAGCGACAAACACTTTGCCTTCTCTAGGATTATGGAAGTAGTAACCCTTAGTTTCTTGGGTATACCACAAAATAATCACTTATCTGATTTGGGTTCTAGCTTATCTAAGACTTAGCGTTTCACATAAGCTTCACAACCCCAAATCTTCATAAAAGACATACTAGGTCGCTTCCCAGTTCATATCTCATATGGTGTCTTTATGATAGCCTTAGATGGAACACGGTTTAGTGAAGGCTACTGTTAAAAGTATGACCCCAAAAGGAGTCGGGGAGATCAGTATGACTCATCACAGATCGAACCATATCTAATAGAGTTCGATTTTTCCTTTCTGAAACTCCATTCCATTGAGGTGTTCCAGAGGAGTGAGTTGAGATGTTATCCCACACTCTCTTAGATAGTCATCAAATTGTTGGCTTGAGTATTCTCCACCTGATCTCATTGAAGTGTTTTAATAGTCTTGCCAAGTTGGTTTTACACTTCATTCTTAAATCCCTTGAACTCTTCAAAGGACTCATATTTGTGTTTCATCAATACACAAATTCCATCTACTGAAATCATCAGTAAGAGCGATGAAGTATTGAAAACCTCTCTAGCCATTGTGCCCATGGGCCCACATACATCACTATGTATGAGATCAAGAAGATCACCGCCCTCTCACCTTATCGGTGAATGGGGTTTTGGTCATTTTCCCAATAAAAAGATTCACATGTCTCAATTGATTCAAAATCAAATGAGTCCAAATAACCATTTGGTGGAGTTTGGATATGCATTTCTCATTTACGGCCTAAGCGACAATGCCAAAATAAGTCGGGTTCAAATCATTTGTTTTGACCCTCCTAGAACTTATGTTATAGATAGGCACTCCATGTCGAGAACATATTGTTCAACTTTGCACAACCATATCATTCAAATAAATTGAATTATTCTTTATAAAAACACTCTTTTCTAAACAAGAAACGGATTCCCACTAATCGTAAGCATAAAATAACAATTATTTAGTTCAATAACTAGTCCAGTTGGCAAAGTTAAATAATAGGTTCCTACGGCTAAGGCAACAACTCTTGCTCCTTTTCACACGTAGGTCGACTTCTCCTTTAGCCAATGACCTACTTCATTTAGATCCTTCACATTCACACTAATGTGAGATTCTCATCCGGTATCCAATACCCAAGATGCAGAAATAGGTAAATTGACTTCTATAACATAAGTCTCTAAAGCGGAAGTCTCACTTCCCTTCTTGATCTCCTCTAGATACTTTATACAGTTTCCAATGTTGATTGGCCACAGTGGAAACACTTTCCTTCCTTAGTTATCCCACCCATAGGTTTCAAGAATTTCTTCTTGCCCTTGCCCTTCCAGGTTGGACCATCAATATGGCCTTCCCTTTACCTTTATTAATGTTTTGCTCAGTTGTTCTTAACATGCTTAGCATTCTAGCAGCAATTTGTCAAATTCATTCATGTTATAGTTCATGATGAATTGACCATAGCTGTCCAGCAACGATTGCAGGACAAGATCAGTGGCAAACTCTTGGCCTAATGGGAATCCAAGCCTTTCTAGTTTTCAATGTACCCAATTGCTTTGAGTACATGAGCACCAACAGGGGTTCCCTCTGCCAGTCTACATTGATAAGGTGCTTTGAGACTTCAAACCGTTAAGCCTAGCTTGTCCTTGACAAAGTCTCTTTAAGTGTACAATCATATTGTACCCTCCATGTTCTCATGTTGTTTTCAGCATTCATGGTAGCAAGCATAAGGCAACCTACATCGAGAACAACATCCAGATGCTTTCTAAAATCATCCTTGTCATTTTTTGAAGCATTTTGTAACGGGTGTTTCAGGAATAGGCCCTTCCTGGACATACAACCTTTTCTCATGCCTAAGGACAATCCTTAGGTCTCTATACCAGTCTAGAAATTAATTCCAGATAGTTTGTCCTTCTCAAACATATCGCAATAAAAGTATATTTTGTTGTGTTAAAAATTATGCACGTAAGTATCATATAAAAACATATTAACAAGGTCTTAATTAAATATGTCTCCCACTATTTTGATTCAAAACAAGTACCCTCAATATAAAGAATCAAAAATCTCATCACTAGATTTTCTAGTGGGCCAAGATCCATATTTCACCTAATTTAAGTCAGCTTTAGCTGATCGCTTAAGAAAAGGTTATTTAGGTAGGAACACATTTCCAATTGTATCTCATACAACTCTTGGATAGTTAGGTGAATAACTCTTATTCTAATTCATCTTATGAATTAATGCCTAACTCATTGCCTCTAGGTTTTTCAATCCTATTGAATATACCTAGTTAAGTCAAAACCCAATGGTGACAGTTGGATATTACATTTATCCCATCGTGCCTCACTAAAGTAGATAAATGCACCCTGCTTTAGCAGACCCACATTTAATCGATTCTAGCCTTGACGAGTGTCATACATTGGAAGGCAAAACATGACTTAATATTAGTGCCTTTAGGTTTTTCAATCTTATTGAATATACCCAATCAAACCCAATGTTTGACAATCGGATATTACTTTTATCCTATCACGCCTCACTAAAATAGATAAAGGTACCCTGCTTTCAGACCCACTCTTCATGATTCTAGCCTTGATGAGTGTCATTCATTGGAAGGCATAAAAACATTGAGGGATTTGATCGCTTTATTTTTCATCCTTTGTTAAACCATTTAACAAAAACATAATCGCCCCTCGCTAAAATAGATAAATGTACCCTGCTTTAGCAGACCCACACTTAATCCATTCTAGCCTTGATGAGTGTTATTCATTAGAATGAAAAACATCTTAACATTCCCTTCGAGGGATTTGATCGCTTTAATTTATTCCTTTGTTAAACCATTTAACAAACATATAAGCATGCATCTCATACAAAACACATGATATGGTTATGGCCTCCTAAAATTCCAACACAAAATTACATCACATATAATCTTGAAGTCTCCATCCACATGTCTCCACATGCTCCTTTGACTCCATTCTCTTTCTGGTTACATTACATAATAGGAAGAAACCTCGTTTAACATACGAGGGGATAGAGATGAGAAAAGAATTAAAAGGAATATAGGAGGTAAGGCACGACATGCAGGTCGTATTTAAATAAAACAACTAAGGCCATAACCAATCATCATGTAAATTCAACATCCATTGATTGTAAAATGCGTGATATAATAAGATGTATATATTAAGCGAGGTTTGATTACGCGTATATGAAATAACACACTACGCAGTGTAGCACGGGGTTCCCGCTGCCCGATCAACGGGCGGGGGTCAATGGGAGGCCGCCCCTTGCGGGGTGCGGGGCAGCGCCCCGACACAAAAAATTAGATTTGATAAACATTAAACCAATCATCAACAAGTGTCTCGCATCAAATAATACTTCACAAACCGATAAACGAGTGAGTCCCTCGTATCATTTGAATACGTTCTTATCAGCAAATTGATAAGTGGCATGTTTATCGCAGCCAACATTTGAGTCGAGACAAGGTTTCAACAATTGAACCCTTTGACTCCCAATACATGAACTCTTTCATGTTCCATGGGACCCTCCAACATTAGAACATATAAACATATATACATCGCATAAAACAATCAATAAAGGGATACATCTCACATAAAATAATCAAAGACGTAACTTGCGCTTCAGTCTGCGCTACAGCGCAGCTGAAGCGCAAGTATCAGAATAAAATGCGTAAATTGCGCTCTGCTTGAGCTACAGCCTAGCCTGCAGCGCAGATCTGCGCTTCAGTCTGCGCTGCAGCGCAGGTTGGAGCGCAGAAAACAGCACTTCGGTTTACCTGCGCTCCACCTCCGCTTCACATGCGCTTTACTTGCGCTTCAACGTGAATGAAGCGCAGAAACGACGTTTCAAAAAACGTTTCACGATTTAAACAATAATAATACCAGAATTTCACTATATTCAAAAGATTAAAAGCCCAAAACGTGTTAATCGCAAACCAAAGCTCTGATACCTTTTGAAGGGAATCAAGCATCTGGTCAGGGTGCAGCGGAAATAAATGGATTCCCTCCCTTGTTATAATCATTTTGCGAAAACACGAATCAAGACATAAAAAGGTATTGAAACGAAAGGTCGTACCTTATTAGGATTATAAACGAGGCAAGAGTAGCCGCGTCTCTGTTGGTATCCACGCCAACAGTCGTACTAGGATACCCTCCTCAGCTCTGCTAGAAGCCTCAGAAAGTAAGAAACGATTTCTCATCAAAAAGGGGTAGTACATCTCATGATCTATTTATAGAGTGGTGGCTAGGGTTTTATCCCCTCACTCACTTAACCCTCATACTTATGGGCTTGGCCCATTATGTTATAATAATTCTAATTAAATTAAATTAGAATTATTATCTCTTTCCTAGTGGCTTGTTGTATGCGTGTGACCCAATAGGATTTTAATATTTGGTTATGATATTAAAATAAAACTCTTTTATATTTAATATCATAAATAGTGAGCGGTATCTAGCAACACATCACTATCCAAATATTACGATTATCAATAACTTTGATAAATCCTATTTTATTATAATAATTTTTATGCTTTGTCCCTTTGTCCAAATATCTAATTGAACACAAGGGCATGGATTGTGTCAACCTTGTATTGTTCAATTTATATTTTCTTGATCCCAAAGTAGACTGTACATAAAATAAATATCTCATATTTATTCTCCTGAGCATGGCCATGCATTTTGCAGTCTCACTTTATCAAGAGGCCTACAGATATAACTCTTGTTACATAGGAGGGACAAATCCCATCTAGGGCACTCACATTCCTCCACATAATTTATTATATGTCCAAAAATCAACTTTATGATCACCCTGTTACAGGCAACGTTTCATGATACTCAAAAGATATAATTCCTTATGTAGGAATCATAGTGATTTCAGGTCGAAGGACTTCATATAACATTTATCAATTTAAGAAACGTTCATGACACTTATGTAACAACCCATGCAACGTTCTTAAGGTGGGTCTGTCTAGTACACCATTACTATTAATGTGTACCTATGTGAGTGCATGATATCTCATATCCATGATCTGTGAGATGTGATCATCAATGAACTCTCATACTAGTCTAAATGCATCTTTGTCCTAAGATGATAATTGACTAGGGACTATTTAAGAATAGTTCTTCATAAGATCTCACGATCAAGTCATCTACTTGATTTCTTATGAAGTTTAAGCTTACTATTCTACGGACAATAATTATATTCTAAAAGAATAAGTTTTCCTTTATAAAATAACATGATACAAGTGATGGATATTCATAAATATATAAGTCTTTAGTGCATATTCCTAACACCTTAACACTTGGGATAGAGAGCAAGGTGCACCATAACAAAATGGGACAATAGATTGTCAAGAGGTTGGTCACAAGAGACTCAAGAGAAGGCACAAGAAATCACAAAAGAAGGATCCTCCCCACAAAAATAGTTCTATGTTATGTTTCTGTAAAAAAAAAAAAGTTGCACAAAGTGTGGAAATTGAATAAGTTGGGGGGAGAAAATTCTTCAAGACAAAAGAGGCCAAAGCTGAAAAAGGATGACCATTCAAGAATGACCAGGTGAATTGAGAGAAGTTCCAAAGCACAACCACAAGATGCTCTCTATTCAAAGTGTTCCTTGAATATCCAAAAAACTATGATTTCTTGATAGCCCAGCCTCATTACAACCTAAGAAAGACCTTTTGATCATTACTAACTGCTTGCAGGTTCAGACCTTGGAAACGACTATCAATTCTAGTTGTTCAACAGTGGTGAAAATGATTGAGGGAAACACTTACCCGTGAGAATGAGAGATTTCCTCGGTTTATCACTTACTACTTTAATTGCTATTATTGAGAAAGTTTAATTGATGTTTGTATTTCTATCCTGACTTGTGATTGGTAACATCCCTTGATCCTGAGTTTTTCTTAAGATTGGGAAGTGACTTCTACTTAGGAAAAAGTTTGAGGAATAGTTCCTTGAATTTGTTTTTTTTTTTTTGTTATCAGGAAAACACTGGGAATAGAGTTGATTCATGATTGCAAGGAGGTCTCTTGCTTGAGGACAAGCAAGAAGTTAAGTTGCGGGGAATTTGATAAGTGAAAATTAGTTGATAAATTAGAGTACTTTTCAGTTCATTTATCAAGGATAAAATGATAATTTTGCCCCAATTTAATCCTTTTTTATTAAATATTAGATAAATTGTATTTATTGATCTGAGATTTGAATTTGATGCTATTTTGATAGAAATATTGTTGATTTTTGCAGGATATTGCAAAGATTTAATTTGAAGGATAGATAGCATCAAATGAGGAAGATATCTGCAAGATTTGAGATTGATTGAAGACATTTAATAAAGATTTAAAGAAGATTTGAGATCATTAATGAAGAGATCACTGCCTATCAATCAAGGATTCTGCAGAGAAGCTTCCCAAATAAATCAAAGATTGCTCAATAAATGCAAAGATATCATCAAATAAAGGGAAACAAGGAAGGAAAATATGCGAAAACCAGTCTCGGGGAGAGATCAAGATTTAAAAAGAGAAAGTTGGAGCAGCAGGACGCTAGCTGCGCTTCACCCTGCGCTATAGCGCAGGTGAAGCGCAGACTCTCTGGAAGTTGCGCTCACTCTTGTGCTATAGCGCAGCCTGGAGCACAGGTTACGCTGATTTGGTCCCTGTTGCCATTTTTAGATGGATCTCTTCCCAATTTGCGTTGTTTTTCCTTAGTCTATAAATAGGAACCTCTTACAACCGTCTTCGGTCGATCATTTTAATATAGTCTCTAGTTCAGTGATTATGTACCAAAGCTAAGTTTAGAGTAGGAGAGGAGGAGCGCTTCACAAGGATTGAAGATGGTGACAGCATCTTCGGTGGTTTGTATGGCTACCTCGTGTAGTTAACTCTCCAGTAGGATTGGATGTAATCAATTCTATCCCTGAGTGTATGTAAACTCTATATTATTACTTCGGTGCTCTCTGTCTTTAATATTGGTAATTTTATTCTGTGCTTAATCCTTAATTCACACGCTTGCGTCTGGAGTTATAGGCTAGTCTCAACTAACTAGGTTAGTTTTGATTAGGACTGAGAGTGGGAAGTGGCTTCCAAAGAGACTCACTTTCTGATTGAATAGGATTACTCGGTTAACCACTGTTCCGAAAGGGGTGTTTGCTAATGATTGGGGGTAGTGTGAGTACTCTAATTAAAGGGGCATCTGACCATTATGCTTGGTATTAATAAACAGATAGCAAAAGAGTTAGTTGATTGTCAATCCAGGATTCGAACATGGGCGTATTCTAATGAGTGAGGGTAGTGACAGTACTTGAGCGAAATTGCGCCCACAGCGTTGGCCTCGTATTTCAACTAGTTCTTTAAAACTGAACAAAAGAGAGCGAAATAAGCCGAGGGTAAGTCTGTCGCCCGGGAGAGCCCGCATAGTTTACCTTTGAGTGTGTGAGGCCGCTGGTAACTCGGGGTCTTAGCAATAAAGTTTGTCTAGGATATTATAGAGTAAACCTAAAATAATAGATAGTTTTTACATGCACAAAGGGAGAGATGAGATGAAGTCCAATCCTAATCCAAGTAAAGTGTCTCTAACTCTACCTTTCTAATTCCATTATTATTACATTCGTTATTTACAATTCTGCACAATATTCTCTAAATTGTTGCTTTCTCTTGATAAATAGATCACAGTCTACATAAATTAACCGTTCCTTGTGGATACGATACTTTTACTTACTATTATATTGCTGGAGTTTTGGTTCGCTTGCCAGAAACCCATCAGACCTCCTTGGGTACCTTCCTCTCCTCTTCATCTGTCACTGACTCTTGGCTTTCTTCTGTCTCACATTGTTCATGGACTTGTTCTTCTTGGGATGACTGTTCCTCTAGGACAATGTCCTCATCCACCTCACTATCTTCTGACTTGTTGCCATCAGTAGCAATCAAATTACACTGCTCCTTGGGGTTGGTAAGAGTATGCGCTGAAAAATGGCTCTTCTTGAATTCTCCCATGTCTTGTGCTAACTGGCCTACTTGATGTTCCAACGCCTTGAGTGATGCATCATTGTTCTTTTTATACCCTTCAAAACCTGATATGAATGCATCAATCTTTTCCTCCAACCTAGAAATCTTGTCATTCATTGAAGGTTGTTGCTGCTGGTAAGGAGTCTGTCTATTCCCACTATTCTGACCCCATCCAGAATTGGTTTGGTTGTTCCTCCATCCTTGAGAATAGTAATTGTTGTTGTTGGAGACATTTTCTTGCCCTCTCTGATTTCCCATGAAGTTGACCTGTTCTGTTTGCGTCTCTTGAAAAGAACATTGACCATTTGGACGGTCTCCTCCACAGAAGTCACAGTTCATTGGTTGGATCTGAAGTGGTTGAGAATGAACAGCTTTTAGTTGATGAGGGAGTGCTTCTAAGGATTTTGTAATTGCCTCTAGTTGCCTCTTGAACAATTTTGTTCAGCTAAGATGGAATCATTAGAATTGAGCTCCAGCATTCCCTTTGCCTGCATTTGTACTGGTTGCCTTCCATGTTGAGCCCGTTGGTCATTATGAGCCATGTTTTCAATGATCATCACATCTCTTTCTGGTTCCACGGACAAGATAGTCCCTCCTGCTGAAGCGTCAATGAAGGATTTGGAATCTGGTCTGAGTCCATTGCAAAAGATATTCAATTGGGCATATCGTCGTAACCATGATTCAGGCATTTTCTTAGCAGGGTGTTGTATCTTTCCCAGGCTTCACAAAGTGGTTCATTTGTTCCTTGCATGAAAGTGGATATTCTGCTTTTGCTTGGATGTGCTTTCCTGCTGGAAAGAATCTATTTAAGAACTTTTCTTCCACAATTCCCCAAGCATGTAAGCTTTGATTTGGATGAGACTTCAACCATTCTTTTGCTTTACCTATCAAAGAGAAGGAAAAAGACGTAAGTATATAGATTCTAAGTCTCCTTCTTCAAATCCATAGTGCCTATCAATTCACAAAACTTAGAAAGATGATTATGTGGATCCTCATGATCCAATCCTGCGAATTGATTTGCATTTATGAGGTTGAGATGAGCATCTTGCAACTCCAAGGTCCTTGCAGTTGTGGATAGCATAATGCTGGAATGATAGCGAGGGCCTTGATTTCAGACATAATCCCCTAAAGTCCTTCTGGTTTGTACTCCTGCCATGTCTTGAGGTTCGTCTGCTATTATCCTTCTCCTTCTTCTTTTGTTTCGACTTCTATTCTTCCTGGTTGTCCTCTCAATTTCTGGATCAAAATTCAATTGCTTTGGAGACACATGGCTTCTTAAAAGCATAAACAAGAAGCTAGAAATAGGATAAGATAACAGATAAATTTTTTTTTTTGAAAATAATAAAAAAAATAGGAAATAAATAAAATAAAATTAAATAAAATTTTGAAAATTTGACCTCCTAAGACTATACAAATTGAGACACCGCTTCCCGGCAACGGCGCCAAAAATTACTTGATGGATTCCTGGTAAGTGTACCAAAAGTCCAGCAGTAATAGTAGTAAGTAAGATATCGTATCCACAAGGAGAGGTTTTAATTTGTAAAGTATTAGTGATCAAATTTTCAAGAAAACAATTTAACAATGAGATTGGTTGTATGCAGAACAATAAATAACAGATAACTGAGATGAGAAAAGGATACTTGGATTAGGATTTGACTTCGTTTCATCCCCCCTCATGTATGTGAATCCCTTTTTTAATTATGATTATACTTGTAATTACCTTAGCATTGTCTAACTACAATAATTATAAGGTATGCGCTGGCTATTATCGTACCCGCAAATTCCCTTATAACACCATAATTAAACGCCAAAAGCTATTCTCTACAGGCATTCAAAGTGGCTTGGCAACCCCGAACATTCCCCGTATTTTGCAATCAGCGCTATCAATTTAATCCATACCTTCCTATCGAACAACTATGAAGGGGTGTGTCACTCACCGAACACTTCAATCGCAGCAAAGAACTATAGTACGATATGAAACAAACGAGTATCTTTAGCAATCGGAGATTAAGCTTCATAGACAGCTTTATGCTCACCTAACTCTAATACTAGCCGGAGTTCCACTTTTTGTATCCAAAGCACTAGCCTACCACCCCGGCGCACACGTGGAGGCAATGCATTACAAAGAGCATAAAGATACCGATAAATTACAAATAGGGAATCATAATTAAAAACAAGAGAATTCTCATACACTTGGGGATTGAATCTACTACATCAAATCCTACTGGAGAGCTTAGCTACTCATGGTAGCCATTACAAACCACTGAAGAATCTGTCACCTTCAATCCTAGAGCTTCTCTCTCTCTGTTATTGTGTGTTTGTGATCTATGCAAAAGGCCCTATTTATAGAGTGGGAAAACCCTAATTCTCTTTGAAGAAATCAATATCTAGATCTAAAAGCTGTTGCACGTCCTGCGTTTCATATGCGCTTAGCGCATATGAAGCGTGGTCAATCTGAGGATGCGCTCCACCTGCGCTTAGCGCAGGTGAAGCCTGATCAATCCTTGGTTGCGCTCCACTTGAGCTTAGCGCAGGTGAAGCCTGATCAATCCTTGGCTGCGCTCCACTTGCGCTTAGCACAGGTGAAGCGTGTCATGCGTTGCAGACTTCCTTTAAATCTTGATCTAACTTCTTGATCTCTTTCTGATCTTTCCTTTGCTTGACTGGTCTTCCTATTTCCCTTTTTCTGGATTGATTTTGTACTTGATTGGCTTTGGATTTGAATTCGAGAAGTTATCCACAAGATTCTCTGATTAAATAATTGTTAATCTTCTCTGTATCCGGTCTTTATTTAATCTTTGAATCTGCAAACACCCTCCTTTCTGATGCTATTTCTCTCTCATTTCAAATCTTCTGCAAATCTGCATAAAATAACATATTTCTATTTAAAATAGCATCATATTCAAATTTAAACCAAATAATTACAATTATTATAAATATTAACAAAAAGGGATAATTTTGGGCATAAATTAATATTTTGACCTTGATAAGTGTAATAAAAACTATAGGAAAATAAAACAATTTTACACTTATCAAATACCCCCTACTTAACTTCTTGCTTGTCCTCAAGCAAGACACCTTATGCAATCAAATTTCTAATTACCCTTGTGTACAATTCTCAAAACATCTACAAGGAAAAATTTTCATTATCTCTTTATTAGGCAGAAGTCACTTTCCATATATCAGAAAAAATTAGAGTCAAGAGATATTACCATTACTCAACCAAAACTAGAACACAATCAACAAGTTGAACTTTCTCAAGAGTAGCAATTAAAGCAATAAACAATAAACCAAGGAATTTCAGTCATGCTCAGGGGTACTGTTTTCCTCAATGTTTTCACCACAGCTGAACAACTAAGATTGATAGTCATTTCTAGTTCCTAAGCATGTTCACGGTATATGGATCAAAAGGTCTTTTCAAGGTTGTAATGAGGCCGGGCTATCAAGAATTCATGCTTTTCTGGATAAACAATGAACATCTGGAGTAGAGAGCATCTTTGGATGTTGCTTTTCTTGAATTTCTCTCCTTCCACCATCTCTCTCTTGATTTATTTCACTTCTTTGCAGGCCTCTTTCCTTGTTTGAAGATGCACTCCCCCCAACTTATTCAATTTATTCACTTTTTCTTTTTTATTTAAGGGGGAGTGATCTTCTTTTTTTTTGTTTCTCTGTACCTGCTCTTTGGATTTTCAACCTTTTCTTCCCATTATTTTCGCTTGCCACCTTGCTCTCTATCCCAAATGTGTAAGGGACAGGATATAGATATTTATTTTGGCTTGGGTGAACAAGAATAATCAAATAAGGCTCAAAATGGGTTATCAAAAATTGGAAAAATTATATCAAAGGTTGGATTTTTGGCACTGAGCAAATATATTGAAAACAAAAATTGTCTTTGTCATTTCCATATTTTCCATAAACAACATAAGATCCAAAAACTCAAGCAATAAAAGTTGACAAACAGCGGTGAAAAACTCTCAATTCAGTGTTTGGGCTCTCAACTCACCGGTTACTTGGCTAAATTCCTTGATAAAATTTATTGATTTTAATTAACTACCCTGATAGATTTTCATGTGAAGCATCCTAATCTTAATTGATTATGGAATTAATCACAAGACCTTTTTTTTTCTTTCCTAATCTGGTTAGTTAAACTGCCTAATTTTAGAAGTTTTGAAAATTTTCCTTTTATTTCCTAATTAACCTAAATCCTAAAAAAAATTCAAAAATAATATACGGAAATGTACTGCTGCATAAATATGTCAGTGCAAATATATACAGTACATGCCAAAAGAAAAATAAAATAAAATAAAAAGATAAAAGAAAAATAAGAAAAATAAAGAAAAAGAAAAGAAAAGCACCAAATAAAAAAAAATCAATGGTCCTGGTCCTGGTGGTCCTGATCCATGTGATCATCATCAGCAGCTGCTGCTCCACCCCTGGAGGAATAGGCCTGTCCCCAGGCCACTGAAGATAATCTTTGCACTGCTCAGGTGTCATGCCTGGGTAGGGGTCTGGCCTAATGGAGTATAAATACTCCTGCAGATGAACCTGGCCCCGATGGATGGAAGTAAGCTGAGCAAAGAGATGCTGATGATACTGATGGAGTAATGGGTCTGCCGCTGCTGGTGTTGGAGGTGGTGGTGGTTCCTGCTGCTGCTCCCCATCCTCCTCCTCATAAAGCATACAGTAGGCCTCAATATATGCCCTAGTCATAGGGTTGTGGATGCGAATCGAGGGGTTCACATCCACACCCCTGGATCTGCAAAGGGCAGTCATAAGTGCGGGGAAGCCTAAACTGATCCTGGTGGTGGCAGTGCGGCGTGAGATGGTAGAAATGAAATCAGCTATCTTATAGGTGATGACCCTGGAGATATCTATGCCGCCGCCTGTGAGGATGGTGTGAATGAGGTGTGCTACTGGCATCTGAATATCGGAGACATGGTCGGTGGGGCTGACATTAGCGAGGATTAGCACGGTCCACATCCTCGCGATGGCCTTCATGTGTTGCCTGTAGATGCGAGCAGCCTGTCCTGATGTATTCCTTTCAAAGGAATACCCTGGTAAGCATAAAGTCTGGGCAGTAGCCAAATCCATAGGATCATAGCCACTAATCCCCACCTCTCTCATCCGGAGTTAATATTGGCACTCCATCAAGTCTCTATCCATGGGTGCCGGATACTACAGTAGGGCATTGATTGCGTCGCAATCAAACCTAATCTCTATGTCCCTCACATATGATACTCTATCTGGTTCGTGGGCATTGGCATAAACTCCCCCACCATAGTAGGATCAAAGTGACTGTCTAGGCTGCTGAGGCGCACCCAGTTCCTCCCGTGGATCTCTATCTGAACTCCTCAAACTCATCTGGCAGGAGTCTGACAGGTCTCTCTCTGATGAACTTACAGTCCTAGATGTCACTGTAAGCTTCTGCAGCCTTAGCATCCCGAAACCTGTGAGGATCAAAATCAGTATCCTCCTGTGGTGCCTGGCGGGATCTCTTGCCTTTTTGGGCACCACTCCTAGACGTACCAGCTCTGCTAACAATCTTGGTACGTGTCATCTGCAATATTTGTTACCAAAAATTATTTATGCAACAATATTTGTTACCAAAAATTATTTATGCAACAATAATAGATTATACAAAATTAATTGAACTAAATGGCCAATTTAAATCAATAATTAAGATAATCATCAGATCAAGCACTTGCACAAATTTTTTATTTTAAAATTACCTCTTCATTAATTAATTAATTTATTAAGAACATGCCAAAATGATCAATTAAAGCAAGCCCTAATTAATTATTTAACAACAAGAGTAGGTAACAAATATTAATGCTCAAAAATCATGTTATTAGAAAACATGCATGAAGGCACAATTATTTTTATTTTGGTCATGTAAGAATATTATACATTTATTTAAGCAACTATGCACAAAAAATAAATAATTTGTAATAAACCATTGAGCATTCTAAAAACTACCACCTAACATGCCAAATAAGTTCTAAATAAGTCCCTAGCAGCATGCATGCTAAACTTAAGTCTTTTAAACAATGTCCTAAAAGCCCAAGTCTCTACCCTAGAGTTTCTGAACAAATAAGGACTCAAATCAAAATTTTAATCGGTGCAAAAGATTTAAAATACTAGAAACATATCTGGTATAGCCTCATAAATGGTAAAAGCGGGGGTATGTGAGCAAAAACAGCAAAAATGGCAGTTAGAATCTCAGAGAATCTGGGAAGGATTTTGAATTTTGAAAATTTTCGTCACTTCCCCCTTTATACTAGGCTGAGCGCGCAAATGCGCTGCACCTGCGCTTAGCGTGGGTGCAGCGCGTGTCTCCAGGGAGACCAATCGTTGCGCTCGCGCTTCATTATGCGCTGAGCGCATATGAAGCGTGAGTTCCAGAGAGCAATTGCTCTCCTGCGCAAGCGCATTTAAAGCGCACGTACCCAATTTTTTCTTCCTTTCTGCTGTTTTCATTCATTCTTTCTCAAATTTTACCCTTTACTCTACCCTTTCCTAATCTACACAGGTACAGACTCAATAAATAAAATAAAAAAAAACAAAAATAAAAAAAAATTGTTGGGTTGTCTCCCAGAAAGCGCTTGTTTAACGTCTTCTAGCTCGACGCCTGGTTCTTTTTGTATTTTCATGGTGGCCTCAATTGGAGGATGATGGTTGATTTTGTGCCATTCCTTCCTGTAAACTCCCATCCTCCATTCCACTTGTTCCTTGTTTCATCTTCTCTGCCTTCTCCTTCAGTTGTTGATATTGATCTTTTCCTTTTTTTGAACCCCCAAACATTTTCTGGCTGCTTCACTCTCATTCTTGGTTTCCTCAAAAATTTGGAAACCTTCTTTTTCTTCTTTTCTTCTTGATCTTCAATAAAAATCTCTTTCTTTTTGTCTTTCTGCAGCTTTGCTTGGAATTGATAGATCCCATCAGTAGGATCTATTTCAGCTTGTTCTGGAGTTTGCAAGATCTTGGGGCTTCCTTTATCAATATGAAAGATGACACTTTCATCATTGGAACTTAATATGCACATCAATTTGATACAACAATTCACATTTGATATACCATAGTATTTCACAGATTTGGGAATAAAGGGGGTTTTGACAAGGGTTTCACTTTCAATAGATCAATTTTCACTACTTTTTTATCACATGGCCTTAATCATTGAACAAGCATTGCTCCCATCATAGGTTGATCTAGAAATTTATATTCTATCACAATAGACCACATCATGACAACTTTCAAATGCCACAAATATCAACTCATTTGGATTGGTACAACAAAAGATATTTTAACTTGAAGTTTCTGCACCAAACCAGAAAACATCCATTGACTTAGCTACTTTAATCTGTACTTGTGAGTATTTCTAGTTCATAAAAATATGAGATTTCAACACAATAAACTAGACATCACAATCTTTAAAATGATATAAAAGTCATTCCATTTGGAGTTTTCTATAATAGATATGAGTGATTAAAGTTGGTTGTTCTATAATAGAGTGCTTACTGTGACAAGTCTGGTTTTTCATTCACTGTGATCAATCTATGCATCCAACAATAGTGAAAAATAATATTGTTAAACCATAGAACAACATCTTTCGAATCCAACCGGTTTCATTTGTAAAGGCTTTTCCTAGCTCCCGATATAAGCATGCAAAACAGATGTGTTCAGATTTCACCACATGAGAGATCAGTCCACTTGAAGTGTTTGCTGGGAATTATGAAGATGATGAAAAAAATCTGAAACTTACCAGTAAGATATATATGAGTTAGCTTTCATACAAAATTGGTTTCACTTAAAAATCATTTATGTAGCTCTAGTTATGATCTGTTTAAGTGAACAGGTTTATATAAGACTTTGTATCAGTGAGACTGTGTTCACGAATTTACTGGCACTTTTGTGGTTATTATAAAATCTTAAAAATTTCCAGTTTGGTTCTCATATAAAATATCTTCCACACAAAATTAATTTCACTGAAAAAGAACTTTTTTAACTTCAGTTATGATCCTTTTAAGTGAACATGTTTATATTGAAGCTTGTAACACTACAGCTGTGTTCACAGAATTACTGGCACTTCTGTGATTAGCATTATAATCTAAAATTTTCCATTTTGATTCTATTTTAAGTTTTCTTTCCAATAAAATTGGTCTCACAGAAAAATAGTATCTACAACTCCAGTTATGATGATTTTAAGTAATAGGTTTCTGTGAGCATTTGTAAAACAGCAACTGTGTTAACAAATTTTCTGGCACTTCTGTTCTTGGTGTAACAACTTCAAATTTTCCAGTTGTGCACTCTTATGAATTAGCTTTGCAACAAAATTGGTTTTACTCAAAAATCAATTTTGTAGCTCAAGTTATGATCATTTTAGTCTGGCTATATCAAAAAAATTTCTGCATATAGTGCAATAACCTCTTTGCCTTCAACTTTCACTTATTTCAAAATCCTTTTATGAGCATTTCAATCTCAGACTTTCTTTTTCATATCAATTACTTAGAAGATTGACTTGATTAAAGAATTGGAGAGCATATAAGCTTGGCTTGTAGAAATGTTTCTCCTAAACAAATCAATTCAATCTTTCTAGGTTCTCTTTTCTTCAATTTTCATGAAATTGTCTCAAGGATAAATTTTCATATGATCAGCTCATGTTTCATCATAGATAAATTTCAAACTTAAATTCTCACATGATGCTAGGGGTGGCAAAGTGGCCCAGCCTGGCCCAGCCCGCCCCGCCGTTGGCCCGCCCAAAAACAGGGCGGGCGGGTTGGCCCGCCAGAAAAAAGGACCAGCATATACAATCCACCCCATTTTAAGGCGGGATGACGGGTTGGCGAGCCGGCCCGCCTGGCCCACCCAAAAAATTATAAAATTAAAATAAATATAATACATAATAAATTTGAATTTTAATAAAATTTAAAAAATTATTTATACTTTTTTATCTTTACATATCATTTTTCCTCAATATTTATAAATTATTATAATTAAATACTAATATAAATAAAAAAAAGTTAAAAAATGGTTAATTTTGGCGGGCTAGACCGACGGGCCAACCCGGCGGACCGGCCTGTCCCGGCCCTCCTATTGGCCCGCCGGGTTGGCGAGTTGAGCGGGGCGGGTTGAGTGGGTTGGTGGGCTGGAGGGACCTATCCCACCCCGCCATTTTTGGCGGGTTAGGCGGGTCGACCCGTCGGGCCCAACCCACTTTGCCATCCCTACATGATGCAAGATCATAACATAAGCATATGTTGGATTACAGCATATTCACAATAGTTAAGATTCAAAGCTGTGAAGGTCTTAACAGAAAATCATTGTGAATTTTAATTATCCAAGCAACACAGAATCATTCAAATAAGCTTATGTTTATTATTCAAAAATGAATCCTAAATTATGCATAGTATCAATATACTTGAATCCTATCTTCAGAATGAGAATAGTAGGATTTATCACATATGCATCATCATGGAAGATTAGAGTTTCAGAGTACCTCATGAAGTAATCCTCAAGTTAGCATTTGAACCTCATGATTTAAGGATTTGCAGCTTGATATATGTAGAGACAGACTCAGCTTTCTCTTGTGCAGTAGCTATTTACTAATATTCATGAATTTCCTTTTTGTGTTGTCATAATCAGAGCTGCAACAGGAGTCTCATTTGGTCGTTGTTTCCATTTAAGTCTCAGTCTCAACCTGAGACTCATATCTGACTTTCTCAAGTGCAACCACTCCTTCTGACTTCTCCTTTTAATTTTTATCATTTCTGAACATCCTTTGAAGATTTTCTCATGTATTTTTGTTGAGATCCAAGCATTCCACTTTATCCCTGAATCTACAATCTTTCTCATCTCAAGTGTAGGATTAGTCTATCATGCATACTTTCTTTCACATATTGAGCAATGAGAATATTGTAGACTCTATAGTTACTTTGGATGTTATAACATGTTCAGAAAATATTCAAATTTCAAATTGGCAACTTGTTTCAAATATATGAATATATTGGGCACTTTCCAACAAGAAGATTTCTATCATTTGATACTCTGAATTCTATGTAAGCATATGAGACATTTAAACATTCAAAAGAGAGAGTGAAAATGTAATTTCTTTGCTGTTTGAAATTTTAAATAAGAACAAGAGTGGTCACAAATGATGATTAAATAGATTTTCATGTCTTTTTGCAAACATGGTATCTACAAGTCTAGCATGTCTGTATATTAAAATACTTACAACCGTGATGCATTAAAACAGGCAGACATATAAGAGAAATTATCAATGATTTGATCAAGCATTTTTAGTCCAAGTATAAAGAAGAATGAGAGTTTGATATTACCAATGGGCATTTCTTGTATTTGTATAAGCAATTTCAACCTCCAAGCTTCAAGCATTTTTAGAGAGGGTCTGTTTCCCTTTCTCATATTTGTATGCATATTTGAAGGAATCCTTTAATGTTTTGCTTAGCTTTGGTAAACAAGGAAAGTACAGATTTCTTTACCCATTGCTTCTCTTTATCAATTTTGAACTTGAGCAGTTCCACTTTGTGCATTTTTTAGAAGTTTTGATTTTATATCCTCTTTGACTGAACCAATGTGTTCATCCTTTTGAGAACTTTTCTGCATAATTAAATCACTAGGGAAACATTTTGGTACCCATTTATCTTTTGGGTCCAAGTTGGTTAGAAATCAAACATTTATCATTTTAACAAATTTAGCATATGTATAATGTTAGACAGTTGATACACACTCAGTCATTGCATTGCATTCCTCAACCAAAATAACCAACCATTTCAAAACATATATTTATTATTAGAGTAAATTACTCCAACCTCCCCTCTATTTTACATTTCCAACACAAAACACCCTCTATTTTAAAAACCTACACAAAACCCCCTGTATTTTGAAACCCTACACAAAACCTCAATTAATATATTTTTTATAATTTAAAAAATATATTTTAAAAAAAACCCAACATTACCCTCAAGATACCCCTTCCTTTCTAATTTAATTATTAAATTTGATAAATGCAATAAAATCTTAACTTAAAAATTCTTGTCTTTCTCGCGCAAAATTCATTCTTCTCGTTCCCCTTCTTTCTCGCTACCCTAACGTTTATTATTTTACATATTAAATTTTTTAATAATTTATGAAGTTTTTTTTATTAAGATCTATCTTAGTAAATTGATTTTTTAATCTATTAATACTTCCAGAATTGATCTTAATAAATTATCTGGTTCATTTTATTAGTTTCTGGGTTTTTAATTAAATTTCATTATGGAAGTTTTTAAATAATTTTCTTTATTTTGCTAATATGAAACTGTGATTTTTGTTATTCAAATAATGTATTTGAAAAAAAAATTGCATGATATTATTTTTTTGCGTTTTCTTTTATTCACCTACACAAAAGAAAAAGAATAATATATTTATAAAATATAAGGAATTTGTGTAAGGCTTAAAAAATTGAGGGATTTATACAGTAAAGAAAAATCCATAGTTAGTAAGGGTATTTTGGTCAATTTAATATATAATATAATTGTTGACTATTGACTAAAATTTCTATTAAATGTGTAATAAAAAAATTGGATTTGAGTGTAATGTACTTTTAAAATTGGAGGGGTTTTGTGTAGGTTTTCAAAATAGAGGGGGTTTTGTGTTGGAAGTGCAAAATAGAGGGGATGTTAGAGTAATTTACTCTTATTATTATCACTGTAAAAGAGATTGCTGTTTTAAATAACTTTTTTTTTAAATTGAATTAAACGTTATTCAGACTTAAGTTAATAAAAAAAAGTTATCCGGCTTTCAAAGGGAACAAAGAAAGGAATTAATTAATATTGCCACTTAAATAACGTTTTCCTTTTTTTTTTAAACTTAAGCACTCTTCCAAAATTTTGATCTAAAATATGATGATTTGGAGCGCTATTAAGCTCACTTCAATAAAGGAAAAGCTATTAAAAAAGTTATTAAGTTCGCTTCAATTTATAAAAGGAACGAAAGAGATTTGAGCAATACTTACTGCAAGATTCCTTTACCTCTGTTCTGTACGTCCACTTCCATGATATTTGCAAGGCACTCAGCTCTCGGGATGCTTCTATTTGTTCAATTTCCTTCTCTTTTTGTAATAAAGATTTAGGCTATAGTCTCCTAATGTGAGAAGGTTTCTGACTTCCTCTTTCCCTCTTTGTTCTCTTGAGACATCATTTTGCTTTGTACTTATTGACGGTCACTGTCCAGGCTGCCCTGCGTCCAAAAGTTTTAGAAAGATTTCGTTGAATTCCTTTACGCAAGACAGATAAGTTATCAAGCACGCTTCCATTCTGTCCAGGCCAGCTACCGAGTATCCATCTTTTTAATTTTAGGCAGACAACTACTGCAGTACAAATTTTGTCACCACCTTTATCTCTGTTTCATGCCACATTTGTAAACTATGTTGTTGTTCCTTTAGTTTCTCCAAATTTTTATGTGAGTTATTTTCCATTTGCCTCAAAGTCATCTTGAGCCATGTAGGATGTTATCTAAGTTTTCTACATGATAGGCTCTTCCTTGAGATTATCTTTATGATTCCAAGAGCAACCTCCTTCATGAATAAATATAATAGAGCTAACTTCAGCCATCTTCTTTCTTGGATCTTTCTCCTCTTCACACGTTGGTGTGCTCAACCCCAAGAGGCCAAGCTCTGATACCAATTGAAGTTGGCTAAACGTCTCTAGAAGGGGGGTTGAATAGAGACTTGAAAATATTGTACCTGAAAAATTCAGATTCAATCTGAGGTGGATCTCAAGTCTGTGACTTGAAACTCAGATTGATTCTTAACTCAGCGGAAGGTTAGGATTAAGAAAGCTTTAGTTCAGTAAAAAGGTAAGCTTAGCTTAGCAAATGGTAAACTCAGCTTAGCAAAAGTTAAGACCTTAAAAGAGAATGAGTGAGATTACTGATTGATCTCAAGTTGAGATGAGATCTGAGATGAGATGTAAGATGAGATAAAGAGACAGATCTTAGTTATTACAACTTGATTTAGACTTAATTTATTTTAACAAACAGATTTGAGACAAGAGATGTGCAATATAAATAAAGAGATAGGGAGAAGAGATGCACACAGAGATTTATACTGGTTCACCCACAACCTTGGGCTACGTCTAGTCCTCACAACTCGTGAGATTTCCACTATTGACAAACCCGTCAATTACAAGTATTCTTACAGCCTCTTCAGGACGTCCCTCACACCAAGCATAGGCACTCCTACCTTGGTTGAGTCTCGAGTATTCTTTGTTCTCAACTGCCTCTTCAGGCAACTCATGCAGTATTCTTTGTTTTCAACTGCCTCTCCAGGCAACGCATGCAGTATTCTTTGTTTTCAACTGTCTCTTCAGGCAACTCAGTGAGTATTCTTGTTACAGTGCCTCTCCAGGCTTTACAATCGCTCACACTAAGCTCAGGCACCTCCTGACTTAGTTGAGACTTGGTGGGATGAGATGAGATGTGATTGATCTAGCTTAGACTACATACAAAGTATGGATAAACCGTGAGATCAGTTAGGTATCACGCTCTAAATCACTCAAAGAGTGTATACAAATCAGTACAAAACAAGAGCTAAACCTACTACAAGATATTGGCTAAGATAGCATAGGTAGGTAGGTTGAGATTCACTTGAGACTTGGATTTTTCTGGTTGTGCAGCAGCATCTCTGCTGAGTCTCACCTGTGTCTCTCACACGTCTCATCATAATGAGACTTCCTTTTATAGTCTTAGAAAATTAGTCGTTATACTAGCCGTTGAAGAGAGAGAGAGAGGGACTGTCTTTTACTTTTCTGACAAGATCAGTACTTTTTTGGTGCAGTCTGCTGTGACAGTGTACTCTGCTTGACTTTGATTTTGTTTTTGAGACTGCTGTCTGAGCTGAGTCCAATGTCTCTGCATCC
Organism: Sesbania bispinosa; assembly: GCA_026901365.1. Taxonomy (NCBI): domain Eukaryota; kingdom Viridiplantae; phylum Streptophyta; class Magnoliopsida; order Fabales; family Fabaceae; genus Sesbania; species Sesbania bispinosa. The sequence goes on along the minus strand of QLOH01000008.1, from coordinate 2,867,642 downwards.
TCATCTATGCGTCTCAAGTCCTGAGTCTCATGTCTGCATATGATCTCTGCCTCTCAAGTCCTAAGTCCCATGTCTGCATCTGATATTTGCGTCTGAACTTGAGACTGCATCTGGTCTTGATACTGCATCTGATCTTGAATCTGCGTCTTATCTTGAGCTGCATCTGAACTTGAGACTGCATCTAATCTTGAGACTGCATCTGATCTTGAGTCTGCGTCTGATCTTGAGAACTGCATTTGATCTTGAGTCTGCGTCCTCATCTTGAGACTGCATCTGATCTTGAGACTACGTCTCAGTATGAGTCTGGATTCTCAATCTTTGCTTAGCATCTGTTTGATTTAATCTTTCGTTTGGCATCCTATCCTTGATTCTGACTTTTTATTGCTTTAACTCTTCAAGAGTAGTCCCTCTGAGCTTTCTTATCTGAATGTTACCTGCAATTTTAAAGTCTAGGATTTTTGCCACACTTGAGCACACACGTCAGTAAATAATAAGATGCATCTCATAATGAGTCTAAGTCTCAATTTGTCTTATCCCATCTCAGATGAGTCTAGACTCAGTCTCAGGTGCAAGTTTCATCACCTCTAAAGTTTCAGCCTCATTGTATGGCTCAATCTTACCATCATATTTGAGTCTCAGTTTTCTGAGTCTTGAATATTAGTTCATTGTTGAGCTCAGCTTGATTTAGCTTGATGATTGGTGTCTCTAGTAGAGACCCATTCTGATGTGCACCTCTCTCAACTTAGGTTATCTTTAGATTCATCCATTCTAAGCTTCTGAAGATTTCTGATAAAGGATATGTATTGAGGCCTTCTTCTGAAATTACCTTCAGCATATGGAATATTCTAAGCTTTGCCCATTCTCCAAAGACAATTCTGAAGTCTGATGTTTCTTATCATTTAGATTCTGATTTTTCTGAATCTCAGGAAAGACTTGCATTGATTGCACAATCTCAGGCTGATCTTTATCTTCATCTTAAGTTTGAGGATTACTATCAATCTCAATATGTGGTTGCCTCTCAATCTCAGTCTGAGCTTGGACATGGTTGATCTTTCTGAGTTCTTTATGAGAATCCTGTCTTTCTAAGATCTCACATACAAAACATCAATAACCTCAAGAACAGAAAACATTAGGTTTGATCAATAGGTTTGTTGTCATTAAAACCAAATCTCAGAGGGTTTTGCGCTAACAACCCCCACACTTACTCAAGAACCTATTCCCAAAACAATTTCAACGCTCCTTTATCCTCTAAGGCAAGGACAATCATGGTTTTTCACTTTCAAGGCTTGTAATGAGCTTTTAATAACAAGAAATGGGATCCATAGGCTCAAAGTATGGGTGTAATCGGGTCGGGTTGGTTTGGGTTTGTAAAACAGTGTCCGAACCAATCAAAACACATCAGTTTGGGGGGTGGGGATCCTCTCCATTCACTGGACTTGTCCAGTAGGTGAGAGAGTGACACACACAATATGTGGGACCCACCTGCTATGTGGGTCCCACATATTGAGTGTGTCACTCTCTCTCCTATTGGACTTGTCCAGTACTGGAGAGAAGGTGAACCCCAGTTTGGGTTGGTTCAGTTTTGCAATTTTTCACTGTTCACAGGAAAAGTTATAGAAAGAAGGTGCAAAGATTATAACATCATTTAACATCAAAATATGTGTCTAGAAGCATGTCACATAGAGCTTTCATATCAAAAGTGATGAAACAAGTTCAAGAAATAGCTTCTTAGCTTCAAGAAGGTGAAAACAGTTCATCTAAGATCCCATGAATATTAAACTGAGTTGTATGAAGCTTCAGAAGCAAAGTTGAAGCTTTGGAAGGATCATTCAAGACCACTAGAAGCATGAGAAGGAGCTTTTCATGAAATTGGACACCTTCTGAATGTGAAATATCACTTAAGAAATTCAAGCATGGTCATTCCAAGTGTTGCTGATGCAAACAAAGCAATTGGAGAAGATCAATAACACTAGAAACACAGTTTTGTCCTTAGAAGCAAAACTTATAGTTTCTGCAGAAGCATCAAATACTTATTTGAGGTTGCAAACAAGTTCAAAGTATATTTAGAAGCATTGAACAAGTTCCCACACTCCTCAAGATATTATCCTTGAATATTTCAAGTTGAAGAACACTCAAAGGAGCTTCCATAAGCATAATTACTTCTCTCATAATGCAAATAAAGCAAGGATAAAGTATTGGAAGCTTTACAAGCACATTGAAGAAGAAACAGAATTTTTGCAAAAGAAACAGAATTTCTGCACACTTCCAGAAGATGCAGTTTGCTTCAGAAGAAGAAACAAAAATCTACACACTTCTAGAAGAAGAAACAGAATTTTTGCACACTTTTAGAAGATGCAGTTTGCTCCAGAAGAAGAAACGAAATTCTGCACATTTCCAAAAAAGAAACAAAATTTCTGCAGAAGAAACAGACCCTCTGCAACCTCCAGAAGAAAGAAATAGGCAGAACTTACTACAATTTGAATTTAAAGGAGTTTAAGACATCTTTTGCTAAAAATGAGAAAATGCCAAGTATTTTATGCGATGTCTTACTGACTACACTCCAGAAGAAGGAAGCTCAAAATTACTAGCTGCAGAAGATACACTTCAGAATGATTGACTGATCAAAGCTTAAAGAAAAGAAAAGTTGTCACATATGAAGTGACAGCTCCTATGATGCCAGGGGATGAGTTTGACCACCCTTCCAAGCAACTCCAACGACTATTTTGAACACACAAAACTCTATAAATGAAGCCCCATTAGCTGGGCAAAATTAAGGAGAATAAAGGGAAGAAATCTAAAGAGCCATAATGTAGAAATCCCCGTTCTAGAGTGAGGTTCTTCCTTTCAACCACTCCAATATGCAGAGCTGCTGCGCATAATTCTTAGATAGTGTGTTTAGGCTCAGTTTTGTAAAGATTTAATCCCACTCCATCAGTGTTTTGTGAGCCATATGTAAAAAACCCCATCTCTTGTTGAAGAGTGTTTGTAATCTCCCAAGCTAACTAAGAGAGAGTTAGTGTTGGTTTGAGAGGGTGTAGAGCCTGCAGAGGCTGAGCAATATATATTGGTTTAGAGCCTGAATAGGCCAGCAAAATAATACTTGAAAGAGCCTGTAAGAGGGTGCACAAAAATACTAGTGGTAAGGTGTACCCAAGGTGATTGTAAAGTTAAAGAAAAGGTAAGAAAATCCTACAGGTGTAGGTACTGGATTGTAGCCCAAGGATATTGTGAGGTGTGAACGTAGTATAAAATCATCTGTGCAATGTCTCTTATACCCTTTCTCTCTTTAATTTTCTCTGCACATACATCTATTGCATTGCTAGTTATTGTTCATATTTTGAATATTTAGAAAGCTATAAAACCATATTTTGATAAACTTGTTTTTAAAACGATTATTTTCACATAAAACAACATCCTATCATTAAAATACTGATCTAGAAAGTTTTCATTACATTATGAAACTGTTTGGTGCTCCAGAAGCACATTTCTTGAAAGATGTTTCATTGCTCAACAACATTGGAAACTTTGGGGGTTCAAACTACTAAATTTTTTATAAACCTATTTTTGAAATAATATTTCACATAAATCATATACATATTAGTTAAAATACTGATCTGGAAAGTTTCATTAAATTATGAAACTGTTTGGTGCTTCAGAAGCACGTTTGTCTTCAACAATCTGTTCATTGTTCAACATTGAACTTGGGGCTCAACTACCAGATCTTTTACAAAACTTGATTTTAATAATATTTAACTTCATATTCTGGTTGTTTACTATTCAAATATCTGATCTGTAAAGTTTCATCAAGTTTCAAGTTCATTTGACCCTTCAGGATTGGTTTAAAGTGACAGATTCAATGTTTTGCTTCTGCATAACTGCAGAAGCTTTATACTATTCTTCTAAACAGTTTTTTTTTTCACATAATCTTAGTAGTTGTTGGTTTAAATAACTATTCTGGAAAGTTTTATTAAATACAAAATCATTTGACCCTTCAGAAGATTGGTTTAAAGTGACAGATTCATTGTTTTGCTTCTGCATAACTGCATAACCATTATATTATTCTTCTTAACCTTATTCTGGGTTTGTAACTACATTAAATACATTATATGGAAAAATAAATTTTGATGATATCAATCCTTATGATTTGGCTTGCCTTTAAGAAGATAGTTTTATTACTACTTAGTTGGCATTATACACTAACCACTGTCTTCTAGAAGGAACTTCTGATATCCAAGGCATTCCTTGAGCAAAGATCAGTAAGTTGTTCAAGTACCTTGCAGGTTGGACCAAAAGTTTTTCAAGGGGTCATCTGATTCAAACCCCCCTTCTTTTGTGACTCTATGATTTACTTTCACAAAGCCACCACTGGATTTCCACTATCTTGCAAGATTACAAGTATTCTTTTCTGACAAGCCTCTTCAGGCTCTAACCACAAGTATTCTTTCTTTCACCAAGCCTATTCAGGCTCTTAGACACTCACCCAAGTGTAAAACCACAAGTATTCTTTTATACATAAAGCCTCTCCAGGCTTATAACCAAAACTGTTTAAGCTAAACAGAGAATGTTCTATAAAACTATCTTCAGATGATAGCTAGAACACAAGTACAAACTGAGATTAACTCAGGATATAAAAATAAGATTTTGTACAGAAAAAAATATCAGAGTATTTTGACAGCGTTTTTGCAGCGCATGGGCTCAATGAATTTCTTCTCTTATTCAAACTACATCTTCATGAGCCTTTATATAGCATTTGAGACTCTGTTCCCATTGTCAAATAGCATTAAAGTGCTTCAAGACGTTGGGCTTCTTTATCAGCAAAACCCGGAACGCTTTGCAGGTGCAGGTTCTGCGCACACAATGCTTTTTTCGTTGCAGGTGCAGCAGGATATGCAGACTTTCCTTATTTATAAGATGATCGAAGAAAAAATCTCTATTTGACAGGGCCCTTCTTTCCTATACCTATAAATTCCATTGGACCCAGAAATGATACATTGGAAGAATCTTTGAGTCTTCCAATATCAATAGGTTGATTGTTCCGCTCCTATATCTTCCAAAAGGAAAAAAGAATCTCTGAGAGCTCTTTCCTGGATCCGAAAGAGAGTTACTCGGGTTTCTCCCCAATAACTTAAAAAGTGTATCAATGTGTTGATAAATCGCGTACCTAGAAATCTCATTTCGGATAATTGAACCTTCTCAAATTCAAACAGCCAATATTAGTCATAAGGAAAACGGATATGTGTTAGAAAGTTGGAAACTTCTTAACTTAATCCTATGATTCCAATCTTCTCTGAAAATAAGAAAAAATAGAAATCTGAAAACTATTCTTTGTGGTTCTAATGTCCAAATTTCAAGTTGGCTCAATCGTTTTATCCCGATCCTTACGGCCTCTTGAATATTCTATTTTTTACTTCATTTTTTTGTTATTTTTATTTGTGTGTGGAATGCGATTTTACTGGCTTCTCTCGTTGAGAGCTCATTTGATCTTCATAGATTTCTCGAGATATTTTCTTACGAAGTTTTGTTATAGCAATCTATAATTGCCTCTGGTTTAGGTGGACAGCCCGGCAAATAAACATCCACAGGAATTAGTTTATCTACGCCCCGAACAGTACTATAAGAATCGGTACTGAACAATCCCCCCGGTAATTGTACAGGCTCCCATTGCAATAACATATTTTGGTTTCGGGCATTTGCTCATATAATCGAACTGAAAGAATGGATTCTATTCATGTGATTCAATGAAGAATGACAGCAAATCGTGGAATATTTTTTATAAAATAAATGGGAAAATTGAAAATGCTTGGGGTTGGAAATGAGGAAATGTCTACACTACCAGGGTTGAATCAAATACAATTTGAAGGGTTTTGTAGGTTTCTTGATCAGGGATTAACAGAAGAACTTGCTAGGATTGGAAAATCTTGTATTTACATATCCATACGATTGAGTCCTTGGGTTTTCGAAATAGTGTAAAGATCCATCTGTATAGATATCATCATCTACATCCAGAAAGCCGTATGCTTTGGAAGAAGCTTGTACAGTTATAGTTTAGGTGCTTTATCCGTTTTTGGTTTTATTGCTTGTTGCTTTGTGTGGTTAATAAGTAAATGGAATATACAGAATTGTAATTAATCAAATATTGCAAAGTCCTGGTATCTATTACCGGTACAGAATTGGACTCATAACCGGAATTTCGGTCTATACTGGCACAATAATATCAGATTGGGGAGGAAGATTAGTTGGTGAGGCAATAGCTTACCAAGGCGATGATCAGTAGCTGGTCCGAGAGGATGATCAGCCACACTGGGACTGAGACACGGCCCAGACTCCTACGGGAGGCAGCATGGGGAATTTTCCGCAATGGGCGAAAGCCTGACGGAGCAATGCCGCGTGGAGGAAGAAGGCCTACGGGTTGGCTAAACCTTGGAAATCTTAATGCCATAATGCTTTTCAAATCCTCCTAGCCATTATCCTACTGCAATAATTCTTGCTAAGAAGAATGCCCACGTTGTGGCAATTCCACCCAGAAGCTCTCAGAGATCTTTTTTCCTTTTGGAAGATATAGGAGCGGAACAATCAACCTATTGATATTGGAAGACTCAAAAGATTCTTCCAATGTATCATTTATTTGTTTGCCATATCTTCGTTAGGTGGTTTATGGAATTATTACAGCAGGTTGGTCTAGTAATTAGGGGGGTCCTTGCGGATCGGATCATCCATATAATATACAAAAAGAAACTCCAGATATTTGATATCTTTCTCTTTGAATGAGATCTCAATTCCAGCGACGGGTTTCATTAGATATCTTTACAACTAGAATCACCTCTTTTTTCTGATCGTATTCAGGAGGAACAGATTGCTTAGCACAAAGCTCGAGAGATCGTCAAGAATTTGTCTGACTATTGCATGGGAACAGGTTCATCTTCGAAGTATTTTTCCCCTCTCTTCCTTTTTTACGTCCCCCGTGTGGCGACATGGGGACGTAAAAAAGGAGCTCCTATCAACTTGTTCCGACCTAGGATAATAAGCTCATGAGCTTAGTCTTACTTCAACAAATTCTACTCCGCATTGTTCACAAAATTTTGGTTCGTCTTTTTTTTCTCCAATTACTCGATAATTTGGCCTTTTTTCATGCTTTTCCCGGGGGGTCTGGAGAAAATTGCAATTACCCTAAACCCTTAAACCTAAACCCTAAACAAATCAATAATCAGCCCAGACCGGTTTTACTGCAACCCTCTTGAACGAGTAGGGAAAGCGTGTCTGACTCTTGTGCTGAAATAAGTTAGACCAAGAAGATGATCCATTCGGCATAGACAACAACATCTTCAAAAGGTCCTTCACTTGATTCTGATACCTGCAACCTTCAGATGCAAACCAAGTCTTATAACAGACTTTACGATTTCAGACGATGATATGGCTTTAGAAGACGATTTCAGCCTTCAGATGATGTTTGGCCTTTAAGACGCTCTGAAGCTTTCAGATGATCCTTCTCAACCACTGTTGATCTGAAATATGAGCAGAATGTTTGTGAGAGAAATATTCTTATAAACGTCTCTATGTTTTATATTTGTAATCCATTAAAATTCTAAGAGCATTAGACGCGAGATAAATTTCTCATTTTCTGATAATTATCTTCTGAGACTCAACAATAAAGTTATCACCCCAAGTTATATATACAACTCTTTTTCTAGCATCTCATTATTAGAGAAGAGGAATTCTTTATTTTTATGAGAATTGTACATATAAGGCTTTGAAGATCATACTACAAATTTCTTTCTCAATTTTATTCATGGATTTGTGTACGCTTTTCCCTTTGTACATATCTTTATTTACTCTCTTGATAATTTGACATTAAAATTCCTCTAATAGTTTATTATTATCAGCTGTAAAGGACTCGATTAAAATTTCTAGTAAAGACATCCCACAGTAGTTGCCTTTAGATGCTTTAAAAATAAATTTATCAAATAAATTACAATAATTTGTAAGTAAAGGAGGTTATTGAAGTTGGAAACAAGCTCCATCTGAAAATTCATTATAAACTTAGATGTTTATTTCACACCGTCCCTTAGTTTTTATATCATTTGTTCACCACACTGTCACAGACCCAAACACGAACAAGTGATATATTCTAGTGAAATATGAAGTTGGAAAATAAAATAGAAAAAGTCTCAATTTCATAGGTTTAGGACCTTTAGGATGGACCACTGTTCTCTCGTTCCACACCGTTGGCAGAATATGGACACTGGCTTCCATCACAAAAAGAAGAAAATGATGGGCACTACTAATTCCATAATTGATGATATTAAACAAAAAAAATGCGGGTGTGATTAGCTTGGAAGCTGTGCACAGCTTTGCCAAATGTGGTTTACAGCAAGTTCAGCAACGTATATCATAAGCTCTAGCAACTTGTAAAAACGCAAGTCGATGCATTTATGTGACTATTCCATAATAGGGGGGATGTATCTCTCACAGGTTGTACACACACCTTGGAGAGGATTTAACTTGTCTCTTCATACTATTGACTAGCTTAATCATGATTTTCATGCATGCCTTATTATGGTGATTGAGTGATTCTGCACTTTTAAAGATGTATCCACTTTTAGATGAAATAAAAAGAGATATGGTAAAAAAAGTATAAATTTTATTAGTAATATGCTAAAAAAAAGAAATGGAGAATAAATTGTAAAGAAAATAATGTATATGAAAATAATACTAAGTAAAAATTGTTTTTTTAAATATATAGCATTTGATACCATCTACCTAATATTTTTCTTTTTTTTTTTTTGGTCTGACACCCATGTACCTAATCGGAATCAGAATTAAAAGTCCAAATTGAAGTTGGGCCTAAATGTTCATGTTTAATTGGTAACTAGATTGGAAGTAAAGCAGTTCTTTCATATATAGGGAGCATAAATCTCAATATTAAATGTTCATGTTTAGAAGAACTGTAGGGTGTGAAAATTAAAAGCTAATTGCTTCTGCTAATTAATGAAGCAAAAGAAAGATTTTACAAGTCAGTATTTGTCCCAATAGGCCAATATAGAAGCTAGCCTCGTTTTAGGAAGCTTCGGGTGTGCATGGATATGGATAGATAAAAACTAGATTGTATCCAAATATATCCATTTTTACATATCCATTCATAACCAAATCACAAGAAACTGGATTTATTTTGTCATATCCAATTTCAAACCGGTTTTAAAACGCGGTTTTGATCCTAACCAGTTTTTAAACCGGTTTTGGTTATAATCTGGTCTCGGTTCTCTTAAACCGGTTTTGAAAACTGGTTTTTGGTTCAAAACCGGTTTTTAAGGTTCCAGGAATCGGATTTAGGCCACAAACCAGTTTTTTTTATGTCCAAAAACTGGTTTTTGAGGTTCCAAAACCAGATTTTAAGGAATCAAATTGGATGTGTTTGAAAAAATATTACATGTAACTTGTAACAAGTTTCCTTTCCTTGTCAGGTGGAAGCAATAATGACAACAAAGAATTCAATAGTAAGAAAATATTAAAACCAATGCCAATTGCTAAGTATAATGTAATACTTGCAGCCTCATATGTATTTTCTTTTACAGAGCCAACAATTGCAAATTTAGAACTGAAATTTAAGAGGGAAATTGCTCTAGATGTACAAATGTTAACAAATAAAGGTTTATGTCAAAATGTTAACACACAAGCATCCAATTTTTTTTAAGTCTGAATATCTCATTTCTCTTTTCTTTGCTGCTTCTTGAAGCGCAGTTTTCACAGCCTCCTTGCAATACCCTGAAAAAAAAGATAGAAGATTAAACCATAAATTCCCTTTGTATTGTCCTTGTAACATCTAATCCCAAAGAAATAGCTTTTAAGTTGTTTCTGAGTCATAGATAAATCTAGATAATATTTTATATGTCATGTTATCAAGCAAATTAAGCATAACTGCATAAGATATGCAATTGAATTATCTGACTCAGCCATCCTTCGTATATTAAATATTATCTAACAGATTTCTGTAGCATAAGATCAATTATATCAGACAAGGGAAGACATAATATTCTATTTACACACAGCAGCCTAGGAAAATTACATCAGACAACTTTTTGGGTAGAAGTTAAAGAATAAGATTCTATATCCTTCATGCAGCATCACTACCACAAAAGCATAAGAATAAGATTATGTGTACTACATGCAGCATGTCCACCAAAATATCTAAGAAATTATAATTTTCCTATAGAAAAAACTGACCCCCTCAACTATATTAATATTACATGAAATATCGACACTTAATTTTGGACAATCTCTAAAGCTATAAGCTTAATGAGTTACACTATATGCATGACTCCATTGCTTGACTGCTTCTGTCCACATAAATCTGACATGCTCAAACAATGTACCAAAAGTACACAACGGGAAAAAATAAAAGGAAAGAAGAAAAAGATAAAAGAGGTTTATTATGGCCTAGCAACAGAACAGTAATAAAAACAAACAGATTAATTTCCATGCCACAGTTTGGTAAATTTCCATGTTTGTAAGCAACCTGCTCAAGAGAGCTTCCAAAGATACACCTTCTCCAAGGAAAGCAACCTACAGATTCAAAATATAAAAAAGGGATTAAAAACTGCATATACAAACTCAACAGAAATTTCAGTATAGTAGAAATGTGATGAATACACGGAATGGGTGCTATCACATGCAGGTAGCATACTATAATCTCAAATTAGTTTTATAACAGATTATCAACCAGTTGCCTTAACAATTGGTTTTCTTCTCCCTGTGGTCCACTCCCCTTACCAAATTAAAATAGAAGATTCGTGTCATTCATTTTTCTTTATATTAATTATTTACAAATAATATATTAATAACTCTATGTCACAGTGAAAGAGAGTGATCATGGAGAGGTAGGGGACTGACCAAGAAAATTAACTGCATTGGCTTCAAAGCCTATGCAATTCACAACCCTATGCAACCAAGAGCCCCACCCCCACATGATCAATCCATACCAAACCAGGCCCTAATAACCCAAAATCCAGTTTTGGTTGCTTTTAATTACCAAAATCAGATGCAAAACCCATGTCTTTCAGAGCAATATGCACGTTACATGGCTTATTCAACTTATGCAAAGTGCCTCTCAGGTAATTAATATTGGTTTCTTTAAAGTGAACAATATTATTAGTTTTTTTTTCTAGCCATATATATCCCTCATGCCTTGTTGATATGTTCTTCTCATATTTTACCCTTTGGTTTGTGTTGCAGCCAATGAATGTATTTAGATATGTTTCCCAGCCAGGGCGAAATAGTCAAACAATGATTGCACCCAAACAATAACAGTGGACCCATGTGTGGAGCAGATAATATTGACGATGCTGTGAGAAGCAAAATGGGTAGGCCATACATCAATTCAAGCCCGTTTCTTTGGCCCCCAAAAATAACAATAAGGATAACATATCAAATGTGGAGAGGGTCATGCAGTGTATATCCAATTTTAAAGTGTGTTTTTAGATTTGACAAATTGTAGAGAGGTTATTTATTATGCAGTGTATGGCTCTCATATCCAAGGCAACGGGTTGAAAAGAAAACCAATTTGAAGCTCATACTATCATCTAACAGGTTGATAATCTGAGAAATCATGTTAAGGCAACTGGTCTTTCCAAAAGAATTGAACTAGATATTGTTTCCCCCTTGCTAAGGTATAACTTCATTGTAATTTGGAATTCTTTTAAGACTGTTACTAATCTCATTTTGTCAAGACTTGTTACTTCTGTTACTATTCCCAATTACACACAATATCCAACTCCAGAGTAAAGCACAAAACACCCATAATGAATTCAAAGTAGAAGACCAAACCTGCAAACCATGACAACAGAATAAGAATTTACCTTTCCTTGGAATGAAAACCAGACCACTTCCTTGGCTGAAATCCACACCTGGGTTCAGTGGGTTGTACCTCTGCAGCAACTTAGCCTCAACTCTTCCTAAACCCACCATCACCAAAGTGTTAGTAGCAAGAACAGAAGTCGAGTGAGAGACCTAAATCGGAGCTAAGGAAACCACTGAGCGACAAGAAGCCAAAAATCGTGAATGTGAAGAGGAAGATAGTACCTGAGGAGCAGATTCGAGTGAGAGAATCGGAGCTAAGGAAATCACGAACAGACTCGATCTTGAAGCGAATGGAGATGAGTGAACATAGATTTCTTGAATCAAACATGAATCTATGGTTCGTCTATGATGAGCGATTAATGGCTAGATGTTGATTGCATCAGAGAAGATGATTTAGAACTCGAATGATCCAAAGAGGAATTAGGGTTCTTCTCCGCAAGGTTGAGAGTTTCTGAAGTGAATTCTGATTTCTGAAGAGATGAGAGACGAGAAAAGGTTTTGGTCTTTTGGACATCCATCCGGACTTAACAAATTGGATATGGAAATAACCAGTTAAGAAAAAATGGATGATACGGTTTTTTTAAATTTTAATAATCCGGATATTTAATTTAGTTATGGATATGATTATGGATTGGACTAGTATATCCGGTTATTTTGCACAGCCCTACATCTAATCCAAACATCGGACATATTCAAGCAAACCTTGGCTTAGCCTATTCTATTCCACCTCTAATAGTAATTCTTGTTCAATAATTACAGTCAATGGGGAATGGGGGAAAGATTTAATCATGTCAATTATGTTAACATTCGATATAAAATCTGCAATGAATGTCCACCATCATTTTTTTCCCATAATCCACAAACAATACAACGACGATCAAACTCGAAAAAAATACAGGGACTCAACTTTAACTCATCACAAATAAAGATTGGGTGAGGTTTAGATTCTGTTGTAAATACCCACGGATTGAGTACCCGTCGGTAGCTGGTTTCTGCATGTCAAATACTAGAAGAGTGTATATATTAACACATGGCCCCAAAAAAGAAATACGTTTATCCAATTTAACCCCATTAATCATATCAGCAGCAAAAGCTTAACTATATTGGCATTTGGCAATTTAATCCTAAAATGGGAACATACTAGAAAAACGATGATTGCAAACTCACATTATTATCAGGATCCGGTCTTTGTAAACTTGAACATATTTCCATAAAATTTCGCCTCCTTTTTGTTATACTCCTTTACTTTTTCCTTCAAAGTCTTGTATTCCAGCTTGACATCCCTGGTTCACGCACCAAGAACAAATACATTGCAACTTACCACAAGAAGCATACAATAGGGAGAGCAGAATAGAAAATAAATTGTGCAAAATCAAAGCAATTGATCTCAGTAAATAGTGTTTGAACCACACTTAAATAGCCATAAGGTCTAAAATAGTAGTTTATTCAGGGCATATATACCTGTTGTCAGGGTCAATCTCAAGAGCTTTCTTGATGTCCAATTCAGCCAAATCCAAATCAGCCAACTGCATATATGCCTGGGCCCTTCTATAGAGGGCTTTAACGTTTGTGGTCTCAAGGTCCAACACCTATCAATCCACAAAAAATAAAAATCATTATTTTTTTATGTAAAAGAAGATTAGTGATTTCTAAAGGATGGGGAGGCAGTACAATACCTTGGTACACAATTTCTCTGCTTCTTTATAGTCTTTTAACTTCAACTTGCAAGCAGCATTGTTTAAATTGCAGGCAACCTTCAAGATCTTTTACTGCTTTTTCTCCTCCTCACTGAAGGAGGAATCATACTCGATGTACTTCACAGCCTACATTCAGGTTTCAGTAACAAAATATGTCTCAGGAGATGAATCAACCTGTAAAACAGTAAACAAATGTATAATCTCTCTAAATACCTTCTCATACCTTTTGGAAGCTCTAGCATATTTACCAGCTTTAAACAACACATTCCCTTCTTCTTTCTTCTTACCAGCAGCTTCAAGTTTCTCTTGAGTGTTCAGATCCCAGGATTCCTTCTCCTGAGAGAAAAAAAATTAGGATTACCAAAGACAAACTGCCAAATATAAAATCCAGAGTACAAAATGAATAAGCGTGTACAGAAAGGGAAGGGTCAACAAAGCATAAATAAGATTCTAGAACATTACTCTTTTTTCATTGTATGCTAAAAATAGCAATTTCTAGAATAAGAATTTCCTTGCTAAGACAGAAACAAGACAAGAAAAACTTTTGAGATCTGCTCTGATTTACCTACACTAAGCAGAACTTGTTTTAATTCATCACTCTCTTATTAACTTACCTTCTCAAATGACACTAGCTCAACTTCATAATACACAGTTGAGTTAGGAGGGATCACTGCCAACTCTTGTTGGGATCTGATGAACCAAAAGCATACTCGGGCACAATAGTCAATAATGCTACCTCACCCTTCTTTATAGTCATTACAGCTCTATCAAGTCCGTCAATGACTTGTTCTGTTTCAGCACATCAAACATTCACATAACCCCCCCCCCCCCCCCCCCCCAAAAGAGAAAATAGTGGATACATAGGAATGAGGTAAAATCATAGGTATATTTCAAGTTACCCTCATCTGTTTTGAATTCAAACAGCTGCTCATCTTCACCATGGCCCTTTTTTGAAAAGACAGTGCCATCTTGCAGCTTACCAATTAGTTTCACTGGGAGATGCAAAATGATCAAGAAATTGTCAGAAACAATGTACTGAGCATATACATAAAATCAACAGTTATCATTCACAACAATTAGTAATCACATTTCACAATGGCCCCTTCATTTGGACGCTCATATCCTTCCCCTTCAGTGAGGATCTTCTTTATGACCTTCTTGTCACCAGTTACTTCTGATACAGTCTTCCAAGAAACTAACTCAAGAGTAATCTGCAATGTTGCATTTGGAGGAATTGCACCTTCATCACCATATGCTGGCTGTCCCTTCTCACCAAATCCATCTATGACCGAGCAAAGAAATGGATAGAACTTTGAATTAAAAAATAATATAAAAAAGGGAAGAGCATGAAGTATATTAGTCATAACATATTGCCAAAGCATTCTGTACACAACTTATATTGTTGCTTTACTGTCAAAATCACTTTCTCTCCTTTCTTCATGGTTTTAACAGCCTTTGACAATGCAGGACAATAATGACCTACCATGGATTAAACATTAACTTCAGATACCCAGAAAAAGAAGACGACAAATGTCTACTAACAAAGTTTATAGGCACTGACCCTCGTTGACGGTGAACTCCACCCCATCAGACTTTGCAACAAGCTTACCATCTTCGAACCTCATACTTAACGGCATAACCAATGAGTACAATAAATAGTTAAGTCTAAGCTTAAGTAATGCAGGAGTCAAATAAACTGAAATACATGAGAAGTATACATATACCCAATACTTCATCAGGATCCTTGGGGTTCTCCCACTTCTCCCCCACAGTAAGTATCTTCTTAAATATGCCGCCATCTTTACATATGTCCTTCACACTAGTCCAAGACAGTAGCTCAACATCGAATTGGAGTGTAGCATTAGGAGGAATTGTTGGAGGGGAAAATTTAGTAGTCATTTTATTTAATTAAAACTAAATAAAAAATGAAAATGAAAATCCAACTGCCCTTTCTTTTTTTTTTCATTCAAGACCTAAAACAATGCTTAGTCTGCTCGTGCAACTATTTTACAAAGGTATGGAAATACCCTTTGACCAGAGCAAAAAGAGCTCTAACTCATATATACACATAGGAGTCTACCCTATCCTCACCCACATATAATTAATATCATCATTAACCACACCACGTACCCAAATAACAAGTAATCCATCAAATAACAATCATCTATGAACTCACTTAACAGCTCATCAATATCATCATATAAATCTCACAACGTCATTCACCAAAGAAAGCACATACTCTATTCTCAACACAATATACTCATTTCATCATTATACTCATAACATCATCATATAACTCATTTACATCATCATATATAACACAGGTTCATCCATCATCCTATAACTCATTTCATCATCATTTATAACACATATTTATCCATCATCACATACACCAAAACTCATCAACATCGCCAATCTCATCATCCTCATCAATACTCTCCCGAGTTGCACTCGCCCCTCTCTAGGCTTATGCTCCTCGGTACCAACTCTCCCAAGTCGCACTCGCCACTCTCTAGGCTTATGCTCCTCGGTATAAACTCTCCCAAGTCGCACTCGCCTCTCTCTGGGCTTATGCTCCTTGGTACAAACTCTCCCCGAGTTACACTCGCCTCTCACTAGGCTCATGCATCCCGAGTACAAACTCTCCCCGAGTAACACTCGCCTCTCTCTAGGCTCATGCATCCCGAGTACAAACTCTCCCCGAGTTACACCCGCCTCTCTCTAGGCTCATGTAACCGAGTACAACAACAAATTCACCATAATTATATGCAACATGTAATTATTCATCATTAGCAACTCCCCGAATTACACTCGCCTCTCTCTAGGCTCATGCAATCCGAGTACCACCACTCACATGCTCAACGCATGATCAATCAACATAAGATTAAATGCATCATCCTCAACAACATAACATTATCATCAACAACATTAATCATCACACATCTCATACATCATCATCATAAACTTCAATACATCAATACATCATCATTAATCCACATATATCTCATACAATCACTATACTCAATACTTCATCATCAATTCACATATATCTCATACAATCTCTATTATATTAATCACACCACATCACATGACAATTATTATAAACATGGGATATCACATAAGATATTCAAATCATAATACTCATATCACAATTAATACACACTATGCATCCAATTTAATTCCATCAATAAAAACCCCAAATATACAGCTACAGTGCGAACTAAATATCTCCCAACCCAAACTTCATGTCAACGATCCAACCGTTCAGAATGAAGAACCAAGGGTCCCGAACCAGATGTTAAAATTTCAGCCCGATCCAACGGTGAGCGAATCTGCAGACGCTATTTTACATTCGCAGCTCTGTGTAAAAACGGGAAGGATTTTCCTCTAGTGAGAACTAAATATATCCTAACCTAGACCTCGTATCGACGATCCAACCGTTCAGAATGAAGAAACAAGGGTTCCGAGCCAGCTGTTAAAATTTCAGCCTGATCCAACGGTGAACGAATCCGCAGTCATTATTTTACATTCGCAGCTCTGTGTAAAAAACGGAATGACTTTCCTCTACCCTCTTCTTCAATCCCTACTTAATTCCTCAAGTTCCTAACTCAGTTAAACTCGTTTTTACCGATTAAATTCATTAAAATCAATAATCATTCCTATGATTTCCAATAAATTTAACATCTAATCAACTATGGTTCCTCATCTCTAAACCCTTATTTAACCCATTTTCGCTGTTCTCATTATTCTCATTCAATCCACTCAAGATTCATCAAGGATCATACAACAATCAACAATCCACAGTTTTCATCATCATTAATCAACATCCACATAGATTCCATCAAATTTAAATCCTCAGATGGGTCTTATGGTCGCCCACCACTACCCAACAACCCCCTACATGCATATACAAGGAACACCCTTTTCCCCCTGTTACCTTGTAGTGGAGATCGAACAGCAAGGAAGATTCTTTCTTGGTTCTTGATGATCACTCTCCAGCAATCTCGTCTTGAGACTTGGTTTCTCCCCTCCTTAGAGTTTCGCTCTCTGACGATTTGACGAATAAGGATTAGGGTGAACTGAGAACCCCTCCTTAAATGCATACTTAATAGGCCCACTCTCAACCCACTTATTCTATTTATTATTCTTATTATTTATTAAATATCCTTATTGATAAAATACGCTAATCTTACTAATATTATTATTTATTCTTCTATTTATTTAATTATTTCCTCTACTTATTTATTTAATTTAATTAATATTTTACTTAATAAAATTTAGGATGTTACAACGGGAAAACCCACTTTTACTGACTTTAATATTATTAGGATCATGGTGGTTTATTGATCATACCGTGTGTTGACTTGAACCTCGTGCAAATAAAAATCTTTGCAAGAAGTAATTCTTTCAAAAATTAAAAAAAAAAGTCAAAATATTTTTCAAGCTTATTCTTCAAATAAAAAAATAATCCTTTCAAAAAATCAAATCCAAATATATCAACCAACAATCTTTTAAAACTACGTGCTTTGATTTCCCTATTGCAGCTAGGGATACGTAGTAGTAGGAACTGGCCCCGTCAAGCCTAGATAAATCTTTTCTAAATTTTCACATAATCTAAAAAATAAAAAATTGTAAATATGTTTGTAAATAAACTTGTAAAATAAAAGCATAAAATTCTTTTTTTAAAATGTTTAAATACATTTTTTTATCCATATACTTGTATAAATGAGTGATTTTGGTCCCTCAAATTTTAATTGCTTAATTTTGGTCCCTCTTCTTTAAAAGTTGAACAAATCTAATCTCATCGTTAATCTTCCATCAAAATTGATGAGCCTCTAAATTTTAGAGGTTTTAGACCCATTAGTCTGTGTAATGTAGTCTATAAACTCATTACTAAGGTTTTGGTGGCTCGGTTAAGACCATTCCTAAATGGCCTTATAAGCTCGTTGCAAAGCAGTTTTATCCCTAGTAAAGGTACAATTGATAATGTAATTATTCTTCAGAAGGTGCTTCATTACATACACACCTCTAAGAACAGGAAGGGTGATTTGGTATTTAAATTAGACTTGGAGATAGGATTGACCGGGTTTTCCTTCGCCAAGTTTTGATGGAGTTTGGTTTCTCAAGGATCATCATTAATCTCATTATGATATGTGTGACTTCATCATCACTTTATTTACTTTGGAATGGTATGCGTTCCTCCTTCTTCTCCCCCTTAAGAGGTCCTAGACAGGGTGGCCCTCTCTCACTCTATCCTTTTGTCCTTTGTATGGAGAAACTGAGCTACATGATAACTGAAGCAGTGGATCAAAAAAGTGGCTTCCCCTATTAGTGACTAAGCAGAGTCCCAAGTTATCATATCTCTTTTTTGCTGACGATTGTCTCTTGTTTTTTAAAGCTTACAATTCACAGGTGAGAGTTGTAAACTCCATTCTTAATAAGTTATGTGATGCTTCAAGACTGAAGATCATTTTGGATAAATCTTGTGCATTAACCTCTAAAGGTGTTACAACTAGTAAAAAAGAGAGACTTACACAGATATCTTCCATCAGGTTTACTTCCAATCTGGGTCACTATTTGGGTTTTCAAGCTTTTCAGGGACGTCCTAGCAAAGATAATTTCCAACCTGTGGTAGATAGAACAGTTTCGAAGTTAGCATCCTGGAAACAAAGTTATTAAATAGAGCTGGTAAGACTTACATATTGATTAATTTTGTGATGGATGTAGAGGCGGCAAAATGGGCCCGCCCAAACCCGCAAAATGGGAGGGATTGGGCAGTCAAATTAGAGGTCCATATTTTTGCTGGGCTTTTTAGCCCAGAAATTAAAAAGCCCGGTCTTAAACGGGTTCGGGCTGGGCAGCTCGATTATTTTTTTTTCAAATTCTTTGTTGTTGGCGTTGCTAAGCCTAGAGGGTGGAGGAGTGTGCGTGGCCCATTTTTGTTTTCTTTCCAAAGGAAACCCTAACCTCACACAATCACTGAATCAGTATCACAGACTCACTCTCTCCTCTCAGTCGCTCTACGGCTGTTGCTGCTCACTGTCACTGCCTCACTCTCTCGGTCTCACCTCTCACACGATCACAGATTCACAGACCGACGTTCCCTGCGCGGCCACCGGCAACTGCTCCTCCCTACGCGGCTGCTCCTCCCTACGCGGCTGGCCCTGAACGGCAACCCCCCTGCGTGACTGCTCCTCCGCCCCTGCATCAAGATCCATTCCAGCGCCGCCCTCAAGCACAGATCCAGGTTTTTAAATCGCCATTAGCTAACTTTTACCATAACTCTCATTCCAATATCAATGTTAAAATGGGTAGGAAAAATAAACCGAACAGTGCAAGTTAACAACATTTAAAAATCTAAAGCTCAGAACATTGAGGTGCAAAAGAATTGGGCGAGAGTGCAGAGATAGAAACCTCTAACAAAATGAATGCAATAAGAAGAATAGTTATTTGAAAAGGGTGAAATCGAGATTGGGAGCGATTCTATTTCTATCTGATAGTATTGTGAAAAAAACAAACCAATATTCTTTTAAACAGCCCATTTGTAAAATAATCTTTATTATTTGTAGGATATAAAATTATAGATTTAATTACTAACAAAGTCAATATTTTTATATTTCAGAATTTGATGATGAAGATGATGGTGGTGAGAGGGATGCAATTGTGTTTGAAGACCCCAATCTTTCTCAAGCAACTCCAATTTGAAGTTTTATATTTCATAATTTAATTTAGTTGAATGTTTATTTAGTTTCATGGGATTGATGGATGAATGTATTTTAATGTGTTTGAGATTTGTTTAAAGTGTTGAATGTGTTTACTTTAATAGGATTGATGGATGAATGTATTTTAATGTGTTTGAGATTTGTTTAAAGTGTTGAATGTGTTTTATTAGGGTGGATTATGTTTTTAAATGATTTTTATAACTATATTGTAATTTTTTTAGTTTTGTAAAAGTATAATTGTTTACAATTTTTAATGAGTAATATTTTGAATAAATTAGTTTTTTCTTTGAACCAGGTCGGCCGGCATAAGCCCGCTACCCGCATAGGGTCGGGCTCGGGCACTAATTTCACAGGACCGAATTTTTGCCGGGTATTTTAGCCCAGTCCGCTACCCGATGCGGGATGGGCCGGGCTGGGTAGCCCGTTTTACCACCTCTAGATGGATGCGGTTCCTATCTATATCATGCAGGCATACCGGTTTCCATAGTATACTTGTGACAAGCTAGATTTCATGTCTCAAAATTTTCTCTAGAAGAATTATAGTGGTACATGTGTGAATCTAGTTAGATGGAATAAGATCACTAAGCCAAAACATGTGTGGCGGTCTTGGAATTAAGATTGCTAGGTTCCAAAACGTTTCTCTATTGGGAAAACTTATCTGGAGTACCATGTATAGTGAGAAGTTATGGGTGAATCTATTTTCAAATAGATATTTGAAAGGGTGGCATATCTTGGACGTCCCTAAGAGAAGAGGTTCTTACATATGGTAATCCATTTTAAAAGCTTGGGATGAACTTGGCCATGGTTTTAGCTCCAAACTAGGAAGTGGTGAATTTAATTTATGGTTTGATAATTGGAGTAGAAGTAGTACTCTATGTGAGAAGGTTCCTTATGTTGATATCCATTATGTCAATTTTAAAGTGAATGAGGTGTGGAGTCAGGATACTTGGTTTTTGGAACGTCTTTGGACCTATGTGTCGAGTGACATTAGAGATCCTCCAATCCAAATATCCCCGCCTCTGTGATGGTATTTCAGATACATTTGTTTGGTCTGATGCCACAACTGGGGAATATTCAGCGCGCAATGGGTACATGTGGCTGACCCAAGGTGCTCATATGGAAAATTCTACTTCCTAGAAGTGGATATGGAAGACCTCTGGTCCAGAAAACATATGCTTCATGATCTAGCTTATTTGTCACAACTCCCTTCCTACCAGGGAAACCATGGGCCAGCGTGGAATTCCTCTGGATGTATCCTACCCATCTTGTGGAAGTGAACCGGAAACCATTTTGCATAGTTTAGTGTCTGTCTCAAGGCTCGTTTAGTTTGGGCTCATGTTGGGCTTACTTTCTCAAATATGAATGATATACATGTTTCTCCTACTGACTGGATTATATGGAAAGCATCCAACGAGGTGGATCCTCGTTCCTTGCGGCATGCAATATGGACGATTTGGATAAGTAGGAACAAGATCATTTTTTATAACCAGCGTGAGACTACGTGGGAGCTTGTCCCACGAGTTTTTGTTGTCTTTGCTTATCCAAAAAGTATTTTCCAGTGACTCTTGTGCAACTAATCCGGAGAGACGAATTCGCTTTATTGGTTGGGATCCTCCAAATATTGATCAAGTGGCCTTAAACACAGATGAAGGTTTTTAAAGTCTGGAATTGTGCCAACTTATCAACCTTTTGCTCAAGAGTTGCTTCAGATTTTTGAAATTCTCTCCAGGGACTGGTTTGTTGAATTTCAACATGTGTGTCGCGAGTTCAACGCCTCTACAGACTTTCTGGCCAAATTTGGCGCTTTGCAAGATAGTATAATTGATTTTTGTAATTCTCCTCCTCCAGAGGTAATTACCCTTTGGGAGTGTGGTTTTGTCTTAGTCTGATTCTTTTTAATCCTATGTAACCAAAAAAAATTAAACTTCTTTTAAATTGATTTCATGTCACATGTTCTCTCCAACCAAAAGAAGACA
Source organism: Sesbania bispinosa (assembly GCA_026901365.1). NCBI lineage: Eukaryota > Viridiplantae > Streptophyta > Magnoliopsida > Fabales > Fabaceae > Sesbania > Sesbania bispinosa. Next base: position 2,845,397 of record QLOH01000008.1, on the reverse strand, counting down.
TGAGAGAAACCAAAAATTCTTTCTTTTCTCTTTCTGTTAAACTAAACAACTTAAAAAATCTGCTCTCTTTCCCTCCTCTTTCTTTCTCATCTCTTTCTCCCACTTTCTCTCATTTTTCAAACAAAGACTATATGTGGAAAGCCCGTTACAAAATCCTCATCTGCCATGTATCCAAAAGCAAATGGAACGTGGATTTTGGACGGGATAAACGCACGGGGAAATGTTTATCAACATATTGGTTTTACTTCTCCTTTTTTGTGTAATATATATTTATTTTAGTAAATATAAGTTACAATAAAAAATATTTAAAATTTTATTATTTTTATCTAATATTTATTATTTCTCAAAATAATAGAAAATCAAAATAATAAAACTAATCAAAATAATGAAATCACAATGATGAAACCAATCGAAATGATGAAATCATTGGATAATGGATATGATGATTTTTTTTATCTTAAAATCGACCCAAAGTGCTCTTGTCTTCTCAACATGAGACAAGATAAAAGCATTAATTCCCTATCAAATCCCTTTATTACAATTCTAAAAAATGATAAACATTTTTTACTCACATTTATTACACTTTATTTTATATATTGTATTTCCATTTTTTCTTTTCTATTACATTAATTATCACAATTACAACCAATTATTACACTTTTAGTGTAAAAGTTTCATTTTCCAGGATGTGAGTAGATATAAAAAAGAGAAAAAACGCTCTTTGATATATTTATTTTAGGGACGTCGTCACACTTTGTGTGGTCATTGAGATATGACTTCACAATTTACGGATATTGCATCACAAAATATTGATATATACATTTTTATATATCAAAAGAAGGTTGTCTTAGACTTCCATTTTCCCGCTCTTTTTAATGACATTTTGTGAATACTCTGAAAACTCTCTTTGGTTACTGTGTTACTTATAACAATTACACTTTAAGCTTTTAATCACTTCAAATTCGTACTTCAAACCACAAGAATCATTCACAGTTTTAATTTTATTTCTTTTCACATTTGGACTTGATATACATGTTCAATGCGTGTTGAGTGCGTGATTTTTATTCAAAACGTGTCGACTTCACATCCGGACTTCAAATCCCATTGAGTGCGTATTGAATATATTTAATAAGGATCATTGACAATTTTAAAAAGTTAATGATTACAAATTTTCAAATTTTTTTATTAAATATATTGAATAAAAATCAAGAACTCAACACGTATGTGGTTTGTGAATGATCCTTTTTTGTTGTGTTACCTTTTTTGCTTTTCACATGCGGACTTCAAATTGTGTGGAGTCCGATTGTTTTTTAATATTATTAATAATATCTCATCTTAATCTTAATCTTATTTTAATTTTAATATATATAAAAACAAATGAATGGGAGACTATATTTTCCCGGAAAAAAAGGGTAAAATTGTAATTACATATTTAATCTATTTTTTAAATTAAAAAAATCAGTTTTCAAATTTTAAATTATTGTGTAGTGGGTTTGGAAATTACAACCTGTAATAAATGTTGATATTGTTTCCCAATACATCAAATTTCAAAATAGAGAGAATTTATTCACAGTGTCTTCCCTTTTTTTTATTAGACGTTCTTCTTCATCTCTTCTCATTTTTTCTTTTTAATTTTTGCCTTCGTCTTCCAGCTTCTCATAGCCTTTTCTTTCTTTCACCTTTATTTCTAAGCATTTCTAATTTTTCTCTCTCTCACCTTTCATCTCCTGTAGAAAGAACAAAAGCTAAACTCCCTCTTATGACAACAGGTAGGCGACGACCATGTGGCCATGGCTCCAGTCGCAGGGTGCGGTGATGTTTCGTGGCTGGCAGGGATAAGAAGCGGCTATGCTACAACAGACGGTGCGGCCATGGCTATGGTCGTTGGAAGTTCTTACTAATCAGCCCCAATTTCTTCTTTGTGTTTTGCTTTCTTTCACTGCTACTGTCGTTGCTGCAACAAAAGTTGTTGTATTTTTTGAAATCCCTAATTTTGTTCTTCTGTATTTTGGTTTTTGATTGTTAAGGAGTTTAGAGGTTTGATTAATATGCTATTATTTTCTTCCGAATGCATGTTTACGTTAGTTTATAATTGTATAAGATTATGAAATCCCCCAATTTTATCTCCTGTTTTTTGGTGTCACTACGCCAGAATTGAGCTAAGGATACAGGCCATTGGAGTGCGGTTGGTGCGGAACCGCACTCCTATAATATTGGACAACGGTTATTTACTAACCGCACTCTTAGTGAAGCAACTAAGAGCACTCCAAGTTTAGACCTATAACGCGAAGCTACATTACACTCATGTGTCTCTGCGTGCAACTTGCAGTACTGTGTCATCTCCCTCGTCTCTCTGCCTTTTCTCCTTTTCCTCTCATCTCTGCCTTCTCCTTTTTCCTCTCATCTTTGCCTTTTCCTTTTTCCTCTCATCTTTGCCTTTTCCGCTGCGACCAGTACTCTCGTCTGAGTTCCCAAACGTGCTACACGTTCTTGCCGCTGCCGTTAGGGTTTTTGTTTGCACGTTTGCTGGCTTCCTTGTTCAGGTAAGCTCTGACCTAAATCCCCAACCAAAATGGGTGTTTATTTGTGTGTGTTTTCATCAAGAAGACAAAAATAACCTGTGTGATTAGGTTGGAATTGTTGATTTAGGAATTGAGGGTTTAGGGATTTCATTCCTTGATTTACAAAAGTCATGCTTGACTTGAAGGTCCTATCGGGTTGGTTGGTCATATCTTGAAGATAAGCCCTCACCCGAAGGAACAAACCATATACATAATAATCAGGTCTATCATTGATTTGCAGAGTATCCCCTTATGTTTTTTTCTAATAAAACCCTATATTCTCTCTCAGCTTATGTTGTCGATGTTATGTAGCTTAGATGTGTGTGTTCAATATTATCATAATTTATGTTATATGTACGAAATCTTGGTATCAATTCTTCCGGGCTTGCTATTCGAGTCCCACTAGAGTTTCAGGAAATCATGGAACCTGAGGTATATTCATTGGCCAGCTATTGAAGAAACTGTACTTACTCCTAAAATTTATAATATCTATTTCATTTTTGAGAATCCAAGTTTATAGCATTTCAATTGACAGGAGTATTATTAGTTCTCTCAATTGTTTGGCTGTCAAAGATTTAAATGAAAACCAAGGGGAAAACAAACATCCCTCATAATGGCTATACTCTGATAGCCATTATAGGAATCAGGGATCCTGTGCGCCTTGGGGTTAGGCAAGTTGTTCAAACTTGTTTAGCAGCTAAGGCTATAGCTAAAGAACGTGGTATACTTACTGAGGATGGTGTAGCCATAGAAGGACCAACATTTTGTAACTTGTCTCCAGAGCAAATGAAGGTTATCATACCAAGAATTCAAGTTATGATCTCATTGTAAATTCTGTGACTTTCAATTCTCTTTTGAGATGATTTTCTTTCTCATTTGCTTAATATGACTTCAGGTAATGGCACGATCCTTACCTCTTGACAAGCATACCTTAGTAACCAATTTGAGGAATATGTTTGGTGAGGTTGTAGCTGTTACTGGTGATGGAACCAATGATGCTCCTGCACTGCATGAGTCAGACATTGGGCTTGCCATGGGGATAGCTGGAACCAAGGTTTGTGTCTATTAATTATTGGTTACTATGGTGGATCTGAAGGTCATAGTATTAAGTGTAGCAGTCCACTGTAATGCTTTCGTATAGTTGTACTGCATCTTGTTTAAGACACAAAAATGTATGGATTTTCTGTGTTTTATGTTGATTAATGTTTATCTTATAAAATAGAACCTAAAAGTCTTTTACTGATTTATAGGACGGTTGAAGAGTTCCAGAAATGGCATGTGGATGCAGAGAAGATCATTAACTTTTCATACTAAGTAGAGCATTTCTAATTTGTCTTTAAGTGTTTCACTTTTCCTAAGAACTTTGTGTTCTTATTTCTGGGTATAAAATGTATTCTGTCTTAATTTTAATAAATTTCTGTAGTGAAATCTAAATTTACCATTGCAAAGTGCTTGCTAACTATCTTGAAATACCTTCCCTGTTAACTATTATATTTGGTTTGATTTTCATTTTCTTGTTTTAGATAAACTCTCAGAGCATGGCAGACAATTGAGATATTTTCATATTCATTCCTTCCAATGGCTTTTATTTATATATATGATATATGATAGGAGGATCTCAAATCAACATTTATAATCATTATCTATTTTCTTTTCTATTACTTTCATTTCATGCCACCAGAAAGCTCTTCTCCTTCTAAATTTGCTATGGCTTCTCCTCCCCCATCAGAACTACTACAGGGTATTTATGCATTCTTTAACTTCAACTAATTGCTCTATTTTAATTGAAAATGAATGCATATGCGGTTTTATATATGTGTATATAATATATATATATATATATATATATATATATATTATGCAAGAGCAGGAGTAGTTGGTGGTATTGAGAAGAAAGAGAAAGGCAAGATTCTTCCACTTGATGAAAACGTTCTGCAGAAGCATGCTACCTTCTTCGACTTGAATCAAGATGGTCTTAACACACTTTCTTTCAGGCAGGGAGTATATGTATATATACTACCCATATTGCCAATTGTTGCCACGTGCACACATGGATTCTTCTATATGAGGTTGGGCAAAAAGGAAAGAATCATTCAATCTTTAATTATTAATAAATACTATCCTATCTATGATGGCAAAAATACTTATTTTTGTGTTGTTGTTGATATTGCAGGGGGTTGTTGAATGGTTATATGTGTGCAGTGAGGAAGATGGCATGTGAGATTCTTGAGTTGATGGCAGAAGGGACTCTGTTTTCAGGGTGAATCACTACCCTGCTTGCCCTGAACTTGCTGTGAATGGTGAGAATTTGATTGTGTTTGGAGAACACACAGACCCACAATCCATTTCTTTGTTGAGGTCCAATAACACTTCTGGTCTTCATATTTCTCTCAGAGATGGAAGCTGGATATCAGTCCCACCTGACCAGGCCATAGCTCTTTCTTCATCAATGTTGGTGATTCTCTACAGGTACCACACAATCATATCACAATAACAATTTTGATTAATTATTCACAATTTCAAGGATTGTAATACAATGTTACCATAATTTAAAAGCATGCTAAGAAGTAAAAAAATCTAAACTCCTCCTTTTTAGTAGCTTTATGAATGAAAACGACTGAGAATTGATCTGGTTGACCTATTAATCATTACATTTACACTTGGCCATTCAACTCCCTCCCCTTTCCAAAATCCCATCAAAATCTTAAAAAAGAAAAAAGAAGGAGCAAAAAATTTTGCTTTCACGGTATGTCAGTATGGTATAATAATAATATTATATTATTTTCAAATGGGGTTTGTCTTATGATTTTAATGTGATTATTATTATCATTGTAAGTGACTATTACTCTAACGTGTTTTTCCTTTTCTTTTTGTCCCTTGGTTTGGTCGGTGCATCGACATAGGTTATGACTAATGGGAGGTTTCGGAGTGTGAGACACAGGGTTTTGGCAAATGGGTTCAAATCTAGGATCTCAATGATTTACTTTGGTGAGGAGTTGAAATGCTAAAATACTTTTGTTTGTAATTATGCTAGGATGAAGTTAAGTGAATGAAGACTTTTACAAAGTTGTATATGGAAATTAATAATACCTTATGTTTAAGTAACGGTCTTAGAATAATGTCAAACATCAATTATCAATTTTTTCCATAAACATTTAGTCTATGAATAACCAAAAAATTATTGGAATATAACTTTGTTTTGCTGAGAAATAATCCTTTTACTTAGTTTCTGACTTAATAGTTAATTGATATGTTTTCATGAAAAACTTGGACAGCAAGCTTGGACAAACTGCTTGATCTTGTGAAGAAGAGCTGCCATCAAATACACAAGGATGTCCACTGCTGATCAGTTGAACCTCACAGGTATGTCTTTAATCTTTCTTATATTTTGTCATGAGTGAATGTATTACTTGCTTTCTATATATATTCTACATTGTTTTTTTATTTCCATGAATTAATTGAAGCTTTAGTATACATTAAAATTGATAATTATTTAAGTTTATTTATTTCCTACGGGAAAATTAATATTAATTGCTTTGTTATTGTGTATATTGTATAGCTATGGATTAGCTACGGGAAAATGGCGTAGCTAGCGACTTTCAAAAAAAGGCACTTACAGTGCGATTATTGGAACCGCACTCCAAGTGCACGCCCACTTGGATAGCGGTCTCTTAGAGTGCGGTCGGAACCGCACTCTAAGAGGGTGTGGAACCGCTCTCCAAGACCTTTTTTGTTGTAGTGTGTTCAGTGTTTGAGTAATCTAATTTTTTCCTTTTTTTTTCAGAATGCATAATTTTCTCCTCAAATGGAAATAGACTTTGAAAATTGATCATCGAAGTGAAAAGGTATGTTCTGCTATTTGTTCTTCAAATGCATGTTTTTTATTTTTATTTTTTTCGATCCGGTCTTACTTCCTGATCATATTTAAAGGAATAAAATAAGGTCTCTGAATTTTCTATTGTTTCAAACTTTTATTTCATTTTTTATTTTCTATGGTCTCTAATGTTTTATATTTTTTTCGTTCAACCAACAGGGACATATTTTGATTGTCTCTGAAACTGTTATTGTTATTGCTGTAGAACTCCTTGATTTGTTAATATATATTATTATTATTCTTTCTATATTGAATGTTGTCGTTAAGGGATGAACATAGGAGGGGGATTATAAAATTCTAAATTATTTAGTTTTCACAGATTTGATTATGCTCACTATTTCATCTCTTGCTGCACCCTTATAGGTTAGTGACAGAAAATGGTATTGGTTATAGGGCTATAAAATTTTCCCTAATTTCTTCCCCCTTTTTATTATGTTTGTTATCTTATGCAAATATGAATAGTTGCTAGCTGCAGAGTTTGCTACTTTTGCTATGAGGTTCTAGAAGAACAGTGGCATTGTATAAGGGGGCAATTTGTACGACGAATAATGTATGTTGTCGCCTGCTTGGGTTCCTCATTCATTATGTAATTTAATGTTTCATTATAAAGTGCTTGGTTAACTTCTGTCCAATTTTTTCCCTCAAGTATGATACCAAAGAAGAAGAAAAATATAAACAAAACGACAACCTGGTATCTATGGGATAATTCTGTGCTATAGGAATCTGTGTCTAGGTTTATTGTGTGAGGTTCTTATCTACCTTTTTAGTTGATTTGATTTATTCTTCAAACAAATTAAAGTTGATATGTTTGCTCTGTTTCTTGGTTGTAAACTAACCTCTCATTTTTCTTCAATTACAACTTTATCAATTGCAACTTTCTTCAATTGTGAAGGATATGAAAAATTTTCCCTTTCATCTCAGATAGTTATAATTTCTCTTTGATTTCACTTACTGCCCTATAATTTGATTTGTCATGGTTTTGTATGTTTTTATGAATTCATGGTTTTGATTGTATTGAATAGATGATAGATGATTCCTTACAAAGGTAGATCTAAATTAGCATTGATTAGATTTTTTTATTTTTTATATGAATCTAATTTTATGATGATAAATTAAATACAAATCTAAATGGATTTTTAAAACATGTTAAATATAAGTTTAAGATTACATCAAAAATAAAATAAATTTTAAATTGACAAATAATATGTGTCTAAATTTATATTATAATAAATTAAAATCAATGATTTGATTTGAATATAGATAGGTCTGTTGTGCGTATAAACCTTCTTATTCTAAATCTGATTTTATTTAATATAAATAGATAGATTTTCCAAAACTGATTTGATTCTAAAGTTCATTTGATTTGAATATAGAGAGTTGTTCTTAATCTGATTTGCTTCTAAATATGTATTATAATAAATTGAAATCAATGATTTGATTTAAATATAGACAAATTTGCTTTTCTAAATCTGATTTAATTCTAAAGCTGGTTTGATTTGAATATATATAGTTGTTCTTAATCCGATTTGCTTCTAAATATGTATTATAATAAATTGAAATCAATGATTTGCTTTTAAATATTGATAGTTGTTCTTAATCTCACATTAAAAGTTGTTTCAGTGATATATACATGTATGTTTTTACCTAAAAGATCGATATAACAATGATTATGTCTGAAATAGGATTATATAGTAATTATCTAAGTGGTTCCTTTTGTATTAACACTTTTAATTTTGTTCTTAGATTTTAGGTTTGTTCTGGACCGCCAACCGGCATTCAGCTGGTGGAATGATAACTACCTTTGGCGTACCGCCTACCGGCATGAGAGGACGTCGTCGTCTTATGCCACCTAGCGCGTACGTTCCACGCAGAATTCAGCGCGTAACGCCTAACACAATCAACGGTATTTCCCGCCACCTACCTCCATATAAAAGCAACAATAAACAAGTATCAGGTATTCATTCTAAACTCACATACACATATGCTACACAAACTGACTTGAGCGTCGGAGTGTCTGCAGGTACACCCCCATCCTCCGTTGCTGAAGGAAACCACCATGGACGACCAATCTTGCGATCGGAAACCTCCATCCCGAGAATCTTACCAGTTCATTGGCGCCGTCTGTGGGAAACGACGATTGTTTTCCGCCACTTTTACCCGCAGGAATGGTTGACACCAAAGCAAACTCCACCACTGGCATCGGCCGCATACGCAATCAAGACAACACCGCCCCCGATGCTGCTGCTGCCGCCATCATCCCAACAACCGCCCCGCAATGGACCCGAATACCAGAGCCCAGCAATGTTGCCCCAGCCGCGGCTGCAGCCGCTGCGGCCTCCTTGGCCGCAGGAAACCGCAAGGCTTCGCCGTAAACCAACAATCGACCTCCTCCCACTCTGCCACCTTCAGGCTCAACCCCTACAGGGCAACCTACCCGTCAAGAATTACTTTCTTTTATCAGCAAATAGGACGCGATGATGCAAGAATACGCACAACGTTTATCAAGATTAGAGGAAGAACATCTCAGGCTCTCAGCCCAAATCATCACGCAAGAAACATCGCGAGTAGACGCTCAGCCACATGTTCAACAATATCCACCTTCTCATCATACCCCAGAGCCAAGAACCTCCCCAAGAAGAGAGCCGCAAAACGGAGAGCCTCAACCATCGCAAGGCCAGTCCAAGCCATCGCGCGAACGTCGTCCATCTCCGGCTGCCTCTGTGCATTCTGTGTCCCTAGCGCGGTCTCATCATAAACGGCGTCCGACAAACGCTAACCAGGGGCGACATGAAGACTCCCAACATGACTTCCACACAGATGATGAGGTAATACAGGCCGTTGTTCCCTTTTCTGAAAGGATTATGCTTTTTCCGATGGATCACAGGTTCGAAAAACTCCCGGTGTCAGAGCAGTATGACGGGATCGGGGACCCCTTAGAGCACCTAGACGTGTACGAATCCGCCATGTCCATCAGGGGGCCACCGGCCCCATCATGTGTCGCCAATTCCCCTTATCACTCAAGAAGACAGCTCTGCGCTGGTTCCAGTCACTCCCACCGCGATCCGTCAAAACACGGGTTGACCTGCGGAGCAAGTTTGTTACTAGCTTTACCATCAGCAAGGTGCAGCCTAAGATGGAGGCCAGCCTGAAGCAAATCCTCCAGAATCCTACGGAGTCGCTCAGAGACTACATTAGCCAGTTCACCAAAGAGGCATTACTCGTGCAAGGAATACAACCTGGGGTGCAACTTATGCTGGCCAAAGATGGGTTGATTCCCCATTCCCCGTTCTGGATTGATCTGTCTAAAAAGAAGTCGCCCACTATGGAATATTTCCTGACGAGGGCGGAAGAATACATCAGTCTTGAAGATGAGGAGCTAGCCTTAAAGTTAAAGGGCGTAACAGAGCAAGGCGGGAAGCAGGAGAAGCCGACAGAGGACAAAGGCAGCCGTAAGAACAAACCATTGCAGGGTCGATACATGGATTTCACAATGTAAGGACTATTTGGTTGGCATTTCGATTTCCTATTTCCATTTCCTGTTTTCTGTTTTTTGAAATTTTATAAAGGAAAAACTGGAAATGCTGGAAACAAAAAATCGTCGTTTCCAACATTTCCAGTTTTTCCTTTGTAAAATTTCAGAAAACAGGAAACAGAATGAAAACAGGAAATAGAAACAGAAAATGAAAATACAAACCAAACAAAGTGACTTGTTTTGCATTTCAAACTACTTCTGAGCTCTGTTTTCAAGGCAACGTCTAAGGTACATGGAGAAACCGTCCCATGTATGGTACATTGGGTTTCATAGACGTCCAATTTAATGAAAAAATATTGAACGATAGTGATAATCCAGTTGTGGCTTTTTGTAAACATGTCTCTATTGTTCCTCTTGTCTCCCTCTCTCTCTGTATAGTCTGCCTCCACCATTAACACCCCCTTCCACTCTCTCATTTCGGTCATCAAGTTTTGAGACCAAGTTTTTACGGGTGAGTCTATCCTACAAGATGAAATCAAGTTATGTATCATACAAGACTTATTTATAACATTAGATTAATAATATTTTAATATATGGTTGAGATTAAGAGGTCATCGTTATTTTTTAAACTTTACAATTCAGTGTCTAACTTTGCTGTTCAGTCCTCCTATTTGACCAAAAATTTTTTGTCTTACCCTAAGAATAACCTGGATACTAGGGATGGGAATAGGCCGAGCCGAGCTAGGCTTTACAAGGCTTGAGTCTGGCCTGCACCTTAAATCCATGGCCTGAGTCTGACATGTTTACCTGACATAGGCTTTATTTTATGGCCTGAGCCTGGCCTATTTAAAGCCTGACATGGCCTGAAAGCTTGTTTTATAGTAAGGTACTTGAATATATCATAAGCATATATATGAATAGACTTATAGACTCGAGTTTTTAACATACTTAAATGTTTATACAAGCTAATAAGTATATAATTATAAGGAAAAGTAACAAAAAATCTTTATAATAATAATAACAATATAAAAAATATTAGTATTTTATTTATATTTAGTTAAATAGACTGACCTGATAGGCTCAAAAAGATTTTTCGATGGCCTGAAGCTGGCCTGTTTTGCTATATAGGCTCTTGAAAAAGCCTTGGCATGCTCTATTTAATAAATCGGCCTGGCATGGCCTTGGCCCTGATATAGGTCGGGTAGTAGGCTCCTGACGAAAGAGAAATAAAGAAAAGATTTATACAGGAATATTTTTAATTTATTATGATATTTACAATAAAAAGGTTGATTTTATATATATTTAAATTTAAATATACAATAACAATAACAATGAAATTATATCAAGATGCGATTTGATATATCCAAATTTTATATTTTCAATTCACATTGATCTCCTATACACACAAATAGAGAGAGACTCACAAACTAATAAAAACTCAATGAATTCGAGAATATAAAATTTGGATATATCAAATCGCATCTTGATATAATTTCATTGTTATTGTTATTGTATATTTAAATTTAAATATATATAAAATCAACCTTTTTATTGTAAATATTATAATAAATTAAAAATATTCCTGTGTAAATCTTTTCTTTATTTCTCTTTCAATCTCTTGATTTGTAAAGATTTCATCATTAATTTTCTTTAATATTTCTTTCAATCAATTTATTTTAGGATACAATCTGATTGGAGGAAAAGAGGAATTTTTGGCAATAAAAGGAATCAACAATCAAGAGGCAAAGGAGAATAGTTTCATTATAAAAAAGAGAGAAGCAAGAAGGAGGAAAGGGAGGAACAAAAATCGAAATTGAGAGCCTAGAGTAGGGGGCGAAAAAAAGGAAATAGGGAGAATCACCATATTGCGAGACTAGGGGCAGAGGCAAGAAGTAATGTAACATCGTAAGAGAGGCACGTGAGCAAGGAAGAGAGAAGCAAGCAGGAACAGAAGTTATAAAAAGTGTTTTGCTTAAAATCTGTGGTTAGAAATCTTGTGGTTTTCTTTATTCTTGCGTACCCATTGTTGTCTTGCTTATTATTGAGAAGGAAAAGATAATTCATTTATTTTTCTTATTGGGTCTATATGATTACTACGAAGATTAATTTCATGAATTATTCTTTTATCCAACAATCTTGAATTCATTGGGTTTTTATTATTTTGTGAGTCTCTCTCTCTATTTGTGTGTATAGGAGATCAACGTGAATCGAAAATAATAAAATTTGGATATATCAAATTAAATCTTGATATAATTTCATTGTTATTGTTATTGTATATTTAAATATATATAAAATCAACCTTTTTATTGTAAATATCATAATGAATTAAAAATATTCTTGTGTAGATTTTTTATTTATTTCTCTTTTAATCTCTTGACTTGTAAAGATTTCATCATTAATTTTCTTTAATATTTGTAATTATTATTAATTTATAAAAATATTAATTAATTTACTCTCCTTCAAATAACTCTTACTTCTACAATTTAATTTTGTATATTTAGTGCTTTCAAATAAGTCATATTTTTTTTATATATATTAAATATATAAAAGGATAAAATAATCATTTAATTTGCACATTCAATTTAGGGGTAACCGTTATAAAACTGACGTATAGGGGTGTTGTAGGGTTTAGTCTCCACCATTCCCAAACGTAATCAATTCCCGAATCCAAATCAATCTTCAAAGATTACATTTTAGGGTTTCCAATTTTCCCTAAAATTGGTGGTGACTCCCATTTTAAAAATCTTTTTTTTGTTTGGTCGTTACAGAGCAGCTGACCTGTTCCCATCCCACGAGATACCAACTTCTCTGGTCCGAACATCACGACATTTTAATCCCAGGTCTTCCATTCGAGCTAATGCTAGCTCCCTCATATTCCCTTTCTCAACCCCAGAGGTAACTAGAGACATAGGAATATCCCGTTGAACTCTATAAACACGTGTCCATGGGGTACCATTGCAAGGATCCTTCCTATAATGTCCCACAAGTTGTTTAGGTGGATAATTTCTACACCTACAATTATATTAAGCGAAATTTCTCCGTGATAATGAACGTCGCGCTTGTGCGTCACGATGTGCTCCAGCCCGCGCAACAATGGGATGCCACCACAGGATTGTAGGCACAACGACAACGATGGGATGGCACCAGTGGAGCTCGCAACGTTGGGATGGCGGCAATGGACTGTTGATCTGACAGTGCGGCTGTGGTTTGGAGGAACTGTGATGGTGCTTGAAGAACAGTGATGGTGGAGTCAGGTGAGAATTTAATATTAAATATATTTTTTGAATAAAATTGTGTTGAAGTAATTTTACTTTATGTACGGTACCATGCAACTTATGTACGATAGACTCACCCAGTTTTTACAGCATTAGCTTTTCGCATTTGCTTTCATTAATTTGTTGTATATCGGTAGTAAAATTATGGAATAAGAATTAAGTTAGTGTATAATTTTTGAAGGACCAAAACTACCAGTTTTAAATTACAGTACTAAAATTAAATCTCGATTACATTTGAGGGACTAAAAACATATTTAACTCTTTACAATAAATATGTTGGTTTACATTAAATTTAAAGTGTTTTTCAATATATCTTTTATTTTCTATTTATTCATTATTAAACTTCTCTCCTTATTCGTTCTTATTTATCTTTTTCATTATACATAAAAACACATATTAACATATACAATAAATGTGTTGATTTACATTAAATTTAAAGTATTTTTTTAATATATTATTTATCTCTCTATTTTGTTCATTAATATTTTTACTTATTATATATCTCTCTTACATATTCTATTTATTTATTTATTTACTCTATCTTAAAATGGAGAGATAAATTATATATTGTTAAAAACACTTTAAATTTAATGTAAACTAACATATTTATTGTATTTCTTAATGTGTGTTTTTATGTAATGAAATAGATTAACAAGAATGAATAATGAGAGAAATTATTTTAATATAATAATAATAATAAAAGTTTGATAAAAAAGGAAAAATAGTATTAGCGGGACTGTCTCCCATGAAGGATACCCATGGTTCATAAAAAACAATTTAAAACTATAATTTAAAAGTTGTCTTAACTTTTGAATTTACTCTAATAAATATATAATGAAACAAAATACAAAATAATAATTTTATTCAAGTAGATGAAAATAACATAGTAATAGATTTTATAATTCTAATTAAAAAATATATCTTTAAAAATAGTAACCAATACATCATAAATATTATTATAAATTAAATTATATTGAGATTTAAGATCCCACAACTCAATCACTTTAAACCTATTTAAAATATATGGAAAAAACCATTATTGGGAGAGTTAGTGATGATGTGAATGTTCACGGCATGAGCATGATTGCCTCCTGTAAGAATACATGTGGTTAATAAAAACATTTTAAACCTATATAAAAAGTAGGACTGCTTCCCTTGGAGGATATCCGTGGTTTATAAAAAAAATCACTTTTTGTAATGAAATGAGTTAATAGGAACGAATAATGAGAGAAAATATTTTAATATCTATACCTATATATAAAGGGAATTCCCTTTTTTTGGTTTCCACTTTTTCCAGACGATAATACCCCTAATTTTTTTTATAAAACACATGAACCAAAAAAAAATGAGGGCAAACAAGTAAAAATATAATAACAAACAGATTACGAAACTAGCTGCTTTATCTCCCTCCCACCCACCCACTACCCGATTTTAATTTATTCTCCAAAATGCTTTTCTGCTCCCCTCATTCTCACTCAACCTCCCTCATTCACGCCCCATTCTGAAAGCACACAACCATTGTTTTTCATTTTGAACGGAAAAAACTAAGAGAGAGAAGATGGAAGAAGAAGAGAGGCGCAGTCGAGATGAGGAGAAGCGGAGCAGCAGAAACCTAAGAGAGGGAAGATGGAAGAAAAATAGGGGCGCGACCAAGAGGAGGAGAAGCGGAGGGAATGGAGGGAGATGCACGCGTGCCACTCTGATATTTTTTTTTCTTTTTTGGCTGATGCAAGGATAATAAATATGAGGAGCAAAGTGTCGACAGCATCAGAAAAAATGAAACTTTTGATTCCAATGTGAAAACCTATGAGCCTGTTTTGCAGGATGAAGTTGCGGATTTGATGAAGAGTGAAGTGTTAGAACCACAGGAAACACTAGAAGAGGGGTTGAATAGTGTTTTAAGCCTTTTTGATGGATTTTGGAAATCTTAAATTAAATCAACGTTTAAAACAAAATAAGTTCAAAAAACACATCTTAAGATCAGAGTTAAAAATGCGGAATATAAAAACGATGAAGATTGAAAATCTTTTTACTGAAAACTTAAGATTGTTTTGATTGAAAGACTTCTCAAAGTATCTTTTGAAGTTTATTATACAGAAGCTCTTCAGAACCTTTTTCAAACTTCTTTAGATGATTAGTGATCGTCTGAAGATTGTTATAACTTCTGAACCGAGTTCCTTCCGGACTCACTTCAGAGAGTTAATTGAAAGGTTCTTCAAAGTGCATTCTTTATAATGCTTCAAATGATATGAGAGATACTTTACGTTTTGTTTCTTTGAAAGCTCATTTTATTGAAATTGTTTAATTAGCGTTTATTGAGAAAAATACTTTTCAATCCCCTTAATAAATACGAAAACTGAAAGTAAAGGAGTTTAAGGGAAAGAAGACTTAAACAAGAATTTATCCTGGTTCACCCACTAAACCCGTGAGCTACATCCAGTCCCAGAGCAAACCACCACTGGATTTTCCACTATCTGAATCCACAGATACAAGTATTCTTCACAGCCTCTTCAGGCCAACAAAAGTATTACTTTGTTTTCAACTGCCTCTCCAAGCAACTCATGCAATATTCTTTTATAGACAAGCCTCTCCAGGCTCAACAAGTATTCTTTCTTACCAAGCCTCTCCAGGCTCTCAGACACTAAACCAATGTAGTGTATGAGTATTCTTTCTTCCACCAAGCCTCTCCAGGCTCTCAGACACTAAACCAATGTAATGTACGAGTATTCTTTCTTCCACCAAGCCTCTCCAGGCTCTCAGACACTAAACCAATGTAGTGTACGAGTATTCTTTCTTCCACCAAGCCTCTCCAGGCTCTCAGACACATAAAGTGTTTACAAACTAAACTAAGTTTAAGTTTCCACGAAACATAAACTTAATCTCTTCCTGTACTAGAGGTTAACTGAGTACTACTCAGGATACAATGAGTAAATCTAAGTACAAGGGTAAGACAGTGATACGAGTGTATAAGTTTAGGTACAGTCCCTATCTCTAATATGAGGAATAACATCTTCTGATAATTGGCTAGGTAGATATTGAATTTGAGCTTCAGCCTTGTTCTCTAACCATTGGTTTCCATGGATTACATTCTCACCCATATGAATGGAATAACCAAGGTGTATTCGTGGCTTCAAACCATTCTTTGTTGATTGTCGTTTTGTCTAACAGCCCGGTTGATTGTTATTTCAGCCAACTTGGTTGGTCCAACTGACCAGCTTGGTTGATTTTTCGATCAACATTTTCAGATTCTTTCTTGAGGCTATTTATATGTTCTGATGAAATATAGCCGTTGAAGATGATTCATAATTCCGTTGAGATGTTGATGATGTGGCTCATATAGCCGTTGTGTAATAGCTTCTCAAACGGTTGCTTCTTCTAAAGCAAATAAGTGTTCAGACGATTCTGTTCTGACACTTCTATAGATGAGCCCCTTTGAGAGATTTTCTTGATATTTTTCTGCTTATTCTCTCTCTTGATATTCTTCTGCTTTCCTCAGCTTTCTTATGCTTTCCTTAGGAGTGTGTATGAGGAGGTGTCCGTTGGATTTGTCCTTTTGCTTATTTTGTATATACTCCTTTTCATATTTTCCTGACACAACTACTTCTTTCTTCTTTGAGTGAGGTGTCTTGTCCAATAGTTGTTGTTGCTATTTTCTTTTTGAATAAAGACATATGATATTATAGTCGTTTGATCATATAGCTTTAACTTCTGTTTTTCTACTATGTTGAAATCTGTTCCATGCATCTTGTATGTTCAGACGATTGATTTCTTCAATCCTTCACATACGCTCAGATGCTTGCTTTTATCTCATCGTGATTTCATCAGCTTCAACATGTGCTCATCTCATATGATTGTTTCACTGCTTATTTTAATTCTTCAGATTGATGTGCTTTTAATAAGCTTTTTTCTTCTGATAAGATGTTTCTTCCTTTCTTCAGACGATTGCAACTTTGTTCTTCTTTGCATCTTCTTCTTCTTCTGAGATTTAGATGGATAAAGATGTTAAATTAAATGTATTTTATTCAAACATCTTTCTGATTGCTTTTACTCAATCTTCTGACCCGTTCTGGGTAGCAGCAGGTGCAGGTGCAGTAGGTCTGCGCACGCAAATCCCTTTTGTTGCAGGTGCAGCAAGCGTTGCAGAAAGTCTTTGCAGAATTTCCTTATTTGTGGAAGACTTTGGTCGAGGTAAAAAAGCATGTCTAGCTTTTATACTGAAATAAGTGTAGTCCATTTGATGGAGTGTTCTTTTACACTTAGCAGCGTTTCCAAGAGATCAATTCTTGACTCTGTTCGCAGACTGCTTCAGATTGTCTTCAACTCTTAAGATGATAGCTTCTTTTCAGTTCTTCAGATGATGTAAATGCTTCAGATAGTCGAGCTTCCTTTATACTTATATTCTTCAGACGATAGTTGAGTCTTTGCTATTGTCTTCAAGTCTTCAGATAGTCTCCATGGCTTCAGATAGTCTTCATGTCTTTCTGTAGATAGTAGGCTTTGCTCTGTAGATTTCTTCTTTTCAGATTCTGCATTTGTTCTTCTGATTCTGATTCTGTTTTTCTTATCTTCTTCTTCTTTTTCTGTTATTCTTCTAATGAGTATTCCAACCTGAAACATAATCAACAAACCAATACCTTTCTCAGTAGAACCTGTTTACATAATCTTAAAATGTTCTTATTTAATCTTATATGTTAATTACTAAGTTCTTATATAAGCTTATCTTATTTGTTTACTATTACGTTGTTGTATAATCTTATTTGTTAATCATTAAAACCTAAGGATATTAAGTCTTTGAGTCAAGTTTGAATACTCAGACTGATTTATAGGCTTCACAATCTCCCCCTTTTTAATGATGACAAATAAGATATGTATAACTTACAAAATGTTTTATGAAAAAGTGTTTAAGTATATAGATGGCTCCCCTATCTATAATACTCCCCCTAAGAAGAACATTAATTCTTTAGTTTGTTAATTGTTATCTGATATTAATCTTTTCAGATTGTTAGATACCATTTGTTAATATTTTAAACATTAGTTAGATTAAATACCATTTTTTAACTTATCATCTTAAACATTAGATACCACTTGTTATTTAAATCTTCTGAGTTTTCAATCTTTTATACTTCTCCCCCGTTATTAACTTCTGAGTTTTATTTGCTTACTAATTGTTATCACTATATCAATTAGTTTCATATTTCTCCATATTTCTCTGTTATCATTTTGTTATTTTATCATTCCCTATCATTTTGTTGTCCCTATCATTTTGTTAAGTTTCATATTTCTCCCCCTTTTGTCATTAATTAAAAAGGTTTAGACATTAAAAAGTTTCATATATTTCTCCCACTTTTAAGTTCATTTACTCTAAGTTATTATTTCTCCCTTATCTGTATTTCTTCCCTATTTATATTTCTCCTTCTTTTTATCTTACATTAAAGGTTTTAGACATTGTCTTTTATCTTTTTGAATCTTGATATTAATTGTTAAGATATATGCAATATTGTTATTACTCAGATTGTTATTATTATTTAGATACCAAGTTGTTAAGAATAAATACCACTTATTTGAAATAAATCAACTTGTTAAAAACACCAACTGTTAATAATAAAACAACTTTTTAAACAAGAGAAACTGAAATATACAGAAATACACAAATTTAAATTTCCTCAAAACATTTGATATGTACAAAAGAAATTTTGAAAAAAAGAAGAAAAACAAGTTACATTCCAAAAACAGAATGTATTTATCATTGCTTCTTCTTCTTATTCCAATGAAGGCCTGAGGCATAGCCTTATAACTTCATTCATCTCTTTCAGAGCTACCCTTGCTTCTTTGGCTGAAAAGCCTTAGAAGTGCCTCTTGAGCATGTGTTCTCCTCCCAACCGTGCGATCTGCACGCAGTCTCCTTGTGACAACTGAAACAGTGGAGGTGCATCGTTTAACATTGTATTTCCACCACCAGCCACCACCTTAATCCTAAGGACCACATTTGAAGTGGTTTCCCTTATAAGATTGGCTATTCCGGGATCTCCCAGTGGTCTTCCAGTGCAACTGTGATGCAACAAGATCACCATGGTCCAAGTGTAGAGAAACGGGTTTTCAGATGAACCCTTTCCCTTACTCTTCATTCCATACATCATCCAAGATGACTTGATCTTTGCCTCAACGTGTTCTAAAAATCCTTCTGCTATTTTCCTTTGCTTCTTCATTATCCTTCTGAGAGCAACACACTCAGAACCTTAGATAAAGCCATAGAAGAGCTTTGAAGATATGAGTTTGTGTAAACAACTCTCGTGAATTTATAGGACTTTGAAGCAGGGGTAAAATAGAGAAGTGAGGAGATTGAATCTTTTGGATTGTTGTTCACGGGATGTATATGGGCTCAAGTAGCTTTTATGATGACAGTTTCAGACCTTGAGAGTATCGAAACATACATCATTGATTGGTCATAGATGAAGCGCCATAGGAAACTGAGTCATTAGCATTGATGGAGAAAGTTTTGGAAAACGTCTTTGAAAGACAACAAAAAGAAACATAAAAACGTGTTTGAAAACACTTTTCGAAATACCTTTTTAGAAACAGAGAAGAAAATAGAAAACAGAGGAGAAGATGTGAGAAAACATTTAAAAAAAAACTTTAAAAACAGACTTTTGAGACAAAACAAAAAGATTTTATGATTATTATCTGTAAATCTTTCAAAATTTTTAAGTCTCTTAAGTTTTTACTCATTAAGTGAATTAAAGTTTTATTTGTTGATTAAAGTTTTTACTAGAGGACAATTTTCATAGATATTTAAGTTTTAAGGTGAAGTGATGTTACCATTAGATTTCCTCATTATTCTCTGGATGGAAGAATTCACTTCTTACACTTTTCCTTTTCTTCACAAACTTTCTCTTCTTCTAAAGTTGCTTGATATCTGCAAGTTCCAGTATGCTTTTTGTCTTTTGTGCTCCAAGAGATTCTCTAAACAATTATCTTAACTTATCCCTCAAAGATTGAGATAGACTTTAATGGCTTGAGTAATAATCACCTTAACATTCCAGACCCACAATTCAGCAAGTTCATAGAGAACCTTTTGAACAGGTTCAGAGAATGGGGATGTTACTAAGTCAAGATTATCTTCTCAAGAATTGAGATAGGATTATTGCATGGTGTCAACCATCTTAACATTTCTGACCCACAATTTCATTAAGTTCATTTCAAACTTTCTGAACAGGTTCAGACAATGGAGATGTTATCACATTAGCAATCCATTCAGATGATGTTGCCTTGATTCACGACATTTCCTTCTGTTGATCTTCTTAAGCTTATCTTTAGTACCTGTTTTCTGAGACATTCACAAACTAAAAATACCTTTCAGTAGCACCTGATGTTGCTTAATTAGTTAATCAATAAAACAACTGTCTTAGATTTTCAATTTTGTTATTATATTTTAGCAAGTTATTCATAGGTTTTAATTCTATTCTTATATTATTAAGTTAATTTATCTTTCAGTTGTACCATTTAAAAAGAAGTGTTGTGTTAAAGATTCATTTAAACATGCATAGTTATCAGAAGAGTTGTACAAGCAATTATAGACACGTAGGGACTAATATCAACAATGAAGTCAAAGTTAAAAATTTAAATATTATTACTGTATCGAGAGAACATATCATAAACATAAGCACGAATGAGAGAAGTGATAAGACACAGGTGAATCAATTATTATCAACAAGTTAGTCCTCATTAGCACTCGCACTTTCCTTTTCTGCCTTCAGCACTTGCAACTTTCTTTGATAAAACTTGAGTGTTTCTTCCAACCGCCCAATTCGTTCGTCTAGCCTTCTCAAGTTGCATCTCCTTATTATTTTTCTTATGTTTCCATGAATACTAAGAGAATCAGATGATCCTTTTCTGTTTTGAGAAGATAAGGGAATGTTATTGACCAAAATATGTCCTTCATTATTGACTTCCTAGTCTAGAGAAAACTGTTCTCCGCTTGCCTCAATACCAATGACTTCCTTTAGTACTTTAAAGTCCACTTTAATTGGCATACCCATTATTGAGGTGTTTAATCCACATGTCTCTTCAATGAAGACCTCTGAATTGTTCCAGAATTCCAGAACGTTTTGTTCATGCCAGGGAGAAGATAAATTTTCAAAATAGGGAGTCCAGCCTGTAGCTTCGAAATACTCAGAAATTTTGAGATCCTCCTTGTCGAAGTCGCTCAGTCTTATACCTTTTGTTGGAACAATTTTCTCATTGAATTTGCATGAACCTTGTACGCACGAGATAACTAATCTTGATGCCATTGAGAGTGATTTAGATAATTTGGAAAGGAATGGATTTTTGTTCTTGAGGATAGATTACAGTGTTGTTCTCATGATGGCTTTCCAATCCTTAAATAGGCAATCAAGCATTGTCTTCATTCAATGAAGAGTGACGATTACATGCACCAAGCAGTTATTGAGAGTTGTGCATCGTGCCGATTGAGAAAAACTGGTTGATAATTCATTAACCCACAATGTGTCGTTTCATATCAAAATTTATTAACATACATGACTCTTCAACTACACGTACATTCACACATACAATGCAGATAATATGCAATAATTTATTTTCACACAAATACACTCATACATTAACAATTTCATTAATAAACAGAACATACAACAAATTATTTTCATACATTATTTGAATAAATTTAAACTAAGATAGGAAAGATGTTACCAGTCATGCGATTTGAGATGGATGTACTTTCCTTTTCCAGTTACGTCCTTCCGAAGGATGCTTTAGCTCCATGAATAATGGGTTTTAAGAAAAATGATTTTCCTTTTCTCATTATCATTCTTCAGAGTTGCTTCAGCTTTGGTGAGATTTCCATCTTCTGAGGATCTACTCCTTCTGCATTTGTTAAATGCTCAACCCGAAGGTGAGCTCTGATACCAATTGTTAGAACCACAGGAAACACTAGAAGGGGGGTTGAATAGTGTTTTAAGCCTTTTTGATGGATTTTGGAAATCTTAAATTAAATCAACGTTTAAAACAAAATAGGTTCAAAAAACATATCTTAAGATCAGAGTTAAAAATGCGGAATATAAAAACGATGAAGATTGAAAATCTTTTTACTGAAAGCTTAAGATTGTTTTAATTGAAAGACTTCTCAAAGTATCTTCTAAAGTTTATTATACAGAAGCTCTTCAGAACCTTTTTCGAACTTCTTCAGATGATTAGTGATCATCTGAAGATTGTTATATCTTCTGAACCGAGTTCCTTCCGGACTCACTTCAGAGAGTTAATTGAAAGGTTTTTCAAAGTGCATTCTTTATAATGCTTCAAATGATATGAGTGATACTTTATGTTTTGTTTCTTTGAAAGCTTATTTTATTGAAATTGTTTACTTATCGTTTATTGTGAAAAATACTTTTTAATCCCCTTAATAAATACGAAAACTGAAAGTAAAAGAGTTTAAGGGAAAGAAGACTTAGACAAGAATTTATCCTGGTTCACCCACTAAACCCGTGAGCTACATCCAGTCCCAGGGCAAACCACCACTGGATTTTCCACTATCTGAATCCACAGATACAAGTATTCTTCACAGCCTCTTCAGGCAAACACAAGTATTACTTTGTTTTCAACTGCCTCTCCAGGCAACTCATGCAGTATTCTTTTACAGACAAGCCTCTCCAGGTTCATCAAGTATTCTTTCTTACCAAGCCTCTCCAGGCTCTCAGACACTAAACCAATGTAGTGTGCGAGTATTTTTTCTTCCACCAAGCCTCCCCAGGCTCTCAGACACTAAACCAATGTAGTATACAAGTATTCTTTCTTCCACCAAGCCTCTCCAGGCTCTCATACACATAAAGTGTTTACAAACTAAACTAAGTTTAAGTTTCCACGAAACATAAACTTAATCTCTTCCTGTACTAGAGGTTAACTGAGTACTACTCAGGATACAATGAGTAAATCTAAGTACAAGGGTAAGACAGTGATACGAGTGTATAAGTTTAGGTACAGTCCCTGTCTCTAATATGAGGAATAAGATCTTCTGAGAATTGGCTAGGTAGATATTGAATTTGAGCTTCAGCCTTGTTCTCTAACCATTGGTTTCCATGGATTACATTCTCACCCATATGAATGGAATAACCAAGGTGTATTTGTGGCTTCAAACCATTCTTGGTTGATTGTCGTTTTGTCTAACAGCCCGGTTGATTGTTATTTCAGCCAACTTGGTTGGTCCAACTGACCAGCTTGGTTGATTTTTCGATCAACATTTTCAGATTCTTTCTTGAGGCTATTTATATGTTCTGATGAAATATAGCCCTTGAAGATGATTCATAATTCCGTTGAGATGTTGATGATGTGGCCCATATAGCCGTTGTGTAATAGCTTCTCAAACGGTTGCTTCTTCTAAAGCAAATAAGTGTTCAGACGATTCTGTTCTGACACTTCTATAGATGAGCCCCTTTGAGAGATTTTCGTGATATTTTTCTGCTTATTCTCTCTCTTGATATTCTTCTGCTTTCCTCAGCTTTCTTCTGCTTTCCTTAGGAGTGTGTATGAGGAGGTGTCCGTTGGATTTGTCCTTTTGCTTATTTTGTATATACTCCTTTTCATATTTTCCTGACACAACTTCTTCTTTCTTCTTTGAGTGAGGTGTCTTGTCCAATGGTTGTTGTTGCTATTTTCTTTTTGAATAAAGACATATGATATTATAGCCGTTTGATCATATAACTTTAACTTCTGTTTTTCTTCTATGTTGAAATCTGTTCCATGCATCTTGTATGTTTAGACGATTGATTTCTTCAATCCTTCACATACGCTCAGATGCTTGCTTTTATCTCATCGTGATTTCATCAGCTTCAACATGTGCTCATCTCATATGATTGTTTCACTGCTTATTTTAATTCTTCAGATTGATGTGCTTTTAATAAGCTCTTTTCTTCTGATAAGATGTTTCTTCTTTTCTTCAGACGACTGCAGCTTTGTTTTTCTTTGCATCTTCTTCTTCTTCTGAGATTTAGATGGATAAAGATGTTAAATTAAATGTATTTTATTCAAACATCTTTCTGATTGCTTTTACTCAGTCTTCTGACCCATTCTGGGTAGCAGCAGGTGCAGGTGCAGGTGCAGGTGCAGTAGGTCTGCGCACGCAAATCCCTTTTGTTGCAGGTGCAGCAAGCGTTGCAGAAAGTTTTTGCAGAATTTCCTTATTTGTGCAAGACTTTGGTCGAGGTAAAAAAGCATGTCTTGCTTTTATACTGAAATAAGTGTAGTTCATTTGATGGAGTGTTCTTTTACACTTAGCAGCGTTTCCAAGAGATCAATTCTTGACTCTGTTCGCAGACTGCTTCAGATTGTCTTCAACTCTTAAGATGATAGCTGCTCTTCAGTTCTTCAGACGATGTAAGTGCTTCAGATAGCCGAGCTTCCTTTATACTTATATTCTTCAGACGATAGTTGAGTCTTTGCTATTGTCTTCAAGTCTTCAGATAGTCTTCATGTCTTTCTGTAGATAGTAGGCTTTGCTATATAGATTTCTTCTTTTCAGATTCTGCATTTGTTCTTCGGATTCTGATTCTGTTCTTCTTATCTTCTTCTGATCTTCTTCTTCTTTTGTTCTTCTTCTGATCTTCTTCTAATGAGTATTCCAACCTGAAACATAATCAACAAACCAATACCTTTTTCAATAGAACCTGTTTACATAATCTTAAAATGTTCTTATTTAATCTTATATGTTAATTACTAAGTTCTTATATAAGCTTATCTTATTTGTTTATTATTACGTTGTTGTATAATCTTATTTGTTAATCATTAAAACCTAAGGATATTAAATCTTTGAGTCAAGTTTGAATACTCAAACTGATTTATAGACTTCACATGAAGAAGGTGGAAATGCTTGAATTTCAATCTAATCCTGAAGTTTTTAATGTCCTGGTTAGTTCTTTGGTAATCATTCATGTTACCAAAAGCAATTTTTCTGCAATTGTTCACCATAAAATAACATAAAGAAATTGCAACCAGACAATGCTGGTTTGACCCATGAATTATGTTAGGTTTTACTCAATTTTGATTGGTTTTGGATGTTCTCTGATTCCGAAATGTTCGAATTCTAAGTGCGATTGAATGAAATTTTTGATTTGGGGCAATTTTGGATCCTTTCCCTGATTATGAAATGTTTGGATTTTGAGAGTGGGGTGGTCAAATAAAAATTTCAATTTTGGGTGGTTTAAGATGATCTTTGATTCTGAAATTTGCAATTCTAAGTTGGTTGAATGAAATATTTGATTTTGATTGAAATTGTGAAAAATCCAGAAAAAATAGAAATGATTGAATTCAAAGATTATTTTGACTTTGCCTGCTATTACTATCATAGGACTGAACATTGACTTGGTTAGGGGTGGGCACAAACTCATCACCCGACCCGGAACCGGCCAATCCGAGAGTGAAAAAAAGGTTCCGGGCGGGTAATGACGGGTGTTGGGTTTTCAAAAACAAAAAAAATCAAGTTTGTAACGGTTAATGCGGTCGGGCCCGGGTGAAATTTTTTTGGACCGTCGATACCCGAACCCGACCACACTTGTCAGCCCAAACCCATAATATAAATACTTACAGTAACCCACTAACCCTTTTCATTCTGAAAAACCTAGCCGCACCCACACTCCCTTCCACAGACCCTTCCTCTTCTCCCACTCTCCGTTTTCTCGCTGATCTTCTCCTCCCCCAACCTATTCTTCCTTCCTTCTTTCTAAACTGTCACGGTGTCACCGGTCTCCTCCTCCTTCCTCCTTCTTCTTCCAGACTTTCGAAACCTTCAACTTATCTGAGATCTCTCTATTTCTCCCTCCCTGTCTCTTCACCTCCGGCAGTCGCTGCTTCACAAGGCCCCTGTGGCGCTTCCGATCTCCGTCGTGCGAGCAACCCTCGATCGCACCATGCGCGTCTGCGAGGCTTTTTATATTTCCGCCTCCATTGTCTTGTGGTAGATGCGAATGCTAGATGGGTTCAGGCCAGTGCATGCATGGCTGATGCGTTCAGATCTGCCGTTCAGATCTGGAGGATTCAAAGGCTTGACGACAATACTCGACAAGAAAAGCGATGGTGCGCCGAGACTGGACACTGATCAAACCAAGTTGTGGTGGGAGAAGGAAATTAGATCTCTGGAGCGGTGGATCGGTGGTTTCTCCCAAGTTTCCTTCTCTGTTGCTATTTGACTCTTTGATTGATTTTAATTTTTTTTCATTTCCTGGTTGTTTACAATGCTGGTTGAGGCTTAAAGTCTCATTCTTCTCTGTTTTTTTTCATGATGATTCTTGTTTTATTTTATTTTACAGGTAAGTGATGGTTGTTGGATAGTTAGAAGCCTCGAGAGATTGAGAATGGGAATGATTGTCTTGTTTTTTCTCTTTTTTTTGATGTGTTTATTATATTCATTCTGGTTTTTTTTAATGATTCTATTGTAAATTGCATTTATGATGGTTATATTTCTTCTGGAATTGAAGACTCTGGATCTGTTTATTTTTCTGATCATTTTCTTTTTCTTTTGCTAGTTGCATTGCTTAAGATATTAATTTGGTTTAAATTTTACTATTTATTATTATTAGTTAAAATGGTGTTTTAGACCAATATATTTAGAATTTTAAATAGCCCAATATCTCACTTAAGGCCCATTATAATTTGTTAATTTAGCTTTAAAAAATTAGCCAAAAACAATAAAAAGTGCTTAAAAAGTTTATCAAGCCCTAAAAGATTGACATGGCCCAATAATGATCCAACCCGCCAGTATCCACCCGAGCAACCCGCAAACCGAGCAAACCCAAACCGACTAATCCGAGGCTCATATTTGGACGGAAATGAGCCTGATATATTAAGGTCGGTCTTCTCTCGGATTGAGATTTTTGGGCCTGAATCCGTCCGAAACCGACCGGTGCCCACCCCTAGACGTGGTAACCATTTGTAATTTTTTTTAAAAAATTGTGATTATCTAATAACTATTATTATTTATCTATTTTAATATTTGAATTTGAATAAAACACTCTCCAATTCAAATTATAATGAGGTTATTAGATAAACTTTATCAGATTGGAGTGAATTAGATAACGACAATCAAGTAAACAACAACAAATTATTATCCTAAACAAAAGTAAGCAATGCGTTTTTTCAGAATATATATATACACACACACACTAGCGAAAAGACGGGCACTGTCGTGCCTGTCTATCCGCATTTTTGTTGGAAAAAACGTAAAATTTGTTTATTTATATTTTCAAATACTTTAAATTTGGATGATATATTGAATTCTGATTTTTTTAATGATAACTTTTTTAACACTAATCCTTATTTTTTTCAATTCAAATTAAAATCTTAATTGATTATATTTTTTCCTATTCTAATTTTAATCCCTATTTCTTAATTTAAATTTAAAACATTATCCTTGTCATTTAAGTCATGAATTTTTAAAGTAATTTTAAAAAGTGTAGATTAATAATTCAAATTCAAATCATTCTTTAAATTTGGAGGATATACTGAATTATGGTTTTTTTAATGATAATTTTTTAACACTGATCCTTATTTTTACAATTCAAATTCAAATCCTGATTGATTCTATTTTTTTCTATTCTAATTTTAATCCCTATTTCTTAATTTAAATTTAAAATATTATCCATTAACACTAATCATTATTTTTACAATTCAAATTCAAATCCTGATCGATTATATTTTTTCTATTCTAATTTTCATAGTTTTGAAAACCGGACCAGACCGGACCGGTCCGACCGGTAAACCGGTCCTGTGTCCGGTCCAAATAAACCAGTGCTGCAAAAAACCGGTAAACCAGTTAAAAACCGATAAAACCGGCCAAAATCGGTTGAACCGACTTTTTTTCCCATAATCCACAAACAATACAACGACGATCAAACCCGAAAAAAATACAGGGACTCAACTTTAACTCATCGCAAATAAAGATTGGGTGAGGTTTAGATTGTGTTGTAAATACCCACGGATTGAGTACCCGTCGGTAGCTGGTTTCTGCATGTCAAATAGAAGAGTGTATATATTAACACATGGCCACAAAAAAGAAATACGTTTATCCAATTTAACCCCATTAATCATATCAGCAGCAAAAGCTTAACTATATTGGCATTTGGCAATTTAATCCTAAAATGGGAACATACTAGAAAAACGATGATTGCAACAGAACAGTAACAAAAACAAACAGATTAATTTCCATGTCACACTTTGGTAAATTTCCATGTTTGTAAGCAACCTGCTCAAGAGAGCTTCCAAAGATACACCTTCTCCAAGGAAAGCAACCTACAGATTCAAAAATATAAAAAAAGGGATTAAAAACTGCATATACAAACTCAACAGAAATTTCAGTATAGTAGAAATGTGATGAATACACAGAACGGGTGCTATCACATGCAGGTAGCATACTATAATCTCAAATTAGTTTTATAACAGATTATCAACCAGTTGCCTTAACAATTGGTTTTCTTCTATGTGGTCCATCCCCCTTACCAAATTAAAATACAAGATTTGTGTCATTCATTTTTCTTTATATTCATTATTTACAAATAATATATTAATAACTCTATGTCACAGTGAAAGAGAGTGATCATGGAGAGGTAGGGGACTGACCAAGAAAATTAACTGCATTGGCTTCAAAGCCTATGCAATTCACAACCCTATGCAACCAAGAGCCCCACCCCCACATGATCAATCCATACCAAACCAGGCCCTAATAACCCAAAATCCAGTTTTGGTTGCTTTTAATTACCAAAATCAGATGCAAAACCCATGTCTTTCAGAGCAATATGCACGTTACATGGCTTATCAACTTATGCAAAGTGCCTCTCAGGTAATTAATATTGGTTTCTTTAAAGTGAACAATATTATTAGTTTTTTTTTTCTAGCCATGTATATCCCTCATGCCTTGTTGATATGTTCTTCTCATATTTTACCCTTTGGTTTTGTGTTGCAGCCAATGAATGTATTTAGATATGGTTCCCAGCCAGGGCAAAATAGTCAAACAATGATTACACCCAACAATAACAGTGGACCCATGTGTGGAGCAGATAATATTGACGATGCTGTGAGAAGCAAAATGGGTAGGCCATACATCAATTCAAGCCGTTTCTTTGGCCCCCAAAAATAACAATAGGGATAACATATCAAATTTGGAGAGGGTCATGCAGTGTATATCCAATTTTAAAGTGTGTTGTTTAGATTTGACAAATTGTAGAGAGGTTATTTGTTATGCAGTGTATGGCTCTCATATCCAATTGTTAAGGCAACGGGTTGAAAAGAAAACCAATTTGAAGCTCATACTATCATCTAACAGGTTGATAATCTGAGAAATCGTGTTAAGGCAACTGGTCTTTCCAAAAGAATTGAACTAGATATTGTTTCCCCCTTGTTAAGGTATAACTTCATTGTAATTTGGAATTCTTTTAAGACTGTTACTAATCTCATTTTGTCAAGACTTGTTACTTCTGTTACTATTCCCAATTACACACAATATCCAACTCCAGAGTAAGCACAAAACACCCATAATGAATTCAAAGTAGAAGACCAAACCTGCAAACCGTGACAACAGAATAAGAATTTACCTTTCCTTGGAATGAAAACCAGACCACTTCCTTGGTTGAAATCCACACCTGGATTCAGTGGGTTGTACCTCTGCAGCAACTTAGCCTCAACTCTTCCTAAACCCACCATCACCAAAGTGTTAGTAGCAAGAACAGAAGTCGAGTGAGAGACCTAAATCGGAGCTAAGGAAATCACTGAGCGACAAGAAGCCAAAATCGTGAATGTGAAGAGGAAGATAGTACCTGAGGAGCAGATTCGAGTGAGAGAATCGGAGCTAAGGAAATCACGAACGGACTCGATCTTGAAGCGAATGGAGATGAGTGAACATAGATTTCTTGAATCAAACATGAATCTATGGTTCGTCTATGACGAGCGATTAATGGCTAGATGTTGATTGCATCAGAGAAGATGATTTAGAACTCGAATGATCCAAAGAGGAATTAGGGTTCTTCTCCGCAAGGTTGAGAGTTTCTGAAGTGAATTCTGATTTCTGAAGAGATGAGAGACGAGAAAAGGTTTTGGTCTTTTGGACATCCATCCGGACTTAACAAATTGGATATGGAAATAACCAGTTAAGAAAAATGGATGATACGGTTTTTTTAAATTTTAATAATCCGGATATTTAATTTAGTTATGGATATGGTTATGGATTAGACTAGTATATTCGGTTATTTTGCACAGCCCTACCTACCATTCTTGATTCACCCCTTTAATTTGATTCACCTTCTTGTTTGTTTAAATATTGGGAATTCCATTCATATATTTCTTGACTCCATGATTCCTTATGTGTTGTATTTTGCCTACTCCTATGCATTCCTTGGATCTCTGGATAATTATTCCATTTGTATTTGCATCTTGCTCCCTAGTTGATCATTAGTTTCATGTGGTGTTTTGCCCGGAGTGCAAAAGGGCAAGTATGGGGGAATTTGATGAGCACATTTTTATTCACACTTTTCATATTTAATCTTAGCTTTCTTGGACTCTAATTATGATTAAATCCACTATTTTGATTGGACTTTACTTAATTGGACTTGTTTGGGCTTTAATTGTAAAAGTTGCTTAAATTCGGATTTTTAAGCCTATTGACCTATCTGTCTTGTTTTGATGATATCTAGAGCTACAGGTGTCCGATTTGAGGGATTCCAGTGGCATTGGAAATCTAAGATTCAGGGCTTTAATTTGATATGCTATATGGCTATATTCCACTAAGAGACGGGGTGTAGTTTTCAATTTAAAGTTGACGTCCAGAAGCTGTCTGAAGCTGAGCGGGAACATCAAGTTTCTTAAAGTAGTTGCTGAAGTAGTTTTAGTATTTTGGGCCTGAAACTTGTTAGTCTGGGCCCATTTTACCTATTCCATCAGATTAATCTTGTGGTTTAGGGAGTAGTATAAATAGAGGCTGTTAGAATTTTGTGAGACACACTTTTATGTCACTTTTTCACTTTTTCATTTTTACACAGATAGAAGTTGAGGGGACGCTTGGCTCTCTCTTCTTCTCTCTGTTTTTCTGCATTTTCGTTTTCTTCTTCTCTTGCATTTTCATTTTTGTTCTTCCTCTCATGGAAGGTTAATTTTCTTAGGATTGATTCTTGAGTGATTTCCAATCGTATTTTGAGGTTTATTTCAATTTCTACAGTAGATTCAATTTCATCTTCTCCTTTAGAATTCTAGTTTTGAATCTTGGATTGGATTTGAACGCTTGTTGGTGATTCAATTCTGTTCTTCACTAAGAATTCTAGTTTAGTTTGCTTAATTCTGAACAAACAACTGTTTGCTTAATTCAGGAGGTAAAGGATTAGAAATCTCACACCAGTACGCTTAGTCTGGTTTCGCAAGTTCGCTTAGTTCTTGAGTGAGATTATTGTTGAATTAATTGACGCTTGTTCGGTTAATTCGAATCTATTCTGGAAATTGTGTTTGATGTATTTTTAATCGATGAAGGATCCAATTGTGAATGAACAAGAGAATCAATTTGTTTTCTTACCTCGTTTTATTCCGTTTTCTTTACTTGCGAAACTCTGTTCTCGAACAACCAAACACCCCCTGTTTTCTGTTACGTTTCTGCACTTTTCAGAAAGTTTCTGAAATTCTGCATGTTGAGAACTTGCTGAAATTGAACTTGCTAAAATTCAACTTGCTGAAGTTCTGTCTGAAATCTATAATCTGAAATTGCTTTTGAATTCCTTGAGAGACGACTTTGGGTTATCTAATCGTCACTACACTTAATTCATATTATTTGATTGGGTACGACCTCGATCAGTATACCTGCGAGAGAGTGCATCTGCGACCACATTTGACTTACCTTTCTTGTGCTTGATCACATATGGAAACTGCTCAAGGAACTCCACCCACTTAGCATGCCTCTTATTCAACTTGCCTTGTCCTTTTAAATACTTTAAGGACTCATGATCGCTGTGAATTTCAAATTCATTGGGCAAAAGGTAAAGTTACCATGTTTGTAAAGCTCTTACCGAGGCATACAGTTCCTTATCATAAGTGGGATAATTAAGTGCAACCCCACTAAATTTCTCACTAAAATAAGCAATCAGATGACCTTCTTGCATTAAAACAACCCCAATACCCACATTTGAAGCATCACATTCAAGTTCAAAAGATTTTGCAAAATTAGGTAATGCAAGTATGGATGCATGAGTAAGTCTATTTTTTAGGGCAGCAAAGGCTTGTTCTTGTTTTTCCACCCATTTAAACCCCACACGTTTCTTCACAATTTCATTAAGATGTATAACCAATGTACTAAAAATTTTAAAAAACCTCCTATAAAAACTGCCAGCCCATGAAAGCTTCTCACTTCACTCACATTTTTTGGAGTTGGCCACTCTTGAATGGCTTTTATCTTTTCTTGATCAACATGAACTCCCTTAGCATTTATCACAAATCCTAAGAAAATTACATGATCTTGACATAATGTGCATTTCTCAAAATTAGCATAAAATTTTTCCTTTCTAAGCACATGCAAAACAACCCTCAAATGTTCATGATGCTCACCTAGGCTTTTATTATAAATCATAATGTAATTGAAATAAACAACAACAAAATTACCTAAAAACTCTCTTAAGACATGATTCATAAGTCTCATGAAAATACTAGGTGCATTTGTTAGCCCAAATGGCATAACCTTCCACTCATATAAACCATACTTGGTTTTAAAGGCAATTTTTCACTCATCCCCCTCCCTAATTCTTATTTGATTGTATCCACTCTTCAAATCTATCTTAGACACCAAACTGTTCATCAGGCAAGTCATCTAACCTTGGGATGGGATGTCGATATTTGATGGTGATGTTGTTGATGGCTCTACAATCAGAACACATCCTTCAACTGCTTATCCTTTTTTGGCACCAAAATAACCGGAACAACACAAGGACTCAAACTTTCTATGACCCACCCTTTTTGCATCAAGTCCTCCACTTGTTTTTGAATTTCCTTGGTTTCTTGTGGATTACTTCTATATGCAGGCCTATTTGGTAAAATAGACCTTGAAACAAGGTCCATTTGGTGCTCAATCCCCCTTAAAGGTGGTAGGCTAGCGGGCATTTCCTTTGGAAAAACATCTTCAAATTCCTGGAAAATAGTTTCAACACCACTAGACATAGAAACAACTTTAGAGTTATTAGATCTCAATTTTTTTTTTGCAATAAAGCATGTAAGGGGCATGTTTTGAAAATAGAGCCCTTTTAACCTCACTTTCTTTTGAAAATAATAACAACCACCAATTAATTAAGAAGCTTTGAACAATCACTAACTAATTAAGAAGCTCAAAAAGACACAAATTAAATAAAACGACAGTTACAGGCTGCAAAACAAAACATAATGAAAATAAACTCCAATCGTTAGCAATCTAAAGCAATCATCCAGATGAAAACACATGTAACCGGATAACAGCGAAGGGTAGCAGGAGAATCTGGATGACAATTATGGTCGATTGATAGGTAGCCGGATGACTTATTGTAGCTAGATAGAAGAACACTTGAATGGACAGAATGGAAAGGCCGAATATGGAATGAAGTATCCGGATAGCCGGATAATTGTATGCTGTCCGGATAGCCGGATCATAGTAGCCCACCAGATTGCTTAACTTTGCAGCGTTTCCACGAGCGTGGAATAAAACATAACTTGCCCGTGTTCCTTTATGTTCTCCACTTCAAATTTTAGGAAATTGATCCACTTTTGCGCGACCTCTTTTCCACATTTATCTTCCTTTACTTAGATTTCTGTAATCAGACTCTGCATAGCTTGCTTCAACCGTTTAGACTTAGCTCTTGTCATTGGACCTTCAATTTATTGCAATGGATCCTTCAATTTGGCCGGATGGATTTCTATCAGATAATCACCATATAAACATTTAATCAAGAAAGCAAGAAACCAAAGCATAGTGGCTCAATTGGCAACACAGACTAAGATTATGAGAAGAGCTCCCGAGTTCAATTCCCACTAAACATATTGTTAGCAGAGGTTGGGGAGCCTTAATGTGACTAAACCTATAGTTATTCATCCACACATACCAGTGTAAAGCATAATGTTCAGACCGGATGAATCTCAAGCCACCGTAATAAGAGTGAATATACCATCTCAAAAGCTGCTCTGCAGGATATGACCCTGATGAATTTAGGTCTCGCACCTACCATGTAGATGCCGCAAAATGGGGAGGAGTTCTCTCCATTTACTTGAGCTCTCCAGTTTGAGAGAGAAAGAAATAGAGCACATGTGGGACCCACATGGTGATGTGGAGCTCTCCATTTACTGGAGCTCTCCAGTTTAGGGTTTAGGGTTGGGGAGGTGGAGGTAGAGGTGGTGGTGGTGGTGTGGTGGTGGAGGTGGGATAGGGAGGGGTAGGATGAGAATTTTAAAAGTTACAAATATTGTGTATGTTTGGCAAGACCAATAAGCTAGCTACTAGCTTATTTGACTAGCTTATAAGCTGGTTTGACCAAAACAAAAGTGTTTGGTAAGGTACCTCAAAGTAGCTTATTTTAAGAGTTTCTAGCTTATAAGCTACAAGTTACTTCACATAGCTTATGAGTGTGTTTGGAAAAACTAACTGATAAGCTAGCTGGTAGCTGATAAGCTAGCTGCTAGCTGATAAGCTCTGAGCTGATAAGCTAGCTTATTGAATTAGAAGTGTTTGGTAAAACTAGCTGATAAGTTAATTGGTAAAAGTAAAATGACATAAAAGGACATAACTAAATAAGTTTTATTATATAAATTCTATTTGTGTTTTCTAAACAAAAATATATTATCATGTAATTATACTTTTAGATTTTTTAAAAATAATTATTTTCTTATTAAACCTTTTTAATAATAAAACATTTTATTAAAAATTAAAATAAATAGTATAATATAAAAATAATTTCAAAAAATAATGAAAAGAAAATATTAATTTAATTAATAATTTAATAAATTACTTATTATATAGGTAATAATAGGTAAAAAGAAATTGAAAGGTTTTTATCATTAAAATTGAAAATAGGTAAAAAGAAATTAAAGATAATAAATGAAATGTATTAAAATATAAGGGTTAGTGATGAAAGAAAATTAAATAAGCTACAAGCTAGAAGCTAGGTGAAGTAGCTTGTAGCTTATAAGCTAGAAGCTCCTAAAATAAGCTACTTTGAAGTACCTTACCAAAAACTTTTGTGTTGGTCAAACTAGCTTATAAGCTAGTTAAATAAGCTAGTAGCTAGCTTATTGGCCTTGCCAAACACACTCTATAGCTTGTAGCTTGTAACTTATTTAATTTTTTTCCATCACTATCCCTTATATTTTAATACATTTCCCTTATTATTTTTAATTTTTTTTACCTACTACTATTATTATTATCATCACCTATTTTTAGTTTTAATGACAAAAACATTTCAATTTCTTTTTACCTATTATTAGCTATATAATAGGTAATTTAAAAACTTACGAATTAATTAAATTGTTATTTTCTTTTCACTATTTTATGAAATTATTTTTATATTATACTATTTATTTTAATTTTTAGTTAAATATTTTATCACTAAAATATTTAATAAAAGTTTAATTATTTTTAAAAAATCTAAAATTATAATTGCATAATAATATATTTTTGTCTAAAAAACAAAAATAGAATTTATATAATAAAACTTATTTAGTTATGTTCTTTTATGTCATTTTACATTTACCAACTAGCTTATCAACTAGTTCTACCAAACACTTCTAATTCAATAAGCTAGCTTATTAGCTTGAACCTAGGAGCTTATCAGCTACCAGCTAACTTATCAACTAATTTTCCCAAATACACCCATTATAGAGGGTGCGAATAACAAAAAGGGGCGTTAAAAGCTACTCCCTCGAATTAGGGTTGATGGAAAGCTTTTGAACGCAGTTATTGGGCCGACAAGAATAATGATAAGGCGCTTACCAAAAAAAAAAAACAAAGCAACGATGATAAGGTCGGGTCTGTTTTATTAACTAGGGTTTGAATTATATATAAAAGTAAAAGCCGCCAGGGTTTTACCGGAGCACAAGGGCAGAGGGGGCGTCATTGAATCAGAGAGGGAAAGAGTTTGACACTCCGCCAATATGGGTACGGTTCTTCTTCGTTGTCGTTCGTCGATCTCTCATAGCGAAATTCTCAATAACTATGCGTGTATTCGTGGTTGGATTTTTCTCTCTGATGGATTTTGGTCTTATTTTTCAACATGTATTTCTAGGGATTCCATGCACAAGAGGCGTGCCACTGGTGGCAAGAAGAAAGCTTGGAGGAAGAAGAGAAAGTAAAGCCTTTTTTTATGAACTCTATTTTGAATTTGAATTTGAATTTGTTACCCGTGAAGTGAAAAGGTTTTCTGTAAGAATGATATTGGTTGTATATCGGTTATGTAGAGTGGTTGTTGTATTTTTGGGATTTTTTATGAATGGCTACGTATCAGCAAGTTAATCTGTCAGATCTAGATTTAGCCATTTTCGAATTTTAGACTTCACTAGGCAAATGGATAGAAAATTCACATTAAAGTCATGCAAAACAAGAATCTGTTTGAAGTTTAGATATGAATGTGTTTCTTTTGGAGTTGTATTTTTCATTTTTATTCCTTATATGGATTATGATATGCTTGATGGATGGGGATGTGGACTTATCTTTCTATTCCCCCACTTTTTGGCTGCTTGGAGGTTATGCAATTGTGGAGTTTTATGTGACATTGTTTCCAATTTTCTCAATTGATTCTATAGATTGTATGTATTATGATTGACCAAAAGAAAAACTGTATGTTTTATGGGGTGCAAAGTTATTTCTTTCAGTATTTTCATTAGAGAAGAAATGACATTGAAACAGAGAGAGAGGGAGAGAGGAATTACAACTAAAGAGAATGAATTATCCTTTATTCTAAACAAACTGAATTACTGAAATGTAGACAGGTAGCTGACGGGGTCAATAATGACATAGCTACCCAATCTCTCTAAATTAGTAGGCTGATTGATCATCTCTGCCAATGAGTTATTCTTTGCTGTTAAATGTGGATAGAATTTTTTTTCTGTTATTGCCCCTTTTGTCACTGCTCGGTTTTAATGTTGATTATTTGAATATGTTAATGTAAATAATGTGTTTACTCTCTGCTTGAGGGTGATGCTGTTATATACCATCCCATTTAGTTCTTACTTAAGCATGCTTTTGCTGTTTTATGTAGGTATGAGCTTGGTCGCCAGCCAGCAAACACCAAGTTATCAAGCAACAAGACAGTTAGGAGGATTCGTGTTAGAGGTGGCAATGTTAAATGGAGGGCATTGAGATTGGATACTAGAAATTACTCTTGGGGTAGTGAAGCAGTAACTCGCAAGAGACATTATTCTTCGAAGTCGTGCTGGTGAATTTCAGAGGATACATGAGATACACACATGTTATATACCTTTGCAATATCCATTGCTTTTTCCATATGGTGAAAGTGGATACATGGAAAATATTGAGTTTTGTTCTCACAATGTATCCAATCGAATTACTAAAAGGAGGCGTATTCCATTGCGAGAATATATCTCCTTTAGGATCCAAGAAAGAATGGTTGAAGACACCATAATTTTAAAGAGTACGAGGTTGTTTCAACAATTTGTTGTTAATTCCTACTCGATGATAGAGTCTCAACGATTATCGTATTTGAGATTAAACCAGAGTTCAATTAGGCAGGATTTCCTCTCTGGTGTAGAAGAAGCTATTGATCGAGGTGATTTGAGACCTGCTTCAATTGGTGGAAGAATTGTCTTGCTTTCATCATTCACAGGTGGTAGGCGATACATGTTTAATAATTTTCAGGATGTTATGGCTATTTGTAAGCGTTTTGGATATCCAAATTTGTTTTTGACTGTCACATGCAATCCTAAATGGCCTGAGCTTCAACGTTGCTTGGCAGAAAGAGGTCTTAATGCGTATGATAGACCAGATCTTACCTGTCGAATGTTCAAAATTAAATTGGAGCAAATGATGGGTGATTTTAAGAAAGGGGACTTCTTTGGCAAGGTTATTGCAGGTTAGTCTTTTATTTGTTGTTATTTTATTTAATACATAGGTAATATTAAATTACATCTTTATGTTATATATTTTCTATAGGAATGTACACAATAGAGTTCCAAAAAAGGGGGTTACCACATGCACATATATTACTGTGGTTGGATCAATTTGATAAGTTACAATCTCCTGAGATGATTGACTGTTATTTGTGCTGAATTGCCTGATCCATTAAAGTATCCAAAGTTATTTGAAGTCGTTTCATCTTACATGGTCCATGGACCGTGTGGAATTAGTCATAGCCAGTCACCCTGCATGAAAAATGGAAAGTGTTCTAAATTTTTTCCAAAGCCATATGTTGATCATACACATTTTGATAATGATGGTTTTCCAATTTATCGGAGGAGGAACCATGGTGTGACAACCACAAGAAAGGGTGTACAGTTAGATAACAGATTTGTTGTTCCGTACAATCCAAAGCTACTAATGAAGTACCAAGCCCATATTAACTTGGAGTATTGTAACAAGTCAAACTCCATTAAGTATTTGTTCAAGTATATCAACAAGGGTGTTGATAGGGTTACTATCTCAATCGAGCCAAATTCTAATGTTGATGGTACAGTTGAGGAAGTTGATGAAATAAAACAATACTATGATTGTCGATATTTAACACCTTGTGAGTCCATGTGGCGTATTTACATGTTTGATATTCATCAAAGGTGGCCTTCTATTTATAGGCTCACATTTCATTTACCTCATGAACAAGTTGTGGTTTTTAGAGCTGATGATACAATCGATAATGTCCTTGCTTGAAATTCTGAAAAGAAAACAATGTTTTTATCATGGATGAATGCAAATGAAAGGTATCCTGAGGCAAGGAATTTGACATATGGTCAGTTTCCTTCTTCATTTGTCTATGATCAAGCTCAACAAGAATGGTGTCCAAGACAGAAAGGGTTTGCTATTGGAAGAATGAATTATATTCCTCCAGGGTCCGGTGAATTTTATTATTTGAGATTGCTATTGAATGTACAGCGAGGTTGCACATGTTATGAGGAAATACGAACTGTTAATGGTGTTATTTATGGAACATTTCAAGATGCATGTAATGCTCTTGGGTTGTTGGCTGATGACAGAGAATTCATTGATGGCATAATTGAAGCCTCGGTCGTAGGTTCTGGACATTGCTTAAGAAGATTATTTGTGTCATTACTATTGTCAAATACAATGTCCAAGCCTTCTTCAGTGTGGGATGAAACATGGCGAGTATTGTCAGATGATATTTTATATCAAAAGCGGAGGGATCTACATTATCCAAGTAAGTTAAATTAATTTGTTTCAGTTCTCATTTCATTATATCATTGTCTAATTGCATTGTTATAGGTTTAGTTATTTCGGATGATGATGTTAAGAGGCTTTGTTTGCTGGAAATTGAGAAGATTTTACTCATGAATGGGAAGTCATTGAAGGATTTTAAGGATCTGCCATACCCTGCACAAGTTGATGTTGACCAATTTGGCAACATATTAATATTCAATGAGTTGAATTATGATGCTGAGGATATGAGGACCAAACATGAGGAATGTGTTGTTCTACTTAATGAAAATCAAAGAAAGGTTTATGATGAAGTTAATAGTGCCATTGATAATGGAAGTGGAGGGTTATTCTTTGTTTACGGTTATGGAGGTACAGGGAAAACCTTTTGTGGAAGACATTATCATATAGAGTTCGATCACATAAGAAGATTGTTTTGAATGTAGCATCAAGTGGTATTGCATCACTTCTACTACCTGGTGGTAGAACAACACATTCTCAATTTGCGATTCCTTTGTCTATAAACGAAGATTCATGTTGCAGTATCAAACAGGGTAGTCTGAAGGCTAAGTTACTTCAACATACAAGTTTGATAATTTGGGATGAAGCTCCCATGGTTAGCAAATGGGCCTTTGAAGCTTTGGATCGAACCATGCGTGATATAATGAGATTTCAAGTGGAAGACAGTATGAACAAACCATTTGGTGGGAAAGTTGTTGTCTTTGGAGGTGATTTTAGACAGATATTGCCTGTTATCCCAAGGGCCAGTCGAGCTGAAATTGTCATGGCCACTTTAAATTCCTCCAAATTATGGAAACATTGCAAGGTGTTGACACTGACTCAAAACATGAGGTTGCAAGGTTGTAATGGTGCTTCAACTCAACAAGAAATTCGGGAGTTTGCTGATTGGATTCTTGCTTTAGGTGATGGTGATTTAGGTACATATGGTGATGGTGAGACTGATATTGAAATACCTGAGGATCTACTGATGAAATCTACTGGTAATCCAATTGGAGATATGGTTTCTTTTGCTTATCCTAACTTGCTTTCAAATTTTAAAGATAACACTTTTTTTCAAGATAAAGCAATTCTTGCTCCTACATTAGATGGTGTTCACTCAATTAATGAATATGTCATGACTTTGATTCCTGGAGAAGAGAAGATTTATTTGAGTTCTGACACTATATGGAAGGTAGATGAGGAAATTGGCATTGAAGCTGATTGGTTGACAACTGAGTTCCTTAATGATATCAGGTGCTCCCGACTTCCTGATCATAAATTGTTCTTAAAGGTAGGTGTTCTTGTCATGCTAATGAGAAATCTCGACATATCAGCTAGACTCTGTAATGGTACTAGATTAATTGTTGAAGACTTAGGTTCTAATGTCATTGGTGCAACTGTTATTACTGGCACACATTTGGGAACAAAAGTTTTCATTCCTCGAATGAATTTAATCCCATCTGATAATCTCACACCGATTAAGTTTCAGCGGAGGCAATTTCCATCGTGTCTTTGTTTTGCTATGAGTATTAATAAAAGTCAAGGTCAGACATTATCACATGTTGGTGTCTATTTACCGAAACCCGTATTCTCTCATGGTCAATTGTATGTTGTTGTATCTAGGGTTAAATCTCGACATGGGCTTAAGGTTCTAATTTGCGATGACAACTTTAGATGTAGTAACGTGACAAAGAATATCATGTACAAAGAGGTGTTTCAAAAAATATAATCCTATGTCATGATGATTTTACTGTCCATTTTTCTCTCTATCTCTCTGCTGTATGTAGATAAATGCATATATATTAATATCTCAGGTTCTTACATTTTATTTCTTTGTTTACGCATTTAATTTCTATCCCCTTTTAATACATAATCTTAACTTTCTAAGAAATTCTATCAAGAGAATATCTTCCGTGCATCGCACGGGTGGGACACTAGTTATATATAAAAGTAAAAGCCACCAAGGTTTTACCGGAGCACAAGGGCAGAGGGGGCGTCACTGAATCAGAGAGGGAAAGAGTTCGACACTCCGCCAATATGGGTACGGTTCTTCTTCGTTGTCGTTCGTCGATCTCTCATAGCTAAATTCTCAATAACTATGCGTGTATTCGTGGTTGGATTTTTCTCTCTGATGGATTTTGGTCTTATTTTTCAACATGTATTTCTAGGGATTCCATGCACAAGAGGCGTGCCACTGGTGGCAAGAAGAAGGCTTGGAGAAAGAAGAGAAAGTAAAGCCTTTTTTTTATGAACTCTATTTTGAATTTGAATTTGATTTTGTTACCCGTGAAGTGAAAAGGTTTTCTGTAAGAATGATATTGGTTGTATATCGGTTATGTAGAGTGGTTGTTGTATTTTTGAGATTTTTTATGAATGGCTACGTATCAGCAAGTTAATCTGTCAGATCTAGATTTAGCCATTTTCGAATTTTAGACTTCACTAGGCAAATGGATAGAAAATTCACATTAAAGTCATGCAAAACAAGAATCTGTTTGAAGTTTAGATATGAATGTGTTTCTTTTGGAGTTGTATTTTTCATTTTTATTCCTTCTATGGATTATGATATGCTTGATGGATGGGGATGCAGACTTATCTTTCTATTCCCCCACTTT
Organism: Sesbania bispinosa; assembly: GCA_026901365.1. Taxonomy (NCBI): domain Eukaryota; kingdom Viridiplantae; phylum Streptophyta; class Magnoliopsida; order Fabales; family Fabaceae; genus Sesbania; species Sesbania bispinosa. Next base: position 2,803,247 of record QLOH01000008.1, on the reverse strand, counting down.
TTGGCTTCTTGGAGGTTATGCAATTGTGGAGTTTTATGTGACATTGTTTCCAATTTTCTCAATTGATTCTATAGATTGTATGCATTATGATTTACCAAAAGAAAAACTGTATGTTTTATGGGGTGCAAAGTTATTTCTTTCAGTATTTTCATTAGAGAAGAAATGACATTGAAACAGAGAGAGAGAGGGAGAGAGGAATTACAACTAAAGAGAATGAATTATCCTTTATTCTAAACAAACTAAATTACTGAAATGTAAACAGGTAGCTGTCGGGGTCAATAACGACATAGCTAACCAATCTCTCTAAATTAGTAGGCTGATTGATCATCTCTGCCAATGAGTTATTCTTTGCTGTTAAATGTGGATAGAATTTTTTTCGGTTATTGCCCCTTTTGTCACTGCTCAGTTTTAATGTTGATTATTTGAATATGTTAATGTAAATAATGGGTTTACTCTCTGCTTGAGGGTGGTGCTGTTATATACTATCCCATTTAGTTCTTACATAAGCATGCTTTTGCTGCTTTTATGTAGTAGGTATGAGCTTGGTCGCCAGCCAGCAAACACCAAGTTATCAAGCAACAAGACAGTTAGGAGGATTCGTGTTAGAGTTGGCAATGTTAAATGGAGGGCATTGAGATTGGATACTGGAAATTACTCATGGGGTAGTGAAGCAGTAACTTGCAAGACTCGTATTCTAGATGTGGTTTACAATGCCTCAAACAATGAGCTTGTGCGAACTCAAACCTCGGTCAAGAGTGCTATTATCCAGGTTGATGCTGCTCCATTCAAACAGTGGTACTTGCATCACTATGGTGTTGATATTGGTAGAAAAAAGAAAGCAGCATCCAAGAAGGACTCTACAGAGGTGATTCATGATGCTTTGAGAAATTTTCTTTATATTTCAATTTCCACAGCATGATATATCTCTAATATGCTTCCATTTATTTCTTAAAATATGCTCTTTTACTTGTTGAAATAATACTGGGCATTTTCGGTTCTGTTTTGAGCAATATGTTCAAAAAAGTAGTTCAAAATTTTATTTCTGCATTTGTTTTCCACAAAACTTCAATTCACAATTAGAATTCTGATTACTTGCTAGGAAAAATCTTCAATATGTAATGTGAAATGCCTGTTCCTGTTCTATTCTTTTTGTAAATAAGCTAAATATATTTTCCTTGAGTGGTAACTGGAAGTTGATATAATTTTGTGGATTCATAGCCTACATTCTCCTGTGTAACAATTGACTTTCCTCTTAAAGTTGATGTTTATTTCTGATCTTTTGATGTTGAACTTACAAGAGGGTGGTGAAGCTGCTGCTGAAGAAACTAAGAAAAGTAATCATGTTCAGAGAAAACTTGAGAAGCACAAGAAATATCGTAAGCTTGATCCTCACATTGAAGAGCAGTTTGGTGGTGGTCGATTGCTAGCCTGTATTTCTTCTCGCCCTGGTCAATGTGGTCGGGCTGATGGGTATGCTTAAAGTGTTTAACTCAGAATATTTTGGAGCAGTCTTCATGTTTATTTTTGTTCATTTTTTTTTCCTTTATTTTCCTGTAGGTACATTCTGGAAGGTAAGGAACTGGAATTTTACATGAAGAAATTACAAAAGAAGAAGGGAAAGGGTGCTGCTTAATTTTTTTGTATTTTTCAAATTCTGTCTTTATTTTGCAGTCCTTGCTGGATGATACAATTTAATGTTTTAGAAGTACTGATAATCCAATTTTCAGTTAAAGAATTTTGATATTTTGGAGAACTTTAAATCTGCATACCTAGCCGTAGTATCTCTAATTATGTGTGTTTCTTCGAATATGCAAAGAAACTTATAATTTCCACTTCGGTCAGCTTCTCACTCATTCGTTCTTTAGTAGCACAATTTAGGTGAGATCAGTAAATAGATGAAACAAAGTCTATGCAAAGTTGCAAACCCAGATTGCCCTGAGAGAAATTTTCGTGTGATTGAGGGCGTACTATCCATGACAATTACAAGTCACACTACAAAGTGCAAACAATGAAATTAGGGATGGTAATGGGTAGGCTCTGGGTAGGGTACTATAGTACCTGTTTCCATACCCGCGTTTTAAAAAATACTCGTACCCGGACCCATACTCACGTGGGTAATGACTTTAATACCCGTACATTTACCCATTGGGTACTTAGATACCCATACCTATTGCCTGGATTTTTATTAAGTATAAAAAAATAAATTGATAAGAAAATGAAAAAATAATTATTTATTAAGTATAAAAAAAATAAATTGATAAGAAAATGAAAAATTAATTAAAAACAACTCTAGCACAAATGAAAAATAATCCATAGCTCATCTAAGTTTAATTATGGAACAACTTTGATATGTGAAAGTGAATGAGATATGAGAACAGTGGGAGGGACATAGAAATTAGTCAAAGTTTTGCTATTTTATTGTTTAGAAATACAAAATTAAAATATTTTCAAAATTACAATGTTTAAATAATTAAATTAGTAATATATATTAATATTTTATGTGACTATAATATATATTAACACTAATTATTTTTTTGGAAAAATATTAATTAATAATATAAACATATATATATATATTAAATTAATCATATGTATATAAATTACATTAATTATATATATTATATAAGTATGAGTATGAGTAGGGTAGGGTAGGGTACCATGGTTCCCGTACACGCACCCGTACCTATGAAAAGTGCGGGTAATTACCCATACCAATACAATGGGTAATTTTTGCAGGTACACATTGAGTCAGGGTACAATTGTCATCCCTATGTGAAATAATATGAAATATTTGAAATTGTAATTCTAAAAAGAAATAGGTATATTTATGTTACTATCTTATATTTATATTAGTATTATTTCAGTTTTTTAACATGTGTAACCTTGCATAGGTTAATAAATTAAAAGTGGAAATGTTTTATTAGAAATTACAACTTCTAACATTATCAATGCATAGAATGTTGTGATAGTTGTAATTTTCAATAAAATATTTCCACTTTTGATTTATTATCGTGTGCAAGGTTGCACATGTTATGTACTTGCAACAACCAATAATACCAACACTATTTTGTACTTACAATATCACTGATATTTATTTTATAAATTAATTTAAAAATTTAATGAAAAAGACCAACACTACTTTGTACTTATAATGACACTCCTATTTATTTTAGAAATTAGCAAAACTCCTAGCATTTTACTCCCACTCTTCTTTTTCTACACAAAGGGATAAGGGTAGTAATGGTTTTGGAATAATTGGACCTTTTTGTTACTACTATTATATATTATTAATATTATTATTTATATCAATAGATATGTGTAATTCTTTAAGATTTTATACACCAAATTATTCTTTGTAGTATTATTAAATATCATTAATTATAATCGCTTGAATTATCAAAATATTTCATTAATTACACAATCATTAATAATTTATAGTGATAAAAAATTTATGAAAAAGAATTTTATACATTTGTTAGCATAAGTGTATTATTTATTATATAGTGGAAACAATTTTACATTAGATATTTTAATATAAAATTTATAATTATATTTATGATATTTTGGCTACTATTTTCTATGAACATATTTTTTAGTTAGAATTACAAAATTTATAATTATGTTACTTTAACATACATAAAAAAATATTTTATATTTTAATTTATTATATATTTATTAGAGTAAGTTTAATATATAAGCCAATTTTCAATTATATATTTAAAGTGAAATTTTTTATGAACCACGAGTATACTCCAAAGGAGGTAGTCTTGATCTTGCCGTGGATATCCACATCAGGGAAAAATCATTAAGCGAGGTCTAAAGAGACCAATATTATAAAATTTTCCAATCAATCATCCCACCTCAAAGGTAATTTTGTTATTATATATAATTATAATATTATAATATAACAAAAATAAAAAACTAAATTAAATATATAGCGTAACATCCCAAAATTTAGAAATTTAGAAACATAATTTAAATACGTATAATTATATTTCGATAACGTTAGCTGTAAAAATAAAAGTTACACATTAATAATAGTAAATATTAATATACCTGTATTTATGAGATAATAATAATATAATATTATAAATATTAGGAGAGACGTCAGATTATTATGATCTTAATCAAATATGGTCATATTAAATATAATAATAATATTATTAAGAGATAAATCATAAGATTGCAATTAAAACTAATTGTTATAAATATAGTAATTATTATATTAATAAAATAATATCAGGATTAGTAATGATAATCTTACGAGAGAGATATGGTTAGTATTTTAAATTAGGATAAGATTTTAAAATATGAATAATGAGATCACAGTGATTAAGGATAAGGATCAATACAAATTGAGGATAAAATTTAATTATAAGATTAAAATTTAAATTTGAATGTAGATGGTTAAGGACTCTGTAATATACTAATAATTCCTAATATAAATGAATAAATAAAATAAAATAAAATAAAAGGAAGAAATAATAGTATTATTATTTTTTAATAATATTAATTGATTAAATAAGAGGAATCAATAATAGTATTAATAATATTATTTAATAAGATAAGGATGAGTGGGTTGAGGGCGAGTCCAACCCAGTTAAGTATTTAAGTAAGGAGGGGTTACCAATTCATCCTAATCCTTATTTTTCAAAACGTTAGAGAGTGAAACCTTAAGGAGGGGATAAACGATTCCACGAGGAGAAAGTGCTGCAGAGTAGATCAGTAAGAGGGAGCCACCATTCGCTTTTGGGATTGTCATCTCTAAGGTACGGTGGGGGAGAGGGTGCTGCTTGTATGTGTATGTAGGGGTGAATGGGTAGTGAGAATAACCTCTAAAGTTTATTAATTGAAATTAATATGCGAATATATGTTGTTTTGAGATGAAAATCTGTGATTTGAAGCTTATGTGTGTTAATCTTGATGAGTCTTGATTGAATTGAGTGAGAGTAATGAGAATAGTGAAAAGGGGTTAATAAGGGTTTGATGATTTGGGGATCATGATGAATAACTATGAAATTGTTATAAAGATTGTGTTTTTGATTAATTTTATGCGGTATAATCGATTATGATGCTTTATGATGATTATGATGATGATGATTGATGATGTTTTGGGATGATTTATGAAGATTATGATAATGATGATTGATTGATGATATTTATGAAGATTATGATGATGATGATTGTTGATGATACTTATGATGATCTATGATGATGATGTGTGATGATGATTTTACGATGATAATGATGATTGACGATGTTTGATGATGATGGTGATGATGTATATAACTTTACGATGAGTGTGATTTGATGATGAGTATGCATTGAGCATATGAGGTGTGATTTGATGATGATTATGCATTAAGCATATGAGGTGTGGTATTTGAGGAGCACAAGCCTAGAGTGGGGCGAAGTGCAACTCAGGAGATGAACTGTACAAGCCTAGAGTGGGGTCAAGTGCAGAAACCACGGTGGGGGACATCTGTGCACAAGCTTAGAGTGGGGTGAAGTGTAACTTACCGGCCTAGAGTGGGGCGTAACGGTAGGGCTTAACACGTGGGGCGGATGTCTCTGTACAAGCCTAGAGTGGGGCGATGTACAACTTACCGGCCTATGTGGTGTATAATGGTAGGGCCATCATCGGTAACAACTAGGGAGATTCACGAGGTGCGTCCATTGTGCGAAGTTCCGAGTCATGATCTTTGGGATGAGGTGGATGAGTTTTGGTGTGCATGATAATAGATGAACATGCATTGCATTTGATGATGGGATAGAATTATATTATGATGATATGGGTACTATTGATGAAATGAGTATTATGTGTTGAGAATAGAGAATGTGTTTTCTTGGTGAATTATCATGTGTGATTTATATATATTATGATGAGGATATTGATGATTTGTTATATGATGAATTATTGATGATTATTATGTGATGGGTAATTGATGATTCAGTATGTGATGTGATTGAATATGATGCTTACTATGTGTGGGTGAGGATGGGGTAGCCTCTGCGTGCATGTATGAGTTGATATTCTTTTCCTCACCGTTTCTATCTGTGGTTATTATTTACAGGTGATGACGATGACACCATAGGTGTCAAGTATTGAGTTGATAGTGTGTCGTTCTGATACTTGTGGCATCAGGGCTTAGTGTTAGGGGTTTATTTTATGTAATTAGAAGTAGATGATGAATGTTGTCTTTAAGTGCCTTGCATGGCTAAGATGGTGTTTGATGTTAACTTTTGAGAACTTCATGTTTTATTTACTTTGGAAACTTTCGACTCTAATTCTATTTTATTAAGTTGACTTTAATCGAATGACGATTTTACGAGAGATATGTGAACCTTTTTACCCAATGTGGTTTGTTATTTCCTAAGTCTTCCGCTTCGTTGAATGTATAAGAGTTTGGGGTAGAAGGGTGTTACATATAGCAAATTAAGATTAACACTCATAATATATATTATGTAAATTGATTTTTTTGAATAATTTTAATATTGTTTTCTTTTTATAATTTATTTTAATCATTTTTAATAAAATTAATATTATAAAAAAATTAACAAGTTTTTAAAATTTATAAAAAGCTAAAATTATAATTACATAATGGGTTAAATATATTTTTAATCCTTGCAATATATTCGAGATTTTATTTTAGTTTCTGTAATTCAAAACCGGAGGATTTGGTCCGTTAAAAATTAAAAATACCCCATTTTCAATCCTTATCGATAAAAATTCGTAGCAAATCCATAGCAAAATATATACAATAATGACAAAACTATTGGTGTATTTTTTAATTTTTGAAAGACCAAAATCACTTATTTTAAATTATAGAAACTAAAATCAAATATTAACTATATTTCACGGTCTATATGCTTAACCCTTACATAACATTATAATTTTGTCTAGATAATAAAATAAAATTTATATAATAAATTTTATGTAAATGTCTTATAATATAATTTTACATTAATTATTCACTTAAATCAAACACTTATAATCCAACAAGTTAACTTGTTAGCTTCCAATTAGTTTATCAGTTAGTTTTACTAAATATAACTGATGTCTCGTTCTAACCATACTTCTACTATATAATTTTATCTAATAGTAATAAATAATATATAAATGTACAAAATAATATAAATACACACATATTATTTATATATATATAATTTGAAAAAAAAAATTAGGAATCTATCCCAAGGGCGCCTCGCCCCTCATTCATATCATGGTGGGGTTAACTTTCTCAATAAGGATTTTTCCATACACTTTATATAGGTTTAAAGTGATTGGGTTGTGAGATTTCAAATCTCAATATAATTTAAATTTATAATATATTGGTTACTATTTTCTATGAATATTGTAAGTTTCGGTACAATTTGCAAAAAGTTAAATTACATTGATATATTATGTAAAAATATATTTAATAAAAAAATCAAAAGTAAAATCTATACTATTATAAAGGGGAAGTTTTTTATTTATTGTTCATTCATATTGAAATTTTTTTGTCAAGTTTGGGTCATTAGGTTTGTATTATGAGCCCAATCTATAATATTACATAATAGTAGTTTTTTTTTTGTTAACTATCCATTGGGGGCATTATTGTTTATGTTAGGTCAAAGTATATTGTGGGTCATTGATTTTTTTTTAATATTGGGCTTTGTTTTATTGGGTTGTACATCTACGTTAGACTGATTCATATAAGTTGTAGGTAATGACTTTATGAATTACGTGTACCCTTTACGGGAGAGAGTCCTATTAACATGTACCCTTTACATGTACCCATTTGCATTTTTTTTTTCAAAATTTTTTATTCTCTTTTTTGTAAAGTTATTTTTTTATGAATCACACTTATGCTTCACGGAAGGTGGTCTTGCTCCTATCGTTTTCTTTTTCTTTTTCTTTTGGTTTCTTTTCACAATTTAATTTTTTATTTTTATTATATTAAAACATTTTCTCTTATTATTCGTTCATATTATTTTATTTCATTATAAAAGTGATATTTTTATAAACCATGAATATCCTCCACGTGAAGCAGCTTTGATCCTACATTTATTTCTTTTTTTTCATACTTTAATTTTATTTTTTATTATTATATTAAATTAATTTGTCTCATTATTTATTCATATTTATCTGTTTCGTTATATAAAAACTCACATTGAGGAATACAGTATATGTGTTGATTTACATTACTTTTAACATGATATTTCAATATATCATTCACCTTTCTATTTTATTCATTAATATTTTCATTTATTATCTCACTCATCTATTCTATTTATCTATTTAATCTATATTAAAATTCCTATTTATCTCACTTTTAATTTTCTGTTTTTTTGTTATTATATTAATATATTTTCTCTCATTATTTGTTCCTATTAATCAGTTACATTACAAAAGTGATTTTTTTTATAAATCACGAGTATCGTTCAGGGAGACGGTTATACTCATACTATTTGCTTATCTCTTTTTTTAATCACGCTTTAATTTTTTTATTATTATATTAAAATAGTTCTACTCATTATTCATTCATATTTATTCTACTTTCAGTAAAGTATTTTTTTTATAAACCACAGGAAGTAGTCCAACTCCTGTCTTTTTTTCTTTTTCTTTTTTAATCACACTTTAATTTTTTTTATAATTATTATATTGAAACAAGTTTTCTCACTATCCATTTATGTTTATATATTTCATCACATAAAAACTCACCTAAAGAAATACGATATGAGTTTATTTACATCAATTTTAATGTACTTTTTTTCAATATATTATTTATCTCTCTATTTTATTCATTAATGTTTCACTTATTATTTATTCTATCTATTAATTTACTTACATTTACTCTATATTAAAATTATTCCTACAGTACACGTGTTATTTTCTTATCTGTGTTTTCTCAAGTTTTTTATTCTCTTTTCTGTAAAGTCATATTTTTATGAACCACATTTATCCTTCACGGCAGACACTTTTGCTCATGTTATTTTTTTTCTTTTTTCATTTTTTTTTCACAAATTAATTTTAATTATTATTATATTAAAACATTTCCTCTAATTATCCGTTCATATTAATTTGTTTCATTATAAAAGTAATATTTTTATAAACCATGAGTATCCATTATCCTCCATGTGAAGCAGTTTTCCTCCTACCTGTTTTCCTTTTTTTATTACACTTTAACTTTCTTTTTATTATTATCTTAAAATAATTTCTCTCATTATTTATTCCCATTTATATGTTCGTTACATAAAAACTCACATTAGGCAATACAATAAATGTATTAATTTATATTAAATTTAACATGATATTTCAATATATCATTCATCTCTTTATTTTATTCGCTAATGTTTTTATTTATTATCTCACTTATCTATTTTATTTATCTATTTATTCTATATTAAAATTGCTCATCCATAACATGGGTCATGTTTTTTCACTTGCATTTTTTTAATTTTTTATTAGCAATATAATAAAGTGATTTTTTTACGAATCATACAACTATATTCCATGTGAGGCAATAAAGTGATTTTTTTTACGAACCATGCAACTATATTCCATGTGAGGCAATCATTCTCCAGCCGTTTTCTTCTATTTTTCTTTTTATTTTTTATCAAATTTTCATTTTTTTATTATTATATTAAAATAATTATCTCTCTATTTTATTCATTAATGTTTTCACTTATTATCTATCTACTCTATATTAAATTTTTTTGATCGGTACACATGTCACATTTTCTCACGTTCATTATTTAGATTTTTTTTATTCTCAATTCAATAAAGTGAAATTTTTTATGACCCCAGGTACTCTCCACATGAGACAGTCATGTTCCTTCGATGAACAACCATATAATGGTGGGACTAACTCTTCCAACAACGGTTTTGTCCATACACTGTATGTAGGTTTTAGGTGACTAAGATGAGAGATCTCAAATACCAATATAATTTAAATTTGTAATTACTTTTATAATGTCTTGATTATAATTTTTATGGACAAAATTTCAAATTAGAATTATATAATTTATAATTATTTTCTTTTCTTTTACTTGAATAAAATTATTATATTGTATTTTGATTTATTATATATTCAATATAGTACGTTTAAAAGTTAAGCAAAATTTTCAATTATAGGTTTAAAGTGATTTTTTTAATAAACTATGAATACCCTTCATCGGAGTTAATTAGTCCTACTCTGGTAATTAATATCGACATCTTAGTGAGGTTAGCTCTCTCAATAATATTTTTTCATACACTTTTATATAGTTTTGAAAGGATTGCATTGTGAGATCTCAAATGTGAATATACTTTAAATTTATTATATTAATGATGTATTTGTTATTATTTTCTATAAACATGATAACAATATGATATTCACATTCTACTAATTGATGTATATGGTTATATCATAAAATATACGGGCTTTAACTTGAAATGGATGAGTTGGGTTTAGTGTCAAACCTTTACAAGTATGGTCACAATTAAAGATCATTTATATACATATCAAGTAAGAAACATGTTAGATGATAAATTAACAAAAAGATTACTTCTCAATTATTTTTATCAATTTATTTATTATTAGAATATAATTTTTTATTTTGTTAGACATCATATTAAACTCTAAGTACTTAAAATGGATGAATATATCACTTTTATATTAAAATAATTTTAAAATGATACATGAAATAAACCTTTAATTTTACATCTATATGTAGTATCAAATTTATATTGAACAAGATTACATGTCATATTAATATAGATATGAATTATTGATGGTCAAACTGATATTGAAATACCAGAGGATTTACTGATAAAGTCTACAAGTAATACAATTGGAGATATAGTTTCCTTTTCCTATCCTAATTTGCTATCAAATTTTGAAAACATAGAATTACTTCAAGATAAAGCAATTCTTGCTCCTACATTGGATGTTATTTACTCATTCAATGAATATGTCATGACATTATTTCCAGGAGAATAAAGGATTGAGTTCTTATACTATATGGAAGGTGGATGAGGAAGTCGGTATTGAAGTTGATTGGTTGACAACTAAATTCTTAAAAGATATTAGGTGCTCTGTACTCCATGATCATAAGTTGGTGTTAAAGATTGAAGTGATTGTTAGGCTAATGACGAATCTTGAAGTGACTTTACAATGGAACTAGATTAATAGTTGATTAGTTAGGTTTTAATGTCATTGTAGAAACCATTATTACATGAACACATTTGGGAACGAAGGTATTCGTTAATCGAATGAATTTAATTCTATCTAAAAATCTCACTCCATTAAAGTTTCAACAAAGACCATTTCCATTTTTCTTTGTTTTGCCACGACCATTAATAAAAGTCAAAGCCAAACATTGTCACATGTTGGTGTGATTTTACCAAAGTCTGTTTTCTCTCATGGTCAATTATATGGTGATGTATATCTAGGGTTAAGTCTCAACATAAACTTAAGATTCTTATATGTGATGACAACTTTAAGTGTTGTAATGTTACAAAAATATTGTCTACAATAAAATGTTAAAAAAAATTAAATGAAGCAATATTGCTGACAATGTTCATTTGTAATTATTAGATGTGACCATTTCATGTTTCCAAATCCATTTTATTCTGTTAGTTTGTTATATTCTTAATCTACTAACAAGTATTAAATTAAATATTAAAACTTAATTAATCTTATGATTTAATATTTACATATATTAAACAGGTTAAATATATTATTAAAATTTAAAATTAAATATTTATGTGAATAATAAATCTGTGCATCGCGCGTTTGAAACTAGTTAATACCATTACCATAGAATTCCGACTCCAGTTAAAGTATATTACATAAAACATTCTTAGAGTAAAGGTTCTTAGAATTAAAATTTACTCTATGAATCTCCAATCCAAATGTAACTTACCTTTTTTTTTTTTGGTCGAACAAATGTAACTAACCTAACCACCCCATTATACCTTCAACTCTAGGCCATATTTTTATCAACTACCTTACTTGATTTTCGTCTCAAAGAACAAATTTATTAATTTTACTTTTTGTATTCCTTTGTTTAAAAATATTTTGTGGAAAGTAGCATAGCTGTTTTTTCTTATGCCATTTAGCTTTGCTTTGTAACGCTTTTCAATTACAAGTTATTGTACTTCAGTTTCAGCTCCATTTATTTTTTCTTTATTTAATTTATTTAATGCAATTCCAATATTTTCTTTACATTTTTGAAACTTCATTTTAACTTGAATCTGTAATTGAGGGCTTTCTATAGTCACCTCACGAACCTACACTGAAGGGCTGGATTCTATATTGGGACAACAACTGACTTGTAAAACCTTTCTTTTGCTTCATTAATTAGCAGAAGCTTTTAATTTTCACACCCTACAGTTCCTTCTAATATTGCACAATTGACAAAACTTTTCAAACAATAATTAGGAACTGTTGAACATTAATGCGATTGTGATATTAGTGATGCCATTTGCTAAAAAAAAAAACCTTAGATACACCTGCTTACAAGTTTTACTTTAAATTTTGAACAATTCAAAATTAATTCAATAAAATTAATTTTAAATTATTTTCATTCAACAAATTGCGTAAAATATACATAATTTATTTTTAACTATTAATTATAAAATTAATTATTATACTCAATTCTTAAAAAAAAAACAAAGGGCCTTATCATTAATCTTGTCGGCCCAATAATTGTGCAAACCCAATCCACCACCTGTTTCTGTTTTTTTATTTGACGAAACACCACCCCTTTGCACAAGTTAAAAAAATTGTTTTCATAATAAATATGTTTTTGGTCCCCCTAAAATACACGCGTTTTCATTTTCGTCCCCCTAAATTTTTTTTTTGTCATTCAGTCCTCCTTAAAATTTTTCCTTTTCAAATTAGTCCTCGCTGTTAGAGTAGTAGTCCCTCTAAAATACACGTGTTTTCACTTTAGTACCTCTAAAATAAACGTATTTTCATTTTAGTACCTCTAAAATTCCCTCTATTTCTTTGTAGTCCCCCTGTTAATTGCCACATCAACACTCTATTAAATATTCTAACGGGGAGCAGTCACGCAGGGGGGTTGCCGTTCAGGGCCAGCCGCGTAGGGAGGAGCAGCCGCGCAGGGAGGAGCAGTTGCCGGTGGCCGCGCAGGGAACGTCGGTCTGTGAATCTGTGATCGTGTGAGAGGTGAGACCGAGAGAGTGAGGCAGTGACAGTGAGCAGCAACAGCCGTAGAGCGACTGAGAGGAGAGAGTGAGTCTGTGATACTGATTCAGTGATTGTGTGAGGTTAGGGTTTCCTTTGGAAAGAAAACAAAAAATGGGCCACGCACACTCCTCCACCCTCTAGGCTTAGCAACGCCAACAACAAAGAATTTGAAAAAAAAATAATCGAGCTGCCCAGCCCGAACCCGTTTAAGACCGGGCTTTTTAATTTCTGGGCTAAAAAGCCCAGCAAAAATATGGACCTCTAATTTGACTGCCCAATCCCTCCCATTTTGCGGGTTTGGGCGGGCCCATTTTGCCGCCTCTACATCCATCACAAAATTAATCAATATGTAAGTCTTACCAGCTCTATTTAATAACTTTGTTTCCAGGATGCTAACTTCGAAACTGTTCTATCTACCACAGGTTGGAAATTATCTTTGCTAGGACGTCCCTGAAAAGCTTGAAAACCCAAATAGTGACCCAGATTGGAAGTAAACCTGATGGAAGATATCTGTGTAAGTCTCTCTTTTTTACTAGTTGTAACACCTTTAGAGGTTAATGCACAAGATTTATCCAAAATGATCTTCAGTCTTGAAGCATCACATAACTTATTAAGAATGGAGTTTACAACTCTCACCTGTGAATTGTAAGCTTTAAAAAACAAGAGACAATCGTCAGCAAAAAAGAGATATGATAACTTGGGACTCTGCTTAGTCACTAATAGGGGAAGCCACTTTTTTGATCCACTGCTTCAGTTATCATGTAGCTCAGTTTCTCCATACAAAGGACAAAAGGATAGAGTGAGAGAGGGCCACCCTGTCTAGGACCTCTTAAGGGGGAGAAGAAGGAGGAACGCATACCATTCCAAAGTAAATAAAGTGATGATGAAGTCACACATATCATAATGAGATTAATGATGATCCTTGAGAAACCAAACTCCATCAAAACTTGGCGAAGGAAAACCCGGTCAATCCTATCTCCAAGTCTAATTTAAATACCAAATCACCCTTCCTGTTCTTAGAGGTGTGTATGTAATGAAGCACCTTCTGAAGAATAATTACATTATCAATTGTACCTTTACTAGGGATAAAACTGCTTTGCAACGAGCTTATAAGGCCATTTAGGAATGGTCTTAACCGAGCCACCAAAACCTTAGTAATGAGTTTATAGACTACATTACACAGACTAATGGGTCTAAAACCTCTAAAATTTAGAGGCTCATCAATTTTGATGGAAGATTAACGATGAGATTAGATTTGTTCAATTTTTAAAGAAGAGGGACCAAAATTAAGCAATTAAAATTTGAGGGACCAAAATCACTCATTTATACAAGTATATGGATAAAAAAATGTATTTAAACATTTTAAAAAAAGAATTTTATGCTTTTATTTTACAAGTTTATTTACAAACATATTTACAATTTTTTATTTTTTAGATTATGTGAAAATTTAGAAAAGATTTATCTAGGCTTGACGGGGCCAGTTCCTACTACTACGTATCCCTAGCTGCAATAGGGAAATCAAAGCACGTAGTTTTAAAAGATTGTTGGTTGATATATTTGGATTTGATTTTTTGAAAGGATTATTTTTTTATTTGAAGAATAAGCTTGAAAAATATTTTGACTTTTTTTTTTAATTTTTGAAAGAATTACTTCTTGCAAAGATTTTTATTTGCACGAGGTTCAAGTCAACACACGGTATGATCAATAAACCACCATGATCCTAATAATATTAAAGTCAGTAAAAGTGGGTTTTCCCGTTGTAACATCCTAAATTTTATTAAGTAAAATATTAATTAAATTAAATAAATAAGTAGAGGAAATAATTAAATAAATAGAAGAATAAATAATAATATTAGTAAGATTAGCGTATTTTATCAATAAGGATATTTAATAAATAATAAGAATAATAAATAGAATAAGTGGGTTGAGAGTGGGCCTATTAAGTATGCATTTAAGGAGGGGTTCTCAGTTCACCATAATCCTTATTCGTCAAATCGTCAGAGAGCGAAACTCTAAGGAGGGGAGAAACCAAGTCTCAAGACGAGATTGCTGGAGAGTGATCATCAAGAACCAAGAAAGAATCTTCCTTGCTGTTCGATCTCCACTACAAGGTAACAGGGGGAAAAGGGTGTTCCTTGTATATGCATGTAGGGGGTTGTTGGGTAGTGGTGGGCGACCATAAGACCCATCTGAGGATTTAAATTTGATGGAATCTATGTGGATGTTGATTAATGATGATGAAAACTGTGGATTGTTGATTGTTGTATGATCCTTGATGAATCTTGAGTGGATTGAATGAGAATAATGAGAACAGCGAAAATGGGTTAAATAAGGGTTTAGAGATGAGGAACCATAGTTGATTAGATGTTAAATTTATTGGAAATCATAGGAATGATTATTGATTTTAATGAATTTAATCGGTAAAAACGAGTTTAACTGAGTTAGGAACTTGAGGAATTAAGTAGGGATTGAAGAAGAGGGTAGAGGAAAGTCATTCCGTTTTTTACACAGAGCTGCGAATGTAAAATAATGACTGCGGATTCGTTCACCGTTGGATCAGGCTGAAATTTTAACAGCTGGCTCGGAACCCTTGTTTCTTCATTCTGAACGGTTGGATCGTCGATACGAGGTCTAGGTTAGGATATATTTAGTTCTCACTAGAGGAAAATCCTTCCCGTTTTTACACAGAGCTGCGAATGTAAAATAGCGTCTGCAGATTCGCTCACCGTTGGATCGGGCTGAAATTTTAACATCTGGTTCGGGACCCTTGGTTCTTCATTCTGAACGGTTGGATCGTTGACATGAAGTTTGGGTTGGGAGATATTTAGTTCGCACTGTAGCTGTATATTTGGGGTTTTTATTGATGGAATTAAATTGGATGCATAGTGTGTATTAATTGTGATATGAGTATTATGATTTGAATATCTTATGTGATATCCCATGTTTATAATAATTGTCATGTGATGTGGTGTGATTAATATAATAGAGATTGTATGAGATATATGTGAATTGATGATGAAGTATTGAGTATAGTGATTGTATGAGATATATGTGGATTAATGATGATGTATTGATGTATTGAAGTTTATGATGATGATGTATGAGATGTGTGATGATTAATGTTGTTGATGATAATGTTATGTTGTTGAGGATGATGCATTTAATCTTATGTTGATTGATCATGCGTTGAGCATGTGAGTGGTGGTACTCGGATTGCATGAGCCTAGAGAGAGGCGAGTGTAATTCGGGGAGTTGCTAATGATGAATAATTACATGTTGCATATAATTATGGTGAATTTGTTGTTGTACTCGGTTACATGAGCCTAGAGAGAGGCGGGTGTAACTCGGGGAGAGTTTGTACTCGGGATGCATGAGCCTAGAGAGAGGCGAGTGTTACTCGGGGAGAGTTTGTACTCGGGATGCATGAGCCTAGTGAGAGGCGAGTGTAACTCGGGGAGAGTTTGTACCAAGGAGCATAAGCCCAGAGAGAGGCGAGTGCGACTTGGGAGAGTTTATACCGAGGAGCATAAGCCTAGAGAGTGGCGAGTGCGACTTGGGAGAGTTGGTACCGAGGAGCATAAGCCTAGAGAGGGGCGAGTGCAACTCGGGAGAGTATTGATGAGGATGATGAGATTGGCGATGTTGATGAGTTTTGGTGTATGTGATGATGGATAAATATGTGTTATAAATGATGATGAAATGAGTTATAGGATGATGGATGAACCTGTGTTATATATGATGATGTAAATGAGTTATATGATGATGTTATGAGTATAATGATGAAATGAGTATATTGTGTTGAGAATAGAGTATGTGCTTTCTTTGGTGAATGACGTTGTGAGATTTATATGATGATATTGATGAGCTGTTAAGTGAGTTCATAGATGATTGTTATTTGATGGATTACTTGTTATTTGGGTACGTGGTGTGGTTAATGATGATATTAATTATATGTGGGTGAGGATAGGGTAGACTCCTATGTGTATATATGAGTTAGAACTCTTTCCTCACTGTTACTGTTGTTGTTTCAGGTGATGGTGATGACACCTTTGGTGTCGAGTTTAATTAAAGGGAGTGTTGCTCTGGTACATGTGACATCAGGGCATATTGTTGGGGTGTTCTTTATGTTTTTTTAGTTAGGAATATTTTTATAAACCCTTTTGGATGCCTTGCACGGCAAGTAGGAAGTTTAATTATTTTATTTTAGAGATTTCGCTGCTTGAGTATTTGAGCACATTTGAATTCTATTTTTATTCTTTTATTCTTTCAAAATAATGAGGTTTTCGAATAAAGAGTTATGTGAACCTTTTTACCCAATGTGAACTTGTTATATTTTCGAAAGTCTTCCGCTACGTTATTATATAAGTGTTGGGGTAGAAGGGTGTCACACCCGTCAAAGTCGGGGTGGGCGTGGGTTGGTACCTGCGTGTTCGGGTTTGATTGTTATGCGTATTTATAAAAGACAAAATGATGTTTTTGCTTGGTCCTAAATATAAGAAACATAATACTATTTTAAATTGATATTAATTATGAAGTTACTTTTGTAGCCTTAATTTAGTGTCTAATACTCGCATATTTCCCATGACAGTGGATGTACTATGTTATTTTCAATGACTAACTATTGGCGCACGAGTAACTATTTTGATGATGACTTTGATTAGAAGTAATTTTACCACTATTTTAATTTTTTAATGTTAAGGATATTTCTGAAATAAAATTTAAAATTATGATATTATTATTTACAATTTACTGATTTCAAATAATTTTCTTGGGCATGATGATTTAGTCATATATTTCTTATAAAAAAAATCGAAGGTAGTCCTATTTTTCTAAAATCCAATAAAAATAACAAATTTTAACTTTTATGGATTTGTGTAATTCAATTAAGTATGCTTTATAAAAAAGCCTTGTTGTAAGTAATATATAAATTGATGATTGATTATTATACCTAATTATAAAAAGGTTTAAATATGTTTTTGGTCCCTCTAAAATACACGCGTTTTTATTTTCGTCCCCCTAAATTTTTTTTTTGTCATTCAGTCCTCCTTAAAATTTTTCCTTTTCAAATTAGTCATCACTGTTAGAGTAGTAGTCCCTCTAAAATACACGTGTTTTCACTTTAGTACCTCTAAAATAAACGTATTTTCATTTTAGTACCTCTAAAATTCCCTCTATTTCTTTGTAGTCCCCCTGTTAATTGTCACATCAACACTCTATTAAATATTCTAACGGGGAGACTAATTTGAAAAGAAAAAATTTTAGGGGGACTAAATGACAAAAAAAATTTAGGGGGACGAAAATGAAAAGACATGTATTTTAAAGGGATAAAAAACATATTTAAGTCTTATGAAAACAATTTTTTTAACTTGTGCAAAGGGGTGGTGTTTCGTCAAATAAAAAAACAGGTGGTGGATTGGGTTTGCACAATTATTGGGCCGACAAGATTAATGATAAGGCCCTTTGACGAAAAAAAATAAGAATGATGATAGGTCCGGGTCTCACGAAAAAAAAAAGGCCGGGTCTGTACCCACCTTTTATTAACTAGGGTTTCATATCATATACATGTGAAGTGAGGGTTTTATCGGGAGGGCAGAGGGGCCAACACTGAATCAGAGAGGGAGAGAGTTAGACGCTCTGCCAAGATGGGTATGGTTTCTTCAATCTCTCATAACTAAATTCTCAATATTTGTTCATGCATTCGTGGGTGGATTTTTCTCTCTGATGGGTTTTCGTCTCGTTCTTCAACAGGTATATCTCGCGATTCCATGCACAAGAGGCGTGCCACTGGTGGCAAGAAGAAGGCTTGGAGGAAGAAGAGAAAGTAACGCCTTTTTTTAATGAACTCTATTTTGAATTTGAATTTGTTGCCCGTGAAATGGAAAGGTTTTCTTTCAGAATGGTATTGGTTGTATATCGGTTGTGTAGAGTGGTTGTTGTATTTGTGGGTTTTTTATGAGTTTAACCTGTCAGATCTAGATTTAGCCGTTTTCAAATTTTAGACTTCACTAGGCAAATGGATAGAAAATTCACATTTAAGTCAAAACTAGAATCTGTTTGAAGTTCAGATATGAATGTGTTTCTTTTGGAGTTGTATTTTTCATTTTTATTCCTTCTATCTGGATTATGATATGCATGATGAATGAGGATGTGGACTTATCTTTCTTTCCCCTCACTTTTTGGCTGCTTGGAGGTTATGCAATTATGGAGTTTTATGTGACAGTTTCCAATATTCTCGAATGATTGTATGTGTTATGGGGTGCAGAGTTTTTTCTTTTAGTATTTTCATTAGAGAAGACATAACATTGAAACAGAGAGAGGGAGAGGGAGAGGAGGTACAACTAAAGAGAATGAATTATCCTTTATACTAAACAAACTGAATTACTGAATGTAAATAGATATCTGCCAGGGTCAATAATGACATAGCTACCCAATCTCTCTAAATTAGTAGGCTGATTGATCATTTATGCTAATGAGTTATTCTTTGCTGTTTAATGTGGATAGGATTTTTTACACTGATTGCCCCTTTTATCACTGCTCAGTTTAAATGTTTATTTGAATATGTTAATGTAAATAATATTTTGACTCTGCTTGAGGGTGATGCTGTTGTTATATTCTTATATAAGCATGCTTTTGCTGCTTTTATTTATGTAGGTATGAGCTTGGTCGCCAGCCAGCAAATACCAAGTTATCAAGCAACAAGACAGTTAGGAGGATTCGTGTCAGAGGTGGCAATGTGAAATGGAGGGCATTGAGGTTGGATACTGGAAATTACTCATGGGGTAGTGAAGCAGTAACTCGCAAGACTCGTATTCTAGATGTGGTTTACAATGCCTCAAACAATGAGCTTGTGCGAACTCAAACCCTGGTCAAGAGTGCTATTGTCCAGGTTGATGCCGCTCCATTCAAACAGTGGTACTTGCATCACTATGGTGTTGATATTGGTAGAAAAAAGAAAGCAACATCCAAGAAGGACTCTACAGAGGTGATTCATGATGCTTTGAGAAATTTTCTTTATTTTTCAATTTCCACAGTATGATATATCTCTAATATACTTCCATTTATTTCTTAAAATATGCTCTTTTACTTATTGAAATAATACTGGGCATTTTCGGTTCTGTTTTGAGCAATATGTTCAAAAAAGTAGTTCAAAATTTTATTTCTGCATTTGTTTTCCACAAAACTTTAATTCACAATTAGAATTCTGATTACTTGCTGGGAAAAATCTTCAATATGTAATGTGGAATGCCTGTTCCTGTTCTATTCTTTTTGTAAATAAGCTAAATATATTTTCCTTGAGTGGTAACTGGAAGTTGATATAATTTTGTGGATTAATAGCCTACATTCTCCTGTGTAACAGTTGACTTTCCTCTTAAAGTTGATGTTTATTTCCTGATCTTTTGATGTTGAACTTACAGGAGGGTGGTGAAGCTGCTGCTGAAGAAACTAAGAAAAGTAATCATGTTCAGAGAAAACTTGAGAAGCGCCAGAAAGATCGTAAGCTTGATCCTCACATTGAAGAGCAGTTTGGTGGTGGTCGATTGCTGGCCTGTATTTCTTCTCGCCCTGGTCAATGTGGCCGGGCTGATGGGTATGCTTAAAGTGTTTAACTCAAAATATTTTGGAGCAGTCTTCATGTTTATTTTTGTTCACTTTTTTTCCTTTATTTTCCTGTAGGTACATTCTGGAAGGTAAGGAACTGGAATTTTACATGAAGAAATTACAGAAGAAGAAGGGAAAGGGTGCTGCTTAATTGTTTTTGTTTTCCAAATTTCTTTATGTAATTTTGGTGTTTTCCAAATTTCTATTTATCTTTTTTAGTTTATTTGCTTGGATATTGGTAGCTTGGTACCAATCAAGATGTCGTTGGACGCTTGGGATGATACTGTTGGTCGACCACCTTTAGGGGTTCGCCTTAGGTCATTGTTAGCATGGACGTTTTATTTGTTTTATGCCTATATCATCCGAATTTTGTTTACAGCAGTTTACATGCCGCTGATAGTATACATTTTTCCACAATTTAATGTTTTGCAATCGTTACTGGATTGTAATATATTCATCAAGTGTAATGGCAGATTAATTTAGCGGCAAGGGGATGCAATATGATTCCACTCGTTGCTACTCTTATTAACTAAAGAAAACTGTTGTTTTACAACTACTGATAATCTAATGTGTTTTTTATTATTTTAGCAGTAATTCAAATTGCTTCAACACAAGGTTATAGAATTTTGATATTTTGAATAACTTCAAATCTTTTTGCTCTGGTCAAAGGGTATTTCCATACCTTTGTAAAATAGTTGCACGAGCAGACTAAGCATTGTTTTAGGTCTTGAATGAAAAAAAAAAGAAAGGGCAGTTGGATTTTCATTTTCATTTTTTATTTAGTTTTAATTAAATAAAATGACTACTAAATTTTCCCCTCCAACAATTCCTCCTAATGCTACACTCCAATTCGATGTTGAGCTACTGTCTTGGACTAGTGTGAAGGACATATGTAAAGATGGCGGCATATTTAAGAAGATACTTACTGAGGGGGAGAAATGGGAGAACCCCAAGGATCCTGATGAAGTTTCGGGTATATGTATACTTCTCATGTATTTCAGTTTATTTGACTCCTGCGTTACTTAAGCTTAGACTTAACTATTTATTGTACTCATTGGTTATGCAGTTAAGTATGAGGTTCGTCTGGAAGATGGAAAGCTTGTTGCAAAGTCTGATGGGGTGGAGTTCACCGTCAACGAGGGTCAGTGCCTATAAACTTTTTGACTTCTTTCAGGAAGCTTTTATTTTGTCTTCTTTCTAGAAGTAATAAGTTTAACCATTTTTTCCTAGGCTGCTGTGTGTAAATAGAATATTATGTCTTCCCTTGTCTGATATAATTGATCTTATGCTACAGAAAATCTGTTAGATAATATTTAATATATGAAGGATGGCTGAGTCAGATAATTCAATTGCATATCTTATGCAGTTATGCTTAATTTGCTTGATAACATGACATATAAAATATTATCTAGATTTATCTATGACTCAGAAACAACTTAAAGCTATTTCTTTGGGATTAGATGTTACAAGGACAATACAAAAGGGATTTATGGTTTAATCTTCTATCTTTTTTTTCAGGGTATTGCAAGGAGGCTTGTGAAAACTGCCCTTCAAGAAGCAGCAAAGAAAAGAGAAATGAGATATTCAGACTTAAAAAAAATTTGATGCTTGTGTGTTAACAGTTTGACATAAACCTTTATTTGTTAACATTTGTACATCTAGAGCAATTTCCCTCTTAAATTTCAGTTCTAAATTTGCAATTGTTGGCTCTGTAAAAGAAAATAGATATGAGGCTGCAAGTATTGCATTATACTTAGCAATTGGCATTGGTTTTAATATTTTCTTACTATTGAATTCTTTGTTGTCATTATTGCTTCCACCTGACAAGGAAAGGAAACTTGTTACAAGTTACATGTAATATTTTCTCAAACACATCCAATTTTGATCCTTAAAATCTGGTTTTGGAACCTCAAAAACCAGTTTTTGGACATAAAAAAACTGGTTTTGTGGCCTAAATCCGATTCTGGAACCTTAAAAACCGGTTTTTGAACCAAAAACCAGTGTCAAAACCGGTTTTAGAACCGATTTTAAAACCAGTTTTAGAACCAAGACCAGTTTATAACCAAAAACCAGTTTTAATACCGGTTTTAAAACCGGTTTGAAATTGGATATGACAAAATAAATCCGGTTTCTTGTGATTTGGTTATGAATGGATAGGTAAAAAATGGATATATTTGGATACAATCTAGTTTTTCTCTTATCCATATCCATGCACACCCCTAAATTCCCAAGATGTTGATTTAATGTCCATGCAGTAACATCCGAGGAGAATAGAAGGTAGTGTTTCTTAGTGTTTAAACATATAACTATTCAATGGCACCAAAAAAAAAGTAGGGAGATGGTGAATATTTGGGTGTAAGCTGGCTTTGCTTCTAATACAAGAACTGCCGGATAAACCTGACTGAATATTATTGTATTGTCTTTGAGCCTTATTTCATTCATGATAAATAAGATGTACTTCTCTTTTTACTATCAACCTTTCATGAAAGTTTTTTTTAGTTAAATAAGGTTGAAGAGTAATACAATACCACAGATATATGATCAACTACTGAAATAAATATTGAATGTCTGAACAATTTTCTCCTGGGAAATTATTAACACATCTTGCTGTATATTTTTTCAGTAAGTTATAGACAAATGATATTCACACCTATTTCATGCTTTATTTATTAAGTTATATATATCAGATCCCAAAGTTGTGTTTAGTCATTTCATACCACTTTAATCAGGTGTGAGACAACTGCTATCCTAAGTTATAAAGCTCGAGACCATATTACTTCTGGAACTTTCTGGTATCAAGTACTGATTTTCTGTGTGTAACATCCAGGTTGTAGTGCAGCTGGATCAGGTGAGCAGGGTCAGTCCTTCCACAAATAGAATGAACCCCAAAGAAAAATACATCCAGGTTGTCACAGTGGATGGTTATGAGTTCGTTTTTATGGGGTTTATGTCATATGACAAGGCTCTCAAGACTCTAAATGAGGCTATGCAGCAATATGGCAACCATTCCAGACCAAACGCAAGTGTTCAGCCCCAGTGATAATGTATGTGGCACAAAAAAAAAAAAAAAGATTTAGACCTATCAAAGTGAATAATGTAAACGAAAAAACTAAGTCATTTTAACTGGTGACAAGAAAATCAACATATTACATTTTAATAAATTGATGATTTATTATGCTTGTATTAGTATATGTAATATTAATTGTTAATTTTTTCCGGTTGGAATGTTTTACTTTTTCTTCTGAAGCGAAAGATTCCTTTAAATGAGCCGAATCCTAAAACAAGAAAAATATGATAGCCTTTTACCTTTGTTAACCCCAAAAGACCAAAAATAAATCATAAATCTATAAATGTTATACATTTCTTTTACCTTTAAAAGAAGTACAAACACGACTTCAATAGTTCACTAAGGTGCATTTATATAAGTTTTGAAAATAAAACATTTTTATAGTCAACACCGAAAAAAAAAAACATTTTTATAGTATATTTTAGAAAATCTATTTGTTTGTAGTTTAAAATAACTTTATAATATTTACTCTTTTTGTAAAAATCTTATCTAATTATTGGTCAAAGTGAAAAGCACTTGGGTCCCTTAAACATATGATTCTGGGTTTAATCGTTAAATCCATGTGTACGAAAAAAATACTATTATGTGAAGTCCTTGCTTTGCACCTAACATTACCCCGAGAGATTAACCTCTCACCTACCAACTGGGAGAATACTTTAAGAAACCAAAAAAAATATAACTTTTAGAACATACGTTAATTTTAAAAAATTCTTAAAAAACACACAATCATGCAATTAAGCGAGATCATGTTATGCAATCCAATAATATTATGAAAATACATAGATCATGTTACGGGGAAAATTTTATTACAATATTTTCTTTTCCGGTAAGATGGAAATAGTAAAGGAAACCAAACTGTACTAGATAAGAGTATCAATTTCATCAGAGGACAACAGCCAAGTCATAGCTCCTTAACAAATTAACAATTAACTAGTTATTTAAAATAAATAAATTATTAGTAGTACAAAGACAAGGTACGATCCGAAGATTTTATCAAAAATAAACAAATTGGAAGGAATCCTCTAATTCATTTATCTTATTAAATTATAAATACAGCAAAATGTAAAACCACAACTTCTAGTTTCATAAGTTAGCCTGCACAGCAATGTGCAAATCCTCAGACCTTTTGATCATATCACATAGCTACACTAAAATCAGGACTAAGCATGCACTCTTCCAAAGAAAGGCTTGAACTCCCAAGCAAAGTAAAACTTGTGGCAACACAAATGGCATTTGTCCTTAAACAACGAGTTTAGGGTCTTTTGCAGTTTGATTTTGAAAAAATGTGTCAAAATTCAAGCTCCTTGCTACTTCAAAGAAATGTGCAACAGCTTCTTCAGGTGTACCAACAAGAACACCATGCCCAAGATTAAGGATGTGCCGTCTAGGTCCCGCACACCTCACAACCCTGAAAAATAATTAGAAAAGTAAAGATAATTCATTAATTTCTCTCCATTCTCATTAATGACTATGAGGGCTCAATTGGACACAAAACTAGTAACATGACATTCAGTGACATCAACTTGTGTCACTGAATCAGACAAGACTTTGGCCTTTCTCTCAAAGGCACGCAAGTTTGATTGAACCAATTCATGATTTTGAAACTAAAAGCTTAATAACTCAGCAACAATTCTATAAAGAACATCTCTCTGATTCTTTGCTAGATGCCCTTACCCGTTTCATTATTTTCAGTCCTGCATTTAATTAAGCAAAAACCACTGGAGGTTGAACCTCCACACCTTAGACACTGGAACATGAACAGAAAAAAGACGAAGCCTAAACATTTTGCTTGGAAGATCCAAGTAAGGGCTTCAACACCCTTGATGTAACATCTCTTTCCCATTCCCATTCCCCCTCCCCGGGCTCCCTAGGAGGGATTATTAGACACTATATGCCAAAAACCATATAGAATGAATGTAAGAACACTAAGGTTCACAGTTATTATTTCACCAACCTCTGAATTTCTTCAGTCAGGGCAGGAAGAGGAGAGAATAAGTAGGCAGGGTCCACATTTCCCTGCACACCTATCCCACTACCCAATCTTCTTCTTCCATCTGCCATATCCACTGTCCAGTCTAGCCCGATAACATCAACTCCAGTTTCTATCATACGCTCAAGAAGGCCACCGTTTCCATTTATATAAAGAACAATCGGTGTCCCGGGGCATTTTTTCTTGACCAAATTTACAATCTGGAAGTTCAGAAAGCAGTACATGACAAAAGGAAAAAAAAAAAAAGAGGAGATTAGCGTGATAGTATTCAAACTTTAATTTTCTATTCTTTTTATGAACTGTAAAATAAGAAAAGATACTAACAACAATATTTATCTCAATGAAATATAAAAATGCGAAGATATAGCCTTAACCCTAATTTGGACTTTTCTCCCCTTAAGTAATAACTTTTTTTCTGAGAAAAATTACAAATTACAAGCTTTTAAGTTTTAACCGATCATATTATTTACCAAGTCAACCTTCCAAGAACAATCATGGAGGGTTGGAACAATATAACAATTAACATGACATAAAACCTACTAATTGTTGCAAAGCTTGACAAGCTATATATTGTTGTCTTTTCTTCAACTAAAGAAATTAGTTGAAGTGAGGACATTGAAAATTCTGAAAACTTAAAACACAGTTTTATCAGGCAAGAAAGAAATGGGATTTTTCCTGTTACCTCTTTGATATAAGGCTTTGACCAGCGTTCCCACATATCCGGTGGTAGTTGTCCACCCCATGAATCAAATATTTGTATGCAGTGAGCCCCAGATTCCACTTGGTAAACGATGTAATCTGCTATCGCCTGTGTCAAATGAGAAAGCAGAGTCCTCAATACCTGTGGTGCTGTATGGCACATGCTCTTAATGGTTGTATAAGTGCGTGTTGTACCCCCTTCCACTATATATGTTGCCAGTGTCCAAGGGGCTCCAACAAAACCCAAAACTGCAGCATGACCACCAACCTAAAGAAAAAATAATTAGAAATCAAGCAAAGAAGGATAACCATGATATAAATGAGGTGATGCAATTAAATTGTACCTCCTGGCGAAGCAACTTAAGTGATTCTCCAACAAATTGAAGCCTGTCCAAGTCAATTGGATGCAAAGTCTTTAATCCTTCCTCAGAGCGTATGGGTGACTGTATAACAGGTCCTCTTACTTCTTCTATGTCAAACTCAATTCCGAATGCTGGTAGAGGTGTAAGGATGTCAGAGAAAATAATTACTCCATCAGGCCTGAAAGCTTTCCAAGGCTGCAAAGAAATTTCCACAATGAGATCAGTTGTCTCTGACCTCTCTCGGAAGGATGGATATTTCTCAGCAAGCTTTTTGTAAACAGCCATGTACCTTCCTGCCTGCCGCATCATCCATGCCGGGGGACGACTAACAGGATCTCCCCTAGCAGCCTTAACCAAGAGTGGGTCTGAATAAAATTAAAATAAAAGGGAAACAAAGCATCCGAGTCAATTTCTCTTGCCCGTATGTCTGCATATGAAACTGATGGCATGAGAGAATGGGGGGATAATGAAGGGAGGGAAATGCTCATGCATTCTCTTCATTGGGATTGTTTGAACAATATCAGTAACTTTTGAAGAACTTGCAAATGTGTGAAACTAGGTTAAACAGCCACTAGAAACAAATGGTAATTTTACTCTTCAAAGAAACTTTTTTTTTTCTTTCTATTTTTTCCTTCATTCCTTCAATCAAATTAAACAATCACCTCTAAATAATTCATTTGATGTCTGAATTACCCTTTCATTGCATCATACAATGATCAGCACGAACAAGCAGTATGTGAATCGATGAAGTTTCACAGTTCATTTCAAGATCTCACAAATATCATCACACATATAAAGCAACTACATTTCCACATCACAATAACTCCAAATAAAACTCAAGTCAAATTGAGCAGAATTAACACAATACAAAAAATGCAGAGAAACCCAGAAGCAGATTTGAGTTGAAAAAGCACGGAGAAGGAAGAATTGGAGGGTTCCAGAAGAGGTGGAAGCAGCAGAGCTAGTGGTAGAAAACATGGTCATTAGAAAGGAGTTTAGAAAGAAAAGTGCCAGATCAAGAAAAATGGTTTTGTGATGTTAGTATGGAGATAATTAACCAATGAAATATTCCTAAAGTAAGTTATAATCACAGGAATTATTATTAAGTTTGAAAATACATTTTCAAATAACTAAGTTTCAAGTTTCAAAGTTTAGATAGTAGGTTGACAAGAGACTTTAGTTTTCTAAACTTTGCACTGAACTGTCTTTTACACAGAAAATTTCAAAAATTGAAAAGTTATGAGAACAAAATTTTAAAAGAGCAAGGGATAGAGATACCACACACAATATTTATCCTGATTCACCCAAACAATCCTTGGGTTATGTCTAATCTCCACACAAGGTGTGGTTTTTCACTATTCAAGCATGAATAAAGTAATTTTGTATACTAACCTCTTCGGACGCACAAGTATTCTTAATGCTTCCATAAAACCTCTCTAGAGACTACTACAATACTAGTATTCTTTCATTACAAGCCTTTACAAGCTCCTTTTCACTCACTTAACACTAACCCAACAAATTAGATTGGGGGTGGGTTACACCTCAGAATTTGAGAAAAAAAGGTTTCTTTTGGGGTTACAGCTTAAGAAAAACTCTCAATGGTAATCTACTCTTCAAAGAAATCCCCCCCCCCCCTCCCCCTCCCCCCCGGTTCAATCAAATTCAGCAATCACCAATAAATAATTCATTTGAAATCTGAATTACCCTTTCCTTGAATCATACAATGATCAGTTCTAACAAGCAGTATGTAAATTAATGGAATTTCACAGTCCATCTCAAGAGCCCACCAATGTTATCACGTAGACAAAGCAACTACATTTCCATTTGAAAATGTCAAATTGAGCACATATGCAGAGAAACCCAGTAGCATATTTATATGGAATAGGTATAGGGAAGAGAGAAATGGAGAGTACCAGAAGAAGAGGAAGCGGCAGAGCAAGTGAGAGAAAACTTGGTGAGGGGCGGTTTCGGTTTGCAAGGAGGAGAAAGTACGTTGAACCCATTAGAGTGTACAAACAAGGAGGAAGATTTCCATCCGAGACTAGTGCTAAAATGAAGAAATTCAAAAGTCAGAACTTGAACTGGAATTCATATGTGAAAGAGAAAGAGAGAGAATTAAACCTGTTAATGGAAGAAGTAGCCATGTCTATGTCTAAGTGGATGGTGAGAGATGAAAGAAGGTTTCTTCGATGCTTATCCCTCTGAACTCAACCTCACCTTCATCTTCTCTTCCCCCTTCTACAATACTAACAGAGTAGTGGTGAGGGACCTACACACACGCGCCCACACTGAGGTTTGCCCACAACAACGAATAAATGATTTGATTAGTCCTCCGATTTTACTATACTTGGTAAAATAAAAGCGGAAATGACATTATTACCTTCTTTTATGTACCTTTTTAATATTTTTTTATTAATAATTCAATTTTATTAAAAAATTTGAACTTGTTTTTTTAATTTTTAAATTATGCTCGTATAAATTTGTTTAACAATAAAAATATATTATAGAATATGTTACTATCATTTTTGTATTTCAAAAATTGGTACATGTATATTATGTGAATATGAATGTATAAATAGTTTATCTACCCTTATTTTGGTAATAAATTATCATTTTATTTAAGAAATAAATGAATTTTGGTCCTAGAGTTTTACTTGTTGACTTTGACTATTTTTAGTGCGGGTTAGAATTGGTTTTGTTTCTTTCTTAAAAAGCTTTAATTTTTTATTTAGTCAATTCTATAAATCTGAATTCATCCATAGACTCTATGATATGTGTTTAATTAAGATTGGGTTCATGTAAAATAAGATCGAGTTAGCCTTATATATAAATTAAATAAAATCATGAAATGATTATATAATAATGATAAAAAAATAATTTAATAATTAATAAATATATCACAAGCATTAGAATTTTTCTGAAAAATATGTAGTATTTTTCTCTCTTTAAATAGGTCATTAAGAATGAAAATATATTATTGTAGAATGTGTTTCTAAAGGTGAATTGAGAAAATGTGAACCCAAAAACGGATAAAATGAAGTTATATTTTTAAATAATACAAAATTATAAATAATAAATATTATGTATATGACGGGTCGAGTAACCCGAATGCTAACTTGTATCCGTCTTCAATGTTGTCAAGTCATTAAATAAGACCCGCTTTGACTTTAATTTTTCTTATAGAACATGCAGGGCCGGTTCAAGGGTAAGGCTACTCAAGCCATTGCTTTATTAACATCCTTTATACAAAATATTAAAAATATTATTATATTTAGGCTTAGTTCATTGGTTTAGAAATTGATTTTCCTCCTTAACGATTGATGATTCAATCCTTGCTAAATGAATTTTAACTTTTAAGGCATTTTTTTTCACCTCATGTATTTAAAAAGGCCCCAAAATAATGTTTGTTTGAGGTCTCACTACATATTGGACCGGCCCTAAAAACATGGTTTGACTTTACCTGAAAATCCTATGCCGAGACGGGTCAATGGTACTAGTTGAAATTTGAAACCCTTATTAATAATTGGCAAGCACCAAAAAAAAATTATTAACCAACTCCTTTATGCACTAATATATAGTGTTATTAATTAATTTTAATATGAACTATACTAAAAGTTTGAATTTCTTTTCTTAATTAATCGTTAAAAAAATTATTTAATAACAACAAATGTATGTAAAAAATATGTTGTTAAAGCTTTCTTATTTTAAAATTTAAAAATTTCATATTAAAGCTCGTAACTATATTATCTGAATTTTTAAATAATAAATTTTATGTTTTTATTCCTTGCTAAAGTATAATTTATTTCAGATAATTGTAATTTAATCTTATAAACAAGTTAACAAAATTAAGTCAAGTTTTAATAATTCTAAAAAATAAATCTCCAGCTTCAAATTTATCATTTTCAAATAAATTATCAAGTTTAAATATACTTTTTATTAGATAAATTTGAACTTTAAATATTCAACTTGACTCAATTATTTTTTTAGAAATAAATAAATATTATAATTAAATATTTAATTCTTTAATTTACAATTAAAGTACCGGAATTTAAACATAAAATCTCATGCAAACTACCTAAACTTCCACCACTAAATACTTTTGTGGCTCATTTAAAATTATTAATGCATCAAAATGATTCTTTAAAATATTTCAGTCATTAATTTAATCTTTTATAGAATTAAGAATAAAATTGGTGTCCAAATGTATAATGATTGGTTGAATTAATGATCACTTTTAACATTAAATATTAAATTAGTAATATTCAAAATTTTTAAAAGAAACTACTTGATCTTTCATGTATTTTTTAAGGATTAATTATAGCATTTAGTCTTTTTGGCTTTTTGAAAAGATTTGTCTGCTCGGTCTCATTCATAACTATTTTCGTCACAGTAAAAAAAAAAAACTATTTTTGCCACGCTTAAAATTTGTATTGCATGTAAAATTACATAATCCTTTGTTCGGTTAAAATTGAGAAATAAATAAGAAATAATTAAAAAAAATAATAGAGAAATTAAGTAGAAATTAAGACTGTTTAGCATGAGAGAAACGAGAGATATAAGAGAAATTAATTTTAATAGTTATTTGATTGTGGAGAAATGAAGGAGCTAGGGAGATTTATAAATGTTTGAAGTGACAAAAAATATCCTCCAATAAATAGGGATAATTTACAAATTTGGGTAACAGTGTTGAAACTTTCTTTATGGGGTAATTATAGGGTGGATCCTTTGAGTTTGGGTCCATCATACTCTCTTTTTCTATGAACTCTCTCTCACCTCACTTTCTCTTCCCAATTTCTGCTCTAACAAATAAAGCATGGAAGGCAAATATGAGAAACATGGGTAATTATAGCTGGACCCTTTGAGTTTGGGTTAATATTAAAAAATTTATTAATAAATATTATAGAATTAAAATTACTTTTTATAATAAAAAAGTTAGTGATCTATGGTGGACCCAAACTCAAAAGGTCCACCCTATCATTACCCGTGTTTGTTACCGAGAGAGAGAGAGTTACAAGAGATTTTTTTTCGGTGGACCCCCATTACTTTTTAAATCTCCTCTTACCAGTAAAGAAATAAGCAGAGAGTTGGAATAGATAGTACAAATCCTATTTTGCCCTTTTGGGGCCACAGAGAAGGGTAATTATAGCGTGAAACCTTTGAGTTTGGGTCTACCATAGACCTTTACTATAAATAGTATAAATTTAATATTAAAAAATTTATTAATAAATATTATATAATTAAAATTACTTTTTATAATAATAAAAGTTAGTGATCTATGGTGGACCCAAACTCAAAGGGTCCACTCTCTTATTACCCTAAAAAACATTTATCATAAAAAAAGATGAGAAATATTCCTTATACATATACGAAGAGGTGTCAATTTGGGTTGAGCTCGGTGAGCCAACCCGGCCCAACCCAGCTCACCGGTGGGTTGGGTTGGTAAAATATAGGCTCACATTTTCGCGGGTCAAAATGGGTCAACCCACTTAACTCGCAAGCCAAAGTGGGTTCGAGCCGGGTTAAGGTGGGTTGACTCACTTTTAATTTTTATTTATTTTTTATTTTTTAAGTCATTTTCATAATTTTTTATATTTTTTTCTAATCTTTTTACCTTTTTTTATAGTTTTTTATTTTTTTTATAATTTTTTAAATTAGGTGAGCCAACTCGCTTAACCCACCAACCCGCGGTGGGTCGAGTCGGGTTGGTATTTTTTCAGCTCACCAGAAAAGTGAGCCAACCTGGCTCGACTCACTTTTAGTCTAACCCGTGGTGAGCAAACCCACGTGAGCCGGGTTGGCTCACTT
Source organism: Sesbania bispinosa (assembly GCA_026901365.1). Lineage (NCBI taxonomy): Eukaryota > Viridiplantae > Streptophyta > Magnoliopsida > Fabales > Fabaceae > Sesbania > Sesbania bispinosa. The sequence goes on along the minus strand of QLOH01000008.1, from coordinate 2,770,547 downwards.
TGACACCTCTATATACGTATACATATTTTAAACAAAATACATAAAGAATATAAGGATTCCTTACTAGGGGTGTAATAGGGTCAGGTTGGGTCGGGTTAAGGGTATTTTGAAATCCAAACTAATGGAATGTCAACGGGTTGGGTTTTGTTATTTTGGGTGGGTAACTCGACCCGAACCAACCCAAATATTAACTGTTGGATCGGGTCGGGTCATAGGGTTATGTTTAAAATTAAAAAACAAAAAACCTCTGCAAATTAAAAAAAAACTAATCAACATTCAGAATCCAGAGAGTTCTACAATATTCTAGAGAGTTCCCTCAAGCCTTTCCAGATTCATTCCATCCTTTCCATCTCTGTCTCCGGCCTCTGATCGTGGTGGTTATGGTTGTGCGCGATGAAGGTGGGAGGCTGGTGTTGAGATAGGTAGTGGTGGTTGTTGGGTTCATGGGCAATTTTTCAAACACCGAAGTGCGACGACGGCCACTACTTAATCGGCTAGGAGGAACGCTCTCGAACGCACGGCGGGACAGGGACAGGCGTGACACAGTGGTGAAGGTTTGACGTCTCTGCTGATCGAGAAAGTCCGGCAGTGAATATGTGAACACTACCAGGACAAATGCGAACACCGTGGTGCAGATCTTTGTTTCTTCCTGCTACAGGGCCTGGGGCTTAAGTGGAAGATAGATCTGCAGATCCCTATCGATGTTGTGAAATGAGACACTGTTGTTGTTTTAGTGTTCTCTGAGACATCGCTCTAGGAACCTCTTAGTCAGTGAACAACGATGACAAAACGAGGAAGAGCAGTGGGCGGCGGCGACGCTAGTAACAACACTTTTAGCTTAAGGGAAAAAACTCAAATGAAATAAAAGTAAACAGGCTCACTTTCCATGTACAAAAACAGTAACGCAAAGCATATATCCCTCCTTCGGTTCGGGTTGATTTCCTCGGGTTCTGAAATCAGTAACCCGAGACCCAAACCGAATGCATTCGGTTCCACTGAAAATTACCCGACCAGACCCGATGATCCAACACAAACTGTGTTTTCGATTTTGGTTCGGGTCGGGTTGACCGGAACAACCCATTGATGGATTCCTGGCAAGTGTACCAAAAGTCCAGCAGTTATAGAGTAAGTAAGATATCGTATCCACAGGGAGCGGTTTTAATTTGTAAAGTACTAGCGATCGTATTTTCAATAAAAACAATTTATCAAAGGTATTGATTGTATGCAGAATAATAAATAATAACAGATAAACGAGATGAGAGAAGGATACTTTGGATTAGGATTTGACTTCGTTTCATCTCCCCCCCCCCCGTGTATGCGAATCCCTTCTTTTAATTATGATTATACTCGTAATTACCTTAGCATTGTTTAACTACAATAATTATAAGGCATGCCTGGCAATTATCGTACCCGCAAATTCCCCTATAACACCATAATTAAACGCCAAAATCTATTCTCTACAGGCATTCAAAGTGGCTTGGTGACCCCGAACATTCCCCGTATTTTGCAATCAGCGCTATCAATTTAATCCATACCTTCCTATCGAACAACTATGAAGGGGTGTGTCACTCACCAAACGCTTCAATCGCAGCGAAGAACTATAGTACGATATGAACCAAATGAGTATCTTCAGCAATCGGAGATTAAGCTTCATAGACAGCTCTATGCTCACCTAACTCTAATACTAGCCAGAGTTCCACTTTTTGTATCTAGAGCACTAGTCTAACACCCCGGTGCACGCGCGGAGGCGATGCATTACAAACAACATAAAGATACCGATAAATTACAAATAGAGAATCATAATTAAAAAGAAGAGAATTCTTATACACTTGGGGATTGAATCCACTACATCAAATCCTACTGGAGAGCTTAGCTACTCATGGTAGCCATTACAAACCACTGAGAAATCTGTCACCTTTCTCAATCCTAGAACTACTCTCTCTGTATCTGTGTGTCTCTGATCTATGTAGAAGGTCCTATTTATAGAGTGGGAAAACCCTAATTTTCATCCAAGAAGTCAATCTGGATCTAGGTTTAAAAGCTGTTGCGCGTCCTGCGCTTCATATGCGCTTAGCACGTATGAAGCGCAACCAATCTGTTGTTGCGCTCCACCTGCGCTTAGCGCAAGTGGAGCCTGATAAATCTGAGGCTGCGCTCCACCTGCGCTTAGTGCAAGTGGAGCGTGACACGCGTTGTAGATTTCCTTCAGATCTTGATCTAACTTCTGGATCTCTTTCTGATATTGCCTTTGCTTGACTGGTTTTCCTTTTTCCCTTTTTCTGAATTGTTTTTGTATTTAATTGGCTTGGATTTGAATTGGAGGAGTTATCCACAAGATTCTCTGATTAACTAACTGTTAATCTCCTCTTTTATTTGGTCTTTATTTAAACTCTGAATCTGCAAATAACCTTCTTTCTGATGTTATTTTCTCTCTCCTTCCAAATCTTCTGTAAATCTGCATAAAATAACAGATTTCTATTTAAAATAGCATCATATTCAAATTTAAGCCAAATAATTACAATTATTATAAATATTAATAAAAAGGGATAATTTTGGGCATAAATTACTATTTTGACCTTGATAAGTGTAATAAAAACTATAGGAAAATAACGCTAATTTTACACTTATCAAATACCCCCCAACTTAATTTCTTGCTTGTCCTCAAGCAAGACAACTTTTGCAATCAAATTTCAAATCTCCCTAGTGTACAATTCTCAAAACACTACAAGGAAAAATTTTCATCATCTCTTTATTAGGCAGAAGTCACTTTCCAAATACCAGAAAAATTAAAATCAAGAGATATTACCATTATTCAACCAAAATTAGAACACACTCAACAAGTTGAACTTTCTCAAGAGTAGCAATTAAAGCAATAAACAATAAATCAAGGAATTTCACTCATGCTTACGGGTACTGTTTCCCTCAATATTTTCACCACAGCTGAACAACTAAGATTGATAGTCGTTTCTAGTTCCTAAGCATGTTCATGGTTAATATGGATCAAAAGATCTTTTCAAGGTTGTAATGAGGCTGGACTATCAAGAATTTATGGTTTTTCTGGATAAACAATGAACATCTAGAATAGAGAGCATCTTTGGATGTTGCTTTTCTTGGATTTCTCTCCTTCCACCATCTCTTTCTTGATTTATTTCACTTCTTTGCAGGCCTCTTTCCTTGTTTGAAGATGCACTCCCCCCAACTTATTCAATGAACATCTAGAATAGAGAGCATCTTTGGATGTTGCTTTTCTTGGATTTCTCTCCTTCCACCATCTCTTTCTTGATTTATTTCACTTCTTTGCAGGCCTCTTTCCTTGTTTGAAGATGCACTCCCCCCAACTTATTCAATTTATTCACTTTTTCTTTTTGATTTTAGGGGGAGTGATCTTCTTTTTCTTTTTGTTTCTCTGTACCTGCTCTTTGGATTTTCAACCTTTTCTTCCCATTATTTTTGCTTGCCACCTTGATCTCTATCCCAAATGTGTAAGGGACGGGATATAGATATTTATTTTGGCTTGGGTGATCAAGAATAATCAATTAAGGCTCAAAATGGGTCATCAAAAATTGGAAAAATTATACCAAGGTTGACTTTTTGGCACTGAGCAAATATTTGAAAAACAAAAAAAATTGCCTTTGTCATTTCCATATTTTTCATAAACAACATAAGATCCAAAAACTTAATCAATAAAAGTTAACAAACAGCGGTGAAAAACTCTCAATTTAGTGTTTGGGCTCTCAACTCACTGGTTACTTGGCTAAATTCCTTGATAAAACATTTATTGATTTTAATTAAATACCTTGATAGATTCTTATATGAAGTATCCTAATCTTAATTGATTATGGGATTAATCACATGACCTTTTTTCTTTCCTAATCTTGGTTAGTTAAACTGCCTAATTTCAGAATTTTTTTAAAAAATTTTCCTTTTATTTCCTAAATAATAAAATAACCTACAATACATGCTAAAGAAAAGAAAAAATAAAATAAAGAAAAATAAAAGAAAAACTAAAATAAAATAAAGAAAAAGAAAAACTAAAATAAAATAAATAAAAGAAAAACTAAAAACTGATAAAAAGAAAAAGAAAACACCTAATTTTAGTCTTCATCCTCTGAATTTCCTCCCCTCCTATAAAAATTAGGCCTGTCCCCAGGCCATTCTACTTCCTCTCGAAAGCGTTCTGGAGTCATGTCCGGATGCTTTCCTTGAGCATTGTAGTATAGAAACTCTTGAAGATGCATCATATTGGAATGGATTGATTTGACCTGGTCTGATAAATGTTCCATGAAATATTGGCATGGTCTATCTGATGGTAGTGGTGGTGCAGGAACCTCATGAATGTCAAGGATTGTTTCTTCTGATGGGATGCATTGAGACTCTATGTATTGCTTATCAATGGGTTTCCCAATAAGTGTGTTTGGGTGGACCCCAACACCTTTGTGTTGGCATAAAGCTGTGATTAAAGCTGGGAATCCCAATTTCATTCGAGATTGTGATCTCCTTTCATCACGAGATTCTTGAATTAAACATTCCAAATAGTCAGATATGACTAAAGCAATGTCAACCTGCTCCTTCTTCATTATGCAATGCATCAAATGTGCTGAAGGCATAGCTAAGGTAGAAAAACATGGTGTAGGTATAATGTTGGCAATTATAAGGTCCATCCAAATTCAGGACAAACTTTTCAAATGCTCTCTGGGTATTGTCTCTGCTTCACCATACACATTTGTCTCATAAGTTCTTCCATCCAAACACAAGCGTTGAGCAGTTTGTGCATCAAGTGTATCATTCCCATAAGGTCCAACCTCTTGCATCCTCTTAATATACTCGCAATAAGTGCCATCAATAACTTCTGGTGCAGGGCAATCCAAGATTTCATTAATTGCATCCCTATCATAGGACACCCAACATCCTTGTACAAAACTTTTTCTTTCACCAGTACCATCTCTACTCCTTAGGGCATTACTATAAAATTGTTTGACAATTTCTGGGTCAAAATGTTTGTAAGGTTCCACCAACACCCTCCATTGTCTTCTTTCAATTTCATAGTTAAACTCCTCATATTCTCCTTCCTTGAGTAGCACCCGTCGTTCCGGCAAGAATTCACAATTTTTGATATAATTGTAATTCATTGAGGCTTCAAGGTCTTTAAATTTCCCTTCTCTTACAAAAGGATCTTCTGTCCTTCTTTTCTTTATTGGTGCAGAGGTGCTCTTCCTTGTAGTTGTCAAGGTGCGAACCATCTACAAAAAAAATAATAATGCATTAAGAAGAAGGAATCAAGAATCAAATACCCAAAGTCAAGAAGGAGAACCATCTTACTTGAAGTTCCATCAAGATTAATCAAAGAATCAACGTTAAAATTCATACCCTGATGGATAGCTTCTTTTGAGAGACTAAAACAGAGAATCTTTGAAAAACTTTCCCGCTAAAAACCTCTGAAAGTCACCAAGAGTGGTGATTTCTTGGTTTCAAACGCTATTTATCGGCGTACAGGGACCTGCGCTCCATTTGCGCTTAGCGCACATGGAACACCTGTTTCTGCTAACTTGAATGGTTCCACACGCTGTGATCACGCTGCAGCGTATCATGAAGCGCATTTCACACTTTACCTTGCGCTTAGCGCGAGTAAAGCGTGGAAGTCAGAGGCTTACGCTTCTTCTACGCTTTAAGTGCGCTGAGCGGGCTTAAAGCGCAGAAAGTTTTTTGAAAAATTTTTATTTTCTTTTCTTTTTATGTTTTTCTAAAAAAAATTTTACTCCTACTCTAAAAATAAAATAAAAGAAAAAATATGTTGGGTTGCCTCCCAGAAAGCGCTTGTTTAACGTCTGATAGCTCGACGCCTGATTCATTATGTGTCCATTAACTGAATGACAGATTTGGATCTGTCAATTTCTCCTCCCAGATAGGGCTTCAGTCTCTGGCCATTCACCACCCAACAATTCCCTGTATCAGGATCCTCCAATTCCACTGCTCCATATGATCTTACTTCCTTGATAATGAAGGGTCCTGTCCATTTGGATCTCAGTTTTCCAGGAAAGAATTTTAATCTGGAGTTGAATAGCAACACTGATTGTCCTGGGAAGAATTTTTTGTTCAAGAGCTTCTTATCATGATATGCCTTTGTCTTTTCTTTATAGATCTTAGAAGACTCATAAGCATTTAGTCGCATTTCTTCCAGTTCATTCAGCTGTAAAATTCTCTTTTGTCCTGCTGCTTTTTCACCCATGTTCAGAACTTTGAGGGCCCAATATGCTTTATGCTCCAATTCGGATGGTAGATGACAAGCCTTTCCATATACCATCTTGAAAGGAGAAAGTCCTGTAGCTGTCTTGAACGCTGTCCTGTATGCCCACAGTGCATCATCAAGCTTGTAAGACAAGTCTTTTTTTTTATGAATTTACTGTCTTTTCAAGTATTCTCTTCAATTCTCTGTTGGATACTTCAGCTTGTCCATTTGTTTGAGGATGATAAGGAGATGCCACTTTGTGCTTCAACCCATAATTCCTCAGAACATTCTGCAAGTGTTGATTGCAGAAATGGGAACCACCATCACTGATCAACACTCTTGGTGTGCCAAACCTGGAGAATATATTTTTCTTCAAGAATTGCTCCACTGTTTTTGAGTCAGCTTTCACAGTAGCTTCAGCCTCTACCCATTTTGACACATAATCTACAGCTACCAGAATATATTCTTTTCCATTAGAAGAAGGAAAAGGTCCAACAAAGTCTATCCCCCAGCAATCAAACACTTCAACTTCTAAAATATAGTTCCAGGGCATCTCATTCCTCTTTGATATTCCTCCAGTTCTTTGGCAATTATCACAGTGTAGAACATAATCATGTGCATCCTTGAACAGAGTTGGCCAATAGAATCCTGATTGCAATACCTTTGCAGCAGTTCTATCCTTGTTAAAGTGCCCTCCATATGGTGAACTATGACAATGCCACAAAATGTTATGAACTTCTTCTCTTGACACACATCTTCTTAGCAGCCCATCAGTTCCTAACTTGAAAAGGTGTGGATCATCCCACATATACTCATTTGCAGAGTGCAAGAACTGTTTCTTTTCATTCCATGTCATCTCTTCTGGAAGTACTCCTGTTGCCTTAAAATTTGCGATGTCAGCAAACCATGGTCTTTCCTTGATCATCATGAGCTGTTCATCTGGAAAAGTTTCCTGTACTTCCACTTGAATGTCAATCACTTCTCTGTTCACTAATCTTGATAGGTGATCTGCTATGACATTCTCACTTCCTTTTTTATCCTTTATGACCAAATAAAATTCTTGCAAAAGCAAAATCCATCTTATTAGTCTTGGCTTAGAATCTGGTTTAGTTAAAAGATATTTTATTGCTGCATGATCAGTGTAGATAGTAACCGTGGAGCCTATCAAATATGGTCTAAACTTTTCTAATGCACACACTATTGCTAACAACTCTTTCTCTGTGGTAGCATAATTTATTTGTGCTTCATTTAAAACCTTACTAGCATAGTGTATAACATGGAAAATTTTAGATTTTGTTTGTCCTAAAACTGCTCCTACAGCATAGTCACTAGCATCACACATTAATTCAAAGCCATGGTTCCAATCAGGACCAACAATAACAGGTGCATATACAAGTTTATATTTCAGCAAATTAAAAGCGGCCAAACATTCATCATCAAATTTAAAAGATACATCCTTGTTCAACAGATTGCTGAGAGGTTTGGCTATCTTTGAGAAGTCTTTGATGAAACGTCTATAAAATCCTGCATGTCCAAGGAAACTTCTGATGCCTTTCACATTTACTGGAGGAGGTAGCTTTTCAATAACTTCAATCTTCACTTTATCTACCTCAATCCCTTTTGTTGAAATTTTATGCCCAAGGACTACACCTTCTGTCACCAAAAACTGGCATTTTTCCCAATTTAGAACAAGGTTAGTCTCTACACACCGCTTTAATACAATGTCTAGATTCTTCAGGCAGTGGTCAAAGGAACTTCCGAATACTGAGAAGTCATCCATAAAAACCTCTATGCATTTCTCCACTAGATCTGAGAATATTGAAAGCATGCATCTTTGAAAGGTTGCAGGAGCATTGCATAGTCCAAACGACATTTTCCTGTAAGCAAAAACACCAAAAGGACAAGTGAAAGCAGTCTTTTCTTGATCTTCTGGTTTCACCGCTATTTGGTTATATCCAGAATATCAATCTAAGAAACAATAAAAAGCCTGTCCTGCTAATCTTTCTAACATTTGATCCATGAAAGGTAAAGGAAAATTATCTTTCCTAGTTGCTTGGTTCAATTTCCTATAATCAATGCACATTCTCCACCCTGTTACTATCCTAGTGGGTATTAATTCATTTTTTTTTTCATTTTTGATGACAGTCATACCCCCTTCTTAGGAACTACTTGAACAGGACTCACTCAAGCACTTTCAGAAATAGGATAGATCATACCTGCCTCAAGAAGTTTCATCATCTCCTTTTTTACTACCTCTTTCATTACTGGATTTAATCTTCTTTGAGGTTGAGTGACAGGTTTGAAGTCTTCCTCCATCTGAATCTTATGCATGCAATATGAAGGACTGATACCTTTGAGATGTGATAAAGACCACCCTAAAGCTCCTGCATTTTCTTTTAGAACAATAAGAAGCTTTTCCTCCTCTAGGGGGGTTAAAGCTTTGCTTATAACAACAGGTTTAGTCATGTCTTTATCTAAAAAGGTATATTTAAGATGAGAGGGTAATACCTTAAGTTCCAGCTTCTGACTTTCAGTATTTTCTTCTTGTTTCAATGTCTCCTTGCCTTCTTCTCCTAGTGGGACAAAACCTGCTGAGTTAAGTTCCCTGAGGTAGTCTTTTCTTTCTTCCTCATCTAGGATATCTCCCACTCCTGTCAAGACTTTCTCCAGAGGATATGCTTTTAACAATCTTTGATCAAGAGAGATCTCTTTCATCACATCTAGTTGAAGACATTGTTGTTTCTCTTCTGGGTGTTTCATTGCTTCAAGTACATTAAAGGTCACCTCATCATCTTGAATTCTTACTGTTAGGTTGCCATCATCCACATCAATGATCACTCTTGCTGTTTTCATGAATGGCCTGCCAAGAATGAGAGGTACTTCAGCATCTTCCTCTATGTCCATGATGACAAAATCTACTGGAAATATGAACTTATCCACTTGTACCAATACATCCTTCGCAACTCCACTTGGAAACTTCATTGATCTGTCAACTAGTTGTAGAGTCATCTTTGTGGATTTTATTTCCATATTCCCAATTCTTTTCATCATTGACAGGGGCATTAGGTTGATACTGGCTCCTAGATCAAGTAATGCTTTGCCCACTGGTTTAGAGCCAATTGTTACAGGTATGGTGAAGCTTCTTGGATCTTTCGTCTTTTGTGGTAAAGACTTTTGTATGATTGCACTGCATCTGGCTTCCAACCCTACTGTCTCCGTTGTGAAACTCCTCTTTCTGGTCATTACTTCCTTCATAAATTTGGAGTAGGTAGGCATTTGCTCAAGAGCGTCCATTAAGGGAATATTGATCTGCACATTCTTCATTAGTCCCATAAAGTTCTCGAACTCCCTATCCATATCCTTTTTTGAAGGTTTCTTTGGGTATGGTAGACGCTTGTCTTGTGGTGCAGATGAGAAGACTTCAATCTTTTCCTTTGTCACCTCCTTTTCTTTTTCTGGTTCAATTTCTTCTTCTTGATCTTTCTGGAACTCAGCCTGTTGTTCTTTTCTTTCTAAAACCTCCCTCTCAACTGCCAAATTTTGCCCTATACCTCTTCCTATCTCCTTGCCATTTCTAGTGGAAATAGATCTGCAGAACTCTTAGTGCTCAACAAGTTGTCTACGGATGGTCTCTACTTGATCTGCTAGAATTTGAAATGCCATTTTTACTGCTTGCTGATTGCTATTCATATCTCGCATGAGATTGTCAAGTTTCTCCTCAATTTTGAGATAGATATGTGGTACTGCTGAATCATTTTCTTGATCTAGAGATGACTTGCACTTCATCTGCAATCCTTCCAAAAAGTTGACTTGCTCTATTTGCAGTGTAGGGAGAGAGCAATGGCCATTTGGATGATTACCTTTGCAAAAATCACAATTTAATGTGATGCTTGGCTCTGGTGTTGCCATTTGGTTCTGCATTAGGAGCTTGATTTCACCCAGCAACATGTCCACTAGCTCGGTTGACTCTTTCTTTGGTTCTGGCTGCCCCCATAGCTGAGCTGATTGACAACTTTGTGCAGAATTCTCAATTATCTCAATTGCTCTTTCCACGTTTACTGCTAAGATAGTCCCTCATGCTGCCGCATCTATGAAGGTCTCGGAGTTTGATCTGAGTCCATTGCAAAAGATGTTCACTTGGGTTAAGTCATCATACCCATGGTTTGGAAAATTGTGCAGCAATAACCTGTATCTTTCCCAGGCTTCTCGAAGTGGTTCATTAGTTTCTTGCTTGAATGTAGATATCTTTATTTGTGCCTGCAAGAACCGTGAAACCGAGTAAAACCTTATGAGAAATCTTTCTTCTACTTTCTTCCAGCTGTTTAGGCTTTGATTGGGATGTGTCTTGAACCATTCTTTTGCTTTACCTATCAAAGAGAAAGGAAAAAGACGTAAGTATATAGATTCTAAGTCTCCTTCTTCAAATCCCATAGTGCTTATCAATATATAAAAATTGAAAGATGATTATGTGGATCCTCATGATCCAATCCTGCGAATTGATTTGCATTTATGAGGTTGAGATGAGCAGCTTTCAACTCCAAAGTCTTGGCATTTGTGGGTAGCACAATGCTGGAGTGATAGCGAGGGCCTTGATTTCGGACATAATCCCCTAAGGTCCTTCTGTGTTGTTCTCCTGCCATATCTTGAGGTTTTTCTGCTATTATCCTCCTCCTTCTTCTTTGACTTCTATTCTTCCCGATTTCTCTCTCGATCTCTGGATCAAAAATCAATTGCTTTGGAGACACCTGACTTCTTAAAAGCATAAACAAAGAAGCTAAAAGTAGGATGAGATAACATATAAATATATATATATATATTTTAATTAAAAATAATAAAAAAAATAAAAATACGAAAATAATAAAAATAATAAAAAATACGAAAATTAAAATTAAAAATAAAATTTTGAAAATATGACCTCCTAAAACTATACAAATTGAGACACCGCTCCCCGGCAACGGCGCCAAAAACTTGATGGATTCCTGGCAAGTGTACCAAAAGTCCAGCAGTTATAGAGTAAGTAAGATATCGTATCCACAGTGAGCGGTTTTAATTTGTAAAGTACTAGCGATCGTATTTTCAATAAAAACAATTTATCAAAGGTATTGATTGTATGCAGAATAATAAATAATATCAGATAAACGAGATGAGAGAAGGATACTTTGGATTAGGATTTGACTTCGTTTCATCTCCCCCCTCGTGTATGCGAATCCATTCTTTTAATTATGATTATACTCGTAATTACCTTAGCATTGTTTAACTACAATAATTATAAGGCATGCCTGGCAATTATCGTACCCGCAAATTCCCCTATAACACCATAATTAAACGCCAAAAGCTATTCTCTACAGGCATTCAAAGTGGCTTGGCGACCCCGAACATTCCCCGTATTTTGCAATCAGCGCTATCAATTTAATCCATACCTTCCTATCGAACAACTATGAAGGGGTGTGTCACTCACCAAACGCTTCAATTGCAGCGAAGAACTATAGTACGATATGAACCAAACGAGTATCTTCAGCAATCGGAGATTAAGCTTCATAGACAACTCTATGCTCACCTAACTCTAATACTAGCCGGAGTTCCACTTTTTGTATCTAGAGCACTAGCCTACCACCCCGGCGCACGCGCGGAGGCGATGCATTACAAATAGCATAAAGATATCGATAAATTACAAATAGAGAATCATAATTAAAAAAAAGAGAATTCTTATACACTTGGGGATTGAATCCACTACATCAAATCCTACTGGAGAGTTTAGCTACTCATGGTAGCCATTACAAACCACTGAGAAATCTGTCACCTTTCTCAATCCTAGAACTACTCTCTCTCTGTATCTGTGTGTCTCTGATCTATGCAGAAGGCCCTATTTATAGAGTGGGAAAACTTTAATTTTCATCCAAGAAGTCAATCTGGATCTAGGTTTAAAAGCTGTTGTGCGTCCTGCGCTGCGCATATGAAGCGCAACCACTCTGTTGCTGCGCTCCACCTGCACTTAGCGCAAGTGGAGCCTGATAAATCTGAGGTTGCGCTCCACCTGCGCTTAGCGCAAGTGGAGCGTGACATGCGTTGTAGATTTCCTTCAGATCTTGATCTAACTTCTGGATCTCTTTCTAATCTTGCCTTTGCTTGACTGGTTTTCCTTTTTCCCTTTTTCTGAATTGTTTTTGTATTTAATTGGCTTGGATTTGAATTGGAGGGGTTATCCACAACTAACTGTTAATCTCCTTTTTATTTGGTCTTTGTTTAAACTCTGAATCTGCAAATAACCTTCTTTCTGATGCTATTTTCTCTCTCCTTCCAAATCTTCTGTAATTCTGCATAAAATAACAGATTTCTATTTAAAATAGCATCATATCAAATTTAAGTCAAATAATTACAATTATTATAAATATTAATAAAAAGGGATAATTTTGGGCATAAATTACTATTTTAACCTTGATAAATATAATAAAAACTATAGGAAAATAACGCTAATTTTACACTTATCACCCATACCCTCATACACCCATATTCCTTGCTAACATAAAGGATTTTGAAACGTAAAAATTGAGGAAAGTTTATGATATAAAGGTGGAAGTAAGGAGATTAAATCAATTATGGAAAATTTGAGAGTATGTTAGAGAAGTTTGTTAAAGTGTGTGTAAATGGCACCTTAAAAGGGAAATAATGAGAAAAAAATACCAAGGATAAATAATAGAGATAATAGATTAAGTGATAATTTCACTCTCTAAATTAAGATTTCAAATTTGTAATATTGTAGTTAATTACAATAATATTTTGATTTTGTTGATTACTGTAATTGTACTTATAAATTATATTTCTTATTCTATTATGTGAAAAAATCAAATGTATTAAATAAAAATATACAAAATAATTATTTTTTTAATTTCTACCTTTGACATCCTTTCGTTTCATTAACAAAGACATTTTCATAGCATGACCTTCATAGTTTATCACGAATACACGAGGGACCAAAACTTTGGACCCACTCTAGAAGAAAAAAATAATTGATCATTTTTTAGGGCAAAGATGAAATATCAATTATTAACTAAAACCCGCTTTAGAAATTGAACTTATATCTTGAACTATCATAGGATCAATCCATGGGGAAACATCCTCCACCCATATTTGATCAGTTACGTCAAAAGTAAGTTTTTCTAAATGATCTAGTAACTTATTAGCTTCTCTATTAACATGCCAAACACCTGTGGAATGAAAAATAGCTGCAAATAGGGAATAATGTTGTACAACATCTAAAAAAGTAAGTCATGTTTGTGATCATATATATTGGAGCCCTAAACAACACTCATGCAATTAGTTTCCACAATAACATTAAGGAAGCATAGATCATTTGCAAGAGTTAACGTCCATTAGTGAGACAATTTTTTGAAATATTCACATTTTTATGTAAATAAAGATGAAATTTTGCAATTGTTGCTAGAAAGTCCCCTTCATGGTCCAGAAAATAACTCCCAAGCTCACACCTTTGTTCATCCTCACTGTAGATATCTATCTGTGTTTGATTTCACAAAGAGTTTTTGATGTTGGAAGGACTCAAAAAAGGTGAGTTCTTTGACACCACTTGAGAACCTTGAATACACTGAGAAATAGTAAGATCAAGCATCTATTGGGTGGACATTTTGGTTTGTTTAAACACCCAACAAATTCTCTTGGTCCACAAAGAAAACATAATATTGAAAATTATCTTTACTCTAGAAACAATCTCTTTTGTTAAAATTGTCTCAACCACTCTATTATAGATTCGTCGTAAGCATTTATATGCAGGGCCATCTCAAAAGCAAACCATATTCTTCCGTTGTCCTGACATGAAAGAAATACATGTTCAATTGTTTCTTCAAGCAAATCGTAATAACGACAAGTTGGATAATAAGAATACCTTTTTTTTGCAAATGCTTTGATACTTGAAGGATGTTAGTTCAAGCCCTCCATACAAGATCTTTATATCTTATAATAGCCTTGACCCTCCAAATATCATTCATGCATTATGATGATGAGCCTCATTCATGCTCCTTGCTTAGCACAACTTTATAACTGATTTTTACTAAGTATTCACCATCATTCCTATAAGACCAAACAATATAGCCTTAACTTCTTCTAATTGATAAAGGAATGTGAAAAATACATTGAGTTACATAAGGCGAGAAGTTTGTAAAGAATTAGTAATCGATTACCAAGAATTAGTAATCGATTACCAGAGAGCTGAATTTTGGGTAATCGCCTGTCAGGAATGTTGTAATCGATTACCTGAGAGCTGAAGTTTTAGTAATTGATTACCAGGGTTTGGTAATCGATTACCAGAAATCTGGGTTTCTAGTAATCGATTACCAGGAGTGGTAATCAATTACCAGATTACCGGAACGGGTTTTCAAGAGTCTTTTTAGCCTATGGTAATCGATTATAATAAGTATGTAATCGATTACCATCACTTAATATATATAGTCTGGTGCGAAATTAAACCAGAATTTTCCATTTCTTTCTTTCCCTTTCACCGTTTTTGAGAGAGAGAGAACCCTAGAGAGAGAAGTTCAAAATTGAAGCTTTAGGAGAATTTGGAGTAAGGAAGCACTAAGGAGATCACCTTCAAACATTATTTTCCTCTTGAATTGCTTGATTTGGTGAGTACAACTCACTTCCTTGTTAGGATTTAGAGAACCCCTTTTATGCATGCTCCCTCCTCCTAATCCCTTTTCTCTAATTTCTGTTGATTATGATTGTAGTGGTAGATTCTATGTATATTGATGTGATAATTGATGGTTTGAAAGTATGGATTGGGAATCGAGTAGCGGAATCCTTAGTTTCGAAGTTATCGAAACTATCGAAACTAACGGAACCGCTCGATTCCCCCTTGTACTTATATCCAAATCGATTGCATTTCCTTGATTACTTATAGTTCTTGGATGTTATTGCTTGAATTGAAGATTGAAATGAAGCTTGGAATTTAGATTCGTAAGGGTCGAAATTTCAGAATAGTCGAAACTAGTTTAATTGTTGATAATTGTTATGAATAAGACGTTGCATTACTATTCTATCATGGATATGATTAGTTTGAAGTAAAATTCAAGTCGGCCTTGTGCTGTGAGTAAAAATAAAAGAGTAATTGTATTGAAAACATGACTTCGATCCAGTTTGGGTGGGATTCGTCCCCGGGAAAGCCGATTCCCGTAGCCTGAGCTCAGGTCTAACTCTAGAAAGTGATAAGAACATGCCTGTTGGACACAATAGTGAGTGCATCATATTTCATTTTATTTGATTGTGGATGGTTTGGTTGATATGATGAATTAAACTATGTCATGAATTTCTTATCCTCTTGCATTTATGCATGTGTTTTGTATTCACTGAGATTTTTATCTCACCACGCGTTAAGTGGTTTTATAGATGAGCAGGTACCACCATCCTCAGATTCTCAGACTAGAAATTGAAGTGCTGCTTGGATCTATATAATATATAGATGTATATGCTTAGTTTTTAGTTTATGACCAACATGGTTCCTTGTATATATATTCCTTGAATGTTATGTAGACAACAAGAACACTATGTATTTTGGAGTTGAGCTTATTTATGATAGCTATGATGTATAAGTTGGACTCTATTATGTATATAAGTTAGTTTTATTCACGAACTGTTGGTTATTCGTTGGATTACTTACAATTTCGTGAATAGTTGATATTCGAAATAGTATACTTTAAATTTTAAGCCAGAGATTTGGTTTCCAACGGACTAAGTTCTGGTTTAGAAATTTAAGGTGTTACACCAACAACAGTGTTTTTATGATCAAAGAACCCACTTATCTTCCTATGTGTTGATTGATTTTCCATCCGTAGTTTCCTGTAATAGCCCTCATTTATAAGCCATTGGAGGACAGTGTTTGACGTTGACGTGACAAACGAATTTCTGTGTCAATTTGTTCAGTCACTTTGAATGACCATGATGTGGCAATTGAATCAAAACTCAGATCATCCAGTCAGTTTCGTGGCCTTCCCTGTTCATGAAAAATGTAAAGTTAAATTTAATAAAACCCTAAATAAAATCTGACTAGATGAGATGAAGTGTAATTCAAATGCCACAACATTGTCATTGTAACTGGTTGGACAAATGGAAACAAATTTTTTTGTCACATCAACGTCAAAGTTAATGGTGTTAAGGAGAGGGACTAAAGTTACGTGATTTAAGAACATGAGAGACTGAAGTTACGTGATTTTCAGAACACGTGGGACCCAAGCCAACGGTTTTAAAGTTTAGGGACTAAGACCAAATTCGAGTCAAACTTCAAGGACTAAAAACATATTTAACCCTAAGAAAAACCATAATATACAAATATCAAATATCATGGGTGTAAAGGTACTTACACGACGAGAAAACCATTTTACAAACTTTCTAAGAACCAAATTGTCTATATCAGAGGATGTTAGTCTCTGGCTTCTTGATTGTCTCTGTAAAATGTCTATATATTCCTTATGTTAAGTACATAAATAATTACATTGATTCACTTTTTAAAGTAAAGGTTGATTATAATAAATTAAGAATACTTACTAAACAAATGGGTCAACTTCTCTACAATTAGTCAATACATGACGATGTGACTGTAACTTCTCCTTTGCAGATAGGTTGAAGTATTTAAAACCACTAACTGGTTTTCCAACTGGCAAAAACAAAGTGCATTCTCTAGATGTCTGGACATTGGGCTGATCATCAACACGACCAATCGATTGAACACGGTCTCAATTCCATCTAAGTACCTAGACCAAAAAGTCAAAACCTCGTTGGCCATGTAGCCCTTAACTATTGAGCCTTTAGGATGAGCTCTATTACGCACATAAGACTTTAATCTCCATAGGTACCTTTCAATCAGGTATATCCAACGATATTAGACAGGTCCTCCAAGCTTAAGGTATTCAACTAAATACACAATCAAATGAACCGTGACTGTAAAAATGAAGGCTGAAATAACATTTCCATATGACATAATGTGAGGACAACTCCGCTCTGCAGTTGATCAAGTTCTTTGACATTACATACTCTATTACACAAATGTCTAAAAAACACACAAAGATCAATCAAAACTACAGTCACTTGCTTAGGGAGTGTATTTCTCATTGCCAAAGGTAAAAGTTGCTCCATCAGAACATATGAATCATGACTTTTCAACCCCCAAGCTTGTGTTGCCTGACATCAATGCATATATTGATGTTACTTGAGTAGCCATCTGGAACAATGATTTTCTTCAAAGTCTTGAGAAAAATATCCTTATTTGTATTTGTCAATGTGAATAAAACAGGAAGATATCTACATACATTTTCCATCAGGCCAAAGATCATATCTTATGCCAAATTCTTGTAAGTCTCTTCGTGTATTTAGATGGTCTTTTGATCTTCCCATTTCATTCAACAATGTAAAGATCACATTATCACAAACATTTTTCTCAATATGCATTACATCAAGATTATGGCGTAGTAAATTATTCATCCAATAAGGAAGTTGAAAAAAATATACTTTTTTCCTCCATCGTTGAGTTTCTATCTCAACACCATATCCACATGGTCTTCTTGCCCGCCCTTTAACTTCTGGATCTTTCCCAAATACAACATTGGCATTCTCAACTTGTTGCAACACATCTATGCCTGTTATTGCCATAAGAGGATTTCTATATTCTACATTTCAAATTAAATATTGTTTATTTTGGAAGATAATTATACAAAGTAAATATTTTTTCTTTGTTGTATTTATTCCGCATACACCAAAAAAATTAAATAGAATTTTAAATTCAAATCAGTTCATATTTTATAATTTTATAACTTTTCAAACAAAATATTCCATTTTTAAATAAAATTAGGTTCAGATTTAATTAAATTGAAGAAAGATTATTTCAAAACCTTATTTCTAAAAATCTAAATTAAGAAATTTGATAAAATATTATTCAAAAATGATAAGTAATATATAATCCTTCTAACAAATCATATACATATAATTTTGTTTGTTTTCTATATTTTAGAAATACTATTATCCTTTTAATATATATATATATAAAAGTCCCAAAAGCACCTTTCTTAAGAACATTAATTAGCAAGATCATAATTACAAGATCATAAAAATATTCAAAAAAAAAATCTTAAACCAATATTATACTACTGTAGTTGAATAAAAAGGGTGATGGGACATGGTGGTCTAGTTTTTTAGTTTTCACGACAAAGCTAGCTTTCATATAAAAATTAACTAATATTCCTTATGTTTCTTTTGTAAAAATTAACTAGCTAGCTTCGTACAGTGAGACTTTGATCTCTATCAGTAAATGATGTCAATTCAAGTTGTTATTTTATTCTATTACTGTAAAAAACACTAAAATCTCCCACAGATTGACATGGCTTATCCTTTATCCTTTAAGGAGGCCAACCATAACAACACTTAAAGAGAAAACAACGTCTCAATCCTAATCAAGAGGGACTATTCTAATATTTTCACAGATTTATGAATCTCCCTCAGGAGTTGCTATCCTTTTAGCATATCACACTTCAAAGTGTGTTGGATTTAAATTATAAGATTAATTACAATATGTCAATGGATTTGATTCAAAGTAAAAGTTGAATGTTACGTGCAACAGGAGACACAGTAAATTTGAGAAAGCTATGGGAATCCCTCATAGAGTCTTAGTTCTACAAAGCCCCTAAAGTCATTATTTTGCAATACTCAAACCTATAAAAAGTTATTATTATTCATTAATCGTTTTAGCCCCTAACCGAGTCAACATTCCACCACCATTAGACGTCAGAATCAAGTGAATCATACAAACATAAACAGTTAATATTGTTGAGTGAACTCACGCATCTTATAGGATGGCTTATGCATCATGACAACCCTCATAGTACTCTTGAGCATCCCGATACCTTCATTTCCATTTCCATGGCGTATAAAACTTAATGGAATTGGCAATGCTATCAGAGATTGTTCTTGTGAGTAAATTATTATAGAGGTCAAGATATTTTTACAAAGGGGAATAACCTAATTGATACTCAACTAAAAGGTTCTGAAATTGCAGGAACTAATTCAAAAATTGATATTATTTTGAAAATACATTCTAATCCGAAAATTGTTACTCATCTAGGAGATTCAACATTTCAAAATTTGATACTAATCCAAAAATTGAAAATAGAAAAAGCAAATTTACAAAAACCTAGATTTCCAAAACTACAAAATCGAAAAATCACATTGGTGGCGAAAGATTGCAGAAACTCCTCAATATAAGGTGTTGCTACCAGCGAGATATGGCGAAGCCTTGGGAGGCAATGGAATTTAGGCAGCTATCGGAATGAGTTTAGGCGAACAAAGTCTATGCGATGGAAGGAAACAGTAAGAGAGAACTACGAGTCTGTGTGAGAGCAGTAATGATCGAAAAAGGTAACTGTGAGAGAGAAAAAAAATTCATGCCTATATTTTTTATTTTAATTCTTTTAAAATAGGAAAATAATTAAAAGAGATTTAAACCCCAACAAAATAGAAGAAATCGTGGGGAATGTCACTCATTTTCTGTTATAAACAACCCACGCCAAACATGTGCAAGCAAACACAAAATACTTATTTTGCTGTGGATAGTGGTTCAGTGGTGCAGATTGCAGAACCATAATCAATAAATTATTTTATATATTATATGTTATATTTTAAATCCATATACCTTACGCGTCTCACCTTCACACCGCAATATTTTCACTTTTTGTGAGTTTGTCTTTTTTATCATTTCTATCTCTCATACAACAATCTATCAAAGTCACACAGTCACAATGGTATTTGAAAAAAGAAAAATACAAGAGTTTTCCTCATTAGAAACTGCAACTCACGATATTCAAGGGTCTAGCGAGGATGAGGAATCTCAAACACTGCAACATACTTTAAATCAAAGTCATCCACCTCTCACTAAAGAAGTTATCTACACCGGTGTTACTACAAAAAATCCAGGAGGGCAAAGAATTGGATGTGTAAACACTACAAAAATTCCTACAATAGCACGTATACCATAATTCATTATCATTTTTTGGCGCCCCAACTGGTAAGAAAAGCGGTGTTCAATGATGTCCAGTATTATTGAACAATAGAGAAGCATTTGAAAAACTTAGAAACAAAGTTCAAGAAATAGAGCAATCCGGCTTGACTTCTTTAAAGAGTTCTATTATCTGCAAGAAAGAAAAGGGATGCTTTAAACCAACTGAAGCAACTTTTCGCATTTTGGAGAGGGATGAAGTTGATGTGAAGGTGATGGAGGGATTATGCGCTGATGGGATTTCATTTAATGTTCTTAGAAATCCACAATTTTATAGATTTGTCGACGACCATTAACAGTGGGCCTAAAGGGTTCAAGCCTCCTTCTTTTGAAAAGGCAAGAACTGTTCTGTTAGATGAATGTAAAAGAAACGTAGAAAAAGACTTAGCCCCAGTCAAAGATACATGGTATCATCAAGGGGTATGTATTGTCTCTGATAGGTCGAGTAATGTTAATTAAAAGCCTATGATCAATGTAGGGTTTAGGTTTAATAGTAGAGGAGCAATGTTTATGTATGCTTATGACTTCTCTGGTGTTGAAAAAATAGGGCTACTATTGCTCAATATTTGTTGAAAGTCATTGAAGAAGTGGGGTCGTCTTATGTTTTTTAGGTGGTGACGGATAACGCAACAAATTGTAAAGTGGTTGGAAATGAAATACAGAAGGTACAGAAACACATGTTCTGGTCTCTTTATGTTGTTCATACTCTTAACTTGATTTTCAAGGATTTTTCTAAAAAATTTGAATGGCTAAACAACACGTATAAACAAGAAAAAGCTATTATCAAGTACGTAATTAATCATAGTCAGTCCTTAGCAATTTTTAGAGCAAATTCAAAGCTGGAATTTCTAAAAGTTGCAAAGACTAGATTTGCCTCACATTATATTTTATTGAAGAGACTTTTTGAGTGTAAGGAGGATCTTACTACCATTGTTGTTCTGAATAGTTGGAGAGAATAGGTTAACAGGGGGATGAAAACACAAGAAAAATGGGTGCTTTAATTCCTAAAACAATTGGAGATGAGGGATTTTGAGGGTTTGTTTAGAAAATGTGATTAAAATAACAAAGGCAATTTATTTGTTAATTAAGTTTGTTGATGGTGAAGGATAAAAAATGGGAAAATTTTATGAAAAGATGGATATGATGCTTGGTGGGGTATAGGAGGTAATGAGGAGAAATAGATAAGCAAATTGTTATTCCCAAATGGCAAAAATAATTATTGAAAGGTGGACAAAAATGAATTATATTATTCGTTGTCTTGGTTTTGCATTGACCCCTAGATTTTATGATTCATATTACCTTGAGACACTAGCACCTAAAAGTATAGCTAGAAGAACTCCAAACCAAGATATGAAAGTAGTCAATGCTGTTATGCAAGCTTTTGAAAAAAAATATCTGAAAATGTAGTAGAGCAGAAGCTTTTACGTGACTAGTTTGCCTGTTTCCAAACAAAGAAAGGAATATGTAATGCTTGCAGCTCAAATGGATGTTTTGTCTATGGATGCAATTGACTGTTGGTCAACTTATGGATCTAAAACTCCAATATTAGCAGAGGTGGCAAAAAAGGTGTTATCCCGGCCAATAATTAGCTTTTCAGCTGAAAGAGCATGGAGTACCTATTCCTATATTCACAGTCTGAAAAGGAACAAACTTAATTGTGAAAGATCTGATAAACTGGTTTTTATTCATTCAAATATTTGCTTGCAGTCACAATTTTCTGATAGCTACAAGCATGGCCCTTTCAAGAAATGGGATGTTGATCTGAATGATACTTCTTTAGAGGAATCTTGAACAAGGCTAGAAGACATGAGATGGAAATTAGAGACTGACATCAATGAAGAAGTACAAGAGCAAAGAAAAATAATCACCAAGAGAGGAAAAAAGAAATAAAAATTGAAGCTTTTATTTTTGTTTGCACGTTTCTTTCACTACAACATTTTAAGTCTTCGGCAACGCCTTAAAACCGTGGCCTAAAGCAAAAAAACCGCTGCCTTTTCTTTTGACTATGATTTTTAAACTGCGGTAGTCTAAGGCGTTGTCTATTCTTTTGGCAATGGTTTTACTGACCAAAGGCAACACTGATAAAAAAATCGCAGTCATTACTATGACTATATGCAACGGTTTTCTATCAATACTAAGACAATGGAAATTCACCGTTGTCGTTATTGGTAACAGAATGAAACTGTTGCGTATGATTATCAAGAAGTACATTTATAAAACCGTTGTGCTTGATTTCAGACAACAATTTTATTGACCATAGCAACGGTTTCTGTATTAGAGTTATATTGTTACCTTATGATGTTTTATAGCAATTTTCTTAGCTAATCCCTAGCTAACAAAAACTAGCTAGCTAGAGGTTAATTTAGCCACAAACTATTTGGGTACTTTTTAATTAGTTTAGATCTGATAAAGGGATAAACTTTCAGTATTGAAGAGAATTAAGAAAAATTGGGAAATTACTATGAATAACTTTCATTACATAAAAGTACCATTTGTTATCCATTTGATTAAGAGTACACATACATTGATGTTCTTCACCCATGGTAAACAGAAATTCTACTCTAGATCAGGGTAGAAACATGGGGCAATAAACCCCCCTTTGCAGCATCAATTGAATTGGGGTACCCTACCCTATCTCCTGGTTCTTTTTAGTAACAAGTTAGTTAATAAGCTTCACATCCTCAAACTATCCAGTCAAAGTTGACCCAAAAATAGCTGCAATATAAATGACGTTTTCATCTACCATTTCGTTTGTGAGTTTCACTTCCTTAAGCTTAACCTCGAACTACCATGCAAACGTTTTCCCAACAAACCTGCGAAGCATATTTCAAAAACATTAAAGATTGTTTATAATGGCCCTAAATTCAAGCACAACAATAACTTAAAGATTGTTTCTAATGGCCCTAAATTGTTTGTGAGTTTCGACACATGCATTTTATCGCCTCCTATACAATTTCAAATAAATAAGCTTATATGTTTATTCAATACTACCTCCTGTCCTAATTATAAGAACATTTTGGAGAGTGGGTCTTGGTCCTTTTTATAAGAACCTTTTTCATGTTGTCTATTGCATTAATTATTTTTTGACAAAAGTACCCTCATTAGTAGAGATGGATGAGTAATTAATAAGGAGAGAGAGAATGACTCAATGAAGTATAGTTAGATGTAAAGAGAAGATAATGAGTCTCAATAAATTTAAGGCTAATTATGTAAAGATGATACACATTCAAGACAAATTTATTGCAACAAACTAAATTAACTAATTTCCTTAATTATTGTGAAGTGGTTAAAAGGTTCTTATAATTAGGACTGGAGGTAATAATAATAATAATAATAATAATAATAATAAAGACTCGTGCATTTTACACAGATATAATATAACAACAAAGCTATAATTATTATAAGCATTAATGCTTTTAAAGATAATTTCAAAAGGTATAAAAATAAAAATTATTTAATAAAAGATCATTGCCTTTGTGCACGTGAGACAATAATAGCCTTCATTAATTGAATGGCCATAAAAAATTAATAAAATGCAAACCACAGAATCCTAATAATCCAGGATGGTAAATGAACCTTTAAAAATCATCAACTTAGAAATGTGACCAATAAAGGGAACAATTAATTGTCTTTTGTAAATTTACATCAGTATATATAAAATTATGTGAAATTATGTGATATACACATGATGATGAGAAATCTCAATTAATCATTTGCCACTTAAGATATTAATCAGAGACACATGCAAATAGTGGGCTTACTAGCTAAGAATCTTCAAGTGAATAGCATTGGGCATTTTGGCATGCATCTCCTTCGCCTAGTATAGACATGGCGACATAAAGAGTGGATTAATAAAAAATTGTTTCCAAGGATTAGAAAATGAGACTACATTACACATACACTGAAGCACACACGTGAACATAAATTTGCAATACCTCAAGCCTGTTTTCCCAATATGTGCCATATAGATTGCTTAAAAGTGGACCAACCTAAACAACAAACTAAGGAAGTTCTTTGAAAAATCTCCAATGATATTGAATACAAGATAAATGATAGTAGTAAGTAATAGAACAAACTAAAGACTTATATACTATATAGGGAAAAGGTCAGTAAAATACTTTAGCTTAGTTGCTCCCAATATATATGACACAAAAGCCCAATGTTCTCAGTTTCTTCCGTCCCTCTTTCCTCATTTTTCTAAGTCAATCTCTTGGTACAAAATATTATCATAAAAGCAAAGCAGTACCACTCTGCATCTTCAATTTGGAAAAGAATTATACAACCTCATGAATTAAAAAAAAAACTTCAATACTAGTTATATTTTAGACCAAAGAGTAATGATAATATGTTTGGTTCCATTCCCCATTAACAAAACAATTGTCAGTAGAAGATGTTTGGTCTCTCCAAAGAGATTCATTGCTTCTTGACAGCTTTTTCATCCAATTCTAGCCCATTGTCATAAAGAGCACATCAATGAGTTATTGAATGGGTAAAGAATCTCAATCTAAACCTCAGTTAATGCTACTTAAATGCAAGCAAAAACTATATATGGACACTTCAATAATGAGTTTCACTACCCAATCTCAACCTTATATGGATTTAAGTACCTTTAGTATATATGCATACATAACATCTATGTATCCAAATAGCAGCACAGTGCAGACAACTCCAAAATAGTAAAAGCTATAGTGGTATTGCAACAATCTCAAAAAGTACTCAAAACTTAAAACGTATTCAATATTAATACTCAAAAGTCATATTTCAACACACATAATAATCATCATAGCTTGAGATCAAATTAAACCTCTACTGCCATAACCAATAGTTAATTTTATAAAAGATGTCTCATATATGGTAAAAGTTAAATCGCAACATTTAACAAAGCCCTGTTACCTCTTCCCTATTTTGAGCTGTAAAAACAGAGCTTGGAGGTTTAAAGAGACAATGACATCAATTACCTCACATTAAAAAAAATTACATGATTATTGAGTCTTGTATTAGAATACAGCAAACCAAAATAGGATGGCAATACCAATAATTAACACAAGAACCTAAGATGCACATTGGTTCCTTACACTAGCTTATTGTGTGTAGCAGCTGCAATTAATCGAATAAATTTCTCTCGCACCACTGTTGTGACATCACCTCTTTCCTTTCCTTGCAACATCGCTCAAGGCGCCTCCACCGCACCATAGCCACTACAAGAAAATGCAAGAAATTGTATCTCATATCCTCATTGCCCACCATCGCGGCTTACCGCCCCAAGACTTTCTCCCACCACTTGACCAGTAACCCGTAAAATCACCACCAAAACCAAAAAGAGAGAGAAGGAAATCTAAAAAATAAAAAAGAAGAAAACACAGATCCGGAAAAATGAAAGAGGATACCAAAGAATAGGGAGAGGGACCTCATCATGACCCAACGTCGCTTGCCATGGTCGTCCATCATCCGGCCATCATGCTTATCCTCGTCGCCGGCGCGCAACTCGTGCGCGCTCCACTATGGGTACCGTGGTCGCAGTTAGCTAGCTTTGAGAGAAAGCGTATGGATTTGGAGAGGTTCTTTAGGATGGGCTAGGGTTTATACGGTTGAAAGAAAAATTATTTGAGAGAGAAGAGGGAAAAATGAAAATAAAATAATTTAGGCACAGGAAAACAAATATTCATGAGAATGGTTATTATAATTGTTGTTATAATCTATGAGAACGGTTATTCAAGTGTTCTTTAAATGAGAAAAATAAAATCGTTGTCTATTAGTTTTACAGAATGGTTTTTATACGTTTATATATAAATGTTTAATTTTGTTTTTGTTTTTAAACCAACGGAATTTATAAATGTTGTCCAATATGCTCAAAGACAACGGTTTTTGAGCCGTTGTTGAGAAAGGTGTTGCAGTAGAATAAAAATGTTGTAGTGTTTGTTGTTATTTTGTCCCAAAAGTTTGCCTTTAACAAAAATTGTTCCATTTAGTTTATGTTCAATTTTTATTATTTGGTTTATGTTCACGTACTTTGAATATGTTTAAATACAAATCATGTTTTTTATTTATATTTTAAGTTTATATTCACTTTGAGAATGTTGAAATGCAAACATGTCTTTTTTTAAAAATGCTTGTTATAGTTTATTTGTTATTCTACATTATGTAGTATATAGTTTATATTTTTAACTAATTCATAATTTCGTATTAGTAACGTACCAATTAATATATTTTAACGTACCATGAACCGAAATAGTGAACCAACTAAGTATGTCCCCAAGTACTGAATTCTTGATATATAACGAATCGCGTACCCATACCCGGCCCGTACCACGTATCGGAGCAAATTGTGAACCATGTGACTATGGTGGAGGGCAGAAGAAGATGATTTACTACATGCTTATGTTAGATAGTATGGTCCAAGGAAATGGAATCTTGTGTCTCAACGCATGAACACACCTCTTAATATGGATCTCAAGTCATGCTTAGAAATGTGTATTTTAATATAATAGATTGTATTAATGATGGTTTCTCAGAACATGAACACACCTCTTAGTAGATTGTATTTTAATATAGGCAATAATGTGTATTCTAATGCTTATGTCAGATTGTATTAATGCAAAGTCATTACTCATTAAAAATATTTTGATGTCGTTGTTATGATGTCATTACTAAATATCTTGTATAATCTAACAAGCTACAAAAATCTTTATATTCATGAGTAAGAAAGAAATTGGAATTATCCTCAAATTTATGTTAATATATTTTAAAATAAGTATAAAAATTCATATTTTTTAAATGTTACAATTGTAAGTTGGTAACATTTTTTAAATGTTATAAAAAATCGCAATTACCAACATTTTTTGAATGTTATAAAAGAAATAAATTAGAACATTTTTTCAATGTCTATAATAATATGTTAAAACCATTTAATGGCGAGGGCTTTATATTGCATTTGATTTGTTAAAGGAAAAGGTAACATTTTATCATATTTTAATTTAACATTTTTTAAATGTTGCTAAAAGTCACTTATGTTGTTGTGTCTATTCTCAACTTATTCAACATTCAAATTAGAAAAATCCTTTGCATAGAGGATAAAAATAATTAAGGCATAAGGGATCTCCCTATTTTAGACCTTTGATTGATTTTAATTATATTCCTTGATCTTCAGTAATCGTCAATGAGAAAGAAACAAATGTAACAAAATTAATGATAAAATTCAACAATCTGGAAGGAAAAGCCATGTGATTAAACACATTGAATAAGAATGACCATTCAATTTTATCACAAGCCTTAATTAGACATATCATGTTTAAAAACCAAATAACTCTTAATTTTGACCTCTAGTTTATTTTATATATAACGAAAACATTCAAAAGTTATAAAAGCATTATTAGTAATCAATCGACATAGAAGAAACAGACTTTGGGTTTCCATAATAATATGAGGTAGGATAAACACAACTAAGGTCTTATTAATAAACTCCAGATTTATAGCTCCCATTTTAAATTTGAAGAACTAAATTAGTAAAATCTCCCCCACCATTTCCCAAAATAATCATTTGTCTCTAATTTTTTTTTTCAAATTGTATACTTTTCGCTTACATGGATTTTTATTAGTCACATCACAACCAATTGAACAACATGATGCAAGGACAAAAAGCATGCAATTTAGAAAGTTAGAGATGAGAATATGAAATAAATTTGTGAGTACTAAAATAAAAACACATTATATTTGCAATGATAAGAAACATATTTAAGCCCAAATCAATATTATCATTGATAATCATAAAGTATTATTTCAATGAATGTAAAACAATGCAAAAATGTAGATTTTTTTTTTACAAAAATATATGGCATCTACAAAAATTATAAGTATATAGCATCGTGATAGACTTTCACAATGTCATAATAACATCTTTTTATTTACTTTTGGCACTAAAAGTGAAAAGTTGTTGTACATCATGGCCTTAAGGCCTCAACCTTCAAATCTACAAAGCAACACTTTGTTGACCACTATAAATTTTAAATTGTAGATAAATAGAGATATTTTATTTAAAGGAGAAAATAAGCTAAAAGCAACACTTTGTTGACCACTATAAATTTTTACGAATACAACACTTCCATTTATATAATCATAAAATTAACTTCTTTAAAACAAATTTCTTTATTAGACGCTAGGATCATTATAGATTTAATCATTGGCTTATGGGTGTTCCAACAAAATAACAATGGGTAGCTTTGGTTTTCATTATTAATGATAAGTCCTTTTATATTTGTTAATAGATGGAAGGTTTGAAAGTTTTCACTTTCGCATGGTGACTCCTAGTATAAAAGTTGGATTAGGATTTAGAAAAATTTTGGTTGTTGTTTCCACAAGTCTTGAGATGGCACTGTTAGGGCCACATGAAACACTAGAAGGGGGGTTGAATAGTGTTTTAATAATCTTCACAGATTTTTGAAAACCTTTCGAAACAAGCAAAACATATTTGAAAATATATGATCAACCTTCCAAAACTGGGACGTTCAGCAACCTGCTGAAGGAACTCGGAAGGTTGAATTAAAACCTTTCTAAAATAATTTTCCCTTTTAAAGAAAAGATTGTTTTCTGTTCAGATTAATAAAACTCTTTTCTTTAACCCTCCTTTGTTAGTTTAAAATAGATATCAGCGGAAAGTAAAGAGGTAAGGGAAGAGAGAACTTAACACAAAGATTTATACTGGTTCACCCACTAACCCAGTGAGCTACATCCAGTCCCAGGGCAAACCACCACTGGATTTTCCAATAATCCCGCAAGATTACAACCGAGTATTCTTTATTCTCAACTGCCTCTCTAGGAAACTCAACGAGTATTCTTTGCACACCTGGCCTCTCCAGGCCCAACGAGTATTCTTTGTTTTCAACTGCCTTTCCAGGAAACTCATGCAGTATTCTTTTACAGACAAGCCTCTCCAGGTTCAACGAGTATTCTTTTACAGTCAAGCCTCTCCAAGCTCAAACGAGTATTTTTTTTATTCCTCCAAGCCTCTCCAGGCTCTCAGACACATAAAGTGTTTACAACATAAAGTTTAAGTTTCCTAGAAACTTAAACAACCGTTCATCTTGTACTAAGGGGTTACTGAGTACTACTCAGGATACAATGGGAAAATTCTAAGTACAAGGATATACAGAGATACAAGTGTATGAATTAAGTTCTATATCTACTATGTATCTAATAAGCAGAAATTGATTCTTCATCTAAGGAGAGTTGGATTGATAAGATGTTGAATTGAGCTCTAGTCGATTCTCTCTTGGGCATTGCCTTGAAAGTTATGGCCACTATGAGCTTTAATGCCGCCAATATTCATAATCCTTCATTGAGGCTATTTATATATTCTGAAATATAGCTGTTGAAGATTGCTCAATTTACCATTGAGAAGAAATGATTAATGCTCTTAGAGCCGTTGTGAAATAACTTCTCTTTTGGTAGTTTCAGACTTAAGCAAATTAGGTGTGCAGATGAATTAGTTCTGACACACAGCAGATAGGCTCTTAATCTTGAGAGTTTTCTTTGTCTTCAGCAAGTTGATATTCCTCTCTCTTCTTATTCTTCTTCTTTCTCTTCTCTGTGAGTATAAAGAGGCAGGATGCTACGATCTGTTAGACTTCTCCTTTGTCCCGTTATGGGTTCTGCTTTTCTTCTCACTTGAGGTGCACACCTCTGATATCGTATTGCAGAGAAGGTACAAAGTAGGTGTTGCAGCAGCGCTGACTCTATCTCTGACCTCTATTCACTTTTCTGCAAAAGGCTTCCTCTTTTATGTCGGGAAATGAAGTTATGCCCGAAGGCTTTTGTTTTTCCTTGCATCAATTCAGCTTCACCTTTAATGTTTGCTGAGACTTGAGTCTTTTAATATAATGTGTAGATTGACTCACAAGTCTTCAGAGTGTTGCATGACGTCTCTGGCTTCTAATACTTCAGATGGTTGAAATGCCACGTCATTTAAGTTCATAGAGTATGTGTTCAGCAGGTTTAATCTTCATTACGCACATACTTTCAGACGGTTGATTAGCTCCAGCATCAATTCTTCAATATGGAGACTTCTTCAGTGAGTTCCTTTCTTCAGCAAGTTCCTTCCTTTAGCAGATTGCTTCTTCTTCGGATGGTTACTGCTTTGTTCTTCTCTGAGCCTTAAGTTTATCTTCACTTCAGCTTTGCCCATTTGTTGTTCTTCTTCTTCTCTTAAGCTGCCCGTCTTCGATAGCTCTCCTTTTCTTCTGATTGCTTTCCTCTTCTTGTCTTTATGATCTTTGATGTCCTTCTTCTTCATTCTGATGACTTTCTTTTTCATTTCTTTTGTGCTGATCTTCTTTCTTCTTCTTGTTCTTGCTCCGTTCTTCTTCTTCTTCTGGTTCGACAGGTTGATCTTCTTCTGAGAATTGTTTCTTCAGGATTCCTGAAATACAAAAGACAATACCTTTCTCAGTAGAACTTGTTTCTATACAATCTAATTTGTTAATCATTAAAACTAAGGATAATGAGTCCTAATTTCAATTACTTAAATTATATCTGAGACTCAACAGGCACTCATGAGAGAGAAAACTAAGTTCTATCGCCCATGTTGCTGACATCCCATATGGCTACATTGGTGTTGTATACGTGGCATCATAAGCAACATTGTTTTCATACTAGGGAAGTCATAGGATTTTTCAAGTTTGTTTCATAGTGAGTAAATTTTCATTTCCCCGAAATGTTATAATATGATCTTATAACCTCCAACATCCAATAAAATGTTTCAAACATGTTGGTTGAGTTCATAAAGATCAATAAGGGATAAACCATGAGTCCATGACAAGCCTCTTCCCCAAAGAAACACCTATACCTTCCTTAATTGGTCAAAGGTGCACATGTCTAAAACACTAGAGAGAGAGATGCAAATTAATAATCACAAGGACTGCAAGGACATAAACAGTTTCAAGATCGAACAAAAAAACAAGGCAAAGGTGGATCTAAGAGGGAAACTCACAGAGTTCATAGTATTTATGAGGAGAAAACTTGGAAATCCCCGCACTTCAACATGCAAAACAATAAGGGTGACAGCAAATTAACAATTACATAGAATGAAATTCCTTATAATATTTACCACTTATAACATTCAAATCAAACACTACTTATATTTGTGGTTACTGTGTTTAGATTTCACTTACCTATATACCACATTCCAGATGTCCTTACAACCACATATTTAATTTCCATTCATCACACCATTAATGGCTACCCTAACTTTGTCCACTAATAATTAAATAAAACAATATTTTAAGAAATTATATGATATATTTTATAGGTTAAATTAATTTATAAGTTCTTATAGTGTTATTAAATTTTTAATTAAGTCTTTATCATTTTAAAAATTTTAATTAGATTTTTGAAGAAAATTAGAAGTTGTTTTGTGGGGAAGAGAATACAGTCTCAAACTTCTTTAAGAATGAGATTTGTGCTGTGTAGAAAATCATCCACCTAATTAAACAATATTCAAAATTAATTTCATGGTGTTAACTTCCAAAGACTTTGTCATAAAATTTCAAAATTAAGAATCTAATTTAATTTTTTTAAAATTATAAGAATTTAACTTAAAAAGTGAATAAAATTATAGAGATTTACATATTAATAAGTATTTAATCTAGTGCAATATATATATATTTTTAAATAATTATAATTTTTAATATATTTTTATTTTTAATAACAAATAAATACATTAAAATATAAATTATATGTTATTTTAATTTAAAATAACATAATTTAAATTTGATATTTAAATATTACAATATAATTAATTTTTAATTTAATTTAAAAATTAAGAAGTAATTAGTTTGAATGTTGGATTCAATTTGAGTATATATAGGATATAATTTGAATTATTAAGTATTCCAACCATATAATTGAATTAGTAACATTTCATATAATTTTAAGACTATCATTACCTTTTATACAGTTTAAATTTTAAAATACTAATCAATAATTGCATTATTCTAATTTTTAATATCATCCATTTGTTATCATTATAATTATTAATTGAGAATTATATATTATTAAATGATAATGATAATAATTTAAAGTAATAAAATAGATTTAAAATAAGAAAAATTAGGTTATGAATTAGAGTCATAAATATTTAGATTTCAAAATATCATGCTTTCAAGTAGGGGTGGAACTAGGTCAAGTTGCTTGACGGGAGTTTACGGCTACGACCTAGTGATGGAATCCTGGCAAGTGTACCAAAAGTCCAGCAGTTATAGAGTAAGTAAGATATCGTATCCACAGGGAGCGGTTTTAATTTGTAAAATAATAGCGATTGTATTTTCAATAAAAACGGTTTGTAAAATGGTTTGGTTGTTTTCGCGATAAAAATAAATAAAATAAAAGCAACAGATAAACACAAGAAAAGTAATAATTTTGGACTAGGACTTGACTTCGTTTCATCTCCCCCCTTGTGTATGCGAATCCCTTCCCTTAATTATGATCATATTCGTAATCACCTTAGCATTGTTTAATTACAATAATTATAAGGCATGCCTGGTAATTATTGTACCCGCAAATTCCCCTATAACATCATAATTAAACGCCAAAAGCTATTCTCTACAGGCATTCAAAGTGGCTTGGCGACCCCGAACATTCCCCATATTTTACAATCAGCGCTATCGATTTAGTCATACTTTCATAAAAGGCACCTATGAAAAGGTGTGTCACTCACTGGACCTTCAATCGTTAGAATACAATCCTTATACTACGATATGACTAAACCGAGTATCTTCAGCAATCCGAGAATAAGCTTCATAGACAACTCTATGTTCACCTACCTCTGATACTAGTCGGAGTTCCACTTTTTGTATCCAGAGCACTAGCCTACCACCCCGGCGCACGCGCGGAGGTGATGCATTACAAACAACATAAAGATACCGATAAATTACAAATAAATAATCATAATTAAAAAGAAAGAGAATTCTATATACACAAGGGGATTGAATCCACTACATCAAATCCTACTGGAGAGCTTAGCTACTCATGGTAGCCATTACAAACCACTGAGAAATCTGTCACCTTTCTCAATCCTAGAACTACTCATCTCTCTCTGTGTCTGTGTGTTTGTGACCTATGCAAAGGGTTCTATTTATAGAGTTGGAAAACCCTGAAGAGATCAGGCTGTGATGTCACTTGCGTGAAGCTTATCCAATCAGGAGCTGCCTTTTCATAAATTGACGTCACTTGCGCGAAGCCTATCCAATCAGGAGCTGCCTTTTCAAAATTTGACGTCACTTTTGCGAAGCCTATTAATCAGGAGCTGGGCTTCATGCGCGCTTAGTGTGTGAAGCCTGGTTAATCTGTTGTTGCGCTCCACGTGCGCTTTGCGCAAGTGGAGCCTGATCAATCTGGATTTGCGCTCCACATGCGCTTAGCGCGCGTGGAGTATGTTACACGCTGCAGCTTCCTTTAAATCTGGATCTGTCCTCTGGATCTCTTTCTGATTTTATCTTGTTTTCCTTTATCCCTTTATCCGAATTATTTTTGTATTTACTTGCTTTGAATTTGAATTGGAGAGGTTCTTTGCAGGATTCTCTGATTATCTTCTATTAATTTAAATTCTGAATCTGCAACAACCTCCTTTCTGATGCTATTTTCTCTCTCTTTCCAAATCTCCTGTAAATCTGCATAAAATAATAGATTTCTATTTAAAATAGCATCATATTCAAATTTGAACCAAATAAATACAATTATTGTAAATATTAATAAAAAGGAATATTTTGGGGCATAAATTACTATTTTTTCCTTAATAAGTGTAATAAAAACTATATGAAATTAACGCTTATTTTACACTTATCAAATACCCCCCCAACTTAATTTCTTGCTTGTCCTCAAGCAAGACACCCTTGCAGTCAAATTTCAAAACACCCTTGATTATAATTCTCAAAATAACTACAAGGAAAATTTCTTTATTATCTCTTTATTAGGCAGAAGTCACTTTCCAAATCAGGAAAAATTAAGATCAAGAGATATTATCTTGACTCAACCAAAATTAGAACATAATCAACAAGTTGAATTTTCTCAAGAGTAGCAATTAAAGCAATAAATAAAGTACCAAGGAATTTCACTCATGCTCATGGGTACTGTTTCCCTCAATATTTTCACCACAGCTGAACAACTAAGATTGATAGTCATTTCTAGTTCCTAAGCATGTTTATGGTTGATATGGATCAAAAGGTCTTTTTAGGGTTGTAATGAGGCTGGATTATCAAGAAATTATGGTTTTTCTGGATAAACAATGAACACCTAGAATAGAGAGCATCTTTGGATGTTTCTTTTGATTTTCTCTCCTTCCACCATTTCTTTCTTGATTTATTTCACTTCTTTGCAGGCCCCTTTCCTTGTTTGAAGATGCACTCCCCCCAACTTATTCAATTTATTCACTTTTTCTTTTTTATTTTAGGGGGAGTGATCTTTTTTTCTTTTTTTTTTGTTTTTTTGTACCTACCTTCTGGATTTTCAACCTTTTTTACCCATTATTATTTTTACTTGCCACCTTACTCTCTATCCCAAATGTGTGAGGGACATGATATATATATTTATTTTGGCTTGGGTGAACAAGAATAATTAATTAAGGCTCAAAATGAGTTATCAAAAATTGGAAAAATTGTTCCAAGGTTGGCTTTTTGGCTCTGAGCAGATATATTGAAAAACAAATTTTTTGCCTCTGTCATTTCCATATTTTCCATAAACAGTATAAGCTCCAAAAACTCAATCAATAAAAATTGACAGACAGCGGTGAAAAACTCTCAATTTAGTGTTTGGGCTCTCAACTCATCGGTAACTTGGTTAAATTCCTTGATAAAATATTTTTTGGTTTTAATTAACTACCCTGATTGATTCTTATGTGAAGCATCCTAATCCTAATTGATTATGGGATTAACTACAAGACCTTTTTCCTTCCTAATCTGGTTAGTTAAACTGCCCAATTCAAAAATTTTTGAAAAAATTTCCTTTTATTTCCTAAATCCCAAGTCCTAAAGTACAAACTAAAAATAAGAAAAATAAAAAAATTAAAAAAAAAACTAATAAAAGAGAAAAAAAATAAGAAAGAAAAACTAAAATAAAAGAGAAAGAAAAAAATATAAAAGAAAAAGAAAACACCTAGTTTTAGTCTTCATCTTCTGAATTTCCTCCCCTCCTGTAAAAATTAGGCCTGTCCCCAGGCCATTCTACTTCCTCTTGGAAGCGTTCTGGGGTCATGCCCGGATACTGTCCTCGAACATTGTAATACAAAAATTCCTGAAGATGCATCATACTGGAATGGATTGATTTGACCTGGTCTGATAAATGTTCCATGAAATATTGGCCCGGTCTATCTGATGGTGGTGGTGGTGAAGGCACCTCATGAATATCAATGATTGTTTCTTTTGGTGGGATGCACTTGGATTCTATGTATTGCTGATCAATCAGCTTCCCAATAGGAGTGTTTGGGTGGACCACAACACCCTTGTATTGGCATAAAGCTATGATTAAAGCTGGGAATCCCAATTTCATTCGAGATCATAATCTCCTTTCATCCCGAGATGCTTGAATTAAACATTCCAAATAGTCAGATATGACTAAAGCAATGTCAACCTGCTCCTTCCTCATTATGCAATGTAACAAACTAGTGTCCCACACATGCGATGCATGAGTATTATTATTCAAATAGATTATTTATATTGAATACTATAATATATTTAATTTAATTAATATAAGTATGTAAACTATAGAAAATGATAATGATTAGTGATTTTTTTCATATTAAAATTTATACTTATTTATATGGAAAGAATTAAAAAAAAATTAAAACATAGAAAGTTATTTGAAACAACAAATTTCAAACATTAATAATTATAAATGTAAAATATACCATATCATATTATTTATATTTTTTTAAATATCCCTTTATACACTATATTTTTTGTCAAATTATAACGTTTAAAAATATAATCACATATAAGAATCCTAAATCCTTGTCGAGACTTCCCCCTAGATATAGCAACATATAATTGACTATGAGAGAAAATGGTTATTGGTAAATAAACACCAACGTGTGACAATGTCTAGCTTTGACTCTTATTAATGGTCACAACAAAACAGAGAAAAATGAAAATTGTCTTCATTGAAACTTTAATGGAGTGAAATGATCAAATAAAATTAAATTCAATCGAGTTGTCCCCAAATGTGTTTAGCATTTCTTTTTTTTTTTTTGGGAAAAAATGAAAACCTAGTTTATATACATTTAAATGTAAACAAATATAATATACTCTCTCTGTTCATTTTTATACGGCACACTATATTGAATCACAAAGACCAATAAAAGTAATTATAGCTAGTTAATTATTTTATTTGAGTTTTAAAAAATGATTTAACTTTCTAGTTTTGCCCTTATTCCTATTATTTTTGTATGTTTTCGATTGCAACATGTAATGTATTTATGTATTTAATAGTTTAATTTTAAAATATATAAGATTTTTTTATGCCTAATTTTTTTTATCTCTCTTTCTTTCCTATCACATCAATTGTCATTTATTTCATACTATCTCTTGATTTGTTTCTTTTTATCCCTTTCTTTTTTCTACTTTCAACACCCAAAAGTTAACTATAAAAGTTTTAATACTTTTAAAAAAGAATAATATTTTTTTACATTTTTTTTGTTTCACACTTCCTTTAACACCTTAATTTTCTTTTCATTTTTCTCTTAATTTCATATCACATTTTTTCACATTCTTTCTCTTTATTATTTTTTCTTTCTATTTTTCTCCTCCCTAAACTTTCCATATTTATCTGTTACTATCTATGTATCTTATAGTTTAGGCTAGATTTAGAACTCTTAACTTTACTACTTATAGGAATTAAAAAAAATAAACCCCAATGAATAGAGACAAAAAATCTAGCCAATTGTAATAGTATAGATATGACATATGTACTGAGCGAAAAAAATTTAATATAGAGTAGATAGATAAATAAGAGAGATAATAAATGAAAACATTATTGAATAAAATAGAGAGATAATTAATTTAATATAATAAATAAAGAAAAAGAAAAGGTGATAAAAAATTAAAAAGAAAAATGGAAGAAAACGGCTGGAGAATGATTGCCTCACATGGAAGATAGTCGTATGGTTTGCAAAATATCATTTTACTGTATTGCAAATAAAAAATTAAATAAACGCAAGTGAGAAAACATGACACGTGTTATGGATTAGCAATTTTAATATAAAATAAATAGATAAATAGAATAGATAAGTGAGATAATAAATGAAAATATTAATGAATAAAATAAAGACATAAACGATATACTAAAATATCATGTTAAATTTAATGTAAATCAATACATTTATTGTATTGCTTAATATGAGTTTTCATGTAACAAAACAGATAAATGAGAATAAATAATGAGAGAAATTATTTTAAGATAATAATAATAATA
Organism: Sesbania bispinosa; assembly: GCA_026901365.1. Taxonomy (NCBI): domain Eukaryota; kingdom Viridiplantae; phylum Streptophyta; class Magnoliopsida; order Fabales; family Fabaceae; genus Sesbania; species Sesbania bispinosa. The sequence continues at coordinate 2,732,823 of QLOH01000008.1, read as the reverse complement.
ATAATAAAGAAAATTAAAGTGTTACTAAAAAAAGGAAAAAATGTATGAGGAAAATTGCTTCACATGGAGGATAGTGGATTCTCATGGTTTATCAAAATATCACTTTTATAATGAAATAAATCAATATGAACGGATAATGAGAGAAAATGTTTTAATATAATAACAATAAAAAATTGTATCCGATAAACTTTTGATAAACCATGAGTATTATAAACTTTTCACACGACCCATAAAAAACAATGAAAGGCCCAAACTGAAACAAAAAAAATTGAGAGATTAAATGAATAGTGTATAAAAATCTTCCAAATTGTAATAATATAGATAAGATAGATAATAAGTGAAATGTTAATGAATAAAATAGAGAGATAAATGATATATTGAAAAAATACATTAAAATTGATGTAAATAAAACTCATATCATATTTCTTTATGTGAGTTTTTATGTAATGAAATAGATAAACATAAATGGATATTGAGAAAACTTGTTTCAATATAATAATTATAAAAAATAAAAATTAAAATGTGATTAAAAATGAAAAAGAAAAAAAGACAGGAGCTGGATTGTTTCTTGTGGTTTATAAAAAATTACTTTACTGAAATGAGAATAGATATGAATAAATAATGAGAGGATCTATTTTAATATAATAACAAAAAAATTAAAGTGTGATAAAAAGAAAAAAAAGAAAATAGTATGAGCAGGAAGGTCTCCCGTGAACGATACCCGTGATTTATAAAAAAAAATCACATTTGTAATGAAAAAGATTAGTGGGATCAAATAATGAGAGAAAATATATTAATATAATAACAAAAAATATAAAATTAAAAGTGAGATAAATTGGAATTTTAATATAGATTAAATAGATAAATATAATAGATGAGTGATATAATAAATGAAAACATTAATGAATAAAATAAAAAGATAAATGATATAGTATAGATAATTAAAACAAATGGGCCCAAAATGAAAAACCAATGGCCCACATCTTGACCAAAAAAATTGAGAGGTTGAGTGAATAGTGAATAAAAATCTTCCAAATTGTAATAGTATAGATGTGCTGAAGGCATAGCTAAAGCGGAGAGAAGTGGTGTAGGCATAATGTTGGCAATTATAAGATCCATCCAAATTTTGGACGAACCTTTCAAATGCTCTCTGGGTATTGATTCTGCTTCGCCATACACATTTGTCTCAAAAGTTTTTCCACCCAAACACAAGTACTGAGCAGTTTGTGCATCAAGTATATCATTCCCATAAGGTCCAACTTCCTGCATCCTCTTAATATATCTGCAATAAGTGTCATCAATGACTTCTGGTGCAGGGCACTCCAAAATTTCATTAATTGCATCCCTGTCATAGGACACCCAACATCCTTGTACAAAGCTTTTTCTTTCACCAGTACCATCTCTATTCCATGAGGCATTACTATAAAATTGTTTGACAATTTCTGGGTCAAAATGTTTGTAAGGTTCCACCAATACCCTCCATTGTCTTCTTTCAATTTCATAGTTAAACTTCTCATATTCTCCTTCTTTGAGTAGCACCTGTCGTTCCGACAAAAATTCACAATTTTTTATATAATGGTAATTCATTGCGGCTTCAAGGTCTTTAAATTTCCCTTCTCTTTCAAAAGGAGCTTCTGTCCTTCTTCTCTTTATTGGTGCAGAGATGCTCTTCCTTGTAGTAATCAAGGTGCGAACCATCTACAAAAAAAATAATGCATTAAGAAGAGGGAATCAAGAATCAGATACCCAAAGTTAAGAAGGAGAACCATCTTACTTGAAGTTTCATCAAGATTAATCAAAGAATCAAAGTTAAAATTTATACCTTGATGAGAGTAGCTTCTTCTAAGAGACTAAAACAGAGAATTTTTGAAAACTTTCCCGCTTAAAACCTCTGAAAGTCACCAAGAGTGGTGACTTCTTTGGTTTCAGACACTATTTATCGGCGTGCAGGGACCTGCGCTTGGCGCGTATGGAGCGCGTGCTTCTGAATGGTCCTGCACGCTGTGATCGCGCTACAACGTATCACAAGCGCGTTTTCACGCTTTACCCTTCACTTAGGGCGATTAAAGCGCAGAAAGTTTTAAAAATTTTATTTTCTTCTCTTTGTTATGTTTTTCTAAAAATTTATTCCTATTCTAAAAAAAATAAATACAAGAAAAATATGTTGGGTTGCCTCCCAGAAAGCATTTGTTTAACGTCTGATTGCTCGACGCCTTATTCATTATGTGTCCATTAGCTGTATGACAAATTTGGCTCTGTCAATTTCTCCTCCTAGATATGGCTTCAGTCTCTGGCCATTCACCACCCAACAATTCCCTGTATCAGGATCCTCCAATTCTACTGCTCCATATGATCTTACTTCCTTGATAATGAAGGGTCCTGTCCATTTGGATCTCAGTTTTCCAGGAAAGAATTTTAATCTGGAGTTGAACAACAACACTGATTGTCCTGGGAAGAATTTTCTGTTTAAGAGCTTCTTATCATGATATGCCTTTGTCTTTTCTTTATAGATCTTAGAAGACTCATAAGCATTTAGACGCATTTCTTCCAGTTCATTCAACTGTAGAATCCTTTTTTGTCCAACTGCTTTTTCATCCATGTTCAGAACTTTGAGGGCCCAGTAAGCCTTATGCTCCAATTCAACTGGTATATGACAAGCCTTTCCATATACCATCTTGAAAGGAGAAAGTCCTGTAGCTGTCTTGAATGCTGTCCTGTACGCCCACAGTGCATCTTCTAGCTTATAAGACCAGTCCCTTTTTGATGAATTCACTGTTTTTTCGAGTATTTTCTTCAACTCTCTGTTAGATACTTTAGCTTGTCCATTTGTTTGAGGGTGATAAGGTGATGCTACTTTGTGCTTCAGCCCATAACTCCTCAAAACATTCTGTAAGTGTTGATTGCAGAAAATGGGAACCACCATCACTGATCAATACTCTTGGTGTGCCAAACCTGGAGAATTTATTTTCTTCAAGAATTGTTCCACCGTTCTTGAGTCAGCTTTTACTGTGGCTTCAGCTTCTACCCATTTTGAAACATAGTCTACAGCTACCAGAATGTACTCCTTTCCATTTGAAGAGGGAAAAGGTCCCACAAAGTCTATCCCCCAACAATCGAACACTTCAACTTCTAGAATATAGTTCCAGGGCATCTCATTCCTCTTTGATATTCCTCCAGTTCTTTGGCAATTATCACAGTGTAGAACATAATCATGTGCATCCTTGAACAGAGTTGGCCAATAAAATCCTGACTGTAACACCTTTGCAGCAGTTCTATCCCTGTTAAAGTGCCCTCCATATGGTGAACCATGACAGTGCCACAAAATGTTCTGAACTTCTTCTCTTGGCACACATCTTCTTAGCAACCCATCAGTTCCTATCTTGAAAGGTGTGGATCGTCCCACATGTATTTCTTTGCAGTGTGCAAGAACTGTTTCTTTTCATTCCATGTCATCTCTTCTGGAAGTACTCCTGCTGCCTTAAAATTTGCGATGTCAGCAAACCGTGGCCTTTCCTTGATCATCACGAGTTGTTCATCTGGGAAAGTTTCTTGTACTTCTACTTGAGTGTCAGTAACTTCTTTATTCACCAATCTTGACAGGTGATCTGCTATGACATTCTCACTCCCCTTTTTATCTTTTATGACTAAATCAAATTCCTACAAAAGCAAAATCCACCTAATTAGTCTTGGCTTGAAATCTGGTTTAGTTAAAAGATATTTTATTGCTGCATGGTCCACCTATTTTATTTGTGCCTCATTTAAAACCTTACTAGCATAGTGTATAACATGGAAAACTTTAGATTTTCTTTGTCCTAAAACTGCTCCTACAGCATAGTCACTAGCATCACACATTAATTCAAAACCATGGTTCCAATCAGGACCAACAATAACGGGTGCAAATATAAGTTTATGTTTCAACAAATTAAAAGCAGTCAAAACACTCATTATCAAATTTAAAGGATACATCCTTGTTCAACAGATTGCTGAGAGGTTTGGCTATCTTTGAGAAGTCTTTGATGAAACGCCTATAGAATCCTGCATGTCCAAGGAAACTTCTGATGCCTTTAACATTTACTGGAGGAGGTAGCTTTTCAATAACTTCAATCTTTGCTTTGTCTACCTCGATTCCTTTTGCTGAAATTTTATGCCCAAGGACCACTCCTTCTGTCACCATAAACTGGCACTTTTCCCAGTTTAGTACGAGGTTAGTCTCTACACACCGCTTTAGTACAATGTCTAGATTCTTCAGGAAGTGATCAAAGGAACTCCCAAATACTGAGAAGTCGTCCATAAAAACCTCTATGCATTTCTCCACCAGATCTGAGAATATTGACAGCATGCATCTTTGAAAGGTTGCAGGAGCATTGCATAATCCAAACGACATTTTCCTGTATGCAAAAACACCAAAAGGACAAGTGAAAACAGTCTTTTCTTGATCTTCTGGTTTTACCGCTATTTGGTTATACCCAGAATATCCATCTAAGAAACAGTAAAAAACTTGTCTTGCTAATCTTTCCAACATTAGATCCATGAAAAGCAAGGGAAAATGATCTTTCCTAGTTGCTTGGTTTAATTTCCTATAATCAATGCACATTCTCCATCCTGTTACTGTCCTAGTGGGTATTAATCATTTTTTTCATTTTTAATAACAGTCATACCCCCCTTCTTAGGAACTACTTGAACAGGACTTACCCAAGCACTGTCAGAAATAGGATAGATCATACCTGCCTCAAGAAGTTTCATCACCTCTTTTTTTACTACCTCTTTCTTGACTGGATTTAGTCTTCTTTGAGGTTGAGTAACAGGTTTGAAATCTTCCTCCATGTGAATTTTATGCATGCAATATGAAGGACTGATACCTTTGAGATCTGATAAAGACCAACCTAAAGCTCCTGCATTTTCTCTTAGAACAATTTTAAGAAGCTTTTCCTCCTATAGGGGAGTTAAAGCTTTGCTTATAACAACAGGTTTAGTCATGTCTTTATCTAAAAAGGCATATTTGAGATGAGAGGGTAATACCTTAAGTTCCAGCTTCTGACTTTTAGTACTTTCCTCTTGCTTTAATGTCTCGTTTCCTTCTTCTCCTGGTGGAACAAAACCTGCTGAGTTAAGTTCCTTGAGGTAATCCTTTCTTTCTTCCTTATTGAAGATATCTCCCACTCCTGTCAATACTTTCTCCAAAGGATCTGCTTTTAACAATCTTTGATCAAGGGAGACTTCTTCCATCACATCTAATTGAAGACATTGTTGTTTCTCTTCTAGATGTTTCATTGCTTCAAACATATTAAAAGTCACCTCATCATCTTGCATTCTTACTGTTAGGTTGCCATCATCTACATCAATGATTACTCTTGCTGTCTTTATGAATGGTCTGCCAAGAATGAGAGGTACCTTAGCATCTTCCTCTATGTCCATGATGACAAAATCTACTGGAAATATGAACTTGTCCACTTGTACCAATACATCTTCTGCAACTCCACTTGGAAACTTCATTGATCTGCCAGCTAGTTGTAGAGTCATCCTTGTGGGTTTGATTTCCATATTCCCAATTCTTTTCATCATTGATAAGGGCATTAGGTTGATGGTGGCTCCTAGATCAAGCAATGCTTTGCCCACTGGTTGAGATCCAATCGTTACAGGTATGGTGAAGCTTTCTGGATCTTTTGCCTTTTGTGGTAAAGACTTTTGTATGATTGCACTGCATCTGGCTTCCAATCCTACTGTCTCTATTATGAAGCTCCTCTTTCTGGTCATTATTGAAGTTGGCTGAACCTCTCTAGAAGGGGGGTTGAATAGAGACTTTAAAAATATTTTTCCTGAAAATACACACTTAATTTCAAGTTGAGACGTGATCTCAAGTTTATCACTTGGAGTCTCAAATAAGTTAGATGAGACGTTGTCTCAACAATAATTTCGTAATCAAGTAACGATGATTTGTTAATAATTGAAACTTGATTGTCTCTGAATAGTTTTAGTTTTTCAACAGATTTGAGATGTAAGATGAGACTTAGGATGAGACAGTCTTTGTATTATGGCAAATGGATTTTCTTTATAAGTACTTAGTTTATTTTAACCAGCAGATTTGATATAATGAGATGTGCAGTGTAAATAAAGAAATAAGGGAGAAGAGATACACGCAGAGATTTATACTGGTTCACCCACAACCTTGGGCTACGTCCAGTCCTCACTACCTGTGAGATTTTCACTATTGACAAACCCGTCAATACAAGTATTCTTACAAAGCCTCTTCAGGACGCCCCTCACACCAAGCCTAGGCACCTCCTATCTTGGTTGAGTTACAAGTATTCTTACTCCCTCTTCAGGACGTACACTCTCAATCTAAGACTAGGCTTTCTCCTATCTCAGATGAGACTCAGTTACAATGATTGATAATTTAAGATTGATCTAGCCTGAGCACACACAGTGTGAATAAACAATGATTTTGGGCTAGAGAGACTCTCTTCTCACAAGGATATACAACTGAGTGTAGTAAGAGAAAAGAGGATGATGAGACTACAAGAGCTCTTTCTTGTAAGTTCTGTTTATGTTTTAGCTGATGCTAGAGATGAGATGTGAGCTCTGTAAGATAAGATGAGATGTAATGATTGATTGTTCAGCAAAGCGTCTCCCTGCATTACTGTAGCTTTCAGTCTTTTATTCCAAGATAAAAATTAATCGTTATTTGGCCGTTATGTGATGCTTGAGAGCCGTTGGAAAGCAGCTGTTACAGAGAAGAGCTTTTCTGGACAAGAGACAACTTCTAGATGATGTAGTCATGTGACAACGTTGCAATGTACTTCCTTGTCCTTGACCTTGATTTTTCTTTTGCTTTTGCATAGTTGTAGTCTTTGACTTTGATTTTCTTCTCTTTGACTGTATATGAGACTCATCTTTTGATCAGATTCTTTGAGCGTGCATCTCTATCATGAGCTTGCGTCTCTTCTATGAGCTTGTGTCTCTTCTATGAGCTTGCGTCTCAAGCTGATCTAGGATCTCTTCTTGAGATCATGCATCTTTATATGATTTTTGGATACTTAGATTCTGAATCTTTTTCTTGCATATGATGATGCTCATGTGATTCTTTAAATCAGGTATCCTGTATCATGATATGACCTTGAGCTTACATCTGATCTTGAGCAGACGTCTCAAGCTGTTTCTGGATCTCTTTACTTGTTGCTTGATAGACTATGAGCCTTTGCTTCATTTGTTCAATCCAACTTATGTTCTGGTTTTTGCTTTGATCATCTTCTTCAAATGGATCTGCAAGTATTAAATCTAAAAGAATCCTGCCATAGACTTGAACAGCTTAGTTAGTAATAACAAGATGCAGCTTTATTCATTTTAGCTCATGATTAACTTAAATGGTTTGGCATGTTAAAAACCTTATAGAAGTGAGTTTGTTTCAATAATCTCCCCCTTTTTTGATGATGGCAAACCATTTGAAGTTTTTAAGAGGATTCAGTTGTTTGTCTAAAAGTTTTTTTTTACTACTCCCCCTGAGTTAATTAGAATAGATGAGCTCCCTTTATCTTAATGACATATGTACAGAATTTTTGAGATATGATAAGCTTCTTTTTCATTAATCAGAGTTAAGATGTAAGTACCAAAACAAAGCAAAAGATGCCACTGCATCTCGTCATACATCAGAGAAGATGCTATTACATCTATTACATCTAAGCCAAAAGGAGTACATAGTCAGATGCTGAAACAAAACTAAAACAGAACAGAAAGAAGTTGTAGCCATATAACTATAAACTAACTGAGACTCTTATCAGATGAGCTAACATCTCATCTGACCAAACTCTCCCCTTTTTGCTATTATCAAAATGGAAACTAAGCACGACCTGAAGGAGAAGAGGATGAGTCTGAGCCAGAAGAAGGTGGTCGTTTGATGGCTTGTGGAATTCAGGCATGGGAGGAAGATTAGAGAGATGAAGGTTCATCCTTCTGTGAAATTATTGGAAGTGTGCAGAGCCTGAAGCACAGTGTCCAACCCATCAAGTAGAGCTTCTTGCCTCTTCTTGTGGTGTTTAAGCTTCTTGAGAATCTTCTGCTGAGTCTTTTCAATTTTGGAGAAATGATTCTGCAGAGTTTTGTTGCTGTTCTTCATGAAGTTGATTGATAAAAGTGTTGATGGAGTCAGAGATATGGGTTGGAATAGATGGGTCAGAGGATGGAGCTTGAGGTCATTCAGTTGGTGGAGCAGACTGATCATATTTTGGCTTGAGGAGGAGCTGTTCAAGATTGTGTCCACAAAAAATTTTCCAGGTGTGGGAAATGAGCTTGAAAAGAGTGAGATGGTTCATACCTAGTAGGTGTCTTTTGTTGAGACGTCGGTATCTCTTCAGTTTCTTCAACAACAGGTGCAGTCTCAACCTTATCAGGGGTAGTTTCTTGTGTAGTCTCATGAGCAGAAGAAGAAAGATCCTTGAGAGTCTCAATCACAATTTTGGTGATGGGAGAGACTTCAGATTGAGTAACTTCTTGTTGAGACGGAGGTGGTGATTGATGTTGTGGTGATGGAGGATGATGATCAGTTTGAGTGACTAGAAAGGGTTCTTGAAAGTCAGCAGCTTGTTGTTCCACTTCTGGAGCAGGTTCATCCAGAACAGGGGCTTCAGTGTTGATAGGTTGAGGATCAGGCTGAGTCATTGCTGAGGAGACTTGTTCAGACCTTGTCTACTTCTTTTTCTTTCTTTTGTGTGTTCAGTCTCAGTAGACTCTGAAGGTTGAGACTTCCTTTTCTTTTGTTTTCTAGGAGTCTCATCCCTTCTTGAGATCCTTCAGTAGCCTTCTTCTTTTTCTTTTCTTGTGAGTTTCAGATAGCTTTGAGGATGGAGAAGCTTGTGTGGTAGGAGGACTGGGTGCAGGATTTTCAAGGGGAAAAGTTGGAGAGGAATAGCCTTATCATCCAGTCCTAAGGACTGAGATTTGATTTTCCAATCGTCCCAGGTCTCTCAGGCGTTTGGTTCACATCCACTAAGATCCACTTGAAATGCTTCATGATTTTGGTGGTGAGCATTGCGAATGGCAGTGATGAGGTGATCTTGGGATTGAAGAAGGCATGCTCCATGTGTTTCAGAATTAGGAAGGGGAGGTTCAGTGGAATACCATGCTTAAGGTGATACATCACCATTAAGTCTTGAGTGTAAATTTTGTTGAAGGTACCTGCCCTGGGCATTATGCACTTTGCCACGAGATGAAACAGGAACTTCCCAAAATGGTTGAGTGAGGAGGAGGAGTCTGTGACTTTGGCATCCTTGAACAGAGAGGTTCCCACACTTGCATTAGGAACCCCTATCTGCTTCCACCAGTCTTCTTCATTGTAGAGTCTGTTTCCTGACACAGGGGCTTGAATGATGGCTCCCAAGATCTCTTCAGTGAGTTCCATGTGAACTCCTTTGAGATTGACAATCACATGGGGTAGCCCCTGAGAGGCACCCTTGGCTTTGGTACAGGCTGCATAAAAGGCTCTTGTCATCCTAGGGAAGACAGGTTCCTTGATGGTCAAGTATTCTTCCCATCCCTGTTTCTTGAGGTAGGGAACAATGTCCCAATTTTCTTCTTTCAGACCCTTGAAGTCTATCAGCCTTCCCACTACAACCTTCTTGTCAATGAACTTCGAAACAAACTTGTCTTCAATCTGTTTGTTTTCGAAAGATCAGCTTGGAAGGAGAGCTTCTTCCCTTTTGCTTCTGTGGAGCTTTTCTTTTTCCTTTGACCAGGGGGTCATTTTTGGTGAGATCAATGTGGACAGGTGATTTTGGGGCAGAGGTTTGGACGACATTTGAGGCTATTCTCTGAGATTTTGGTCTGCGAGGAAGTGGGGTGCTCTTCTTTGAGGATGTGGATTTGGATGAGGGAGATGGCTTTGAGGGCTGAGATGGTTGAGATTGGGACTCAGAAGGTTCAGACTCTGTACTTGGTTGAGGAGAGGGAGAGCGGCTGAGACGCTCTTGGCTTGAGGTGATCTCCATGGAGTTTGATTTCTCAGAGGCAGAAGACATGATTGCTTCTGGAGATGAGGACGAAGATGATTTATCTGAGTAGGGCAGTTTTAACCCAATAACTTTGATACGCATGAGGGAAGAGGAAAGATGAGAGAAGAGATTGTGATTTTGGTATAAATAGGGTATGAAGGAGAGAGAAAAGAGAGAGAGAGAGACGTGAGTGTTGGTGAGTGGGCAGTAAATGAAACGGTTAAAAAGGGGTTGGCACTTCCTTTTATACTGTAATGGCTAGTAAGATTTAGTGGGGGAGTAAACTATCCGTTAGTCAACGACTCTGTCTCCTTTTACGTGCTGCATATGAGACCAGTGGAGACACTTCAGACTTCGTCTTTATGGCAATAGTTCATGAGACATTGTCTCTTCTCAAAGACTCGTCTCTAATGAGACGCAGGGCTGATCTTATTTTTCTCCCCCCTTTGTTTGATAAACTACAATTCATTTCTAAGAATAATCAGTTAAGAGCATACATAGTTCAACATTTTTAAGTTATCAACAAATCTTTCTTCTACTAAAGGCTTGGTAAAATGTCAACAAGTTGTTTCTTAGTGTCCACAAATATAATCTCAATATTCCTTTTTGTACATGATCTCTAATTAAAATGGTGCTTAATATCAATGTGTTTTGATGTGGAGTGATGAATAGGATTCTTAGCAGATTTATTGCACTACTATTATCACAGAAAATAGGGACTTTGGAGTACCTAGTGCGTAATCCAACATTTGAGATTTTATCCACAAGATCTGTGTACAGCAGGCTACTGCTGAGACGTATTCAGCTTCTATTGTGGATAGAGCTATTGTATTTGCTGCTTGCACGACCAAGAGACAAGGCATTTTCCCAGGAATTGACAGATTACCACTTGTGCTCTTTCTATCCATTTTATCTCCAGCAAAATCAGCAATCACTGTATCCTATCAGATCAAAACTAGAGCCCTTCTCATACAATAGGCCAAGATTAGTGGTTCCAATTAATATCTAAAGATTCTTTTAACAGCTGTGAGATGAGACTCTTATGATTAGGTTGATACCTTGCCACAAATACCTACAGCATATTGAATGCCAGGTCTGCTTGTAGTCAGGTACATGAAAGATCCAATCATGCCTTTGTAGAGTTTTTCTGATATGGATTTACCAGTCTCATCTTTGTCAAGTTGAGATGAGGGATGCATAGGAGTCTTCATTGGTCTTGCCTCACTCATTTTGAATTTTGTTAGCAGGTCTCTTGCATATTTCTCCTGATAATAAAAAATTCCATCTGACAGTTGTTTTTATTTGTAGGACCAAGAAAAAACCTCAGCTCACCCATCATACTCATTTCAAATTCTCCCTGCATGAGATTTGAAAAATCTTGACAGAGAGATTGATTAGGTAGAACCAAAAATGATATCATCCACATAAATCTGAACAATTAATAAATCATTGTTAAACTCCCTTTTGAGGAGTGTGGTTCAATCTTTCCTCTGATGAATCCATTTTCTGGTAGAAAGGTGCTTAGCCTATCATACCAGGCTCTTGGGGCTTGCTTAAGACCATATAGAGCTTTTTGAGTCTGAGCACATATTCTGGATGAAGAGGATCTTCAAAGCCAGGAGGTTTGTCTCACATAGACTTCTTCTTCAATGATTCCATTGAGAAAAGCACTCTTTACATCCATCTGATAGAGTTTGAAGTTTTTTGTGAGCAGCAAATGCTAGAAGAATTCTGATAGCTTCAAGTCTGGCCACTGGAGCAAAGGTCTCATCATAATCTATTCCCTCTTGTTGGTTATATCCTTGAGCTACCAGTCTTGCCTTATTTCTCATGACTTTTCCTTTTTCATTGAGTTTGTTTCTTGAAGACCCATCTGGTACCATTGACTGACTGATGGGATGGAGGAGGAACTAGATCCCAGACTCTGCTCTTGTCAAACTGGTTGAGTTCTTCTTCCATTGCTTTAATCCAGAATTCATCATTAAGAGCTTAATGAATGTCTTTAGGCTCTATTTCAGAAAGTAATGCCATCAGATTCTCAACATCTCTGAAGGAGGATCTTGTCCTAACTCTTTCTGAAGTCCTCTCCGATTATTTGATTCTTTAGGATGAGATCTCACCAGCCTCCAGCTTTTGGGCAGTTGAGATGCATGTTCATTGTGAATCTCAGGTGCTCCCTGCACAGCTTCCCTGATCTCATCTTGTTCTTCAGACTTGTTTTCCTTTGGAGGTGTATCAGGTGTTTCAGAGTGAGTCTTTTGGTGTGATCTTTCTGTTGGAGAAGATCTCATCATCTTTTGCTCAGAAGTAAGTCTCTCCTCAGCTTCCTGAGTAGATTCTTAAGTCTCTCATCATTTCATCAATTTCTTCATCCATATTTTTCTCAGAGTTGTCCTGCATCTCATTGAAAACTACATGCATAGATTCTTCAGTAGTTTTTGTTCTCAGATTAAATACTCTATATGCTTTAGAGGTAAGAGAGTAGCCAAGAAAAATTCCTTTGTCAGATTTTGTATCAAACTTACCAAGTTGATCTTTAGTGTTCAGAATAAAACAGTCACACCCAAATACATGAAAATAAGATATTGAAGGTTTTCTTCCTTTCCACAGCTCATATGGAGTTTTATTCAAGATCTTTCTTATAGAGACTCTGTTTATAATATAGCAAGAGGTGTTTACAGCCTCTGCCCAAAAATACTTTTCAACACCAGAGTCACATAACAAAGTTCTTGCCATTTCTTGTAGTGTCTGTTCTTTCTTTCAACTACTCCATTTTGTTGAGGGTTCTTGGGCAGGAGAAATTGTGAGTAATGCCATTTTTATCAAAGAAGTTCTTAAATTTGGCATTCTCAAATTCTCCTCCATGATCACTTCTCACAGCACCAATTCCATAACCCTTTTCAGATTGAATCTTTTTGCAAAAAGTTTTAAAAGATTCATAGGATTCATCTTTTTGGGTTAGGAACAGAACCCAAGTAAATCTTGAGTAGTCATCCACAATTACAAAACCATATTTCTTGCCACTAAGACTTGCAGTCTTAGTTGGGCCAAAAAGATCAATGTGGAGAATCTCAAGTGGTCTGGTGGTGGAGACATGAGATTTTGGTTTGAAGCTTGACTTGCTGTGTTTTGCTTTTTATACAGGATTCACATATCATGTCTTTGTCAAATTTTACCTTTGGTAATCCTTTGACAAGAGACTGACTGGCAAGTTGACTAATGGTTCATGTTAATGTGTCCAACCCTTTTGTGCCATAGCCACTTTTCATGGTCATGAGACATGAGACAAGTGAGATCAGACAGACTCTCAAGTGAGACTGAGTAGAGATTTTTATTTCTTTCTCCAGAAAAAGCTTTTTTCCAGTCTTTGAGTCTATGATCTCACAGAAGGTGGGTTGAAAATTAACATAGTAACCATTGTCACATAATTGGCTAATACTCAGCAAGTTATGTTTCAATCCCTCAACAAAATAGACATTTTCAATTTGAGCTGAGTTTACCTTACCAATCTTACCTATGCCCTTAATTTGGGCCTTGCTGTTGTCTCCAAAGGAGACCTCCTGTAGCTCTTTCTTCAAGTGACAGGAACTTGCTTTTGTCCCCAGTCATGTGCCTTGAACATCCACTGTCCAACCCACATCCTTTTTGACTTGGCTGCTGCTAGGCACACCTGTGACATCAAGAGTTTTAGCTTTAGGTACCCACTTATATTTGGGTCCTTCATGGTTAGTTACCTTTCTTTTAGATGCTACTTGTCTCATGTAGCAATCAGTGGTCTTATGGCCAAATTTACTGCAGCAAGAGCACTTTCTTTCTTCCTTTTTCTGGCAGGAATAAAGAAATCTTTATACCAATTTCACTAGAGGATTTCTCATAGCCTAATCCAGCTTTATCAAAGATTCCTTTTTGAGACCCAATGAGTCTCTCAAGATTTTTTGTTCCATTTACAAATTTGCCAGATCATCTATGAGAATTCTATTTTGCCTCTTGAGCTTCTGGTTTTCATCAGACATATCTTTCAGCTCTTGCTCATTATGACTTGAGTCTTAGCTTTAACCATTTCAGAAGTTTCATGTGAGACAGCATGAGACTGCTTTTTTATGATTCAAACTTTCATTTTCTTTTTCAAGAAATTTTATCTTCTCAAGAGTTGTTATCTGATTTTAAAGGAGAGAGCTTTCTAGATTTTATAGGAGCTCTTAGAAGCCAGAAGATTTGAATCATATAGAGGTTTTCAAAAGCAGACTTAAGTTCATCAATTGAATATTCAGAGTCAGATTCATATACCTCTTCATCAGATGAATCTCCATTAGCCATAAGACATAGATTTGCTATTGTTCATCTTGGCTTTCATCTCCATCAGTGTCATCCCAGGTGGCCATCATTGCCTTCTTTTTTGGACTTTTCTTAAATCTTTTCTGAGTTGTGGGCACTCAGATTTCATGTGTCCAGGTTTTCTGCATTCATAACAGATGAACTGTCCTTTTCTATCAGACTTGATTTCTTTCTTCTTGATGGGAAGTTTCTTCTTCCACTTCCTCTAGCTCTCCACATGCGTCTGATCTTCCTGAGATGTAAGCCAGCTCATCATCCATTTTACTCCATCATCATCTTCTTCTTCATCTTCTGTTTCTGTGTCATGAGATAGGTGAGAGAAGTCTGTTGAGATGAGCTTACCTTCTTACCTTTAGTGTTACTAGATGTTGCTTTAATGCAATTTTTTGGTCGTCTGATGTGGTCTTCTTCCATCAGCTCTTGTTCATGTACTTTTAATGATCCAAGAAGTTCATCTAGTCTGAGGATGCTAAGATCTTTGGCTTCTTGGATGGCAGCGACCTTAGGTCTCCAAGGCTTAGGCAAGCTTCTCAAGATCTTTCTGACCATGTCTTGGTTTGAGTAAGTTCTTCCCAAGGATTTGAGGTCATTTGTGACCATGTCTTTATTCATTTTAGCTCATGATTTAACTTAAATGGTTTGGCATATTAAAAACCTTATAGAAGTGAGTTTGTTTCAACAATTACTTCCTTCATAAATTTGGAGTAGGTAGGCATTTGCTCAAGGGCCTCCATTAAGGGAATATTGATCTGCACATTCTTCATTAGTCCCGTGAAGTTCTCGAACATAAACAGATTCTACTGAAAGGTATTGGTTTGTTGATTGTGTTTCATGTTGGAATATTAAGAAGACTTGATAAGAATCAGAAGATCAGGATCAGAAGAACAAATGCAGGATTTAATATAAAGCAACTCGTCTGAAGCGTAGAAGCTGTCTGAAGAACGCAACTCGTCTGAAGTGTTGAAGCAGTCTGAAGAACGCAACTCGTCTGAAGTGCTGAAGCTGTCTGAAGAACGCAACTCGTCTGAAGTGTTGAAGCTGTCTGAAGAACGCAACTCGTCTGAAGTGTTGAAGCTGTCTGAAGAACGCAACTCGTCTGAAGTGCTGAAGCTATCTGAAGAACGCAACTCATCTGAAGTGCTGAAGCTGTCTGAAGTGTGCAACCCATCTGAAGACTTGAAGACCGTCTAAAGACAAGAAGAACGTCTAAAGACAAGAAGACCGTCTGAAGACAAGAAGACCGTCTGAAGACAAGAAAGCCGTCTGAAGACAAGAAAGCCGTCTAAAGACAAGAAGACTATCTAAAGACCAGAAGATTATCTGAAGACGTGAAGACTATCTGAAGAAGTCTACAAACAGAATCAAGAATTGATCTCTTGAAGACGTTGCTAAAGTGTAAAGCACACTCTACCAAAATGGAGTATACTTATTTCAGTATAAAAGCTAAACATGCTTTTATGCCTCGATCAAAGTCTTGCACAAATAAGGAAACTCTGTAATGACTTTCTCTAATGACTGTTGCACCTGCAACAAAAGGCATTTCAGTATAAAAGCTAAACATACTTTTATACCTCGACCAAAGTCTTTCACAAATAAGGAAACTCGGCAAAGACTTTCGGCAACGCATGTTGCACCTGAAACATAAGGGATCTGCGTGCGCAGACCTGCACCTGCGACTGCTGCCATACAGAGGTGATCAGAAGACTGAGAAAAAGCAATGAGAAAGATGTTTGAATAAAATACAATTTATTCAACATCTTTTTTCATCTACATCTCAGAAGAGAAATTGCAGAGAAGAACAGAATAGCAATCAGCTGAAGTAGAAGAAAAGCCTGAATTAATATGATGAGCACAAGTTGAAGTAAATCACGATGTGATAAATACAAGCATTTGAGTATATGTGAAGAAATCAATTGTCTGAACATATAAACTCTCTAAGTGCATGGAACAGATTTCAACATTGAAGAAATCAATACAGAAGCTAAGACTATATGATTCAACGACTATAATATCATGTCTTTATTCAAAGAAGAAACTGCAACAACAGTTATTCAACAAGACACCTCACTCAGAGAAGAAAGAAGAAATGGTGTCAGGAGCAAACAGAAAAGGAGTATATACAAAATGAGCAAAAGAACAAATCCAACGGATACCTCCTCATATACACTCCTAAGAAAAGCAGAAGAAATCAGAAGTCAGCTGAGGAACGCAGAAGAAATCAGAAGACAGCTGAAGAAAAGCAAAAGGAAATCTAAAGAGAGAACATGCAAAATAATATCAAGAAAATCTCCCTAGAGCTCATCTCTAGAAGTGTCAGCACAGGATCGTCTGAACACTTATTTGCTTAAGGAGAAGCAACCGTTTGAGACATTACTACACAACGGCTATATGAGCCACATCATCAATTATCTCAACGGTATTATGAATCATCTTCAAACGGCTATATTCCAACAGAACATATAAATAACCTCAAGATTGAATTTGAAGATGTTGAGAAAAGAATCAACCATGCTGCCGACCTATTGGTCAGTTAGTCAAAAAATTGTTGTTCGGAAGAACAACCAACCAAGTTGGCCAAAATGACAATGAACCAATAATGGTTTGAAGCCACGAATGTACCTTGGTTATTCCAATGATACGGGTGAGAATGTAGCCCATGGAAACCAATGGTTGGAGAACAAGGCTCGAGCTTAAAGTCAGTTTCTACCTAGCCAATTCTCAGAGGATGTTATTCCTCATATCAGAGACAGGGATTGTACTTAAACTTATACACTTGTATCACTGTCTTACCCTTGTACTTAGAATTCATTCATTGTATCCTGAGTAGTACTCAGTTAACCTCTAGTACAGGAAAAGATTAAGTTTATGTTTCGTGAAAACTTAAACTTAATTTAATTTGTAAACACTTTATGTCTGAGAGCCTGGAGAGGCTTGGTGGAAAAAAATACTCTACACTTGGTTAAGTGTCTGAGAGCCTGGAGAGGCTTGGTGGAAGAAAGAATACTCGGTGTTGAGCCTGGAGAGGCTTGTTTGTAAAAGAATACTTGTTGAGCCTGGAGAGGCTTGTCTGTAAAAGAATACCGCAAGAGTTGCCTGGAGAGGCAGTTGAAAACAAAGAATACTTGTTGAGCCTGGAGAGGCTTATCTGTAAAAGAATACTGCAATGAGTTGCCTGGAGAGGCAGTTGAAAACAAAGTAATACTTGTGTTGGCCTGAAGAGGCTATGAATAATCTTGTATCTGTGGATTCAGATAGTGGAAAATCCAGTGGTGGTTTGCCTCTGGGACTGGATGTAGCTCACGGGTTTGTAGGTGAACCAGGATAAATTCTGCGCTAAGTTCTCTTTCCCTTAATCTCTTTATTTACAGTTTTCATATTTATGTTGGGGATTGAAAAGTATTTTTCATAATAAACTTAACACAACTATTTCAATAAAATGATCTTTCATATGAACAAAACATGAAATGTATCTCATATCATTTGAAGCATTACAAAGAATGTACCTTGAAGAACTTCTGAAATAATTATCTGAAGTGAGTCTGGAAAGAGCTCAGTTCAGAAATCAGAAACAGACTTCAGACAACCTCTAGTCATCTGAAGTATTTCAGAAACCGTTCTGAAAATACTCTTTGTAATAATCTTCTGAAGATACTTTGAGAAGCCTCTGTTTAAAACAATCTTAAGCTTTAGAAGAAACTCTATTTTTCTTATCTTCCGCACGTTTTAATTATCTCTGATCTTAAGACTTGTTTTGAACATTGTTCATCTCCATGAATTAAATTAAAGATTTCCAAAATCAATCAAAAAGCTTAAAACACTATTCAACCCCCCTTCTAGTGTTTCCTGTGGTTCTAACACCTATCCATATCATTTTTTGAAGGTTTCTTTGGGTATGGTAGACGCTTGTCTTTTGGTGCAGATGAGAAGTCTTCAACCTTTTCCTCTATCACCTCATTCTCTTCTTCTGGCTCAATCTCTTCTTCTTGATCTTTCTGGCACTCAGCTTGTTGTTCGTTTCTTTTTAAGACTTCCCTTTCAACTGCCAAATTTTCTCCTATACCTCTTCCTATCTCCTTGCCACTTCTAGTGGAAATAGATCTGCAGAACTATTGGTGCTCAACAAGCTGTTTGCGGATGGTCTCTACTTGATCTGCTAGACTTTGGAATGCCATCTTCACTGCTTGCTGATTGTTGTTCATATATCGAATGAGATTGTCGAGTTTCTCTTCTATTCTAAGATAGATGTCTGGTACTGCTCTGGCTTCTGCTGAATCTTTGGCTTGTTCTGGAAATGTCTTGTGCTTTGTCTGCAATCCTTCCAAGAAGTTGACTTGTTCTACCTGCAGTGTAGGGAGAGAACAATGGCCATTTGGATGATTACTTTGCAAAAATCACAAGTCAATGTGATGCTTGACTCTGGTGTTGCTATGTAGTTTCTGTATTAGGAGCTTGATTTTCCCAGCAGCATGTCCACCTGCTCGGTTGATTCTTCCTTTGGCTCTGGCTGTCCCCATAGCTGAGCTGATTGACAACTGAGTGCAGAATTCTCAATTATCTCAACTGCTCTTTCAGCGCTTACTGTTAAGATGGTTCCTCCTGCGGCTGCATTTATGAAGGTCTTGGAGTCTGATCTGAGTCCATTGCAAAAGATATTCACCTGGGTCAGGTCATTATAACCATGGTTTGGACAATTGTGCAGCAATAGCTTGTATCTTTCCCAAGCTTGTCGAAGTGATTCATTGGTTTCTTGCTCGAATATAGATATCTTCATTTGTGCCTGCAAGAACCGTGAAACCGAGTAAAACCTTCTGAGAAATCTTTCTTCTACCTCCTTCCAGCTGCTTAGATTCTGACTGGGATGTGTCTTCAACCATTCTTTTGCTTTTCCTGTTAAAGAGAAGGGAAAAAGACGTAAGTATATAGTTTCTAAGTCTCCTTCTTCAAATCCCATAATGCTTATCAATTCATAGAACTTAGAAAGATGACTGTGAGGATCCTCATGATCCAATACCGCGAATTGATCTGCACTTATGCGGTTGAGATGGGCAGCTTTCACTTCTAAGGTCCTTGTAGTTGTGGGTAGCACAATGCTGGAATGATAGCGAGGGCCTTGATTTCTGACATAATCCCCTAAAGTCCTTCTGGGTTCTGCCATATCTACTATTATCCTCTTTCTTATTTTGCTCCTTTTCTTCCTGGTTGTCCTCTCGATCTCTAGATAAAAAATAAGTTGCTTTGGAGACACCTGGCTTCTTAAAAGCATAAACAAAGAAGCTAGAGATAGGATGAGATAACAGATAAATATTAATTTTTTTATTTTTATTTTTAATAAATACGAAAATAAAAGAAAAAATTTAAAAGAAAATTTAAAATTTAAAAATACAATTTTTTTGAAATTTTTTTGAAATAATTGAAAACTCAATCTACTAAAATTATACAAATTGAGACACCGCTCCCCGGCAATGGCGCCAAAAACTTGATGGAATCCTGGCAAGTGTACCAAAAGTCCAGCAGTTATAGAGTAAGTAAGATATCCTATCCATTGAGAGCGGTTCTAATTTGTAAAATAGTAGCGATTGTATTTTCAATAAAAACGGTTTGTAAAATGGTTTGGTTGTTTTCGCGATAAAAATAAATAAAACAAAAGCAACAGATAAACACAAGAAGAGTAATAATTTTGGACTAGGACTTGACTTCGTTTCATCTCCCCCTTGTGTATGTGAATCCCTTCCCTTAATTATGATCATATTCGTAATCACCTTAGCATTGTTTAATTACAATAATTATAAGGCATGCCTGGTAATTATCGTACCCGCAAATTCCCCTATAACATCATAATTAAACGCCAAAAGCTATTCACTACAGGCATTCAAAGTGGCTTGGCGACCCCGAACATTCCCCGTATTTTGCAATCAGCGCTATCGATTTAGTCATACTTTCATATAAGGCACCTATGAAGGGGTGTGTCACTCACTGAACCTTCAATCGTTAGAATACAATCCTTATACTACGATATGACTAAACCGAGTATCTTCAGAAATCCGAGAATAAGCTTCATAGACAACTCTATGCTCACCTACCTCTGATACTAGCCGGAGTTCCACTTTTTGTATCCAGAGCACTGGCTTGCCACCCCGGCGCACGCGCGGAGGTGATGCATTACAAACAACATATAGATACCGATAAATTACAAATAAATAATCATAATTAAAAAGAAAGAGAATTCTATATACACAAGGGGATTAAATCCACTACATCAAATCCTACTGGAGAGCTTACCTACTCATGGTAGCCATTACAAACCACTGAGAAATCTGTCACCTTTCTCAATCCTAGAACTACTCTCTCTCTCTTTATCTGTGTGTTTGTGACCTATGCAAAGGGTTCTATTTATAGAGATGGAAAACCCTCAAGAGATCAGGTTGTGATGTCACTTGCGTGAAGCTTATCCAATCAGGAGTTGCCTTTTCATAAATTGACGTCACGTGCGCGAAACCTATCCAATCAGGAGCTTCCTTTTCATAATTTGACGTCACTTTTGCGAAGCATATTAATCAGGAGTTGCGCTTCATGCGCGCTTAGAGTGTGTGAAGCCTGGTTAATCTGTTGCTGCGCTCCACGTGCGCTTAGCGCAAGTGGAGCCTGATCAATCTGCATTTGCGCTCCACATGCGCTTAGCGCGCGTGGAGCGTGTTACACGCTGCAGCTTCCTTTAAATCTGGATATGTCCTCTGGATCTCTTTCTGATCTTAACTTGTTTTTCTTTATCCCTTTATCCAAATTATTTTTGTATTTACTTGATTTGGATTTGAATTGGAGTGGTTCTTTGCAGGATTCTCTGATTATCTTCTATTTATTTAAATTCTGAATATGCAACAACCTCCTTTCTGATGCTATTTTTCTCTCTTTCCAAATCTCCTGTAAATCTGCATAAAATAACAGATTTCTATTTAAAATAGCATCATATTCAAATTTGAACCAAATAAATATAATTATTGTAAATATTAATAAAAAGGGATATTTTGGGGCATAAATTACTATTTTATCCTTGATAAGTGTAGTAAAAACTAAATGAAATTAACGCTAATTTTACACTTATCACCTAGCCTACCTAGGCCTAGGTTAGGTGAGGCCATACAAATTTATTAAATAGATCAAACCCAATGATTTTCTTAAAATCCTATATAGCTAAATAGGATAGGTTTCGCGCCGTCACAAAAGCCTTTTTAAGCTTACTAGACTAGTCTATTTAAGTAAATATAAATAAAATAGTAATATTTTTTATATTGTTCTTTTTTTATAAATATATTTTTTATATATTATTATAAATATTTTTATTATAAAATATATGCTTATGACATGTTTAAATACTTTATTATAAAACAGACTTTTAAATCAAACCATACTTTTAAATAGGTGAAATCAGACCTTAAAATAAATCATATATCAAGTAAATAAGTCAGACTTAGACTATAGATTTAGGAGGCAAGCTACGCCTAGACCTTAGAAAGCCTAGCTGCCCAATCTATTTTCACCCATACTTTCAAGATATTAAGACATTTGATGGAATGTTAGAAAAAACTTTGTAAAGAAGTGTGTAAAAAACAAACTAAAGAATAGTAAGAAAATATAAAAAATAATAAATGATTTTTTAGATGGGAGAGTTGAGATCTCTTTTTCTAGGATCATGTCTCAAAATACAGGGAGATGATTTAACCTGATTTATATTTTTTAAAATTAATGAGAGGTTTTTTTTATTGGACGAAAAAATTAATGAGAGTAAAAATTGGAACTTGGAAGGACCAATTGGGCCTCTGACGACATGGTAAAGCCCAAATGCACGGACGGACTGGTCACTGAACACTATATATTTTAAACTCCGTGCATCAAAAGTGTTCATACTACGCATTTCTCAATACCCTAACACTGTCTCCCCAATTCAAATTCTCTGCGAGAATGAAGCCAACTGTGGCAGAGGTAATGCTGCTCTTGAGTTTGATTGAAGTTTTTTTGTTGCAGTTTTTTGCGATTACTTAAGTTGATTTTGTGTGGTTTCATCTTTTAAGGACAATGCTGATGATGGAAAAGATGTTTCCCTTAAATCCGATGATAATAAACCAGTTGAGCCTGAGGAGAATGTCAAAGGGCTTCATCACACAGTTAGTGAGGTTGATTATTTTCATGCATTACTTCCATCTCTTTTTTTTAAGGGAAAGAAAAATAAGCAGGAAAAGAACTTTTGGCACATAGTGATGTAAATGGGTTCGAATATTTTGGCATGGTTCATATGTTAACTCTTTCTTGATTATTGTGTCTGCAGGCTTTGGTGAAGGAAGGTGAGAATGTAGATGAGAAAGTGTTGGACCCGAGTTCAGAAAAGGGAGGAGAAATAGTTGAGGTGAGACAATTCCTATCTATCCCCAATTATGAATGTTGAAGTGTGTGTTTGGTTGATCGGTGAATCTCATCAAACTCAAGTTCAGAGATCCTAACATGCGTTACGTTTCAACGCTAAACTCAACATCCAACATGCTAGAACTTAAAATATACTTTTTCTTACTTTTTTTTTTTCTCATTTTGAATTCCTCTTATGTGTATCTTTCTTGGTTGAATAGTTATTGTTATAATCTTATGTAGGGACAATTTGCCGCCTTGATACTGTCAGCTAATTACTGTATTTTAAGAATAAATTATCTGTATTATATGGTAATCTAGGTAAAATGAAAGGTCGTTCATCTTCTGGCTAATTCTAAAACCATTTATTTACTAGTAGAGAAATAGTTACCAGATGCACAGAAGTGGATTGGTAACCTGCGAATGTAATTTGGTGTTCCTTCAAAATCTGAGATTTATTTCATAACTATAACTTGGCCATGCATATTAGCAACATTACTGGATCATATACAAAAGCCTATTGATAGCTTTCCACCAGTCCCTTTACTGTACTTTGAGGGTTCTGTTGCTTTAATTAAGGTTGTACTTCAATTTTGTGTAAATTCGAATGGCAGATGAATACTAGCATTGGGTGGTAGCGAATCTCAATTCCCTCAGATGCTTACTTCTTATTACTAATGAAATTTAAATATAGGTATCTCATGAATCCCTGGTTTCTGATGTTGAATGGGTTTGCAAAAGCCCCGATGGTGATTTCTCTTCAACAGCTTCAGGATGGCCTTCCTTCGTCACCATATCATCTTCGGACACATACTCTCTTTCAGAAGAAGAGAAAGCAAATGTTGCAGTTCTGCATTTGCAGCACAAAGCATTAGAAGCTTGCCAAAAGTTCTTAGTTGGCGATGCTGGTTCTGACTTGATGAAGATGATGATGATGAGGAGGAGGAGGGATGAAGATGAGTTGGAAGAAATTTATGATTCTGAAGAACGTGAGGCGTATAAGTTCTTTGAAAGAGTGTTTGCAGAAGATGATGACTTGAGGAGATATTATGAGAGCAATCATAAAGAAGGAGATTTTTATTGTTTGGTTTGTGGTGGTATTGGGAAGAAGGTATGGAAGAGGTTTAAGGATTGTGTTGCACTGCTTCATCATTCCACTGCTATACTAAGGACAAAAAGGAAGCGAGCTCACAGGGCTTATGCTCGAGTCATCTGTAAAGTTGTTGGTTGGGACATTGATCAGTTGCCAGCTATTGTGTTAAAGGATTTGGATTCCTCCTTGGCAGCTTCAAGGAAGCTTTTGGTGAACAATCATAATTGACATGTCTATATTTTCTATTTTGAGTTTATGAAATACCTTATTAATGCTTACTAGGTTGAGTTGAATTTTACAGGTTGAACCTGAAAAGCCTGCTGCTAATAACATTGATAATTCAAATGTAAGTATCATAAGTGAGATATTTGTATGTCTTATGTAATTTGGTTTCAGATTTTAGTTACTTAAAATATTTGCTGACTAGCCTAAGTTGTTTTCACAGGGTGAACCTGATAATCCCGTTGACCGTCAGATTGATCATTAGGACTGTCTCTAGGAAAGTGCAGCCAAGCCCAAAGTGAATAGCATTGTAATATGGTTTACAGGGATGTCCATTCTGTTCCATTCGATATTGGGGAGCTTGTTGATTTTGACTTGAGATAAGTTTATGCCTATGTCTCAAATTTCCCTTGCACTAAGGGATAATTTTGTAAATCCATCTATCTCAAACTCCTCGCGCTCAAAACATTTTACTTAACTTGCAAGTAGTTATTATCATTTCCGCCTTGATCTTTTTTAGATTTGTATTTTTGGTACAAAAGTCTCACTAGATTGGAGAATTGGGGAAAAAAAACTTTTCACTAAAAATTATTAGAATAATATATAAATGTTTTATTTAGAATTGGATTTTGAATTGTTGTTAGTTGTTACCTAAACACGGCTATGAAATTATATAACGCAATCATTTTCAACAATGTTAGGGTTTCTCAAACAGTTTTGGTTTATGATCAAGTAAAATCTATTCAGGATTCCATAACCCTAGTAAGGGTCTTTTTACTCATAATTGGGGAACAGTCTTACCCTCTCAGGTGGCATCCTCCCCTGAAAGATGGTTAAAATGAACATTGATGGGGCTTCTCTCAAGCTTGGAATTTGGCTTCATTGGTGGTGTTCTTTATGATGAGTGGGGGGGCTTTATTGCCGGATTTAGCGCAAACCTCAGGTACGTTTCCGTCCACGCGGAGCTGTGGGGCTGGATCTATGGAGCGAAGTTGCCGAGACAGAAGGGTTATGCTCGATTGTCTTTGAAACTGATCTCTCCTGGCTACGAATTTGATTAATAAAGGTTGCTACCCAACTCATCCTAGCTTTGGTTTGGTAAAGAAGATTTTAGAGCTGGCAAGGGTTTTGAAGAAGTAAGGTGGATTCACTCCCTCAGAGAAGCAACTCTCTTGTTTATAGTTTAGCTTAGCTGGTTTAGATATGGCTTATGGCTATTGAGTTTGAGTCCTTGCCCAATTTTGCTATTGGGCTCGCCCAATTTTGCTATTGGGCTCTTCCTTTTTATGTTTTGGCTTTTGGTATGAGAGAGCGGGCTAGTTATCTTTTTCTTTTTTCCTTGTTCTGTTGGTCTTTTGACCCTTTCATTCATAAAAAAAAAGGAATTTTCTCCATTTTGCCTTAACTCGAGTTTTACGTAGAGGATACTCACTTACAACATAGGCTTAATTACATAATCAAGTTTAGGGAAACCATGAGTTTGTTAGTACTCTTACAAACAAGTGAAGACAACTTGTCTTAATATTGTGACATTTTCAACAGTATCTGGTTTTTTTTTTTTTTTGGTAGATGGATAACTAAAAGAACAACCAAAGAAAAAGGCAAGGCAAAACAAACAACAAGCAAGAAAACAAAACTAGCAAATTCCAACATTACAACCCGCAAACACTCTCCTAACGGAGTCCGCATGCAGCAAGGTAAAGCTCCAAAGGGGGGGTCCATGACATATTGAAATCGCGCAGAACATATGTGACCTTTCCTTGCGAAAAATCGGCACACTTGTTACACTCACGAAGCATATGGGAAATTGAGGTCGTCCAATGAAGGATAACAACTTACGCAATATTGGTTTGATGAGACTATCTATAACTTTCAAAGTGGTTGCTACGAAGGTTATTAAAGAGTGAATCACCAGTGGTTCACAAATTTTAACCTGCTATAGTCCTTTAATAACCGTTTAATTGCATTATCTATACTATATATAAAGAGAGTAGGGGTGTTTTGGTTTCCACATTTCATTCCCATTATACCCCTATTTTATATCCTGATTTACTGATTTACGGTTCCCACTAACCAATAACCACCCAATAAAAATAATAACTGCCTAAAAATGTAGAAAGTGAGAAGAGACTTCAGAATAGAAAGATGGAAAGAGGGAGAGGATCATAAAATTAAGAAATTGAAAAGACAGGAACTGTCGTGCCTGTCTTTCCGCTAGTTATCATAAACGAATTAAATTTGAATACTCTTTCTGTTTTTGCAAAATAGTCACCCTCCTCAACATTTAAGGGGTAAGGTTAGAACATCTCTGTTGTCTTCGACATTTGTAAAGGGTGAACTAGCCTCCAACAAATGCATTGGTCTTGTGGTAATGGGTCGAAACAAGGAGCGAATCCTGCGACAGTGGAGGTAAACACTGATCCATCATCCATGTGAGGGGCTCACATTGTGGTAAGATCTCCTAGAACTGGAAAAATGGGCTAGTCCGATTGGCTGAAACGACCTGTAATAGCCTGAAAATGCGTTAGAATCCATTTTTGCAGTATCTGGTATATATAATGCACCACATTCCTTGGTTTTATTTGTTTTTTATTATTTGTTTTTTATATTATTTAAATCCTTGTTTGTTTAGACAGAACCCTAGCGCAGTGCGGGAAAGGAGCCCTCCCCTTTGGGGGCTCTTCTCCTCCATGGGAGGAGCTCCTCCCTCCATGAGGTATCCCACTTACTATAGGTGAGTTATTCTCTCTCTTTAGTGAGAGTTTTTATGTTTTGCTTTTTCTTTCTCCATCCCACCACCACCATTACCACCTCTCTCTCCTCCCTTCTGGCCACCACCTCCATATCTTTGACCCTCCTCCTTTGCGAGATTCTGTAGTCGTCATCTTGCAACACTATTTTACTCAGACCCGCTGCCTTCTTTGCATTTCCACCATTAGAGCTCGATTTTACAGCATTGTTTTACTCAGATTGACTGCGGTTGTTGTTGTGGTTTTTTTCTTGGAGTTGATGTCGGACATGTGTTGATCCGAAGGAATTAACAAAAAAAGAAGAAAAGTCCAGGCGTGTTTCAGAATTTTTGTAATAGAGACTTTGATTTGTTTTTCTATTATTAGGACTGCTAATTGTTTAGATTGACCGAGTATGCGTGCCCGATGTGTTGTTCGATCTGTAGTGTATTGTTGTAATACTTTCTATTTAGCATCCTTAAGCTTTGTAAGTGTCGCTGGGCATTTTTCAATGAATGTTCTCTTAACCAAAAAAAAAAAAACCTTGTTTGTTGCATGTTGTTACCATTTCCTTTCCATAATGTTATCATTATTAATTTGATTTTTGTCCTGTTATCCTTCTTTGAAATAGTGAGTCGGTTACTCAACATTCTCGACGCTGATGTTTCCCTTTTATATTATTTTAAATTCATCAATCAAATGTTTTTTAGAAGAATTATGATACTTTGAGATTCTTAATGCACCAAAGAGTACGTAGGAGCAAAGATGACCATTTTGTCAAATCTAATTAATTATTGCATAATTTAATTCTTGTAAATAATTGTAATTATATTTCTTGATTGTAAATAATCTTTTAATTTATTTTGGGTAGAATAAATATTTAAAGGATCATAAACAATTTGTATAATTAATTCTAGCGTAACCACTTTCTACTAGATGCATTAAGGGTTCAAAGCAAGCTAGCCCGTCCTGGCCAACCTATGGCCCGCTCAAAAGGGGATGGGGCGAGCCAACCGCCAGAGGGATGTGGGCTGGAATGTTCTGTCCACCCCGTTTTAAGGCGGGCTAGACGGTTGCGGGTTGGCCCGACTGACCCACCCATATAATTTTAAAATAAAATTACAACTAAATATGAATTTTGTGGTGGTGATTATCTTATCTAGTCGCCGATGGATTATATTTATCCTACTTTCATGCACAATTTCTATTTGGGATTTGAACCAATTACATATTTAATTATTCCACTAAAAATAGTATTTAGATGCTTTTAAAAAATCAACTAAATAGTTGAAACAATTGACAATTAATACATACCAAATAGAGAATTGATAATTAATTCATCACACATCACTTCACCTAAACACAACTACATAATAAATCCATAAATCAATCCTTGAAGGACTAAGATGAGAAGTTTAAACATCCAAATTAATCCATCCAAAGTCAAATATGAGAAGTCCAAACTCCAAATTAAAATTGAAGTTTTCCATCCACAAATAACATAAATAAATGATCAATCATCTTCAATTTCAATAGCATTAGATGCCACATTGGAAGCAGTTGTTGGTCGTGATCGTCGATCCAATGTACTTTTGTTATCATCCTCTTCATCTCCATCTACATCAAATTGTAGAATAAAAAAGTAAGAAAGGTTATTAAAAATAATAAATAAATGCATTCAATTTAAATATATTATCATCCCTAAAATCACACAACCAATTGCATGTACAAATTAATGCTTCCACATTTGTTGACAAGAGACGACTCCTATACTTTTAAGAACATAGGAGTCAATGTTAAAGGCAATTTAGAAGCAGTGGTGATGGGAATAAGTAACAAGTCACGACTCACGAGCCATTAATGATAGATTCGAAAACCGATGTCTATTATCCTCCATCATTGTATTACATCAAATTCATCCATCAAATTAATGTCCAATGAATACTCTTCAAATAAACATATAGTTGAGACCTTCCAATCGTAGTGGCAGCTTGATGCTTGCACCTTGCAATTCCTAATAATATGATGACAAATAATAATTGAATCAAATAAAAAATAAAGCAAGTTAATAATATGTTGGGTCATTTTAATTTCCTAAAATGATGGCTACATGGTTATGGCCTCAAACTTGCTTTTGATAGTTTTTATTTTAATTGTTTGTATTAGAGTTTCCTTATAATTCCTTTAATGAGGCACCTAATTTAAGGCCTAGGCTAGCTTGGGTTGAGAGTTCAACACCCCTTAAAATAGAATTAATTTTTCTTGCCTTTTCTACTTTAAGTGGCCGCCCCCATCTCTATAAAAGGGAAGGCTCACTTCATGTGATGTTTAATCATTATTTTTAATCAAAGCTTTGAGCTTATTTCCTCCTCATAGTGTGAATAAAGAAGGGTTGATGGTTCTTTCCCAAACCATTGTGGACTTATTCGGCTCCATGAGCCGGTGGCATTTCAACACTAGGAATTATATGCTGGAGGGGTTGCCTCCATCATTGGCGTCTTCAATAATCTTCTTCCTCTCCATCTTTTCATTTTATTTCTCTTAAAATTCTGCACCTATTTCTTTACTTTCTGTGCATAATTCCATGATTTTGAGCTTGATATGATTGTGTTTTTGGTCCAATTTTAAATATGTACCCTACCTGCTATCAATTGGTCATCACATCACTGTTGAATTGGACTTTTCTAGAGCTTGGGGATGACCAAAACCGTGGGTTCATGGCTGTCTTAGGTGCAATTTTGCACTCATTTTTTATGTAATTCTTCATTCAATTTCCTTTGTAATTTTCAGACTTGAACTGTTCTTGGGCCTGATGCGTTTTTCTGCTGCGACCAACTTGCTTGATTTACTTGATTTCCTTTGTTAGAGGAGCGATTGGTTGTGCGCATATACCATCCCATAGGTGTTTGTGAAATTGCCCCGTACATTGTTCTTCTTCTTTGCATTCTAAATGTTTGTTAGTTTTCTTGGTGAATTGTGGTAAGTGGAAGTGTAAACGCCCAATTTTGACCGAGACATTTAAAATTTTCATAAAATATCAAAATAGAGAAATTTAAAGGTTAGTTTAACATAATAATTTCACATTTTCTCACTCCAATTTTCATCATTAATGAGTTCATTTCTTATCTTTGTTTAAAAATTTTAAAAAAATATAAATAGACAAATACATAAAATTAGGTTGATAGTTTAGCTTATTTAAATTCAATAATAATAATATCTTAGCTCACTCAAATAAAACCTACTCTAAGAAAAAAAAGAAGAGATTAATTAGTATACAGTGTAAAGAGTTCTTACAGTGACATCCAATCACATTTCAATAAATTGTCATGTAATAATAATACATTTTAAATTACATAATCGAATTTAAACTAAATAAAATAAAAAGAATATATCCTGGTTCCTGGAGTTAATCGATTTGTGAGTGGTATCCTCTCTCCCTACGTCGTGCTCCCCATGCCACCAATTGGAATATTCATTTTGGTGTTTTCATGCTCCATCGCCATTGTTTGATGTGTTGTCTTCCACGGTAAGCGCTTGCCTCTTATCTTGCCTTTAGAAAAAAGGAACTTAAATTTACAGGAACAACTAAACAAAACAAGGAAGGGTGAAAGAATCAAGGAAAGAAGAGGGTCGTCATGGGAGAAAACATCTTGTGGGGTTGCAGTAGCTTGGGTTTATTGGCGAGGAGGACGACGTGCCTAGAGATCTTGGGGGAGAGAAAATATTTAATGAATTCCTTTTCTTGTTTTTTTTTTTTCCTTAGAGCATCCTTCTACCTGATAGGTAAGAGAATAATTTCTCGAGCACTGCCAAACACAAAATGGGAATCCCTCCTAACAATATTTTTTTTCATACACATAAATTTAAGGATTGAACACACAATCAGATGTTTAAGGGACCCGAACTCCTTCCACTCGGACCAATACATGTTGTAAGAATTCCTTTTATTACATGGTCGGGAATTTAATTTTTATTCCTCTCTACTAGAGAATAGGTTTAAAGAAAAAAATTAAGTTCTTCAATAAATCAAAATATTCATAAAAGATTTCTTCAATCAATATTTTTAGACATTAAAATCATGTTCAAAGTAATATATATATAATATATATATATATATAAAGTTTTTCAATAAATTAAAAAATACATAAAAAAATCTTCAATTAATATTGGCTTAAATACATTTTTGGTCCCCATACTTTTGTAAATGGGTGATTTTGGTCTCTTAGTTTTAATTGCTCAATTTTGGTCCATCTTCTTTAAAAATTGAACAAATCTAATTCTATTGTTAGCCTCCCATTAAAAATTTAGCAGAGTTTACTGACATGAATTTAATTTTGTGACGTGTAAACTATCACATGACAAAGATTATTATTTAATTTTATCTCTTAATTTTTTTAAACCAAAAATCAGAGCTTGCAGATTTCAGTTCGCTTTCGATTTCATTTTAAATTTCATTTCATGTCCGAATGAGATTTCAGTTCGCTTGGTTGATGGTTTGAAGCAGATCTTCAATTGTTTTAGTTTTGGGACTTGTATTTACTTTATTGTTTTTGAGGAAATTGAAGTGTAGTAGTGAGATTTTATTTTTTGATTTTGTTTTCTCATTGTATTAAATTATGCAGAATCTGATTTTATTTTCTGATTTTTTGTTTAAAAAATTAAGACATAAAATTAAATAATAATCTTTGTCATGTGATAGTTTACACGTCACAAAATTAAATCCATGTCAGCAAACTCTGCTAAATATTTAATGATAGGCTAATGGTAGGATTAGATTTGTTCAATTTTTAAAGAAGAGGGACCAAAATTGAGCAATTAAAACTAAGGGGACCAAAATCACCCATTTACAAAAGTATAGGGGACTAAAAATGTATTTAAGCCATTAATATTTTTAAAATATAAAAACAATTTTTTAAAAAATACAATTTAAACAAGTTTTCTATTTTTTAATTTTTAAAAACAAATTTACCAAAACAAGTTTTTTTTCTCATTTTAAAAGCAATTTTTAAAACAGAATTATCAAATGGTTTTTTTTTATTTTTTTTTCTTCTCAAAAACAGTTTTCAAAATGTATTTATAAATCTGTTTTTAAAAACTAAGAAATAAAACTGAATCAAACACACCCTTAATTTTTAAATTTTCTCTTGCAATTAGAAATTCAGAAAAAAAGGTACTTTACAAATTTCACAGTGCCCTATGGCTGTCAACTTATCATGCAGTCTAGTTTATCTATTGACCAATTAAAATAGAAAGAAAACAAATGATTCTCTCCCAACTATCTAGAGGCTGAAATTTGTTTCATAGCATAAACTTAAATGAAGCTTGAATTTATGGTCAGTTACGTTGACAATGTTGTTCACTGTTTATGAAAAGAAAATACTCAAGTTTTTGTAATCATACGATGGCATGCAAATACAGTATACTGATTTTACAAAATTCATTCCGAGTAGAACCTAATTTTCAAAATATCCAATCAGCTACTTTATTTCTTAGTGTACAAACTGCCCATGAACTTTTCTTTTGAAGAAAGACAACGTGTATATATAGCATACCCTTCAAATAACATAGATATGCAGCTTCACATTAGCATGAAGAGATGGATCATCCCTGTAACATAAACTTATTCGATGATGAATTATGACTTGACATATCTTGAACTATCACTTGAATATCCTATGAGCCTAGCCCTTGACCATCATAAGAGGAAGGGAAACTGTCACCTGAGCGAAGGTGAATGTAAATGCACTACAATGTTATTACTTGATAGAGTTTAGTATTATTGTTCTCTCTAACAAAGCAAAATCCTTGTTGTCATGTGCATGCGTAACTACAATGCCATCAAATCAACCAATTAACAAGGCCTTGCATTTCTGTAATTCACCCTCATCTTTCACTCGTGTTGACTTCATCTTGAGCTGAAAATTGAAGCACCAGACCTGGATGGTACAATTACAGGGTTTCCAATGTATGAGATCACTATAGCCCTTGTTTCCCACGAATCCTAGCTCTCATGTCAACCTGATAAGAATGGGAAATAGTTGTTTAATTTTAGTATCATACAGCGTAAACATGATATTACTAACATAAATCAATTCACCAACTATTTACATTTTTACCATTCGTTATCTCAGCCCTACTACTAGGTATATTATTTGCACATGCAGATGGCAAATTCATGGGAACATATTGCAGGCCTTAATAATAATAATAATAAAACAAAATGAACTGAAGTATGTTGCATGTAAGCATCACTACTAACAAATACAACTGTTCTTAAAAACTACCTGCTTGAATTCAATCCTCAATTAGAACAATACCTGCTTGGTTGTTAGTTTCAATGCTAAGTTGCTAACCAAGTAAAGCATCAGATGCAATAATGATCAAGCTTAATAGAGTTAAAGATTAAGTTATAGATAGGGTTGTTATGATTTGAATTATGTTATGAATTCGAATTACGTTATCTGTTTGTTAGATGAGTTTGTTTAAGTAGCTGAATTTTTAGATAAGCTTAGTTAGTTTATCCAGTTCATTGTAATCTTATCTTTGGGTCTTCTTCTCTTTATATATATCGAAGCATGTACATGAATAATTTAATTCAATGAAGTTAAAACATTCTCATAAATTATCATGGTATCAGAGCTGGTACCATCCACCATGACCTGTCCCGGTCCTATTCCACGGCTGGGGTTCCAAAGTTTTGGAACTTTTATTTGTTCGTCTCTCTCACTCTATATTCATACCTTTCTTTTATTTCCAACCTCTCCACCGTGTATCTTTCCGGCGTGCTTTTAAATCATCCACCGTGCATTTACCGGTGTCGTTTGTCTTCATCTCCTCCTTATCATGATCTATCCCGATCTGGTCTTGTGTTGATGTTTCTCGGATTCATACTTGCCGGTCATCCTTGTTAGCTTGTTTCTCTCTCCTACCTGCTGCGGTTCTAGACCCATGACCTTTTCAAACCTATAGATGTATCTTGTAACTGCCTAGAGCTATCTACCTGGCCCCGTGGCTTTCCGAGTGCAATCTACCTGGCCCCACGACGTTCCCAGTTTCTCTCTACCTGGCCCGTGGCTTTCCCAGAGCAATCTACCTGACCCCGTGGCTTTCCCAATGCAATCTACCTGGCCCAGTGGCTTTCCCAGTGAAATCGACCTGGCCCCGCGGCTTTCCCAGTGTTCTCCTACCTAACTTCACGGCTTTCCCAGTGCAATCTACCTGGCCCCGTGGCTTTCCCAGTGCAACCTGGCCCCGCGACTTCCCCAATGGCTTTCCCAGTGTACTCTACTGGCCCCACGGTTTTCCCTGTGTTCTTTACCTGGCCCCGTGGCTTTCTCAGTGCAATCTACCTGGCCCCCGTGGCTTTTCCAGTGTTCTCTACCTGGCCCCATGGCTTTCCAATGCAATCTACCTGGCCCCACGACTTTCCCAGTGCAATCTACCTGGCCCCATGACTTTCCCAGTGTACTCTACCTGGCCCCATGGCTTTCCAGTGATCTCTACCTGGCCCCGTGGCTTTCCCAGTGCAAATCTACTTGGCCCCACGACTTTCCCAGTGTACTTTACCTGGCCCCACGGCTTTCCCAGTGTTCTCTACCTGGCCCCACGGCTTTCCCAATGCAATCTACCTGGCCCCGTGGCTTTCCCTGTGCAAACCTTGCCCCACGGCTTTCCCAGTGTACTCTACTTGGCCCCACGGCTTTCCCAGTGTTCTCTACCTGGCCCCACGACTTTCCCAGTACAATCTATCTAGGCCCGCGATTTATTATATTCAATTTTGTTAATATGGGTATATTTGTAACAAGCTTAAAGTTTAATAATCTTTAGCTTGAGGGGAGTGTTAGAATATTAGAATTATATATTTAATATTTTAAGAATATATGTTAAGATTAGGTTTAATCCTATAATATCTCCTAGGATTATTTCATGGAAGGCAAAGAAACAGACCACTATCTCTCGTTCATCTAGTGAAGCTGAGTATCGAGCAATGGCGTATGCATCTAGTGAGATTGTTTGGTTAAGGAGATTGTTAAGTGCATTCCAGATTCCTTGTGTTCATCCTACACCTCTATTTTGTGACAATCAATCAGCGCTTCACATAGCAGCAAATCCCGTTTTTCACGAACAAACCAAGCATATAGAGGTGGATTGTCATTTGTTCGGGAGCACATACAATCCGGCACCATAGCCACTAGCTACATTTCTACTAAACAACAACCAGCAGATCTCTTCACTAAGGCTTTAGGCCACAAACAATTTCATGAGTTATCATCCAAGTTGGCAGTTCATAATCTTCACTCACCAACTTGAGGGGGAGTAATAGAGTTAAAGATTAAGTTATGGATAGGGTTGTTATGATTTGAATTCTGTTATGAATTCGAATTATGTTATCTGTTTGTTAGATGAGTTTGTTTAAGTAGCTAAATATTTAGATAAGCTTAGTTAGTTTTATCCAGTTCATTGTAATCTTATCTTTGGGTCTTCTTCTCTTTATATATATCGAAGCATGTACATGAATAATTTAATTCAATGAAGTTAAAAACATTCTCATAAATTATCAAAGCTTACCTCCAATTTAAAATCTTCAGGTAGGATTATAGAGAACATGTTTTGGACATTTCAAAATATTTCATGCAATCATGCAAGGGTCTTTTTTTTTTAATAAGCAAAATTCATTCATCAGAGTACAAAGGGTACAATAACCCACTTGAAAGAAAGCCAAATGAGAGTACAGCAAAATTAACCAAAAATCTAAAAACCAATAGGTGAAACTCCAAGTCAAAAAGAAGCTACTTCACTGATATATACATGAGAACAAAGCCAACAAAGACAACTAGCCAAAAATTTTAAAACAAGCCAATGGATACATACACCAATCTAGATAAGCAGGCATTCTTCGAGCTTTGGCAACAAACCAATTCCAAGACCTAACCTTCATCAAATCCATCAAGCGCAATAAATCTAAAGGCTCATTTCTAAAGAGAATCCCATTTCTCAACATCCAAAGTGACCAGATAACAGCATGCCAAATATAATCCAGGCATGTTTCACCTTATGCCCTCTAGCCAAAGCATGGAATTGGATCATGATCAGCCAAGTTCATAGGAAGAGCTATACTAAACCTAATCCATCTAAAAACACAGTACCAAACCTGAGAAAAATATGCAGTGACAAAAAGGGTGAAAACAGGGTTCAACTTCAGATAAGCAGAAAACACTTTTGAGATCTTGAAGGTTGGATAGCATATTTCTTCCATAAAAATTAGTTTTGGTCAGAACTTTTTCTAGTAAAATCTGCCAAGAAAAAGCTGTAACCTTTGGAGGAGCCAGACCTTTCCACAAACTCTTAAATACTATCTCAACATCAGATCTGAGCGTAGGCTGTTAAAATTGATTTAGTAGCACTGCCTATGTAGACTCTGGAGAATACACACCTGTCTGCACTAAGGTTAATCCAAGACCACTGGTCTGTTTTTTCCTCTTATCAAATTAACCGATGATAAAAAAAATTAAGCAACTCTAACTGAGTATCTTCCTCCCAAGCAAATAAGTGCCTTCTGCACTTTAATTTCCACATCCAAGAGTCATTAACCCACTCTCCCATCTCAGACACCGTGCATCCTTTAATAGCAGCAGCCACAAAAGCCTTGGAAAAAGATCCTTAAATCTACTCCCACCTAACCATACTTTATCCCAAAAGAAATAGAGCACCATCACCAAATTTTTTCCTCAAACCTCCCAAAAACTAAACTCAGTCTAAACCTGTATAAACCCCAATAGAACAGACATCCTGGCACGGGTCACATACTAGTTCAGATTAAAGGGATACTCCACTGAATCGCCATACCTAGACTTCAAAGTTTTGAACCAAAGAGCTTCACCAATAGGCAGCCCAAGATATTTAAAAGATAAATTACCTATTTTGCAATTCAGAAACTCAAAATCTGAATTAAGAAAAGAATCATCTACACTCACTCCAATAAGGCTACTTTTATAATAATTAACTTTTAGTCCTGAAACAAATTCAAAGCACCTCAAAATAGATTTCATAGCTCACAAAATTTGCACAGAAGCCTCTTAAACCAAAAGGGTATCATCAGCATATTGGAGATGAGTAATTTCATGGCCACCATTCCCAACCTTAAAGCCACTGAACAATCCTGTAGAAACAGCATAATGCATCAAACCACTTAACCCTCCACCACCAACAAGAATAAGAAAGTGGCAAGAGGGTCCACTTGTTTAAGACCTTCTTTTATAAGAACTTCCCATGTTGAACTACAAATAACTAGCAAAAATAAGTTTCCTGAAAAAACACAAGCCCAAATCAAAAAACGCCATCTCTCACACGTTCCAAACCTCTCCAGCTGTCCAGTATATAATTAGGAACTTTCCAATTAACCAAGTCATAAGCCTTTTGAAATCTACTTTAAGGATAACAGATTAACAGTTGGGCAAGAGATTATCCCCCACCCCCTCCAACTACTACTGATATCTGTTTAAATCTAAAATCTAAATTAACTTGGTATAGAAACTAGGGCTACTGAATAAAATAGACAAGACAGACCATATCATATAGGCTGACATTACCAGCTTTACCATCAAACCATTTCAACACTTATCCATTCAGGTAAGAAACTCCCATTGCTAATGACTACTCAAAACTTTCTTACTTCAGAGAGAATATAATCATGAATGTAACAACTAGTTTTAAAGAGGACTTCAGCAAATTTTCATGCCCAGAAAGAGAGCAATGCCATCATCCTTCTAAAACCATACCATTGTCTTCCTGCACTTTGAAAGCTAAAGCAAGAAGGAATTCAAATAAACCATAAGAAATTAATTGCATAATCTCTTGTCCGAGAGTTTAATGTTATTTAATTTCAATTCACTGTTACCTTGTAGACCCATATAATTTTTCCATCCTATCACTTTGAATAATTTTCCAAGAAGCTCCTATAGTAAAATTCCCTTCCCAAATTTTCAATTCCGTACTCGCAACCATAAATAAATTATCAACATCCAGTGCATTACTTTAGGTACTATAGTTTATAAATAAGCAACCCGATTATTTGGTTGAACTCCATGTTCATTTACACTGTACAAAGATACATTTTATCACCCAAAAGATAAGACCACATATAAGATGACAATAGCAATGCCAAAAGCGGCCAATCATGAAATATTCAACATTCATTCAAAATCTCTCAACTTTAACCAATAGCTTCAAGCCTAAGTGTTAGCAGCAAAACAACCACATAGAAAATGAATATCACAAAAGGAAAGAATGGCAGTTGAATGCATTTGAAATCACATAAAAGGTACCATGATCAAGTCAAAAGGTAAACACTTGCCTGGCCTCTCTTGCAATTAAAATAGGTTTCCCTGAGTCCCACACACTCACTGGGTATTGATGGACTCTTCTCTCCAGCGCACTCCCTGTAGGATCTCCCTTCAACCTATTCGCAAACACACACAAATCCATTCATCATCATAACAATCAAAATTAAACATTGCAGAAATCACACTCAAAAAGTCAATTTTATTTAAAATCCAATGAACGACACGCAAATCATACAAACCGAACCTTAACACAATCAGATTCACTGAGACACTTGACTAGCTCCATGGCCAACCCCTTGCAAGACTTGGACATTGTCCCTCCCCCAATTCTCTTTCAGCTCTCTTAACATAAAAACCACAAATCCACATTAATTAACAATAATTAAAAAGTTTGAATATTTAGGATAAACATGGACAAAGGGTTACACCTTGAAGAACTTTTTACACAGAAAGGAACAAACTTTCCTCCATCAGTCCATCTCCATTTACAAAGCGAGGTTCAACAAGAAGAAAAAAAAGGAAATAAAAGAAAGAGCCAGATGGTTTTTTAAGCGTTTTATCGAAGGACCTTTTTCTCTGTGGGTATTTCAACCCGGACCCGATTTCACTACTGACCCGATCTAGAAGAGGGGTCTCGTTAACGATTATAAATCTGGCTAGACACGACCCAAAAAATTCTTGGTTAGGGATGCGAATAAGTTAGGTCAGACTTTGATTAAACAAGAATGACTTATTTAACAAATTCAAGGCCTAAGTGGGAGTAAACTAGCAAATCGGTCCCTCACTTTTTTAGGGTCATGCAATTTAGTCCATGAGAAATAGAAAACTCCAATATAGTCCCTGATTTTTTACTTTTTCACTATAGTCCAACTGTGTGTTTCCTGTGAATTTTTTTATAACGTGTCACGTTTAGTAACACTCTGTCACACTATTTGTCATTAAAGTGTCCATTATAACACAAAAAATGATATGATTTTGTCAAATTTATAGCTTTAAAGGCTTCAATTCCAACAGTCGTATGCTTCTATGTTCTCTGTTTTCTCTCTTCTCCCCTTTTTTATTGGAATGTCTCAACTTCAATGACGTTATTTTTGTGCTCCGATGGCAAATAGTGTGACAGAGTGTCACTAAACGTGACACGTCGTAAAAAAATTAACGGGAAACACACAGTTGGACTATAGTGAAAGAAAAAGTAAAAAGTCATGGATTATATTGGGGTTTTCTATTTCCTAGGGACTAAATTGCATGACCCTAAAAAAGTCAGGGACCAATTTGCTAGTTTACTCACCTATGTGGCCTACCACTAACAGAGAGTAAACCTAACAGAGAGTAAACCTAGCACAGAGTAAACGAGAGCGGCGCAGCGGCGCCCCTTTGGGGGCCTCTCTCCCTCCATGGGATAGCTCTTTTCCCTCAATGGGAGATCTCCTACCCATTTTAGGTGGGTTTTTCTCTCTTCATGGTAAGAGTTTTTCTTTCTTTTTTCCTTTTCTTATGCTTGTAGTCACATTTTCTCCATATTTTCCAATCACTTTTTCCTCCTTCTTTTCATCCACCACCTTCATAACCTCTTTTCCTTCATCTTTCTTGAGTTTCTGTTATTTTTTTTTCTTTTGATTTCACCACGGTTCTATTATTTAACAGTTTGATAAGAGTTGTTCTTAGCATTTTGGCAGCACTGGTTTACCCAGTATATGCTGCTTTTATACACATCTATTACTGTTGCAACACTGATTTACCCAGTTTAGTTGTCGTTGATGTCATGGATATTTTGCTCTGAGCTGTTGTTGGACTTGTACTGCTCCGGAAGGAATAAAAAAACAATATAAATGTCCAAGTCTCTTTCAGATTGTTTTATAATAGTTGTGTTATAAGATGACTAAATAGTTTAGATCTAAATAGTTTAGATTTATGAGTATGCGTGTTTATTATGTTATGTTAATCTGTTGTGCACTGCGAAAATGCTCTTTATTTAGCATCCTACAATTATGTAAGTGTTGTTGGGCTTTTTTAATCAATGTTATTTCGACAAAAAAAAAGGTCCTATGTGGCCTATTATCTATTATAGACTTTTTTTAAGTCTAGTATTAGCCTATTTAAAGGTGTTAATATAAAAAAATGCTTAAATAAATCTATAAGAAATAGGCCAACGGGTCTAAATAGGTCTTTTTTTTTTATAATAAGGCCTTTAAATAGGCTCAAATAGACCTTCGACCTTTAAATTATCAATTGAATCTAATAACAATAGGTTTCACACCTTAATCTAAGAAACACAAACAAATAGATATTTAACCTTAAATTACCAAAGAAAGAGATATAATCACTCTTTTATGAAGCTGGAGACATAAGATACACTTAAAGCAAAAAGAACCTATAGCCAAATATTAGTTTTTTTTTTCTATCGCCACTCTCCAATAGCATGCAAGATATAACCGCAAGGGTGAAAAAAAGAATTAAGAGAAGATATGCCCAAAAGACATATGCCTCTTGTTGATGATTGGTCTGATTTTGGCAGTTGGGTTGACTTCCACCCCTTAAGCTTCACACAAGGCAGTAATCAGAGCAGGGAACCCTAAAGCTCCCTTTGCCTTTTCATTGTTTTTGTTGACTTCTGATCAGACAAACTTGTGCATTTCTTCAGATATAATGGTAGCAACATCCACAAAAATCCTCTTCATAATGCAGTAGAGGAGATGGCACCTAGGAACATTCAAGTCAGAGACATGTCCTATTGGCACTATGTTGGCCAATAAGAATGTCATCCAGACCTAAGCTATTGTCTTCATGTCCCCTATTAGTATTCTGAGAGGATTGCCGCTTTGCCCCAATTGATAAGAACGGTTGCGGATGCACAATTTTCTTACCACATCTTCTTCATTATAGGCGTCTCTGATTCTCCTCAACCTCTGATAGGTACATTGGGGCCCCTCTTCTAACTGCAATGGGTTACCTAGGAATTCATTGATTGCATCCCGATCATAGGCTATCCATCTTCCTCTCACCTTTGACCTTTTGTCTACAAGACCCTCCATTGGCCAAGCATTGGCATAAAACTCTCGCACTATCTCAGGGTCATACTTTGGTAGAGGATCAACCAGCTTCCTGCAATTCCTTCTGATAATCCCATCTAGGAAGAGATCATAGTCACCAGGTAAGAGTTCAACTCTCCTCTTAGGTATGAACGACCAACTCTTTATCTCTTCATACCGTGCTTCCCTCTTATCATCTCAGAATAGGTTCCAGTTTGGTCGTTCAGGAAAGGGTGTAGTGGTTCTTGCTCGTTTGCCCTTGTTGGGCCTGGTGGGATTGAGTCCGGCCACAATTTTTGTTCGAGCCATCCTAAAATGGAGATATAATAGACCCACCAAGAAGTACCCAAAGCAATCTCAATTTTAACCATTTCAATTAGTACCAAGACAATAACCATTTCAATTATAGGCATTGAAGACTAATAATCAAGGGAACCATTTGATGTGCCAACAATGTGACAAGTTCAAAGTTCACCAAGCAATGTGCCATGTAACATTGTTAAAAACAAGCAATGTGCCAAGTAACATTGTTCATCAACACATATTGTTAACATACCCAAAATTGATACGCACAACCCATTCTTGACCAAAAAGTGATTTGAGCCATTAAAACTTAACAAGCATTTAAAAAAAATATCCAAGCAATGTTACTGTCATTTCATATTTTATCAAGAAATTCAACAATATAATTGGGCACTTACATCAAGAGATTTGTCAATTTTACAGTACAATGAAAGAGGCATTTGATCAAACAGTTTAAGGGCAATGTGTAAACTCAATTTTAATTGATTGAAACATGTTTTTTTCTTGCCCCTTTTTGCACAACCAACATACAATGTTACTCCCATCCACCAAACAATCATCACATTTCAATCCTAGGCGTATTAGATAAAAAGAGGTTTCTACCCTAGGGTTTGAGAAAATGTGAAAAATAGTGAAATTAATCGGTAAAATTGAAGAAAAACATGGAGTAACTTACCTTGGAGCATGATTGGAAGAGAAGAGAAGAGATGGGGATGTGAAAAAGGTGATTTGAGTGAGAAAATTTGATGCCCTAGGGGAGAGGAAAGAGCGCGTGCAGAGGTTCTCACTTGGGGGTGGAATGATTTGATTCATTTCCCTCTCTGTTCTGGTTTAAAACTGCGTTTTAATATTCTCGCTTGAGCGAGACTGACGTGGAAAGAAGTTTTTAAAATTTTCGCCCAGGCGAGCTCAGTCTCGCTTGGGCGAAAATGTTCCAAAGATCCCTCATTTTTGCCTTCAATTTCGCTCAAGCGTGCTCAGTCTCGCTTGGACGAAAAAGTTCCAGAGACCATGCATTTTTCACTTCATTTTTGCTCAAGCGAGCTCAGTCTCGCTTGGGCGAAAATGTTCCAGAGAGCCTTATTTTTTAGGTTGATTCTTGCTTGAGTGAGCTCAGTCTCGCTTGGGCAAGAATCTTCCAGAGAGCATGTATTTTCAGCATCATTCTCGCTTGAGCGAGCTAGTTCTTGCTCAAGCGAGATCATCATAAACCATTTTTTTTTGTTTTTGCTGCATAATTCGCTCAAGCAAGCTCAGTCTCGCTTGAGCGAAAATATCCTAGAGGCTAACATGCATAATTTTTTACACTTTTCATTTTTTTTCTTCAACTTTCACTCACTCCTTTCTTCATTACTTCCCTTCAATAAACCCCAATTCACTTGTTAAACTGTTCCATCATCAATTTTATATGGATCAACATGGTTTTACTCCATCAAACTCAAAATTGAGTTCTAAAACTCAATTTGTAAAATTTGACCAAAAACACACTTCTAAAGACACTCAATCATCTCAATTTGCAATCCAAACTTGTTCTCATGCATAAAACCTGAAATGTCTCAAAATGCACATATATGCATATGTAGCACTATGAGATGATCAAATATTGAAAATAGCTAATTAACACACAAACACACAAATATGCACAAAAACACACTTAACAACTGAAATTAAATTTAAAGTGCAAAAACACTGGGTTGCCTCCCAGGAAACACTTGTTTAACGTCACATAGATTGACGCCTGTATCTTTATGGTTCTTGAAGATGAATGACAGCGGCAAGTCTTTCAACCTCACCACCGAAATAGGGCTTCAACCTCTGCCCATTGACTACCCAACTTATTTGAGATTCAGGGTCCTCCAATTCTACAGCTCCATAAGGTCTTACTTGCTTGATAAGAAATGGCCCTGACCACTTTGATTTTAGTTTTCCAGGGAAAAGCCTCAACCTAGAATCTCATTTCCTCCAATTCGTGCAGCTATAATTTTCTTCTTTCACCTGCTACTCGAGGATCAAAATTCAAAAAATTCAAGGCCCAATATGCTTTGTCTTCCAACTCCACTGGTAGATGACATGCCTTACCATAAACTTCAAGGCCCAGTATGCCTTGCATACTCATCCATAAAAACCTTTATCCAATTCTCAAGTAAATCAACAAAAATACTCATCATGCATCTCTGGAAAGTCCCAGAAGCATTGCATAGACCAAAAGGCATCCTCCTATAAGTAAAGGTGCCAAAAGGACAGGTAAAAGTAGTCACATGTTGGTCCTATGGTGCAATACATATCTGAAAATAACCAGAGAAACCATCTAAGAAGCAATAATGTAATTTACCTACTAGGCGCTCCAACATCTGATCAATAAAAGGAAGAGGGAAGTGATCCTTCCTGGTCGCCTAGTTGAGCCATCTGTAATCGATGCAGACTCTCCAACTGTTATGCACCCTAGTAGGAATCAACTTATCCTTCTCTTTCTTCACAACTGTTATCCCAGACTTCTTCGGCACTACCTGAACCGGGCTCACCCAAGTGTTGTTTGAAATGGGATATATAATATCGGCCTGCAACAACTTGGTAACCTCCTTCTTGACCACGTCAAGAATCTGTGGGTTGAACTGTTTCTGGGGCTGTTTAACAGGTTTAATCCCATCCTCCAAAAGTATCTGGTGCATGCACATGGAGGGGCTAATACCCTGAATATCGGCCAATGTCCACCCAACTGCCCTCTTATGCTCCCTAAATACATGCAACAATCTCTCCTCCTGATCAGTAGAGAGACCAGAAGAAATAATCACTGGAAGCTTCTGCTCATCCTCCAAATAAGCATACTTGAGGTGAGTGGGAAGTGGCTTCAGCTCCATTGATGGTGGCTGCACAAAGGAAAGAAGCAATCTGGTACTAGTAAAAACATATGCAACCTGCACATCAACAACGTCAGATTATGTGTAATTTCTATAATCAAGCTGGTGCATTCTGACACTATTAAATCCCCAACTGCATCAATACCAGAACCTACAAAGTATGAAACAAAATCTATACAGTCAGTAGATACAAACTCGTCTATCTCAACACACATGCTACACATAAAAGAATCAGTACATGAATCACAACTGTATACCTCATTGAAATCAGACAAGTTAGGAAGATCTAAGTCTCCTACAAACTCTGACAAATTATCATCAACAAGTTTAGTAAGCAAATCTAAATGAAAAACAGAAT
Source organism: Sesbania bispinosa (assembly GCA_026901365.1). NCBI lineage: Eukaryota > Viridiplantae > Streptophyta > Magnoliopsida > Fabales > Fabaceae > Sesbania > Sesbania bispinosa. Next base: position 2,688,180 of record QLOH01000008.1, on the reverse strand, counting down.
GGTCCTCAATAGGATGCCTCATAGCATCTAATATATTAAACTGAACCACATTATGTCCAAATTCCATTGTAAGTGTACCCATATGAACATCTATCTTTGTCTGAGCTGTTTTCGGGAAGGGCCTGCCCAAGATGATGGGGGCTGCATTGTTGAGTGAATCTCCTCCCTCCATATCCAGCATGTAAAAGTTCGCAGGGTGGAGAGAGGAGATTCACTCAACGGTGCAGTTGAAATTTGCCCAAGATATGGGGGCTGCACCGTTGAATGATGGGGGCTACACCGTTAAGTGAATCTCCTCCCTCCATATCCATTTGAACCAGTACATCCTCAATATGGCTTGCAGGGCGGGTTGTGCTCCTGTTTGCCAACTAAATGACAACACATGTAGGCTGCAAAGGACCGAGAGATAGAGGTGAAAACAGATAAAGACATAACTTTAATAGATGCTCCTAAATCAAGCAAAGCATTATCAAATTTGTTACTACCTATAGCACAAGGAAAGGTAAATGCCCCTAGGTCTTTGCATTTCTCAGGAATGGTTGTCACGGGCTTCTTAATAAGTGCAGATACATTCCTTCCCATTCTAATCCTTTAATAGCCCTTCAAGCGCCTCCTATCAATGTAAAGATCTTTAAAAAATTTGGCATATCTTGGAATTTTCTTTATGGCTTCAAGTAGTGGAATATTGACCTCTACTTTTCTGAAAGTCTCCAAGATTTCCTTATCTGCCTCTTCCATTTTTTTACTTTGATGCACAAATCTCTATGGAAAAGGAAGAGGGATAGAAGATGAAGGCAGCTGCTAAACATTAGAAGGATTGGGGTTGCTTGAAAGACTAGGACCAGTTCTTCTACTTTTCTCCTGCACAGGGTTTTCTACAGCTGTATTAATCTCATCTTCTTGCACAGACTGTTGCCTCTCAAGTCCTTGTACATTCTTGCCAGACCTCAAAGTTATTGCACTGACATTTTTCGAGTTGACAACTGTCTGAGTAGAAAGCTTATCAGAACCCTATGACTGCAACTGATTCAAAGTGATTGCCATCTGTCCAATCTGACTCTCCAGGTTTTGAATAGTTGCTTTTGTTCTCTGTTGGAAGTTCAGATTATTAACTGCCACTAGCTTCATCATCAATTCTTCCAAGAAAGGCTCACTCTTGGAATGTGCAGCGGCTTGTGGTGGAGGCTGCTATTGTTGTTGCTGCAAGTGTGGAGGATGGTATGGTCTACTAGGTCCAACATCATGAAACTGAGACTGATAAGGCACATAAGGCTGTTGTGGCTGTGAAGAATTCCCCCATCTCAAATTCGGATGATTCCTCCAACCCGAATTATACCTGTTGGAAGTAGGACAAGAATCAATGGGTTGCTCAGGTGATGTGTAGATCCTACATAACTTTGCAGCCTTCTGAGACACTGCCAACAACTTGACCAAATAAGCTAAATCATCTAACTTGTTCTCCAATTCTCTGTGATCAACAACATAAGTAGTCTCCATCTCATGAGCTCCTCTAGTCAAGGTCACTAAATTGCTTCTGGTACTGAACTGCTGATTATTAGACGTTATATTCTCAATTAATTGCCTTGTTGCAATAAAAGTTTTATCTACCAAAGCTCCTCCACTGGATGCATCTATCATCAGCCTTTCCATGGATGTAAGGCCCTCATAAAAATACTAGATGAGAAGTTGCTCATTAATATGACGATGTGAACAACTTGCACAAAGCCTCTTGAATCTCTCACAGTACTCATACAAACTCTCTCTGTCCAATTGCCGTATACCACATATTTCTTTTCTGATTGAAGTCACTCTAGATGCAGGGAAGAATTTTTCCAAAAACAATATCTTCAAGTTATCCCAACTACTGACTGATCCAGGTGAAAGGTAATACATCCAGTTTTTTACTATGTCTTGAAGGGAGAATGGAAATGCCTTTTGGCTTGATGTGATCCTCAGGAACTCCAGGAGGTCTCATGGTGGAGTAGACTATATGAAATTCCTTGAGGTGTTTATGAGGATCCTCACCTACAAGACCATAGAAACTTGGGCAACAAATGAATCAATCTAGACTTAAGCTAAGGTACATCTATATCAGGATATTGAATGCATAAAGTCTGAATAGATACATCAGATGAAGCAAGCTCTCTTAAAGTTCTTTCAGCCATAATATCAAAATCAGAATGAAGAGAAAAGGAAGAAGTAGAAACAAAAACTAAAACAGACTCACTATATCATTAATAATAGAATAGACACTATCAAACAAAGACTCACTATCACTAACAGAATTATGCATAGATGTATTCCTAGACTGCCTAACTTGCCTATGATATGTCCGATCAATTTTTGGATCAAATGGATATAGGGAACCTGGATTTGCTCTAGTCATACATTAAATGCACACAAAAATGCACTAAATGAAGTATGTAACAACATGATAGCATATAAAGGCAGCCTATATCAAATGAGCAAAAACCAATGAGAGGGATACATGGACAGAATTCTAATATCATAAGAATGAGCCACAAAAATTTTTCAGAATAGAACTCAAAGCCTAGCTATGGAAACTACCTAAGACAAAATGGGAAAAATCAACCAATAAAACTTCAAAAATAAAAAAGAAATAATAAAACATGTTTTCTAGCTAAAATACTTGTAATGAAAAACCATTGGCGGCTCAACTCACTCCAAATGGTCTTTTCCACCCAAAAAACATATAAAATTTGCTAAATTCCGACTTCCGTAGCTCAAGTTATGCCTATTTCAAGTTAGAAGTTAAAAATGAGCCAGTACAAAGTGTAATCTCACAATCTAGAGCTATCTAAGTGCAGCTAGGGCATCCAAAATTCATTATTAATTCAAAGAAGTTTGGACACAAAAATTAGTGCAAAAATTCTACCTTTAGCTATGGTATCTAAAAAGTCATATTCAATTGCTAAAAGTCAACATGAAAATCAACAATTTTGTTCATGAGCATGTACAATTCAACTAAATTGTCAGCAAATCATCTCTAACTTGATCAAAATCATATCAAAAAATTATAACATGACTAAAAACACTATGAACAATGAATCAATCAATATATACAACATAAAAAACAAATGAAGCATACAAGAGCTCAATGGAACAATAAAACAACAGTAACAAAATTAACTACCACCTTACCAGAAGTGTTGAATAGATTTGGAACCTCACTAAGCCCTGCATAAACCAACTGTTATCTATACTAAAACACAATATGGATACTCACAATACAGAAATATAGTTTCACGAATCACAAAAAACTTAAAACTATCGACAGAAACTCTAACAACTAAGAGCAATAAATTAAAAACATCAAATACTTCCTACACTCTCCAATTCTCATATCACAGATTTATCAATTTGAAACACAAAATAGTTCTGACTACACAAATTGGAATTACTAAGAACACAATTACACATTACACAATTACAGAAACAGACTTTCTAATAGAAATAGAAAAACAGAACTGAAACACACAATAGAATTGATGACAACACAGTGAATGAATCAGAAAATGAATTGAATTCCCCGACAACGGCACCAAATTTGATCGAGATCGTACTCAATCAAATAATACGGTTTAAAGTGCAGTAAGGGTTGAATTAACCCAAATTCGTTTCCCAAAGAATTCAATCACAAATTCAGAATTTCAAGATCAACAACAAGGGGGATTTGTTTGTAGTTTTCAGAAATCTTAGCATCAAAAACACAAATTCGAAATTCAGAAAATCAATTCAAGAAAAACAGATTATTCCTCTACCTCATTCACAATTGGATCTATCATTGGTTCATAAGAAACTCGAATTTCATTAACAGATTCATATTTGAAGAATTAAACAACTCTTGATAATTTTCACACAAGAATTAAGCAAACTTGCATGAAATCTAACCTCTAACCCTTAGAATTAAGCAAACTGTGAATTCATTTCAGATTTAAGCAACCTAAAATGTGAGTTCAGATTCAAGATAGAATTCGAATTTCATTAAGCATGTAACTCAACATTCAGATTCAAACCTAAAACTCAAGAGATTAGAAAAGGAATTGAAGAACCTATTCAAAAAATAGAGTGAAAAACGGATTGCAAAACCTCAACATCCGTGGAGGAAGAAGAAGAGAATCTGAAATTGTAAAGGAAGAAGAAGGAAGAGGAAGAGAGAAAATGAAGAGTTCTTAAATCTGAAATTTAGAAAAATGAGAGAGAATTCCCTTCAAAAGAGTAACTGCCCCTATTTAAACTCCTGATCCTAGCCACATGATTAATCAGATTAAAATGATGGTTGGACCCTGATTAACAAGTATCAGGCCCAAATCACTAATACAAGTATGAAAAACAAAGTTGTCCCGAGTCATATTTCGTAGGCCAACTTCAAAACTAAATTGTTCCTAATTCCGTCATGGAAATACTATCATGCAGCTTATCAAAATGAAGCCCTGGATCTTAGCTTTCTAATGCCACTGGAATCACCCAAGTCGTCCACCTACAACTCCAAATATCAACAAAATAAGACAGGTAGGTCAATAGGCTTAAAATTTGAAATTAAACAACAATTACAATTAAAGCCCAAATAGGTAAATTCCAATTAAAACAGTGGATTTAATCATGAATACAGTCCAATAAACCTAAGATTAAAGGTGCTAAGTGTGAATAAAAATATGTTCATCACTCGCTCAAGCGAAAGTGAGACTTTTTTGTCTCTTTTTTAACTGTTTTTCTACCATTAATTTTAACCTATTTGATTTTAAGGAAAACTCTTCTTATTCACCATATCATCAATTTTAACATTATGAATTATATTTATATAAATTTATAAAAAAGGTGCTTTGTTTCATTAAGTCTTACCTCAAATGAAATTGCTACACTTTTCCGTTAGTTAGCTCGATGATATCTGGCAAACCATTTAGTAAAAACATGGGATTTTTCACTGAGAAGTTTCCGCCATGCATCATTATTGAATTTAATCGGTCCAGATCTTCCTCAAATACCCAATGATACCCGCACATTTTCACCTCCAAATGCAAACCTTTGGGCTGCTCAATCAAAGTTTCCCATTCGATACCATCATGATTGTTTGTTCCTTTTGTTATATAACTTACAAAGCCATCAATGAATTCTTCTCTAGTATAGAAGACTAGCAACAAGTGATCTAATCCAGTTGTGACTAGATCTTTCCCAATATAAATCGGAGTATGGATATATAACCCACGCCCCTTATTTTTAAATCCGCATGCAATAAAAGGTTTCCTTGTATCATTCATTCATGTTAGTTCGATCATCATGTGCCATGAATGTTAAGCAACAAGCAACACCGATCCAATTCTTATCATGCATAATTGAAAAGGGATCCATGCTTATTGAACTACCCACATTTTGTTTGTCAAACCATCTTGGAATTTGACTTCCGGGAATAACAATGTCAATCCAGCCATCGGTGAAAGAGGACCTAAGAGAACCTAAGAGAACCTAAGAGATATCATACTGCATATGAACCTGGTAAACAAAAAATTAGTTATGCCTCAGTTCACACACATGTACAAAAGAGAACCTAAGAGAGATAGGGAAAGGAACGATGAAGTATACCCCACCTTAAGGAGTTGTATCATCCAGGAAAATGCCATGCAATAATAGCGCTCAATCTCACACAATTTGGGGCAATCAAATAAATACAATCCTGTATGATATCTACCTGGCCATGTTTCACTTCTTACTGGAAAGAAAGTTCTCGATGGGAGTTCAGGTAAATATTTCAACTGCTTACAGTGCTCCAAGTTCAAATATGTGTGTTCATAAAGTTCCTTGATGCTATAAGGTAGTGTAATGAAGTTGTTTCCCCCCAAATTTAACCTTGCTAAAGAACGTAACCACCCAATAGCATCAGGGATTTCAAGTAGATTGCAAAAACTTATGTCAAGATCATACAAACAAGGGAAATGAGAGAAAGAAAGCATTAATAAACCAATTGAGTCTTCATGTTTTCGAGAATAGAAAAAATGGAAAGGCAACATTAGAGTTTTGAAAATGGAGGATGTTGATTGGCATCCCATAGTATCTTCATTTAGATCATGCTTTTCCAAATGATCTGCAAGACTTGAATTCTCTAACATGAGATAATTTAGTAATTTTGAACAACCAGAGAGATTTATTTGTGTAATAGAATGAAGACAAAAAATTTTGTATGAAATACTAACTAGATATTTACAATTTTTCAAATTGAATCTTGCAAGCTTTCTTAGTGTAAAGGGTATTAACAGAAGTAGTTAGTTTGTTATTAACAGTTAGTTTGTTCTGTTATAGTTAGCCTTTAACTAACTCCTTTCTCACTTGCTATATAAAGCATTGTATTCTGTATTCTTGTTGAACTCAATATACACAGAATTCTTTCCTCCATTATTGATACTCTTTCAATCTAGATTGCTGCTTGGATATCTACATGGTATCAGAGCTTTTCTCGGTCCTACAATGGAAGAAAGCTCGAAAAGATCATTCCCCAGACCTTCTCAAATCCTGTCTCAGAGAAACTGGATGAAACCAATTTTTTGATATGGAAATTTCAAGTTGTTAGTACCATCAAAGGGTACAAATTACAAAGTTTTATAACTGGAAATGGTGGAATGCCAAAGAAATACCTATCGGAGGAAGATGAAGAACAACAAACATTGAATCCAGAATTTGTCAACTGGGAACAACAGGATCAGCTATTGACTTCATGGCTGCTGTCATCAATGACTAAAAGGCTCACTACCAGAGTCATAGGGTGCGAACATGCCTATCAGGTATGGAAAAAGCTAGAAATTTTCTTTACTTCTCAAACAAGATCGAAGATAAAGCAACTGAAGGATCAATTGAAAAATAAAAAGAAAACTGAAAAACTCAGTGAATATTTGATTGAAATCAAAGAAATAATAGATATGCTAGCTGCTGTTGGATCACCTCTGAATAGTGAAGAACAGATTGAAGCTATCTTAGATGGATTACCAGAGGAATATGATTCTCTGGTCAACACAATTCTGTCAGGAACAGACTCCTACACATTTGAAGAAGTAGAAGCTCTCCTTATGTCACAAGAAGAGAGGTTTGAAAGAAGAAAGAAAGAAAAAGAAAAAGATTCAGATGCATTTTCGATGCAAAACATGCAGGCCAATCTAGCTCAAACTCAACACAATAATCGAGGAAGAGGCAGATCATTCCATAGAGGTGGAAGGTTCAACAGAGGAAGAGGCAGAAACAACTTTCAGCACTCAGGAAGAAACAAACCTCAATGTCAAGTCTGTGGTAAATTTGGGCACATAGCCTTAAACTGTTACCATAGGTTCGATGAGCAATATCAAGATGATAATCATTTTCAGAAATCCAAAAATCAGAATCAAGGCCAAATCACTGTCATGAACAGTGAAGTAGAATCATCCAATGATCTTGGTTCAATAAATACAACACTTGTTTGTGTACCTGAGACAGTTTATGATCCAACTTGGTATCCTGACTCAGGTGCAACACATTATGTTACACCAGATTCAAGAAATCTTATGACAAGATCCCAATGCAAAGGTGATAATAGGCTGAGGATGGCAAATGGATCAGCTGCTAATGTCCAATACATTGGTAAATCCTTCTCCTTAACTCCAAGTGCCAAGCCTTTATTCCTACATGATCTTCTTCATGTTCCTGGAGTCAAAAAGAATCTATTAAGTGTTTCACAGTTTGCTAAAGACAACAAAGTCTTCTTTGAATTTCATCCTGACAGATGTTATGTTAAATCCCAGGCAACCAAGGAGATACTACTTCAAGGGAAGATTAAGAATGGCTTGTATGCTCTTGACAATGCTAGTGCAATGAGTTCTGTCTTCAGCACACAGAAGTTTTCATCACAATGTAACTCTTCTTACAATTGTAATGATTCATACTCGTTGAGAAAGAATAAAAGAATGAGATTCTGCTATGGTGTTTCTGCAAATTCTTTTAATTTTCATCTCTAGCATGCTAGACTTGGCCATGCTTCTGTATCTACTGTCTAACATGTTCTGAAAAAGAACATTTCATTCTCCTTACCCAAATCTCCTTTCATATGTGAGGCTTGCTGTATGGGAAAGGCACATAAACTTCCCTTCTCTAATTCATCCACAACATATACTCAACCTTTACAACTTATTTACTCAGATATTTGGGGATCTTCACCAATTCCATTCTCCAATGGCAGTAGATATTATATCCATTTCATTGATGCTTATTCAAAATTCACCTGGATATATCTTCTCAAAAGGAAATCAGAAGCATTATCAACCTTTATTCAGTTCAAAAATATGATTGAAAATCAACTTAGCTCAAAGATAAAGGTTTTTCAATCAAATTGTGGCAAGGAGTATGTTGCATTCTCAGATTTTTTAAAATCTCAAGGGATTGTTCTGAGGTTTAGTTGTCCCTACACTCATGAACAAAATGGTTCTGCAGAGAGGAAACAGACACATCACTGAAATTGGTCTGACACTGCTTGTTAATGCCAAAATGCCTTTAACATATTGGGGGTATGCTTTCCAGACTGCTGTCTTTCTTATTAACAAATTACCAACTCCCACTCTTGGTCACTCAACCCCTCTTGAAGTTCTATTTCATAAAACTCCCAATTATACAGATTTTAAAATCTTTGGTTGTGCTTGCTATCCTCTCCTTAGACCTTATAACAAGCATAAAATTGACTTTCGATATGAGCAGTGTGTCTTCTTGGGATATAGCTTAGTTCACAAAGGCTATCTATGCTTATCATCTGTTGGCAAAATTTACATATCTAGACATGTGCAATTTGATGAGACTATTTTTCCCTTCAAATCCAATACTGCGTTTCTGCACAATTCTCTCAACACAGCTGCTCAACTTCTTTCAGAACATCCTCCAACAGCACCTCCTTCAATTCCAATCATTGCTCCAGCTCCTACATCATCAACTATGATTCAGGATCAAGTTCTCACAACACATCAAGTTTCACCTTCCACTGCTGCAACTCCAACCTTCACTCAGAATCCTTCATCATCACCTATACTTCAACATCAAGCATCATCACCCATAAATCAAAATCAAGCATCATCATCTATACTTCAGAATCCAGTTTTCACATCCAACGAAAATCCAACTTCCACATCACTCCATATCAATAATCATCCAATGACCACTAGAAGCAAATCTGGGATTTACAAACCCAAGCAAATACATCTTACCACCACATTTCTTACAGAATCTGAACCCAAATCTATTAAGCCAGCTCTATCCTCACCATCCTGGTACTCAGCAATGAAAGCAGAATATGATGCGCTTATTAAAAACAACACTTGGGACCTTGTTCCATTACCACCCAACAGGCTTCCCATTGGATGCAAATGGGTTTTCAAAATCAAAAGAAATGCTGATGGATCTTTGAACAAGCATAAAGCCAGACTGGTTGCCAAGGGTTTTCATCAACAAGAAGGATTTGACTACTTTGAAACCTTCAGTCCAGTTGTCAAGCCTACTACAATCAGACTTGTTCTAACTCTAACTCTCTCCTTTGGTTGGCCTATCAAACAGATTGACATTAATAATGCCTTCCTCAATGGTGATCTCAATGAAGAGGTTTACATGTCACAACCCCCAGGGTTCACTCAAGGCAATCCTGATCTTGTATGCAAGCTCAATAAATCCCTATATGACCTCAAACAGGCTCCTAGAGCCTGGTTTTCCAAACTACAACAAACTCTCATCTCAATTGGCTTTGCCTCCATCAAATCAGATTCATCTCTTTTCATCAAAAGATTTTCTGGTCACATCATCATCATGTTGGTTTATGTTGATGACATAATTATAACAGGGGATTCTTCCACTGCTATTAAAAAACTGATTTCTCACCTGCACACAATTTTTCCCCTCAAAGATCTTGGTGATTTACATTACTTTCTAGGCATTCAAGTCATCTCCTCAGCTCCTGGTCAACTACACCTCTCTCAAACAAAATACATATCTGATCTTCTACAAAAAGCTAACATGACCACTTCCAAGCCTATGACCACACCCATGAACCAGGGTCTCAAACTATGTTCAACCACTGATGATCCTGTTGATGATCCTCATCTCTATAGATCTATTGTTGGTGGTCTTCAATATGTCACAATGACTCGGCCTGAAATCTCATTTGCTGTCAATAAAGTCTCTCAATTCATGCATAATCCTCAGAATTCTCACTGGCAAGCTGTCAAAAGAATCATGAGGTATCTCAATGGCTCTTTAAATCATGGTCTCACTCTCACCAACTCTTCCTCTCTCAATATAACAGCCTTTTGTGACTCAGACTGGGGTTCTGATCCAGATGATAGAAAATCTACCACTGGTTACTGTGTGTTCTATGGCTCTAATCCAATTTCTGGGTCTTCCAAGAAACAACATGTTGTCTCAAGGTCTACCACAGAAGCTGAATACCGAAGCATTGCAGCTGTAGCTGCTGAAATATCTTGGATTCAATCCTTATTAGCTGAAGTTCAATTCCACTCACCCACTCCACCTCTCATTTACTGTGACAATCTCAGTGTAGTAATGCTATCAGCTAATCCCATCCTTCACTCAAGAACGAAGCATTTTGAATTAGATCTCTATTTTGTTAGAGACAAAGTTCAACAAAAGTCACTACTCATTCATCACATCCCCTCAGCTGAACAAACAGCAGATATTCTCACCAAGCCTTTGTCTCAATCTTCCTTTAACAACAGTCGGTTCAAACTCAGAGTTCATCCTTCACCCTTGAGCTTGAGGGGGGATGTAAAGGATATTAACAGGAGTAGTTAGTTTGTTATTAACAGTTAGTTTGTTCTGTTATAGTTAGCCTTTAACTAACTCCTTTCTCACTTGCTATATAAAGCATTATATTCTGTATTCTTGTTGAACTCAATATACACATAATTCTTTCCTCCATTATTGATACTCTTTCAATCTCGATTGCTGCTTGGATATCTACACTTAGAGTACCAATGGATGCATCCATCCGCACAAGGCTAATACATCCTTCAAGATCTAGCTTCTCAAGATTTGGGACCTCTCTAAAATCCATTATCTTAATAAGATTTTTTGAATGAGAGAGATCCATACATCTCAAATTGTGTAGAGGCTGCAAAGAAGGGCCAATAATAGAAGTACATAGGATTAGTAATCACAGGTCATTAAGCTTTAAATTTATTTAATCATCTCTGGAGAAAAAGGATCTTTTACTGCGTTCATTTACAAAAAAAATGGAAAGGAAAATAATTTATAATACATTTATGCCTTCCCAAAGTTGCTTGATGTTGCTATGAGGAAGGATCAATTCAACAAGTTTATTTGGTTGAAAACTTGATGGTAAACTAGTAAAAGGATATTTATCCCAAGAAAGAATTCCTAATTCATTAGAAAGATAATTCAGGCTTCCTGAAAAATTGGTCACATTCCAAAGTATAAGCAACTTAAGGTGACTCATTTTTGATAAAGCATCAACACTCATTGTTGTTTCGTGAATCTTTTCTACATATTTTTGCATGACTATGGCTTCAAGATTTTCCCGAGCCTAAAGCATTACAAAGAAGAAAGAAAATGTTAGATCCCTTGGATTGTATATAAGTTGTAGAGAAATGGCAATTTAGGATTTTAGATTTAGAAACTAATTTACCATATTTTCTAACATAACATTGTTGATATCCTTATAGTCCCACAACCTGGTCCACTTTCTTGGCTCTTTGGGTGATTTTTCTCGGACTATGTTCTTGCCCAGCTCTTTCAACAAGTCATGCATACGAATAATCCCCTTCTTGCTGGTTATAAGTGATTTATCAATGAGAACTTTTATACCAATTTCAGGATAAAATCCACGAATATCTAGAACTTTCTTCACATATTCCTCCTCATTGTCGTAAAAGAAACAAGCAATGTCTAGAAATATTTCCTTTTCCATATTTTCCAGCGCATCGAAACTAGTTCGAAGCACATCTATAATATCTTTTCTTGGGTTTTCTCTCAAACTAGCCAATGCACTTCTCCATTCAGAAACATCTCGACCAAATAAAAATGAGCCCAATACTTTAATTGCTAATGGAAGGCCGTTAGCATATGATAGTACATCATCTGTCAAATGTATGTAGTTTCTCAAGATATAATCACGTTTGAAAGCTTTTCTACTAAACAATTGAAGAGCATTATAATAATTCAAAAGTTGAACTTTGTAAACTTCATACTCTCTCAAGATATGCTCATCCCTAGAAATTATGACAATTCTACTTCCTACACCTAGCCATTCGCATTTCATAGCCAATTTGTCAGGTTGCTTCACATCATCAACATTATCAAGAACTAGCGGGGCCTTTTTGTGGCATACCCTAGTCCGCATGAAATGAGTTGTCATAGAAAGATTGGATAGGTGAAGATTTTCATCATTTAGTGTGTAACTAAGAAGTTGCTTTTGTGCACTTGGACCATAGTCTCCATAAATTTTATTTGCATCATCAATGAAACAGGATGCATCAAATTGACTAGAGATTCTATCATACAAAATTGTAACAAGAGTTGTCTTTCCTATTCCACAAATCCCTACAACTCGAACATCATCATTTGAGTCCAAAAGCAGGAGCTTTTCTAATTCTTCCACTCGTGAATGCATCCCAACTATATCACCCGGTAGAGTTGAAAATTTGTGACCCAATATGCATGTTACCTCTCTAATAATTTTTTTAATCTCTGCATATTGTCGCCTAAAAGACAAAGGACAGAAACACCAAATCACATGACAACCCCAAACATAAACTACTAATATATATATATATATATATATATATATATATATATATATGATAGGATAAAGATTTTGGACTATTCTAGCAAATTAGGCCTGAGAGATTCCTGATCGTGCAGTTAGTCCTTCCTGAAAAATTGTTCCGTCATGCAAAATAGTCTCTGTCATGCAAAATACTTGTTTTACAGGGACCATTTTACATGACATGAGAGACCATTTTACCTGACAGAATAATTTCTTAGGAACCATTTTGGGATTTTGAATCTTTCATGTACTATATAATTAATTTGCTAGTTTAGTCTTGATTTTAATTGATATTTATTAAAACTCTTCCAACAGGAACAAGAATTTGTGCTTATGTAATTAATTAAAATTGTTCAATGAAATCCTCATATGAAATCGTTGAATTTTGTTGACGACCCTAAAAGTAGTGTTGATCAACTTGTTGCAAATTAAAAACATAGGAAAGGTTACTTACTTGTCCCTTACATCCCAGCCAGAGATGTCGGCTACTTGTGTTAGGGCTCCCCTCCATCTTTGCACCTTTTCTATATTTCCTTTGAATCGTTCTTCATATTCCACAAAGGCTTTTTCGTAATGCTCACTCTGTTTTCGCACCTCAGATGGGCTCACATCATAGAAAATAGGCAGCACAGTATGTCCTGGTACTTGAAAGCAATCAACAATCTTACCAGTTCTTGCAAGCACCATGTGGAGGAAGCATAGTTTTTAGAGAATACAACAAGAAAAATCTGAGATCCTTCAATTGCTTGTAGAAGTTCGGATGATATATCTTCTCCTTTCCTGATCTCTGTATCGTCCCTGAAGGTAACAACACCTTTTTCATCGAGAGCACCAAAAAGATGATCTGTGAAATTGTTCCGGGTGTCTTCACCTCTAAAGCTCACAAACACATCATATTTCCATATCATCGAAGATGAAAAGCTACTTTGGATTCCCTTGCAATCCATTGCAAAAGCAGAAGCTAACTTGTTGAAGATGACACTATTCCTTTGAAGATTAAGAAACGAAGACCGTGAATTATAGGGGGAGAAAGATGATTAAAGCACCCTTGTTAATACTTACCTGTATTTGGATGATGAAGAAAGACATATTTAACTTTGTGTAAATTATTATTTTTATTATTAGTGTTAAATACATTTTTATTCTTTTAAAATATAATAAAATTTAATTTTAATCTCTTATTTATTTTTGTTGATTGATTTTGTTTCTCTATTTTTTAAAATCAGATAATTTTAATTGTCATTGATATTCCGCTATTATTAATATCTCATCATTTGTTATATTCTAGTGGTTGATTATATTTTCCGCTATTATTAATTTTATTATACATATATGCAATACAAAATACAAGTTGTACTATAACTTTTTAATATTTTTTTCAAAAGTCAAAAGAAGGCACTTATGAATGACGGGAATCGGAAAAGACTTGTAAACACTGCAATATAATATGAAGATATTATATTCCATGCATAATAATTTGTTATATATACGAGGATTACTTGTAAACCACTGCTATGTATAGTATAAAGTTTTTATACGGCCCAGTTATTATACCAGTGTGTACTTGTACATATAATAGCTTTATACTATACTTAATGTTGGTCCTTTGAATTTTAGAATTTGACGTAAGGATATTATCAAGGCGCTATCTATTATACATCCTTTTAAGGAAGGAGGTTTGTGCGGTCCTTTTTTGTAATTTTAAACAATTAAAGTTTAATTAGTTTTTACTATTCAGTCCCACATTCAGGTTTTTTTTTGCATAAAACGTTCCAAAAATCACATACTTCTAGGTGTAGCTAGTAACTATTGCTTCAAAAAAGAAAATAGCATTTAGGTTTAAGTAAACAGTATTGCACCTACTGGCAACACGTTATTATACCTTTAAATTAAAAGGTTTTTAATTTAATTTCATAATAATGTCTTCAACACATCTTACCTCAGAGCAACTGTAGCATTGTCTTTAGCGGAACATACTTGATGTTGATACAAAATTACTTTAAATCTATAATTAAAAAATTGACTTAAATTTTAAATTTACTCTAATAATATATAATGAATTAAAATACAAAATAATTTTATTTACACAAATAAAAATAACATAGTTACAAATTTTATAATTTTAATTAAAAAATGTGTTCATTGGAAATAGCAACCAAATAAATCATCCCTGTAATTATTAATTTTTTATTAAAATGTCTAATGTAAAATAGCAATCACTATATCATAAATAGAATATTTAGGTATTAGAAAATAATATATTTACGTTAATAAATATATAAATATTACGTTTGTTTCACTGTAAATTCATAATGATTGTGTAATTAAATATTTTGATAATTCAAGCAATTATAGTTAATGATATTTAATAATAATACAAAGAATAATTCGGTGTTTAAAATCACAAAGAATTACATATATTTATTGATGTTAATAATGTTAATAATAGTAACACAAAGTTCTAATAAATATGAGTGTTATTTTAAGTACACAACAATGTTAGTATTAAGTAAAAAAATAATAACAGTAACATAAAGACCCAATTGTTCTAAAAACATCCCTGTCCTTGTCCTTGTCCTTTTTGTGTATAAAAAGTAAAACAACTTATTTGAAAAGAAATAGTGAGAATAGATTGCTAAAAAGTATTAATTACATAGTCCCATTTAGAAGTTCAATTCAAATATTAATTGTTTTTTTACTTTTATGCTCAATAAAAAAGATAATAAGTGAAAACATTAAGTATTTGTACATCTAGTATCATGTTATGCAAATATCACCTACAACGTGAGTCTCCTCATTATTCTAATACTCTTCAAAATTCAAATGGTAAATGTTATTCACATTTTCCTCAGATTAATTGGTTCATGTTTTGTTCACGCACTAAAGCATATTAGGAGTTCACTAGAAACAGCACCACCTAAGCTCTCAATTGTCAACTTAAAAAATTTACATACACAATGTGTAGGAACCCATATGCAATTTCATAGAATAAAATATCAAGCTGGTTACTTGGAGACAATCCAAAGATCCTCACCCTTGATTGTTTTAAGTGCAAATCTAACGATCCAAAATGCAGGATTGTAACTTAAAACCTGAAACTTGAGGATGTATAACAGAGACAACCTATTATCAAACTCTTGCATTGAAAATTTTATTGCGAATAAAAAACGGCATTTTGGTGGGATAGACTTTGGGAAATATGAGGATGAATTGATATATGATGTTATACTCTCTTACAAGTCTCATATATACTTCTAGAAAGACATTGAGAATTTGAGAGGAGAAAAAATGGGTTTTTCAATATCTATAAGTTTCACCATCTAAAAAGGAAACATTTACTATGAAGTTAGAGAAGATTAAGAAAAACTTAGGAGGTTAATAGAAAAAGAAAAAGAGGATAAAAAATAAGAAGGAAGAAAAATTTAAAAGTGAAAGTAAGGAAAAGGAATTAAGAGTGCAAAAAGGGAAAGAGTTCGGAAAGCAACTTAATTTATCTTGTGATTATTTGATTGCTAACCATAGGTTGATAGCAAATACTCCTACTGTTGCAAAGAGGACAACTCAAGCTGTTGAAAGGGAGTATCCTAAATTACCTTTCTTTATGCATGACACACTACAAGAAATTCGTAATTTAGCGACGGTTTTGTAGAGACGGCCATCAGTCGTCGCTACAACATTAAATACACGGTATCGATGGCCAAACTGTCGCTACGTAGCGACGGCCTGCTCGTCAATACACTTAAAATTTTTATTATTTTTTTATGAAAAAATTAAAATTAAGCGTAGCGACGGTATGGTCGTCGCTACATTAAAAACATATTTTAAATTTGGTGCGCGCTGATTTATTTGAACGTAGCGACAGCAGTAGCGATGACCAGGTCGTCCTACGTTATATGATGTACACGTAAAACCCCTTCCCCTTCCCCTCTTCCTCCATTTTCACCCTCCTCCTCCTCCTTCTTCTCTTTTTCTCCCCTACGGCCACCCCTTTGCTTCTGTCCCGCTCTTTATATTTTCAAAAACTCACCGATTAAAAAGTTCCCCTCGTTCATAGGTTCGTTTTGAACTGATCAGAAATCAAAATAGTTGCCTGTAAGTGACTTTACAGATCCTTCTACCTCCATTCCTTCTCCGGCTTCGCAACTTGTAAGTTTTATAGTTTTAATTAATTATTTGTAAATAATAGTTTATTTGTTCTATTAGTTTATTAATGTGATATAGGTATTAGGTTATTAGTTTTAAACATTACTTTAGTAGGAATCTTGTTTATTAGTTTTATTAATAATTAGTAATTAATTTATTAGTAATTATTAGCATATTAGTAAGTAATTAATTTTATTAGTAATTAGTTTTATTAGTATATTAGTAATTAGTTTTATTAGTATATTAGTAACTTGTAAATAGTAATTATTTAATTTATATAATTAGTAATTTTAATTTATATACTTATTTAATTTATATAATGTTTATAGTTGATAGGAAAAAATCGATGCCTAAGATGCGTGGTAGAGGTGGAGAGAAGATCCCACCGAGTAAAGGGAGGTTCATCCCTCCGGGCGAGCTACGTGCACAAGCAGCTCGCACGATGCGGGAGAGGGCCAACCTCTCTCACTCTGATCAGATGTCGGAGCATCCATCTACTTCAGCGGCTTCGGCGGTAGCCATCCAGTCCTTTTCTTCTTCCTCCCCTCCACCTTCTGCTCTAGAGTTCGATGGAATGAGCTTCATCCCGACACCAGGATAAGTTCAGATGCCTCCAGTGGTTGAGGACGCTGTGCCCGAGCTGGACGCTGAGGATGTCCAGGATCAGATGGATGGGGACACTGACCATGAGTCTGATAGGGAGCCAGCTCGGTTCCAGGGTGCTAGCTCAAGCCGCGACCTCATGAGGTAGACGCTCAAGGTCGGGTTATTATCAGACCATTTGGCAAGGGGTAAGTTTTTTTTTATTTTTTTCCTTCTTTAGAATTGATATTAATATAACATCTTTAATTTTTTTAACTATTAATATTGAATATTTTATTTTGTAGTTGGGTTCCTAACAACCCACCTATCGCAGCCATTGGTCATGCGATACGTTCTCAGTTCCGGGGTCCTCACTACCTGTGGGAGAGGTCCCCCAAAGGATGTTAGGGACAGGTGGTGGGGAGAGTTCACGGTAATTATAAACCCTAAACACTTTAAATTTTTTTCTTAAGTTATGTCAATTTGTGATATATAACTTACCCTATTTTTATTTTGCAGAGTCGAGTTACTTGGGACCCTTCTCATGAGGCCCGAATCAAGAAGGTGTACGAGCAAAGGGTTTCTCATCGCCTTCGAGATATGATGAACAAGGCCTGAAAGGCTGGGAAGAGGCCCACGTGGTGTGGTGAGGATGTCTGGGAGGGTCTTTTGGCCTACTGAGACTCTAAGGAATTCAAGGGGAAGCCCACTGGTAACAAGAGCAACCGGGCTTCTCAACGGGGGGGGGGGAGTCCACACCACGGGCCGCAAGGCCCACCATGAGGTGGCATTGGATATGGTATGTATAAACAAAGACTCTTCTATATTATGTTTCTATGTGTTGTTAAAATAATTAATTTGTGTACTTTTTTGTGAAGAATCGACAGCTTGGGCTAGAGGTCGAGCCCGACGAGTTCTTTGTTACCACCCACATAAAAAAGGGTGGAGGCTGGGTAGATGACCGAGCACAGTCCACCTATGTAAGTGTTTTTTTATAAATGTTTTTTTATATAATTTCATATAATTGCAATAGAATATATAACTAACTAATTTTACTTTTACCTTAACAGACAAATTACAAGGACCACCTGAGGGAGGTGGAGTCACAGATCGGAGGCACCTACATGACTGATGCCTCCACCAAGCTGGAGATCTGGAGGGATGTTGCGGGTGGCAAGACCCGAGGCCGCTGTTATGACACTGGGGACTTGGTAACCAACATTCGTCCAGGTGTGACCAGCCTCACTCAGGAGTCTCGGGCTCATACCAGTGGGAGTGACGGGTCCGGGTCACGACATTCAACTGAGGAGGCGTTGCACCAGGAAGTAATTGAAGCAAGGCAGGAGTCACGCCAGGCTATAGCGAAGGCTGCACAGTTGGAGGATGAGTTAGGACGACTCCGACAACAAATGCAGCAGTTGCTGGAGGCTCAGGCTGCAACTCAGGCTCAGCCACACCCCCACTACGATGCCGCCCTGGATGACCATCCGTTGGATGAGGAGGAGGAGTCAGCCCCACCGCAACACCAGCGTCGTCGCCGCCATTATTTTTTTATTATGTTTTTTATAGTTTTATTGTATTATGTTAATTGAACAAATTATGTATATATATTTTTTATTTATATATGTTTTCTTCTGTCGATGTGTTGATATAGTATTTAGTATTATTTTATAATTTTAAAATTAATAAATAATAAACTCTAAACCCTAAATATTAAAATAAAATAAATAATAATAAATTTAATTTTTTTAAAAAAATTATCTTCAGAGACGACCTTGGTCGTCACTAAGGTCGTCTCTAGATAAAAAAATTAAAAAAATAAACATTAATACGTAGCAACGATCATGATTTAGAGACGGCTTTAGCGACAGCTTGGCCGTCTCTACGTAGCGACGACTTACTTTGTTCGTCGCTACTTGCATTTACGACGAGCTCTGTAGCGACGTCCATGTGGTCGTTGCTACGTAGCCTGTAGCGATGGCTTTTCGCTTGTAGCGACGGACCATAGTTGTCGCTAATTTGCGTTTTTCTTATAGTGACATGTTTTACTCTATGCATGATTATATGCCTCAGAGCATTACGAGTCTGTTAAAACTAGAAAGTTTTAAAAGTGCTTTGAAACTTATTGCATGTTTTAGAGAATCAACTAAGTTTAAGAGTGCTATGAAGCTTACTAGAGATGTATGTCATCATTAGAATTTTTCCCATTAGCGATAGATTTTTCGGTCGCTAATATAGGAAAATCAATCGCCAAAACAGTTAGAGACCAAATTAGAAACCGATTTTTGGGAGTCGTTAAATCATTGGCTGCTAATTTTTAGCAACCGATTTAGAGACCGATAAAGCGACCGAAATTAGAGACCAATTTAGCAACTGAAATTTAGAGATTGATTTACCTACTGATTTTAGAGACAAATTTAGCAACCGAAATTTAGAGACTGATTTAGCAACCGACACTGATTTAGCATTAACCGATTTTTTGAGACTAATTTAAGGACCGAATTTAGAGACTTATTTAGTGACCGATTTAGAGACTGATTTAGTTACCGATTTAAAAACCGATTTAGCGACCGATTTTAGAGACTAATTTAGTGACAGATTTAAGAGGCTGATTTAGCAACTAATTTCTTTTTGAAATTGGAGACTGATTTAGAGACCGATTTTAAAACTATAATGACTGATTTAGCAACCATTTTTTAGTGCCATTTCCACCAATTTGTTAAAACTTGTGTAGCAACTGATTTAGCTAGCGACTGATTTTATTTTATTTTATTTATCTTTTTAGATATAGTACATGGAGAATGATAGTAGAATATAGAAGTTAGAGTTATCGTAAGAAATATGCCTCATCAATATCAAAATTAAAACAATTTATTCATAAAAAAATACTGATTGAACTAAAAGATATTCCTTTGCCGAAACACAATATCACCATCTCAATAATTTAATCACAAACAAAAGATAAAAGAAAATCTAGTAGAGAGACCTGTGCCAATTTACAGTCATAATTAAAGTAAGTATACTTTAATAGTGAGTAAACAAACATACTACACTAAAGCCAAATGTCAGAAACAAACATTCTAATTAACAACAACAAAAAATTCTTCACAACTCCCATTATGGCACTAAGAATCCTTGAATCTTGATAAAACACATAGGTTAGATCCTAAAGCCTAACTTGAATGATTGAAGGTGACATGAGTTGAGTTGTGATATGCTTGTTGACACTTTTGTACCTGCACTTGCAAAGAAATTGCAAAATTTCCTCTCATTAAGGAAACTAACTTTTGGTTTTAAAATAAGGTAAAGAAATTGTTGCAATGTAAAAACAATGAAGAAATAACTTTTGACTCTTCTAAGGTTGGAAAGTTAAAAATGGAACTTTAGAAACTTGAATTACTACAGATACAATTGCGATATTTGGCCACCCATACAGTAAAACACTCCCCATATTCATCCAAGTTTGTTGTACGGGTGACACTACAAGAAATTCTATTTTTTGTGAGAATGATTAAATAATTAATCATGTACGTGGAAGAAAAAAATAAAGCAGCAAAAATGACAAGGTTATTTGAAAAAAATAAAGCAACAAAAAAAAATCATTTTAAATTTAATATGTAACTACCTTCAACAATTAATGTATTCTTACACTTCGTATTCAATTGTTGAAAGTATTATAAGAGTAATTATATTGTCAATAATAATAATAATAATAATAATAATAATAATAAAAATCAACCAAACATTAAACAAAAATCATGACATTTTAAGTTTACATCCGCATAAAGAACAAAGCAAAGATTTACATACTTCCACCGTACACGCAAATCATCAAGGCAACATGTTACCCATAAAAAATAAAATATTGGATCGAAGTGGCTAACAGTAAGCCAAAAGAAATATTTATTAAAAGATTCTAACAAAATTACAATAGGATCGAATTAAAATACAAAGGTTCGCTATTCGAACCTAACTTTCTTTTCCTATTACATTTTTGCAGGAACGTTGATCTTCGAACCAGGACTTCGAATTTAGGAAGTAGTTCCTCGAACCTTGGTGTCAGTGTCATGTCTTCGGAGGGGGAGTAGCACGACGCTTCAAGCCTTGAGGGAGGACGGGTTCTCATCCTTGGATCTTCCAAATAATCCAAGAACCAGAGTCCCTCACCCTCATCTCCTTCCTCTGCCTCCTCTTCTTCCTCCTCCTCCTCTTCTTCCTCTTTTTCCAAGGATCAGAAGACTAGGCGTTTGGCCTTGAGGTAACCCATTGCCCTAAGACCAAGCTTGGCACCAAGGAGGTGGAAGTAATACCAGGCCTTGCATGGAGCTAAGGCATTGGTCGTTGGCTGCGTTGTTCGACCTGAGGTCAAGGTCCACGGTTGAAGTGACCACTAATGTTGGACACCCTGTCGACCTGAAATCCAAAGGTAATGGAAGGATCAGGTCATACAGGGCAGCCAATATCAGGGATCTCTCCATGGCTGAAGGGAAGAATGGTGAAGCAAAATGAAGTTGCCCATTTTATAGGGTTGGAAGCCATGAAAGCAATTAAGAGCACCATTCCGACAAGCCAATCAGAGGAGGTCTTAAATCTCTTTGACCAAGGTGGATGGTGGTCAAGAAAGTCAAGTTGGCTGGCAGGTGTATGGCTTCGAAGACCGATGAATAGTCTTGAGAGGTTCGAAGACCCTTGGAACAGAGAGCGCAGCAGGAGGAGGTCTAAGCAAGATCGAGGCAGATCATGGTTCGAAGAAGAGAATGCTTTATGGTAGTTCGAGACGTCTTCCTTACTTTTGTTCGAAGGACTCCTTCTTCATCGGTTCGAGAAAGTTCATATCCCCTTTTCTATTCAAATTGCCTTGGACGTTTTCCACGTCATCAACGACAATTATCAGAGAAAAATCCACCCAAGTGCACGCAGAGAACGTGAGTTCATGGGAGTTACGCAAAGGGTTGAGGGGAAGTTATGGCAGCCCAGAGGTAGTTGCCAGGGACAACTATAAATAGGGGAAAGAAAGAAAAAGCAAGGGTCCGCAACCCGAACACTCACTAGCACCCTGAAAGTCGTAGCATCCACCTCAGAGATCAAAGGCACCCAGCACGCTGAGAGGAAGTAGGGATCGCGCAGACCACCTTCTTTTATTTGCTTTCGTTTACATTTTCTATGCTTTATAGCTTAGGATTAATGGAGTTGTAATTGTTTACATTCAGTTACTGCTTCTGTACGTTGAACTTTCATTTTAATGCACTTTAAGGCCCGTTCAGGGGCCAGTTTCTAATCGTTCTTTCTCCTTCTCCGCTCCTTCTATAGATTTCACGCTAGGTAGAACCCACATAATTAAGAGGACTCGTATCTCGTCCTAGATTGCTCTGAGATACATTTGTTTGGACTAAATCCTAGGACAAACAAATTGGCACGCCTAGTGGGACCCTTTCTTCGTAGTGTTTCATGAATCTAAGGAGTGGTAGGAAAACCATGACAACCAAGAACAAGAATGGTTCTGGAAATTCTTCTGGAAATTCCTCAACCAATGAGGCTTCCCATGGCAGGCACAATGGCAGTCAAAACTCCCCGAGTGGAGTTGGGAGATACATGGAGGATGAAGTACCCACAGGTACACTTCCCCAACCTGAGGAACCAATGGTTAGCCAAGTGAGAGCATACGAGCCCCTCAGGGCCGAGGGACCACCCCCTGGTTTTCAAACCCAGAATATTGTGGCTACTTTAGGTATGCCTCAGAGTGTTTACACCAACCCAATGGCAGTTCATGTTCCTCCAAGGAACAACAGGAACTCACCAGAGATGTGGTCCAACCAACTAGGACGAGTTTAGGTAAAATATAATTTTTAATATCTATATAATTTTTTTTATTAAAGCGTCATTCTAATTACTTTTGCAATTAGTTCCTCCTGTAATTGGTGTGTGTTAGGTGCTAATGTGACGAGTTTTCTCTCCTATGTGTCCATTGTTACATTTATAGTGTTCTTAAACTGCCAGAAAATTCACCCCCTTACTTCCTCACCTGTGTAACCTATCCCTGTTTGTACGAGTGCAATTGGCCTGATTGTAGGGGAAGGGGAAACGGTGAGTGGGGTGGGTTACAGGAGTGGGGAAATGGTTTGTGGTTTTTGGGGAGGAGAGAAGAGGAAGTAAGTGGGTGAATTTTTCTAGTGGTTAGAATCGTCAGAAATGCAATAATGAACACCTAGGAGAGATGTAACGTCCTAATTTCTTAATTCAAGAATAATGCCCATTGGAGACACCATTCTCAAATTTCTGACATTATTTCGCGCCATTACCGATATCGTCATACAAACCACACAATTGCTTAGGCAATCCAACGCTTGCTTAAGCTTCCACAAAATTCATACACCATTACAATCAGTACAAATCCTCAATTTACAATTTATTAAACTAAATACACTCTGGGATATTATGGTTTATAACATTCTTATCGGAAATTCGGCAGAGTCTCCCCTATAAACTGGATATTTCCAAGGATTTCGTATCAACCTGAAACCCAGAAAAATCCAGCCAAAACAGTATATAATGGTACAATATAGTTTCTCAACACATCCTAATATCCCTCAATGGTACTAATGTATTTTATCATCAACAACAACAATAACAGCTAATACACCAGAGATCTACATCTGAATTCCCCAAAGGGTCTTGCGGGCAATCGAGGTGGAAGGTCCACTCCAAGAGCTCCAAATCTCCTTCCAAGTGCATAGCTAAAGCATCCTGCACAACTAAAATGTATCTCGCAACGTGGGGTGAGACTAGTGTCTCAGTGAGCATAACTATGCATGCAAGCAGTGTGGGGGAAGTAAGCATATGAAATGCAATATATCATTCAGCAAAGCATACATAGTTTAGTTCTTTCACAATTCATCATGGCATTATATCTCAACTAAAGTAAACATAGCATATGATGCTAAACTCTGAGTAAATATGCTCTTCATGATTTGCATTACCCGGCAGTCGGGGTCTTTTCACTATCTCTGGGGCTAGACCTGAGCTCAGACTACAAGGAACGTCTTCCTTGGGGACGTATCCCACTATTACTCTGGGGACCGAAGTCCAATTACTCTAGGGACCGAAGTCCAATCTTGTTTAATTAAAGTGATATGGGGCCGAAGCCATTTTTCTAAGGCCGAAGCCAAAACTCATTTTTCTTTGGGAGTCGAGGCTCAAAAATCATTTTCCAGTTATCTGGGCCAAATGCCTTAATGCAATCCACTCATATAACACAATAACACATGCCTCATAACAGATCTAATCATTTTTCTCTCTATCAATCTCTGGGCTAAAACCCAAGTGTCTTATTTATTCTCAGACAGGCATAACATAACTCATAACTCTAAATCAATGCTTACTATAGTCATAATGTTCAGCAAGAAATAACAATTAGTGCTCAATCTAGCAATAATACCAACTCAAACCGTAGTTGAAGATTTCTAGTTCAATAACCATCAAAACATTAATACATCTAAAATCAATCGGTAAATATTCATAGACAATCATATATAACCTCAAGAAAGGGAAGAAAAGGAGTGGGCACATTGGGGATGACTCATACAAGATTGGAGGTGAAAGTGTGTGAGTTATACTCACCTCAAAGGAGCCCAAAGGGAAGGGGGAATGAGTTAAGAGAGGTTGGGGGAGGAGATCCTTGGCTTCCTCTAGCTCCAAAGCTTGCTCCTCTCTCTAGGAAGTCTCTCTCTCTAAAATGAAAGAATGGAAGGAGAAATGAAACAAATGAGCCCTAACAATGTTTTTATAAAGCTGGATTCGTGCTCTCTCGCTCAAGCAAGGATTTCTCGCTTGAGCGAGCCTTTTTATAGCTTTCTGGTCGCACATTCTCGCTCAAGCGAGAGTCTTCTCGCTTGAGCGAGAAAACCAAAAAAATTCCCCCTGTTTCTGCTGATATTCTCGCTCAAGCGACAACATTCTCGCTTGAGAGATAATACGCCTGTTTGGAGGTGCAAAATAAATCGAAATACTATCGTATAGCATATCAAAATGAAGCCCTGAATCTTAGCTTTCTAATGCAAGTGGAATCACTTCAATTGGAGATCTACAACTCTAGATATCTTCAAATTAGTGCACAAAGGTCAATAGGCTTAAAACTCAAAATTGAGCAACAACCTTGGTTGAAGCCCAAAGGGGCACACTTCACATGAACCATGATGTAAATAATCAATTCACCTCCTTAAGGCTAAGGCAAAGGGTTCTAAGTGTCCATGAGACTACGTTCCTCTATTCCCCTGTTCTTTTCCACAAAATCACCTTTATACCTCGGTTCCTTGAGTCTACACCTCTCCTTTTCCTTCCCGCCAATTCGTTCAAGCTTAGTTACTTCCGTTCCAATCTAATTCCCTAGTTCCAATGTCTCTACTTCCTACCTCACCTCTTCACCATGCTAGCCTTTTCACCACTGGGTGCGACTCCTCCTAAGTTAACTCTATAGTCATGTTTGGCTTAAAACTTGGTTTTTCCCTGTTCAATTCCCTTAAAACACAATTCTTAACTGATTCCCTAACTCTTGTCTTATTTTCACCTCAAATCCCTAAGTTCTCATCTTACTTCTAACTTCCTTCTTGCAATGAGATTCACAATCCAAGACTTCCGTTGTATTCTCTGGGTCCTGATTTTGGGATGTTACAAGAGAGAAAACATGTCAAATCAGCACCTGACACACATTAATTGATGAGAGAGGCTAATTATAAAAAGAATTGGGAAGACGTTCGTTCCAGATCATTTTGTATAAAACAAGATTAGAGCATACAAAAGAAGAAGGAAGCAAGAAAAACCACAGCAGGAGATCACTGGTTAAGAGGGCGTACATCAGGGAGCAAACCCCTAGCAGAAACAGGGCGTACCTTGGCAGCACAGCATACCCTCTAGAGCCTACCTTGACAACACAGCGTACCTTTTAGGGAGGCATTTTGCCTTGACTTAAAGACTTACTAGTCTCACAAAACCAAGAAAGGGACGTTGCATTGTAAGTCTGAACATCGAACAACATGCTTGTCAGCGTAGTGTGTCAGTACAGCAGAATCAACAGTGTAGAGTAGCAGCATGTGACCTTTCACCAAAATAAAGGGCTATTCTTTCCTGCTTCCAGAACAGCTCACTGAGCATTAACTAAGAAGGAAAAAGCTGTTAGGAAGCACCCTAGAGGAAAAAGAGACTAAGCTCCTGCACAGGCGTGTGTCAGAGGCTAAGATCTGAAGATGTGCAGAAACAGTAGCGCAGCAGAGATGTGTAGAGACAGCAACGTACGGTAGAGACTTTCACCAAAATGGAAGCAGCTTCACTTTGCCCTATATGATGTTACAGAAAGATGTACGAAAAGGGAATGTTGTAGCTATCACAGACAAGAGCGTGTTCCCTGGAATATTAACATAGTGTAATTAATTGAGATATAGTATCCTTGGGCTCCAAGTCTGGTGCACATATATAAAGCACTAGGGGCAGCCAAGAAAGGGCATCAAAAACGTCAATAAAAAATTCCAATAAAGGGCATAAAATACATCAATAAAAAATTCTCACTTCTTACATCTATGTTTCTCTAGAAATTGAACCCTTCAATCTCAATCTTTATTTTCCTATTTTTTATCTGAAAGAACGTTCTAATAAAAATAAATTATATAAATTCCCACTTCTTGCAACTATGTTTCTCTAGAAATTGAAATTGAACCCGTTAATTTTTACGGAACATTCACTTTTTTTAAGTAAAATATATTCACTTTTATATTAATCATTATATTTTTTATTTTTATTTTTATTCTCACAATAAGAACTAAAACCAAAAATTATTTTGTACTGAAACAAAAATACATAATCAAAATTATATTCTAGCCTTTATATGTTTATTAAGCAGTGTCTAAAGAAATATGCCCGTAGAAATTAATTTCTTACCATTTTCAATATGAAAAGCCACTTAATCAATCACATATTGGATTTAAAGTGGCCTTCACCCAAAATTAAAAATTCCAGATTAATTTGGAATTTGTTGCAAACAAAAGCGTACAAGATCTATTCATGTTAGAATAATAAAGGCTCGAGCGATGATCTCCTATATTAGGATTTGACCTGTAATTGATTTCTTTAGATTTTAGAATCCTGTCTTTTTAATCACGTGGTTAAAATATGACAAAATAAGGGTACAGTTAAAATAAGACCTGAATACAAATTGCAAAATACACTGCGAAGTGCCAAGAGACGAAAGAAAGTCTTCCTCCTATATATAATAAGTAACATTAATACAATAATACTGCTATTTTAAACTTAGGAGTGTAGTTCATTTATTTTTCTTAACTCGATCTATGGTCGCCATGGATGCCCCCATTCCACCAGGCACGCTATTTATAACTTCGGGATTTTCATTTGTTTCCCCCTTGTCCTGCATATGCAAAAATATCCCTAATTAGCTTTAAGCTTCTCAAATGACAATCTGAGTATTAATTTCCACACACACACGTAACTAATTGAAGCAATAATTAATTCACGATACCGTTGCGACATTGGACTGAGTATTATTCTCTTGGTTGCCAGAAAACCGAGGATTTAGAGTACCAGCACCTTGGTTACTAACAAAATCATAGTCTTGCGCTGCTCTAACTTGAGGAGCTTGCGTTGAGGCAGGATAAGGATCTCCTTCATCCACCGTTGATTCGAGTGGATCACGCGCCCTAGTACCCTTGGGCGCATCTCCAGCTTGCACAAACTGCCCCACAACCTGTTACAATTGAAAATCCCAAACGGCAGCGTTTAATTGAAGTAAACAAATAAACAATTAATGGATTAAATATATTTTTAAGTCACTTAAGGTTAACCCAAATTTTATTCTAGTCCCTAAATTTTATTGTTGGTTGAAATTCCTCATATTTTGAAATATGTATTTTATTTTTCCTTTTGAAACCGTTAATTTTCTGTATTTTAACGTAAAAGAATTTTTATTTTCTTCCTTTTAACGTAAAAGAATTTTTATTTGTAAATCATGATGATAACCATGAAAATAAAAATTTAATCAAATTTTATTTTAGAATTTTATTAAATTTAACATGAATTATGAAAAGGAAAAATCAATAAAATTAACTAAATGAATTAAAATGTAATTTAATAACCACATAATAATAATAATTGGAAAGCTAACTATATTAAAAAAAACTAAAATTATATGATTTTAGAAGATAAATGAGTCAAATCAATCATCAATTAATTATATTAAAAAAATAAATTAAAGTTATATGATTTTAGATCATAAATAAGTTGAATGAATCATTTTAAAATTTAGTAATTAAAACTAAATTAAAAAAAAACGTATTAAACTCTTAATTAATTAAGAGAAATGTTTTTTATACAACATGTTGTATACAATATGGAGAGAGATAGAGATAAAATAAAAAAGTATGAGATGTGATAGGTGATATGATAAGTGATATGATGGAAAGAGATAGAGAAAAAAAATATATTGTATGAATTGTTATATAAATTTGTTGTATGAATAATATTACTCATTAATTAATTACCTGTCCACCAAGGGTCTCTCTGATGAGACGTTTGTTGTTGTCAGTTTCGTTTGTTTCCGCCGTTACGGTAACGCCTTGGTTTCTAGCAAGGTTAGTGACGGCGTGATGGCTCACAAGACCAGCTCTCTCATTTATAGCTGCTGCTGATTCCATCATTGCTGCAGGACCACCTCTTTGAGTCTGACCCAATACTTGGCTTTCTGCGGATTGCATGGTCGCAGCGTCTCTTGGTGTGATGGGTTTGGATGCTAACTCCCCAGACACATTGAAAACTTCACCGTACTTTATCGGTTCTTCATGCTCACCTCTCCGTGGCTGCTCTTGGCTCATGATACCAACTACTTGTATGACTGGACAACAAATTTTGGTTTAGTTTATATCACCTTTCTTTGGTGAAGTGCAAACATTAGGGAGAGTTAAGTGGTTATATACATGATGGGACTTGGGATTTGATTTAAATTTAATTTGTAAACAAATAAAAACTGTTAGTAAAAATTAACCATTAAACTAAACAATTTTATCTTTGAATTTTCGAAGTGCCAAATCCATATACATGATGATGGTGAATTGGGTTCATGACACCGTGAAAGGCATATACACGCGTCACATAATTAGGATGACATTGGATGGACATTGATTGCAAGCGGCGAGTGAACTGACGATATTTGAACCGCATGCAGCAATTGCGACAGTTGGTAAGTACTTGGCAAGTTTTCAATCACGCCACCATTCTGACTCAGCTTCTCTATATATATATCACCGCAGTCCGACGAAGATACTCATAGGAGAGCCGTCCAGATCGTCTTGTCTCCATTTCAAGAAATGGAGCTCTTCATTTGTTACATATGGTAATGACAAAGTTAATGGTCATGATTTTATTTTGTAATTCAATTTATTGATTTTTTTTTTCGAAGAATACATGTCCAATGGAAGTACTCTGTTATCCATGACACTATAGATGATAATGAGTAGGATTTGGGTAGTGTCCTACACGTTCCTATACACATGTTTTAAAAAAAATACTTATACATGTGTGGATAGTAATTTCCTTACTCGTGTTTTAAAAATACACATGTTTTTAAAAAAAATACTTATACCCTTACTCGTTGAGTATTCAGGTACCCGTACCCTGTAAAAATAATAAATTGATTATAAAATAAAAATTAATTAAAAATAAATGAAAAACAATCTATAAATCATCCAAGTTTAACCTATAAAACAACTATGATACGTGGAAGTGGATGAGAGATTAAAACAATGGAAGGGAAAATGAAAATTAGTTCATGTTTTTCTATTTAATTGTTTAGGACAAAATTATAACATTTTCAAAATTATAACTTTTAAATATATGTTAACGTTTTGTTGTGAATATAATATATATTAACATTAATTTTTTTTGGAAAAATAGTAATTAATAATATAAATATATAATTAAATTAATTATATGTATATAAATTACATTAATTATATATATTATATAACTGCGGGTATCAGTAGGATATGGTACCATAGTACCCGTACCCATCAAAAAGTGCGAGTAATTACTCAAACCCATTTGGTGGGTAATTTTTGTAGGTACCCACTGAGTGCGGGTATAGGATGGGCTAGGCATCATAGTGCTCGTACCCGCGCCCGTCCCTATGAAAAAATGTAGGCTATTGCTTGTACCCGCACTCATACCCGTTTTACGGGTTTTTACCCTACCAATTAAAAATAATTTTTACGGGTACCCATAGGTAGAGGTGTCAAAATGGGCCGGCCCGACCGGGCCGGCCCGCCCGAACCCGCAATATGGGAGGGTTTGGGCACTTAAATTAGAGGCCCGAATTTTTGCCGGGCTTTTTAGCCCGGAAATGAAAAAACCCGGTCTTAAGCGGGTTCGGGCCGGGCTACCCGATCGGGCTAACGGGCGGCCCTTTTTTTAAAAAAAAAAATTACCTTGCTTTTGAGTTATGCTTAAGTTCGCTGGCATGGCCCATTTTTTATTTTTCTTCCATCTAAAAATGTTTAAAGTTCTGAAAATTGAAATTTCTACACTGAAGTCAATGGATATGGTGAGCAATTATGATTTTCTTTTGATAGATAACTAATTAATTAAAGCAATTATGATCGAGTATATTATTATATTAGTGCACATATATACTTCCTCAAATCCAAGTTTGTCAAATATGTATTTTATAATCATATTTTGAAGAACAATTTTTGGAACAGGTGCAGTATAAGTTTATTTAATTTAATTTAATTACATATTAATTGAGTACTATTATAAAATGGAAAAATCTTGAAACAATTTAGAATCAATTTTGAAGAACAATTTTTGGAACAGGTGCAGTATAAGTTTATTTAATTTAATTTAATTACATATCAATTGATTACTATTATAAAATGGAAAAATTTTGGAACAATTTCGATTCATCGAATGCAAATTCATTTTGCTTTTCCCCTTTTAAATGATTTTTATAATTAAATTGTAATTTTTTTTAGTTTTGTAAAAGTATAATTGTTTACAATTTTTAATGAGCAACATTTTTGAATAAGTTAATTTTTTTTAACCGGGCCGGCCCGCACAAGCCCGCTACCCGCATAGGGCCGGGCTAGGGCACTAAGTTCACAGGACCGAATTTTAGCCGGGTATTTTAGCCCTGCCCGCACAAGCCCGCTACCCGATGCGGGCCGGGCCGGGCTGGACCGGGTAGCCCATTTTGACACCTCTACCCATAGGACATGGGCTCAATTGACATCCCTAGTGCCATGACCACACCAGCGAGAAAGAACGGTTCTGTGCTGATAGCCAGGTTGATGTCTTGGATGACAACAGAGTTCTTCCATTGGACCTGTATTCTTCAAAAAAATCAATTGAATAACAAAATAAAATCATGACCATTAACTTTTTGCACGCCACGTGTCATTACCATATGTAACAAATGGAGAGCTCCATTTCTTAAGGAAATGGAGACGATCTGGACACATAGGAGAGAGTGTGACACATATATGAACTCCACTGCAGTTATCCATGTGCTTAATTTTGTTTATTTTTTTTATTCTTGGAAGAGTAGATGTATTTTTCATGGAAGTCAATCCTATTTATTTTGAGTTGATTGTAGGACCTCTCTACAGATGGTAAAACTTTCCTTCTAAGTATTTAACGCGGTTGTATATACTCAAATAAGCATAAGAGGGAACATCCCCTTACCTCAACCACGTGCTCAATTTCTTAATTTTATATATATTATTGTTAAAATAAAGTGGTGTGATGAAGTATTAATTAATTTCTGATTTGCATAAAATTTTATAAACTTGATCCACTCCATAATATCTTTCAATTTAACGGTTAGATTGGTTAATTTAACATTCTATAAAAAGTTATTAATTGGTGTAACTTTAAAAATTTGATACTTGATGTCAACGGATCTGTCTCATATATATATATATATATATATATATATAGACACACACACACTATTAGGGTGAGATATTTTTCCAAATATGGCACAAAAATTGGTAATTTAAATTGATTGATTAGATGAGATTTTTGTGTAGATGATTAATGAAAGACCCAAATTATACAGAGTATGATTGAATCTGGTAAAGTCATTCCGAGTCAACATATAATTGAAAAACTAGAGAGGGGTCTTGGTGCAAAAATGAGTGAAAAGAAATTAGAAGAAACATGTGTTTATATATAGAGGATGATTTTCTGTTAGATATATTAAATCAAGCCTCAAAGAAAACAATATGCAAATTGTTGGTAGTAGGTGCCTATTGTTACAAAACAAAGCTCAAATACAAAAGAAAAGGGACAAAAAAAAAGCAATTCAAAAAGATATTAATCTTGCCTTGCATGTTAGGTGCCGAATTTTTTTTTTTTCACAGGAAATCTAAGTGTGGATTGCAATTATACACTTCCTTGTCTTCATTTGCTAAGTGCTTATCATTTTGTTATTTTTTATTTCATCATTTTCCTATAAATATGGTTGTTGTACGTGACTAAATGATATAAGTACATGAATGAAACTTTGAGTGAATATTAGAAATACTCTTCCTCTATTCTTTGTGCATGAGTTTATTTGTGAGATGTCCCACTGATATCAAATTGGTATCAAAGCTTGAGAGCCTGGTAGTGTGAGTGTTAAAAAAAATTAAGAGTGTGTGAGAAATAAGAGTGTTCTCACTTTCATATTTTTTTGAGTCAGTGTGTGAGAGAGATATGACAAACTACAATATTGTCTGGTCCGGTCCCAAATTAGATGGGAAATTGGATTATAATTATTGGGCACTATTAATGGCTACCCATTTGAAAGCTCATAGTATTTGGAGCTACGTTGAACTGGGTATGCAAGAAGGAGCCGACGATGTTGCTCGACGACATGATCAGCTGACTTTGACACAAATCCATCAAGGAGTAGATTACTCAGTTTTTGGTAAAATAGCAAATGCCAAAACTGCTAAAGAAGCATGGGGCATCTTGAAGCTGTCATATAAAGGAGTGGAGAAAGCCCAGAAATCCATGTTTCAATCCATGCGTAGAGAATATGAGAGGTATGAAATGTCCAGTTCAAAAATAATTGAACAACATTTTTCACATGTTACTGACTTTGTGAATAAGATGAGGGTGCATGGAGAAGATATTCCTGACAGTAAAGTTATGGAGAAAATATTACGCACCATGCCAATGAAGTTTGACCATGTGCTGACTACAATAATTGAGTCCCATGACATAGACAACGTGACAGTAGCAGAGTTGCAAGGAAGCATTGAAAGCCACGTGAGTAGAATCCTGGAGAAGACGGAAAAAGTACATGAAGAAGCCTTAAAAAGTCAGGTGGATCTCAACAACATTGCTGAATCCAGTCAAAACAAAGAAGGTAGAAGTCGTACAATTTCAATAATGGAGGAAGAGGAAATTATAGAGGCAGAGGTCGTGGAAATTTCAGAGGAAGAGGACGTGGCAATTTCAACCAAAGAAGAGGAGGAAACAACTTTGGATACTCCAACCGTGGAAGAGGAAGAGGTAACAATTACCAATAAAGAGCAAATTATAATTGCTATCATTGTGGGAAGTTCGGACACAAAGTTGCAGATTGCATATACAAACAACAGGCAAACATAGCAGAAAACCAGTATCAGGATGTTGGTGAGAATTCTAACCCACAAAATTTATTTTTGGCAAGCGGTAATTTTTCTGAAGGTGAAAACATCTGGTATTTAGATACTGGGTGTAGTAACCATATGTGTGGGAAAAAGGAGATATTTTCTTCTCTAGATGAAACAGTGACTTCTACTGTAAAATTTGGCAACAATACGAATATTCCAATTCTAGGAAAAGGCCAAGTTGGTATCAGATTGAAGGATGAATCCCAAAACTTCATCTCTGATGTTTTCTATGCTCCTGGACTTCATCACAATCTATTGAGTATGGGACAACTATCAGAGAAAGGATACAACATGCAGATACAACATGGGTACTGCATGTTGATTGACAAGAATGGGAGATTTATTGCCAAGATAAAAATGACTCCTAACCGCCTATTCCCTTTGAAGTTTCAACATGAAAGATTTCATTGTTTGGTTTCTATAATACCAAATGATGATTGGCTGTAGCATATGCGCTTTGGTCATTTTCATTTCTCTGGATTAAATTATTTGTCAAAGAAAGAATATGTGTTTGGTTTGCCTCTTGTAAATATCCCTAATAATGTATGTGAGACTTGCCAATTGGGAAAGAAGCACAGAGAATCATTTCCTACAGGAATGTCATGGAGAGCAAGGAAGCCACTGGAGATTGTTCACTCAGACTTGTGCACGGTTGAAATCTCATCACATGGTGGTAGTAAGTATTTTTATTACCTTTATTGATGATTTCAGTAGAAAGACTTGGGTGTATTTTTTGAAGCAGAAATCAGAAGCTTGTGATGCCTTTAAGTCATTTAAGGCATTTGTGGAGAAACAAAGTGGCTGCAAGATTAAAGCATTGAGAACAGATAGAGGTCAAGAATACCTCGTTTGTGCAGATTTCTTTTAGCAACATGGAATTCATCATCAACTGACAACCAGATACACTCCCCAACAGAATGGAGTTGCCCAAAGGAAGAACAGGACAACCATGGACATGGTGAGGTGCATGCTGAAAGCAAAACAATTGCCTAGAGAATTCTGGGCAGAAGCTGTTTCTACTGCTGTGTATATCTTGAACAGGTGTCCAACAAAGAGTGTTCTTGACAAAACACCAGAAGAAGCCTGGAGTGGAAGGAGACCCTCTATCCGGCACCTCAGAGTTTTTGGGTGTGTGGCATATGCCCATGTACCAGATCAATTAAGGAAGAAGCTTGATGATAAAGGAGAAAAATGTGTGTTTATTGGCTACTGCACAAATTTAAAGGCATATAGACTTTACAATCCAGAGACAAAGAAGGTGATTATTAGCCGAGATGTGACATTTGATGAAGAAAGAATGTGGAACTGGTCTCCAAAAGTCCAAAAGCAATCGGTGGTAATTCCAGATGGTTGTGAAGAAGAGAATGGACATCAAGATCCAGCAACTGATGAGCCAGAAACATCAAGCAGGCCACAGAGGCAACGAAGACTACCAGCCAGATTGGAGGATTATGTTGTGGGTAATGATAATGACCCATCTGATGAAGAAATTATCAACTTTGCTTTATTTGCAGATTGTGAGCCAGTGACTTTCGAAGAAGCTGCAAATGTTCAGAATTGGAGAAAAGCCATGGATGCTGAGATCCATGCAATTGAGAAAAATGAAACACGGGAGCTGACAGACTTACCAGTAGATAAGAAGCCAATTGGAGTGAAATGGGTGTACAAAATAAAGTACAAACCCAATGGAGAAATTGATCGTTTTAAAGCAAGATTGGTGGCAAAAGGATACAAGCAGAAGCCAGGTATTGATTATTTTGAGGTATTTGCTCCTGTTGCGAGATTAGATACATTTCGTATGATTATATCTATCTCAGCTCAAAATAATTGGAAAATACATCAAATGGATGTTAAATCTTCATTTCTAAATGGTACTTTGGAAGAAGAGGTGTATGTTGAACAACCTGCAGGATATGTGATTGAAGGAAAAGAAGACAAGGTCTACAGATTGAAGAAAGCATTGTATGGCTTGAAGCAGGCACCCAGAGCGTGGTACAAAAAGATTGACTCTTATTTTGTGCAACATGGATTTCAGATATGCCAATTTGAGCACACTTTATATATTAAAGTTGTTGACCTAGATGATATTCTTATTGTGTGCCTTTACGTTGATGATCTAATCTTTACTGGCAATAATCCAAAGATGATTGTTGAATTCAGGGAGGCTATGATTAAATGCTTTGAAATGACAGATTTAGGTCTAATGTCGTATTTTCTCGGCATTGAGGTCAATCAGCAAGATGATGGAATTTTCATATCTCAGAAGAAATATGCTGGTGACATTTTGAAGAAATTCAAGATGGAGAATTCAAAGCCGATTTTTACTCCTGTTGAAGAAAAGCTTAAGTTAACAAGAGACACCGATGGCAAGAAGATAGATCCAACCTATTACAAAAGCTTGATAGGAAGTCTGAGATATTTGACTGCAACTAGGCCAGACATTGTTTTTGGAGTTGGATTGCTTAGCAGATTTATGGAAGAGCCACATGTTTCTCATTTTCAAGGAGCCAAGAGAATTTTGAGATATATCAAAGGTACTCTGACTGATGGAATTTTTTATGCCAATAATACTACTGTGAATCTTGTTGGATATACAGATAGTGATTGGGCAAGAGATATAGAAACAAGAAAAAGCACGTCAGGGTGCGCATTTCATCTGGGTACTGGCGCAGTATCGTGGTCCTCAAAGAAACAACCAGTTGTTGCACTCTCAACAGTCGAGGCAGAATATATAGCTGCAGCCAGTTGTGCTACACAGGCAGTATGGCTAAGAAGACTTCTAGAAGTGATGCATCAAAAGCAGGATACTCCCACAGGGATATTTTGTGATAACAAATCTGCCATTGCTCTTTGCAAAAATCCAGTTTTTCATGGACGATCCAAGCACATAGATATTCGGTTTCACAAGATCCGATAATTGGTAATTGAGAAAGAAGTGGTGATCGAGTATTGTCCAACTGAAGAACAAATTGCAGATATTTTTACAAAGCCACTGAAAGCTGAGTTATTTTACAAGTTGAAGAAAATGCTTGGAATGGTGCAAGCTTGATTTAAGGGAGGGAATGTTAGATATATTAAATCAAGCCTCAATGAAAACAACATGCAAATTGTTGGTAGTAGGTGCCTATTGTTACAAAACAAAGCTCAAATACAAAAGAAAAAGGACAAAAAAAGCAATTCAAAAAGATATGAATCTTGCCTTGCATGTTAGGTGCCGAATTTTTTTTTTCACGGGAAATCTAAGTGTGAATTGCAATTACATACTTCCTTGTCTTCATTTGCTAAGTGCTTATCATTTTGTTATTTTTTATTTCATCATTTTCCTATAAATATGGTTGTTGTATGTGACTAAATGATATAAGTACATGAATGAAACTTTGAGTGAATATTAGAAATACTCTTCCTCTATTCTTTGTGCATGAGTATATTTGTGAGATGTCCCACTGATATCATTTTCGAATGTCAATATGATTCTTTCTCCTGTTGTCAAGACAACTTGTAAGAATCCGTCAGCGTCTATTTATGATCCAGTGAGTTTGGTTATAAATCGTCTTTACAATATCTTTTCATTAGCAAGGGTTTCAATCGTGCAAATTTGATATATTGGAACATGATATCAATTGTACCAAATTTGGTTTGATGTATTGCTTAGTTTTCTTCTTTTTTTTAATCACTATATGATATAAATATTGGAGTTGGGATTTTGCAGTCATTTAATATATGTAAACGAATGTGTCAATCTAATTTGCTTAGCTGGTGATGCAAGAACTTCAAAATCATGAAACCTCAACCTCTCTTTGTCTGGCTTGATAGTTAATATTTATCTCAATTTCATCCTTGATAAATTTAAGGACATTAACTCTATATAACAATCTTTTGAGATATAATTATGGAGAATAAGACACTTACACTCTACTCTTTCAATTAGAAAGTCAATTGTCACTTTTGATATTTTCTCATAATTTTCGTATCTCCCTTATAATGTTTTTTTTTTTAACATTCTCAAAATCTTTTTCAATCACTTACAAAACCAATATTATAAAATCCAAATATTTATGATTCTAATCTTTAATATTTTTAATATTATTTTTTTTAATTTAAATCTGAATTATTATCATTATCATTTAATATTTTAATATGTATAATAAATATTTATACTAACAAAGAATCAAATTAAAAATTTCAATAATATGATGATGGATTAATATCTCAAAATTTAAACTATTAAAAAATTATTATAAATTTAGAAATATATACAATTTCATTGAAATAATTGAATTTTATGAATTTAAAATTTAATTTTAAAATAATCATCACTTAATATAAACAGTTATATTAAATCCCTAATACTTGGAATTCTTTCTCAAATTCAGATGTGGTTAACAAAAGATTGGGTGGTTTGTCTTCAGCATACCCTTCGGGAAGGAAACCAATGCGCCGATTGTTTAGCCAAGATGGGAGTCAATTGCTCAGAGGAGTTCTTGGAACTGCTTGACCCTCCGCCCTGTTTGTCCCAATTATTGTTAGCTGATGCTTCTAGTGTTTATTTTCCTAGAGACTAGCTTGGGGTTTTTTTTTAGTTAGTTTTTGTTCTGTCTCTTTTCTTTGTTCTGTTTTAGCAGTACAATTACAAAAAAAAAATCCCTAATACAAAATCATTATACTGTAATATTTATTTATCAAATTTAAATTACTCATTTTAAATCTAACATATACTTTATATTTTAATTCATTTATTTATTTTTAAAATAGATGATATTTTAAAATATATATTTAAATATATTAAGTATATGAAAATATATGTTGCACAATATAAAATAATAGAGATGCATCAATCTCTAATCTCTATTAATCTAAAATCTTCACTCTAATCCTAAAAAATATCATAAATGTTGAGTATATTATTAATCTATTTTAGGGTTTACGTTGTTTACCGTGTTAAAAGTAAAATGACTTAGTGTGTGTTTGGGTAACCGTTTCATATATGGATTTGCGACTTATCAATTTAAGTTTTTCAAAAACAACAATGTTTTTGTTTTAACCACATGGTATCCTCCATGGGAGGCAATCTTATTCGAGTCGGGAACATCGACATCATAGTGGGGCGCGCTAGCTCTCCCAGCGGGATTTTTTCCATCCACAAGCCTCGAACCCGAGACCTTGCTTAAGGTAAAACAAGCATGTACCACTTGAACCAACCCTCGTTGGTATTTCAAAAACAACAATGTATTATTTCTTAAAAATGGGCCTAGCGATGTGGTATTTTCACATCCCACCGCCTACCAAACACATACAGATATTTGATGGTTTTTAATTTTTACAATTTTAGGAACTAATCTTATATTGCTGAAGTTTTCAAAGATGAATTTATAGGTTTAATTTATGATATAAATTTTTTTCGGATCAATTATGGCAAGAAAATAAAATTAATAAATCAATTTTTTGTCGAAATAAATCATGTGATTAGATAGAAAGAAAAACTTGGGCCAAACCATTATTCTCTATCCAATAGAGATGTACTTTTTTTCCTGGTCAAAATAGGGATATTCTTGATTAACTGGTTTAGTCCAATAGTCATTTATTTGGATTGTTTAACATAGGGCTTAACTGGACTTGTCTGATTGATCTACAAGTTAGTGAGGGTTTAGTTGGGTATATGCAGAAAAAGTCAGTTCCCCATGTGTGGGGGGTTTTCTACCTACTTTTGGTAGATTATCTCTTTCCTTAAGATGAGGATTGAGGAGTTGAAGGGGAAAGGGAAGGGAAGGAAAGGAAGTAGGGTTGTTTATGGGTCTGACCGACCCAACCAACCCGATCAACCCAACCAAATCCAATCCAACCATTATTTGGTAGGTTGTGTTGGGTCATCGGATCTGTTTGGGTTGGGTAGTGGGTCTAGGTAAGTACAACTCGACGTACCCAACCCAACCCAACCTCCTATATAAAAAACTATTATATTATTAATAATTTTAATTTAGTAATAGTAAAATAAAATTTAATTAAAAATTGGTGTCATGATAGAACATTAGTTAGTTAATTTATGATATAGAGATTTTTATGGTTGTGGAATATCCTATTCGGGACATCTCTTTACCGCATTATGCTAAATATTTGAATTAAATTGTGTGTGGAAAGTGTATGTCATATTTTTTTCTAGTTTAATTTATAAAATTTTTGAAATAGTTATATGGTCAAAGTGTCAAAATCATGAAATTACAGGTTTATATAATTTATGAAGCCTAAATAGTGATAAAAAATAACCAATTTCTATAAATTTGATATTTTTTCAGATTTTTTTTAATTATTATGACCCGATCACCAACCCAACCCGATCTTGATCGGTTTGGGTTGGGTTGGGTCCATAGCAGAAAAAATGGTAAAACCAACCCAACCCAACCCGAACATAGTTAATCGGATTGGGTCCAAAAGTAGTGCAAATCCAATCCAACCCAACCTGTGTGCAGCCCTAGAAGGAAGGAGGAGAAAAAAACTCTATAAACCATGTAAAAAAAAAAAACTATACTCACAAATCCAAGAGAGGGAATAACTTTCAATAATCTCTCTCATTCCCTCCTTTCCCCTCCAAAAACTGACTCACAAGCATATCCTAGTGAGAGATTTCCCTCCCGGCCCTTTCCTCCGTTTCCTTCATTTCCACCGCCACTTCCCTCTCATTTCTTAGCCACCTTCTTCATCTCCTCTATTTTCCCTATACATTCTCCATCTATTAACTCTTTTAACATTGTAACCTTTTCCCCATCAGCCTCTTCCTCCACCTCTAGGTCATGTCAGCATCATCGTCCATTATTTGACTGATTTAACGCAGCTAAGATTATCTCCCTATAATGTATGATGACATTTTTCATTGCATATTTGCAATGTTGCCAAGAGCCGGTTAGGTCGACAAAAACTAGGAAGTGAAGGAAAAATTAGGGAAAAACTTAATTTTCACTTAGTTGCCAACAGTTTGGTTTCAGTGAGAAGGTTGACCACCATAGAGATGGCCAGATGGGGGTTTATTTTCTTTAATTATTTCTTATAATTTTCAATTTTATGTACCATGAACATGTATTTTAAGCGAGTATTATGTGTTATGTAGTATACATTAATTTGATAAAGTATTGTAAAATTGCTCTTTTAGGATTGATGTTCCCATTTGACTCATATTACTGTTGCTTAAGTCGTGACTGTCTTGTAATAGAGCTGTCTTTGTAAATAAAAAAATGCAAATTAGTTTTTTTTTTTTTATTTTAAAAAATGATGGATTGTGATTAATGTTTCAAAGATTATATTGTGTATTAACCAATGAAGCTAGTCATTCAAACATTGAATTGAATTTAATTGTTTTACAAAAGAATAGCTTAATATTTCAAGGAAAATATGCACATGTATAAACTAAAGATAATCACTTAAGTTATAATTTGACGCAAAATTGAAGGTCTGAACCCTAATCATCATCTAATCTCAAGTTTTAATGCAATATCTTCATTATCTTGTTT
Organism: Sesbania bispinosa; assembly: GCA_026901365.1. Classification (NCBI taxonomy): domain Eukaryota; kingdom Viridiplantae; phylum Streptophyta; class Magnoliopsida; order Fabales; family Fabaceae; genus Sesbania; species Sesbania bispinosa. Next base: position 2,646,448 of record QLOH01000008.1, on the reverse strand, counting down.
AGTTTAAAACATAGTATGTCCAATCAAAAAAATCGCATTTGAACTTTTATTTAGCTCCTTTGAAGTGATTATCAAACTATCACTATATATATAACACTTAACATAATTGAAATATGTTTCATTCATTTTTTAAAAAAAAAAACAATCAATCATAATTTAATCTTATTTTTGTTAACTAATAAATTTTATATGTAAATAAGTTAAATTTATCTTATAAAAAAGTGTGTTGAAATATTATATGACAATATTATTAAAGAAAAAAGATAAACTACCTAATAAAATAAAATAGAGTCGGTAATTAAAATGTGCTAGTTTGATTGGGTAGCCCATAAAAGCCCACAAAAAATGTAGGGCTCAGGTCTTTATTTTAGAAGTTTAAATAACTCTCAAACTATTTAATTCGGTCCAATAAAACTCACTACCCAAAAAAAAAATCCAGGTTACTTGAAAAAATATAAGGCTCCAACATGTATTTTAGAAACTCAAATAACTTCGGCTCACAAAAACCCACTATTGGGGCGAGCCGAACAGCCCTAATTATTAGCTCTAAGATAAGGTCACCAACCGTGGTGGTACAATTGCCATTGCAATTTGGAACAAAAGAAAAATTGCCATTGCAAGCAAATCTGCGAATGGCTAAGAAATAGAATCCAACGAAATATCTGCTTGTAGATGTCATTCCGTACCTCTCGTTTGTTAGATATTTTGCTAAATGGCTTAGCTTCATCAATGGAACCACCTTCAAATTTAAATGGTGGGACCTGAATTTTCAGTCCCTTTTCCCTTAAGCAAGGGAATGGTCCCAACCAAAAAAGGTTATCAGAACAGAATAAACAGGACATCGACGATTCATTCATAATTTATATCGCAACAAACCCCTTTATCAATTATCATCCGTAAGCATCTGGTGCACCTTCAGCTTCAACTTCACGACAATTTTTTGTATAAACTTACTCATTACAGATACATTATTAATTGATTGATACAAATATTTATAATTATTTATCATAAAGTAATGATATATGTACTGTTTATTAGTCTAACCTACACAAGTTAGTAGAGTTTTTAATGTAAATATTTCTTCACCATTACAAGCCAACCACATGATATGTTACGCACAATTCCACCTTTTCTGGTGGTCCAGAACAACCCACATCAGAGAAGGGACCAGAACCAAGAAAAAAATATGTGCTTAATGATCAAAACAACGTGTATTGCATCTGGGACACGATTATCTTCCAAAATTAAAATAAAATATTGATAAGCCACCTTTTTTCTTTTTGTTAATTTGGTTTTTCTATGAATTCTATCGAAGCCCATCCTTAATGATAATAGATCCCTTCTCTTAACAGGGTCTTCAATATTGTCTTCATCTTTGGTCATATTTAATTCATGTCAAGTTCAGACGCTTATTCCTCCAGTTCATGACCCGCCTTTTAAGGACACCACTTCAATACTTAACAACAGATTTGTCTCAGAACCTAGATAGAAAGAAAAGGATATTGCAGGACTACCGAATTTGCATCACTAGAGAAATTACCAGACCTATTGTATTCAAGGGTATTACGGAAGTTCTTTAGCTTAAAGGTAATATTATAAAGGAAAATAGAATCAGAAACTAAATAGGCGAGTTTCTAGCTAATCCCAAGAAACCGGGCTTGAATAAATGCCATAGTATGCATATACTAATGAGAATAAAAATTAAAAGGATCAACTGCAGGTAGAGACCAATATATTTGATATGGAAGATGTCATGTCCTATTAATAATATAATATATAACATTTACAACAAGCTTCCTGCAATCAAATTGTAGACCGAATAAAAAAATTAAATAACTATTCACTTAAAGCATCCACAGAATAAATAAGCATAATGGCACCAAAATTATATTACTCACAAGCCAGTTTAGTGCCAAAGCTAGTTAAGCAAATGGCAAACGCCTGGAAGGCAGATAAGGGTTGCCTATAATCCATGGTAAAAGTATCATCCGCTACTTTACCAAATTGGAGAAGAACTGTTTCCTCATCTCCTTTCCCTCCTGGTTGGCTTTGATCCACAGTAGCAACCAGCTGAAAGTTCTTCACTGATGCCACTGTCACACGACCATGGAAATTCAAGCACCAGCACTGCAAATGCTCATGCCATCTTGGAGCTTTATTCTTCAAGATTGTGTAGCCAGAAGCAGCAAGTTCTTTATCATCCATTTTATGGCCATCTGGTGACATGCTATCTGAACTTGCACCCGTTGATGAGACAGGACACTTCAGTGAGCAAACCATCCTCCTTGGACCTCTTGATTTCAAAAGGTTGAACTTGTAGGAGACCTGCCCCACCTCAAAGTTACCTGCAGGAACTTGAGGACTTATCTGCTTGCTGGCAAAACGACGACTGGCCCTGCCACTTGATGGTTTGGCACCGCTATGGGGTGGCTGGCTGTCATAAATTGTGAAGTTGGTGCCAAGAAAATCCGAGCTGTGAAGGGATTTCAGCAAGAGGTCAATACTCAAGACAAGGAGCAACAGATTGACAATACATTCAATAAAATAGTTTTTCCCTTTTGGGGAAAAAATAATTAGATGAGACAAACTCCAAGCTATGACAGATTTTAGATTCAGCAATACAGGAAGCAAAATGCTTGACCAACATTGACATCAACAGTTTTTGTATAGATGAGACTAAGAGGGTTTAAATTATTAGGATTTCAATCATATTATTCAGCTTTGGATGTAAATAGAGGACATTCACTTTAGTTTCATATAAGAAAAAAAATGCAAATTAAGAACATCTGCAATGGTTTTGATTTTTTAAAACCAATCAACTTGCTCCTAGATCTTTTCTAGTGCAGTTTTGACTTAAAAACAACACTACGAAAAACCTGTTTTTACACCCTTTTTCTACAATGAATGGTAATGAATAACTGTTAAGCACAAGCAAATAGAACTATTTCCCTTTTAGCCTCAAGCAAAGGCATGATTTAGAGCAGTGGCCTTCATTTATTTTTATTTTTAATGTTTATAGATAAAACTCTTTCTTTCTGCTTTTTGGTTGAGAGTTTGGGAGGAAACACATAAATTTCGTAGTTGAGCTGAAACAGAGTTCTAATTCTCACCAGGCTACAAGAGAATATAAAAGGTCTAGTTTAAAAAGTTAATGTAGAACTAAGGTAAAGCATTTTGAAAACAAAAACCATCTTTAATAAGGTGAAGACTGAAGAGTGGTCATATTAACGAACTATGAAGCACGGACACTTCTCTTTCATGAGGTATCAGAATGCCAGACACATTTCTGACACCAACAACAGTATGACACTCATACAAAACATGTGTCAGGCACTTCTCATCAAGTGCCCTATTAAATAATCATTTTCGATCGTCTTGGACAGGCACTAGACACTTAGAAAAGAATTTTATTGTTTTTAAATAACTTTCAAAAAAGTCAACTTAAAATAAAATGTTATAACCTGAAGAATGTTAAGAAAGGTCCCCCAACACACTTCATTTGGGAATATTTCTCTTTCCTTTGTCAATGCTTGTACCCCATATGCGTGTGTGTGTAAGGGGCATGTCAAGTGAAAACATGTGGAGTGAGAGCAGATAATCTTGACCATGCAACCAAACATGGATGGTCAAGATTAACTCCTCTTATGTTCTAAACTAAAAACCTTCTACACATGCACACAAACGTGCGTCACACTAGTGTCCTGATGTCCTATATTTTAGACATCATCCATGTCAGTGTGTAAATGTTCATGTTGTGTCTGATGTCCATGTCTGTGTTCGTGCTTTCATAGTTTATGGATACTAGGTCTCAGGATTTATCAAAAGAAAAGAAAAGGAAGAAGAAACACACAAAAACTTTTAACTTTCTTCTAAAAGGGGGCAATTTTACTTTCTGTAGTAATAAAGCTTTACCTCAACTTTCCAACATACGCATTGCTTCCTTGGGATAAGTCATCAGCATCAAGCGATATTATATACTCAGTATGGGTACCACACCTATATCTCCTAGCTGCTAACAGAAACTTCCCTTTGTCTGTGAATGCTGGTGATGGGTGGGAAGGAAAGGGGGAAAAAGAGGCATAAATTTCCATTACATCAGAGAAAATATAAAAGCGTAATCATAAGTTGCACACTATCATCAAGATTATATTTCTTGAAGTATCAAGAAAAATAAGCCTCAGTCAATCATCATTCAACTACTATACAAATTACATTGATTTATTACAACACCTCATAATATTCTGATTTTGCTAATGTTTTAAAAGTCTCACAGCTCCTTCTACAAATTAAAGATTCAAAATTTCACCTCCACCAAACATATTTTTTAACCAAATGTTGCTACCAAGAATTGGTCAAAAATTCGAATTATATGGCAACATGACTGCTACGAGAAAGGAGTATCCATTGTACAATGTATAGGCAAAGTGAAAGGGAAAATTCAACACAAATAGCTAACCTGTATCACGACCAACGATATCCTAAAGACATTTGAACCACAGGTCTACATAAGCATTAAGCAATGTAGCAAATAAATCAAACAGAAAAGAAATTTCAAGACCAACAAATTACTACCAAATGAGTTATTTACCAGATTAACCTAATAAGAATTGTTTGAAGTTCTTTCTTAGAAGCAAAACCAACAAACTCTTTACAACCTCAAAGGAATTTAAGATGCTACAAGACCAAGGTAATAGAACTAAGAAACTATGGACATCATGCTTTAATTGCAAAAGAATCTATCTAACTCCCAAAATATCAGAATCTGTATTAAACAACTTCTATTCTTCTATTAGTACTAGTTCCTTCCTGAGAAATGAAACTCCACCAAGTAAGACCTTTTATCAGGTTTCGTTAGCCTACCAATACCATGAAATCTCCATCTTACATGTTAATGAAGTCCTTCTTTCAATATATTCGAAAGAAATAAATAAATGCATATTTCCCACATTACACTTCCACAAGCACACAACTCATAGATCCTTCCACAGTTCCACTTCTATCTCTGAAAAACACTTCTGATTATTGTTCATAAACATGACATATTATTGAAAGACTTCAACTCATTTTTTGTTGCTCTTTTCTTATTTTGGGAAATCAAACCTGTTGAGATGAATAAGGTTCTAGAAGTTGACTGAAGCAAGTCAAGTTGGACTTGGTCTGGTCAACCGAGTGGCAAGAATCATGTAGTTTGACAAATTATTTTCGTTTACATTTATAAATATAGATAAAAGTCACTTCAGATGTTGACAAACTACAATTCCCTTCAAACTTTTGTGGTTTTTTATGCATAAAAGTAAAGCCTGTCCAGTCAAACAAGAAAGGCCTGAGTTATACGCTTGAGAAGATGGTGCTCAGCTCTAGTCTATACAAACACATCATTGGACTGTATATTGTCAGCATATACTACCCCACAGGAAGAGCACAGGAGATGATTTAACTCTGTCCATAATTCATTTTCATCCATCTCTAGAACAAGCAAAAAAAAGCCTTTTACCAATACAATACTTACTTACATGGTGTAAGGGCAAGATAGAGGTAAAATGTTGAGGTCTTCTTGTTCCGCTTTATAAGACATTGGTGGGGTTGCTCACGTGGTCCTGGCTGGAAGTCATGAAAACATAACAAGATTGTCAAACTCTAAGCCTCCTAATCAATATGTCTTAATCGATACAAATTTGACAATTAATAGCCATCAATGGTACAAAATGTTAGATTACAATGAAATCGTCAGAAGAAAAGAAAACATCCCTCAAAGTAAATTAATATCCTTTATTGAGTAAAGCATTGCGCAGATATAAACATTTAATCAACCAAGAGTTAGACAGTGGTAATAGAGCTAAAATACATTATGCAAACGAGTAATCTTTATCTGCTAAAAATTAGATGAAACTCCGTCCACTTGTATGTGCACTGCAAACATGACGACTATTAGACATCTGAAAAACACCCTCATAAAAGGGATCAGTATTCCAATTCTTCCATCTTCTCCATTTCACACACAGATAAAACAGCAATAAACCAACAACACCCACTTCCCCAGAAACCCCAATCACCAGATTCACTCTTTAACATCAATTTCAATTTAACTATTGCAGTTTCCATAGCAGCAATAGGACTAGAATCTGAATTCAAGAAACCACCCAATCGCCGCCATGGCTCATGCAAAGATCCCAAATCACTGCCGATCCTCACAACAAAACGTAATTCATCACTCACCAATAAAGCCATTTACTATCCAAACTAATTGAACCATAAACCATTCAATCATGTCTTAAGCAACCAAAATCTCAATTCCACAAACGAGTACCCCAATAATGACCAACAAAACACCCAAAAAAAAAGTAAAAACAAGGCCACAAAGTCTTCAACTTTTTCTGGGGTGTATATCATTCAAGCTACACGCATCAATCAAAAAGGCGATTCAGAAAAAAAAACAATAATATTAAAAAAAAGGTCAATTTTTTGAAGCAGCACCTGTTTAAGGCAAGAAGGGAAAGTGATTTTGCCCTTGTGAGAAGGAGACCTTACGATCTCGCGGGTCATGTCCCTCCATCGCTTGCAAACGCAGGCGCAAGAGACGACGTTTTGGCGGTGGGGCCACTGGTCCTCGGCGGTGTCGACCCGGCGAATAATCTCCCCGAGAAGTTCCGGTAGCAAGTTGGACCACGCATTGCCTTCGTCGCCGGCGGCATCGAGGCGGTCGCCGTCGTCGGCGGTGTCAAGGGCCCGGACTTCCTTGAAGGATCTGGAGAATTTGCGAGAGCGAAAGACCTTCCTCAACGACATAGCTTAACGGCTCTGTAACTTAGGGTTCATAAGAGAGAGATAGATAGAGGATTAAAAACAGAGGAGAATAAAGAGGAAGACGAAGGATGAGGAGGAGAGAGAGAGAGAGAAAGAGTGTTTTACAGAGAGAAAGTTTAACGAGTGAGAGAAAAGGGGAAGGGGTGGTGATGGAGGGAATGGTAAAGTGACGTGCGGGTGAGGGGTAGGCGAGAGGAGAGGGTTGTGGAGCAGCGAATGACAGGTGGGTGAGCATAGCAAAGTGTAGGTTGAAAAGTGTTGGGATGTGCCTGTGATTGAATGTGTTGTTGTGATTTGACTTGGTCTACGCTGTATTTACCCTTTTCTTTCCTGCTTCTTTCTGTATTGTCTTGTGTTTTTGACTCGTCATACAAGTTGTCATGTTGCTGTAATTGCAAATTGCAAACTAGGACTAATTGAATTTGGGTTCCACTAAATTGATACAGAGTGGAAAATGCATAAATGATTAATGTATACTAATTTATAACACCTAATTTATTTTAAAATTAAAAATTTATCACTTAAATGATAAGGATAATATACTAATCTACAAAAGTGGTGCCTCTTTTTTATATTTATACATTATTTTCAATTATACCCCTAATTTATTTTAAAATTATTTTAAAAATTCACGACTTAAATGATAAGGATAATATTTTAAATTTAAATTAAGACATAGAGATTAAAATTAGAATAACAAAAAAAAATCAATCAGGATTTGAATTTAAATTATAAAAAAAAGATTAGTGTTAAAAGAATTATCGTTAAAAAAACAGAATCCAGTATATCAACCAAATTTAAAGCATAATTTGTATTTGAATTATTAATCTATACTTTTTAAAATTACTATAAAAATTTACGACTTAAATGATAAGGATAATATTTTAAATTTAAATGAAGAAATAGGAATTAAAATTAGAATAGGAAAAAATATAATCAATTGAGATTTGAATTTGAATTGTAAAAATAAGGATTAGTATTAAAAAAATGTTATCATTAAAAAAATCAGAATTCAGTATATCATCCAAATTTAAAGAAGGATTTGAATTTGAGGTATTTGAAAATATAAATAAACAAATTTTACTTTTTTTTAAAAAAAAAATGCGCATAGATACTTTCCGCCAGTAGAATAGAATAGAATCTAAGACAATTTGTAGTCTTTTTATTTTATATATTTATAATTTTTATAATTTTTTTCTCACATATATTATTTGAATTTAATTACTATACATTCTTAATATGAAAAAAAAATTTACAATGTCATCTAATTATATATTTTTACATCAATTAATAAATATAATATCTTATGTATCAACACATTATTTAAGGATTGTATAAAAGTATTGACAATGAATAGTTATTAAATTCATATTATTTTCTTTTCTTTTCTTTTATGGGGTTTTTCTCTTTCTTCTCATGTGCATTTTTTCTCTTTTTTACACATATTCTTATCATTTTATCTCATATCTATACTATTACAATTTGAAAGATTTTTATTTACTGTTCATTCAATCTCTCAATTTTTTTATTTCAGTTTTGGGCCTTTCACTGTTTCTTATGGGTCGTGTGAAAAGTTTATATTATTCATGGTTTATCAAAAGTTTATTGGATACAATTTTTTATTGTTATTATATTAAAACATTTCCTCTCGTTCATATTAATTTATTTCATTATAAAAGTGATATTTTGATAAACCATGGGTATCCACTATCCTCCATGTGGAGCAGTTTTCCTCATACATTTTTTCCTTTTTTATAACACTTTAATTTTCTTTATTATTATTATTATCTTAAAATAATTTCTCTCATTATTCATTCCTGTTTATCTGTTTCGTTACATAAAAACTCACATTAAGCAATATAATAAATGTATTGATTTACATTAAATTTAACATGATATTTTAGTATATCATTTATGTCTTTATTTTATTCATTAATATTTTCATTTATTATCTCACTTATCTATTATATTTATCTATTTATTCTATATTAAAATTGCTCATTCATAACACGTGTCATGTTTTCTCACTTGCGTTTATTTAATTTTTTATTTGCAATACAGTAAAGTGATTTTTTTATGAACCATACAACCATCTTCCATGTGAGGCAAACATTCTCCCGTCATTTTCTTCTATTTTTCTTTTTATTTTTTTATCACTTTTTCTTTTTCTTTTTTATTATATTAAATTAATTATCTTTCTATTTTATTCATTAATGTTTTCACGTATTATCTCTCTTATTTATTCTATCTACTCTATATTAAAAAAAATTTCGCTCTGTACATATGTCACATCTATCTATACTATTACAATTGGCTAGATTTTTTGTTACTATTCATTGGGGGTTAATTTTTTTTAATTCCTACAAGTAGTAAAGTTAAGAGTTCTAAATCTAGCCTAAACTATAAAATACATAGATAGTAGGTAGATAAATATGAAAAGTTTAGGGTGGAGAAAAATAGAAGAAAAAATAATAAAGAGAAAGAATGTGAAAATGTGATATGAAATTAAGAGAAAATGAAAAGAAAATTAATGTGTTAAATGAAGTGTAAAACAAAAAAAATTTAAAAAAAATATTATTCTTTTTTAAAAGTATTAAAACTTTGATAGTTAACTTTTGGGTGTTGAAAGTAGAAAAAAGAAATAATTTAAGAGATGGTGTGAAATAAATGATAATTGATGTGATAGGAAAGAAATAGAGATAAAAAGAAAAAATTAGGCGTGAAAAAATCTTATATATTTTTAAATTAAACTATTAAATATATAAATACATCACATGTTGCAATCGAAAATATATAAAAATAATAGGAATAAGGGCAAAACTAGAAAGTTAAACTATTTTTTAAAACTCAAATAAAATAATTAACTAGCTATAATTACTTTTATTGGTCTTTGTGATTCAATATAGTGTGCCTTATAAAAAGGAATGGAGAGAGTACATTATATTTGTTTACATTTAAATGTATATAAACTAGGTTTTCATTTTTTCCAAAAAAAAAAAATAAGAAATGTGGAACACATTTGGGAACACCTCGATTGAATTTAATTTTATTTAATCATCTCACTCCATTAAATTTTTAACGAAAACAATTTTCATTTTTCTTTGTTTTGTTGTAACCATTAATAAGAGTTAAAGTTAGATATTGTCACACGTTGGTGTTTATTTATCAAAAATCGTTTTCTCATGGTCAATTATATGTTGCTATATCTAGGGCGAAGTCTCGACAAGTACTTAGGATTCTTATATGTGATTATATTTTTAAACGTTATAATTTGACAAAAAATATAGTGTATAAAGAGATATTTAAAAAAATATAAATAATATGATATGGTATATTTTATATTTATAATTATTAATGTTTGAAATTTATTGTTTTAAATAATTTTCTATATTTTAATTTTTTTAATTCTTTCTTTATAAACAAGTATAAATTTTAATATGAAAAAAATTACTAATTATTATCATTTTCTAAAGTTTACATATTTATATTAATTAAATTAAATATATTATAGTATTCAATATAAATAATCTATTTGAATAATATGGGTCGGACACTAGTTAAATAATAAAAGTCTTACCAATGTATGCTAAAAGCCTAAAATGATTGGAATAGTAAGTTCATATTGTTCATATTGTTTTAATTTTCATGGAGAAGAATAAAATTATAAATAATAAAATAAATTATTATAAAAAATATATACTAATATGTGAAAAAATTTAAGTAATAAAAATAATTTAAATAAAGTGTACTTTTAATTTGATATTTATGAGTTTTCTTCTAAAATATTTATTCTTGAATGAAATATTCTTACATTATAATTTAAAGAATAATAATAAACCGTAATAATAACAATAGTAGTAATTAAAAATCTTCATATAGATATAATTAAAATAAATTTTAATATTCATATTTTATTTTAACATCATTCATTTAGTAACTTAAATATTAATTTCTTTTTATGTAATATTTTTATCATGTATGATTTATGTTTACCTTATAATATTAAATGATTAGTAAGTTTTCTTGTAAAACTTACATTTTTGTGTGATTTGTTTTTATACTAAAAATTAAGTATCATCTATACTAATCTATAAAGGTGATGCCTCTTTTTGGTGTCCATATTTTGTTTTCAATTATATCCCTAATTTATTTCAAAATTACTTTAAAAAATCAGGACTTAAATGATAAGGATAATATACTAATATGCCAATCTATTATAAAGGCAATGCCTCTTTTGTGTCCACATTTTGTTTTCAATTATACCCCTAATTTATTTCAAAATTACTTTAAAAATTCATGACTTAAATAATAAGGATAATATATTAATCTATAAAGGCTATGCCTCTTTTTGGTGTACACACTTTATTTCCAATTATACCCCTAATTTATTTCAAAATTACTTTAAAAATTCACGACTTAAATGATAAGGATAATATTTTTAATTTAAATTAAGAAATAGGATTTAAAATTAGAAAAGGAAAAAATAGAATCAATCATGATTTTAATTTGAATTGTAAAAAAAAAGTATTAGTGTTAAAATAGTTATAATTAAAAAAAAAGAATCTAGTATATCATCCAAATTTAAAGAAGAATTTGAATTTGAATTTGAATTACTAATCTATATTTTTCAAAATTACTTTAAAAATTCACGACTTAAATAATAAGGATAATATTTTAAATTTAAATTAAGAAATAGGAATTAGAATTAGAATAGGAAAAAAATTATCAATCAGGATTTGAATTTGAATTGTAAAAATAAGGATTAATATTAAAAAAGTTATCATTAAAAAAATCAGAATTCAGTATATCATCCAAATTTAAAAGAAGGATTTGAATTTGAAGTATTTGAAAATAAAAATAAACAAATTTTACGTTTTTTTTCAAAAAAAATACGGATAGACAGACATGGTAGTGTATGGTAGTGTCTGTCTTTCCGCTAGTAGAATAGAATAGAATCTAAGACAATTTGTAGTTTTTTTATTTTATATATTTACAATTTTTATAATTTTTTCTCATATATATTATTTGAATTTAATTACTATACATTCTTAATATAAAAAAGTTTTACAATGTCATCTAATGATATAATTTTACATCAATTAATAAATATAATATCCTTTGTATCAACACGTTATTTAAGGATTGTATAAAAGTATTTTCTTTTCTTTTTATGGGGATTTTTCTCCTTCTTCTCATGTGTATTTTTTTCTCTTTTTTTACACATATTCTTATCATTTTATCTCATATTAAATAATAAAACTCTTACCAATGTTTGCTAAAATGGATTAGAATAGTAAGTTGATATTGTTTTAATGTTTTATAACTAATGTGTTGACCGTGTGTGTCACATGGGATATTTAATTTTCATGGAGAAGAATAAAATTATAAATAATAAAATAAATTATTATAAAAAATATGTACTAATATGTGCAAAAAATTAAATAATAAAAATAATTTAAATAAAATGTACTTTTAATTTAGATATTTATGAGTTTTTTATAAAATATTTATTTCTGTATGATATATTCTTACATTATAATTTAAATAATAATAATAAACCGTAATAATAACAATAGTAGTAATTAAAAATCTTCATATAGATATAATTAAAATAAATTTTAATATTCATATTTTATATTAACATCATTGTAACTTAAATATTAATTTCTTTTTATGTAAATTTTTTTATCATGTATGATTTATGTTTACCTTAATATTAAATGATTAGTAAGTTTTCTTGTAAAACTTACATTTTTGTGTGATTTGGTTTTATCCTTAAAATTAAGTATTATTGAGACTTTTCCTATATTCTTAATCCGTCATTGAAATGTATGACTTGTGATTTTTACTTATAGTCATTACAAATAAAACAAAAATAAAAAACTTAATTTTTTTAGGTGGATAAATGGGCCTTAAAGGCCAACAGAAAAAAAAAAAAAAAAAGCAAACTAGATGGACCTCCAACACCTCTCTAAATCAAAGATTTAGAGCAATCAGAAATGTAAGGAACAATTGCAAATGCTGGGAGAGTTCCAAAAGTTCTAAAAACCCCAATCATGTCTAAACCTTGTTTAGTGAAATAATCTGCTTGACCATTCCCTTCATGAAAAGTGTGGATCCATATCAGCTCTTCACAATCTTTTGTAGCCTACCTGATCCTATTTACAACTCCCTCCAGTCCTATTTATAAGAACATTTCTTAGGGTGAGGTCTTGGCCCTTTTATAAGAACCTTTTCAGATTGTCTAATACAATAATTATTTTTTTGACAAAAATACCCCATTAGTGGAGGTAGATGAGTAATTAATTAGTAGAGAGAGTATGATACAATTGAGTAGTTGAATAGAAAGAGAAAGATAATGGGTCTCAATAAATTCAAGGATAGTTTAGGAAATATGATACATATTCATGACTAATTTATTGTAATAAACTAAATTAACTAACTTCCTTAATCTGTGTGAAATAGTTAAAAGGTTCTTATAATTAGGACCGGAGGGAGTAGTTCGTAAGCTATATATATGGGTCATAGGGCATCCAGCTTCAACAAATTGGAGAGCCATTTGAGATCTTGATTCCATTATTACCCACTGGAAACCATGTTGCGAAGCTACCTGTAAACCCTTAAAAACCCCCCACAACTCTGCCTCCAGAATCGAACGATGGCCCAAGGTATTTGCAAAACTTGTCATGAATCTCCCCCAATGGTCGCGATTGACTCCACCACAGACTGCAAATTCTGTAATGGGAGATCTAGCACCGTCAGTGTTGATCTTTGCCCATCTTTTTGGAGGAGGATTCCATCTCACGAGAATTGGTCCATCTTGCACACCCCTTCTACTTGTTGAAACCTTCTTCCACGCTTCCATGGCAGAATGAACTTGACCATAAATATGGAATTTTAGGGCTTCCCTGGAGAGACGATAATTGTTGAAAACCACATCATTTTGGTGTCGCCATATTCCTTCTATTGTGAATCCGATGACGAGATCCCTAAGCAAAGAGTCCTCATTCGCGGTATGATGATTCAGAGTCTCCAGCAACAAGGTACAGGTTGTTTGTTGTGAAACACATTTTGTATAAATAGTCTCCTCTGAAGAACGCTTCCCATAGATATTTAGCATATTCGCAATCACGAAACGGGTGAATGAATGTTTCTACTTCTCTTTGGCATAGGGGGCAGAGATCATATGAAATCAAATGTCTTTGCTTTCTACTAACATTTGTCAATAAACCCTGAGAAGCAATTTTCCAGGGCAAAATTCCAAGTCTTTGAGGGCCCTGCCATTTCCAGATCAACTTCATCAATTTATCTGGCGCAAGAATTCTAGCTGAAGTAATATTATCATATGTTGAGATGACTGAGAACCACCCATCTGTCTTCCCTTTCCAAACTAACTTATCCATCATAGAATTTGGATTATGAGGAGGTAACCCTAAGATTTTTTTTACATATTGACTCAGGTAAGATACTTCAGATTATATCCATATCCCAATTACCTTCCTAAGAAACAAAGGATTGAACAAGAATTTGTTTTTCAGATGTGTTCACTGGATGGCTAGCCTGTTGGATTAGAGGAATAGCCCCATGAATCCACTCATCAGTCCATAAGTGAGCAATTTCACCATTGTGAATTCTCCAGGTACAATTCTCTAAAAAATCAGACCATACTTCACAAACTCCATGCCACATATTTGAAGCAGTAGCTTTCTTTTTTATTGCAGGGATCATTTGTGTGCCACATTTTTATTTTGCTTTGACAACCTGAACCCAAAGATCTTGGGGATTTTGAATTAAACCCCAACACAGTTTCATCATATACGCTTTATTTACTTCTCTACTTTTTCTCAAACCTAGACCCCTCATTTGTTTAGGAGTGCATATCCTATCCCAGCCAACTAGGTTAATCTTTCTGCAGTTTCTCTGTGTCACCCCAAAGAAAATTGCAACAGAGCTTGTCAAGATCCTCACAGATTAAGGCAGGTCGATGTGCTGATTGCATTAGGTATATGATGGAATTGCATTCAGAATTGAATGTGATAATGTTAGTCTCCCAGCAAAGGATAGGGTCTTTGCCTTCCTAGTTGATAGTCTTTGCTTTCAACTTGGGAGGCTAAGAAACAATTAATTTATGCTAGAATTTAAATGGTCAATAAAACAACAATAGGAGACAATTAATGTACATTGAAATTTGAACAATATCCTTTTAATATATGGAATTAGTGATGATATTAAAATAAAGACTTTCCGCCCAACATTGTTTCTTAATATGAATCTTGCTTTCAAAACATAGGTATTCATGTGTATTATTATAAGTTGAGTACAACTATTTTCATGTAAAATGATAATCCCCCATGTTCTATATATTTACTCTAAAATTATTATGACTATATATATGTATTTTTATGATCAAAATATTAACACAATTTCCTTCAAACAAATTTATTTCTACCTATTATAAGCATTCACCCCTTTATTTTAAACATAAACATGAAACATACATTTTCTATAAATATTTCATCCCCATATAAATTATATTTACCGCTTGTAATCTATATATTAAATTAACAACTAAATATTAATAAATTTAACATAAAAGTTTACTTCACTGTTATGTATAAATAAATATTACAAGCAAGGTTAAAAAGTAAATTTTATCCATAAAAACACAATTCAGTTTTAAAAAGTCATTCATTTTTATTAATTAGTTTTTTATTTTTTTATAACTAAAAATAACAAAACAAAAGTAAAATATTTACAAATAACTCAAATTTATATTTTTAAAAAAATAAATTAAAGTTTACTTTTAATTTAGATATTTATGATCCGTGTGATTTATTCTTATATTATAATAATAATAATAATAATAATAATAATAATAATAATAATAAATTTTTATATAGATATAATCAACACAAATTTTAATGTGGATATTTTATTTAAACACCAGTGATTTAAATATTTATTTTTTTATGTGATTTATTTTGACCCTCTAATTAAATTATCAATAAGTTTTGTTGTAAAAATTACATTTTTGTGTGATTTGGTTTTATCCCCTAAATTAATTATTATTATTAGAACTTTTCTTATATTCTTACCCTATAATTTAATTGTTTGACCTGTGCTTTTTACTTATTGTTATTATAAATAAAACAACAATAGGAAATAATTAATTTACATTAAAATTTAAATGATAAATGAAATAAACTAAGTAAACATCTTCAAAGCCTCACTGGTAAATGCATGAACATTTCAGGTATGAACATCTCATCTAAAGTGCGTCATCGATTTGAAAGAAGTATGAACATCACATCTGAAGTGCGTCATCAATCTGAAAGAAGTCTGTCTGAAGTCAAGCTAAGATCCGAAGTTGGTCAAAGTTCCGAAGACTCAAGTTCTGAAGATCAAGTATCTGTCTGAAGTGAGAATGGTTCAGACGATGCTTCCCATATGAAGACTAAGTCTGTTTGAAGTACTAGGGCACATGATGTGGCAAGTCAAAGTTAGTACCAGAACTACACGCAACCTGTGTACACCAGAAAGGCAAGACTAGAGACAACCTTTTTGGCTAGATGTTTTAAAGTTAAGCCAAATAAGGAAAGTTCGTTGTGGTCAAGCTGCAAAAACTAGGAAGAGAGCTGCAATCCTGTACCTCTGTCAGACAAGATTCACAACGAGAAAATCATTTTCTTAACGTCTCTTTTAACAGACTTCTCAAACTCAAGTATATATACTCATGGATGGACCATGAACCAGGATAAATTGACTGAGTACTTTCTCCTTCCCTTATCTCTTTACATTCAGTTTATTCTAACAAGATGAGTGAATTTGAATTTAGTTTTATAAGCTATCTTATGAAAACTATTTACGAAAAGCTCTTTGGAAGACCTCTGTTTGAAATCTTCAGACAAGGACTCAAGTTTCAGACACCATCTGAAGTACTGTCTGAAGCCTTTTAAACTTAGTTTACGAAAAGAATTCCATAAAAACGATCAGTTTATAAAAACACTATTCAACCCCTCTTCTAGTGTTTTCCTATGTGTCCCTATAGTTGGTATCAGAGCTTAACCTCGGGGTTGAGCACTTGATCGTGCTGAGGAAGTAGATCCAAATGGAAGCCATAAGACGTTAAGGAAGGTGTAAAAGGAGTTCAACTATACAAACAATAAGGAAAGATTACTAACTATTGGTAAAATGTAGTATAAAATATTATATCTGTCTTAACTGGCACTGAAATGCATCATCCAAAATATGCTTGCATCATCTGAATGAATGATCTGAAGTGAATGTGTCTGAATGATGTTCTAAATTTGCCTATTGTCTGATGACCTGTTAATCTGTGTCCTTTGGAATTCGTCATTTCATTTTTTAAAAGCTTCCCACTCTACACGACTTCCCATATTCGCGCAATCATGACTGTAACTATCAGTGTCTGGGCCTATATTTTTGGAGAGAAGGCAACTGCATAAAGGCTAGCTTTTTGTCTCTGCGAGCAAACCCTTTCTAGAAAGCTAAAATCCTTTCAAGTCTTCTCAAGAACTCTCTCTAGTTTCTCTCATTTATCAAACCCTATCAATGGCATCCAAGAAATTTGCTAGAGGAAACATTGTCCAGAGCAGGACTCTTAGCCTCAATGTTCTTAAGGAGAGCAGAGTCGACCTATTTCCTGAGTTTGATGATGCTGGTTGGACTCCCTTCTTTGGAAAAGTGAATGGAAGCTAGTCAAAAGAATGTCTGGTTGAGTTCTAGAAAAATTCTGAAGTTGTTACCAACTCTTCCATGGGGTATCGCTCTATCAGGACCAAAGTGTTGAACACGAAGGTCTTTGTCGACGAAGGAATTCTTGCCATAGTGACGGGGTGCACCTCAACAGGACTAGCTTTCTGCAATGACTGGGAGAAAAATAATGGTGGTAAGAAGAAGTTTAATCTCATGCTCTATGGTTCGGAAGACCCTGCAAATATAAATTCCCAGGGAATGCCGCCTAAGGCAAGGATTCTACATGCTATTCTCATCAACACCGTTTTGCCTAAATCTGGGAGCAGAAATCATGTGTATGAAATGAAATGTTTAGTGTGATAAACCTTCTTCAGAAAGTGCAAATCAATTTACCTAAGCTCTTGCTTCTCAATATGATTAAAGGGGTGAAGGACAGTGCAAGCAGCCTCACTCATACGACATTGATTATGGAGATTTTAAACCACTTCATGGTACCTCTTAACAAGGTGAAGCATCTCAAGGCCCCTAGCTGTTTTGGGGTGGAAAATATTAAGAAAATGGGGATCACAGTTGAAGAACCCCCAAAGGAACCCTCAGTCAAAGTTGGGTTTTCCAACATGAAGGCTTAAGTGTCTGGTCTCAGTGTTCTGGACATTCTGAAAAATGAGCTAAGTGGGGATCCCAGGAAGACTGATTTTGATGCACAAAAGGCATCTTCTGAATCAACAAAACCTTCCAGAAAGGCCAAGACCACCAAGGCTATTGCGAGGAACACGAAAGATGTGGTTAGGGTTAATGCCCCACCTACTACACAACTCAGAACATCTGAAGGCGCAGACATAAGTGCTCTAGGGCACTCTGCAATCTCTCATGATGGTTCTAAGGGAGCATCATTAGGAGTAGGACTGCCTACTTCTACCTCTGAAGGTCAGGCTCCTACACTTGATATGGCTCAACCTGGTATAGTCCTTCAAGGTTCTGATGAGGTACTAAATGTAGAGCCTTTGGCTAAAAGAAAAGGAATGGAAGTAGATGGAGCAGGAGGCTCTTGACCATGAAATTTCCAAGGCTTCTCAAGATGATTTTAAGGCTGATCTTGCCACTGAAGAAAATAAAGCACAAGAAAGAAAGGAAAGAGTAAGACAAAGAGATCAACTAAGAAGATAAAGAAAATGAAACAAGAATTGGTTGATGATGTGGGGCATAGTAGAATAATGACTAGAAGAGTTTCTGCTGAAGTTGCTCAACATTTAGTTTCTCACGCTGCTAAAATCAAGATGAAAAAAATAGGGAGGAAAGGAAGAGAAACCTTCTGATGAAGGACATAGAAGAAAAGAAAACTCCAAAACCTAAGAGACCCAAACTGATTTTAAATAATGAGAGCTCTTCAGAAGATGAGCTCCCAGAATCTAAGATCATAAGGGAATCTGAAGTTCCAGGAGGATCTGAACTTCTTGCTTCTGAAGAGGTGGCTCAACCTCTTCCATCTAAAGGTACTATTGATGTTGTTGTCCCTTCCTGCATTATTGGAGGGAGGATCAAGCCATTGAGAGAGACACCTGAATGGTAAGGGTTTGTTGGGCATACTTACGATCCATCAGTTGTCCCTTCCGATGAGATAGGTAGGGAACTTGCATAAGAAATTCCACATAAACCCTATCTCATTCCCCTAGAGGACAGGCCAAGAGTTCCCAAGTTTCCTTGCTTGAGGGATGAGTTAGCCTACTTCAGGAATGATCTCCCTGTCCAAAATGTAAGAAAAATCCTGAAGATGGAACACCCTGTGGAGACCATTGAAAGATGGTAGAAGGATTGGTTTGAAGATGAGAAGTTGACTGCTCTTCAACCGTAGAAGATTCGCTATGGTGCCCCTCAACCCCTTCACAAAATAAAGAAAGTGGATCCCTTTGCTGGTCCCACCAATCTGGTTGATGAAAATGATTGGTTTCACATAAAAATGCAAGAAGCTGAAGCTGTAAATGTATATCATTTCAAATGATATGGAGGAAGATTTTATAGACCTCCACTGCATTGTCATACAAAGGAAAGTACAATAATAAAATGATGCCAAACAAAATCATTCTTAGATTGGAGATGAGAGCAAGGTATAGACAAAAAGGGAAGAAGTTTTACACATGAACAAAACCGGGTCCTCTGAAGCCTCTTACCCTCGGACAATGGAAAAAGATAATGAAAAAGGAAGGTTTCAACCACTTGGAAATACAATGGGTTTGGGACTCCTGTTGGATGCTGAGGGAAGCTGCTGGAGAATGCTCCTATCCTGATCTAGAATGTGGAGAACCGGATGATGAACTTGTATATCTTAAAGATCACTCTTTTGATGTGAGTAAAGGCCCCTTTACTCAAGAACAAATCGATTTTAAGCATCATAAGGGAAAGTTTCCTATGAGGGATTATCCACATGAAGATTGGGAGTTGCTGAAGAAAACCAACAATTGGTACTTTTATTATATCAAGAAGCCAGGGGATTATAGTTTTCCTAAGGAAATAACCTACTTCAGATTCTCCTCCCCTTTCATGACCATTGTCTTCTGGGAGTCTGATGCAGACTTGATTGAACAAAATGATGCTCTCAGGAGAAGGCTAGAAGAGATGGAAAGGCACCAAGCTGAAATCAGATTGCTTATGCGAAGCTTATTCAAAGACAGGATGTATTGTTGGAACAAACTTCACAAATCAGAACTGACTATGAAAAGTTCAAAAAGGGGGAGATTTTTAAGTCTCAAGTTTTGATGAATACAAATCTAAAATAAACTAAGTAAACATCTTCAAAGCCTCACTGGTAAATGCATTAACATTTCAGGTATGATCATCTCATCTAAAGTGCGTCATCGGTCTGAAAGAAGTATGAACATCTCATATGAAGTGCGTCATCGATCTGAAAGAAGTCTGTCTGAAGTCAAGCTAAGATCCGAAGTTGGTCAAAGTTCTGAAGATCAAGGATCTGTCTGAAGTGAGAATGGTTCAGTCGATGGTTCCCATCTAAATACTAAGTCTGTCTGAAGTACTAGGGCACATGACGTCGCAAGTCAAAGCTAGTACTAGAATTACACGTAACCTCAGCACACCAGAAAGGCAAGACTAGAGACAACCATTTTGCTAGATGTTTTAAAGTTAAGCCAAATAAGAAAAGTTTGTTGTGGTCAAGCTGCAAAAGCTAGGAAGAGAGCTGCAATCCTGTACCTCTGTCAGAAAGGATTCACAACGGGAAAATCCTATTTCTTAATGTCTCTTTTAACAGACTTCTTAAACTCAAGTATATATACTCAATGATGGACCATGAAAAAATGATGATGGTGATGGTTGTTTATCATAAGAGATAGAGCTTGTTGCTCTTAGGAAGAAAAAGAGTATTGATGAGAAAATAATGAGAGTAGATCATGTGTGCAAGAATGAGTGTGCAAACAAAAGAAAATAAGCACAAATATGTTCGAAGATATGCAATGAAGCAGATATACAAAGATGCATAAGAGAAGCACCGAGATTGAGCTCAAGTGAAATATTGCTAAACTACAAGAAGGATGCACACACAAAGTTATAAAAATGAGTGCAGCAAAACTGAAGAAATATAGAGCTGCTGAGAAGCATACTGCAAAGCTGATAAGCTCAAGAGCCGAGAAGATGATTGGTTCAACTCAGCAATATGCAATGGCTAGAAGTTGTCAGAATTCTGCTTATGTTTTATCTCATTGTACAAGAATTAATTTTTATATCCAGTTTTAGATCACCGTAATCTTTATTATACACCCAGAACAAAAAGCTTATTTTCCGAGTTCAAATCATTTGTATTCATTCAGTTGCAAGAAGCCTGAAGAGGCTTGTGAGAAAAGAATACTCGTTGTAAGAGCCTGAAGAGGCTTGGTAACAAAAAATACTTGTTGTAGAGCCTGGAGAGGCTTGTTAGAAAAGAATTCTTAGGAGCTTGGAGAGGCCCTGGAAGAAGAATACTTGGTGTGTTGCCTGAAAAGGCAGTTGATAACAAAGAATACTTGTAAGTTGGATAAGTTAATTAGTGGAAAATCTCACGGTGTGTGAGGACTGGATGTAGCCCAAGGTTGTGGGTGAACCAGGATGAATTGGCTGAGTACTTTCTATTTCCCTTAACTCCTTACATTCTATTTTTTCCAAAAAGATGAGGGAATTTGAATTAAGTTTTATAAGCTATTTAATGAAAACTATTTACAAAATGCTCTTGAAAAACCTCTGTCTGAAATCTTCAGACAAGGACTTAAACTTCAAACACCATCTGAACTACTGTCTAAAATCCTTTTGAACTTAGTTTACGAAAAGGTTTCCATAAAAATGATCAGTTTATAAAAACATTATTCAACCCCCCTTCTAGTGTTTTCTTGTGTATAACTTAATAAGGGGTGATGGGGCTAGGACGAGGGTGGTTAGAAGAGGGGGCAGCGATGCATGGATGAGGAAGAAATAGCCACAAAAGTAGGATTGAGCATTGATTGGTTTTGGCTGAATTCAAACCTAAAAAGGCAAATCTGACCCAAATCTAGAGTAGCTAAATAACAACCCAACTTCAATAATTTTTGGGTTTGGTTTATTCAAGAGGCGGGTTGGGCGGGTAAACGAGTGGGTTTAAACGGGTTGGGTCATTATTTTTGGGCCGAGCGTTTTTTCCTAATCAAATTCCATATCCATTGTTGAGACATTATTAGGTCATCGCACACCACTACCACTGCATCAGGACGCTGCAGTTTGGAACATACATAGAGAATATTTGTACCTCGCTACCACAAACCTCTTGTCCTCCCTATAATCCCTATTGTTGTACATTGCCCCCATACCCCCTCCTGTCGTCACATGTAGCCAAGCACACCCGTGAAGCCACACAAAACATAAAGATGAGAGATGGTGGAAATAGGAGTGAGAGGCGCTAATCACATGACAGTGAACGTTTCTAGTCTAGAAATGGTTGGAACTTGGACTCAACACTCAATCAAGTGACAATTGTGTGGATTGAGGGGTGGGTTATGGTTGTGGGTGGTGCCACGGTAACTAGTTAGTACTGAGTTTTCTTTAACTTTAAAAAATAAAAGCCATTTGATATTCTCATTTGATAATTGAATTTGAAATGTTAATGTGCTTAATATCTTAGGTTGACGTGCCTCCTTAGAAATTGGAACTCTCCTTGACCCTTATTCCATTAGACCACAAGTTCACGCTATAAGACACGTCCCCTCTTTCTTTCTTACTCTATTTTAATTTTTAAATTTTATTTTGTGATTTTCTTTCTCTCTTGTTTTTCATCTTTACAAGTACTTATCTACTAAATTACACTTTGAGACTTTCTTCTTTTTCTGTATAAATTCGTTTGACCTGCCTATTTTTTTTTGCTTCATTTTAGGTTTCTCAGGTTCCATCAGATCAGCTTCTCTTACCCACCGCCACACGGAAGATCGCAGATGAAGCATCACGGTGCGGTGCAGTTGATGACAACACAACATTGCATGTCGATAGCACACAATGCACATAGTGGAAGAGGGAGTGAATAAGAGAAAGATAAGAGAACAAGAGTGAAAAAGATAAAGTGTACTTACAAAAGTTGGGGTCATGAAATGCAAAAAAAAAAAAAAAAAGAGGAGGAGGAGGAGGCCGCTTCCAATGTGGAAGCATCCTAAAAGGCCCAAACTTTTTTAAAAAATAATAATGAAGAAGGGGGGAGGACGTTTCTGTTGCAGAATCGCCCTCAAAGGCTTGATTTTTTGAAAAAAAAAATAAAGAATGAGGGATAAAGAAAGGGGAGAGTGCTTTCGTTGCGGAAGTGCTCTAAAGGCCCCGATTTTTTTAAATAACTCCCTTTGATCCTATTTATAAGAACCTTTTTTAAGGTGGGTCTGGGTCATTTTTATAAGAACCTTTTCAGATTATCTCATGCATTAATTATTTTTTGATAAAAATACCCCATTAATGGAGGTAGGTGAGTAATTAATTAGTAGATAGAGTATGACACAATTGAGTAGTTAAATAGAAAGAGAAAGATAATGAGTCTTAATAAATTCAATGATAGATTACGAAATATGATACACATTCATGACAAATTTTTTGTAATCAGCTAAATTAACCAACTTCCTTAATCCGTGTGAAGTAGTTAAAATGTTCTTATAAATAGGACATGAGAGGGTACATGATTTTTTTTAAAATAATAAATTAAAAAGGGAAAGGGTGGAAGCATCCCAGGGGATCATTTAAAAAAAAAAAAAAAGAAGGGGAGGGAACTTCCATTGGGAAAGCACCCTAAACTGCCTTAATCTTAAAAAATAAATTAATTAACAACTGGTAGGGCGCTTTTATTGTGAAAGCACCCTATATAAAGCATGAGGAAACATCCTAAAAACTCTAAAATTGATAATAAAAAAAATATAGTACGCCCTGGTCATTCAAACAAAAAAAAATTAATGTAGTTTGGAGCAATGTTATTAAACTCGGACCGGCCGGTTCAACTGGTCGAACCGGGAACCGGTTCCCTGGCTGGTTCGGTCATGCCATTGGATCGTTTCTGCTATCAAACCGGTCCTGTTCCGAGTTGGGCGGACATCCAATGCGCTCATTGCCTTACTTAAAAAAAGAATTCTGAAGCATCAGAACTAGGATTCAAACTCGTCCTTCTTTAGAGAAAGAAACATGCGCGCGCTAAAGTCTACCACTGAACCAATGTTCTCATTTGATATATATGCGCTAAATATTATATATATTTTATACGCATAAAACTATTTTAAGCTTCGGTCCACCCTGTTTTTCTTTTATTTTAAAAATAAACATTTTATTCACTAATTCAAAAATTTAATTACTAAGTTATAAAATTTGGAAGAAAGATGTATGCTATATATTATATTATACTAATCATTTTATTTTTTTTATATCAAACTCAAATTTAAATTTATCTATATATTAAATAAAGTTACATATATCTTTATATATTATATTTTTTTAGTATAAATTTATAGTTTTTTATATGTACCGGTTCAACCAGTGACTCACTTGTTCGACCAGTAACCCATTAACCTAATACTCTCGCCGAGTCAATCACCATCCGAGTTTTATAATACTGATTTGGAGAAATTTACACGAGGGAAGCACCCTCAAATCTGTCTGCGTAACTTGGCATAATGGGTCATCCATGTTCCATGAAGAGGTGATCGAGTACGACATGCCTAACAGACATGGTCAACCACCATTCCTTATCAATAAATAAGTGTCCGTTTGTTTTAGATTTTGGAACGGTCAGAATCAATTCTGCAGAATTGATTTTAAATCACTTCCGTCCAACGTACTTCATAAAACGTGCATCATCCATCTCAACCATTCATTTCTAGAATCAATTCTACTCAAATGTAAACCAAACGGACACTAAGCTAACACTCCCAACACCAAATACGCATTCCTTTCATTACCTATTATTACTCTGTTGGAATTACCATTGACATGACTATCAAAATACTCATATTTATTTGCATATGATATCATATTATTTTTGCTAGAACAACCACTCAGGAAGCAGCAAATCTTAGCATCTTATCAAAAAATAAATCTTGACAAATCATAGATTTCCTGTAGTGGAAATGTGCCCATTGTCAGAGGTGAAGAGTTAAGAAATTAAACCAGGTAAATGTTAAGGCCGTGGAATCTCATGTGAAATATTTGGGTCTTTCAACAGTAATTGGACGGTAAAAAACCAAGTGTTTCAATTTGTTCAAGATATATAATATGGAAGAAAAACTTAAAGGATGAAGGAGAAGACCCTTTCACAAGCAGAGAGAGAGATGTGGTTATAAAATCAATTGTGCAAGCAATTCCTTCATACATCATGAGTTGTTTTGCACTTCCTTCCTGCTACTTTGTGCACACAGATAGAGAGTCTGGTATAAGTAATTTTTTCGGAGTGGAAAACTAGATGAAATGAAACAAAGGGTGGCTTGGAAGAAATTGGCGGCTCCGAATAAGAAGGTTGGTGGAATTCAGTTGGATCAGACAATTCAGGGAGTTTAATAAAGCCTTAATTATTAGCAAAACATTGGTGGCGGATAATTGAACATGAGGATAATGCCAAGGGTTTTAAAGTCAAGATATTTTCCAAAAAGGCAACCAGCTTAAGCGACTAAAGGTTATATATAGACCGTGTAATACATGGTCTGGTATTTTTTATTCAAAATCTTTAATTGATGAAGGAGCACTTTGGAAGATTACTGATGACAATTATATATGGAATGATCATAAATGTATATACCAGCCTTGTCAGATTCAATGCCCCACTCACTCAGGCTTGGAAGTTGGAACACGCCCAAAATGTTAGATATGTCAGCGAGCGTATAGATGTGGACAGAGGGAATTGGAATACGGAAAAGATTGCATCTATCTTCTCACCTTTTGAAGCAAATTGTATTTTGCAAATACATATAGCAAGGCAAAGACAGAAGAACTCCCTGTACTGACCGTTTAACAAGACTGAACACTATTCCGTAAAGTCTGGATATATTCTAATTTTGCAAAGAAGAAACAAACAAGTGGGTCTTTGAAGGGATTAAAATAATGTTTTGAACAGGGCTGTCACATTGCAACCTTTCTGTTGCAACACACTGGAAATTACCAAGTCATGGCCTAGCTAGTTAAAATTAGTGTGGATGCAGCTGTCAAAAAACAGAAGGGTTGGTGTCTTGCTATGCAGGAAGCATATATGGAAGCTGGGATCAAAGGAGCAGGACAATTCACCTTTCTCAGATTACATTCAAGACTGCTGGCTTGTATAAGGCAAATTATTTCCAAAATTGTGAGATGGTCCACGTGAATAGATGTTTCTTTTGCAAAGCTCATAAAACAAAATTTTGTTTACACTTTACACGCGATGATAGTATTTTCAGAGTTGGTAACTTATGGTCAATATCTCCCTTGCAGAAGACACATCATTGCACA
Source organism: Sesbania bispinosa (assembly GCA_026901365.1). Classification (NCBI taxonomy): domain Eukaryota; kingdom Viridiplantae; phylum Streptophyta; class Magnoliopsida; order Fabales; family Fabaceae; genus Sesbania; species Sesbania bispinosa. The sequence goes on along the minus strand of QLOH01000008.1, from coordinate 2,619,982 downwards.
TACAGTCTGCAAAGTGTCATCATGCATGCTACATGAACTTCTCATTGTGACACGTACACTTTTCTTTTGACTTTAAGGACCTAAAAAAGCTTTAACGTAGTCTAGGCTTGTCATTTGATTTTCGAGAATGCGTGCTTTTTATTTATATACGCTACTAGAATGATTTATCTATGCTTAAATTGAAAATAAAATATTAAATCATAAACTTAAGAAATGTAAGTCTTTGTCATTTAAAGAAAAGCAATAAAAAGGACTCTTTTTGATTTTGGCTATAAAGTCAACAATTGAAATATGAAAATGCAAAGTTCCTAATAGAATGACAAGTAATAATTAATCCGCACCCACAATAGTTTTTAAGGTCAAATTGATTTCAATCCCATGATTAATTACCGACGATGTGCACGGTCATGATTCAATCCCCAACCACGGATCCCAACAAGCAATTCTGCTGCAGCAATCAAGAACTCGATAGCCTGCTGCGGCGACAGCAACCCCACCACGCTCCGCAGAGTTTTCAGCCGTAGATCATCCGCTTTCTTTATAATGATCACCAGCCGTCCGATCTTCTCGTTAAGATCCGGTCTTGGTCCCATCATCTCACTTACACTGTCCTGCCACTCTGATAACTCATCTGTGATTGCATTCTCTTCCTTCACCTTTTTTTTCAAAAAAAAAAAAAGAAATTAGTAAATAAATGCAAAAGATAATTAAATACTCAATTCACCAAATGTTCGTTTTTTCAGAGTTAAATAAAATGCAGTTCCATTTGTATATAAAATAAAGGTAATGCTTTTTTCAATTTTTGTTCCGTATTTTATCTATTAATCAAAATGTTTGCTCGAAATTAAAATCGAATTTTTGAATAAATGGTGAATGCCTGAATGGAATGCAGTGTCATTTATATTTATATAGAAAATAATAAAGGCAAAGACTTTAATAAATGCAGAGACGCATGCATATACAAGATAATTAATGAAGCATGAAATGAGTAAAAGGAAGATTTTTCATGCAAATTGTTAAGTATTAGTGATTTATGAAGAATGATGATAGGAAGAGGGAGGGGGGTAAGAATGTTGGTTACGGTTTCACATTGCAACTCGCTGACTCGCTGGAACTGAACAGGGGAGAGATCACCGAGGTCACCGGTGTGGAGGCCACGAAGGATGTCGATGATGTGAGACTCAAAGAGATGAGATGATTCGGTGTAGATGAGGTGGAAGGCGGTGGTGGGGCGCCACCCTGTGATCCAATAAAGGGAACGTTCCATGGTGGTGACCCAGGGAGAGGCCAACACGTGGAGTGGGTCCTTCTCAGTGGCGAGTGACTTGGCATGGAAGTAGTCTTCATGGTGGGACATGACCTTGTTGACGAGGGGGAGAAGGTGGTCCTCGTTTTGGTCCGGTGTGAGGGGCACCGTGGATAGGTGGTGGACCAGGTGGCGTAACTGGTCGAACCATGAGTTGTAGAATTGGGTAAAGGGGAGAGAAGTGGACATGTTTGAGAGAGAGTGAGTGAGTTGTGGGGGTGGTTATGGTTATATTGTGATACGGTGGAAAAGTAGGGGTGGTGGGGTCAGAACAAGAGGGATTTCGGAGGTGATGGCAGGTTGAAGAGGGATTTCGGAGGTGATGGCAGGTGGACACCTTACGTGTAACACTCACCTCTCAAGTTGTTTGCCTGCGTGTTTACAATTCACTAGTCCTCTAAATCCTGTCACGTGACATTTCTTTCCCTTACTCTGTTCTGCCACTCTCTGTTTTTCTCTGGCCTCTGTTTAGGGCAGAGGAAGATTTCCAATCCTATGCTGATGAAAAACACTGGAGAGGTGAAAACAAAGAGTTATCTATGTCACATGAATAATGTTACCCTAAACCAAATGGAGAAACTAGATTTATTTGTGGAGGATGGTATCGGTCTTACTCTTAGGAAGCAGGATATGTTTTTTTAAAAAATATTTGGAGGGTATACATTTTGAACTCCTTAGACAAATTTTAATCAAATTATGTTCCTCTTTCAAGATCAGAGATTCACTTGCTTTTATCATCATATATCATCACAAATTTCTTATTTTTGTGCTCAATAAGATGTGCTTCTATCAAATCAGTTTTAACATAGCTCTTCTCTTGGAAACTAATGTGGAGTATGTTGCATGAGCCTCATAAGTTATGGGTACAAGTAATTACTCATAAATACCTTAAAGAAAAGTATATTTTTGCATGGAAGATTATGCCAAATGGTTCTTATATTTAGAGGAGCATTATGCATGCATTTAAACATCTTAATGAAGGCTATTGCTTCAGAGTTGGCAATGGAAGCTTTTCTTTATGGTACATTGACTTCTCTGATATTGGACCTCTCTGTCATGCTGTCCAGTATATATTCATATTGCAGATGTGAACTTGGGTTTAAAGGATGTTATATATCCAAAATGGTATCATTTCAGATGAAGCTCGATCTATGTTTAATAATGTTAGGCCAAAATTTGTTCTCCTACGCATGAAGATATATACGTGGGTTTGGAGAGCTAGTAGCAGTGGTGTGGTGTGTATTCTATCTTCAAACTCTGCTTATGATTGGCTTCTAAAGAATAAGAGAAATATGTCGTCTAACTATCCTTAGAGACGGATTTGGAAAACAAAAGTTCCTGAAAAATTTCATCACCTTATGTGGCTAATTTCTCATGTAGCCCTTCCTTCTAATAAGCTTCGTTGGAAGCAGAGGATGTCGCCTACTGCTGGATGTGCTCGCTGTTCTTCCTCTATGGAAACTATTCTCCATTGCCTAAGAGATTGTCCTCATGCTAAAGAATTATGGCCCAGATTAGGAATTGTAAGTTGTAACTAACCATAGATTTTTTTTTTCTTCGGATGTTTTGGATTGGTTGACAGAATGCATTTGAAGCTCTAATGGGTATATAATTCTTGCAAGCTCTAGTGGCTAAAGAATTATACCAAAACTGATTTGTTGGCTAGAAGCATGCTGTGAATATTGCTATTTGCTTTTTCGTGCATGATATAGAATACAAAACATGCTAAAGCACCTAGTAAAACAGAGCATAAGCCGTCTAATAAAAACAGAACATGGTGAAAAAGAATGGGCTACAAATGCATAGTTACCAAATGAGAGCAGCCGTTTCTGACTTACAGAAACTAGAGGTAAACATGTATGGTATGATAATGATACACTTAAAAATACCAGCTACATCATGTTACTAATTGGGTATCTAAAATTAACATTTTAACAATATTAGTTCTTATGGACTTGTCACTCTTCTTTTGACCCACCAATATGATGGACGCCCAACCACCACCACCACCAAATGTAACCCAGCAACCATCGCACAATTTAGCCACCTTATTCACAACAAAACAACCAGGCTCGTCGAACCACCATAATATATATTCCTTGAAAAAAAAGAAAAGGTTCTATGCCAAAAACTTTATATGCTGGTTTATTTTTATTAAACACCTCTTTAAGCATTTCCTTGGACTTGGTTGCACACTTTGGCTTGGGATAAGTTACACCAATTTGATGTTCAAAATGATTTTCTACATGGAGACATGAAGGGTGAAGTATATATGGAGATTCCACATGATTATGACTCTACTATTAGAATAAGGTATGCATATTAAGTGTGCGCTCAAGCAAACTCCTCATTCATTTGGGGTGATTCCGAGTTAATTTCAATAATATTTTTATTTTGTGATTTTAAATTTTTAGTTTTGAATTTTAAAAACTTATTTTAAAAAAATTAAAAACTCGCAACTATTCCAAACTAGTGCTTAGGTTTTAATTTTTTAAGTACTTCCCAGATTTTGTTTAGAGTAGGCAACCTCAATTTTAAGGAGATACTTTAGCTTATGAAGTCCTCCATTTCAAACAGAGCAGTTATTTCAAATAGAACAGTTAACTTTTCCTTTATAATGTGTTTTCAGTATGTTCATTATTTACAATGATCATATCATCTACACTTCAAAAAGTAAATATGATCATCTCGATTAGTAGATTTCTTAATTTGTACCTCGTGTTTTAAGGGGAATGTTGTAACGAGTTAGTTGATAAGTTAGTTAATTATTTAAGTTATTTTGATAAGCTTACTGTTGTTATGTTAGTTTTCTATTATTTTGTTTCTTTAGCTATTAACAATACTTGTATGTGTAAAGATCTTCTCTAGCTTCTCAGCCAACTTTAGCTATGAAATAACTATGGAATAACTACGGATTTTGATTTCCTAATTATTCCATAATTATTCAGTAGCTAAACTTGGTTGGATAGGCAGAAGGGTGGAGAGAATCCGGATTCATACTTGTACCTCATCTATGATGTATATTGCGTATACGTCCATATAAATTTATCACTTATTTTTTACAAATACTGCAATTTTTTATATAAAAAATTCAATAAATAGAAACTTTAATACCTATATCTATGTCCAATGAGTATCTTTGTATCTAAACCCAAATTCATAATTTAGGTTTTAGTTAAATGAAATATTTTCATTTATTTTATTTTTTTTTACAAAACAAGCATTGGAATTAAAATACTATTTTAATACTATAAAGTTTAGCCATAACAAATCAACAAAATAATGAGCATTGATTAAAAGTGTAACATATAACTAAATTTAAAACATATTGAAAAGAATTTCAAATCTTAATTAATTATAAAATATAATGAACGACTATCATATCTACTTGGTACAACAATGGCAGAGAAAATGAAAGCATTATATGCTGTATCTTATGAAAAGAGAAAATAATAATAACAGGGGAATTTAATTATGAGTCTTGTTGATTTTCTTTGTTTTTTTTTGGGGGGGGGGGGGGGGGGTGATTAATGAGTCTTATTGAATTTAATGCTGAGAGAAGGTCACTTTTGTGTGTCCATTGCTGATTTCATATTTCATTGGACACTAACAAATGCAGTCATGGTTAGGAAAATGATTGGCTTTATGCCCATTTGTTAAGCAAAAACAGAGTTAATGGATCATGCGTCCTTTTCATTTGGAAAGGTCATGCATGCCAAACTTACCAGATTTGAAGAAGTTGCTCTTTGCTAGGCCTTTCCTAATGAAAAAGTATGGGCAAACACATGATGGGCTCGAAGTGGGGCTTTGGGTACCATTTTACTCTCTTCTTTTGGATGACCCAAGCATCCTAGCTACGTAGCATGACTAATTAAGCAGGTTATATTCCCATGAATGAACAATTTTGAATCGCGGTGATGCACTAGATAAGGCACTTCGTGTGAGAGCATGTATAGTATAACGTTGGAATATAGTAAACTCAAATTTTTAACGTTAAAAATAATTATATTAAAAAAATTTAAATTTGAGTTTACTCTGTTTTTAATGATAAATCATACACCGAATGCTTTTATAAAATATGAACTTGATATAAGAAATTTTTCAAAGTAACGGTATTTGTATACATTTTTATTCTTATTCACATTTCATTTATTTTTATTAAATATCAATTACGTACATTTTTATTACAGCATTGATAACAAATGAAAAATGTATATTTAATGATATGTGTATATAATCTCTCTAATTCCCAAGGTTGGAAAAAGTAATGTAAGATTAATTTTGAAGTGGTGTTAATTGGTGTACTTAGAACTTTTTTTATGTTATATTTATATAATTGTTCTCTATTATTATTATGAATTAGTATTAGTTCATAAACTATATTTATATTTATTAAATTGTTAATATTAATCATGGAATAATTTTATTATTGTATATTACTAATTGATGGATAATGTATATTGGGCTATAATATTGTATCTTGTTAATTATGATACAGGTTATTATGCATAAAGAACAAAAGAAAAAAAACAATGGACTTTTAGAACAGGTTCTGAACGCCACCATCGCATTGTAACCACCCTCCACCGCGTCGCACAATGCCTCGAGTCCTTCATTGTTGTTGGAAACATGTTGAGCCATGATCCCCTTTGGTCCACCGTGCTTTTCCTCCAATCACATGCGGCTACCCAAACCCACATTTTTAAGGTCTTGGGCACTGAAATTTGAAGTCCGAATTTTTGTCGGTCTTTTTAGCCTGAAATAAATGAGTCCGCATTGTTTTCAAGTTCGGGCCAGGTAGCCCGGTGGGCTTTCGGGCTACCCGTAGTACCTAACTATGTCTAAGTGTTACACGGCTACACTCAATAACACACACCGACACATAAGTAAATTACAAACTTTCAATTTTTTTGTAAATTTTTTTGTTTTCTTTTTCTAAAAACTCTAAAAGTAAAACTCTAATTTCTAAATTAGATGAAAGTGAAACCCGAACTTTAGTAAAGCAAGGGCAGCAGCAGCAAACTTCAACTACAAGTGGCGGCAAGCCAAACCACCAAGGGTGCGCGACGCACCTTCACGCACCGCGGCAAGCCATACCACCAAGAAGGCAAGCAGTAGTCTCATACCACACAACACCTTTTGGACACAGCAGTCCTTGCCATCCCCGTTCTTAGGTAGCAACTGGACGCAGTCACGGAGTAGGCCACTGTCATCCCCGTCAGGCAGCACCGCAGCAATCGCAAACGCGCAAGCAGCAGCTGGACGTCCTCTTTGGTCATTTCTCACAGTACTGTGCTCTGTTGTTGAATCTCTAGCAAGCGTACCAAAGTCAACTGTAGTATAGTAATATTGAGAAGGGGTTGTCATACCCACAAGGAACATTAATTCAATCAAATTTCACAGTTATAAAACTCACTAAGTATATATACAGGGAAAATGATTATATTCATGAGAATTTGTTATTAAACTAAGCTAGATTGCATAAAGTTAATAAGATAGCAGTAAAGTAAAATTAGAGATAATTCAATTGGAGAAACTGAGATTGAATTTCATCTATCTCACTCATCTGTATTCTGGTAAATTTATAACATATAGCAATCGAAACTAACGATATTGATGCAACATACAAAAATAATTTATACCGATTCCTCAGATATAAAATTCATCGGATAAATCCCTTAAATATCGATTCCTCAAATATTCAACAGATTATCCAACATTACGTTCAAGTGTTATAAGCAATCGACATATTGAAATCTATTCCTAACATTACAACACATCGAGTATTTTCATTCATATCAGATAGAAATACTTTTCAATTAGATCAAAAAATCGCAGCCAAGCTGAACAAAGGGAAGGGGCACACCAAGGATTTCATGAACAACAGAATCCGGGAGAAGGTCAAGAACATCATTTAGCATCCATGAACAACCATCCTGTGAAAAATGGGCAACATGATGACAACTAATATCAGTTGGAATATCTCCCTGAACAACCTCTCCCACAATTATATTCGATGGGAGCCATTATCTATCATGCCAAAAAGAAGTACTCTGACCGTTACCAATGTTCCACCTAACACCCTTCAAGAACATAGGCCAAGTAGTGACAATACCCCTCCAAACGTTAGACGCGTTGGGCCTATTAATAATAACAGGAATAAGGCTAATTCCACACTGGTATTTGCTACAAAGAACACGCACCCAAAGAGGAACAGGTGCAATTTAACTACCTCTGATCTTTGTCCTTTGTGTCATGCAGCCAACGAAACAGATGCCCATATAATGCGTGATTGTATTTTTGCGAAGAAGGTTTGGGTTAAGCTTTTTCATAACCGTGTGCCCATGTGGCATAATACCTCTGTTTGGGATTGGATTGATGTCCATGTTCTGCATAATTCTCGTGAGTTTGGCCCAGAGACAATGGCAATTACTATGTGGACCATTTGGAAGAGTCGGAATGACTATGTCTTTAATCACGTAATTCCCCAAGTTGATGATGTTGTGCGTAGGGTTCAGCTGCTGGTTCATGAAGCTTCTGCCAGCACTACTTGGTTGAATCATTCTAATGTGGCACACCGCATGGTTTATGTGGGCCAGTCTCCTCCTCCGAAAGGTTGGTACAAATTTAACACAGATGGTTCTGTTAAAAATAATGGGCGCTTGGCTGCTTGTGGAGGTGTCATGCGGGATCACCTAGGTAGATGGATAATTGGCTTTCAATAGAATTTGGGCACATCCTTTGTGTTAATGTCTGAACTCAGGGGCATTTGTAATGCTTTGGAATTGGCTTGGAGCTTTCAGATTAAAAACCTTTGGGTTGAAAGTGACTCCCAGGTGACTATTAACCTTATTCTGAATGGAACATCACCCAACCATCCCTACCATTTCATTATTCAGAAGATAAAAAATCTTTTGGCTCAACATTGGATGGTGGTATTGTCTCACAATTGGAGAGAAGCAGATAGTGTTGTTGATGCTCTGGCTTCTGCTTCTCATGCAGATCGGTTTGGTCTTAGAGTTTTTCTCATCCTCCTAATTATGTCTCTATTAGTCTGCTTCATGATAATGTTGGGAGTGTTCTACCTAGAGTAGTTGCTGTGTAATTCTTTGGCTATATTTTGCCTCCTTTTATCCAAAAAAGAGAATCTATTGATCTGATAGAATCTAACATTAAGAACATAATGAAAATACCAATATTGAATAAAAATGAAAATACTATATATATAAATCACTAGAATACATCTGAGTTCGAATCAATTACATTCAATCCCAAGAGGAAGATTAGCTACTCATGGTAGCCATTCCACATAAAGGATTTGGAGAAGAAATGAAGAAAATCGGCTTCCACAACTTTTCATTCATTTCCGTCCGCGTCCCGCACTTTCTAAGGATGGAAAGTTTTAGTTCAGAATGACGAAGAAGCCTTCCTGACTCTGTTTTGTGATTGAATAAATGAAATTTCGCTCAAGCTCGCTCAAGCGCAGCCTGAGCGAGAGAATACTTCATATTGCAGAAACGTACTCTCGCTCAGGCTCGCTTAGGCTGTGCTTGAGCGAGAGACAAATAGATATTCTGTGGAGTTTTTAAATTCTCGCTCAGGCTGCGTTCAAGTCCAAGCTGAGCAAGAAAGTCAACACTTTCTATTTTCTCTTATTTTGATCCATTTTGCTTGTATTTTTCATTCCTCTTCCTTCTCTTATCTTTAATTACCTGAAAAATGCACAGAACTGGGATCAAATGACATCATTAACATATACATCTCGGAATAAACATATGAATTCAAAATATTCTTAAGTTGGGTGAGTTGACTGCCAAAATTAACACATTTCAATGGATAAGTGCTCATATTCATCATAGAATTTTACTTAAATTGAACACTTATCCTCTGTTAAATGAATTCTTCTCTTCTGTAGGAATTGAAGCTCGAGGCTTTATTTTTTGTTCTCACATTGCACTGGAAATATGAGCAAAGTTTCAGGAAACCAATTACATTAATATTTGTGGTTCTTTATCATAAGATTTGTGGTTCTTTTTCAGATTGTTTCCTTATTTAAAATTGTTTTTAATTGTTCCCTTATCTTACATATATAGTAGCATTTTGTGTTTTTTTTCCAAATTTGATGTGTTTTGAAAAATTGTTGAGACTCGTAATTATTTCAAATTTTTGAATAAATTAGTTTTTAATCGGGCGACCCACATAAGCCCGCTACTTGCATAGGGTCGGGCTCGGGCTTTAATTTTATATGACTAATTTTTTGTTGGGTTTTTTTTACCCGACCCACAAAATCCCTCTACCCGCTCTTGAGCGGGACGGGTCGGGGCCGGGTAGGTCGTTTTGACAGCTCTACGTGCAGCCCCAAATAGCCACTGATCTGTACTAATTGCATCATTGCATTGCTGCCTTGTAGGCCCACATGCCAACACCGAAAAAGAGTGAAAGGTTGCACCGGAAAAGAGACGTTCTATTGTGTGTGAGAAAGAGAGACTCTGTTGCAAGTTGCATCGGAAATGGCTGCTGGTTTCGACGGACACTAGAAGAGGCACTTTAGGGGTTTATGGTCACTCACGAGTCTCTCTCACTCACAACATAGATTGAGATTGTCTAATTTGAAATTGTAAATAATTATTTTATTTCAGTGAAAAGTAATTGTTTTTTAATTTTATTCTAGTTTTAAATATAAAATTATTTTGTTTTTTTACACCTATTAATATCATTAAAAATTAAGAACTATACATTATTATTGTAAAACGGTTTTACACAACCATTCAATGATGTGTTGCCACATCATTTAAAGAGTTTAATAACACATGAGGTGTCATATTTATTAAATGATGTGACAACATATCATTGGATGATGGTGTAAAAAAATCTTACACTGACAATGTATAGAAATTAAACTCTATCATTAATTATGTTTATAATTATTTATATAATTCATTTTAATATTATATGTATTATTTATTAAATAGGATGGTTTGACATGCCTAGCATGTTTTTTCATAGGCTTGGAGTCTAACCTATTTGATTAAACAAGATTTTTAAAAAATCGTATCCTAACCTTTCTAATAAATTAATCAAATTAATTAGACCATGCCTTAAACAAGCGAGGATTCATGCCCATAATAGGCCACCTGATGTATTCCCACTAGCATTTATACCTAATAACTTACATTATTATCATTTATTTATATTTTACTATTCTATAAAAAGACAATGGGGTTTGAATTTAAAATTTAGAATCTCATAAACATTATTAAAACCTCAACCCCGGTGACTATTTTACCATTCTTTCTATTTTATCAATATGGACAATGTATATTAATAATACCCTATGTGAGTTATATGAGTTTCCTGGTAAGTTCGTGGCTAACTATTTAGTGAATGATATTGCTAAAAGGGATAACTTATTTATACAACAACTTAGGCCATTTACATCTTATCATGTCATTTTTACATTATTCATGAATCTTAAATAGGTCCCACCAATACATATCATCCATATTTACTTTTTATAGTTTAAGCACCACTTCTCTCCTTATAGCAGACAGGTTACTGGATCTAGAAAATAAAGCAGAGAGCCATAGGTGTAGTTAGAATACGAAATAAATGGGTAAAATAATGCAAAATTCAGTGCTACAATGAGAGGAAAAAGTGAAGAAGAAATTAACTAAAAAATGGATGGAGAATGAGGAGTGGTAGATCGCCACTGCAGCATGCAACCCCTTCTGCAGATAAGATCGGTGTTAGACGCCACCAATTCCGGGAATTGGATAAGTATCTAAGTGATTTAGGAAAGAACCACCAACCTTTCTCTACTCACATTTGAGGAGGAAACTCAGTAGAGTAACATTATCATCATCAAAGTTGAAAATACAAGAGGGAAGCTCCTCTATTTATAGCCACAAGGGGGCAGACAAATGGAGGAGAAAATGAGAAAATAAAAGCTAAAAACTACTCTACATGGGTGTTGAACCCATGGTCCATAAGCCTAAGTAGCTTGGAAAGCTTCTACCCACTAATAACCACTAAAGTCAACACCTACTTCCTAATGGGTGATTAAGGACAATTACAATTAATTAAAAATACAAAGAAGTCCTAAACTAAGGAGGTGCAAAAGGTCATGTGCCTTTGAGTAGGGTAGCTTGTGTCCTTGTGAAGGTCTATTTCCTTAAGTAAATGGCACAAGCTTGGCCAGTGACAGATCTAGGAATTTTATCTTGTGGGGGAACATATATATGAATTTTTAATGCAAAACCATACTATTTTTTAACAGCAGCTAGCATATAGCTTACATTACAAGAATATATACTTTTCTCATTAAAAAAACTTGAGCAAAATCTTGTTATATATTAGGTTATGCAATATTTAAATAACTTTATTATTAATATTTGAATAATGAGACTCCTACATTATCAGAATATTAGAATCAACTTATTCATCATAAATAAGAAAAAAAACACATGAAGTTCGGGTTTACTTTTACATTTGGTAATCTGGCAAAGAGAAAAATATATGTATATCTATGACATTGTAATGTTGTTTATCAGTAATATAGTGGTCTATTGTTATATTAATTGGTTAGTATCTAATGAGTTTTTGTTAATGCCAATGGTTAATGTTTATCTTATGGCTTTATGGAACAATTATTCTATGAGTGTTTTTGGTAAAACTAGCTGAAAAGCTAGCTGAAAGCTGAAAAAAGCTCGCTGAAAGCTTAAAGCTAGCTGAAAGCTGAAAAGCTATTGAATGTGTTTGGTAAAACTAGTTGAAAATGGTAAAATGACATTTAAGGACAACATTAATTATTAAATAATGATAAGTGGGGATGGTTGGGGGTTAAACTTGTAATTAATTTTCAGCTAGTAGCTGAAAATTGGAGCTTTTTTAAAAAAGCTACCCCAAGTAGCTTTTTAAGAAAAGCTTGTAGCTACCAAAAAAGCTACCTTTCCAAACACCGCTGAAATGGGTTCAACTATTATTTTCAACTTTCAGCTAGCTGAAATGGCAAGCCAAACACACTCTATAAAAGTAAAACTCTTGTGGGGGCAGTTGTCCCCACACCTTTGCAAGTGGATCCGTCCCTGAGATTGGCCATTTCTTCTTTAATTCTTTTGTCCCTCCCAGCTCTAGTCATGGGTCCACTTGGTTCTCCCAATGCTATTTGACTAGGTGATGCCTTGGCTTTGTCATCATTCCATCCCCCTTGAGAAGGATTTGCCACCAAATATGGATAGTCATTGAAGGGAATCAAACATGTGGTCAGGGTGCAGCGGAATAAATGGATTCCCTCCCTTGTTATGATCATTAATGCGAAAACACGAATTAAGGCATAAAAGGCATGAAACAAAATGACATACCTTATTAGGATTACGAACGAGGCAATAACAGCCACGTCTCTAAAGGTGTCCACGCCAATAGCCGAACTAGGAAACCCTCCTCAACTCTGCTAGTAGTGTTTAGAGAGTAAGAGCGATTGCTCATGTGTCATGGGTAATGCATCTCGTGCTCTATTTATAGAGTGGTGGCTAGGGTTTTACCCCCTCACTCACTTATCCCTAACACAAATGGGCCTGGCCCATTAGGTTATAATTCTAATCAAATTAGAATTATTATCTTTTCCTAGTGGCATATTGTATGCGTGTGACCCAATAGGCTTTTAATATTTGTTTATGATATTAAAATAAAAACCCTTTTATATTTAATATCTTAAATAGTGAGCGACATCTAGCAATACACCACTATCCAAATATTGAGATTATCAACAACTTTGATGAATCCTATTTTATGATAATAATTTATATGATCTGTCCCTTTGTCCAAATATCTTAATTGAACACAAGGGCATGGATTGTGTCAACCTTGTATAGTTCAATTTATGTTTTCTTGATCCCCAAGTAGACTGTACAGAAAATAAACATCTCATGTTTATCCTCCTGAGCATGGCCATGCATTTTGCAGTCTCACTTTATCAAGAGGCCTACAGATATAACTCATGTTACATAGGAGGGACAAATCCCATCTAGGTCACTCACATTCCTCCACATAATTTATTATATGTCCAAATACCAACTTTATGATTACCCTGTTACAGACAACGTTTGATGATAATTAAAAACATATAATTCCTTATGTAGGAATCGTAGTGATTTCAGGTTGAAGGACTCCATATAATATTTATCAATTTAAGAAACGTTCATGACACTTATGTAACAATCCATGCAACGTTCTTAAGGTGGGTCTGTCCAGTACACCATTACTCTTAATGTGTACCTATGTGAGCACATGATATCTCATATCCATGATCCATGAGATTTGATCATCAATGAAATCACATACTAGTCTAAATGCATCTTTGTCCTAAGATGATACTTGACTAGGGACAATTTTAAGAATAGTTCTTCATAAGATCTCACGATCAAGTCATCTACTAGATTTCTTATGAAGTTTGAGCTTACTATTCTAAGGACATTAATTGTATTCTTAAAAGAATGAATTGCCTTTATAAAATAATATGATACATGTGATGGATGTTTCAAAAACATATAAGTCTCTAGTGCATATACCTAACAATCTCCCACTTGCACTAGAGACATTCAGACATAACTCTTATGCCTAATGATCTAGTGTGCCCTTCATGCTTCTGCTGCATAAGGGGTTCAATGGGTTTGTAACAACGACTGTTTCATGCTTCAAACTTTTCTAGCTCACAACGCCACCATTCAAACAAAACACATAACTTGATTGCGATCTCGAATCATCTTTGTCGGTTTGGAAGCCAGCATTAGTGTAACCCTTTACAAGTAGCTCTTCCTCACCTCCATATATCAAGAATGAATCCTTAGTTCTTCTTAAGTACTTAAGGATGTTCTTGACTGCTGCCCAGTGACCTTCACTAGGATCAGATTGGTATTTGCTAGTCATACTTAGAGCATATGATATGTTTGGTCGAGTACATAACATGACATACATGATAGACCCTATAGCAGATGCATAAGGAATCTTACTCATGTGATCTCTCTCTTCTTTACTGGAAGGAGATGGAGCCTTAGATAGGCTTATACCATGTGTCATAGGCAAAATCCCTTCTTAGAATCTTGCATGTCAAACCGTTTTAACACTTTGTCTATGTATGTACTTTGACTTAGGCCAAGTAATCTTTGAGATCCCATCTCTATAGATCCTGATACCTATCACATAGGTTGCTTCGCCCAAATCTTTCATAGAAAAACAAAGTGTCCCATAAGCCCTCCCTCATGGGCTTCCTTAACCAACAACTCCCTAATGGAGCTTTGACGGACACACAACTTGTTTCCCTTAAAGATAAATCCTTCATGCCTATAGAAACCATCCTTTGCTGTTTGTTCACATGCTTTGTATTTATCAGCAAAAAAGGAGTCATGCACATATAAGTCCTTTAGACTTTCAAATCCAAGAAGTTTTGCATCTAAGGAAATTAATAAATTGTACCTCCTAAAAAGTGCATAAGCTACAATGTTGCTTTTGCCTTTCTTATATTTGATGACATAGGGAAATTGTTCAAGGAATTCGACCAACTTGGCATGTATTTTGTTAAGTTTCCCTTTCCCTTTAATATACATAAGGGATTCATGATCACTGTGTATCACAAATTCCTTTGGTAGGAGGTAGTGTTGCCATGTTTGAAGGGCCCTCACAAAAGCATAAAACTCTTTGTCATAGGTGTGGTAATTCAACATAGCACCTTTCAGGTTTTTGCTAAAATAGTCTATAGGATGTCCATTTTGCATTAAAACAACTCCTATACCTACATTAGACGCATCACATTCAATTTTGAAGGATTGAGAAAAATCTGGAAGTTCTAAGACGGGAGTATGCATTAGTTTTTCTTTAAGTAAATTGAAATCTTTTTCTTGTGCTTTCTCCCATCGAAATCCCACGTTTTTCTTAACCACGTCATTAAAAGGAGCAGCTATCGTGCTAAAGTCCTTGACAAACCTCCTATCGAAGGTTGTCAAGCCGTGGAAGCCCCTCACATCTCCCACGGATTGAGGTGTAGGCCAATCTTTGATAGCTTTGACCTTCTCTCATTAACTTGTACTCCCTTTGAACTAATGACATAGCCTAAGAAGGTAACACTCTCTTTGAAGAAAACACATTTGCTTAAGTTTGTAAACAAGTGTTCCTTTCCTAGAGCCTTAAGTACATTTCTAAGGTGGAGTACATGTTCTTTATAGATTTTACTGTAGATGAGTATATCATCAAAGTATACTACAAAAATTTTTCCCAAAAAAGCTCGAAGAACATGATTCATTAACCTCATAAATGTGCTTGGTGCATTAGTCAAGCTAAAAGGCACGACTAGCCATTCATAGAGTCCATATTTGGTTTTGAATGTCATTTTCCATTCATCCTCTTCCTTGATTCAAATTTGATGGTAGCCACTTTTTGAATCGATTTTTGAAAATACACAGGCTCCATGCAATTCATCAAGTAAATCAGCCAATCGAGGAATGAGATGTCGGTATTTGATGGTTATATTATTAACAACACGACAGTAAGTAGACATTCGCCAAGTACCATCTTTTCTTGGTACTATGAGAACAGGGACAACACAAGGACTAAGAGACTCTTTTACTCAACCCTTATTGATAAGTTAACTAACTTGTTTTTGGATCTCTTGGGTTTCAGTAGGATTAGTCCTATAAGTTGGCCTATTAGGTAAGACAGCTTCGGGTACCAAGTCTATTTGATGTTCTATTCCTCGTAGAAGTGGCAACCCACTTGGAATTTCCTTTGGGAAGATGTCCCTAAATTCCTTCAACAAGTCTAGAATATCTTGAGGAAGGTCAAGAGCACCCAATGGATCTTTGTCTTCCTCTTCCTTGGTTTCTTTACATAAGAGTAAGAACCAAGGTCTATCACTAGACAACTCCTTTTTAAGCTTGTTTTCTTTGACTATTAATAATTTCTTTTTATTTTCAACTTCTTACTTTTTTAATTCCATTTTATGTTTTTCTTCTTTCTCTTTTTCTATTAACTCCTTAAGTTTTTCTTTATCTTCTATTACTTCCCTACGAGTCATAGGCATGTGTAAGTGTTTCTTTCCTAAATGGTGGAACTTATAGGTGTTGGAATACCCATCATGTTTTACCTTTCTCTCAAATTGCCAAGGTCTTCCTAAAAGACGTGGGAGACTTTTAAGGGTACAACATCAAAGGACATCTCCTCATAATTCTTAATTCAAAACTTAATCCTCACTTGCCTATCCACCTTAATTTCTTCCTCTTCACTCACCCATTGAAGTGTATAAGGTTGAGGATGTGGGGTAGTAGGTAGGTTGTGTTTGTCAACTAACCTAAGGCTTGCTAGGTTGCTTCTACTCCCTCCATCTATAATCATGATGCAAAACTTTCCTCCAATGCAGGACCTAGTGTGAAATAGGTTCTCTCTTTGGTTTTCTTCCTCCCCCAAGGGTACTTCTATGGCTTTTCTAAGCATTAATTTTACCATTTCCTTTTGCCTCCTCCCTTCAATTTCACCTAAGTTGATTTTACTTAAGAAACTTTTAGGACCTTCCCACTCTCTTACGTGTTTCACTCAAAAGATGGCTCACTCGTGTATGTCATTATTTTTGGCTTTTTCTATAATGTATTACTCTAGCCTTTTCTACTCGGGTAAGGTTTGATTATGCTTTAGAAAACCAAACAGTGAGACTTTACCACTACCCAAACTAGAAGCGCACGAGCAATGGAATTATCTACGAAAAAAATTAAGGAATTGCCTAAGACAAAACTAAGAATTGAAGTGACAAGCAAGAAAAGCTAGCTAGAAAATGACTTATACACAAGAATGGACAACAAAAAAAAAAAATACACGAAAATTGCAAATAGAATTGTTTTTGGTTTTTGTTTTTGATTCAAGAGGTAAAGCTACAAAAAGTTGCCAAATTTTAGAAAACTTGCAATTACAACTCGAATAAACCCTCAAATTAGTCCCTAAACTAAATTAATTGCATAAATAGTCCTCCAACTTTCACATTATTCTATCACATTGGTCCCTATTGGAGGACTAATGTGATAGATATTTGAAAGTTCCAGGACTAATTTTTATTTTTGTTTACTTTAGGGACTAAGTAGGAGAAAGAGTGATACTTCGAGGAGGAAAGTGGTGGTTTATTCATTACAACTCAAATGAAATTTGATACAAGCAAATTGAAAATTATAATTGAAAGGGATGGATTGTTGGTGATACGAACCGGAAGCATAAAGATAGGAACGTCTTGAAGATCAAATAACGGTAAATAACGGTAAGGAGTTTGACACAATCCGAGAACTATTGAAAGCCCCAAAGTTATAAAAAATAGGAACTTGACACAATCTGTGACCTGCCAGAAACACCAAAGTTATCAAATATAGGAACTTGACACAATCCATGACTTGCCGGAAGCACCAAAGTTATTAAGATATAAGCAACTAGACCCTAACCAAGACCTGCTGGTAGAACCTAAGTTATCAAGTAGTTCTTTAATCCAAGAACAAAGGATAAGCTCTCACAATGTGAAAACTCAGAATTTTATTAATAAAAACTGTCTACAAACTGATTCACAATGCTAATATATAGCAAAGGAATTTCCTAAAATATACTATCTAAAAGATACAATCCTAAATTAAATAGATTTAATTCTAGATAAGATAAAATATAATCCTAAAAGATTTAATCCTAAATAAGATAAAATATAATCCTAAGAGATCTTATATTTATTCCTAACAGATCTGATCCTAAATAAATCAGTTACGATTTGGTTAGATACACTTTCCCGAAATAGGCTCTCCTAAGATTCAGATAACAGACATAATTGATTGTCAGATCGGATAACACTCTTGCACTTCAAGCCGAGTTAAGTTAAACCACTTCTTTGGATCTTCTTCTGCTCGGTGATCTACTTTCCTTTGGACTTCAGTAATCAATAGTTGCAAAGCTCTCATTAACCGCTCATATCTGGCCCCGGTCATTGGATCTTCAATCCCTTGTAATGCATCCAAGGCATCCTAGTTGAGGTCGGACGGGGTCGTGTCATTCCCCCTTCTTTAAAAGGATTCATCCTCGAATCTGATTCATCGCCTACATCAAATAAGGATAAGTCAGTTACATTGAATGTTGCACTAATATTACCATATTAACTTGGAAGATCTATCTTGTAGGCATTGCCATTAATCCTCTCTAGAACTTGGAATGGACCATCTCCTCTTGGCTGAAGGTTGTTCTTCCTTTGAGCTGGAAACCTCTCTTTCCTCATGTGAATCCAAACCCAGTCGCCTGGTTCAAATATTACCTTCCTCCGCCCTTTATTGGCTTGTTTTGCATACTTCTCATTTTTCCTTTCAATATTAACTCGGACCTTTGCATGTAACTCACTGACATAACCTGCTTTCCTTTTACCATCTAAGTTAGAAAGTTCAGAAATAGGTAATGGAAAAATATCCAAAGGAGTTAGTGGATTAAAACTATATACAACCTCAAATGGTGAAAAACAAGTAGTATAGTGTACCGTCCGGTTATATGCAAACTCAAATGTGGCAAACATTTTTCCCTTAATACCTTAAAAACAACATGTAAGTGTTCAACATGTGCATTATAAGATTTGTTGTAAACCAAAATGTCATCAAAGTAAACTACCACAAATTTTCCTATGAAAGAGCGCAACACATGGTTCATTAACCTCATAAAGGTATATATTGAGTGAATTAGTTATGCCGAAAGCATCACTAACCACTCATACAAACCATACTTTGTTTTAAAAGTAGTTTTCCACTTATCACCCTCTTTCATTCGAATTTGATAGTAACCACTTTTCAAATCAATTTTAGAAAACAAACAAGAACCATGCAACTCATCAAGCATGTCGTTCAACCTAGGAATTGGATAACGATACTTTACCGTAATCTTGTTAATGGCTTGACAATCAGTGCACATATGCCACGAAACATCTTTCTTTGGTACAAATATTATCGGTACAACACATGGACTAAGGCTCTTCCTTACATACCCTTTTTACATTAGCTCACTGACTTGTTTTTGGATCTTCTTGGTCTCATCCAGGTTGGTTCTGTATGCTGGCCGATTTGGTAGAGCACAGTCAGGTAAAAAATCAATCTGGTCTCCTATACCTATTGAAGGCGGTAATCCTTGAGGTAGCTTCTCTGGAAAGACTTCTCCAAACTCCCGCAACAAATTTTGAATTTCGGAAGGTAAAGAATTGTTAGAATCATCAGAGAAGTATAGGTCTTTAAAAACAAGAATCAATAATTGCCTTTTATCTAACAATACACTTTCAACTTCCTTTTTTTTTTTTTGCAAAAGCGTTCACTTTGCTTCTACCCTGGCTCGGTTGTAACATTGAACAAACATCCAATCTTGAAGTCGGATTCGATCTCATGCCCACTTCTCTCTTCTTCTCTTTTCTTTCTTTTTCTTGAACAGAAAATTGTTCTTCCAACTCCTTTCTCTCCCTAGCATTTCTTATTTGATCTGCATATGCTTCAGAAGGCCGAAGAGGGGTTAGCACAAATGTTTTATTATTTAATTTAAATCTATACCTGTTTTGATATCCATCATGAGTTACTCGCCTATCAAATTGCCATGGTCGGCCAAGTAGAATGTGTCCAGCATGCCTAGGTCCAACATCACACAAGACTTTGTCTTCATATTTTCCAATGGAAAATGAAAGCAAAACTTGTTTTGTTACGCTTATGTCCCCACAATCATTTAGCCACTACAGTCTATAAGGATTAGGATGTTTTATGGTACATAATTTTAATTTCTCAATCATCAAAATACTAGCAACATTGGTACAACAACCACTATCAATTAAAAGACTGCAAACCTTATCACTTACGTGACACCGTGTATGGAATATGTTCTCACGTTGCTCCTCGACTCCCCCCGTCTTTGGTTGTGCATTCAACACCCTCCTGGTGACTAATGCACTATCCTGGTTTGGCTCGGTGTATTCCACTTTATTGCAATCCTCCAGCTCGGGTATTTCATCTTCTTCTTCACTTGAACTTTCCACTTCACCATTGTCACACATGAGTATGACCCTCTTATTCGGACAATCAGAAGCAATATGTCCAAAACCTTGACACTTGAAACATTTAATTTCACGTGCTTTAGAAGATGAATTTAATTCAAACTTACCTTTACTGGCTGAGGTCGGCTGTCCGATCTTTGCCTCTTCTTTTGGCCGAGTTGTTGGTTTGCTGGTTGGCCAGGATTTCCAATAGGTACTATGAGTTTTTGGAATTTTTACAACTCTAGATTTGAGTTATCTCTCCACTTGGATTGCTTTGTGTAATAAATCCTCCATCTCCACATAATGATTGAGTTCCACTACATTTGCAATTTCTTTTTTTAACCCTCCAATGAATCTAGCCATTGTTGCTTCTCGGTCTTCTTGCACATTGGCTCTCATCATGGCTATTTCCATCTCCTTGTAATAATCATCTACACTCATAGACCCTTGACGTAGGTCCTGTAATTTTCTGTACAAGTCTCTATGGTAATGACTTGGTACAAATGTCCTTCTCATCATGACCTTCATCTCCTACCAAGATTGAATCAGTCTTTCTCCACACCTTCGCCTGCTCAACACATATTGATCCCACCATATACTTGCATAATCAGTGAATTCTACCACAACTAATTTTACCTTTTTTCCTTGGAATAATTGTGGCAATAAAAAACATGCTCCACCTTTCTTTCCCACTCCAAATATAACTCAGGATCATTCTTCCTATGGAAAGAAGGAATGTTCATCTTGATGTTTCCAATATGATTATCCCTGTTACTTTCTCTTCTAGAACTACTTCCCTTGTCCTCTTCTTCCCGTTCCTCTTCTTCAGTTCGGTTAGGAGACGTTCTACTCCTTCTCCTTGGAAATCAATCTTCTATCACACCCATTCTTGCACTCATTCTCATAAATTCACTTTGCAATGTCTTGAGGAACAATTTAAGGTCTAATTCTCCTCACGTTGGATTATTGTACTCATGATTAATGAAAAGAAACTTGGCTGCAAATCAAATGATGTTAGTGATAAAAGATATGAATCCTCACAACACTCCCTTACGTGTTTACACATTTTTTTTTTATTTTCTCGTGTATCACTCTAATTCTTGGCTTTTTCTCACTATATTATACTCACCACTCTGGCCTTTTTCCACTCAACTTATCCTTACAAGCTCTTGAAATAAAGAACTTTTGGGATAGATTCTACTAACAAGTAATAGAGAAGGTGTTGATAATAACATGACAACTTAGTGACAAAACACTAGCCCGGAAAGTAATCAAAATGTGTAGCCGGTTACAACTCTCCACTTCAGATGGACTCGTCACCTCGAATGAAATTTTCACCTAAGATGAAATCTTTCGCTTGGAATAAATATTGTGGACAACAGAACTGGATTTGCTGTTCAGAAAATTTAATACTACCCCTTTTTTTTTACTATCTGTACTTTTCTTTCTTTTTTTAACTATTGCATATCTCCTTTTTTTTGTATTGTCTGCACCTTCTTTTTTAATTAATGCAGATTTTTTTAATAAGATAAAGACTAAAAAATAAGGATAAATGTTACCAATTGATCTCGAGCCGAAACTTTGGTACCAAATGATACGAACCGGAAGCGTAAAGATAGGAACATCTTGAAGATCAAATAACGACAAATAACGGTAAGGAGCTTGACACAATCCAAGACGTTTTGGAAGCCCCAAAGCTACCAAAGATGGGAACTTGACACAATCTGTGACCTGCCGGAAGCACCAAAGTTATCAAATATAGGAACTTGACACAATCCGTGACCTACGGGAAGCACCAAAGTGATCAAGATATAAGCAACTGGACCCTAACCAAGACCTGCTGATAGAACCTAAGTTATCAAGTAGTTCTTTAATCCAAGAACAAAGGATAAGCTCTCACAATGAGAAAGCTTAGAATTTTATTATAAAAACTGTCTACAAACTTATTCTCAATGCTAATATATAGCAAAGGAATTTTCTAAAATAAACTATCTAAAAGATACAATCCTAAATTAAACAGATTTAATTCTAGATAAGATAAGATAAAATATAATCCTAAAAGATTTAATCCTAAATAAGATAAAATATAATCCTAAGAGATCTTATATTTATTCCTAACAGATCTGATACTAAATAAATCAGTTACGATCTGATTAGATACACTTTCCTGAAATAGGCTCTCCTAAGATTCAGATAACAGACATAACCAATTGTCAGATCGGATAGCACTCTTGTACTTCAATCTGCGTTAAGTTAAACCACTTCTTTGGATCTTCTTCTATTCGGTGGTCTACATTCCTTTGCACTTCAGTGATCAAGAGTTGCAAAGCTCTCTTTAACCGCTCAGATCTGGCCTCGGTCATTGGATCTTCAATCCCTTGCAATACATCCGAGGCATCTTGGTTGAGGTTGGACATGATCGTGTCAGTTGGGCTTTTTCTTACTTCAATTTTTTTTAGCTAATGAGGATTGATTTTTCCTCTACACATATTTTTTTAATTTTCTTTTCTTTTGAATTATTTTTCTCTTCTTTTCTTTTGGCTATTTATTTTTGTATTTCCTTTCTTTGGACTATTTTCTTTCTTTTTGTATCTTTTCAAATTGTCTTTTTCCCCAATTGAAATGTTACAGAAAGCAAAATAAATCCCTATTCTAAAATAAAAATTACGTGTATCTTTCCTAAAAATAGGATAAAAATGATGCACCAAAAATGGTAAAAATTGATTGTTTTCTAAAAACTAGCAAAAAAATTTCGTTGCCAACTTGAATAAAAAATTTGACCAAAAGAGCTTAGGGCCTGTTTGGTTTGTATTTTCATTTCCTGTTTCCATTTTCTATTTTCTGTTTCCTGAAGTTTTACAAAGGAAAAATTGGAAATGTAACATCCCGGAAAAATAGGACCTAAGTCCAACTAAAGGTAAGTTAGAAAGGGAGTGAGAAGTTGAGGAAAGAGGAAGAATTTTGAGTAAGATTATGAGGATAATGAAAATTTATTGACATTAAGGGTAGATTTAAAAGAGTAATTAAGTTAGGAATGTGTTTTGGCAAAGGAAACAGGGGAATAGAGGAGCACAACCTCATGAACAATTAGGACCCTTAGTCTTAGCCTTATTGAAGTCAATTGATGAGATACATCATGGTTGATGTGGAGTGTGCCCCGTTGGGCTTCAACCAAGGTTGTTGCTCAATTTTGAGTTTAAGCCCTATGACCTTTGCTCACTAATTCGAAAATATCTAGAGTTGGAGGTGTCCAATTGAGGTGATTCCACTTGGGTTAGAAAGCTAAGATCCGGGGCTTCAGTTTGATATGCTATATCATAGGGTTCTGATCTATTTTGCACCTTCAAACAAGCGTATTCTCTCTCAAGAGAGAATATCTTGCTTGAGCGAATTATGCAGCAAAAAGGGAAGAAATTGAGTTTCTGCATATCTCGCTTGAGCGAGAATTGTCCAGAGAGAGAACTTTTTCTAGATCATTCTTGCTTGAGCGAGACAGTTCGCTTGAGCGAGAATGTGAAGAAAAAGCATGCAACCGACACGCTCGCCCAAGCGAGAATATCTCGCTTGCGCGAGAATTCACTTATAGGCTCAAAACCCTTCATTTAGTTTCCGATTTCTTCATTTCTTCTTCTTCCGTTCTTTTAGAGAGAAGTTAGAGAGTTTAGAGAGAGGAAGGGAATTTCTTGTAAGGAATGGGTATTTTGGAGCTTGAAAGCTAGGAAGGGGACCTTGGATCTTCACTTCAAGCTTCTCTTCAACTCCAATTGCCTTCTCTTTGAGTACCTTTGAAGTGAGTGCAACTCACCCACTTTCACCTTCTTTGTTTATATGCTTAAATATGATCCCTACTCCCTAATTCCCTTTACCATGATTATAAATTGTGTTTATTAGAGATTAGGTATGATTGGTAATCCATGGATGGAAAATGTATGCTTTCTTATAGAATTTAGGTTATGAAATTTAGGGAAGTTAGGGTTTCATTCCTGTATTAAGTGTTGAGTTTGTAATTAATATGATTAGAAGCTTGAATATAGGAATTATGTTGATATATATGTTTTTAGAGTTGCTTTCATGGTTATGTGTAGGAAATTGGCAAGTTGAATTGTTATGAAATATATGTTATTATGGAATTAGTATCTCATTAACATAGTTTCATGTGCATTGAATATGAGTATTTAGTTACATAAGATCACATGATTCTTTTATTGAGCATTATAACATCTTAAGTTGGTTTCGACCGTGAGTAATTCAAGCCGGCCTCGGCCGTGAGTTAAAATTAAGTAATTATGTTAAAACACGACTTCGGTCCAGTATGGGTGGGATTCTTCCCCGGGAAAGATGTTTCCCGTAGTCTGAGCTCAGTTCTAACCATAGAAAGTGATAAGATCATGCCTACTGGGCACAACAGTGAGTGCATCATGAATTGCATCATTTCTCTATTCATGTTAAGTGAGTTGCATTATGTTTTTAGTTTGTTATTAATTATCTGTTAATGTGTTTTAAGTGTTGCTTGTCGCATGATTGTTTGTTTCCCACACGCTATACATGTTTAGTTGTACTCGCTGACACTGTAGTCTCACCCCACGTTTCAGGGATATACTCTAGTTGTGCAGGGAACTCCAGGTGATGTTAAAGTAGGGTGCAGGAACTGAGAAGCTGAGTATCACTTTCAGTGGGAATTCATTAGTAGAATTAGTTTTAATGTATCGGATAAGTCGTTGATGATTGTTGTATATGTATAGATATTCTGGATTGGCCACGGAGGCTTAATTCTAATGTTATTGTATTCATGCTATTAAACTGTGTTAGCAATTTACTGAGTTTCAAGTTAAGTTTGGAACTGGTATACGTCCTTTTTAGGGGAGACTCTGTCGGACTTCCGATAAGAGTCTTATGAACCACAACACTCCAAGTGTAGGTTCTTTCCCTAAGTTTAATTAAGATTTTCAGTTTGTATGAGTTTGTGATGTATGTATTAGTAACAGCTTAAGCAAATCGTTGGAAAGCCTAAGCTTTTGTTTGACGATATCGAAATTTAACGAAATAATTTTCAGAAATTCAGGAACAGTGTCTCCAACGGGCATTATTTATGAGTTGAGAAATTAGGACGTTACATTTTGTTATCAGAGCAGTTCATTCCAATTGGACTGTGGTTAGGTTAGTTGCACGTGACTTATTATGATCTCACAGTATACATACTCATTATAGGGACTGATCACTCCTATAGTGTGTGCGTTGTATACGAAGATTATGGTTAGTTATGTGAATAGGATACTTTGGTCAGGAAGTTAGGACACTTCCCTAACAAAGTTAAGGCCACCCATCTTTGTGTCAGAAATAGAGTAACCTAGGTTTATTCATAAGAACAAAACCCTTATCTTAGAAGCTTTATAAAATGTGACCCTGAAGCCCTAGTAAACACAAGGCACCCCTGAAGAAGTTAGTTAAGATAGATTCATTATTTTTAGAGAATGGTTGTTGTTTGACTTATAATGTAGTCATGATTGTGTAATTTGTATGATCTGAATGTGTTGTGTGACTTGCTATCTGTTTGTGACATTGGTTTGTATGGGTGATTTTATGGCATACTATGTTAGAGTGTGTGTACTTGTTAGGTAGTAATTCACATAGTTAAAGTTTCTTTTGAGACAAGCACTTATTAAGGTCACACTAAAGAGAATATGGGAATGTTAGTTCAGATTAGGATAACTATCCTTTTTTGAATAATCCAAAGCTTACATAGGTGTGCATGAGGGTTATGAATATTTAGGAGGGTAAGTAGAAATTGAAAAATTTCATAGGTCTCAGACCTTACCTTAAATTAATAATATAGCATGAATAATGTAGACAACTAGACATAAACTAGAAAGGGTTAAGGATTGAGGTTTCCCTTGAGAAGGTGTAAGAATAGGTGTATCCCTTGAGTCATCTTGGGGTAGTTTGGGGACCAACCAAGCGGGTAGTGAGTTTTCAGTTACCTAATACTTTTACCCTACCATGAGTTGCAATTAATAAAATCTTTAACCCTACCGAATGGGTAAGTTATTACAGGAGAATCATACTTTAACTCTTCCTATTCCACCTTTAGAAGACACTTAGTAATCTTAGGAGGTAATACCTTATAACCCTGAAAATTAGAAGTTATCAAATGTGAGCACTTCATCTATACCTTCAGTCTGATCATATCGGTTTTAACCACGAGGACTCGGAGAAGTACTCGGGAGAGGAGTGAGGTAAAGGTCTCTAGCCAGGGTAGTGAGAACAAACCAGATTTTTCTCGGAAAGCCAACTCAGTAGGTACACCATCCAAAGTCAACCAATTAAACTTATTAATACCAATAGAGAGAAACCTTAGTCACAACACTCTTAAGGGAGAGGAACCTTAGTCAAGGAAGTTAAGAATTCTAATATAGATTGCATAAGGTAGTGGAGATTTACCTACAAACCCAAGTAAGGATAGGAAGTTCCCAACTAAGTCATATTAGGGGTAGTCTTGCAGAAAAGAATTAGGAATCACCAGAGAAAATTGTTAGAGCATGTAGTAAGTGAATCAAACATCTTAGTAAAGATAACAAAAATAGTAGGAGTAATTTAGACATCTCTGAACCAATTAGAACGGAGAGGGAATAGAATTTGAAGTCCCGTTAAGAAACGAGTAGAACAAGAAATTACCTAGGTCACTTTAGAGTTATCCAAGAAATTGTCCAGCAACTATAGATGTCTTCCAGCCACCCAAATACCTAACCTTATCCCTGAATTCCATGAGTAAAATAATAGAACCTTAAACTATACATACTTAATGTGGTAGTTGTAACCATATCTGCATATACCAACACCCCAAGCAAAAATAGGGAAATTATGAGGGGAAGCACAAATTAGTTTAGGCATCGGGACGTAGGCTTGGCATCTTCAATGATGGAATCAAAATTTAGTACACTGAGGGATATTAGGAAGAGCCTGAAACCTTAAGGGGTAGCTTTATAGGAAAGGCATGTGAAGCCACGGAAGGCACTTAGTACATGAGCAAACCTAAGTTTTACCCAACCTGAAAGTTAGATCTAGCGATGGATAGTTAGGTTCGACCCAGAGTGTTAGGAAGGATTATGAGATTGTTAGGCTCACGCACTAGGTTAAAACTCTAAGGCATTTAGAAGTCCTTACTCCTAGGAGGACTAGGGTGTTGATGACCTTAAATCACTTTCCTTTTCCAGTAAGAACTTAGAACCAAACTAAGTCCAAGCCCTAACCGGTAGGGTGGGGTAGAGAAAGATCCCATTATAGGGAGATAGGAGATTAGGAGAGTTACCGTGTTCATGCTGTGATCGGTAGGTATTTCACCTACATTCATGGCATGAGTGTTTGTTAGAATTTCAATATTTTCTTAGAATAATGAGTGACTTTCATCACACTTGAGTGTGGTATTTGCTTGTGTGACTATGTGAACTTAATTCCTTGAGCATGACATGAGTGTTGGACCATTCCACCAACACAAACTTAGTGATTCAAGGAGTTAAGTAATTTTATGTGTATGATTTATTGTTATTTGCATAGTAGGGCTTAGAATATAAAACTGTAAATCACTTAGAATTATCCTAAGCATAGCTGGGCCATTAAAAACGTAAGTTTTAAAACCAACCAGTGGCTATTTGAATTAGGTATTGAATTAGAACCCTTACTTAGTTGTTGCGTGAACTCTTTTATTTTCTTTAGATCCTACTAGGTAAGTTGTCTAACTAAATTAGTTGAGTATATTAGAATGGAGTGTATAGTGTGTGTGAACCGTTAGAGAAACCATACTATGAACTTGGGGGGATAGGTATAGGTTTCGGAACATGTATTTCGAGGAATTAGGAGATAGGAGGTGAATTGGTGTTGAAAGATAACCAGATCGAATTTTGGGGACAAAATTCCTTTTTAGGGGGTAGAAATGTAACATCCCAGAAAAATAGGACCTAAGTCCAACTAAAGGTAAGTTAGAAAGGGAGTGAGAAGTTGAGGAAAGAGAAAGAATTTTGAGTAAGATTATGAGGATAATGAGAATTTATGGGCATTAAGGGTAGATTTAAAAGAGTAATTAAATTAGAAATGTGTTTTGGAAAAGGAAACAAGGGAATAGAGGAGCACAACCTCATGAACAATTAGGACCCTTAGTCTTAGCCTTATTGAAGTCAATTGATGAGATACATCATGGTTGATGTGGAGTGTGCCCCGTTGGGCTTCAACCAAGGTTGTTGTTCAATTTTGAGTTTTAAGCTATATGACCTTTGCTCACTAATTCGAAAATATCTAGAGTTGAAGGTGTCCAATTGAGGTGATTCCACTTGGGTTAGAAAGCTAAGATCCGAGGCTTCAGTTTGATATGCTATATGATAGGGTTCTGATCTATTTTTCACCTTCAAACAAGCGTATTCTCGCTCAAGAGAGAGTATCTAGCTTGAGCGAATTATGCAGCAAAAAGGGAAGAAATTGAGTTTCTGCATATCTCGCTTGAGTGAGAATTGTCCAGAGAGGGCTTTTTCTGGATCATTCTTGATTGAACGAGACAATTCGCTTGAGCGAGAATGTGAAGAAAAAGCATGCAACCGACACGCTCGCCCAAGAGAGAATATCTCACTTGAGCGAGAATTCACTTATAGGCTCAAAACCCTTCATTTAGTTTCCAATTTCTTCACTTGTTCTTCTTCTTCTTCTTCTTCCGTTCTTTTAGAGAAAAGTTAGAGAGTTTAGAGAGAGGAAGGGAATTTCTTGTATGGAATGGGTGTTTTGGAGCTTGAAATCTTGGAAAGGGACCTTGGATCTTCACTTCAAGCCTCTCTTCAACTCCAATTGCCTTCTCTTTGAGTACCTTTGAAGTGAGTGCAACTCACCCACTTTCACCTTCTTTGTTTATATGCTTAAACATGATCCCTACTCCATAATTCCCTTTCCTATGATTATAAATTGTGTTTATTAGAGACTAGGTATGATTGGTAATCCATGGATGGAAAATGTATGCTTTCTTATAGAATTTAGGTTATGAAATTTAGGGAAGTTAGGGTTTCATTCTTGTATTAAGTGTTGAGTTTGTAATTAATATGATTAGAAGCATGAATATAAGAATTATGTTGATATATATGTATTTAGAGTTGCTTTCATGGTTATGTGTAGGAAATTGGCAAGTTGAATTGTTATGAAATATATGTTATTATGGAATTAGTATCTCATTAACATAGTTTCATGTGCATTGAATATGAGTATTTAGTTATGTAAGATCACATGATTCTTTTATTGAGCATTATAACATCTTAAACTGGTTTCGACCGTGAGTAATTCAAGCCGGCCTCGGCCGTGAATTAAAATTAAGTAATTATGTTAAAACACGACTTCGGTCCAGTAAGGGTGGGATTCGTCCCCGGGAAAGACGTTTCTCGTAGTCTGAGCTCAGTTCTAACCATAGAAAGTGATAAGATCATGCCTGCTGAGCACAACAGTGAGTGCATCATGAATTGCATCATTTCTCTGTTCATGTTAAGTGAGTTGCATTATGTTGTTAGTTTGTTATTAATTATCTGTTAATGTGTTTTAAGTGTTGCTTGTCGCATGATTGTTTGTTTCCCACACGCTATAAATGTTTAGTTGTACTCGCTGAGACTGTAGTCTCACCCCACGTTTCGAGGATATACTCTAGTTGTGCAGGGAATTCCAGGTGATGTTAAAGTAGGGAGCAGGAACTGAGAAGCTGAGTATCACTTTCAGTGGGAATTCATTAGTAGAATTAGTTTTAATGTATCAGATAGGTCGTTGATGATTGTTGTATATGTATAGATATTCTGGATTGGCCACAGAGGCTTAATTCTGTTATTGTATTCATGCTATTAAATTGTGTTAGCAATTTACTGAGTTTCAAGTTAAGTTTGGAACTGGTATATGTCCTTTTTAGGGGAGACTCTGTCGGACTTCCGATAAGAGTCTGATGAACCACAACACTCCAAGTGTAGGTTCTTTCCCTAAGTTTAATTAAGATTTTCAGTTTGTATGAGTTTGTGATGTATGTATTAGTAACAGCTTAAGCAAATCGTTGGAAAGCCTAAGCTTTTGTTTGACGATATCGAAATTTAACGAAATAATTTTCAGAAATTCAGGAATAGTGTCTCCAACGGGCATTATTTCTGAGTTGAGAAATTAGGACGTTACAGGAAATGCTAGAAACAAAAAATTGTTGTTTCCAGCATTTCCAGTTTTTCCTTTGTTAAATCTCAGAAAACATAATGAAAACAGGAAATGGAAACATGAAATGAAAATGTAAACCAAACAGGCCCTTAGCATTTCCTTGATTGCAGCAAGTGTGGTAAAAACCACAAACAAACGTGCTTGATGATTTTTACGGATTAAAACTGAAAAATAAGTGGAAAGTTCAACATGAAATTGATTAATTTTCTACTAATTTCCTGGCTAAAACCCAACCTAGAATTAAGCGTTTTGCGTAATCAACCACATGTTTTCTAAGGATTTGCTAGCGTACAGTTCAAATTTGCAATCATAATAGAAGTAAAACAGACATAACACAGTCAGAAAAATTGGACAAGACAGGCCCAAAAAATGCACATAAAATAGGCAAAAATAAGAATTGCGCAAAATAAAGAGCAGAAATATAGAGGGGATGAACTGAAATTAAAAGGATAGAGAAGACTTAATTTAAATGGCAAAAAAGTAGAGGGAATGAGCAGAATTAAAAGGATAGGAAATTAACAGGAAATTAAACAGCAGAAATTAAAGGGGATGAGTAGAAATGAAAAGGATGGGCATGGGTAGAATTAAATGAAAAAAATGAAAATGGGGAATGGGTAGGGGTGGAAACAAGCCAGGCCAAGCCAGGCTTTGGCAGGCCTGAACCTGGCCTGACTCATAATTCTAAAGCCTAAGCCTAGGTTGTTACTTGCTACAAGCCCTTTTTAAGGTCTGGCCTGGCCTACGTAAAAGCCTAGCCTGACTTGTAAGCCTGTTTTATAACAAGGCCTACAAGCAGGCTAATAGGCCTTTAAGATTATGCAGCCCAGCAGACCTTTAAATAGGTTTTTTTATATAATTAATTTATTATATTCTAGTTTTTTAATTATATTTATTGTTATTTATATAATTAATTTAATATATTATGTATGATTATATTAAACAAGCCGATCTGCCAAGGCTCATAATCTTTTTCATAGGTATGAAGCCTGGTCTCTTTAACTAAACAGACCTTTTAAAAAGCCTTAGCCTAACCTTTTTAATAAATGAGTCAGCCCAGGCCATAAACAGGCCACGCCATAGGCCCCTGAAAGGTCGGCTGACCTATTCACACCCCTTGGAATGTGGATTGAATTGATATAGGTGAACGATATTTAGAAAATAGAAACAACGATGTTCCCACTTACCACACTCCACAAGAATCAAACAAGTAGAATTATCAAGGGGATGAAGAACAAGCAAGAACAATTATCAGAGGCATTAAATCGAGCACCTAAGGTGTGGGTATTGCAAGACCCATTGCATCCCCTATACTACATCGATTCAAGCAAACAAGCAAGCGAACAGAAACTGTAGAGTAGTAGAAGAGCACCTCAGTCTCGAAACAGTCCAACAATCCAAGAATTACACATAAATTGAGGTTGAATACAAGGGAAAGGTAATAAAAATTGCAGAAAAATCTGCACCTCATACAACCCAAAACTGCACCCAAAGTGATGGAAAATGGCTCCAAACAGCTCCAAATTCATAGAGCTCTGATTACCAATTGATAGCAGACAAGTTGCCGGATCTAGAAAATGAATCAGAGAGTCATGGATGCAGTTAGAATGCGAAATAAATGGGTAAAATAGTTCAAAATTCAGCGCTAAAATGAGAGGAAAAAGTGAAGAAGATCGAAACTAAAAAAAGGATGGAGAATGAGGAGTGGTATCGCCACTGCAGCAGGCAACCCCTTCATCAGATAAGATTAGTGCCAGATGCCACCAATTTGGGGAATTGAATAAATCTATGAGTGGTTTAGGAAAGCACCATCAACCCTTCTCTACTCACAATTGATGAGGAAACTCAACAGAATAACATTACCATTATCAAAATTGAAAATACAGGAGGGGAGATCCTCTATTTATAACCACAAGTGGGCGGCCAATTGGAGGAGAAAATGAGAAAATAAAAGATAAAAACTACTCTACATGGGTGTTGAACCCATGGTCCCTAAGCCTAAGTAGCTTGGAAAGCTACTAACCACTAATACACATTAAAGTTAGCGTCTACTTTCTAATGGGTGATTAAGGATAATTACAATTAATTAAAAATACAAAGATGTCATAGACTAAAGAGGTTCAAAGGATCATGTGCCCTTGAGTAGGGTAGCGTGTGTCCTTGTGAGTCCTTAAAAACAAAGGACACAAGCTTGGTCATTTCGTCTTTAATTCTTCTTTCCCTCCCTCTAGTCATGGGTCCACTTGGTTCTCCCAATGCTACCTGACCAGGTGACTCCTTGGCTTTGTTATCATCTCCATCCCAACACCTTAAAAATTCAACTAAATGGGTCCCATCCGATTTTTATAGAAGCACTAGTGCTTATTTTAAGAACCGAATGAAATCTACTCCATCGCCTTCTTTCTGTAAGCATCGATGCTTACCTAAAATCCCGTATGAAGAACCCCGTGATACTAATACTCTTAGGCCATCTTTATTGTAGCACCCCACTTTTTCACTATTCACAGATCTTAAATGGGTCCCACCAATAACATAAACAAGTTCTTATTAAGCACATCTCTTCTCTAACCCAGCACCTCACTTTTTCACTATTCACAAATTTTAAATGGGTCCCACCAATACACACATCACCCATTTTTTATTTACAAATATTTTAATTAATAAACAATAAAATAATATTAATAAATGATAAAATAAAAAGTTATTTTTTTTAAAAAAAAGTTGTTTTCCGGCGGTTTAAACCACCAGTAAATTCATTTTACAAAAAAAATGATTAGCCGGGGTTGGAACCCTAGAAAAGCTAAATAAAAAAATAAAAAAATTACCAGGGGTTTAAACCCCTAAAAAAGCAGAATAAAAAACTAAAAAACAATTATCGGGGTTTAAACCCCCGGGAAATACAAAACAAAACAAAAATATAAAGCACCGGTGCTCAACAGAGCACCAGTGCGCTGGGAGAATGTGCCCGTGTCAGACTATTAACGAGGGATCTGCTTCTACAGCATCAGGTCTTATTGAGCAAAATGTTCAATAAGACCACCAATAAAGATGCCCTTATACAACACACTTTTTCTCTGTATATCTCTCCATCACATCACTAAATCATATCCCATATTTCTCTATCTTTTTTCTCTTTATTTCTTTATCTCTTTGTTGTAAATGTAACAACATTTCTCTTTAAAAAACAGTGTCAAGTGTCAACGACGTATCAGGCAATAACCAAAGGTTTTGTGACTTTGATTAAAAAAAAATCGTGACTCATACTACTATCTATGCTATTATATTTGTGAAGCAGAAAAGTTACTGTTCATTTAGATTTTTTTTTTTTTATGGTTAAGATACTTTATGGCCATTTAATGATTTTTGTTGGACCTTTTCACTAAATCTTTTGAACTAGGGATGACAATGGGTACCCTCTGGGCAGGGTACCACAGTGCCCGTCCCCGCACCCGCGTGAGCAATAACTTTAGTGTCTGTCCCCATATCTATACTATTACATAGTGGAAGTTATTTAATCACTGTTCATTCAAGTTGGAATTTTTTTATCATCATTTGGGTCATTGTGTTTGCATTATGGGCCTAAATCTATAATATTATATAGGAATAGTTTTTTATTTACTATTCATTGGAGGCTTTATTTTTTTATTGGGTAAAAGCCAATTGTGAGTCATTGACTTTTTTAATAATGATTTTTGTATCGGTTTGATTTACATTATTTTTAACATGATATTTCTTTTTTTATGTTTTTTAACATGATATTTCAATATCTCATTTATCTTTCTATTTTATTCATTAATATTTTCATTTATTATCTCACTCATCTATTCTATTTATCTATTTAATCTATATTAAAATTCCAATTTATCTCACTTTTAATTTTCTATTTTTTTTATTATATTAATATATTTTCTCTCATTATTTGATCCCATTAATCTTTTTCATTACAAATGTGATTTTTTTTATAAATCACGGGTATCGTTCACGGGAGACATTCTTGCTGATGCTATTTTCTATTTTTTTTTCTTTTTTATCACACTTTAATTTTTTTGTTATTATATTAAAATAGTTTCTCTCATTATTCATTCATATCTATTCTCATTTCAGTAAAGTTATTTTTTTATAAACCACAGGAAGTAGTCCAGCTCCTGTTTTTTTTTTCTTTTTTAATCACATTTTAATTTTTATTTTTTATAATTATTATATTGAAACAAGTTTTCTCATTATCCATTTATGTTTATTTTTTCAATATATTATTTATCTCTCTATTTTATTCATTAATGTTTTACTTATTATCTCCCTTATTTATTCCATCTTTCAATTTACTTTCATTCACTCTATATTAAAATTATTCCCACAGTACATGTGTTATTTTTTTCATCTGCGTTTTTCAAGTTTTTTATTCTCTTTTCTGTAAAGTGATATTTTTATGAACCACATTTATCCTGCACGTCCACCATCCTCTATGTGAAACAGTTTTCCATCTACATTTTTTTTCTTTTTTTTATCACACTTTAATTTTCTTTATTATTAATATTATCTTAAAATAATTTCTCTCATTATTTATTCCTATTTATCTGTTTCGTTACATGAAAACTCTCATTAAGCAATACAATAAATGTATTGATTTACATTAAATTTAACATGATATTTAAATATATCATTTATGTTTTTATTTTATTCATTAATATTTTCATTTATTATCTCACTTATCTATTCTATTTATCTATTTATTCTATATTAAAATTGCTCATCCATAACACGTGTCATGTCTTCTCACTTGCGTTTCTTTAATTTTTTATTAGCAATACAATAAAGTAATTTTTTTACGAACCATACAACTATCTTCCATGTGAGGCAATAATTCTCCAGTCATTTTCTTCTATTTTTTTTTTATTTTTTTTATCACATTTTCATTTTCATTTTTTATTATATTAAAATAATTATCTCTCTATTTTATTCATTAATATTTTCACTTATTATCTCTCTTATTTATTCTATCTACTCTATATTAAATTTTTTTGCTCAGTACATATGTCACATTTTCTCACATTCATTGTTCATATTTTTTTTAGATTTTTTTATTCTCACTTCAATAAAGTGATTTTTTATGACACCAGGTACTCTCCACATGAGACATTCATGTTCCTTCAATGAACATCCATATAATGGTGAGACTAACTCTTCCAACAATGGTTTTGTCCATACACTTTATATAGGTTTTAGGTGACTATGATGAGAGATCTCAAATATCAATATAATTTAAATTTATAATTACTTTTATGATGTCTTGATTATAATTTTTATGGACAAAATTTTAAATTAGAATTATAAAATTTATAATTATTTTTATTTTTTACTTGAATAAAATTATTATATTGTATTTTGATTTATTATATATTTAATCTAGTACGTTTAAAAGTTAAGCAAAATTTTTAATTATAGGTTTAAAATGATTTTTTTAATAAACTATAAATACCCCCAATAGGAGTTAGTCCTACTTCAGTCATGAATATCAATATCATTGTGGGGTTAGCTCTCATAATAATGATTTTTTCCATACACTTTTACATAGTTTTGAAATGATTGTATTGTGAGATCTCAAATGTGAATATATTTTAAATTTATTATCTTAATGATGTATTTGTTATTATTTTCTATAAACATGATAACAATATGATATTCACATTCTACTAATTGATCTATAAGACTATATCATAAATTAATTTTATTATAAAAATTTAGTAATATATGTAAAAATGAGCATAAACCAGAACCCAATGTTAGGCACTATGAATCTACGATTACAATGTTTTAAAATTATAAGAATATAAAATAAAAGGCTCTAAAAGTTAGGGATAAAGTCTAAAGTTAATCGAAAAACATGAACGAAAAATATAATTTATCTAATATTACAAAACATAATATTTTTTAAGATATAAATATATTTAATTTTAATTTGTTTTTCTTACAATTTCATTATTTTATAAAAATAATTACTGTAATATTTAAATTATATATGAAAATTAAAAAGTCGTGTTACCCGTGCAACAAATGTCAATAGATCTATTTGTTAATATAATTTTAAAAATAATATTTGTGTTAATATTTGTAGATCGTGTAACACCATTCTATTTTTTTTATTTTTTCTTCATTTTATATGATTTTGTGATTTTTCTTTTCAATATTTCTTTTTTCTGATGACATATTTTATTTTTGTAATTAATAAATGTCGTATGGACTTTAACTTGAAATAAATGAGTTGGATTTAGTGTCAAACCTTTACAATTATGGTCACAATTAAAGATCATATATATATATATATATATATATATATATCTCAAGTAAGAAACATGTTAGATGATAAATTAATAAAAAGATTATTTCCCAATTATTTTTATCAATTTATTTGTTATTGGAATGTAATTTTTTATTCCTTTAGACACCGTATTAAACTCTAAATACTCTAAATTGATGAATATCTCATTTCTATATTAAAATAATTTTAAAATGTGATAGGTGAAATAAAACTTTAATTTTACATTTATATGTAGTATTAAATTTATATTGAACAAGATTACATGTTAATATTGATATGAATTATTGATGGTCAAACTGATATTGAAATACCAGAGGCTTTACTGATAGAGTCTACGGGTAATAAAATTGGAGATATAGTTTCCTTTGCCTATTCTAATTTGCTATCAAATTTTGAAAACATAGAATTGTTTAAAGATTAAATAATTCTTGCTCCTAAATTGGATGTTGTTTACTCCATCAATGAATATGTCATGACATTATTTCTCGGAGAAGAAATGATGTACTTGAGTTTTGAGACTATATGGAAGCTGGATGAGTAAGTCGATATTGAAGCTGTTGACAGCTGAATTCTTAAATGATATTAGGTGCTCTGGACTCCATAATCATAAGTTGATGTTAAAGATTGAAGTGATTGTTATGCTAATGACGAATCTTGATATCTTTGCAATGGAACTAGATATTAATAGTTGATTAGTTAGGTTCTAATGTCATTGGAGAAACCGTTACCACGAGAACACATTTAGGAACAAAGGTATTCATTCATCGAATGAATTTAATTCCATCTGAAAATCTCACACCGTTAAAGTTTCAACAAAGACAGTTTCCATTAATTTTTCTTTGCTTTAATTGCTATGATCATTAATAAAAGTCAAGGTCAGACATTGTCACATGTTGGTGTGTATTTACCAAGGCCTATTTTATCTCATGGTCAGTTATATGTTGTTGTATCTAGGGTTAAGTCTCAACAAAGACCTAATATTGCTAATAGTGTTCATTTGTAATTATTATATGTGACTATTTCATATTTCAAATCTATTTTACTTTGTTAATTTGTTATATTCTTAATCTACTAACAAGTATCAAATTAAATATTAAAAATTAATTAATCTTATGATTTAATGCTTACATATATTAAACATGTTAAATATATTATTAAAATTAAAATTTAAATATTTATTTGAATAATAAATCCGTGCATCGCACGAGTTGGATACTAGTTTATAAAAAAACTAGAATATGCCACCGTTGCAGACTCACTCAACTATAACCGAACCAGCCATTAAATACCTCATGTTTCTTTTGTCCATTCAGGTTTAGTTAAACCCACTACTACATCCAAGCCTGTGACAAACAGAGCAGCTAAATATGCCAAAGGATTTTTCAGCCAGCAGTCAAAGTCCCATAGAAATGAACCATATGCATTCTTCAAGGTTTGATGTGGATCATGGATAAGACAGCAATCAAGGCATACACACATTAAATTTTCTATTAGCAAGTAGCAACTCAATGGTTATATACATACATTCAACCTGGAGTCTTTATGGTTTGTCTTTTTTGTCAAACACAAATATGGTAACTATTCATTATTATTGAATATACAAAAAGAGATAGATCCTGGCCCCAATAGCTATGTAGTGGCATAGGGTGGTGAGATCCAACAAATGTGTGCTTTTTTTACAATCTCTAGAAATCGAATTGCATGAGTGGCAGAGACGGCACCTCAATGCACTTGTGGTAATCCCTGCTATTTCGGCTGTACAACCTAAGAAAATTGAAGCTATGTATGGCATTATATTGAAGCATCTCATTGGCCTTGAGTCTTATAGTAAATCTGGGTTAGATATAGCAGTATCTTTTGGCTATCTAGGCTTTACTGAACGAAATTGCCCCCTTCCTCAGGCAACAAGGGAAATGTGGGTATGAACTACCGTTACAAGATTTGAGACAACGAACTATGGTGTCTTAATTGTCTTATATACCCCCAGTAGAAGGGAGTTCTTTATATAACCACTTTTCTGTCAAGTGTCAAGATAGGAGTAAAAGCAAGAGAGGGTAAGTGCTCTATTGAGCCATATACACGAATTTATAATTTCTAATTACAAATGTGGATGGTACTAATGTACTATTTGTTATATCGTCTCTTATCGAATTCCAAGTATTTAATTTAATTATATATCTTGATGTGTCGTAGTTGGATAAAAGATGTATAACAACCTAGACCACATGCCATTCTTTCACCTGAAATAATAAAATACTCATTTTAAGGTCAAATGCTATCAATTCTGTCTATGAAGCGTACGTATATAGCTTCACTAGCAAGTGTATGTACTATATACAAATTAAAGTCTTTATACCATCTCTAATGGTAGAGTTGTTAATAATTGCTTAAATTATTATTTAATATTATTTTTGTGGGTTTTATTTGTATACATAATTTCTTTTTACTTTTTAAGCAATTTTTACAATTTAAACAACTCTACGCTCCAACAGAGTAACTCTACAAGAACTCCAGAATAGACCCCACAAACTACTCCACATTTACTATTTTAATATTTTAATTCAACTTAAAATATCATTTAATTTTTCTAAATAAAATTTAAACGTAAATAATTATAGATTAATTTTTTTAAAAAATATGTAATTAAATAAAAATTATTTTTCTAAATAAAATTTAAAGGTAATTTTTTAAATACTATTGTATTTATTTTAAATACTAAAAATACATAATGTAGACAAATGTAAACGTAATTAAATATAAATTTTAAAATGTAATGGTAACATCAATATTAAAGATAAAATTCCTACAAAATACATAACATAGCACTTAGTGATCTATAAATTACATATCATTCAATCTTCATCATGTTGATGTCCAAAACGTTCCCAAATGTGTTCGACCAAATCTGCTTGAAGTTGGCGATGAGTTTGCCTTTGTCGTAGATCAGCTCTTCTTTGTAAGTATGTCTGAAAGTCGGGATGAGGACCACTAGATATTTCAGTACTTGACATATTGTTGCTCGAATAATCAACAGTAAAATCAAAATTAGCATATGTATGTCGTTCATCTCCAACAATCATATTATGTAATATGATGCATGCATATATTATCGATTTAAGTGTATCCATATGTCAAGCACGTCCAGGGTCACATATAATTGCAAATCGAGATTGTAGCACAACGCTCGTTCCACATCCTTTCTTGCTGCCTCTTGATGTTGGGAAAATAACTTTCTCTTTTCTCCTTGTGGCATTGGTATGGTCTCACAAATGTAGCTCATTACCATCAGCTAAATAGTACCCCATGGTATATTGGGTTCTATTGACCGTAAATTGAACTTCAGGAGCCCTCCTTTCCAAGACCCCATTACAGACATCAGACTGGTTCAACACATTAATGTCATTGTTTGAACCTGCAGTCCCAAAAAATGCATGTCAAATCCACAAATCTTGTGATGCCACTGCTTCGAGTATGATGGTAGGCTTACCATGATCACCTCGACAAAATTGCCTTTGTCATGCTACTGGACAATTTTTCCATTCCCAATGCATACAATGGATGCTTCCTATCATACCTGGAAAACCACGTGCCTCTCCTAATTGAAGTAGACGTTGAATGTCATTGTTGTTTGGCGTCCTCAAGTACTCAGGCCCAAAAATGTCACTGACACCCTTGACAAACCTCTCTAAACATTCTACTGCAGTGGATTCCCCAATTCGTACATACTCGTCAACACTATCATGGAAAGATTAACCAAATGACAATTAGAGGAAGAAATTAAATAATTTTGAGACCAATATGCTGGCTGCAATGGCAGATGAACAGTGCATGAATAGCGCACAATGTGGGATTATATAGAGCATTCAAATTTTACCGTTGCAATTTTTTTCTTCCCGTTGATTTTTTACCATCACAACCCATCATCAACCGTCCATCAACTTTATGGAGATTATCGTTGCAATTTTTCATCATCAACCGTCCATCAACTTTATGGAGAATACATGCAACAAATCATCACCGTTAACTTTTCCCATGCTTTCCTGCAACCCATCACTCACATTAATTGGTCATTAATTTTTTTCCCTTTCCAAAACACCCAGCCCACTCACATTCAACCGTATCACCCACTCGACACACACACACACACACACTCTTCTCCCTTCTCCCTTCTCCAACCACACTTCCCCTTCCTTCTAGATCAAACCATCTCTTCCTCTCTTCCATCGCCCCCCTCTTCTGTCTTCCACCGCCCCCTCCCCTCCACGACCTCTTCCTCTCTTCCACCGCCCCTCCCCCTCCACGGCCTCTTCCAGACCACCACTACGCAAGTAAGAAATTTGGTTCACTCAATATGGTGTATATGTATTTTTGGGAGGTTGATATGTTGCATGCCACTGATCTATTGTCTGGACATGGATCTGCTGATTCAACACCTCTGCTAATTTTTTTTGCATTTTTTCCTTTTTTTTATTTTTCTGTATTTTATTCAACACCTCTAGAGATGGATCTGTATTTTATACTAAATTTTTCATGTGATCTATTTTTTTACTACTCTATATTTTTATTCTGTATAGGAGATTCTGTAATTTATTTCCTACACTCTGAATTTATTCTGTAATTTATTTCATGCACTCCGAATTTATCCTGATTTTTTCCCAACCGTCTTCTTTCACCCTCTAAAATCAGTTAATATCAATTTTAATAATACCATTTTAATCACAAGATCGGCAAATTACGGATGCTTGTGGAAGCATCCCATAACTTGAGAAAAAATATAAGGACTCCCCATAGATCACCTCCAACGGTTGAGCAAATGCTTCCCAGAGTTCTTATTTCTAAGAACTCAGTAAGCACTCCGTGATGGAGTTGCTCTTATAATAAAGTAACATAAAAGGGGTAATAATAATAATAATAAAGATAATAATAATAATAATAATGGTTAAATATGTTTTTAGTTCCTCAAAATATAGCGTAATTTGATTTTGGTCTCTCATTTATTTTTTCTTTGGTTTAGGTCCTCTATTTTTTAAAATAAAATATTTTAGTCCTTGTTGTTAGTTATATTCCATTAAGTGAAGACGTAAAAATATTTCTTGTAGATTTTTCTATGGATTTTCCTTCGAAATTTTTGTAAATTTCAAAATTCAAAGGAAGTTTTAT
Source organism: Sesbania bispinosa (assembly GCA_026901365.1). Taxonomy (NCBI): domain Eukaryota; kingdom Viridiplantae; phylum Streptophyta; class Magnoliopsida; order Fabales; family Fabaceae; genus Sesbania; species Sesbania bispinosa. The sequence continues at coordinate 2,577,940 of QLOH01000008.1, read as the reverse complement.
TCAAATTTTAAAATTTATGGAAAATTTACTATAATTTATTTTTACAACAAAGCAAAGAAATTTTATAGAAGCATTTTTATATAAAAAAGTTGTAGTTTTTTGGAAAATTACTACAAATGAATTTTCTAGAGAGAAAAATGCATGAAATTTCTTGTGAATTTTTACCCGGGAAAAGTCATAGTGGAGATGCGAAAGTGACTTAACATAGTATAGTTAATAAAGAGGACTAAAAGCATGTGATTTTAAAAAATGGAGGACCAAAACCAATGAAAAAAATAAATGAGGGATGTCCAAACCACGTTTGAAATGTGGTTTTAGTGAAAACAAACACACACCAAGTGTCTGTTTGGTTTACAGTTGTGTAGAATTGAATCTAGAAATCAATGGTTGAGATGAGTGATGCACGTTTTACGAAGCACATTGAGCAGACGTGATTTAAAATCAATTTCATGAAAGCATGGTTTTGCACTATTGAAACACCAAACCAAACAGAGGCTAAGTCGTCACGTGCCACCAGGCATCATGGTAATAAAAAAGGCTCATTAGTGAAAAGTCGATGCCAAAATTTTTAATACTTTAGTAAGGTCAAATATGTTTTTAATCTCTGTAAATACCAAGTTTTTCTGTTTCATCCCTGTAAATTTTGTTTGGTTTTCATCCCGGAAAATTCTAAAAAATTTAAAAATAGTCCATGACGTTAGATTGAACTGTTAAGTGATGATATGGCTAAATGAGAAGTCCATTCATCAATCTTATGTGTCACTGACTCATTCCTACATGGCAATCGAATATCTGACTTAGATTTCATTATTTTTCAATTCATGATCTCTCCCTGATTTAACCCTAGAAGTCGAACTCCATAGCATTCTCAGAAGACGAAGACGAAGATGGGTTCGACACAAAGGTGTGGAAGTCGTGCTTCGGAGAAGAAGAAGAAGATGGTGTCCAAGTGTTCATCTTCATCCTCCATCTCCAGTGCAATGTGTGTGGTTGTGGGGAGAGCACGCTGCTAAAAATTTCAAAGACTGCGTCTAAACCTGGGAAGACATTTTGGAGGTGCCCTAATTGGAATGAGTTCCAGTTTTTTCTTTTCATCCTACTGCTTACCCTCCTCCTCATCCTCCTCCTCCTCCTCCTCCTCCTCAAACTTCTCATCACTATTTTTATTCCTTGTTCGCAGAAGAAAGGATCGTGTGATTACTTTGAGTGGGCTGACGAAGAAGTGCTGCAGCAACCGGGAAATGTGGAGGATTGGGGTTGTAATGGCCAAGAGCTTGCAAACATGAAGAGGGAAAATGCAAATCTCAAAAGGAAAATTAGTGAGGAGAGGAAAATGAAAAAATGGTTAATTAGGGATATGGTTTTGTCATGGTATATGACAATTGGTTTTTGTGTTTTTTTTTTCCATAAAGTGTATTGCTCTGAAGCAAGGAATGTAAGGAATGGGCCAATTGTAGTGAGACTTGTTTTGTAATTAATGTGGTTGTCAATCCCCTTTTGGTGTATTAAGTTGGCTTATTGGAATGTATTGCTCCTTGCATATCTTGATTTGATGTTGTTTTCATGTCATTGTTACCTATTATAGGAACCAAACTCTATGACCCATGAATTGGATTGAATTAGTAAGGACTAAAATCGAAAAGCTAATTTATAAGTGCAATATTTTGAGAAGAAATTGATGACTTGAATATCTTGATTTGATGTTGGTTTTTGGTCATTGTACCCTATTATAAGAACCTGACTCTATGACCTAGGAATAGGACTAAAATCCAAAAGCTAATTTATAAGTGCAATATTTTGAGAAGTAATTGAAATGACAAATATTTGGATCATTACTTAAACATGAGCATTACATAAAGGATGTTCACATCAACTCAATTCTAAAAGGGCATTACTTAAACAAGAGACCTAATTGAAATAATTTCAAAAAAAGGATGTTCACATCAACTCAATCCAAATACTTAAATAGACATCATATTACAATTGTTTCAACTCAACACTAAAGATATAACTGCATATACTTTGCTGGAGTCCCAATCCTCTTAAGATGGCAACATAGTCATCTTCTGCAGCAGAATCTAAAAGTCCCAAGTCTGTAGCAACATTTGACCTATTGATTCTTTCACCACCCATAAATTGCCTTCCAATATCCTGTAAAAGAATTGAAAAGGAATGATATCAATATCTTGAAATTGGTTATTAAATTGAACCTATAGGCATAAGATTAGATTTTACCATAAGAAGTTTAACTTTCTTGTTAGCAGGAGAAGGTGGGATATTGGCATCATCCTATAATATGTTCAATAGGCATGTCAATTAGATCTTGAAACAAAAAAAAAAGCAAAAGAAAAAAAACATGCAAGTTGGGTCTCTTCATTACCATCTTCTTTAGAATGTTATTATGATGATCAACCAGATTTGAAATAAATGATTGGGCAGAGTGGGTGTGATCCTTATATGGTTGAGTTGTGGAAATGGCTGGAGTGGTTGTTTTCTTCTACAAATGATATGTTGGATTAGATGTTTTGCCATAAATATTTATCCAAATGTAGTGAGTGACTTACCAAGTTGTTTGTCATCATGTTGAAGTTATCAATTATAATTGAATCTACTCCCAAATCCTTGGCCATCTTTAATTTCCCTGTCATATGCTTTTCCGGATGTAATTTGTCTAACAATATCCTAAAAGAACTCACATGTTAGTGGTTGGATAGGAAGGATTAAATTTTCAATTAGAATATTAATGAAACAATACAAGCAAAATTGAGACCACATTATTTTGCTCATTCAGAAATTGAGGAAGTCCTTCAACTGCAATGTTCTGCATTCATAGAAAATTCATGTTCACTATGCATTGTTAATTGAACAAATTTATTTGTAAAAGGCTTGTAAGGTGACTACCATTATCTAAGAAGAGATATTTTGTGCATTAATAAGTTGGTCAACAGCCTCTTGAGGTGATATGGTCACTGTATGAGCCTGTGAATTATGGATTTCATCTCCTTATGGATTGGTTTGCACAATTGACTGTGAAGAATGAATTTATACTCTTTGTGTAGTACCTTTAACAGATTTACCCTTAGGAATTGTTCTTTTACTTGTTGTGGATTTTTGCTATGCAATTCTTGGTTGAGCAGTTGGTGCTTTACCTTTCTTTAGTGCATTGGGTGTGTCTATTCTTTCTTTGGTGCATTAGGTGGTGCTTTAGCTTTTCCATGAAAAATTGGAACATCAACATTAGTCAAAACGGTTGACCAAGGTATCTTCCTAAAGCATTAATTTAATACCTTTTGAGTATTTAATTGTACTTGTGGAGTAGGAGGAGCTTACTCAACACTTGGTGTAGCTTGTTAAGCACACATGGCCTTACCCTTTCCCTGTCAAAATTACAAAAACATTATTAAATAAAATAGAGGCAATGACCAAAACATATTAAGCAATATCTGGTTCACCTTTTTCCTTTATGGATTGGTTTTTAGAGGATTAGGATTTAGGAGGACCTTCCTATGCAGGATTAGGAGGTGCTTGTTGATCAGAATTAGGAGGAACTTGTTGATCACAATTTGGATAAGCTTGTTGATAAGAATTTGGAGGAGTGTCTTGATCAGAACTAGCTAGGAGGAGCATCATCAGTTATTGGGCAATTTGGGCATTTTCTGCTGTTGTGCCAACCTTGATGACATACTCCACATAAATACCTTGTATGAGACCTTTTTAGCCTTGTTAGGTTAGGATCTTCATCCAGCTCCCTTCTCCTTAGTTTTTTGGGCCTCCCAGGCCCAACCTTATAAATAGGGGGCAATATTTGTGGACCATCATGTCTTTGGCCAAAGATTCTATCGATTGATGGGTGAAATATTTGGCCATAGCAAAGCTCATAAGCCTCTCTTTTGTAGCATTAGTATACATACAAGTCTATATTTTTCCCCTTATAACTAATGATTGCCACTGCATGCCTACAAGGTATACCCATTAACTCCTAAAAATTGCAACTACATGTGTGCTTAGCCAAGTCAACTAGAATTTTTTTAGGCATCATGCTATGTGTTATCTCAAAATTCAAATCTTCAGCCCAAGTAAGAAACCAGTTAGCTGAAAGCTGTATTTCCTTATCTAGCCTCCTCCTAGGTTTTGGCATTACCTCATGACCAATGTATTTACTTAGTTTTTCCTTTAGACTTGCATACCTACCCATTACATAAGTCTTAATCCACTCAAACATTGTTTTTATAGGCTTATCCCTAGCCACTGGAATTGTATTGTTAAAAGACTCATATATATTGTTCATCAACACATCATATCTTGGGTAATAAGTAAATGTGTGCTTACACCAAAACATTTGTCGGAATGGCTTTCCACCAATCACAGACCTTGTCATTAATGGCCTTGATTTGTTTCATTTTCCCTCCCATGGTTCATAACAGGTAGCTTTAGCTGCTGCCATCATCAAGTCCCTCAACAAGGTGCCTCCAGCAAACTTTTTCTTGAAATTTGCGTAGAGGTGTCTCAAACAGAAGCGATGCTCCACTCCAGGTAGCATCTCCTCAAAGGTAGGTATCAGTCCCTAAATAAGCAAAATAAGGAATTTACTTAAAAGAAAAACTCATGAACATATAAAAACCATAAAAAACCAATTAAGAAAGAACCTTCTATTGATCTGATAAGAAGACCCATCTATGAGTTGTTATGACTCCAATGTCTCCCAACAATAGAGTGAGAATATTGATCACTGGGATCCCTCCCTACAACTATTAGTAGTTTTCCCACCATATTTGGTTTTCAAGTGACATCCATCCACACCTATGAATGGCCTACAACCACCTAAAAAGGCAAACTTGCAACCATCTAGACACATATAAAAGCTGCCAAATTTGGGGAGTAGTGCAGGGTTAGGCCTATCTAATTGAGGCTTACAAGTATTCCCCAATGATGCACGTCTCAACTCTGCACTATAAGACCACAAAAGTGAATATTGTCTTGTTGCATCTCTCTCCACCATTGCCTTAGCAATTTTCTTTGTTTTCCATGCTCTCCACATACTGATTCCAGTTGCAAATGTTGTTCTTATGTCTGTAACTATATCACTTAATCTCAAATTATTTTATGACTTTAACTTCTCTGCCACAACTTTTGCTGCCCACTGTGACTTAGTATTACTATTGTTAAACACCCTCCCATAAGTATGCCTATGTACCGATGTCTTCATTCTATATGTACAAGAAACCATAGTTGTGCTTGCACCTCACCCTCACCCTTTCTTTATCATTTTTCTCAAATTTGATTTCTCTTCCATTAAGCATAGAATGTTCAAGGGTAGCTTCCTTGAACTATTTCAAAGATCCAAACTCTACCCCTAATTTGAACTGGAAATCCCTGCACATCTCCTATTTTCTAAACCTTATGTAATGAGGTCTTGAATCTCCCTTAGCATCTGACCCATAACTAGAGCCACCACTCTCTAATTCCTCACTCTTGTAAACCATCATCAATGTCATGCATTATAGGAACACCCTTAGGTAGACCAAAAGAAACTAGTTCAGGTTCACTCCCACCTTCACCTCTACTATGACCATTTCCACTACTTTCACCCCTATTTTCTTTCCTTAGTGGTAACTTATTCCTCCCATCATAAGGTCTTCTTTTAGCCAATGTATTCAACCTTACCTTTGGTCCTTCCATAATAGGTTCAGGCTAAACAACTGCCCGTGGTACAAAATCAAAGCCATCATTCATAACATCCATTCTCTCCTCCTCACTGTCATCAAAGTGAATGTCTTTCACATTGTTGTCATCACTCCTCACCCTCTTCTTCTTCACAACTTTTGTCAATTTCACCCTTATCAACACCACTTGCCTCCTCAACAACTTCCTTCAATGTTGGCTACACATCATTCACAACTTTTTCATCCTTCTTTTCACTTCTTTTCTTAATTGTGTTTTGAGTTCTTCTTTCAATACTCTTCTTCCTTTTTTCCTGAGTTGCACACTGGCTTTGTGTCTCAGACTCCTTGTTCTCAGTTGCCTTCTCACTTTTTAGAGTTTGATCTGGATTGTTAAAACCACATTCACTCACCTCCACATATAAATCAACTGCACATTTACAATCAACAACATATTGTGCCATTTGTTGAAATGCAGATCCTTACTTATCAGCTTCAGACCATCCTCAAATGACTCCTCCATCATTTTCCACCACAAATTAACAAAACCAGATAATCCCAGGTCCTCTTTCATAATACCTAATACTTCGAAGTAAGACCATTTATCTAAATCTAAATTCTGCATTATGTAGACCTTCCACCTTTGTAATGCAGACACGGGTCCCTAACAAATGACCCTTTGACATGGAAAGCAACAACAATAGAGATCCTACAATTAAATAAAGTGCATTAATTAAATTAATTAATCTAAACACCCTTTAATTAATGCTTAATTACGGTGGGTAGTACAAAACTGATAAAAGTAAGCACTTCCAAAAAAAAATTTAGGGTATAGGAATAAAAAACAACTATTTTTTCACATGCACATACAAAACCTTGGTCCCCACAAGATTCTTTCACATGATTCCCACATTGAATATGTTGAGTCTCAGAATAATTTAAGTATTCAAATTAAATCAAAGACTCATTACCCTTGGTTTTAATAATTATCAAATTTATTGATCACGTTATCTGAATAAGAAACATATTCTACTCAAAGGTATTTGCTCTATGTGTTGCAGGAAAATACTATCATGAATATACTAAAACTGCTTGTGCCAAACGCTCTGAAGATAGCTTACTCTGAACTAGCTGAAACAAGCTTGAAGCAATCTTATGAAAGAAGCATACTTTTTACTGGCTGATCTATAACAACTTGATGAAGCTATGTAATCTTCTGAAAGAAGAACTTTCTGAAAGATATGAAACTGCTGAGAGCATGTGGGTACCCAATTTGAACCTGCTGAACACATACTCACTGAATCATCATTTAGGTGGCAATCTAAGTCTGTAAAAATGAAAGACTCTCTGAAATGGTTGGACTCACTGAAAATTTTATCTAACCTTCTGGAGAGTTGTATCATCTGATGTGTTGAGAAAACTTACTGAAGATGTTCAACATAAATTCTGCCAAAGGCAGAAGACTCTCTGCTCAAAGATTTAAAGGTCTCTAAACGTCTTCTGCTTTCTGCAAACGTCTACAACAAGGAAGTCTACAAAAGTTCCTGTTTCTTTTCGCAAATGATGATATATGCAAAAGAACTTTTATGCATGCAGTAAAGTACACTGTGTGCAGAAAAAGTAAGGATTGTGCTACTGTTACCTACTCTCTGCTGCACCTACAAGTTATCAAAAGCTATAGGCCATCTCTCAACGGTAACCAAGCTAACCTCAATGGTTACATTTCTGGTCTCTATAAATAGATTTGTTGAAGACTTTTGAAGATTGGTGAAGCCCAAAAGATAGTTGAAAGAACTCAAAATAATATCCTATCAAGCCAACTCTTTGAAAAAGAAAATCCTGATACAGAGAAGAAAATGAGCCAGAATTATATACTTGTATCTATGTTTTTCCTTGTACCAAAGAAGTTCTTATTCCTTTGTATCCTGAGTTATGTTCAATCATTCCTTTGTACAAGAGAACCTGTGTTTAAGTTTCTTAGAAACTTAAACCAAACACATTTGTAAACACTTTCAAGTGTCTGAGAGCCTGGAGAGGCTTGGTGGAAGAAAGAATACTCGTTGAGCCTGGAGAGGCTTGTATGTAAAAGAATACTGCAAGAGTTGCCTGGAGAGGCAGTTGAAAACAAAGAATACTTATTGGGCCTGGAGAGGTCAGTTGTGCAAAGAATACTCGTTGGGCCTGGAGAGGCTAGGTGCGCATAGAATACTCGTTGGGCCTGGAGAGGCCAGGTGTGCAAATAATACTCGTTGTAATCTTGCGGGATTAGTGAAAATCCAGTGGAGTTTTGCCATGGGACTGGACATAGCTCACTGGGTTAGTGGGTGAACAAGTATAAATCTCTGTGTTAAGTTATCTCTACCCTTATCTCTTTACTTTCAGTTTATACTAACCGAGAAGGGTTTAAGAAAAGTTGTTTTATTAATCCGAGTAGAAAACAATCTTTTCTTTAAGAGAAAATAATTTCAAAAAAGGGTTTTACTGAACCTTTTGAGTTGCATCAGCAAGTTGCTAAAAACTCCCAGTTTCGGAAGGTTGACCAAATATTGTTAAATCAGTTTTGCTTATTTGAAAGGTTTTCCGAAAATCTGCAAAGGTTTATAAAACATTATTCAACCCCTCTTCTAGTGTTTCCTGTGGTCCTAACAGTTGGTATCAGAGCTTAACCCCGGGTTAAGCATCTAACAAATGCTGAGGAAGAAGATCCAGATGGAAACCTAAACAAGCTATGTAGAGAACTCAGGAAGACGATCAACAGAAGGCAACATAAGAAATGAATGGAAGGAACTCTATGTAAGAAGAAAGATTCATGCTTCAAGAGCCTTCGTCCTAAGCTGCTGAAGCAAACTACAATGAAGCAATATTGAGTCTCAGCAGATAGACATCTTCTGAAATCTTGAGTATCTCTACTGGTAATTTTACTTAATAATTCAGTATTAATATATGTCTTCATGAAAATATTTGTCTTTTTGTGATATATCATTATATGCATATATTTTTGCATGAAGCCTCAAAACTTATTGAAAATAATTTTTCTTTTTGAATTATGCGTAATTAATATATTCTTTTTGATAAAAATAATATTTTATTAACTGAAAATCTGAAAGGACGTAATTTCAAAAGTTTTTGAAACTATAAACATTGATGACATTGTTCTTTAAAAGAGATGGTCTTTCACCTGTCTGCCACACGACGCACGTCTTCCCAAGTTGGCGCTGCAAGTTCCATCATTTAAGGCCATCTGAGCCTATTTATACACGTCGTGGGAAGCAGTTCAAACCTCACAGTTCTTCTGAATCCCTCTGAAATCTCTCACTCTCAAGTCTTTAACTCTTCTCAACTCTCCAAGAGTCTCCTCTCTCCTTCGCTCCTTAATGGCGTCCTCTGCTACAATCTTTCAAACACAAGTTGTGGACTTCAAAAGCCTGGCTGAGGAAGGCTATGATATTGCTGACCTTTTCGAGAGCGTAGGATGGTTACCCTTATTTGAGGTCATTGATTGCAAGTGGCATGAAGCCAGTGTTCGGGAGTTCTGGAACACTGTGAAAGTGGTGGAGGAAAACAAAAGGATTTTTCTGAGGGCTCTGGTGCAGGGTCAAGAAATTATTGTCAGCACTGTCATTCTGGAGGAGGTGCTGGGAGTCAAGGTTGGAGGTGCCTTGTTCTCTGACATCTGGGAAGCTCATCATGGTGGTGCTGGAAAGTTCAACAAGCTGATCTACAATGAGAATGGGATGAAGGATATTCTGAAAGTTCTTTTTGAAATCCCGAAGTGCTGTGTGATTCCTAGTATAGGAGATAACCACATCTCCAAGATGGAAAGATTATGTGTTATCAACCTTCTGGAGAGGAAGAAGATTAATCTTCCCTGGATCATTCTGTTCAGCATGATGAGAAGGGAAAGGGACTTTGCTGAAATCCTCCCCCACAACACTATAATTATGAAGCTTCTCAAGTATCACAATGTTCACATTGAACACCTCTATGACCACAGGCGTCCTAGCCTCTTCAAGGTTAATGGTCAAAATACAGTATTGAATGATGCATTAGAAAGAAGACCAACCTTGGAGTCGATTGAAGTCAAGAGGTTGAAGATGGAGAACACCCTCCTCCGCAAGGAATTGGAGAGGACAAAGACGAGATTACTGAAGCTGTAGAAGAATGTGGGAATTAATGAAGAAGAAGATGAGCCCAGTGAAAGCCAGTGTTTTAATTAATTTTTGTAAAAAATGTTTACAATTTTTCCTTTTATAAATGTTTCCAATTTTTCTGAAAATTTTTATGTAAGAAATTTTCAGAAGGCTTCTCTATTATGTGCATCTTTATCTACCTTGATATATCTTGTGCAAAAATTAATTCCTATTCTCTGACATTTATTTCTCTGAAAGAACTTACTTTAGAGTCGTTTCATATTTCTAAAAGTCCCCTTTAGAAAGTATCGTGTTGAATGATGCATTTGTCGTGATGTATCGTGTGCTTACTACTCTGAAAGTCCCCTATAGAAAGTCCTTAAAAAGGAGTAATATCACTTTAATTTGAATCGCATTACTTTACACATTTTCTAAATGTTGTTATACTTGATCCGCCCTTTTGAATAATGACAAAAGGGGAAGTAATATCACTAACAAATCTTTGAACATAAGTGTTTCAGAATAGGAACTTATTGATGCGTCATCAATATCAGAAAGAACAAATTCAGGGGGAGCGCTTCATTTTGTTCAAATATCTGAAATAGGGGGAGATTATTTACTCAAAGAATTCTGAAATTCTCCTTATGATATTTGTCAGTGATATACAAATTTGTCATCATTAAAAAGGGGGAGAATGTTGAGTCTCAGAATAATTTAAGTATTCAAATTAAATCAAAGACTCATTACCCTTGGTTTTAATGATTATCAAATTTGTTGATCACGTTATCTGAATAAGAAACATATTCTGCTCAAAGGTATTTGCTCTATGTGTTGCAGGAAAATACTATCATGAATATACTAAAACTGCTTGTTCCAAACGCTCTGAAGATAGTTTACTCTGAACTGGCTGAAACAAGCTTGAAACAACCTTCTGAAAGAAGCATACTTTGTACCTGCTGATCTAGAGCAACTTGATGAAGCTATATAATCTTTTGAAAGAAGAACTTTCCGAAAGATATGAAAATGCTGAGAGCATGTGCGTACCCAATTTGAACCTGCCAAACACATACTCTCTAAATCATCATTTAGGTGGCAATCTAAGTCTGCAAAAATGAAAGACTCTCTGAAGTGGATGGACTCACTGAGAATTTTATCTAACCTTCTGAAGAGCTGCATCATCTGATGTGTTGAGAAAACTTACTGAAGACGTTCAACGTAAATTATGCCAAAGTCAGAAGACTCTCTGCTCAAAGATTTAAAGGTCTCTAAACGTCTTCTGCTTTCTACAAACGTCTACAACAAGGAAGTCTACAAAAGTTCCTGTTGCTTTTCCCAAAAGATGATATATGAAAAAGAACTTTTATGCCTGCGGTAAAGTACACCGTGTGCAGAAAAAGTAAGGACTGAGCTACTGTTACCTACTCTCTGCTGCACCTACAAGCTATCAAAAGCTATAGGCCATCTCTCAACGGTAACCAAGCTAACCTCAACGGTTACATTTCTGGTCTCTATAAATAGCTTTATTGAATACTTTTGAAGATTGGCGAAGCCCAAGAGATAGTTGAAAGAGCTCAAAATAATATCCTATCAAGCCAACTCTTTGAAAAAGAAAATCCTGATACAGAGAAGAAAATTAGCCACAATTATATACTTGTATCTCTGTTTTTCCTTGTACCAAAGAAGTTCTTATTCCTTTGTATCCTGAGTTATGCTCAGTCATTCCTTTGTACAAGAGAACCTGTGTTTAAGTTTCTTAGAAACTTAAACCAAACACATTTGTAAACACTTTCAAGTGTCTGAGAGCCTGGAGAGGCTTGGTGGAAGAAAGAATACTCGTTGAGCCTGGAGAGGCTTATATGTAAAAGAATACTGCAAGAGTTGCCCGGAGAGGCAGTTGAAAACAAAGAATACTTGTTGGGCCTGGAGAGGCCAGGTGTGCAAAGAGTACTCGTTGGGCCTGGAGAGGCCAGGTGTGCAAATAATACTCGTTGTAATCTTGCGGGATTAGTGAAAATCCAGTGGAGTTTTGCCCTGGGATTAGACGTAGCTCACTGGGTTTGTGGGTGAACCAGTATGAATCTTTGTGTTAAGTTCTCTCTACCCTTATTTCTTTACTTTCAGTTTAAACTAACCGAGGAGGGAAAAGTTGTTTAATTAATCCGAGCATAAAACAATCTTTTCTTTAAGAGAAAATAATTTCAAAAAAGGGTTTTACTTAACCTTCTGAGTTGCATCAACAAGTTGCTGAAAACTCCCAGTTTCGGAAGGTTGACCAAATATTGTTAAATCAGTTTTGCTTGTTTGAAAGGTTTTTCGAAAATCTGCAAAGGTTTATAAAGCACTATTCAACCCCACTTCTAGTGTTTCCTATGGTCCTAACAGAATACAATATGAAAATGAATCATTCAAAGTTGGGAGGAGTCTACTTACCTACACGCTCTTCCTTAATAAAGCAACATGATGCACACCTTCCAAATTGTTCACAATGAATGCCTCCTCACCCAACACGCGTCCTCCTTAATTAGAACTCATTGGGTTCACCCTTTTCTTCGTTGCCTCCTTCGTTGTGCTTCGGTAGATTTTACGCAGAGTAAATAAGAGTGTGAGAAAGTAAATTGAACTGTGTGAGCACTTAGGGTTTCATAAATAACAAATTTGCCAAATCCATTTCAGTTGAAGGTAAACATATATTAAATCCAAGTCAGATATTTAATTGCCATGTAGGGATAAGTTAGGGACACACATTATTGCTGAGTGGGCTTCTTTGTTAGCCACATCATCACTTAACATTTCAATCTAACGTCAGGGACTATTTTTAAAATTTTTATTTTTTGCAGGGATGAAAACCCAAAAAAACAAATTTGCAGGGATGAAAACAAAAAATTGGTATTTTACATGGACCAAAAATATATTTTACTTTACTTTGTAATATTGAATACCCAGTACTTTCTCTCTCTCAGTAACTATTTTAAATGTTGTTAGGATTTTAATTTTATTTAAAAAAATAAAAAGGTAAATCTTTAAGAAATAGATATAGTGAGAGTCACATGTGCTATAAAAATATTAAAAAAATTACTTTATTTATTAAAAATTTTATATGAGAATGATACTTTACAAGAAATTATAGGAATAAATAGAAAAAGGAAAACACATGTAAATTAGACCAATTGTGAAATGAGAATAATTAGAGTAAAGAAAAAGATTAAATAACAGTTAGGACAACTTTAGATTTTTGTATGTGTAAGTTGGAATAGTCTTATTCCACGCGCCAAGTGGTTGTGAATCCTTATGTATATGTTTATATATTTAAACTTTGCCTTATTTTTATTTTCTTGTACATTTATATTTTAGTAATATAGTAATTATATTGATTGTTATAGTATTGTTCTTTTATTTTTCATATAAAAAAATTTTATTGACTAAGTGATACGAACCGAAAGCGTAAAGATAGGAACGTCTTGAAGATCAATTAACAGTAAATAAATGTAAATAACTGTAAGGAGCTTGACACAATCCAAGACCTGCTGGAAGCACCAAAGCTATCAAAGATAGGAACTTGGACACAATCCGTGACCTGCCGGAAGCATCAAAGTTATCAAGATATAAGCAACTAAACCCTAACCAAGACCTGTTGGTAGAACCTAAGTTATCAAGTAGTTCTTTAATCCAAGAACAAAGGATAAGCTCTCACAATGAGAAAACTCAAATCTTATTGATAAAAATAACTGTCTAAAAACTGATTCTCAATGCTAATATATAGCAAAGGAATTTCCTAAAATAAACTATCTAAAAGATACAATCCTAAATTAAATAGATTTAATTCTAGATAAGATAAAATATAATCCTAAGAGATCATGATATTGATTCCTAACGGATCTTATCCTAAATAAATCATTTATGATCTTATTAGATACACTTTCCCAAAATAGACTCTCCTAAGATTCGGATAACAGACATAACCGATTGTCAGACCGGATAACACTCTTGTACTTCAATCCGAGCTAAGTTAAACCACTTCTTTGGTTCTTCTTCTGCTTGGTGGTCTACTTTCCTTTGGACTTCAGTGATCAAGAGTTGCAAAGCTCTCTTTAACCGCTCAGATCTGGCCCCGATCATTGGATCTTCAATCCCTTGCAATGCATCTGAGGCATCTTGGTTAAGGTCGGATGGGATCGTGTCATTCCCCCTTCTTTGAAAAGATTCGTCCTCGAATCTAATTCATCACCTACATCAAATAAGGATAAATCAGTTACATTGAATGTTTCACTAACATTACCATATTCACTTGGAAGATCTATCTTGTATGCATTGTCAATTATCCTCTCTAGAACTTGGAATGGACCATCTCCTCTTGGTTGAAGTTTGTTCTTCCTTTGAGCTGGAAACCTCTCTTTCCTCATGTGAATCCAAACCCAGTCGCCTGGTTCAAATATTACCTTCCTCCTCCCTTTATTGGCTTGTTTTGCATACTGCTCATTTTTCCTTTCAATATTAGCTCAGACCTTTGCATGTAACTCCCTGACATAACATGTTTTCCTTTTACCATCTAAGCTAAAAAATTCAGAAGTAGGTAATGGCAAAATATCCAAAGGAATTAGTGGATTAAAACCATATACAACCTCAAAGGGTGAAAAAGAAGTAGTATAGTGTACCATCTGGTTATATGCAAACTCAACATGTGGCAAACATTTTTCCCATTGCTTTAGATTCTTGCCAATGATAGAACATAATAAGGATGAAAGCTTTCTATTTACTGCTTCAGTTTGTCCATCCGTTTGAGGATGTGCAACAGTAGAAAATAGAAGCTTTGTTCCCAATTTATTCCATAAAGTCCTCCAAAAATGACTTAGGAATTTAATGTCCTTATCACTCACAATTGTCCTTGGTAAACCATGCAATCGGACAACTTCTTTAAAGAATAGGTCAGCAATTTGTGTTGCATCATTTGTCTTTGAACACGCTATAAAGTGTGCCATTTTACTAAACCGATCAACAACAACAAAAATACTATTCTTATCACTTTGAGTTTTTGGCAAACCGATCACAAAGTCCATGGAAATATCTGTCCAAGGCTGCTCAGGAACAGTCAAAGGTGTATAAAACCCATGTGGATTTAATTTTGACTTAGCTTGCTTACATGTTATGCACCTTTCACACTCAGCTCGGATGTCCTTCTTCATGCTCGGCCAGAAAAACTGCTCGGCCAGGATGTCCAGTGTCTTCTGCACTCCAAAGTGTCCCATCAAACCGCCTCCATGGGTCTCCTTAATCAACAATTCTCTTAAAGAACTGACTGGTACACACAGTTGGTTCCTCTTGAACAAAAATCCTTCATACCTATAAAATTTCTCACAAGATCGGTTAGAATAAGAATCCCAAATTTGTTTAAAATCAGGATCACTTTCATACAAACCTTTAATTTGTTCAAAACCTGACAATTTTGCTTGTAAAGAAGTAAGTAAAATATACCTCCTTGACAAAGCATCAGCAACTATATTATCCTTACCATTTTTATACCTTATTACATATGGAAACATCTCAATAAATTCCAACCACTTTGCATGTCTTTTTTGAAGCTTCCCTTGAGATTTTTAAAGCTTTAGACTTTGATGGTCAGAATGTATAACAAACTCTCTTGGCCACAAATAATGTTGCCAAGTTTGTAATGCCCTTACCAAGGCATACAATTCCTTGTCATAGGTTGGATAATTCAATGCTGCTCCATTAAGCTTTTCACTAAAGTATGCAATCGGTTGGGATTCCTGCATTAAAACAGCCCCTATACCAACACTAGAAGCATCACATTCAATCTCAAAAGCTTTATCAAAATTAGGTAAAACAAGTAAGGGTGCATTTGTTAATTTTTCTTTTAAAGTGTTAAAAGCTTTTTCATGTGCATCTGACCATTTAAACACAATATTTTTCTTAACAAGTTCATTTAAAGGCGCAACAATAGTGCTAAAGTCTTTTACAAACCGCCTATAGAAACTTGCTAACCCATGAAAACTTCTCACTTCACTAGCACTCTTTGGGGCCGGCCACTCTCTAATAGCCTTAACCATTTCGTCATCTACACTTACACCTTTTGAACTTATCACAAAACCTAAGAATACAACAGAATCAAGGCAAAAGGTACATTTCTTTAAATTAGCATATAATTTATTTTCCATTAATACCTTAAAAACAGCATGTAAGTGTTCAACATGTGCATTATAAGATTTGTTGTAAACCAAAATATCATCAAAGTAAACTACCACAAACTTTCTTATGAAAGAGCGTAATACATGGTTCATTAACCTCATAAAAGTACTTGGTGCATTAGTTAAGCCGAAGGGCATCACTAACCACTCATACAAACCATACTTTGTTTTAAAAGCAGTTTTCCACTCATCACCCTCTTTCATTCGAATTTGATAGTAACCACTTTTCAAATCAATTTTAGAGAACAAACATGCCCCATGTAACTCATCAAGCATGTCGTCCAACCTAGGAATTGGATAACGATACTTTACCGTAATCTTGTTAATGGCTCGACAATCAGTGCACATACGCCAAGAACCATCTTTCTTTGGTACCAATATTACCGATACAACACATGGACTAAGGCTCTCCCTTACATACCCTTTTTTCCATTAGCTCACTGACTTGTTTTTGGATCTCCTTGGTCTCATCCGGGTTGGTTCTGTATGCGGCCGATTTGGTAGGGCACAACCGGGTATAAAGTCAATCTGGTGTTCTATACCTCTTGAAGGTGGTAATCCTTGAGGTAGCTCATCCGGAAAGACTTCTCCAAACTCCTTCAACAAATTTTGAATTTCAGAAGGTAAAGAATTGTTAGAATCATCAGAGAAGTATATGTCTTTAAAAACAAGAATCAATAATTTCCCTTTATCTAACAATACACTTTCAACTTCCTTTTTTCTTGCAAAAGCGTTCACCTTGCTTCTGCCCTGGCTCGGTTGTAACGTCGAACAGACTTCCAATCTTGAAGTCAAATTCGAATCCATGCCCACTTCTCTCTTCTTCTCTTTTCTTTCTTTTTCTTGAACAGAAAATTGTTCTTCCAACTCCTTGCTCTCCCTAGCAATTCTTATTTGGTCTGCATATACTTCAGAAGGTTGAAGAGGGGTTAGCACAAAGGTTTTATTATTCAATTTAAAACTATGCCTGTTGTGATACCCATCATGAGTTACTCACCTATCAAATTGCCATGGTCGACCAAGTAGACTGTGTCCAGCATGCATAGGTGCAACATCACACAAGACTTTGTCTTCATATTTTCCAATGGAAAATGAAAGCAAAACTTGTTTTGTTACCCTTATGTCCCCACAATCATTTAGCCACTGCAGTCTATAAGGATTAGGATGTTTTATGGTAGGTAATTTTAATTTCTCAACCATTAAAATACTAGCAACGTTGGTACAACTACCACTATCAATTAAAAGACTGCAAACCTTATCACTTACGCGGCACCTTGTATGGAATATGTGCTCACGTTGCTCCTCAACTCCCCCCATCTTTGGTTGTGCATTCAACACCCTCCTGGTGACTAATGCATTACCGTGGTCTGGCTCGGTGTATTCCACATCACTACAATCCTCCAGCTCAGGCATTTCATCATTTTCTTCTTCACTTTCACTTTCCACTTCACCATTGTCACGCATGAGTATGACCCTATTGTTCGGACAATTAGAAGCAATATGTCCAAGACCTTGACACCTGAAACATTTAATTTCACATGCTTTAGAAGATGAATTGAATTCAGACTTACCTTTACTGGCTGAGGTCGGTTGTCCCATCTTTGCCTCTTCTTTTGGCTGAGTTGTCGGTTTGTTGGTAGCCCAGGATTTCCAAGAGGTACTAGGAGTTTCTGGAAATCTTACAACTCTGGATTTGAGTTGTCTCTATACTTGGATTGCTTTGTGTAATAAATCCTTCATCTCCACATAATGATGGAGTTCCACTACATTTGAAATTTCTTTCTTTAACCCTCAAATGAATCTAGCCATTGTTTCTTCTTGGTCTTTGATGTGAACATTCTTATGAACATTCCAACCTAGATAGATCCGTAAAACGAACCACCCCCCTTGGATTCTCATCAGTCTTCTTGCACATTGGCTCTCATCATGGCTATTTTCATCTCCTTGTAGTAATCATCTACACTCATAGAACCTTGACGTAGGTCCTGCAATTTTCTGTACAAGTCTCTGTGGTAATGACTTGGTACAAATCTCCTTCTCATCACGACCTTCATCTCCTCCAAAGATTGAATCGGTCTTTCTCCACACCTTCGCCTGCTCAACACATATTGATCCCACCATATACTTGCATAATCAGTGAATTCTACCACGGCTAATTTTACCTTTTTCTTCTCAGAATAATTATGGCAATAAAAAACATGCTCCACCTTTCTTTCCCACTCCAAATATAACTCAGGATCATTCTTCCCTAGGAAAGAAGGAATGCTCATCTTGATGTTTCCAAGATGATTATCCCTGTTGTTTTCTCTTCTAGAACTACTTCCCTTGTCCTCTTCTTCCTCTTCCTCTTCTTCAGTGCGGTTAGGAGACGTTCTACTCCTTCTCCTTGGAAACCGATCTTCCATCTCATCCATTATTGCACTCATTCTCATAAATTCACCTTGTAGTGTCTTGAGGAACGATTTGAGGTTTATTTCTCCAGCATCCTCCTCACGTTGGTTTACTGTACTCATGATTAAAAAAAATTTGGCTGTAAATCAAATGATGTTAGTGATAAAAATAAGAATCCTCACAACACTCCCTTACGTGTTTTCACTCAAAAGTTTTGATTCTCTTGTGTATCACTCTAATTTTTGGATTTTTCTCACTATATTGTACTCACCGCTCTTGCCTTTTTTCACTCAACTTATCCTTACAAGCTCTTGAAATAAGGAACTTTTGGGATAGATTCTACTAACAAGTAATAGAGAAGGTGTTGATGATAACTTGACAACTTTTAGTGACAAAACACTATCCCAGAAAGTAATCAAGATGTGTAGTCGGTTACAACTCTTCAATTCAGATGGATTTGTCACCTCAGATGAAATCTTCTGCTTGGAATAAATATTGTGGACAACAGAACTAGATTTGCTGTTGAGAAAATTTAATACTGCACCTTTTTTTTACTATCTGCACCTTTCTCTCTTTTTTTTACTACTGCAGATCTCCCTTTTTTTTATATTGTTTGCACCTCTTTTTTTTTTAACTAATGCAGTTTTTTTGTTTTGTTTTTAAGAAGATAAAAACTAAAATATAAGGATAGATTTTACCAATTGATCTCAAGAGCCAAAGCTCTGGTACCAAATGATACGAACCAGAAGCGTAAAGATAGGAACGTCTTGAAGATCAATTAACGGTAAATAACTGTAAGGAGCTTGACACAATCCAAGACCTGCTGGAAGCACCAAAGCTACCAAAGATAGGAACTTGACACAATCCGTGACCTGCCGGAAGCACCAAAGTTATCAAGATATAAGCAACTAGACCCTAACCAAGACCTGCTGGTAGAACCTAAGTTATCAAGCAGTTCTTTAATCCAAGAACAAAGGATAAGCTCTCACAATGAGAAAACTCAAATCTTATTGATAAAAATAACTGTCTACAAACTGATTCTCAATGCTAATATATAGCAATGGAATTTCCTAAAATAAACTCTAAAAGATACAATCCTAAATTAAATAGATTTAATTCTAGATAAGATAAAATATAATCCTAAGAGATCATGATATTGATTCCTAACATATCTTATCCTAAATAAATCAGTTATGATCTTATTAGATACACTTTCCCGAAATAGGCTCTCCTAAGATTCGGATAACAGACATAACCGATTGTCAGACCGGATAACACTCTTGTACTTCAATCCGAGCTAAGTTAAACCACTTCTTTGGTTCTTCTTCTGCTTGGTGGTCTACTTTCCTTTGGACTTCAGTGATCAAGAATTGCAAAGCTCTCTTTAACCGCTCAGATCTGGCCCCGGTCATTGGATCTTCAATCCCTTGCAATGCATCTGAGGTATCTTGGTTAAGGTCGGATGAGATCATGTCACTAAGGGTGTTAGCAAATTGAAAAAAATAATCTCACTTTCCATTTATTTTCTTTTTTTTTTCTATTTCTTTTTTTATTTACTTTCCTCTCACTTTTCTTCAACAGTCAAATAGAGTGTAAATGAATACAAATATAAGAACTCATATCAAGTAAACAAATTAAACCCCACTAATGTATATATACTTCTCTATTCGTTTATAAAGTTTAAATATTTACATGTAAGCTATATATTTAATAACACGATATTGTAATATTTTTTTAAATACTCCATATAAATCCACATTAAAGTAGATAAAAATACAAAATATCACTTTATGGTGTCATGCACTAATTTGATTATAGAAAGATTATATAAACTAAATAGCAACTTTTTGAAAAATATATCATAAAAGTAATTTTTAAAAAATTATGCAAATACATTCAACGCGATGAAAGAAAACAAAATGTATGAAATCATTACGCGCGTGCATTATTAGCTAAAGGACCGGAAATGCTAAACAGTACCATTAATTAGAGCACTAGTTAAAAGATTAAAAATATTTTTTTTAATTAAAGTGAGTAGTATTTAAATTTTAAATATAATTAATATTGTGATTTTTAAAAAAATACTTTTTATTTATTCATTTCTTAATTATTGTTGGAATTGCAAACACTAGCATGACCTTAGCTGTATAAGAAGCTTTTCATGATTTTCTTAATTTGTTTCTTTAAAAGCAAAATCCTCGTATGCACAGAGAGTTAAAAGGATTTTATGTAGTAT
This sequence comes from Sesbania bispinosa, assembly GCA_026901365.1. Classification (NCBI taxonomy): domain Eukaryota; kingdom Viridiplantae; phylum Streptophyta; class Magnoliopsida; order Fabales; family Fabaceae; genus Sesbania; species Sesbania bispinosa. The sequence goes on along the minus strand of QLOH01000008.1, from coordinate 2,557,323 downwards.
AATATAATAGATGTGTTTAAATTCAATGGTCAAAATCTTTGACGAATCTCAATTATTAGCGTGATGATTTCATAAACAAGCCATTTTAAGTGATTTTTGTTTGTAAACTGATTGCTGAAAACATCATGTCATAATTAGAACTGATCTAAAATCTATCTATATGGACTTCTTCCTCGAAAATAATTGATTGACTATAAAGGCAAAATCTTTTGTGTGCATTTATATCATTATAATATCATTTTAAAATTTTTTTTAATAACATTTCACTTTTTTTCTTTTTACAAAATGAATTTATTATTATAGAGAAGCCAAATCTTAAATCTATACCATATATACTTGCTCTGGCCTAAGGCCAAGACCCCTAACACCAGGGATGAAGTCAGAATTTTAATTTAAGGGTGAAGACCAAAGAGCATATGATCTATGTTATAACTAAAGAAAATTTTAACTATCACACATATAATATATGTATTAATTTTTAACTACTACATGCATAATATATAATTTTAACACAAATGTGTGATCATTATATTAATTAGTGATAATGGCGTTACACCTTCACTAATTTTGCTAATATAATGGTGGAATTAATTTGGAATCTAGTTTTAGGTGAAATGTGATCCTCTATTTGTGTAGGTAAGTTTGATAGAGTGAGAGAGAATGAGAGAAAAATAAATTTTAAATAAGTTAAAATATTACCTCAAAAATTTTAAAATGGCCAAAATTATTTTTATGTATTATAGTATGAAAGTTATCCTTTTAAGAGGTTCTTCAACTAATGTATGTCACATTAAAGCTACTTCACCTATCAAGCTTGTACCTTGATAGGTTGTGTATTGTGCTAGGCCAAGTTGTAGCTCGACCCATCACTTAAGAGGCTCTTCAATTGACGTAGGTCACCTTAAAGCTACTTCACTTATCAAGCTTGTAGCTTGAGGGCCTGTGTACCATGTCTAACCAAGTTATAGCTTGACCCATCACTTAAACAAATCACACCAACAAAGTTATTTCATGAAAACATAACCAGGATAAATAAATGTGTAGCAAAGATCAGAATGATCAATCTCTAATTAATTAGAAGGCATAAATCAACGGGTCATCAATCATCCCAATCAAGGAGACAAACATGTCGACCCAAAAAAGAAAGCCCCCTCAGATCTGACACACCAAAATCAAGGACTAATAATAGGGGAATCAAACAACAATTTATTGCAGTAAAGGACATTAAACACTAGTTCAACTCTCAAACACCTATAAAAGGGACCTTTAAAGGAGAAGACAACAAACTCACTTCTTACCCTAAGGCTATGCCAAACTCTACCCTACTAATGTCCTACCATCAATATAGGCTAGCTTATGATTTTGGACTTATAAGAATAGAAAGGATTACAAAATCTTGAGGTGGCCATGTTACCTTTGAGCCAACTTGTAGCTCTGCCACTGCCTGACACCCACGATCGAGTCCCAAAAGCACAGTCAGGCGCTTAGAACTTAGGTGTAAAATAAAACACTCTACATCCATATCTTAGAGGATTCCTACCTGAATAAAGTCATCAATCTAGCTAATATGCCTATGACTCACCCTCATTGGCCCATTATATAAAGACATTAACTTGCTAATGTCAGATACATTATATATTTTCATTCCTTTATTGTTATACTATAGTAGTCTTGATGATAGTTTCTAAACATTGATGATAGAAGAGAATGAGAGAAAAATGATTAGTCATTGCTCTATTCCATATTATGTGAATAGAAGGGCCATTTATTTAAGCTACAACAGGGCTGGATAAGACAAAAGGCAATAACAAACTAGCACTAACGACCTGAATACAGAGGCACAGAAAAAACAGACAAAAACTTGTAAATGAGGCACTGCAACATGCGAACAATGGACGCACACAGCAGAGCACTACACACACTGTACAACTAAGCAAAAGGACAGTGCACAAAACGAAATGACAATGTTATCATGTAAGAATTAGTTAATTTTTTCTCACTTAAGTGTCAGAGTACCTTTTGCAGGTATCCCCACCACCTCACAACTCAATCCATTGTGAAGACGAGTCAAATAATCCATATACAACCTGGCGAGGAACACTAATTGCCCTCACTAGCTAGCCATTCATTTTAATTTCTCTTAAGTAAATTTTAAGATCAAGTGATAACTGATATGGATAAAAAAATATGTGAACCCTTAAATAAATAATTCAATTTTTTTCACACGTCACTTTCTCACGTATCCTTCCACGGTTCACACCTTTTTTCTTTTCTCTCACTTTTTCATTATGCCATTTATGATATTTTTGAATTTCTTTCTTTTTTTTAATATCCCTATCCTCTCTACACTTATTGCACCTTATTTTTAAGGTGTCAAACAATTTTTATCCTTAAACAATAAATTTGTTCATCACAACTTGAATTAATTATAAAATAAACCCTCCTGTGGACCCCGGTAGTTGCTATAGCCTAAGAATTCATAGTTATAGTGACTCTTGACTAGAAAGTCCTCAAGTCTATTTATGACCTAATGCTCATTAACTCCTCCCTCCCTCATTGAGAGAGAAAAAATCTGAGAGTTAATGGTTGGATCTTTACCGAGAAGAAAATATGAATATGTCATCTTAACTTGACCAGTGACAGAAATATGGCATAAAGTTTTGTAACCCTGGCAGGCCGAGGTTCCAAATTTAGCAAGCAATGACCAAACACACAGGACTTTTCAGGGGTACCCTCCAATGGGATTCCCTGTCTTTGGTTTAGAAAATTGATGCTCTTTCTATAACTCTTTCTATCACTACACACACAACACACTACTGTCTCATACTCAAATATGCCCCAACCCTGCAGATCATCATCATCATTCATATCCACCATTCTTCCTCTCATCACCTTTATCTCCCCCTTCTCTCTCTCTAAGTGGTCATTCACAACACAACTTTTAAGAGATCCATGACCCTTTTCATCAATCTTTTTAAGTTTTTGATGATATGATTTGAGTAAGACAGTTTCTTTTTGAGATATTGCAACAACTTGCAAGTTCTGTCTGAGGAATCAAAAAAGGAGACCATGAAGAGGAACATTTTGAGCACCACCTGCTTGAAAGGTTACACTACTCAGAGCACTAGTGTCACCAATAGCCCTCCAATAAAAGAGTCCACCTATGCCAACTTCCACAACAAGAAGAACCAAATGGAAAAAGAATTTTGGGACTCTAACAACAACAACAACACTCATCATAGTAATATTGGATCAGAGGATTACATGAATGGCTTCCCCTGGCCACCAAGATCATATACTTGTAGCTTCTGCAGGAAGGAATTCAAGTCTGCTCAAGCACTTGGTGGTCACATGAATGTTCATAGAAGGGATAGAGCAAGGCTGAGACAGTCATCACCAACTGAAGGTCAAGGTTCTATGCTGAATCTTAACCTTAACCCTAACTGCTTAACCACCTCCTCTTCTTTGTCCTCTTCTTCTGCAATAACTGATCTCAAGCCTGCTGTCACTTGCACATTACCTTTGTTTGTTTCTCCTACATCTTCTGCTTCTGCCTCAGATTCTGAGTTGAAAAGATGGGTTGTTGTGGATGGTATCTTATTGAACCCTTTAAGCACAAAGACCTCAGAGCCCAAAATGTCCAATATTAATGCAGAATCTTTGTCTGGGATTGGAGAACATGAAGATGGGTGTAAGATGATGAAGAAGGGTGAGATTCTCAGGATGGACTTGGAGATAGGTTTGCCTAGAGATTATGATTTAGATCTGGAGCTTCGTTTGGGTACTTATTCTTAGATCACACACGGTTAGATATGGAGAAACTAACCAGAATATATATGTGATCACTCAAGTAGCTAGCTATTACTATGTTAAGTTAACTAGTTAAGGTTTAATAGGAAGAAAGAAGAATGGATGGTTATTTGAAGTAGTGTCATGTCAAATGCAATGTATCTATTCATCATCTTATCTTAGCTAGATTCTATATGTTTATGAAAGCTTTCATTTCCATCACTTATTTACATTTTGTAATCTGAAATATAATGACTAGCTAGTTCTTAGCTTAATCTGTTTGTTGATTGATAGTAGTAGTAGTAATTCTAAAATTTCTATTCACAGAAAGAGATTGTTTCAATATATTTTAATGCATTTTCTCCCATCTTAATTAATCAATTGTTGTTTGAATGGATGGTTGTGATTATTCTTCTACACCTGGTGTATATACACATCTTCAGTTAGGTTTAACTCAGCTGCATTAGCAGCTGGTTAATTTAGTAGAAAATTATATATAGCATATTGTCAGTTTGACATAATTTAATTATTTGTGAATCATTGTTGTCCTGAGCAAGTTTTCGATGGCAATCAAAGAATTATATATAGCATGCTTGCTTCCACCCCCAAAACCATGTTTGGACAAAAGTTAGCCGTGATATGATCTTGGAACCTTTCCCATAAGAAACCAAAATGCTAATATAAAGTCCATGCTCTAACTTTGGATTTTAGCTGCAAAATCATATTTTCATGTTTGGTTTTAGTGTTAGAACATGATACACGGCTAACTTAGGATTTTAGTTGGAAAACCCAAAATCATATTTTCATATTTATGCTATAAATGGTTGTGTAATGTTTTTCTAGAGATCTAAACATAGCTTGATTACTTTTTAATTCCAAATCAAACATACATTTAGTCTGTAGTTTTTGTCCAAAAATGTGATTCTGGAAGGAGAAATCAAAGCGTGTGTTTGATTTTCATAAAAAACACATTGATCCAATTCAATGCTGGTGTGTTTAATTTACCCATAATCACGTTACAAACATAAATTCAGGCCAACACAGGTGAAAGTAGCGTTGGCTAGTATACACGGGTTTAAATCAAACACGCTACTTGCAAGTAATTATTCTAACTTTCCAATGGAAAACTTCAAAGTTGGTGATATACTCGACAGCTGACAAGAGCTAGCATGAAACAAAGGCTATTATGATAATAAGAAGCGAGATTGTCTCACTTGCTCAGTTACATGCATGGTCATTGATATCTCAGCAATGGCCGAATCAAGCTTAGAATATCACGCAAACATAAATTTGTTCATTGAATTCAGACATGCACAACATTTAGGCATTTCCATTATCTGTTAAATTAAATGTTAATAATGGAAGTTTTGAGCAGTTCTTCGATGAAGATATATAGCTCAAATTTATATATCAAACATGGATTCATTGAAAATAATTCTTAAACAATAACGAATTAATCATGACACTTTTTATAGTAAATTATTTATGTAAAACATTTACTCTGACATCGTGGCATAGCATTATTGATACAAGTTCCAACACAACAAAAACCTCATTATGGTCACTGTACAAACAAGCAATGTCCTATTGGGGCCACTGCATTTTAAAGCTGAGTTGTTCAATGAGTTTGTAATATAACATAGTTTTTTCATTTGTTTGACTAGCCTCTTCACTATAATAGGCACTTGGAGAACGATGTGGGAAATTTAGAACAATCACGAAACTTGCCAATGACACCGTCTCTTTGCTTTTGCTGATTTAAGCTCCCAACGACATTTTGCACGGAGGCACATACATATAATTTAATTAGTACTCTTCAGATTCAGAAGATCGAATGATACATAGTCACTCCTTTATTTAATAAATATTTATCTGATTTGCAATTGCAAGCCATGCCCTGAAGAAACCAACCAGAGAACAAACAATTTTCAGGAAGGAAAAGAAACAAAAATATAAATTAAAAAAAGGAATTAAGTATTATATTGATGAAAAGGCAGAAAGAAACAAAAAGCTGCAAGTTATGAGCAGTAATATCTACCTTCAGAACAATATCTCACAGAGAGCCAAACAGAGATTTCATTTCATTAAAAGCGTTGCATGATTTTGGTACCCCCAATTTGATGGCATCCAGTACTCTTTGTGTAGCAACCATGTGAGCTCCCAATCTTCACTTCTCATTCGATATTGTCCCGATTGACGAGGAGACTGCTACTTTCCTCTCTCTCTTTATCGTGGATGTGTTTATACCAAAATTATGATTCAAATGTGGATCCGAACATAAATTATTTTTTGTAGCATTGATCTCATCCATCTTTGAAACGTGATTTTAGGATCAACTAAACAATTTAATAATATTTAATTAGGTATTTTTTATGTCAACCTTATAAGTATATTTTATTATTTGTTTGAGATTTAATCACAATTAATACTCTTTATTTTTTTAAAAAAAATATGTTTAATAAAAATGAAATATAAGAGTTTTTCTCATCATCTAAGTCTGTTTTAAGAATTGTAGTTATTTTAAACACTATCTATCTTAAAAGCTTTATTTGAGGGTGCAAAGGTTTCTTGCCTTAGCTTAGAACATGAGGAAGCTCTCTCTTTTATTCAATGTTCTTTTTTTCAGGAAAGGTAATGGCACTGATTGTAGAAAGGGGATCATGTTTTAAGGAAAATAAGGTATCCTTAACCTTCAATTTAGATAGTTGTGACCTGTGACTCTGACAAATCATCAACTTGGACATAGTGCCCCACTTATCTAAAGAGAGTTACTTTCCCTCCCAACTTCCCAAATGTAATGACAAAATGACAGGTTTCTAATTAATTAATTATAATTTGATTGATAAAATTTTGATTCAATTTCATAGGTAGTGACAGCAAAAGGATGTGGCTGTGGAGTATTCAGTTAAGGAGTGTTTGTAAAGATGTTAGTGCCCTTGAGTCCCCGTTTGAGTGCCAATCTGGAAAATAGTTTGGGATCTCATAGTTCTCTCACTCTGTAATACTTTGAACTGATCATGACATTTCTTTCCATATAAGGAAAGGCCATCATACCCATTTGACACCCAGACATTGTCGGGAACATATAACCAATAAAGAATTAGGGGGGAAAACAAAAACAAAAACACCCCTTTTAAGACCCCACTATGAAACATATTTATGGAAAAATCAATTGAAATGCAAAACCATGTTAATTCACACATGAATTGATTGCTTACGTTCTATCATCTCCCATGACTCCATCCCATGTCACTTCATTTAATTTCTTGTTTATTTATTTATTACTAACTTTGTTGCTTATTTAACCTGTCCTTTTCCTTTCACTATTTAAGTCAAAAAAATTGTGTTTTTGATATATAGAGATGGATGGATAATACAGGGGAGGGATGGGAAGACTCAAACCCAAAGTCTTGTGTCATATTCGTTATCTGTATGTATGTTTGTACCTAGCTAGCTCCTTTTGAGATATTATCCTTGGCGTAAGACAAAACTTGAAAAATGTGCTAAAATGTTACATAACATAATAACCATACAAGATGAAAAGCTGGAAGAATCAATTCTCTTGCTGCCTATAAATCTAGGCCAACAGATGCATCAATCAAAGACCGTATATCTGCATGATGCCTCTTACAAATAGGGCCCATGTTCTTTTGACAGCAGCCCACTAAGTTATAGGAAAGTACTAAGTAGAGCTTATACATTACACATAGACAAAAGTTTTGTTTAGCTCTTATGCTATGTTTGGTTAAAGTGGAGAAATAAGAAATTGAGAGATAGAGAAGAGAGAAAGTGATAAAAAATATGATAGATTTAGAGGTTGATTGGTTTAAGAAAATAAAAGAGAAAAATAGGAGGAAGAGAGAGTATGGTGTCAAATCAAAATTTGTAACGGAGTACAAATAGAGAAAAAAAATAGATATATTTTTCTTAGTGGACAAAAATGTTCTTCACGGCTTAGGAAGGAAAAAGGTAAAAAATACACACAATTACATAACGTCATGAAGTAAAAAAAAAGTAGAGGAAAAGGATTTTTCTGTTAAAGAAGAGGCTTTGAATGAGCAAGAAGGTACAAGGATGCAAACAGGCGGTGGGAGTGGTGGCTACGCAACAGTGACTTTGCAAGCTGGGCGTCGACGAAGATACTGTTTTCCGACATGGGGGTGCGGTGGTCGCGCGATTATCGTGACTCTCTGCAAGTGTAGACGACGCACCGTGCACGACTAGTGCGACCGTGAACGGTCATGGCCGGCAATGAAAGCGCCACTGTAACGTGGTGGCTAGGCTTGGTTGGTGACGGTGAGCAGCCCCTCCCTCTACTTCCTTCCGATGGTGAATCATCATCTTTCGTTGACCATTTTTGCATCTCTCTGGTCATGGTCCGTCATTTCCGATCATCGTCCGTCATTGTATTATCTTCCGTTGACCATCGTTGCATCTCTCCGGTCATGGTCCGTCATTTCCGATCATTGTCCGTCATTGCATCATCTTCCGTTGACCATAGTTTCATCTCTCCGGTCATGGTCCGTCATTGCATCAGCTAACTTGAAGGGCAGATTGGACACAACCGAAGAACGCTCCATCTCTCTTCCTTTTATCATCCCATCCGAGGAGATTAATTTTTAGCGTGGGGCCCACCAATTTTTCCTACCTCTGCTCCGGCTATTTGCTTACCAAACGAGGTTGGGACACTGTTCTCTTCCTTAACTCTCTCTCTCTCTCTCACTTGTTTCTCTTCAAACAAACAGACACTTAGAGAGGAAAGATTAATTCGAATACTTAACGCAAAATGTCCTGTTTGTTTACAATTTTTAAAAATAGAAAACTAAAAAACTTGTTTGACAGACAGTTTTTAAAAACAATTTTGAAAAAATGTGATCGTTTTTTTAGTTTTTAAAAATTAAAATTCTGAAACTACTTTTGGGTGTTTTGAAAAACTATTTTTTAGTTTTTCTATTTTTTTCAGTGAAAACTTGAAAATAAACCATTTCATTTATAAAAAATAATTTTATAAAATAACTTTTAAAAACAAAAAAAAAATTGAATCAATCAAGGGCTCTAAAGCTTTGGTTTTTAATGATTTAAATATGATTGTAAAATTAAATCTTGTTGAACCTTGTGCCAAACATTCATTTACATTAAAAATGGGATAATTTCTCTTTAATTTCCTTCAACTTTTTTTTCACAAAAAATAGGGCTAGTTAATTATTCATTTTTTATTTATCTTGAACAATAAATTAATTGAGTTCAATAATAATTTAAAAAATTTTGATTTGGTTTGAGAATAGCTTTTTGGTCTTTGATCTAGATATTTCCTCTCGTAGAAGTGTGAGATCTTTTTTTCTTGGATAAAAGGTAGGCTAGAAACATCCAAAAGAATTACAAAAAGATGGATCTAGGAACTAAGCTACAAACAAAGTCATAAAAAAACCTCTAGATAAACAAAAGCGGGGGAGGGGGCTATGAAACACTTGGATATCGAAAGAAACAGAATGACCATGACAAGCCATTTCATCTACTACACTATTTGATTCCCTCCAAGCATGAGAAATCTGAACAAACTACTTTTTTCGCAAGAGAGTTCGAATACGATGAAACCGTAAATGGTAAGGGTGTGTAGGCACCGTTCCATCTTGAATAAGTTGCAGTTAAGAGTGAAAATAGGTCAGACCCCTCATCGGGGGCCTACGGCCCAACCTATTTAAGGCCTAGCTTGACTTGACTCATTTAATAAAAAGGTCAAGCTTAGGCTTTTGAAAAAGACTTTTTAATTAAATAAGCCAAGTTTGGGCTTTTTAAACAGCCTATTAGGCTTCACAGGCTAGTGTAACATCCCAAATTTTATAAATCAATTTCATAATTCAAAATAGGAAGAAAAAGGAATTTTGTGAAAAGGAACTAGGTTAAATGGGGTAAAAGTTGGCAAAAGTTGTTAGGAATGGAAATCTGGAATTTCCATTCTGGAACATTTTCGCTCAAACGAGAATCTCCTCGCTTGAGAGAAAATATCAATTAAAAGGGGAAAATTCACTTCTAGTTTTCTCTCTCAAACGAGAATAACATCTCTCAAGCGAGAATTGGTGCAACATCAGGCAATGCTCTCTGGAATATTTTCACTCAAGCGAGAAGGATCTCACTTAAGTGAAAATACTCTAGAATCAGAGGTTTCTCTCTGGAGCTTTCTCGCTCAAGCGAGCTGATGCTCGCTTTAGCGAGCGCGCGAAATGAGTGTTTCTGACTCATTCTCACTCAAGCGAGAAATCCTCACTTGAGCGAGAATGCACGAACTTAGTTTTTAAAAAATATTCTAAGGGTCATTTGTTCCATTCTAAAACTATTTTCTCACTTAGCCCGTGCCCTAGCAGAGGAGAAGGAAGAAGAAGAGGTTGATTTGAAGTCCCCCAAGGAGAAGAGAGCTTAGGAGATCCATCCCTCACCTTTTACACCTTTCATTCTTGCTCTTAAGGTGAGTGTGGTTCACCCACTCACTTTCATTCCGTGTGAACTTCCTTGAATGGCCCCTATTCTTCCTTCCCTTGCTTATTTTCCTTGATTGTGGTTGATTAGATAATTATTCTAGGGTTATGAATGGTATGTGGTAATGAATGCTTGATGTTTGTTCTAACTCTAGGGTTAAATGTTAGGGTTTCGTATTAAACTTTTATGATGATGTTTATGCTCTCATGAAATTGCCTAACTATGTACATTCATGCTCATTATTTATTATGTATCATGCTCTTGAACCCTAATCATGTACATAGGAACCTTCATGGGCCTTTGACCAATAGGATTTTCATAGGCTTATAGCCAAGTGGAAAATGAGGTTTTTCATGACAAAATTTTAAGGAACTTGTGTTTGTTAAAATCTATGAGGAATTAAGGGCAAGGTCTTTATGGCCTTCAGGAAAGACATTTCCTGTTAGTCTAAGCTTAGGTCTAGCCTCATGTTAAGTTGAAAGACCCCTAGGGTGTTGGGTTAAACATTTGAGGACTAACTATGCATTAAATTGTTCTTATGAATGACTTGTGACTTGATTGAGGCTATTTAATGTTGTTGCATATCATTTGTTTGAATTTCCCACACTGCATGTTTTAATCACACTCACTGGACTTTAGTCTCACCACATGTTGTGGCTTTTATTTAGATATGCAGGGTTCTTGACCAGATGCTTGACCGGAGAGCTGGGAGCTCTTGGGAGGGCTATGCCTTGTCGCCGTTTTATTTTTGTTTCATTTTGATATCTTTTGTATAGGCATAACTCTTGATGTATTCTTTTGTGGGATATCATGGTACATGTGTAGCCCTTATGGGTTTTATTCTACTTTGTCATAACACATGTATGATAGTATCCCAATCCTGCTTAGATTAATATGTATTATGACATTTTGAGCCATTTGATGGCAATTTACTTTGGTTCATTAGTATGTGTATTTTTTTTTAGGCTTAAGAAACGATGGATTACCTAAGCAATTGATATGTGTGATTGGTTGTCGATATTGATAATGGCGTGAAATAATTTCATAAATTTAAGAATAGTGCTTCCAACGAGCATTATTCTTGAATCCAGAAATTAGGATGTTACAACTAATATATTTATAAATGATATTATTTTCAATAAAAATATAAGTATATTATACATAATAAATAGTATAATAATATATAATTTTTTACTTTCTCTTGTTGGCCTATTTAGAGATAGGTTTGTTGGCCTATTTAAAGGCATATGTCAGTGACATTTACATTATTAAAAAGTAAGCCTATTAGTCTGTAAACATACTAGCCCTTATTGTCCTATTTAAATGTCACAGTATGACTTAAGCTTTTATAAAGGCTAATAGGCCAAACCAGACTTTCAAACAAGCCAGACCATACCTAAAAATGGCACATGACATGTAACAGACTAGACTTGGGCCACGAAAATATAATGTAGACCAGTCTTGGCCTTGCAAAACGTAGCTTGGCTCGACCTACTTCCACCCCTAGTTGCACTGCTACCTGCTAATCACATTCCAGCCAAAGATGTTGAACACCCCTATTCCAAGCAATGTCTAGTCCAACACAAAATACCTCGAAGTTCAGACACAAGAACATATATATAAGAACATAAGAACAACAATGTCCGACGGACCAGCCTGCCTAACCCGCTGAAAATGCGGGGTGGGTTAGGTCCTTTCAACCTGTCGGTCGGGCCCGCCATATTTAATAACCTTTAAAAGAAATTTTATTTTTATTATTATTGTTATTATTATTTATATTTAGTATTTAATTATAACTATTTCATAAAAATTGGGGGGAAATAATATGTAAAGCCAAAAAGATCTAAATGACTTTTTTTATTTTATTGCAATTAAAATATATATGTATTATCTTTATTTTAATTTTTTTTAGGCAGGCCAACCGGCCAGCCCGCCTTTAAAGGGGTGGGTTACTTCTACTGGCCTAGTTTGCTTGGTCGGCCAACCTACCTCGCTGTGTTTTTTGGCCGGTCAGTGGCAAGTCGGCCCGCTTTGCCACCCCTAATTCTTATAATAACCACAACCCAGTGACCACAATTGTCACGAAGCACACCCCCACAAGTTGCCTCTTGCCATGACCAGGGACTAATCCATTGGTGTTAAGTTTGAAACACCCTTGCAGCAAAGGTCTCCAACTCACATTAACTTTTTGCTTTTGAGCAGCCATGGCACACTTGGAGGGGAAAACATTACAGGTCTCTTGCACTAGATTATTCACTCGAAAAGTAATATCATTGATATGGGGGGTAGTATTTGAGAAACCAACTCATTTTCGTTCCTTCCAAATAAGCCAAAGTGTTGAAGCAAAAATAAGAGGCCAGGAGTCAACCGAGATACGGGCAGAGTCAACCAAATTATACTCCATCCAAGTACAAAGATCTGTATGAGACCTATCTAGGGGAAAAACTCCTTTAACTTTTTGCCAGACTCCACGAGCAAAAGAACAGTCACGGAGAATATGAAGGTTAGTTTCAGAAAAGACCATATAAATAGGACAAATGTCAAATGTAGCAAGTCTGCAATGAACTCGTCTTGCATTTGTCTTCAAACCACCCTTCAGAGTCAACCAAAGAAAGCTCTTGATCCACTAGGGCATATTTATCTTCCAAAACCTTTTCTAGAAAGCTGGATTAGACTCATGCAAATCATTCATTATCAATTATCCAACGCAGGTCATTAACAAAATCAGGCCAAGTAGACACAAACCTCTCAAAACATTTGACGACTTATTACGAGTAGAAATTATGGGAAAAACTTCATTACCACATCTATACTTACCCTTTAACACACGAACCTAGAGTGCATCCGACTTAGTAATGAGACCCCAATTGAGCTTTGTATGCATTGCTTTGTTGAAGCTGTGTAAGTCCTTGAAGCCCCAACCATCCAAGCATTTAGGAATAGTGAAATCATCCCAAGGAACCGAGAGCCATGCTCTTTTGGATAGTTTATCACCCCAAATGAATTCCCTATAGTATTGTTCAATTTTCCTGAACACCCCTTTAGGAAGCAAAGTGGATTGCATTGTATAGGTAGGTAAAGCAACTAGCATTGTTTGGGTTAGTGTAATGCACCCAGCAAAAGATAAACAATCAGCCCTCTACATGCTAAGTTTCCTCTGTACATGCTCCAAAATATAATTATGTGTACATTTCCTTTGTCTAAAGTGTAAAATGGGAATTCCCAGGTAGTTCCCAAGGTTCGCTGAGTGGAGAAAACCTTATCTAGAAAAAAAAAGTCGTTGGATCTTGAATGATTAACATTTTTAGAAACAAAGAGGCGAGTTTTGTCAATATTAACATTTCCACCAGATTTTGAATAGAAAAAGTCCAGATAATTCAATATTATTACTAGCTGGGACATGGATGCCTTCCCAAACAAAGAAGATTATCTACAAAGAATAGGTGAGTTATAGGAGGGCCATCCCGGCTCATAGTAAAAGGAGTCTAGGTTCTATTAACGCAGACACCCTCAATCAAGTGACCAAAACGCTCCATGCACAATACAAAGAGGTGTGGGGATAACAAATCCCTCTATTTGATTCCCCTAAACGGATGAAACATATTTGTGCGACCACCATTAACCAGAATTTGCATAGAGCAAGACGAAATACAATGGGGAATCAAATTTCAAAGCTTTTCATCAAAACCAATAAACCGAATTATATCAATTATAAAGGACCCGTTCAGGCGATCATAAGCCTTCTCTAGGTCCACTTTTACAACCATATATCCCTCCTTGTCCTTAGTATGGCGCATGGAATGGAAAATTCCCTTACCAGTGACAATATTATCTACTCCACTTCTTCGTAGGATAAAATTACACTGATTGGGAAGCACCAAAAGGTCCATCAAACCTCTCATTCTCATCGATATATTTTGGTTACGGTCTTATAGACAACGTTACAGAGAATAATAGGGTGAGATTGCTTTAACAAAGACGGATGGACCACCTTGGGAATCAAGCAGATAAGAGTGTGATTAATCTCCGCAACCTTTGGAGGATGAAGGAATACCGATTTGACCATATCAAAAACTAAATTCCCAACCTTATTCCATTGGGATAGGAAAAATAAAAGGCAGGGCCCATCAGGGCCTGGAGCTTTACATGCCCCATGGAAAAAATAGTCGTACGAATTTCATTATCAAAAGGCAATTTATGAACACCATTAAGCTCCCGAGGTAGGGAAGGAAAAGAATTTACACCCCGCTAAGCAACACAATTATTCTCATCAATGTAAATCTCCTTATAGAAACTCAAAACAAGAGATTTAACCCCAACATGGTCATAAATAAGATTACCTGAGTTATCATATAGAAGGCTGATCAGAGTCATGGTAAGCACGAGGATCCGAGGTAGAGATCCGAGATGGAGGCGGTGGCCCAAGATGGAAGTTGGTCTCCAGGGGGTGGTCCCAGATGGCGGAGGACGGTGGGGGTACCTACAGAAGGCACTCCGACGCCCAAGTCAGTGAGAGTATAAGATGGGTAGTGAGTGTAGAAGAGTTACCTTGGCCTTGAGGGGAGGCCTTCTATATATACATATTGTCGTAGCTACTTTAGCAAGAATAGGTTTTAGCTGGGGGAGTAAGAGTGATTATGCCTGTCACTTCAAGTCGTAATCCCATATAATAGCCACCTAATCCGGTTTCTTGTGTCAGTGGACATGCCACCTATATTAGAGCAATGTCGGGCGCATTAAATGCGATGGGACTTAGTAGGTAGCATAGGTTGGGTTGGTCAGGCGTATAGGTGTTCTAGCCCACGTCTAGGGTGGTGGTGCACCCGAGGTTCCAATCTCGACTAAGGGGGTGGCTTGGGTCCTTGGTCATGACGTCAGTCCGGGGTACCAGACTGGTCGACTAACTCTCGGCCAGGTCCGGATCAAGGGCCAACCTTATTATGATTCCTTCTCGTTACGACACTGAGATGAAAGAACCTCATATTCCTATCACTGAATTGAATCCAATCTCTCCTGGCTTTGTGGTACCAAAAGGCCTCCTCTTGATTAAGAATTGAAAGATATTCCTTCTAAAAATTTTTGTTCTGCTTATCCAACCCACCATGTGGGCCCATTCTTAACTACTTATTTACAGCTCTAGCTTAGTAATAACTCTTTTGTTCTTATGAAAGATGTTATGAAACAATTTATTATTCTAATCCATAACATGTCTTTGGAAGAGTCGCATCGCTTCAAGCCAATCATGTCCATTACACTATGCTTTACTAATGAAATCTTGAAAAGAATTGTCCTCCAATCAACTCGCAAGAAATTTAGAGGATCTGTCAAAAGTGCTTCTTTGACAAAGAATGGTGTCAAGCAATAATGCTTTGTGGTCATGGTAGAAGGATGGTAATTGCATAATAGTGACCTCAGAGAAATGTTCACACCAACTAGTTTTACAAAGACCCCTATCCAATCGTTCCTTGACATCCCGCCACTCCCATGTGAAGGGAGGACCACAGATACCAAGATCGAGAAAGCCACCACTATGTATAACGTCACAGAATCTAGCCTTCAGTCTAGTGTTAGCCATAACTCCACCAGATTTTTTTCTCAATACAAGTATAGGAATTAAATTCGCCCATAACCACCCAATCATCGAGTATAATGGATGTCGTAATACCCAAGTTAGACCACAATGTTCCTTGATCAAAGGAGTGAGGGAAGCATAAACACACATAAGAAGCCACGAAACACCATCATTCAGGGAAATCTTTAGGTGGACAAATTGAGAATGGTCCTGTATGACATCCACAAAATAACTAACTTCCTTCTACAATATCCAAATACCCCCTGAAAAACCTTACGCATGGACAACATGATGAAATGGAAAGCCCAATTTCTGAATAACACGCTTCGCTCTAGTACCTTTGATACGAGGTTCAAAGAGAGCTAGCAAGTCAATATGATATCTACACGTCAAGTCAAGGTTGAGCGCAAGATAGGTCCTAGCTCCAATATCCCTAATGTTTCACGTAACTATCTTCATGAAAAAACAAAA
This sequence comes from Sesbania bispinosa, assembly GCA_026901365.1. Taxonomy (NCBI): domain Eukaryota; kingdom Viridiplantae; phylum Streptophyta; class Magnoliopsida; order Fabales; family Fabaceae; genus Sesbania; species Sesbania bispinosa. The sequence goes on along the minus strand of QLOH01000008.1, from coordinate 2,541,017 downwards.
TAAGGAAGCAAAGAAAGCAGCATTAGAGCTACAACACCGTCTCAAGCCCCTCGGGCTAAATATCAAAATCCTTAGTCTAGACTACTTCACAATTGTTATCTATTGCATGGTGACAAACAATGGTCATATTCATATCAGACTTGTCTCAATCAGAAGGTCTTTGATTACAAACTTCCACCCTAACATCAGACCCTAAATTGGGAGGATCATCTCCCTGTAAATTGAAGCCCAAATCATCAAGTTGAAAGGATCCATCTGGCTGATCTTTTACTAGTTGAACCCCTAGTCTACGAGCAGCCTGCTTAATACTCTTGAAACACATGAGATTTTAAGTTGAGACCCATTATGGACTTTCTTCATTTGCTTGACCTAACAGGTTGGCTGTATGGTACTTGGTCCATTTGTCTAGGACATTTCCTTGTTGAAACAGCTTCGCTCACTTGGCCTTAAAAAAACGTGTGTATTTGATTGACCCTTTGATAAAGTTTGTTTATCCATTTATACTTTCAATCAATCACTATTGGACTCTATTTGAGAATAGTTTAATAAAAAACAATAATAAATTTGGTGAACATAAAAGATAATATGAATTTATGTCATGGGAATTAAATTTTGGTTTCATTTTGAAAATGTTCGATGTAAAAAATAATTATATTTACATCTAACAATATTTTATCACATCATTCAATTAATTTCCAAAACTTATGAAAAAAATGATATAAAAATGCTAAAGAAAGCAAATATAAATTCGTAAAAAATGTCTAAATGACGTGTAAGGGGATCCAAGCATCCACTCTTTCTCTTCTTTGAAAAAGTTGCACTTCTCATTTCATCTAAAATCTGAAAATAAAAAAATCCCACAAAAACAAAAATGAGATGGAGACGATGAGAGGTTCGATTTCAGTTTTCCTCTTTTATTCTAATCTAACCCAATTGCATTGAACAACATTTTTTCTTTTATTTTTTTGCAGTGAAATCGAAAGCAAGGCAAGTTTTGGCTCTCTCTTTTGGATTCTCAAACATTGATCTGTATTTGAGGAAAGAAACTCCCACAAATTTTTCAGATTAGGTTTGAATCTACGAGGTTAAGTAAACAAAACCCTATTGATAAGTGATGAGAATGATGAGTTCTCTATTACATCCATGATTTGTACCTTTTTCATTTGTGTCATTTAATAGGGGTGGGAAGAAATTGTTGGTCCGCCCGAAATCGTATAATTTGAACAGCCTAGATAGTGTGTGTGTGCGTGTAGCTGAGGGTCCAAGGATTCATTAGGTTGGAAAAATATAGATTTTATCGGGTAAAATGGGCAGGTTTGGATTGTAAAAATAAATTTCGTTGGTATCCGAACCGACTGACACGCATTATTATTTGAGTGGATGATAGAAGAGAATACAAATTGTACTTTCTCTGGACGGCTGTGATGGCTTTGGGTAATTAATCTGAAGGATCTCCTCTCTCAATCTTTCCTATTTCGACATGAGTCTCTCTCTCTCTCTCTCCTTTCAAACTTTAATCTCTATTCTCTCTCATCTTAGACTCTTCCCCCCTCTCTTTCTCTTTCTCCCTTGGAAATGCTGACACCTCCCTCACTCCCCTATGGCCCCTTCTTCCATGGCCTCCTTCTACATGAGGACCTTCACTGGCGGATGTTGCATTCTCCATCGCCAGACGCCTCTGTTGCCTCCTCCTCCGACAGTGGTAACTATCACAGGCGTAACCATTATGGTAGACTAGACTCGATTCGCTCTCAAATCTGAAAAAAGCATGCGCGATGGTAGCCAAATGGTGCGATGTGGCGGTGTTCGTGAGTGGCGCGGCTGGAGCAGTTTCTTTTGGACGCGACGACATAGTGAGTAGCTCGGTGAAAGATTTTCATTTCTTTCTATATTTGTTCTTTCACTATTTTTTAATTCTTCTCCTCCTTAGTTCTGGTTCACCTTGGTTTAACAGATGGCATGACCAAGCAAAGATAGTTTTTTTTATGGCAATTCCTGTGCTCCCTAGGAGGATCCAAAACAGAAAAGCTTAAAGCTTTAGTTTGTCTTTTTAATGAGCCTAGCGACTGCCGATTGTAGCAAATCTGTTTCATTCCTTTTCTTTTTTTTTTCTTTTACCATTTGATTGAGTGCAATCCTTTCATGTATTTTCCGTATGTATTTTTTTCCTTTCTTTTCCGATGATTGTACTTCTGGGTTTGAAATTTGAATAAAATAATTATCTGAAGTTTTTAAGGAGGCTTAAAAAGTTATTTGGGCCCATAAGTAGTCCAAATCCATTTGAACTCGACCAAAGTGACCTGTGACTCGAGAGACCCGCGACCCGCCCAATCCGAGGTGTAAAATGGTCAAGAATGGGCCAGTAAATAAGTTGGTCAGTTTGTGTAGGATTGGGCTTTTTTGGCTCGAATCTGACCAAATTCGACCGATGCCCACCGCTATCATTTCATCTATGATTTAATTATACTATTAATGTGTACACAGGCAAAGATCTCATCCTAGCTCTTTGTATATTATTACAGGTGTAGATTACTCTAAAGAAAAGGGAAGACAAGTCACAATTGCTCTGGATGGTAAAACTCTGTTTAAATTAACAATTGGTAAATGGTAAAAAGTTAAGTAAATCAAGTAAATCAATATTTAAAAGACATCATTCAATTATTTGATATAGATTATTAGAGAAATAATTATGCCCTTTACATGACATTCTCCTTTTGCACTTCAAAAGGTATCTCCTTAATTTTTACTTGTTTATTGAATGCCCTTTACATAATATTATCTTTTTGTACTTCAAAGGAGAACTCCTTGAATCCTGACTTGGCCCTTCAAGTAGCTAGATTTTCATTGCAATGCATGTCTTCTGCGAAAGAATTTAGATGCTACTAAAGAATTTTATTAAAATACTATATAGAGCTAGAAGCAAAATCCAATGAAGTGGTTGAAGTTCTGGTTAAAGAGTCTAGAGTCATAATTCCCAAATAGAGTTGAAGGAACTTACTCACTTAACAAAGACTATATCATACATCACATGAGATAAATTAGAGAGGATAAAATGGTAACACAAACTAAAGCCAAAAAGTTGCAAAAGCAATCTCTCATTTCAATAATATATTTATAGAATTGCAAGTAGCAAAAAATTTAACTAATTTCCTAAGTGGTTGATTCATGCTTTTACAATGATAGTTGATCATTCATCTTATGTCTTCATAATTCATGTCTCTATCATGATGGATGATCATTCAAATGGCGTTCTTCCTGGAAAAAGAATCGCAGAATTGGTAATTTTGTATATAAAAATAAAATCATATTAACACAGTATAAGGAGTCAGTACCTGTAAAAGGTTAGAATAGGTAACATCATGGTTTACGACTTGAGAATAATATGGAACCTATATGCAAATGTATTACTTAATTATTTTTTTTTTTTCGGTGTATAAGGAAAGAAAGAGGTTTAAACTTAGAACTTCATGTTAAACTACCCAAATCCCTAACCATTAGGCCAATCCTAGTGGGTGTATTACTTAACGAGTTATTTCAATAATACAAATATTTGAATAAAAATAAATAGAGCATTAAATTCTATATTTGTACCTAATTTACTTCTCTGTTATGTTCTTGATTTGGATTGAATGGAGTTAACATGTTTGTAGTACCATGCCCACTCCTCAAAAAATAACTTTGCTCATACTATAAACATATAAAAACAGAACCTAGATAATTATTATGCAATGTCATATTGATCATTTAAAATCAAAGTATTCAATATTTATAATTAAACAATAAAATTGAGAATCAAAGAATTAAATTTCATTTACTTGAATGTTGTCTTATTTTCCAATGCCATCAATAAATTGAGATTCCAAAAATCCTTCACTTACATTCTCATGGACTCTGGATGCAGTTGGACTCTGGATGCAGTTAAGCTCAGGTGTCAAATATTCAAAACTAGTGTTCTACCCGTATGATGCACGGATCTTAATATCTCATAATTAAATTTTTATATCATAAAAAAATCTATTATATATATATATATATATATATATATTTAATTTAATTTTTTAATTTAAACAAAGACATATATAAAAACTAATATATGAAAATTATGAATAAAATAAGTTTTTATCAATGAAATGAATTTTTAAAATTTTTAAAATAAAAATATTAAGTACTTACATTTTTTATATTGTAATTCATTTTTAGTAACCTTAAAATATTTTTGACAAAATAAATTATTTTTATATTTAATATTAGTTATTTTTCATATTTTATAAAATTTTGATCTTTTCATATTACAACTAATTCATGTTTTTCTTTTCTAATCAATTCTTTTTGTTAAAAAAATGTTTAAAAGAGGAAGAGTCAAATTTGATTTAATCACGTATTAAAATAAAATAAAGTTTTCGACTAACTATGTGAATATAATACCAAATTATAAATACATAATCTTTGATTAAAATTTAATAATAAATTATTCATTACTCAAATAATTTATATTCATTAAAAGTTAAAATCTTTTTGAGAGAATATTTTCATAAAGGTTGTTACTTATAATAACATTCTTTATATTAGTTTTTATTTTAGTAAGCATATTAATATATTTAGATTAGTATATGTTAACGAAGATTATATTATAATAATTGAATAAATCACCAATTTGGTCCATGAAAGTGTTGCTCGCTGTCAAGTTAGTTCCTGAATTGATAAAAACAAAAATCAGTCCCTGAATCTGTATTTCATCCGTCAAAGTAGTCCCTCTGTTAATAGAAGTATAATTCGGTCCTTATAAGTTGATACTTATTATCAATTTAATCCTTCAAATTTTAGTACGTAAATTCAAATAAATCCCTAAAACTAACAAATCACTATCAAAGTAGTCCCTAAAAAGATTTGCTTTTGTTACCAGAGGGACTGTTTTGACGGACGAAATACGGTTTCAGGGATTTAATTTTAATTTATGTAATTTCAGGGACTAATTTGACAGTGAACAACATTTTCAGGGACCAAATTGACGGTTTACTCTATAATAATTATAATAAATAATAATAACACATACAAATAATAATAATAATAATAATAGTACATACCAAGCAGTGGTTGATCACAGTGGATATGGACTATGATTCCAAACAGACTTTACTTTCAAGGTCAGGGGTTATAATCCTGGAGTCTCCATTCTTGCGTGGGCTTTACCTAATCACCCCTAACCCGAGGGTTAAACCCACATTTATGTCTGTGGGGGATTACCAGTCAAAGACAAAAAAAACTAATTCATTCATCATCAAACTAATTTATGTTAAAATATAATATGTTTTTAAAATATAAATAAAAGTACACTATTAGATCACATATTTACGAATGTTCAAATTATCTAAAATTTGATATAGATGATCATGAAGTTAATATATACGCTTCAACGGTTGGATCAATCAAATTCACATTTAAAAAAATTATTAGGTGGTGTAACTCTAAAAGTTTGACACCTATGTCAATTGATCATGTCCTTGATTGATTACTTGTTAATTTACTTTTAAAATATAAGGATACAGATAAATAAAAATAATATGTAAAAAAATATATAGCATGGCTTATCATTAGTACAATATTGCAATAATCAAATTCAATTTTTTATACTTCATAGAAATAACTATGCAATATAAGGGATACATGTAAGTTTAATTATAAAATTAAAGAAAAAAAAGACAAAAATAAAAACTAATTTGAAAAAGAATACATGACACAAATCAATATTAAAATATTTTTCAATAAATTTTCTTTTAATTTTTATATTTAAATTTATTGGTAAAGAAATTAAAATTATTTTTGTTAATTAAATTAAATTTGAAGAGATGTTTTAATTGAATTTTTTATTTTTAATAAAAAATTTAATTTTAAAATTTAAAGAAAAAATAGAAATGAATATTAAACAAATACATGGAGATAAATGATTTCTAAAATAATTTTTTTAGTTAAAGTGATTTATTAAATATATGAAAATATAAATTTTAAAATTATTTTATTTTGTTATATAATTTTTATTTTTCATAAAAATGTTTGTTTAATATATAAAATATTGGCTAGTTTAATTCTAAAAAATATAAGATGTTTTCACACCGAATTTTCCTTTTTATTTATCTGCTTCTTCTTTTCCTTGACAATCGTTTATATTCTCTTTTTTTCATTTTAATTTTTTTATATATCTCTTCCTTACTTTTCTTACATCTTTCACCCTCTCTTATTATTTTTTTTTATATTTCTCTTTTCCACACACTTGTCACACTCAAACAAATGGGCTCTCAAAGTTTTAATATTCTTAAAAAAGAGTAATGATATTTTCATATTATATTTTTCACGTTCTCTCTCTTCATTTTATTTTTTTATATCTCTCTTTTCCCTACATTGCTCACACTCAAACAAATAGACGGTCAAAGTTTTAAGACTCTTAATAAAGAGGGATGGTATTTTCACATTCCTTTATTATACACTATATTTCACACCTTTTTTCAATCTCTCTCTTCCTTTCCTAATACTATTTTAAATAAACCTAACACATTAAAATACTCTCTCCATCCCTTATTATAAGACCCTTCCAACTGTTTCACACCGTTTAAGAAAAGTTGGTTAATGCATTATTGGTTTTTTTTAAATTATAGCATTCCAAATATACTCCTATTTAAAGATCAACACATTGATCAATGAATAATAAAAAAATTCATCTATTTTAAAAAAGAACCCAACTCATCTTTCACATTCTCTCTCTTCATTTTTTCTTTATACCCCCTTATTCCATACACTTCTCACACCCCAAAAATCAATTGTAAAATTTTAGTACTCTTAAAAAAAGTAATGATATTTTCACATACATTTTTCACCTTCTCTATTAATTTTTTTCTTTATATTTTTCTTTTCCTTACATTTCTCACACAAAAAAAATTGACTTTCAAAGTTTTAACACTCTTATAAAATTGGAACGATATTTTCATATTCCTTTACTATACATTTTCTTTCACACCTTATTTTTCTTTCAATCTCTCTCTTCCTTTTTATAACATCAAAATATTATTTTAAATGAACCAAAAACAATGAAATATTATTTTAATCAATAAATTGTTAAAAATATTATAGAAGGGTATGCATAGGTGAACTTTATAATTTGATTTCAAAATTTGAAAAATCAGAGATGAAAGAAGGATGGGATACAAAGTTATTTCTACCCATCAATGTGACAAAATTTCTTTTCCAAGACTCAAGTAAAATTTATTAAGAATTAATGATTTAAAAAATTACAATAATTGATGTCTTAAACAGCAACACAAAAACCTTCAATAAATGGCAATAAAAAAATTAAGGGATCCAAATGAATAGTGAAAAAAAACTTCTCAAATGTAATAATAGTACATTCCTTTACTATACATTCTTTCACACCTTATTTTTCTTTCAATCTCTTTGTTCTTTTTTTATAACATCAAAATATTATTTTAAATGAACCAAAAACAATGAAATATTATTTTAATCAATGAATTGTTAAAAATATTATAGATGGGTATGCATAGGTGAACTTTATAATTTGATTTCAAAATTTGAAAAATGAGAGATGAAAGAAGGATGAGACACAAAGCTATTTCTACCCATCAATGTGACAAATCTTCTTTTCCAAGACTCAAGTAAAATTTATTAAGAATTAATCATTTAAAAAATTGCAATAATTGATGTCTTAAAAAGCAACACAAAACCTTCCATAAATGGCAATAAAAAAATTAAGGGACCCAAATGAATAGTGAAAAAAAAAAACTTCTCAAATATAATAGTATAGATTAGACATATATGTTAATATGTTTAATTGGAGAAATAAATTTGAATATCTTAAGATCACCTCTTTATGACTTTGACAATTTTCACTATTTTGGTTGTTATTTTGGGCTCTCTTTCTTGGAAGCTTCTTCATCACAATTTGATCAACTTTAGAAGCCTTCCTTTTCGAAGGAGGACGCCCTTAACTTCAAACAACTATAGGATCAAGAATTTCAGTCACTTGTTTTCAAACTGAACTATCTTGGTATATAAGTGGTGTTTTAATCTTCCTAGTAAATGCTTCTTTACAAGGTAGCTCAAGCTTCAAGTCCTTAATCCAATTCATTACTTTCAATAAATCATCATTAGTATTTATCCCAACAGAAGCAACTTGATAAAAAGCATCATCAAGCTTTTTGATCATCATTAGCTAGATGATCAAAACCACATTTAAAAGTGTGTGCCTTCGCTTTATATCCTTCCTCCAATGTGGCAAAACATAAGGTGGAACTGACTCTGTTTTACCTATGAATTTCAACATACAAAGTACATGTCTGTATAAAATACCTTTAAACTCAAATAAGTTGCATGTACATTGCAGTTCAAAGTATTCTTCATTGAAGGATACACTGAACACTATGTCTTTAACTCCGTCATGTACTTTCCTACTTTCTATAACCGAAAATATTGATTTCAAGCCATCCAATCTCTTAAAGCAAGTATTACAGTACATCATAGAAGCAAACTCTACTTGAAATTCTTTGAACTTTGCATTCGTAAATGCTTTTTGGAATTGAGACTCAAAGCCAAAATGACTTTTACAAGCAATTATAGTATTAAATAAACCAAAATCGTTCATGCTTTCTTTTTCAATCTTATTTTTCAATGCATTGTCATATTGTTCAACAAATTGCTTCAATGTGGTCTTTGAGTTTACATTTACATACCCATCAAAAAATGAGTTCATACTTTTACTTTGTTGCATTGTTGACATGTCAGCCTAGAATGTGTCTTTCACATACATAGGAACCCAACGGTGTCACTCATCAAATGTCTCTTTCAACCATTCTTTATCTTGCAATTCATAATCTTCAATCATTTTTTCCATCTCTCCATAAAATCACTTTTGGTCAAAGAATCATACACAACACCATACAAAAGTAATTTGATAGACTCATAATTAGAGTACCTACTTAACTTTTATGGAACCTTTTTCATTAAATGCCATAAGCACCACTGATAATGAGCTTTTGGAAAGACAACCTCAATTACATTTCTCATTGCTCTATCTTGATCATTAATTAATGCATTCGGAGAACAACTTGACATACATTCCGACCATGTCATGAACAACCAAGTAAAAGTTTTAGTATCCTCATTTGACAACATAGCACAATCTAGCAACACATATTTACCATTATGATTCACCTCAACAAAAGGAGCAAAAGGCATGACATATTTATTTGTTAAGTGGGTGGTGTCAAAAGTTATGTGTAACGTACTAATTTCGCATTCCGGGAATAATGCCTATTGGGAACACATTCCCAGCATTACATAAACTATTACGAGCATTACGAGTATCAGAAATTTACCACTCAAGCTTAGTAATCCAATAACATACATAAAGGCTTTGAGTAACCAACTATTTACAAAATAAACAGCTCCGATAAAGATAAAGTATACAACCCTTAATCACTTTTACATAATCAAAAGGGGCCTTAGCTACATAGCCCCACTACTCAAAGAGTAACAACAACAAGGAAAATAAAACAACTCCAAAAGTTCTTCTCCCAAAAGAAAGTTCTTCATGGGTCCAGCTATGGATCCTGCACATCTAAAGGAATTCCACATAACGTGTGGTGAGAATAAATCTCAGTGAGGAGGCTGTGCAAGTGTCATAGTGTACAAACAATAAATTAATAGGAATAATTTCATATGCAATTTACTTGTTACAGTTATCTCAATCAATCACACATAACACTTTTCCTTTTTCATTCAATTAACCTCCGGTGTATTACCCAACACCTGTGGGTTATTTTCACTTTTACCTTCTGCCTGAAATTTGAGCTCAAAACCATACTAGGAACGTCTCCCTAGTGGCCACTTAACATTCTGTTTTCCTTATCATATACTCTCATGATTCACAATCAATAATTAATTTGAGCATATAGCTCCTTCTTGGACTAGTGTCCCATTCTTGGCACAAAAGCCCATCAATTAATACATATACATATACCATCCAAACTCAATTCATTTCTTCAAAATGCATGGCAAGGTACTTTTCCCAATTCAACGAGTAAAATTCATATATGCCACAATAACAACCCAATACTTCAACACCCAAACAAGAACACATTTACATAGATACATTTCTCCTAACCTCAAGTCTCAACATCCTAGGGTTCAAAATCTAATAAGCAAATTCCTCTCAAATTCACCTATCCTATCCTTTATCATACTCACAATAGTAGAAAGGAAGAGAAGGAAGGTTAGGGTTAGCCACTAACCTCTTGAAATGCCCAAACTCTAGGAATCCCCAAGGAAAGCTTGGAGGAAGAGGAAGTGAAGTAGGAAGCTTTGAATTGGAGAATCCTCCCTTTTCTTCTCCAAAAGAAACCCTAGCACAACTCCTCTCTCTACCTCTCGCCCCTTTCTCTCTCTAAATGTGTAAGGAAATGAAAATAAACCTGAGAAACGTTCAAATTTGATTGTTTTAGTAACATGCGTGACTTCCTGCTTCACCTACGCTCAGCGCAGGTTGAAGCGCAGGTTTTCGTTAAACTCACTGGAATCTGCACTTCACTTGCGCTCAGCGCAGATGAAGCGTAGGTTTCCCCCAAAACTCTCTGGAATCTGCGCTTCACTTGCGCTCAGCGCAGATGAAGCGCAGATTTCAGAGAGCTTTCCCCTTACACTTCTATTGCTCAAAACCGCCAAGTTTTTCCCAATTTCTCCCATCTCCACAACTCCCTTTTTATTCTAACCTATACTTTTCTAACAAAACCTTCTCCGTATGATCCCTCTCCCAAAACCTCTTTTCTCCCTAAGATTGATAAGATTCTATAGAAAACCCGACAGAGTTTCCCCTAAATATCGGATATTCCCCAAGAATCAAAATCTAACCTGAAACTCAGAAAAATAACCAGTACAATTTATATATACACAAGGTAACTCAAGAGTTTCAAAGGCCATAAGGAAAATCAGAAAAAGAGGGATGTTACATTATGACTTCGTCAAAATATTCATATGCAGCCTTACATCTTGCATCTACTCAAAATACATTTTGTAAGTGAATTTTATCATCCACATCCATTACATAATAAAATTGACTATTTTGCTTTTGCATTCTATAGCAAAATAGTTTTGAATTTCTTCAGCATCTCCTGTCCCAAGTCGCAACCTCCTTACTTTGTCTTTATGGTTTCTACAATCTTGTTCTCCAAATGTAAGATTCTCATACCCATTTGCTTCAATAACTAATGATTGAAATTCCTACTGACATTAATCCCAACTTGATCATTTAGTTCTAACCTTCTTTTTGTACGAGCCTCAAGTTCTATTGCATCTAAAATATCATGCTTTGGTTGGGCTCAATTCATGATTATGCTCAAGAACAATTCTTGAAACCATAATTTTTCCATCTACACACATGCATACATTCAATCTCGCCTTATATTTTGTTCTTGTAATAGGATTTGGCTAAGTTTAATGCACTCCAAAATCTAGAGGTAAACTTAGGGTCCCTATCTGACACTATACTGGAAGGTATACCATGGAGCCTAACAATCTCCTTGATGTACAGGTCAGCTAACCTACTTGTTGGGTAAGTAGCCCTAATTGGAAGGAAATGAGCCGACTTGGTTAGCCGGTCCACAATAACCGAAATTGCATCAAAACCAGCTGACGTCCTAGGTAAACCTACCAGAAAGTCCATAGCTATCCCTTCCCACTTCCACTCCGGAATTTCTAAAGGCTTCAGGGTACCTGAGGGTTTCTGGTGTTCAATCTTAACTTGTTTACAGATAAGGCATTTAGAGACAAATTCAGCTATTTTTCTCTTCATGCCTTCCCACCAAAACATCTTCTTCAAGTCTTGATACATCTTTGTAGTACCAGGATGTATCGTGAACTTGCTCCTATGGGCCTCTTCTAAAATTTATTCTCGCAGACTACCCCTTTTCGGGACACAAATCCTTCCCTGGAAGAGAATTACTCCGTCCCCTGACACTGAGAAACCTAGTTGTTCCTTTTTACCCTGAAGGTCAGTGTCCAAACACTGGGCTTCCTTAATTTGGGTCCTCAACCCACTAGCAATCTCTAACCTATGCAATAATAGGCTATCAGTCCTCAGACTCACATCTAGACTTGGATCCCTAAATTACTTCACTAACTCTAACTCATGCACCATCATCCATGATGCATGTAGGGATTTCCTACTTAGGGCATCCGCCACGACATTAGCTTTGCCCGGATGGTACCTAAGCTTAAAATCGTAATCCTTAAGGAACTCTATCCACCTTCTCTGCCTCATGTTCAACTCCTTCTGGTCAAAGAGATATTTGAGACTTTTGTGGTCACTAAATACCTCAAACCTTACCCCACAAAGGTAATGCCTCCAAATTTTGAGGGCAAAAACCACAGCTACTAGTTCTAAATCATGAGTTGGATAGTTCTCCTCATGAGACCTAAGTTTTCGAGAGGCATAGGCTACCACTCGCCTCTCTTGCATCAAAACACAACCCCAAGCCTTTTCCCGATGCATCACTATATACTTCAAAGGTCCTAGAGGGGTCCGGTAACACCAGTACCGGAGTGGTGGTCAGTCGGTGTTTGAGTTCAATGAAACTCTCCTCACACTTAGTATCCCACACAAAAGCCTTCCCTTTACGAGTTAGCTTTGTGAGAGGCAAAACTAATTGGGAGAATCCCTTAATAAATCTTCTATAGTAGCCTGCAAGTCCTAGGAAACTTCTAATCTCAGATACAGTCTTAGGTCTCTCCCAATCCAGAACGGCTTCAACCTTACTGGGATCTACTGACACACCCTAACTGGAAATCACATGACCTAGAAAGTGTACTTTTTCTAACCAAAACTCACACTTTTCAGGATTGGCAAAAAGTTGCTTCTCTCTCAATACACTCAAAACTATCCTTAGATGTTGATCATGGTCTTCTAAGGTCTGGGAATAGATGAGAATGTCATCAATAAATACAATAACAAACTTATCCAAGAAGGGCCTAAAAATTCGATTCATGTAGTCCATGAACATGGCGGGAGCATTGGTTAGGCCAAATGGCATCACCAAGTACTCATAGTGCCCATAACGGGTCCTAAAGGCTGTCTTAGGAATATCCTCACTCCTAATCTTGATTTGGTGGTACCCCGACCTCAGATCTATTTTGGAAAACACTGACGCTCCTCTGAGTTGATCTAGCAAGTCATCTATCCTGGGCAGGGGATATCTGTTTTTAGTGGTTACCTTATTTAACTGCCTATAGTCCACACATAACCGTATGCTCCCGTTTTTCTTTTTCACCAAAAGTATAGGTGCCCCCCATGGCGATACACTAGGCCTAATGAACTTCTTTTCTATTAACTCTTCTAACTGGGCCTTAAGTTCGCTCAACTCTAAGGGTGACATCCTATAAGGTGCCTTAGAGATAGGTCCTGTACCCGGTACAAGATCTATTGAAACCACCAAGTCTTTCCCAATTTCTCCCATCTCCACAACTCCCTTTTTATTCCAACCTATAATTTTCTAACAAAACCTTCTCCATATGATTCCTCGCCCAAAACCTCTTTTCTCCCTAAGATTGATAAGATTCTATAGAAAATCCGGCAGAGTTTCCCCTAAATATCGGATATTCCCCAAGAATTAAAATCTAACCTGAAACTCAGAAAAATAACCAGTACAATTTATATATACACAAGGTAACTCAAGAGTTTCAAAGGCCATAAGGAAAATCAGAAAAAAAGGGATGTTACATTATGACTTTGCCAAAATATTCATATGCAGCCTTACATCTTGCATCTACCCAAAATACATTTTGTAAGTGAATTTTATCATCCACATCCATTACATAATAAAATTGACTATTTTGCTTTTGCATTCTATAGCAAAATAGTTTTGAATTTCTTCAGCATCTCCTGTCCCAAGTCGCAACCTCCTTACTTTGTCTTTATGGTTTCTACAATCTTGTTCTCCAAATGTAAGATTCTCATACCCATTTGCTTCAATAACTAATGATTGAAATTCCTACTGACATTAATCCCAACTTGATCATTTAGTTCTAACCTTCTTTTTGTACGAGCCTCAAGTTCTATTGCATCTAAAATATCATGCTTTGGTTGGGCTCAATTCATGATTATGCTCTAGAACAATTCTTGAAACAATAATTTTTCCATCTACACACATGCATACATTCAATCTCGCCTTATATTTTGTTCTTGTAATAGGATTTGGCTTCAAAATATTTTTTGAATTGCTCACATACTTCCTGGCACGACTACAGGCTAGTGTGAAATACTTTTTTCCATCATCTTTTTTTTTGAACTTATTTTAGCAATTCCAAAACCCTTACATCGAGCATAATTCATATAATACTGAGTAACCTCATCTTCGGAGCTAAATTTCATCCCAACCTTAGGCTCCACGTCTTCATGAGCAACTTCTAAACCATCATCATATTTTTTTTTTTTGGTTGTCTTCATTTATGTCCTCTTTCATAAAAAGATGCATATCTTTCCTCCACTAGTGCAAGAAATTTAAAAAAATGAACACAAATTAATCAGCAAAAGAAATAAATAGTGAAATATTGACCAATTTAAAATTTCCATCTTATGAACTAGAGAAATAGGAAGATCGTTTCTTACTTCTCTAACACAGGGCAGGGTAGAGCAAGGATATGTCCCACCCTCAACTATAAGATGTGTCTCACCAACAATGTGTTTACTATTTGATTTGAATAGGGAAAAACTATTTCACCAATTTGTGAAATGGGAGAATAAAGTAATATAGGTGATAGAGATTAAATCTGGTACACGGGACTCATTCTTACTAGATTGTTAATGGGTGGCTTCACCTAACTTTGTTCTACCGAAAGGTAAAAATATTTTAGAATAAGGACGAAGACGCACTTGACCTCTTGTTATACCCACACGCTCACAGTCGTCAATCCGTCACAACAAGTTCCACGAAGAAGGAGACGAGAATGTGTTACAGAATGAGGCGTGAACATTGCTTCTATTTTACCCTATTTTTCCTTTTTGAATTTAAAACAAAATATGGTGTTATTTTTCAAAAAATAAAAAGGCAACTCATCATTCGTGATATTAGTGGCCAGCTCATTCAAGCCAAATAACATTACTGAATGTCACAATACATCATTTAGTTCAAATATTAAGCTTTTATTATTTATAATAATGCATTAAAAGATCAAATTCACTAAATCATGTTATATATTGCTTATATAAACAATAATATCCTAATATCATAAAGTTAATGGGAGCCATTAATATAATACTAATATATATATATATATATATATATATATGATTTTAAGATTTGAGAAAAGTATTATATTAAAATACAATTACATTTTATTTGTTGAATCTCAAAAAGATTATTAAGTAATTAATAATGATTAAGTCTCATCTTCCAAGTTTTAATGAATAACAAATTTGATAAAGTGACATTTATGCAAATATGCCTATGCTCTTAACGTATATTATGATTTCAGCAAATTTACCTTCTTAAGAAGTGAAGTCATCTGAAGTGGCATACTGTCTGAAGAAATGAAGCCTTCTGAAGTGTTAAGCTGTCTGAAGCCAGAAGTTGTCTGAAGCCTTCTGACGTGGCAAGGCGTCTGAAGTCAGAAGCCATCTGAAGAGTGCAGCCCTCTGAAGATTTCTGATGAAGACCCAAATCTTATTCAATGTCTTCTGCAACACGCTTTCAACTTACTATATAAGGCATGCCGAACCTAAACTTTTCAGAATGTTTGAATTACATGCACAAGAAAGGAAAGTCCTGCTACGCAGTATTTGCAGAGTGTCAGAACAAAGTCTGCGCAGTACTAAACCTTGTACTGTGTCAGAAGCTATCAGGAGATGTCTCACAACAGGATTAAAAACATTTAATGCTATCTCTAAACGGTTGTACCAAGGGACTTCTCATCTGCTGCTATAAATAGCTTCATGAAGTCTCATGCAAAAAAAGAGAGCTATCAAGAACAAAAGAGCCAATACACTGCCAAAGTTTTACGCTATAAAACACTGATAAATTTCATTGTAAACTTGTACAAAACTTTCATATCCTGAGTTATACTCAGTTCATTGTACAATTCTCAGTTTAAGCTCTGAACTGGTTGTAGTTTTTTTAGCTTAAACACTAGGGTGTTGAGCCTGGAGAGACTTAGTTGTTAAACAATACTTGGGTTGTTGAGCCTGAAGAGGCTTGTTGGTAAACAATACTTGGTTGTTGTAGAGCTTGAAGAAGCTTGACAGAAAAGAATACTTGTAATCTTTTGAGATTAGTGGAGAATCCAGCTACAAGGTTTGGCATTGGGACTGTACGTAGCTCATAGTGCTAGTGAGTGAACTAGGATAAATACTTGGCTAAGTTCTCTCATCTCTTAACTCTTTCAATTACGTTTTAAACTAACAAGAAGGGAATTGAAACCGTTGCTGTAAAATTTGAACTTTAAAAACAACTTTCTAAAAACTATTTTTGAGTTGTCTAAAACCACTTCAGACAGCTACTAAACTTCAGATAACTCCTAAGCTATCTGAAATTTTTCAGAAAACACAGTTTTCAGAGAAGGTTTCCTAAAAATGCAAAAGTTTTATAGAAACACTATTCAACTCACCTTCTAGTGTTTCCCTGTGTTTTCCTACATTATTTACACCTTATTTATTAAGAAATAAATGGTGAAAAGAGTGTGTTGAATTATATATTGTTAAAGTGATGTAAGATTTAAGAATGATATAAAATAAACTGTGTTGTTACTCTTGTCATCTTATCCTACACAATATCATTTTAATGATTTGTTGATAGTAGATATAATAAATCCCATTCCATTGCTAATATATAGTATTTATCCGTGTTTATTGGAAAACATGAATGATCAATTATTTTTTTAGCATGGGGCTATTTTAGCGCCTATAAATGAAATTATTTATAATTTGAATATATGTTGTCATTACTTCCTAGACAAAATATATCTCATCTTTGATAATCCATGTACATTGAGTGCAGATATTGATAAACCTAATGATGTTCCCATTCTTGAGTTCTTGAAAACAATTTGTTCTTCAAGACTTCTAAATCATTTATCGAAACTTGAATTTAGTATTCTTGTAATGTCAACAAATATAGACCAGTGTTCAACATTATGTAATGGTACTCAATTATTATTACTTAATTTGGTACTTATGTCCCAGAAGCAAAGGTTATATTAGGAAGAAACAATGGTAAAAAAGTATTCATTCTAAGGATGTTATCAACTCCATCTCATAATGGGATTCCATTTAAATTTCAGCGTAGACAATTTCTTATTGTTGTCTCTTTTGGTAAAAAAAATAAATAAAAGTGAGGGACAATCTCTTAAATATATGAGGTTTATCTACTGAAGCCAGTTTTTTCTCATGATCAACTATATGATAAAGTGTCAATGGTTACTAGCTGTAGTGGGTTGAAAATACGTGACAATGAAGGTTAAATTTTAGTCACCACTTCAAATATGTTTTATAAAAAGGTTTTCCAAGACTTTGAATTATCTCATGTAATTCATATTTCTTATATTTTACATTTGCTATTGTATTGTAAATCATGTATACTTTTAATTTTTGTTCTCATTAACAACAAAAAAAACTCATTGATTTGACTCTATCTCTTCATGTCTTCAACTTACTATGTTTTTATATGGTTTATTAGGACATTCAAGGAGGTTATTTCTACAACTATACAACATTACTCTTTCTTATAAGTTTTATTCTTATGAAATTTATGATAAACAACTTGCCTAATGTGATACAATCGAATTAAATTTTCAATTCATGCTTTTATCATTTTCTACTAAATTTAACCGACAATTTATATCTTCACCCATTGTCATTGTATACTTTATATTATAATGTTTATTTTAATTATGGTATAAAAAATACAACTAATTTATTTCCCAAAATAAAATTTACGTGCATTGCATGGTCCACAAACTAGTATTACTTTCTCCATTTCATATCTTTTGTTGTTTTTTACTTATGTTTCAAAACGTTTGAATGTTTTAGAAATCCAAGACTCTTGTAATTTTTATTCCAACTATACACTTATTTCACATTATGCATAATTACTTCAACTAATTATAATAAATTAAATAAGCAGAGATAAATGAGAGTATTTTAGTAAAGATATATTAAAGGCTCATTTGGTAGCTAGGATAAATGATAAGATAGGATATTAATATCTTATATCTTATTCTATTTTTAGTATATGTTACAACAATATGATAAGTTTATCATGTTGGGTTATCATATCCTATTCTCCAATGCAGTTTTTATCCTTAGGAGAGTTTGGGTTAGAGATTAACATGATAGGATAAGTTCTTTTTTTTTTTCCTTTTTGCCCTAACCTCTCGACACTCTTCTCATTCAACCCTCTTCTATTATGCATGCTTTTATCTCATCATTTTCTTATTCAACTCTCTTATTCTTTCCTATTTTGACTACCAAACAATCTCTAAAGCATATACCAATAAATATTTCTTAATCTATGTGCATAAGCTTAAAAAAAACAAAAGATATGGAATTGAGAGAGTATTTAGAAAGAAAGTGATGTAATGTAAGATTTAAGAATGATATAAAACAAATTGTGTACTTACTCTTTGATCTTATCCTGTATAATGATCTTATCCTGTATAATGTAGTTTTGGTAGCCTAGAAAAAAAGGCCATAAAAACATCTCAAATGATGATACCCACTTTTGTTTTTCGCTTTTACCTACAATTATTAAATGGGTTTCATTATAACACATCATCTTCTTTTAAAAGGTAAACAATCAAATTCTTCTCTTCAATTATATGCAACTCTAAAAAATTTACTAATTAAACCCCATAAATTACCCCACATATCTCATTAACATTGTAAATATTTGGGCCCACAAAATAACATAAGCAATCGTTGTTTATTTTAGCAGTCGGTGCTTATTAATAAGGAGTGTTTTATTAGCATTAATTAAAAAAGTTACACAATGGTGCAACTCCAACTCCAACTCCTTACGAGACAATTGCTTAATAAAAAAGGTTACACAACTCTCATTCATTAAGTGGCATCTCATTCCAAGCAATTCTGCAGTTATATTATTGAGGGTAACTAGACTTTTTTTTTCCAAATATTATTTGAAAAGTAAATAAATAGAAATTTAGAATAGCAATAATTGTAAATTGTTTTTTCTCCTTTGATATCTTTTAAATATTCGCTACAGCCAAATATGACCCTTTTTTTTTTGGTATTGTAAAATTTAGGTGAGGGGATGACGTCCTAGTCCAAGGCGGGAAAGCCTCCGAGCTCAATGAACACTTACAAAGATGCTTACATTTACCTCACCACAAGGGGACAAGGGGGGGTTCGAACCTGCGACCTATCACATACGAGACCCTGTCTTGCTCCACTTACCAACCCCTTAGGGTTGCCAAATATGACCCTTTGACCCTGGCTGCATGTAGTTAGGAGGTTAAATTTCCCGTGATATGGAATTTTATAGAAAAAAAGTGGCACATACCATTAGACTCTTTAGTTAAGATGTATCAATTTTCCACTTATGAAAATTTACATTTTGTCTTGTGGAGAAAATTTACATTTTGTCTTGTGGAGAAAAAAAGATTACTTCCCCCCCCCCCCCCCAACCATATTAATCAAATTCAAATGGAATCATTTTTAATATTGTCATTTGTCACATTCACTAAGATTTGTGCTAAGCTAAATGTAACATGCCTGTGCTTTGGGTAAATTACTATATGTATAACAGAAATACCGGAATGATGATCCAAACGCTAAGCATTTTAAAACCTATCTCACCTGGTTTATGATTTGACTTCAAATTTGCTTGGGGCGTAGCAATCATCTTTTAATCAAAGTTCAAATGAATTAGAGGAATGACTAACAAAATTTTATTAGCAACATATCATTTCTTTTAAGTCTATGTTTGAATGTAGAGAGAAAAAAATGCAAGTAACATTGGTTGTTGGGGGTCATTTCTTTCTCAATTGAGTAACGATGAATGTACCGGTATCATCTTTCCTTAGGTTAAATAATCAATCATATTGCTGAAATAACAGATTATAAAATTGCCTGCAAATACCACCATTCAATCAAAGTGGAACAGTCAATTTTTGTGGATTACACAATGGACTGTTTACGTCTATAAAGGACTTATGAATTTGGTTTTGGATGTCAAATAATCTAGACCTATGAATTTGGTTTTGGATGTCAAATAATTTAGGGTTAAATATATTTTTTGTCTCTGAAGTTTCACCCGAATTTGGTTTTAGTCTCTAAATTGTAAAACCATTGGTTTGGGTCCCTCATGTTCTGAAATCATGTAATTTTAGTCCCTCCCCTTAACACTGTTAACTTTAATGCTGACGTGACAAACAAATTTATGTGTCAGTTCGTCCAGTCACTTTCTATGACCATGATGTGGTTATTGAATTACAACTCAGTTCATCTAGTCAGTTTTGTGGCCTAACCTGTTCATGAAAAATGTGAAGTTAAATTTAATAAAACCCTAAATAAAATTTGACTGGATGAGCTGAAATGTAATTCAATTGTCACAACATGATCATTGTAACTGGCTGGACAAACTGACACAAAAATTCATTTGTTACGTCAGCGTCAAAGTTAACAGTATTAATGGGACAGACTAAAGTTACGTGATTTCAGAATATGGGGGACTAAAGTTACATGATTTCAAAATATGAGAGACCTAAACCAACGGTTTTAAAGTTTAGAGACTAAACCCAAATTCGAGTCAAACTTCAGAGACTAAAAACATATTTAACCCAATAATATATTAGATTACTTAAATTGTGCAGACTGAGATTGTGGGAAAAGCTCATGGGTTCGATCCCCACTAAACACACTTTTAGGGAGGGGTGAGGAACCTTAACTGTGACTAATCCCCGAATAGGACTGCCCCTGGTAATAGGGGATACCTATGGTTAACACCAAAAAAATATCTCCACACTCAGGAAGATATAGTGCAATTTGTCCTTTTTGGTGCATTACTATTTGTGGGATGTAAACACTCAGACTAGAGGGTCTTGTAGTTTAGAGCTGAAGATACAGACTTCTAACCTGTTTCTTAGGAATATCCAAATACAAAGAAGTCAACTAATTTTAAATTGCTACTTCAGATTAGTAAATCCGGGGAGCTCAGCTTGGTATGACACTGTCCGCACGACTCACCATAGTACTCTTGTACTGATCCTCTTTCACAAGAGACATCAATAAAAGATGCGCACTACTTAGCTATTTTCTTTCACGAGGGGTATTGAGAATCTGGGATTGTTGGCATTGGCATGCAAAACAATCGAATAAACCCAATATTTATATACAAGGTAAGCTCCTGATTTTGCATCAAAACTTTAGTTTGAACCCAAATTTGTCAATTACCTAGAGATCTTAGCAAATATTCTTTTGAATGATTTAAAGATACAAAAGCCAAGAAGTTGAATTCGCTCCAGCTAGGTTATTCCAAGTAGAGCCTCTTCTACTGATTCTGCAAGAAGATGGAAGCATGGGGTATCAGTTCTGCTGAGTTGAGATCAATTAATTTTAACCAAATTACAGCTGGACTCTTTGTTGCTTACGAGATCTAATCTGAAGTGGCCATTTTAATCGAGTTAGCTTCTTGGTATTGAATGTTCCTAAAACACAGGCATAAGATCTGTGTCTAAGCAAACAATTTCTCAACCTTCACTCAGATAACAAACAACAAAAAAGTAACCAACATATGTAAAGTGGCCAATCTATGTTTGGACTTGATCATTTTGTAGGTTTAATGAAAATGGCAGGATTCTCTATTTGAATCAGTAAACTGAAATAAATAGCAAGCGCATAGGGGAGAGATGAACATTGAAACATCAGCCAACTAGCCAGCAAAAAGAATTTCAGAAATTTAATCAACCACCAAACCAAGGAAGTGTAGATTTTTCTCTTACGTGTTTTGGGGGAAATGGTTT
Organism: Sesbania bispinosa; assembly: GCA_026901365.1. Lineage (NCBI taxonomy): Eukaryota > Viridiplantae > Streptophyta > Magnoliopsida > Fabales > Fabaceae > Sesbania > Sesbania bispinosa. The sequence goes on along the minus strand of QLOH01000008.1, from coordinate 2,518,991 downwards.
AGTGGGCATAGGATTGCAGAGTCTGACAGCAATACAGCCATGACACAATCCAGTAGAGAGAATATATAGAACTATTGTTTCACAGAAAATACAAAAAGAAACATGTCATGACAAATTGACACTTTATTGCATAATGGATGACCTGAAGTGATCACTGACCAACACGACTCTTGACTTTCATTTTGTGGTTGAAATGTCCATAACACATAAGTTGAAAGAAATAAAAGGAGGAAGGAAGGCAAAACTGTTTAAGGAATATACAAAGATTCTTTCTCAACTTGCTCAAGAGCTTGCAATTCTTGTCTTCAAAATTTCCTAAATATTACTCTACTCCTACATCCCTTTCTTTCGAAATTTGGAGTGAATCTCAAAGTAGTCCTTCCCACCTACAGCTGCTAAGTCAAATTCCCATCCTAGAGAAAACTTCGAATATTTGATGTATCTTTTCTAATATTTTGAAGAACCATAAACCTACTCAACCTAAGTTCATTACAAAGTCCAATGGCATGAGCATATTCAGACACTCAGATATGATCTGCAATCATTTCCAAATAACTACATCTAGTTATTTGGATAAACAACGAGAATTTTGTCACATTCAACTCTGCATAGAAAACCTTGAACTTTGGCGCACCCCTGACTCTGAGGAACCATAATCCACTTAATCTGAATTTTTCATAAGGTCCCTCAGCATGTTTATATTGAGACACTCAGGTCCAATCAGCAATTAATTCTGAATAACCCGATCAAGTTATAAAGTCCTTTTTTGTGATAATAGGCAATTAAAATTTATTCATCAATTGCAAGTTTCCTTTTAACTTATGACCCTTTCCACTACAATCGCAAAAATACACAGTAGCCTTGGATAACTATTCATTTCCATTTTTCCAAGCAAGCAATGACAAATATCCTGTTGCCTAAACTAGTCAAACCTTCACATTCATAAACACAACGGTCATAAGGAGATAAACCACAACTACATAATACACTTCTTTGAATGCAAAATCGTTGTCTTATTACAATCACCGATCAAATAAAAAAAAATCGGTAATACATATCTATGAAGCGTTGGGAATTGCAATACGCCAATACCAATAATAATAACAAAAACCCTAACCTTATTTCAGAGCTTTGTGGACGGCAACAGAATCCGACGAATTCGGTGTCTCCGCAACTCCCTTGGTTCCCTGCTCCTGTAGCTGCTGCTTGATGATCGCCTTCTTCTCGAACTCACGCCACTTGTTGATTGCAGTAGTGCAGATCACTGAAACCGTTCACAATCGAAGAAATTCAATACAATTGACGAACAAATAGGTGAGATACAGAAAGAGATCGGGAGTTAGAGTACCTGCGGCGCCGACGAAGTAGATGAGACGGACGAGTTTGGGGCCGGCGGGGCCCGACACTTCTTCGCCGGTCATGTCTTAGCGCCGGTGAGTGCTTTCCTTCCCTTCCCACTTCTACACTCACTAACCACTGTCTTCACTGTTTCAAGTTCAACCCTTGTTTGTAAAACGACTCCATTTTTTGTCGTAGAACCTCGATATCTATTTGTTTGTTATTTATTTATTTATTATTTTAAAGTAAAATACATATAAGTTTTGGGCGTTATGGTTAAATTGTCAATTTGATTCTAGAAAAAAATGAAAATCTTAAATTAAACCATGAAAGAAAGAAACTGGTAAATTAGTCTCTGAATATATTTTTTATTTTTCAACTTAGTATTTGTCAAATAAATCTAGGCTAAAATATGTTTTTATTCCCGGGAAATATACCCCTCTATGATTTTAATTCCTGGAAAATTTTTTTTAGAAAATTAGTCCCTGGTAATACCTGCCGATATCATTTTAGTTCTTGCTATTAAATGTCTCTGTTAAGTGATGAGTTGGCACAGAGAGACTGACACCGGGCAAACATGTGATTGTCACGTGACCTCTGAAACACCTTAAATCCCTATCATCTTCTCCCTAACCACCCCACCGATCTTCTCCCAAACCTACCCACTGAAATCGTGAGTTGAAGCGGACATAACGACGAACAAGCGGAATGGCGTCAGAGGCAGTCACGGAGGCACATGACTGCAAGAGCTTCGGTGATGGTTACGACGGTGGTGCGCGCGGAAGAAAGGGGGAAAGGAGAGGGGTGACACGGCAGTGCCGCTGGGAGGTGCGACAGCTTGCGCGACACCAACGGGGAAGCCTCACGTGCGGTGGTGCGCAATTGCATGTGGTCGCGAGTTGGAGGACGACAGTGATATAGACGGTGATCGTTTTGGCCACGGGGATGGAAACGGTGGTTACATGAAGTGAAGGTGGTACAGTGGCGGGATATTAAAATAGTAATTAATTATTCTACAAAATTATTTTAAAATAATAAAATTGCAAATTTTAAATATCAAAGATGTAGGATGGGATCGAGTGGAAAGCATCCAGACTACTTGTAGTATGTCTAAATTCAATTGACAACGAGGGGATGTAGCTCAGATGGTAGAGCGCTCGCTTAGCATGCGAGAGGTACGGGGATCGATACCCCGTATCTCCACAATTTTAAGTCATAAAATTTTCCCAAATAAATTTCAGTTACATATTTTAAGTTAAGCAGTTTTTAGTTAAATTATCTTGTGACTTTTTGGTGCAATCATTTCTCAATCAGGTGCATTAGCTGGGACTTGTCATTGTGTTTTCTGTTGAACCTTTTCATAATTGAAATGGAAGGTGCATTGAACTTATTTTCTTATATAATTACATAACTTTAAATGAGTATTTATCAACCATTATTGGGTGATAGAAATTCATTTATTTTTTTTGATAAATATAGAAATTCATTTATTAAACTTGAAAGTTCAATGGCGTCATATGAGATATTTAGTGCATAATTATGATTAGGTTACTTATAACCTTATCACGAAGAAGCAGATTAAGATATATTGTTAAAGAAATAGATCTTCATATTAGAAGTTATTACGATAATGAGTGCATTGGGTTTAGTTATCACTTGAATCATCAATAATTCTCTAGGATAGCGAATGACATATAATATTACAGTGAAAAATTTGAAGTTATTATCTTTATATATATATATATATATATATATATATATATATATATATATATATATAAGTATGGTAGTAAAAGTGACCAATAAAATCTAAAGTGAGAACAAAATAGTAAATTCCTTTAAGTAAAACTTCTAAAAATAAAAAGTATCTTTTACATTTTAAATGATTAATATTATGCATCACCATTAATTAACTATAGTAATTATATTGAATTAAATATCACTATAAAAATACAAAAAATAATAATAATAATAAATATAAATAATGATAATTTAAAATATATATAATAATTTTTTAAAAAAATAAAAAAATAAGAAATTTAAAACATCCTTAAACACTTAAAAAACCATTTTATAATTATGTTAATGATAATTATAGTAATTATTTAATTATATTTATTTTTTATATAAAAAATCAATATTATTTAAATCGCATTTCAAAAATTTTAATATTAAAATGGAATGGTTTATAACACAAATAAAAACATAATATGGAAATTAAAACATAATAAACTAATTTTAAAAGGGAAAAACTTAATTTTAAAAAATAAAAATATAATATGAAATTTAAAATATACTCAAACACTTAAAAATCATTTAATAATTATAATGCCAGTAATTATATTAATTATTTAATTATAATCACCTTTATTATATCAAATAACAATATTAAAACCAAATTTAACAATCAATATTAAAAAATTATATCATAAATAAAAATATAATACGAAATTTAAAACATATTAAAATAATTTAAAAAATCATTTCACAAAATTAAAAATATAATACGAAATTTAAAACATGTTTAAACACTTGAAAAATAATTTTATAATTATATTAATGATAATTATAGTCGTCCTTATTATTTCTTTTTTGTTTAACCACGGGTATCCTCCACTAGAGGCAATCCTGTTCGAGCCGTGAACATCCACATCATGGTGGGCTAGCTCTCCCAGTGGGAATTTTTTCCATCCACAACATTCGAACCCGAGACATTGCTTAAGGAGAATCAAGAATCGTCCTTATTAATTTAAAACATACCTAATGATTTAAAAAGTAAAAATAAAATAAGAAATTTAAAACATGCTCAAATACTTCAAAAATTATTTTGTAATTATGTTAATATTAACTATAACAATTATTTAATTACAATGACTTCTATTATATCAAATGTCAATATTAAAGCTCATTTTAATAATATTAATATTGAAATTAAATAAACATTTATAAAAAATAAAATATATAATACAAAATCGAAAATATAATAAAATAATTTATAAAAAGGTAAAACTTAATTTTAAAAAATAAAAATGTAACGGGAAATTTAAAACATATTGTAACACTTAAAAAAATAATTTTATAAGTATATCAATAGTAATTATAGTAATTATAGTAATTTTTAATTATAGTTACCTTTATTATATAAAATATAAATATTAAAGTCCATTTTAACAATTTAAAAATTTAAAATATAATAAAGTAATTTAAAAATTGTACAACTTTTGTTATAATAATTATAATAAATTATTATATGAAAATATCAAATATCAATATTAAAGGTCATTTTTATAATTTAAATATATTAAAAAAAGGTTTGTAAGATAAATAAAAATATACTATTAAATTATTTTAAGTGTTTGAGCATGTTTCAAATTTCGTATTACATTTTTAATTTCGTGAAATGATTTTTTAAGTTATTTTAATATTAAAAAACATTAATAGTATTTATAATTACGTTAAGAGTAATTATAATTATTATTTAATTAGTGTTCTTACGTGGTTTTACTATTTTTTTTAAAAGGGTATTTGTGACCTAGGATGAAGAACAATTTTTCTTAGTTGTTCATACTTTGTAAATGTCAAAGTTCCAACTAAATATTTGAAAAAATTAAATTGTGATTGATTATTGTAAATGCCTAGGACCAACTCTGGCACCAAAGCCCAGACCTACTCTGTCACTCATTTCAGTCAAAAGCCCCAGACCTACTCTGGCACTCATTTCAGTCAAAAGCCCAGGACCAACTTTGGCACTCATTCAGTCAAAAGCCCAGGACCTACTCTGGCACCCATTTCAGTCAAAATCTCAGTACTAACTTTGGCACCCATTCAGTCAGAAGTCCAGGGCTAAGCATTGGACATAACAAATTATATATTATATTGTATGCATTTGTAATTATACATTAGATAACAGATCAAATAAAATAAAATCTTTTTAAATTAAAAAAAAATATAAGAGCCTGTAAGATATAAGAGTGTGTTAGGAATAAAAGATGTAATCATTTAATTTAACACTTTTTGATAAATGAGAATGATGAATATTTATCATAAGTGAATCTCTTTGGAGAAAAATTCTTTATGTATAAAAGGGGGTATGACAGGGAAAGTTTCAAAAATTGGTCAATTTCATGGATATGTACAAAAAATTTAAATATGATTTCCACGGAAAGATGGTTGGTAGAGATTATGATTGAAAATGGTGGTGAGACATATTTTCAGTTAGCAATTATAGAACAAATAGTTATCAATTTTAAAAAAGAGTTAGTTATCCCATTAAAAACGTAATATATAAAAAATTCTTTGGCAAACTCAAAAAACAATAATAGTTTCTTTTTAAAATAAAAAATATACTTTTGAAACTTTTAGAATGTTTAGATAATCATTTATTGGAAAATATTATGTAATGAATAAATTAAAATAATTTTAAAAAAAACTTAGTTTTAACTTCTTTTAATAAATATAATTTAAAATAAATTTAATAGACATACACGGACAATATAAAAAACTTTACATATTGGGCCGGGTGGAATAAAGGAAAAAGGAAGTAGCTTAAATTGATTGGGATATATTGTGCAATTGAAAAATTGAGTCAAGAATAAGAAAGAAAATAAATAGAAAAAATAATCATTCACAATTAATATACAATTTTTAACTTTCTCATATTGACTAAACTAGCAAATCGGTCCCTGACTCTGCAGGGACCATGCAGTTTCGTCCCTGACTTTGCTAAAATAGACTTTAGTCCGTACTTGTCAAAAACACATGCACTTTAGTCCCTAAAGTGCATATTTTGTAATAAAGTGAAGGACTAAATGCATGTTTTTTTAGTGAAATAAGGACTAAAGTGCATGTGTTTTTTAACAAAGTACGGACTAAAGTGTTATTTTAGCAAAGTCAGAGACGAAACCCCGCAGAATTAGGGACCGATTTGCTAATTTAGTTTTCTTATATTATGAATTCTATTTATTAAAAAATTATTATATATATTTTTTATCAAATTATTATTATATGTCTAATTAAAAAAAAATATCCATGCATAGCACGGGAACGCGAATAGTTTGATATAATATTAAGCCAGTCTTTGATGCAAAATGGCAAAAATTTATTTATCAAACAATGAAGTGGGTTCGTTCAAACTGAGCAAAGAGCAATGAGTAAATCTTGCTGAAAGGCCGGAGTTTATGACTTGTTAACATATGATTAAATCACTTTTCACTAAGTTGTCTGGATCTGTGATCCACTAGTATTTGTTGATAACAATTGGCCATCAAGTATTTGTTGATAAGAGTTGGCCATCAAACATTATGATTCATGAAAATTGGTAGAAGTTGAATGAAGAAATTTCTACATCAAGATCTTTGATACAGGATGAGCACTTTGGCATTGTTCCTTTGGAGTAAATGGCAGCTTATAAACCTGTTATTGCATGCAATAGTGGTGGCTCTATGGAGTCTATAAAAATGGTGTAACAGGATCCCTTGCAATCCTACCCCACAAGAGTTTTCTTTGGCAATGGCTAACCTCATAAATGATCCCCAGGGAGCAGAACGAATGGGCAAAGAGGCTAGGAGGCATGTTGTTGAGTCATTCTCTATAAAGACATTTGGCAAACGTTTAAATAGATATCTAGTTGACATTCACCGGAGAAAGGAGGATTAAGCTTAACATTGGATAGCATGATTATACCTTGAAATTGTTATCTGCAGATGGTGACCATACAATTTAGTTGAATTAACTATTTGCTATAAGGTTTAATTATTTTCAAAATAATTTATACTTTACACCATGTAAATCTTAGTTATAGAGGTGATAACATGTTCAGTATTGTGAGGCTTGTACTTTTGTATACTCGCTAATATTATAAAGGCATTGCAAAGTCTATAGAGAAATTTTTGTGCTATATTGAAACCATGTGCCAAAGAAAATGAATTGATAGTACCAAAAAAATGTAGCCACCTCTCTCTTTCTCTGCTGACTGCTTTAGGTTTCAACCAAACAGGGGTTGAATTTTCTTTCTGTCTTGTTTAATGTTCTAAAAAAGTTCTTCTATGCTTTAGTTTTATGTAATTTTGTTGCAGCAGTTTTTTGTTTTTTTGGGTTTTAAATAGGCACTGCTGTGATACATGAAGCTCAAAATGCTTCATTCAATACCTCTCCCTCTCTTTCTAGCTCAATGTTATACAACATTTGTGCATGTTTGTAGGTGTGGCCTAAAGGGCCACTAGAAGTTCATAATACAGTGAAATCATGGGAAATGGAACTCTCACAATTAAGACGATCACTTGCATAACTTCAAGACCATAAATCCGGCGGGGAAGTTTATGCTTTTTGTAAATGGTAAAAACCTTTTCATGTTAACCAACAATGATTTATTTCTTTTGCGTATAAACCTTCTTGATTTAGATTTGTATATAATTCGGTAACAAGGTTTTTAGTTTACTAAGCATTCATTTGATTGTGTCACTTTGCAACAGGATGTTGCTGCTCATGATTCAGAACATTGAGTCCTGTCACTTTGCAAAATAAAGATACTTGAGAAATTTTCCAAGTGCTCCCTATGATATGAATGATTGTGTGATGCCTCAAACATTAAAGATGTAATTACAACTAATCACATAACTGAAATGACACATTCCATGGCGCATAAACATACTTCAAGCACTTAAAGAATTCCTTCTTGTTATTATTATTAGTTGCCTTAATGGTTGAATGACAAACCTGTTTTAATGGCCTTATTCGTATTACTATTATGACACTCGTGCTTTACTGTGCCCAGTGCCTACTAAAGTAGGTGACTCGTTACGTTGGCACCCATTACCATAAATTAATTGGCCTTTAGCTTATAAATGATAAGATATCATATGACATGGCGGAGCTTCGCTACTAATTGTGAGGTTAATTTCAAGAATTGAATTATGAGAAATAATTTTTTGTAGAAATTGATTAATATTATATCATTAGAAGAAATTTGAGAAATAAAAGTGTCACCTAAATATTTAATGTTATAAAATTATATTTTACCTTTTCTTTTTAAGTAGAAAAAGGAAGATCTTTTTCTTGATTAACTTGTGTTTCCAAATTATACTGCATGGGCCGCATGGCTACATGACTTTTTTTCTTAACGGCTATGCATTTGACTTCTAGTGCAATGAAAAGGAAAATTTTCAGTATTATAATGGATAATTATAAAATCAATTACTTAGAATATTTTTTTTTTTGTTTTTTAACCCAGGTATCCCCTATTATCAGGGTCAATCCTATTCGGGGCTTAATCACAGTTAAAGCTCATCATCTCTCTCTAAGAATGTGTTTTGTGGGAATCGAACCCGGGAGCTCTTCCCACAAACTCAACCTACGTTTAGGTTATTACTGTGTTTTGTGGCAACGCAATTACTTAAAATATGATAATATATATGTCAACATATAATAAATTAAATTAAGAAATGGTTAAATTTTACTTAGTTTTTGGGTAAACAATCATGATTTTCACATTTTTGTAAAAGAATTTAATGAATATGTATGATCAGAGAAAATTTTACATCATTAATCAATAATATATTATCATATTATTTATTAAGTTTAATCATATAATAAAATATGTCATATTCATTAAATGGTGTGATAATATATTATTAGATAATAATGTAAAAATTTGGTAAAATAAGTTTTTCGTTCGGCCCTATAAATACTTGAGTTTTGATTTTCGTCCCTGGAAAAATTTTTCTTTTTATTTCATTCTTATGAAATATTAAGTTATTTTTTTACTCTCAATCATTAACCCTAATATTAATTGTGGATCTCATCATAGTCAGCAATCCTACGTGCAGTACTCTGACACATTATACAATAGTGTTAGTCTCTTTAAACTCATTTAGTGACTGTATATGAGATTCAGGGCCGGCCCAACACGTTGAGAGACCTCAAGCAAATCTTCATATTGGGGTCTTTTTAAAAATGTGAGGTGAAAAAAAGGGGCCTTAAAAATTAAAATTCAATTAGCAAGGATTGAACCCTCAACCTTGAGGTTGAAGATTATTTTCTAAACCAATATGCTAGACCTTACATGGGCCTAACATTAATAATATATGCATATATTATTTTTATAAATTAAGCATGTTACTAGCAATTGGGGGCCTAAAGCAAGGGTTTGGGCCGCCTAACCCTTGTGTTGGCCTTGATGAGATATAGGAAGGAGAGAATGTGTAAAAAATTTCAGTTCAAGCTGGACATGAAATTTGTTTCTAAATGAGTTTAAGGAAGTTAATACTTATAGTGTGTCAGGTTGCACATAGAATTGGTGGTTGTGATGGGTGTTCGATACATTCGCAATTAATAGAATAGTTAACTTCAGGACTAAAAATATATATTAACTTAAATATTTTATGAGGATGAAATAAAAAGAAAAAAGAAAATTTTTTTAAGGATAAAAATAAAAATTCAAGTATTTTATAGAGATAAAAAAAATGATTTTTCCCTACAATTTTTTATATTCACAGTATATATTAATTAAATTCTTTTTTAAATTATATCCTTTACTTCACAAGAATCAAATTCAACAACATGGATTGAATGTGCTACCAACAATTATGTTCCCAAAGCCCCCCAAGGTATAAAGGCTAATCATGTCCTAGGGCCAAGACCTAGGTTACCATGACAATGCATATATCTATCATACCTAAGGGGAAATGCTTGATTCTACCATGCTCTATGTTACATAAGCAAACTCTCAATTGCAAAAGCCCCAAACCCTAACCAAAGGGTAAAACCATTTTCAAACAATCCAAGACAATCACAACACCTAGGGTTAGGCAAAACTTGAAACATGATCATACATCTCACATAAATGATCTTTAACCTAAATGTGAGTGAGTGTGTGGGTTAACACTCACCTAAGACCGAGCAAACGAAAGGGAAGGAGTCCTAGAGGGCGACGATGGAGCTCCCATCTTCTCCTCCTCCTTCAAGCCCAAGCCCTAGCACAAACTCTCTCTCTAACTTCTCTCTCTAAAAGAAGGAAATGAGGAAAGAATAAGGGCAAAGACCCCAGCGCTCTGTTTTAAAAAAAACAGATCTGCGCATTCTCGCTTGAGCGAGAATACTAAAGTCCCTTTGTTTACGTGCACTCGCTCTGTAGGAACAAACAGGGAAACACTAGAAGGGGGGTTGATTAGTGTCTCTATAAAACTTGAACATTTTTGGAAAATTTTTCTCAACAAAATGTTTTCTAAAAGCTTTTAGATAACTTGCTGTTATCTGAAGTTTAATATATTGTCTGAAGATAGTTCAGACAGATAAAAAGAGTTCTCTGAAAGGTTGGTTTTTACGTTTAAACTTTATATAAACCAATTAAATTCCCTTATTGTTAGTTTAAAAAGAAATTTAAATAGTTTAGGGATGAGAGAACTTAGCCAATGAAATTATCCTGGTTCACTCACTACCACCGTGAGCTACGTCCAGTCCCAGAGCCAAATACAACACCTGGATTTCCACTAATCTTCAGAAGATTACAAGTATTCTTTTCTGACAAGCCTCTTCAGGCTCTACAACACCAAGTATTCTTTCCTCACAAGCCTCTTCAAGTTCAACCCAAGTATTGTTTAACAAACAAGCCTCTCCAGGCTCAACACCCAAGTGTTTAAGGTAAAAGAAAGTTTAAGCTAAAGAACCACACAAGTTCAAAGCTCAGACAAAGTATTGTAAAATATGACTGAGTTATACCAGGATAAGAAATTTTTGTACAAGGAAAAATTATCAAAGTGTTTTTACAATGAAAAACTTGCAGCGTATAAGCACTTTTGTTCTTGACTTGTTCACTAACTTGCATGGATTCTGCATGAAGCTATTTATAGATGGTGAAATGAAGTCTGTTGAAATCACCGTTGAGAGATAACATTGAATGCTATTAAACCCTTTACGATACAGCTTCTGATAGCTTCTGACACAGTAAAAGGTAGATGTGTGGTGTTGTCTCCTTTATGGTGCATGTATTTCAAACATGTTGAAATGTCTCTGTTCTACATGCCTTAAAAAGGATAAGCCAAAGACTTGTCTCAGAAGGCATTGAAAAACACTTGAGTCTTTATAAAAAATCTTCAGAGGGCTTCAATCTAAAGATAGCTTCTGACTTTAGACGCTTTGCCACGTCAGAAAACTTCAGACAATCTTCTAGCTTCAGATGGTTTCTTGCTTCAGATAGCTTGACACTTCAGAAGGCTTCATTACTTCAAACAGCAGACCTCTTCAGATGGTTCCACTTCTTCAGACAGTAAGCCACGTCATAAAGCTTCTTGACTTAAGAAGGTCATATTGCTGAAACAAGAAAATATGTTAAAAACATAGGCAATATTTACAAGTGATACTTTAACAGAATTTGTTATTCATTAAAACTTAGGAAAGTGAGACTCAATCATTATTAAATACTTAATGATATTTTTGAGACTCAACATTCTCCCCCTTTTTAATGATGACAAATTTGTTAAACTAAAAAATTTGAACAAGGTAGAAATATAAGGTAAGTTAAGAAATTTCTCCCCCTCAATCAGATACTTAAGATTTTTTTAATGCTCCCCCTGAGTAAGATGCTCCTTTTTTTGTAAACACTTTACACTTCAGATTTTTGTTAGTTTGTACTCCCCCTTTTGTCATCAATCAAAAGGGATACAGAGCATTAAACATCATATCAATAAACCATGAAGTTATTCAGAGCATTAAATATCAGAGCATAATTAATATCAGAGCAATACCGTTTGTTCAGAGCATTTATGAGTTAAGAACGTAACAAATTATGGAATTCAGTGCAAAACTCATAAATAACAGAGCCAAAACTTAAGCATATTTATATAACAAACATAAGCAACTTATAAAGAAATTGTTCAAACAACAAAACATTGTCTGAAAAGATATTTGGCTAAACATCATAGACTATGGCTCAACTAATTCTTCTGCCCAACAAAGCTTCTTCAATCAGAGCCTTGATCTCAAGCCTGTGCCTTTCCAAATCAGAAAAAAATAGTTGCTCTGAAATCTCTTTTCCCTTCTTGCAGTTGTTGTTGAGTAGCCAAAATCTAATCAGTCCTTTGCACAAGTTCCATGTTCTTGACTCATAGCTGTTTATTTTCTTATTCTAGTGCAACAACTTCTTCTTCAAGATTCATCTAAAAAAGAAAAATGGATAGATGCCTGCAAGAGAATCTGAACATTTGAAAACCCTTAGGCAGCCTAAACTCATCATGCTTATACACAACACATAAGTATTGCTGATATGGTCTCTTCTAAATCACCTATTCCTCATGCAGTTCTCGATCAGATAAAGGAAAACGTCCTGGAAAGAAGAGTCTGGACTCCTGGATGTATAAGCTTCCAGCAGTTCTTGAATCTTCATCATTCCAAGAAGTTCCAGATGAAGAGCCTTCCTTTTCACGCTCACTCCAGTAAAATTCCCATACCCAGTCTCTGTAAACATGATCTAGTCCACCGACTTCCATGCCTCATGATATATTCTGGTAACTTTCTCCACTAAGCAGGAGTCATATGCTTGAAAGGAGTAGGATAGAAAGGGTACAACTTGAATTCCTTCTTCTTCTCAAAGAATCTTTCAGCAAAAGGATACTTGTGAATGATCCTATCTGGTTGCACAAGAATCTTGGTAGATAGCTTCACAGAATTAGGCAAAGGAGGCTTGAAATCTCTACAACCTGAAGCTCTCATAACATGTTGATCAATAAGTTCAACTTCCAGACACAGCATCCTTACTGCTACCTAGTCTTCATGGGACAAGTTGTGTTGATCTTGTGAAAATGGATCAAGTAACTTCCATTTGTGGCAAGGATATTGCACTCCTCTTCTGATCTTTTCTAGCTGATCAGGTAGAAGATGCTCTTCTTCACCTTTTTCTTTTTGGGCTTGCAGCTTTCTATTCCATGTTGCTTCAGCTGACTCCAGAATCAAACCTTTAGGAGTAACAAGAGGTGGTGCAACCTTAAGAAATAATAACTCCTCATATAAATTTTGGAACTTAAGAACTCTGGGCCTCTCCACTAATGAAAAATTATAAAATCTGTGAGGCACTTCAGCAACAACCATCATCTGAGCATCAGTTGAAGCTTACAGTGCCAAATCTTAGGTAGGAGTTCTTGTCAGATCCCTAGATGGTTCCACTTCTTCAGACAGTAAGCCACATCAGAAAGCTTCTTGACTTAAGAAGGCCATCTTGCTAAAACTCGAAAATACGTTAAAAGCATAGGCAATATTTGCAAGTGATACTTTAACAGAATTGTTATTCATTAAAACTTAGGAAAGTGAGACTCAATCATTATTAAATACTTAATGATATTTTTTAGACTCAACACGTTCAAGCTAGAATCCTCTCGCTTGAGCGAGAAACGCCCAGAAAAGACCCCCCCCCTCTCTGGATGATTCTTGCTTGAGCGAGACCCTCCTCGCTCAAGCGATAATCTTCCAGAGAGCATTCATCCTCACCCCTGATTCTTGCTTGAGCGAGAGCCTTCTCGCTCAAGTGAGAATATCATATCTCAATTTCCCCACTTTTACTGATATTCTCGCTCAAGCGAGCCCCTCTCGCTTGAGCGAGAACATTAGGACTTAAGGTCCTAATTCTCACTTTTAAGTCTCTCTTTTCCTAATTCTTTCCATAAGATACCTTTCTAACTTAGTTTCTTTCATCTAAACCTCTTCCCTCATTAACATCAATTCTCTAACTACATTCCTTCCTCCTCAATCTAATTCTCTCGTTTAACACCCCTACTTTCTCCCTCATCTTTATACCTTGTAATCCTCTCCGTCTCATGGTATGGTTCTCCTAAGTTCAGTCTGCGGTTGTATTTTGGCTTAACACTTTGTTTCCTTCTAAATTCTCTCAAAACTCCTAGCTCTTAATACATTCCCTAATTCTTGTCTTGACTCAAACTCAAATCCCTAAATCACCACTTTACTTCTAACTCTCTTCTCTTGACATGATTCACAGTCTTAAGCTTCTCCTAATTTTCTAGATTCTAAAATTGGATGTTACAGCTTTCATCCCAAATAACGCCCTAATTGATATATGTTTAGAGCATTTTGTAAACGTTCTTATTTTTAGTACCTACGAGGATACAAAATAAGAGGCCGTTGCCAAGCGCCCTCAAAACTAATACGGAAGCGTCATTATATATGTCTTTTTCGACATAGTATCAATTAAAATAATTACTAAAAAATAATCCAAATATAATCATAAAATATGATCAGAAATATAATAATTAATTATACAACATAATAAGATATAAAACATATATAAGAGATATTTTAATTAAATAATTATATATATTTATATATAGTGCCAAATGTGATTCCCAAGTGGCTTATCTTCAAATTTTGTGGCATTACAAAGGCTTATCCACAAACTTTGATAGTTTTTAATAAATTACTCCCTCCGTTTCTTTTTATCTGTCGTTTAAGGTTTCTGCATAAGGATTAAGGAATGTAATAACTATGTCTCTTTAGATGGTTATTTTACAAATATACCCTTTCTCTTTCCGTCATTAATGCATTTAGTAACATGTCTCTTTCTTCTTCTTCAATGAAATAAATACAGTATCTCCCAACCATTTTAATAATTTGCAATAAAACTTTTCATTGCAATTTGAAAAATTTTGAATGATACCACCGAATTTTTAAAAAAATCTGAAAGTTTCAATTCCGCCCAGTTACCTTAATTTTAGTCACTCTTCATTTTTCTAATTCTAGTAATTAGCTTAAATTTTATTTTCTACTGCAATATTGACAAAAAAAAAAGTCAGCTTCCTTTTTTAATTCTAATCATTTAGCTTGAATTTTTTATTCTACTGCAGTTTTATATTTCTACTATAATTTTATTCTACGGCAGTTTTTGTTCTAGTCATTTAGCTTGACTTGAATTTTTTATTCTACTGCAGTTTTAATTCTAGTCATTTCCCTTCTCAATTTTATATTTCTACTATAATTTCATTTGAATTTTGATAGTTGAATTTTTTTGACGTAAGTGTTAAACACATTAAAAAGGCAAGTATCACCGTCTTCTACTTCAATTCTCATGGAGTCTTCAGCTTTTTCCATTTCTGTAAAAAAATATGTGTAAAAAATATGTGTCTGTTTATATTCTATTATTTTACCTCAGTTCATAAATTTTTTGGAAACATAAATAGCTGCGCATGTTTTATGATATAGCTTGGAACTTTAAAAAATTTAAAAGTTTTGGTAGTGTTTGTGGAACTTTTAAAAACATTCACTTTTAATAAATATTTAAAATAAAAAAAAAATAAATTAGGGAAGGGGTATACTTGGAAAAGTAGCATTTATTATTGCCTTGATATCTGAAAATAACACTTATTTAAGAACAAATTTTAGACCCTAAAACGACATATAAAAAGAAACGGAAGGAGTATTAAATTAATAGACATATGATGACTTCAAACTTTGTAATGCCCTCTTTTTTTTTCAAAGGTCAACCCACCGTAAAGGATGGTTGAGATGTCAATATAAATTGAAAAAAATACTACATCCGTTCCTATTTAACTGTCCACTTTTAAAGAAAAAAATTGTTCCTATTTAACTGTCCACTTACAAACCCAATGCACTAATAATTACACTTTTCTCCATTTTACCCTTATGTTAATAAATGACTCACTATTGAAAACTAATAAGAGCCAATAATACTAAAAGAGATAAAATGGTAAAATAGAAAGTTTAAAATTTATTTTCATAAAAACAAGAGTAATGACTACATTTCTTTATATGTGTGTTTTTAGTCAAAATGGACAGTTAAATAGGAACGGAGGTAGTAATAATTATACCTTTCCATTATACTCCCTCTGGTCCTATTTATAAAACAACCTTTAAAACTTTTCCATAGTCTTATTTATAAGACAAAGTACACAAATTTAGAAGCATTTATTATTATTTTTTTCATATTTACCCTTGTTGACAATTAAAAGTTTTAATGTGACACAAATATTATGGTAGTGAAGTTTAATTTTAAATAGGGGTAAACTTGTAATCTTATAGAGTAATTTCTTGAAAATCAACGCATTAATTACTTTTCTTAATATGTGAGTATGTGTGTTTTTGTCCGAATTGTCTTATAAATAGGACTGAAGGGAGTACTCTTGTTAAGGGTAAACTGATTAGTGCCCTTAGGATATTGGTTAAAAATCTATAAAGAGAAAGTTTTTATTGAAAATCACATTATTAAAGGTATATCTGTGATATTAAATATCACACACTCCAATAAAAACTTTTTGCTTTCGATTTCTTAACCAGTGTTCTAAGATTAGTATATGATATTTATTCATTGAGCAGAAATGGATAGAAAAGGATTTGATCAATATAAATTTAAAAGAAATTGTATAAATAAAATACAGCCCAATTTAATTGTTTAAACCAAGCATGCAACCTATAATTTACAATAACCTTTTGAGTCTTTGAGATATCTCTTATCCTCTCCCCATTTTAATCTTTCTTCTTTTAATTTCAGTTTTTGCTATGTAATCAACTAGTGTTCAACCCGTACAATGCACGAATTTATTATTCAAATATTATCAACTTTGAATTTTAATAATATATTTTACCTGTTTCATATATTGCATTTCAAAATCATTTCAAAACAAAAATGGAATATTTATCAATTTTCAGTATTTAAAATTTAATATGGTGATTAAAAGAGCAAACAATAAATAAATAGGTACATATAATTGTCAAGCTATTTTGCTATTAATTTATCGTTTAACATGTCTCTTACTTGATATGTATATAAATAGTTTTTAATTGTGAATACAATTGTAAAAGTTTAACATTGAACATGACTCTTTCATTTCAAGTTAAAACTTATATGGTATAAAGGTACATTTTTTTTTCACCCACAGGTATCTCTTATTATCATGACCAATTATATTCGAAGCTTAATCACAGTTAAGGTTCCCCACTCCTTCCTGAGAGTGTGCTTAGTGGAGATCAAACTCAAGAACTCTTCTCACATTTTCTTTAAATATTTTAAATGATAAACATTCAAATAAAAAAATAAAATTCATTAATACGATACATATTTAAATAATATATATTTAGTATTATAAAACTACAAAATTATATTCAAGTAATAAAAAGAACGTTAATACATTAGCTAATATGACAAACAATAATTGGTAAGCAAACCCAAACTATAGAAAGAATTTGTCTTGGATGCAAAAAAAAAAAATTACCTACTAACAAATTCTAAGAATGAAATCAAAAGATATAGGAATCACATTCTCGTTGTCCCCAAATTTGAGCTCATCCTTGGAATAATTAAAATCAATCTGAATTTCTTTTTGAGTAGATAGTGCTGGGTTTCTAAAATCCATCTATATTTCACGAAACAGTTATTAAGGTTAGTTATAATATTAGAAATACACAGATAATTATGACAACTTAATCACCACAAACTCGGTTATGCCATCCCTATTGTATTTCTTCTCAGTTGGTACCCCACTCTATATGATTTTATAACATATGAACCAAACAAAATCAAATATATTAAAATATAAAATAAAATAATCAAAATCCACTAAAGATACATCAATTAGAAAATATATGCAATCTTTGCAAAGATTGCAAAGTCCAAAACATATGATAAATACATTTACCAACTAAAATGTCAAAATCTCCCTTAGTTCGTAACAGTCGTGGAAAGGAATCAATGAAAACCCATAACAAATTCACATGAGGTCACAGTTGTCCTAAATCAAATGTCGTTGAAATTCATGGTTGATAGTTCTGTATGGAACCAAATGTATAACATTGTAGTAAGCCATTTTGGTAAACAGTTCCATCAAACAAAAGAGGGATAAAACCGATACAACAAAGTCTTTCTAACTAATGCTTTAGCTAGACCACCATTCAAAAGATTAAATCAACAAAGGATGCAGATTTATTAGAAATTCATCTAACATGATCATATCAACAGAGCTTGGTATTATAAGATTGTTGAAGGTTAGTGCATTTCCAAGTCGAATAATTTGACCCTTTAGCCTTATGCTTCCTTTTCAAGGTAAATTTTGATCAAGGAATCACAAGGTGGAGTCACGACTACAAAACACACAGTATCAGAATAAGTAGCAGATTAAGGAGTGACCACCAAACAGTGGAAACCAATAAGAGTGTCATACCTTTTCTAATATTAGCAAATAGAATTATAGGCTTTCTTTTTTCTTAATGAATTTAACTGGTTGCTTCCAAGAAGAAAGTTAATTTATATGTTTTCTTCCCACAAGTTAATAGAAATCATAATTCAATTGTAATGCTTACTATGCGATTCCTCTTCTCATTGTTTAACTTCTCTTCACTTTTGTGAGTAGGCTATTTGCAATTGTACTCAAAATTTTCTTGTTTTCTTGTATATAAGAACATAGATGTTATATAAACTCAACTACGACAATAGTGCTTGCTTTATTTAGAAGCATTCATGATTCCATACACTTCCAAAAAATTATTATTCGGATAACTTCTAAGAATTATCAGGATTTTATTCCTTCAAATTGTGTAACTAATTTTCATATATTAAGTTGGGAATTTTGTGCATGACTATCAAGCTAGCGGTTTCAGAGCATGACTATTTTATATATGTAACTGATTTTTGTATATTCATAAAATTAATTATTCTGTACATGCTTATCAGTGCAGCAACCTAAAATGCAGAGATTCAAAGTTCAATATCAGTATTCATGTGTATTTTCAAGTATTCAACCTAAAATGCAGAGGTTCAATAACAAAAATAATATTTTTAAACTTCAAATTAACATTACATTGCATTACATATAAGCTTACTATTTCTGTTTCTTTGCACCCACTCACTTCTTGAGTTCATCATCAACATGCCCCCTGCCTGCATCAAAATCAAAATAAACCAAGAAAACACTCACAAACAGAAGAAATTATAAAAAGGAGCAAAATTAAATTTTTGCACGCTTTATAACATCATACTTCTAGACTTGACAATAACTAATAAGAAAACCAAATAAGCAAAATTGAACATTTCATCGAAAACATATGAAAAGAAAAACAAAGAACCTGTCTGCATATCTATAGAGGAAAAAAATAACCTTTATTTAGAGTCCATAATCTAGAAAAAAAAAGATTTTGTACAACATGAACTACAAATTATTTCTTGGCATCTCCTTGTTTTCATTATCTTTTATGGTTTTCTTCCTTGCAGTCCCCTAAAATTCCCCATGAAAAAGGGCATCTTAGTTCTGTCATAATGGTGCAATTTCTAGATTAACAATCTAGTCGCCTCTAAATTCTTTGTCCTATGTCTTATAAGGCTAATTGTTCAAAGCCATTCAAGAACAAATTAACCACACAAAGCAAACCGGTACACCTTTAGTAAAACTTTAGTATCTTGATATGAAATTTCCTATAACTAAGCATCCTTGGCTTCATATCATTATGTTTAAAAACTTATTTTCTGCATCACTTAAAGAAAGCAATTAGTATTGAAAAATAAATATATGAAATTTCTTCTTTAAATGATGTAGTGAAGCCAAAACAATAATGACTTCAAAGAAAGTCATTTGTTGGCTGTCTGAAAGGCTAGGATGTGACTCAGAATGGAAATTAAATCTTCCCACAAAATTTGTTGGAAAATCCACTGCTCTGTTCTGTTGGAGACAAAATTGACAATGAGAGGAAGGATGAAGTTCAAGAAAAAGAAATATGTCTAGAGCCTACATCCACAATTGATAATTGAATATGATGTGAATGGAAAATAGCTAGCAACCTAGATGGAGGTGCCCACTTAATAGGATGTACAAAATTAACCCAACACTCAACACATCTAATTATGTTAATAATGCTTATGTAGACTAAAAGGTACTTGTTTTCTATCCGCATTGGAGTGCAATTTGAGAAATTAATATATTGGAAAATCCATAACATTTCTTTTTTTACTAAGATACAACACAATCATAAAAAAAGAACACAGTCATGGAAGGGTTGTTTGCTATAAATCCTATTATAGCTTTTTAGATTCGAAAACAAAAAAAAAATTACAGATTAAACTTGGAAAAGGTTTTAACAAAAAAGTCCAGGCTATTATCTAATGTTTTCATACGACAAAAAATTAACCATGCTCACTCAATATCTTTGAAGTAGTTCTTTAAAAGCAAGTGTTGTAGAGGAGTGAAATATTTAGGGAATAAACATGGCATCTTCTAGAAAGAGAGTAAAGTATTTCACTTACAGGGGCTCTTAGGTTAGTACAATTGGTACTTTTATTTGGGGTTAGGAACAATTCTATGCAAGCCATTTTGATTAAGCGCCCTAATTAATTGGAAGCCACTGAATAGAAGAATAACAATGAATAACTGAAGTTAGACATATAAGTTTACCAATGCTGTGAGGAAGATGTTCTACTTACAGTCTCTGTCGTCTACGGAGTTTGTCAATACTGGGAGATATAATTCCTCCAAGTTGCATGTATGGCAAATTTTTAAAGAACACGGGACAAAGTGTCATACTCACCTGATCAGAAGATGGGGAAAAGAAATATAATGAAAAGCATGTGTTGTTTCCATGCGTTGAGTATGGCTCTGACTTAGTCATAAAACAGTTAAAATTACTTCATACCAAGGTAAACTGCCAAGCTAAGCTTAACCAATATTTTGTTCACCTAGATATAAGGAGATCACAAATTCAACTTATGATACAAACTCTGACTTAGTCATAAAAGAGAATATATATAACCTTCAGACTTATGTTTGTCACTATTTCCTAATTTCAAATATATATCTCTGTAAACAAAATGCATCCAAAGTACAAGAACGGAATAGAGAAACGCTAACAAAGAACAAAGATCATTCCATGTTACTGAAAATTTAAGTAAAAAAGGGGAGACACAAAATTAAAGTTTGATGTTAACATTTGTTTCTTAGAAGGCACACAATCATATTCTGAATTAGCACAAATATCATCAAATCAAGCAGCTCAACCAATTCTTCTACTTCAATAACAAAAAAAGAAAATACAAATTACAGGTGAGTAAATTACACATCCAATCAACATTTCCAAGCATAAATTAAACCATATATTCAATTAATCATTTTTTATATGCACAAAAATAATCTAATAATTTAACACTCTCTCTATATATATACACACACAAAAGAATGAACCATCGACTCTGTAAATAGCAGCGACCTCATCATCTCATTGTCGTCGGCACCTCGATCGAGAATGGTATCGATGCAAACTGATGATGCAAGGAAGGCGTACATGTCGAAGAGGAACCAAGTTGAGTTAGGACCGGATGCTCTTCGCATCCGGTTTTTAACAAAAAGAACTATTAATAACTTTAAAAACTTCCTAAGTGTAAATACTACTTATGAATAATAAGTCTTGAGCTTTTCCGAGTTCCAGAATCTTGGGATGGCTTTCCCCTCAAGTGTTTCTATCTTGTACGCTCCATTCCCGGTTGCCTCAGTGACTCTGTAGGGACCTTTCCAATTTGCTGCAAGTTTTCCTTGGGCCGCATTCTTGTTGTCAATGTCGGCTCTACGCAAGACGAGGTCTCCGGGTAGGAAGCTTTTAGCCATTACCTTGGCATTACGCCAGGTTGTGAGGCGTTCCTTCAAGGTTGAGTCTCGGATGTGTGCCACCGCTCGAGTTTCATTCAGGAAATCTAACTCTTCAAGTATGGCTTTATCATTGGTGTCTTGATTGAAGTTTTCCACCCTCCAACTCGGTTCTCCAATCTCGACCGGGATGGGTGCTTCAGTCCCGTAGGTAAGGCGGAAAGGAGTTTTGTTGGTGGATGACTGTGGAGTAGTCCGATATGCCCAGAGTACATGGTCAAGTTGCTCAACCCAGTTACCTTTGGTGTTGTCCAATCTGCGTTTAAGGGCTTTAATGATCACCTTGTTTGCAGACTCGTCTTGGCCATTGGTTTGTGGGTATTCCACCGAAGTGAAGTGGTGCTTGATTTTCAATTCTGATAAGAGCTCTCTGAATCTCTTGTCTGTGAATTGGGTTCCATTATCTGTGATGACGGATTGCGGGATCCCGAACCTGGAGATGATGTTCTTGTAGAAGAACTTTTGGACTTTAGTCTAAGTGATTGTGGCAAGGGGTTCTACCTTAATCCACTTGGTGAAGTAATCCACTGCCACCACAAGGAACTTGACTTGTCCTGGAGCGGGGGGAAAATGACCAAGTATGTCAATGCCCCATTGGTGGAAGGGCCATGGGACCGACATGGTGGTTAGCTCAGAAGAGGGTTGATGGTGGATGGAGTCATTTTTCTGGCATATTTCACATTTCTTGACATAGTCCATGGATTCTTGAATCATAGTCGGCCAGTAATACCCGGCTCTGAGGGCTTTCCTTGACAGAGTTCTTCCCCCTTGGTGATTTCCACAGCTGCCTTCATGTAACTCGGCCAGGATGTACTTGGTCTCACTATCTTCAACACATTTGAGTAAAGGGGTTGAGAATCCCTTCTTGTATAGCTTCTCATTAACAACTGTGAAACGGGATGCTAGTCGTCTCAGTTTCTTAGCTTCCTTCTCATCTTCATGGAGTTTGCCCATCAAGATGTAAGACTTGATGGGGGTTATCCATGATTCAGACTCTTCAATTGCCAAGATGGAGTGTTCCGAAATTCTTGGGGTCGAGACGACTTCTTGGAGAACTGACTTGTTATTTCCCAACTTTTTGGTGCTTGCCAACCTGGAGAGTATGTCGACTCTGGTATTTTCGGTTCTTGGAACGTGTTGGAAGATGATTTTTTCAAACCCGTCGCTTGAGAGTTTTACTTTCTCCAAGTATCTCTGTAGCAATGGTTCCTTTGCTTGGTATTCTCCCTTGATCTGAGATACCATCAATAGAGAATCACTGCATACTAAGACTTTTTTGGCCCCAACTTCTTTTGCCATCAACAAGCCGGCAATGCACGCTTCATACTCTGCTTGGTTGTTTGAAGTAGAGAATTCAAACTTCAGAGATTTTTCAATGCAAACTCCGTTGGGTCCTTCCAAGACTATCTCGGCTCCAGCACCTTTTTTGTTGGATGAGCCATCTACAAAAATGGTCCACTCAGAACTGGGGGTATTCTCAGGGGGGGTCATTTCAGCAACAAAGTCGGTCAAGATCTGACTTTTAAGAGCAATGCGACCTTCAAAGTGAATGTCAAACTCGGACAACTCCAGAGCCCAATCCGTCATGCGTCCGGAGAGGTCCAGTTTGTGAAAGACGAGTCTGAGGGGTAAGTCGGTTCGCACTGTGACTTTGTGTCCCTGGAAGTGCAGTCTGCGGGTATTGGTTAAGACGACCAGAGCAACTTTCTCAAACTTCTGGTATCTTAACTCGACCCCCTGGAGTGCTTTGCTGATGAAGTAGATGGGAATTGGTCGCGCCCTTCTTCCCTGATCAAAACCGAACTTAAGGCCTGGTTGGTTATGGAGATATAGAGGTACATATGTTCCCCTGGAGCCGGTTTAATCAAAATAGGGGGTATTGCTAATGTCTGCTTGAGCTGCTGAAACGCGGCTTCGCATTCACTGGACTAGGTGAAGGATTTTCCCTTGCGAAGGAGCTGGAAAAAAGGAAGAGATCTTGTGGCCTCCTTGGGGATGAATCGGCTGAGAGCAGTGATCCTCCCGTTAAGCTGTTGAATTTCCTTGATGCAAGTCAAACTTTTCATATCCAACACATCTTTACACTTGTTCGGGTTTGCTTCAACTCCTCTACTGGTAAGGAGGAATCCCAGAAAGTGTCCTGATGGTACGCCGAAAGAGCATTTGAGAGGGTTGAGTCTCATGTTGTGCTTCCTGAGTCGGTCAAAGACTGACTCTAAGTCGGCCACATGATCGTTTCCCTCAGCAATTTTGGCTATGATGTCGTCTATGTAGACTTCAACAGTTTTTCCCATCATGTCTCCAAAAACCGTAGTCATCATTCTCTGGTATGTGGCGCCGGCATTCTTCAGACCAAAAGGCATCATGGTGTAGCAGTAAACACCCTTGTCGGTCATGAAAGTTGTCTTCTCTTCATCGCCCCGGTCCATAGGAATTTGGTTGTAGCCTGAGTAGGCGTCCATGAAAGACAACCAACGGTACTCTGATGAATTGTCGACCAGCTGGTCGATGTGGGGAAGGGGGAAAGGATCTTTGCTGCCTGCTGTCTTTCAAGGCCGATTTTCCTCTTCTTCTGGGCGACCGACTTAGCATTGGGGTCAACAGACAGTTTGTGACGGCAGAAGTTGGGGTCAATTCCTGGCATGTCGGCTGAGGTCCATGCGAACAGGTCTGAGTTCTTGGAAAGCAACTTCTTCAGTTTCTCCTCCATGGTGTGATCCATGTCACAGCTAATTTTGGTCGTCTGTTCAGCAGAAGTCCCAATCTGAAAAGGTTTTGTCTTCGCAACCGGCTCAATTCTATCTCGACCCTTGGGATCAGACTTCGCTCTGGGGTCAAGATCAATCATGTGAACTTGGCCTCTGGATGGTGTCTTTTCTGGCTGAGATGTGGGTAGGATGGTCAGAGCAGCATTGTAACACTTTCTTGCTTCTTTCCGGTCCCCTTGAACTGTGATCATTTTACCATCTCGGTCTGGGAACTTCATCACCAAGTGTTTGGTGGAAATGACTGCTCCTAGGACATTCAAGGACGGACGTCCGAGTATGGCATTGTATAGGCTGGGACAATCAACTATCAAGAACTTGGCCGAGACGGCCTTGTTCTCGGTTTCGGAGCCGACCCTGAGTGTAGTCTGAAGGTATCCTTTGGGTTGGATCCTTTCTCCAGAGAAGCCCACCAAATCTCCTGAATAGGGTAGGAGTGACTCTAGGGGTAGTAGTAGTTGGGTATAGGTCCTGTAGAAGAGGATGTCGGCTGAGCTCCCCTGGTCAACAAAGATGCGTCCGACATCGCCATCTCCTATCAGGGATCGAATCACAAAAGGATCATCATGGTCCACCACATCATCAAAAAAGTCTTCATCCGAGAAGGTGATGACCGGGTTTGGGGGTCTTTTAGCTACTGTCTTCATGCCGGTCTGGTCGACACTGTAGAATTCCCGGAGGTATCTCTTTCTTGAATTGTTTGACGGTCCTCCACCAGCAAATCCCCCTGAAATCATGTTGATTCGCACCCTTGGTGTGGTCTGAGTTGTGTGGTTACTGGAACCAACTTTGTCTTCCTTGTTGTTGTACTTCTTGGGGGATGTAGAATGCTTTCATTTCTTATCATTCCCTCCTTCTGGACTAGGGGATTTCTTCCGCTCTTCATTCTTTTGATATCCTCCTTGGGACCGGTTTTTCTTCACATAACGACCAAGTCGGCCATCCCGAATGAGTTTCTCGATGAGATCGCGTAGCTGTATGCACTCATCAGTGTTGTGCCCATACCCCTCATGGAAAGAGCAGTATTTGGACTTGTCTTTTTGAGCTGAGGCTTTGAGTGGTGGGGGTTTAGGTATGTCGGCCAGCTCAGTGTGCATCACTTCATTCAGAATCTTCCCAAGGTTAGTGTTCTGAGGAGCGTAGTTGTTGTAATTACCTTTGGGAGGTCGACGTTGATCTTGTTGGTGATGTCCTCTATCCTTCCCTTTATGTCGGTCATGGCAGGAATCTCGGTCCTGTCCTTGGTGAGTATCATGTTTGGTAGCTACGGCCAAATGGGCTTCCCGTCCCACGTATTTGTGAGAACGTTGTCTGAATTGTTCCATGGACCGGCTCTTCTGATAAAGAGACGGCAAGGGGTGAACCTGGCGAGAGGGCCAAGACGGCACATACAAGTTGAACATTCTTGGCAAGGTCTGGGATGAGGGCACATTCTTTGTAAAACCGGGATAGGAAAGTTCTAAGGGGTTCGTCCTTGTTCTGCTTGACCTTGGCCAGTGTGAACTGATCCCTGGGAATCTCTGTGGAGATGGTAAATCGTCCCAGGAAGGTGTGATTCATATCGTCCCACGAATCTATGGATCCCAAGGGAAGAGTCTTGAACCAGACTAAGGCTTCTCTCTTCAAAGTTCTTGGGAATGAGCGGTAGATGACGGCTTCAGGGGCGCCGATGAAAAGCATTTCATTGGTGAAGGCGTCTAAATGTTTGACCGGGTCTGTAGTGCCATTGAAGGTTTCAATGGGTAAAGCACCTCTGTACTGCTTGGGTATCTCGACCCGGGCTAGACTTTCAGAGAATGGATGTCTAAATAGAGTCGGATGGACCGTGACCCTCAATTGTAGGACTTCTTGATGATCTCGGTCCGATGCAGGCTGAGATTGAATAGTGGGTTGAGATTGAGAGTTTATGTTGCGCTCCAAGTGTCGGAGGCGCTCCTCAAGTTGGTTCACGGCCGGCTCGTCAGCTGTCCTAGGTTACAGATCGCGGAGTGATTGTTGGCGTTGTTCCTGAAACTCCCTGAGTTGGGCCTCGAGACGCCAGATAACCTCGTCCCGGGGGTCTTCTTAGTGATCTACCCCACGTGGTTCGGCTTGGTTGTGAGGCTGTGAAGTTCCTTCTTGCTCTATTAATTCGTCTTGGGCTCCGAGATCCTCGACCCATCCTTCGGGTGTCGGCTCAGGACGGTGCCTTGTAGTCTGGCGGCGGGTTGTGAACGTCATGCTGGAGAGGGGGAGGCCCTCCTTCTAACACCAAATGTTCTGGGGTAGAACTCGAACCTAGGTCTGAGTCAGCAGGAGAGAAATCGGATCTAAATCTGGGTTGCGGAGGCTTGAATCCGAGTTGAACCCGGGGGGTGTACCTGCAAAGGGACTCCGACGCCCAAGTCAGATATGTAAAACAGTCAAAGGGATTGACTGAGTGAGATTGCGTACCTTATGATATGTAAACGTCACCTATTTATAGGGGTTTTCCCTGTTATAAATATGGTAAGTGGGCGCAGATATAATAGGAGTAAGTTTGGCAGATACTGTTATATAATTAAGGATATGAGATTTATATATCATATCTTTAAGGATACCAGAATTATATATGATATAATTATGGATATAATAATTATATTGCGTATGGGCCGTGTTGGCTGATGGGCCTTAGGTTTAGACCGTAACAATATATATATACATATATATATATATATTCTTTCTTCTTTCTTTTCCCCTAATTGTAACCCTAGCTGCAGCCACCCCCTCCCCTCTTCTCTGGTTTCTCTTCAGTCCCTCTTCTCTGGTTTCTCTTCAGTCCCTTTACTCTGGTTTCTCTCCAGTTCATCTTCTCTGATGCACCCCTCTTTCCCCCTTTTCTTCTGATTCTTTGCATGTTTTCAAGGCATGCAACAGTGGCCGCTGGACGCCGATGGTGGTGATAATCGACTATGGATCTAGTTGTGTGGCGGCAGAGCATGACGCCGACAACCTGCCGTTCGACCAGGTGACCATAACGACGCCGTGATGGCACTTCTTCGTCTTATCCTCCCTCCTATTTTATTTATTCTTCATGTTTTCTTCCCTGTTCTTTCTATTTGTTACCCTTTTATCTTACTCATTTTCTTTTTCAGGTGGTGTGCGATGGGGGAAGACTGAAGCCTCCATGAAGACTGAAGACGACGTCACAACGGGACGCCGCCTTGTTGAAATCTTGGCAAGTGTACCAATATCGTAGCAGTATAATAGTAAGAAAAGGTTGTCGTACCCATGAGGAACGGTACACAATAAATTCTTAGTAGCCAACCTAATTGAGTATATAAAGAGAAACTGCGAAATTTATTATTGTGATAATTAAGGAAATAGTGCAATAAGAAATTAAATCAAAAAGAAATATTTAAGGAAGATTTAAATGGAAACTAGGATTGATATAAAAATTAAATAAAGATTATAATAAGATAATAAAATAAAATATGAGACAAAGAGATAAAGATAAGATTGAGCAAATAAAGAGAAACTAGGATTGAACTTCGTCTATTGCACCCCTCTTGTATTTTGGAAATCAATGATATTTAGGAATGTATAATTATAAATATTGAAGCACAAATAAATATTATTTCATAAAGGTTCCCACAACTATGAAATACTCAGAAACAATTCATGCTAGTTCCCACAGTCACAAATTGCCCCGCTTGAAGATCAGTAGTTAAAGCTATCAATTCATGTTGGTTCCCACAGTCACAAATTGAGTGTTTTCACCAATCAGATTTCAAAAACCCTATTCCTAGCGTATTTAAGAAATCGCATCATAATTCCGTTACAAAGACGAAAGCTAAGCATTAAGAACAGAATAAAAACACCAATATTATAAAAACAGAGATTCCTAAATAACAAAGAAAATTCCAAAATACCGTTGGGGTTGACTCGACTACATTCAATCCTAAAGAGAGATTTAGCTACTCATGGTAGCCATTCCACTCCAGACACTATCACACTTTTCTCCTAACTCCCTATCTAGTCAAAAACTCTGCAACTCTCTGAATGAATAAAATTGACTGCTAAAAGGCATTTAAATACTATCTGAAAGCCCGTTGAAACCCTGTTTGTGGCTCATTACAAATTAGGTTATGTTTCCTGCGCTCTTCCTAGTGAAGCGCAGGAAACAGTATCTGGACAGTCATTCCTGCGCTCTGCCTGCGCTCAGCGCAGGTGGAGCGTAGGAAACAGCGGCAACTTCCTCTGAATTTTCATCATGTGGAGCTTGTCCTACACTGTTCCTGTCCTTGCTCACTGTCCTTTTGATGCTTCACTTGTACCTTACCTTTTTATCTGTAAAAATCAACAGATTTTCCATTAAAATAGCATCAAACTCAAATTTAGCTTTAATAAATACAAAAACCACAAATTAAGCTAAATAGGGTGGAATTGGGTTATAAATTCAACAATTCATTATCAACAAGTGTTGTAATTTATATGGAAATTTACATAATTTTAACAATTATCAACTCCCCCAACTTACCTTTCCAAATTTCAGATTTAAAATCAGAAACAAATGGTGACTTCAATTATCAATCAGAATAAGATAAAAATGTATTCAGTCTCTCAAGAATAGCAATTGCAACAACAAACGATAAAATCAAGGAAATTCTCTCAATTCTCACAGGTAAGTGTTTCCCTCAATTTTTCCACTGCAGCTGAACAATTAAAATTGTTAGTCATTTTCAATTAACATACAACACATAATCAACATGGATCATAAGGTCTTTCTTGGGTTGTAATGAGGCCTGGTTATCAAGAATTAATGGTTTTTCTCAGGATATATCAATAAACATAACTTTAGAGGAGAGAGAGCATAACTACAAGTTAAACAATTATCTCAAAATGACTCTCAATTTACCATCTCTTTCTTGAATGAAACATTTCAGCACATTGTTTTTGCCTCTTTTAGGGAATGCACTCCTTTTTGCATTTATATTTATAAATTTTTATTTTATTTTATTTTATTTTTATTTTATTTATTATTTTTTTTGAATAAGAAGGAGTGAATTTCATTACTCACTGTGCCCTTTTTCCAATATCCATCAACCAACCAATACCCATTCTTATTGAATAAAATGCACCTATGCTCTCTATCCCTAAGTGTGTAAGGGACAAGGATTATAATGAATGCAAGGCTAGGGTGCAAAATCCAAGAAAATTTCAAGCTCAAATGGGCTATCAAAAACAGGAAATATTATTTACAGTTTGGCTATTTGACACTAATCTATTTTAAACAACTTGCCTTAGTCACTTCCATGCTTTTCATATGCGGTAATAAAATAAAAAACTCAAGCAATAGAAATTGACAAGCAACAGGGAAAACTCTCAAAGTGTTTGGTCGCACACACTCACAAGCTTATGACTGTTTTTCCTTGATTAAATTACCCGTTGCACAATTAGCTATCTTAATTAACTTTGCTGCACAAAATCCTAATCCTAACTGATTATGGGTTCAGCCACTTAATCCCTTTTTCTCCTCCTAATTCAGTTAGTTTGGCTGCAAGCTTTGAGACATTAAATTGAATTCCTTAAAATCCTAATTCATAAATCATAAGTTAAAATACTAATCCTAATTGAATAATCTGCATAAGGTTTAGGATTATCAAATAAAGAAAAGAAAATAAGAATAAAAAGAAAAAGAAACATCGTTGATCCAAAGTCTGCTGCAGCTACTGAATCATCAAGTGGTCTAGCTCCAGCTGCTCCACTCCCCCCTGAAAGAGAGGCTTGTCCCCAGGCCACTGCAAGTAAGTTCGGAATTACTCTGCTGGCCTACCTGGGTGTGGTCCATGGGCAGTTGAAGTCACTTGATCTGCCCCTCCGATGGTTGGTGTGGTATGTCAGCTGGCAAAACACAAAAAGAGAGGAATGTGAACGGTGAAATAGAATAAGAAACGCAAGAATATACCTTATACAACAAATTAACTATGAAAAAAAGAGGTTTAAATGGTGAAAAAGGGAGAAGGAAGGTTCTATTGCAGAAAATTTTGTGCTCCAAAATGTCTAGAAAAACAGGGGAATGGTTGAAGTGACCTTCCTCTGTTCAGATTTTGAAATTTTTTTCTGGAACGCGTTGCTGTGCTCAGCGCAGCAAACAGAACCAAATTGTATTTCCTGCGCTTTGCTTGCGCTTAGCGCAGGTGAAGCGCAGGGAACAGAGGCCTATTGTCCCCAACACTTAGTCAATTTTCTGCTGTCTCCAATGATCAATATTTCCACTTTTCTCTCCCTCTCACTCACTCAACCAATTCCTAAAAATCCTAAACTAAAAACACACAATCCTAACTGAACAAAAATAACACACAAAATTTGAAATTAAAAATACAAAAACGATAAATAGAACACTGGGTTCCCTCCCAATAAGCGTTCGTTTAACGTCATATAGCTTGACGCTTGTTTCTTTCATGGTGGTTGAAACTAGAATATTTTGGTGAGCTTTTGTGTTGCACCCTTCCTTTCTCTGGACTATAAACCTCCCAATACTCTTGCCTTGGAACAATTTTGAGTGTAACTTGAGTCTTTGGGCTTCTTTCTGGAATTAGACCATACTTCTGACTCCCTTGGCTTGACTTTTCTTTTCTTTACTGTCTTGATCTGATATGCACGAGTATTCTTCTCCTGAAGCTTGGAAGATTCACAGTTATCCGCTCTTAATCCTCTTGCTTCACAAGGGTCCTTGATGGGAAATACACCTGACCACTTTGTCTTCAATCTGGCTCTAGGTCTTGAATTCGGGTTTCTTAGCTTGATTCTTCTTCTCTTTCCTCTGCTCAGGTCAGTGTATTCACATGTCTTTCTCTTGTGAGACTTTGAAGGCTTAACACTTGTACTCTGCTTTTCTTTATCTTCCTTCGGAGGGCTTTCAGGATATGGCAAGTTGTTCACTACGTCCCCTCCTTTCTCATTTCTTTTTGTGTCATCCCTTTGTTCATTCTTCTTCTCATTTTCATTCTATGTATGTACACTCTCACATATGTTGTTTTCTTCCTCCCCTTCACAGTCACACTCTTCTTTCAGCACAATCTTTGCTGTTTCATTGTCTTCTTTCTCTTCTTCTACTTCTGCTTCTTCTTCTTCTTCTTCTTCTTCTTCTTCTTCTTCTTCTTCTTCTTCTTCTTTTTCATTTGCTTCTTTTATTTCCTCTTCCTCTTCCTCTTCTTCTTTTTCTTTTGCTTTTTCAATTTCCTCTTCTTCAGGTTCCTCTTCTTCATCAGCCATATTTTCTCGGTTCTTTCCCCTATCAGTTGACCACTTATGGTGGGAATATCGTTACAAAGTTCCTCGGGGTTGGGTTGTGTATTTGTTGAGATTTGTTGGCACTTATTTCTGCTATCTGCTCTACTATTTCATCAGTGAATCTACTCTTGTCAGTTAGGAGCTCTTTCATAAACTTGGCATATGTTGGCATTTGCTCCATAGCCTCCACAAATGGAATGTTTATTTGCAGCCTCTTAAAGATATCCATGAATCTTGCAAACTACCTTTCTTTATCTTTCTTGGATGGATTTTTAGGGTATGGTAAGCTCTATTGAGTCTCAGAATAAATTAAGTATTCAATTTAATTAAAGACTCATTATCCTTAGTTTTAATGAGTAACAAATTTGGTCATTATATAACTTGATTAAGAAACAGACTCTACTCAGGCTGTTGTTCTTTGTGTTGCAGTAATTTACTGATTTGTTGAACTTGCTGAAAAGAAGCAAATTGATCAACCTGCTGAGCTGAAGAACTCTCTGAAGAACTTGGATCAGATGAAGTCTTTCCCATCCCTCTGAAGACGTGTACTATCTGATATGCTGAGAAGTCTTTTTGAGGATGTTCAGTATAGCATCTGCCAATGTCAGAAGACTTTCTGTGCAAAGACTTAAAGTAATCTATTGACATCTTGAGCCTGCTAAAAGAAATGCAACCTACTGAAGAAAGGCTTGCTGAAAGCGTCTTTCTATTAAAAAGCTAAAGACTTGCTGAAGCATGCCAACTCTCTGAGGAGTTTGGAAAGATCAGATTTGTTGAAGCAAATAGAACCTTCTGAAGTTTGAGAAATTGTGCTGCTTTCCGAAGACTTAGTGAGTCAACCTAATAAATGCATTAAAAGACTCAAGTCTCTACAAAGCCGTGTTGGTTAAGCTGAACCGGGTGCAAGTCGAATTAAAAGCTTTCTGGCACAGTTTCTTTTCCTGACACAAAAGAGGAAAGCTACTGCAGAAAAGCAAATAGAGGTCAGAGTTAGAGTCAGTGCTGCTGCACACCTATCCCTACCCTGTCTTTGTGATACGTTATCAAAAGCATGCACCTCAACGAAAATAAAGCTATTAGACAACGGGACTTTGAAGAATTTTTAACCAGTCTACAGATTCAGTTTCCCTATACAAATGAGACTCATGCAAAGAAGAAAGTGAGAGAAAAAGAACATCAACCTGCTGAAAACCCTAGAAAATCTCTCAAACAAATTCAAGAGCTAAACTACTGTGTGTCAGAACTGAATAATTACTACACACCTACACTGCTCAAGTCGGAAGCTATCAGAAGATTGTCTCACAACGGCTATAATGATATTTTCTCAACGGTAATCAAGCAATCTTCAACGATCATATTTCAAGACCTTATAAATAGCTTCATGGAAGACTTTGAAGATTGGTGGAGCCATGGCAAAGCCCAAGAGAGAATGGCCATACTTTACAAGAAAATTTATCAAGCCTAAACTTTGTAGAAATTTCCTTGTACTTAGAACTTATCTTCTGTATCCTGAGTTATTCTCAGTAACCCCTTTATACAAGAGAACCTGTGTTTAAGTTTCTCAGAAAGTTAAATTATTTATCATTGTAAACATTGTTAAGTGTCTAAGAGCCTGGAGAGGCTTGGA
This sequence comes from Sesbania bispinosa, assembly GCA_026901365.1. NCBI lineage: Eukaryota > Viridiplantae > Streptophyta > Magnoliopsida > Fabales > Fabaceae > Sesbania > Sesbania bispinosa. The sequence continues at coordinate 2,485,377 of QLOH01000008.1, read as the reverse complement.
GGAATAAAGAATACTCAGTTCAGTTTGCAGAAGCTGTGTTCAAAGAATACTTGTTTAGCCTGGAGAGGCTGTGTCCAAAGAATACTTGTTGAGCTTGGAGAGGCTAGGTGTGCAAATAATACTTGTAATCTTGTGAGATTAGTGGAAAATCCAATGGTGGTTTGCCCTGGGACTGGACGTAGCTCACTGAGTTAGTGGGTGAACCAGGATAAATTTCTGTGGCTAAGTTCTCTCTACCCTAAACTATTTATATTCTGTTTTATCTAACCAAAGAGGGTTTAAGAAAAGTTGTTTTATAAATCCACGCAGAAAAACAATCTTTTCTTCACGTGAAAATACTTCAAAATTGTTTTTCTCCAACCTTACGAAGTTCATCAGCAAGTTGCTGAACTTCCAGTTTCGGACGGTTGCTCAAATATTTTCAAACTCAGTTTTGCTTGCTAAAAGGTTTTCAGAAATATCTGTAAAAATTATAAAACACTATTCAACCCCCCTTCTAGTGTTTCTTGTGGTTCTAACAAGCTCTTTAGCTGAGGTACCTGTATTTCTCCCTTCTCCTTCTTTTTCTTGCTCTTCTCATTGTCATTCTCGTTTTCTTTTTCTTTCTTTTTTTTCCTATACTTACAGACTCTCTATTTTCTTCATCTACTACCTCTTCACTCTCATTTTTTTCTTTATCATTCTCCTTTTCTTTATTTTCTAAAACTTCCTCCTCTATAGCAAGGTTATCACCAATCCCCCTTCCTATTACCTTACCACTCCTGGTAGAGATTGATTTGCATTATTCTTGTTGCGCAGAAAATTGCTTGGTCAATTGTCCCACTTTAGTGTCCAAGCTTCTGATTGCAGCCTCTGTCTTTTTCTTATAGGTATCCAAGAACTGTATGAAATTATCCAATTTCTCCTCCAATTTTGATAATATGTCATGTACTGGAGGGTAGTTTTGTTGCTGCTGCTGGAAAGGAGTTTGCCTATTAGAATGCCCTGCATCTTGTCTCCAACCAGAATTATCGTTCTGGTTATTTCTCCAACCTTGTGAATAATTGTTTGCAAAGTTGTTGCTATTGGAGAAGTTGCCTAGTCTTCCTTGATTGCCCATGTAATTAACTTGCTCTTCTTGAGTTCCTTGATAAGAGCAGTGACCATTGGGATGGTCACCTCCGCAAAAGTCACAAGTTAATTGTGGTGACTGGCCAGGATAGGACTGCACTGCATGCAACTGCTGAGGAAGCATGGACATCTGCTTGATGAATGCGTTTAATTGCTGGATGAGAATATTTTTCCGAGCCATGATCGCATTTGTAGAAGTTTGCATGTGGGATGAAACAACATCTTGTTGCCACTCGAAGCTCAGATTTTGGTTACTTCCCCAATCCTGTGAAAAATTGTTAGAATAATTGTTGTAATTAGAGAAGTTACCGTGAATCGGTATGCTGGAAGAATATTCTGGTTCTTGCTGCATAACATTATCTCTAAGTGTTCTTCTTGGTGGATTTTGATGCATAACATAATCTCCAAGTGTTCTTCTTGGTGGATTTTGCCATTCACCAGCTATGGTTCAACTTTTATCTTACTTGGGATGGTTGATGAGAGAGTGTTGGAATTGTCTCCTTGAGATGGTCCCTTTTTTTTTTTTTTGCTGCTCTGATTCCTTATGGTTGTCTTTTCGATCTCAAGATCAAATTCCAATTGCTCTTGATGTACCTGATCTCACATGATTATAAATCACAAAGAACTAGAGCAAGAATTAGCATAGCAGGGTTAAATAAATAAAAAAATTATTGCAGAAAAATTAAAGAAAATAAGAAGAATCTCTTTACAACTCAATAGAAGGAACTAAGAATTTAAATTGAGACATCGTTCCCCGGCAACGGCGTCAAAAATACTTGTTAAGATCTTGGCAAGTGTACCAATATGGCGGCAGTATAATAGTAAGAAAGGGTTGTCGTACCCACGAGGAACGGTACAAAATAAATTCTTAGTAGCCAATCTAATTGAGTATATAAAGAGAAACTATGGAATTTATTATTGTGATAATTAAGGAAATAGTGCAGTAAGAAATTAAATCAAAAGGAAATATTTAAGGAAGATTTAAATGGAAACTAGGATTGATATGAAAATTAAATAAAGATTATAATAAGATAATATAATAAAATAAAATATGAGACAGAGAAATAAAGATAAGATTGAGCAAATAAAGAGAAACTAGGATTGAACTTCGTCTATCGCACTCCTCTTGTATTTTGGAAATCAATGATATTTAGGAATGTATAATTATAAATATTGAAGCACAAATAAATATTATTTCATAAAGGTTCCCACAACTATGAAATACTCAGAAACAATTCATGCTGGTTCCCACGGTCACAAATTGCCTCGCTTGAAGATCAGTAGTTAAAGCTATCAATTCATGCTGGTTCCCACAGTCACAAATTGAGTGTTTTCACCAATCAGATTTCAAAAACCCTATTCCTAGCATATTTAAAAAATCACATCATAACTCTAGTGCAAAGACGGAAGCTATGCATTAAGAACAAAATAAAAACACCAATATTATAAAAACAGGGATTCCTAAATAACAAAGAAAATTCCAAAATATCGTTTGGGATTGAATCGACTACATTCAATCCTAAAGAGAGATTTAGCTATTCATGGTAGCCATTCCACTCCAGAGACTGTCACACTTTTCTCCTAACTCCCTATCTACTCAAAAACTCTTCAACTCTCTGAATGAATAAAACTAACTGCTAAAAGTCATTTAAATACTATCTGAAAGCCCGTTGAAACCCTGTTTGTGGCCCATTACAAATTAGGTTACGTTTCCTGCGCTCTGCCTAGTGAAGCGCAAAAAACAGTATCTGGACAGTCATTCCCGCGCTCTGCCTACGCTCAGCGCAGGTGGAGCGTAGGAAACAGTGGCAACTTCCTCTGAATTTTCATCATGTGGAGCTTGTTCTACGTTGTTCCTGTCCTTGCTCACTGTCCTTTTGATGCTTCACTTGTACCTTAGCTTTTTATCTGTAAAAATCAACAGATTTTCCATTAAAGTAGCATCAAATTCAAATTTAGCTTTAATAAATACAAAAACCACAAATTAACCTAAAAGGGTGGAATTGAGTTATACATTCAACAATTCATTATCAATAAGTGTTGTAATTTATATGGAAATTTACGTAATTTTAACACTTATCACGCCTCTCATCGCCTCTATTTTGTTTTTTGTTTCTCGGTCTTTTGGTATTTCTGTTTCTGGATTGTTGTTTTGTAATTGTTTTTCTTGGAGATGTGCCTGCCTTTAATTTCTTCTCCATTATTTCTCCTATTAATAATGGTCCTTGTTTTTTTTGTTCTTTTGGTCTCTTTGTATTCATATTCTGTTTCAAGTAATTATTGTGATGTTCCTTTAAGTTCTTCCCAATCGAACAATGGAACAACATAAGCAAGCTTAATTGTAATTTGGTTTTAAAATTTGAGAAAAAAACTGCTAAAAAAATTCTAACTCAATTGATTATGAAGAGGCTAATTAGCTCAATTAAGAATTTTGTGTAATTACTTGGAAAAGAATCGCTAAAAAAAGCAATGAGAATAATAAATTTAGATTTGGCCAATGTTAACCCAAACCGATTAAACCCACCCGTTAGATCCGATACCTGACAAACCCGAAACTCGACAAGCCCGATGCACTTTTTGGTCGGAAATGGGCCACAAAATTGTTTCAATTGGTTTTGGTCGGATTGGGCTTTTTGGGCCCGAATCTGACCAAATCCGTCTGATGCCCAGCCCTAGTATCCATATAAATTTCAACTAATGATTATTAGAAGTATATTGAGAAGCTCACTTGATGTCTCACTTAACTAAGTGGAGAGGGGTCTGAAGAGAGTAAGAGGGAAGGTCTGAAGTTACTTAGAACACCGACAATTTGGGGGGGGGAGAGAGAAAGTTATTCTCGTTTTTACACAGAGCTGCAACTGTAAATTTGCTACTGCAGATTCGTTTACCGTTGGATTGGCTGAAATTTTGACAGCAGGTTCGAGACATTTGGTTCTTCTTTCTGAACGGTTGGATCATTAATTCGAGGTCTGAGTTGGGAGATATTCAGTTCGCACAGTAGTTGTGTACGTATTTGGAGTTTTTTCATCTTCTCTATTTGTAAACTTTACTGCTTTATTGTTTGGCTAGGTGTTAGCACTGTTTTGTGCACTCTTGATTGAGGCTCTTTTGTATCCTTTATTGATTATAGTGGAGCTATTTCTTCGGTCTGGACGACCCGTGATTTTTACTCTTAATTTGAGGGGTTTTCTACGTTAAAATTTTGGTGTCTTCTTTTGTGATTTTAGTGATTTATTATTGTTGTTCATTTGTTGTTGCTCCTCATAGATTCTTGCAAATTAAGGTGATTTATTTCCGCTGCATTAACTGTTTGAGTGCTCTGTATTGTTATTGTGTTATTGTTTCCAATCATTAAGTGTCTATCATTACGAAATTAAGCCAATCATTAAGTGTCTATCATTACGAAATTAAGCCATTCATTTGTGTCAGATAGTCTCAAAAATTGAAAATATCAAATTGCGTGTAACTTAAGTCCTTTACACTAGTCTACCTATATATAAGCCATTCATTACGAAATTAAGAAATTCACAATAATATTAGGATTTAAATTTTAGATTCAACTAATCTCTTAGGATTCATTATTTAAATATATTTTGAAATTTAAAGATGAGCAACCATTGAGTGTGTGAAACTAACTGATAGGAAATCAGAACAATTAGGTCGAGAAAGAATAAGATGAGAAAGATAACTACCAAGTTAAATAGAAAAAGAAAATAAATTGTTATGTTTATATATATTATTAGCGTAACATTATTATTTAATGATGCATCACATTATTTATTAGTTTAATAAAATATAAGGTGTTAAATAATATGACAACACATTAACATATCATTAACTAAGGATTAAAATTTTTTACATTGACAATATATATATACATATATATATATATTACTAATTAAACTCTTATTAAAATTTTACTTAAAAATATGAAATTCTTTTAATTATTTAAATCATAAATATAGTTTTTTATTATCTAATTTTTTTATTTAATATTTTCTATTTTATTTTTTAAACTATATCATAATTCATAAGGACACTATATTTTTTTAGCTTAATATAAATTGTTATTTATTTTTTTAAAAATACCTATATTTCAGAATTTAACAATGATATAAATATAGAGATATATGTGTAAGCTACAACAACTCTTACACATAACTTGATTTTTATGCTCATTTTGACACTCTTAATATAAATTTTTCTTTTTGTTTATTTTTATTGTATACATCACTTATCGCATCATTTATCTGTCTTTTAATCTATGAAAGGTTGGGTACCGATTATTATTGTTTAAGAAATGGTAGGAAAACCAAACTTTATCTTAGTGATTCAAGACATGAAAGAGCCTATATAGACTACACGTGTTGCACACCGTGATCACCATCTTCCTATACTACTGCTATAGCTCTTAATTTTCCTAGTTTGTGCATAAGCTCTAGCTAGAAATTTGACATGGCCAACACAGTTGCAAAAGACAAGTACAGGTCTTTCTTGCATGATGAAGCTGATAGCATCCAGTGGAGACATGGTGGCCCTCCCACCTATGATGTTGTCAACCAGCTTTTTGAAGAAGGACGAACCAAGGTGCAAACCATCACACCCTCTTATCGATTCTCTCTCTAAATTGTATGCACCCTCTCACTATAGATTTCATATTTGCAGGAATGGCCTGAAGGATCATTGGAAGAGATTGTGCAAAATGCTGTTAAGTCATGGGAGATGGAGCTCTCACACAAGACCCGCTTGCAGGACTTCAGGACCCTTAACCCTGAAAAGTTCAAGCTCTTTGTTAATGGTAATTAAGCAGTTACATGTGTCTAATTTTTGTTTCTTCTCCATCTTTTCCCATGAGAAAGTTAGAGCTTTGATAGATACTCTGCTTTAGTACATTAATTAATGCTATTTTTATTTTCTTTGACTATTTGATTGAGTTCTGTTCACATGATTAAGGAGGTGAATGAATCAACTTTTCCCATGTATTTATTATTTGTTGTACCATGTATTTCTCATCATAAACTTTACTTCCAAAGTGAAGATCCAATCTGGCCCTATAACCACCCACTTAGACAAAAATTGCTTCAAGTTTTGTTGGGGACTTTGCTAGTTCTGAAGCTAGAAGAAATCCTTATAAGCATCAATTGATCCTTCATCTTTTCTTTATTAGCATAAAAAGTATAATAAATAATATATAGTTACATAATTACATCAATTGATCTTTTTTTTTCCTGTTAGTATATTAGTTGTTGTAGGTTGTGTTTCATAGATTGAAATAGGTACAAAACATATGATCAAAATTCTTGACATGTTCCATGTGCAGGCAGGGAGGGATTATCTGCAGAGGAAACTCTAAGCTTGGGAAGTTACAATGCTTTGTTGAAAAGTTCTCTGCCAGAAGATTTCAAACCTTACAATTCAGATGAAGAGACTTTTGAATCATCTCACGAAGTCTTTAGATCTGCTTTCCCTCGTGGGTTTGCATGGGAAGTGATCAAAGTTTATACAGGACCACCTGAAATTGCTTTCAAGTTCAGACACTGGGGCTTCTTTGAAGGTCCTTTCAAGGGACATGCCCCTAATGGCAAGATGGTCCAGTTCTATGGCTTGGGAACTCTCAAGGTATTATGCTTCTATTATGTTAAATCCACTGTTTGAAATAAAATATGCACTACAAAGTATCTACACAAAATTTTGATTAGTCCTGATAAAGACCAATTTTCTCAGTAAAACAAAATTTCCAACCATGCATTGACAATAATTAGTAATGTGATTTTACTGATATTGACAATAAGATACATGTTATTTGATGCTTTGTCACAATCAAGATTCATATATCAAGTTAAATTTTTTTAAACAGGTGGATGACTCTTTGAAAGTTGAAGAGGTGGAGATTTACTATGACCCAGCAGAGTTGTTTGGAGGCCTTTTATCAGAGGATAGCACCAAAACTTCAGCAGCTTCTCAAGGATGTCCTTTCGCCAAATAGTTACAATAAAGTTTTAAGTGAAACAATGTCCTTTGATCTACCTTTGTTTCATGAATCAGTTAATGGGGGCAAGAGATGAGATTCAAAGAAAAAGAATTTAATTACTAGTATGATAAATGTGGTCCAGTGAATAAAAATGACAGAATAAATTTCCTTTCATTCTGTTTCTTTTCTTCTTTTATATGGAAAACTATGGAAAATACATGTGCCATGTTTGGCTCCTGCGCTCCATGTCCCTGTTTGAAAGCTATTATGCATATAATAACATGTGCCTCTTAGGCTGTGCTGTTGCATAGCTTAAACCTATTGACATGATATATAAACACAACAAAATCTAGCTTAAAAGTTAGATTTTAGTTTACAACAATCATATATAAACACTCAAGATTCTCAACCCTAAACCAAAAATTAATGTTTATTTTATTTTATTTTGTTGTACTGAGAGGAGAGCTTTCTAGTATATTTTGATTATGTCTGACCAGGTAGTGATCAGGTTAGCTCATGTGGCAGCAAAATCTGTTATATTGTTGAATGAAAGCATTTGGAATTTCAATGCAGTAATTAATTACTAGTGCCTCTTCAAATCAATTGACAGGTAGCTAGATCACACAGCAAATCACCTATTATTTAAAGCATAATTTTTCTTCTTCTTCTTTGCAATGCTGATTAATATAATAAATATGTTAAATAAAACATGTACTGCCTTAAAAATATAAAAGGAATTAATGATATTGTAAAATATGTTTAGTATTTCTTAACAACCAAACTTGTAAGCAATTTTATTTTATTGGTCAGGAAACAAACTTTCTTGTAGAGCTAATTAAGATGCACCTTAATTTGTGATCCAAATTATTATCAATGACTTTTCTGCTCTCAGCCCTCCCTTTTACTTAACTTTTCAATGATAGGGAATGATTTACTCACCAAGAAAGAAAAGAGAAATAATAAAATGCCGATTGGCATTTGGCAATGGATTCTCCTTCAATGATTTGAAAAGGCCAATAATAATAGTCCCCACACTATTTCATATATAACTTAGATTCATTCTTAAAAGGTGAATGGATATGAATTAAGCTCTACATAGAAACATAGAAAGCCTGAAAAGTCAAAAGGTTGGAAGAGGACTTAGATTCCTGATTCCAGCAGTCATTTTAACAAATAAAAAAAATAATAAACAAAGTAAAAGTGCTCACACGCCCTGTTTGTACTGACAATACACGCATTTTCTCATTCTAATTTATTTGGCATGAAATCAAGAAAATATTAGAGCAATCAAGAACTCTGGTTAAAGGGTACCACGTGAAATCTACTTACTACTTGGAAGAAACTAACATAAGAAACACAATGTCCAGTTCCTGAATAATTACTGTTACAGAAATTAAGGCAAAAAACTTCACCATATATAATACCAATGAACCATGGGGAAAAAAGTAAGGACTAAGGAGAATAATAGCATAAACCTAGCAGTATAAAGGATAAGCTCTTATAGCAGCTTTGCATTTCTAACAAAACCAAACAAAATGATCCATAAACTCTTCAAACAATTAGGAATCATTACTTCTCCCACTTATTATACTCCATATAATATAGAAAATCAATTTATAGTACTTTTTTTTTTGTAATTACCACTTAGTCAGTTATCCATAAAAATATATTAAAATAAGTAAAAAAAAAAAAAAGAACATTTGAGAATGCAAACCTGCAAGTCAAGAAGTCCCTCACACCACTCTTCAAAGATTCATCATCTTGTTCTCTCTCATTCTGCGTCTGCAGAATCACTTAGAATCTGATTTGGAACTTCAAAATATAAGTAATTATTAAACTTAAATTTGCTCATACCAACAATACTCCGTTGTAGTCTAGTTGGTTATGATACTCAGCTCTCACCCGAGAGACCCGGGTTCAAGTCCCGGCAACGGAATTTTTTGTTTTTAATTTACATATTTCACATTTTATTATCCAAATCAATTTTTGAAGTGGCTTTTTTTAATGTTCTTCCGTTCACCATTTCTTACCACATTTTATTATCCAAATCAATTTCTGAAGTGGCTTTTTTTAATGTTCTTCCGTTCACCATTTCTTACCACAATACATTTCTCAGTACGATTTTTTTTGTTTTTAATTTACATATTTCACATTTTATTATCCAAATCAATTTCTGAAGTGGCTCTTTTTTTATGTTCTTCAGTTCACCATTTCTTACCACAATACATTTCCCAGTAAGAAAACTTATTTATGTGAGTCTATAAAAAATTATGAATGTTTGAACCAAATCCACCACACAATTCCCAGTATGAATTTTTTGTTTTTAATTTACATATTTCACATTTTATTATCCAAATCAATTTCTGAAGTGACTTTTTTTAATGTTCTTCAGTTCACCATTTCTTACCACAATACATTTCCCAGTACGAAAACTTATTTATGTGAGTCTATAAAAAATTATGAATGTTTGAACCAAATCCACCACAAAATAGTTCACGAAAACTTAAACAAATGATTCAATTAATTCCAAGCTTGAACCTCTTTGCAGGTGAAAACATTTCAAAAACAGTAATAACACTAATAAGTAAGACTAGCAATCAATCAACTTGCTTCAATATGCTTTCCCAGCAGCTCCTATTGAAACATGAAACATGATTTTTAAAATTACACAGCGAGTCTAACATTCTATGAAAAATTAAATTACATTTTTCTTCTAGTTCGTATCTCTCATAAAGTGTCATAATGTTACACGTACAACAAAGTCTATAGCAACCAACTCTTTTCAGGGCAGACACATCATATTTATTTAAGATCAATTTTCTCTCCTTTGACAAGGACAAATGCATTTCAATTTTCAGCACCCTCAACTACTTTCTTGCTAACAATACGGTAACTTCAGCAAACGCGTTTTCCACATGGTGGACAAGTTAGTTGAAGAATTTTGCCACTCATAACAATGGATTGTAAATTAAAACATCAATGCAAAATTGTGCTCATTAAAGGGGTACTTACAATGCAAGAGCATAGAAATCAAGACTGGACTAATTGTACTCTATCTTGGCTTTGTCTACTATATTTGCTTTGGTGTTAAAACTACCCAAACTCAAGTTTTGCCTAACACAATTATTTTTTGTATTAAAACGTAAGTTTATCACGTTTCAACGCTAAACCAAACATGCTCTAGACAAATGTTACTATTCCATACCTATCTTAAGTTGGATAATCACATATTTGACAATTCCTCTAAACAAAGATGAGAGTCAATATATACAAGGACACTGGGGCATATCAATAAGACTGAGAGGTGCATATCTTAGATTTATACTATTAATTCATATTTCATAAAATTTGCTCACGTCCTAATTCAGGTTTTCTAATCACCTCTTGCTTAAAAGTAGCAGTAGACAGTGAAATAAAAATGAAAGCCTCTTGTTTTTTCTTCTAGGTGTATAAGTTAACAGGGGGAGACATTCCACTTTTACAACCCAAACTTTGTTGCAAAAAGACATGCTTTCAACTATATACACTAATACACTATAATAATAAATTAAGGGATATAGGAAAATATTCGGATTTAACAAAGCCATATGGTAGAATAATATCGACCATATAACTTTATCCAAAATATAGTACTATTAATATCTGCCAAATATCCATAGTTCCATATAGCTAGGCGATTCCATACTTTCAGATGCAACTGTAAGTTTCCAATGGAGACCCTTTCAGTTAATTACAAACTCTCCAATGATGTAGTCCCGTTTGTTTTGGCGTTGTTATAATGTAAAATCATGGTTTTGTGGAATTGATTTTAATAACTTCGGTCTAACATATTTCGTGAAACATGTATCATTCATCACAACCATTAATTTTTAGAATCAATTATATTCAACTGTAAACTAAACAGGCATGTAGTAATATTTGAATAAGACTAAACTAGCAGATTAGTCCTTGACTTTGCAAGGGTCGGGCAGTTTGGTCCCTGAGTTTACAAAATAGCTCTGTTAGTCCTTGACATTGCAAGACGTCAGTCACTTTAGTCCAAGGCTCTTAACTCCGTTAAATTTTGCTAAGTTGTAACGTTATATTGCCACATGAGATGCCAAGAAGGATTCACAGTTGTTGTCTCTCCCTAAAAGTCTTTCTCTCTTCTCGCGCATCTCTTAGGGGAATCCATTGCGCTTCTCCCTTCTTCTTCAACTTCCATAGGTCTCTCTCCCCAAAAATCGTTTGCTATTGTTGCTTCAATGGGTTCGCAGGTAACGGTTATTGTATCTCGCTATTTCTGTGGTTAGGGTTTGCGTTAGGGTTTAGGGATTTTGTTAATGTTGGCCCTTATTGTTTGTGGCCGAGTGTTTTGCCCCCGTAAAATGCATTTGTGTGTGTATCTGTGTTGGCTGAAAAAGGAAGACCCCCTCCCATAAAACCCAGCTCAAAAAGGAAGACCAATTTGCTAAGGAGTAAGCTGCCCATAAGAGGAAAAGGTTCATCTGCAGCAAGACAGAGTAGCCCACCACCAACTGCTCCAACTGATGGTGTGGATGATTCCTCAAAGGCACAACAATTTATGCCAACTCCTGGGCTTAATTAGTAACTGGATCTGCACTGCAAGCATTCTGGGAGTTTAATTATTAGCTTTTTTGGGATGTAATTAGATTTATGGATCAACTATGGACCTGTGTTCATGTTAATGTTGCTGTTATTTTGGATCAACTATTGTAATATTGCTATATGATTGCAATTACACTTTGGCTCATTTCTTCCCTTCTGAGTAATGTGAGAATAATTGGACCCCCCACTATTATACCTCCAATCTGTGGTGCTCATGGATGATAAATGTTGGTGTACAGGAAGCCAAGCTCAACAAAAAACAGCTACCCACGCGCAGACAAGGAGAAAGGAGATGAATAAGAAGGAGAGAAAGGACCATGTACTTCGCGAACAAAGAGAAAAGGAGATGAAGAAGAAGAGGAAAACGAAAATGACTGTTAGGATTGTTCTTCCATTATTAAAACAATGCAAAACAACAACGTTTTGACACATTCCAGCATCCTACGTGGCAATATAATGTTACAACTCAGCAAAATTTAACGGAGTTAAGAGCCTTGGACTAAAGTGACTGACGTCTTGCAATGTCAAGGACTAATGGAGCTATTTTGTAAACTCAGGGACCAAACTGCCCGACCTTTGCAAAGTCAAGGACTGATCTGCTAGTTTAGTCATTTGAATAACAGTTGTTTATTCTTACAGCAGAGGCTTGAAGGGAAGAGTTGATGTTAAACAGATCTATGGACTAAAATATTGTCACTATAATATAACTTTTTTACCATCATCTTGCATGGTTGCAGTTTTGAAATCAGATGAGTATGGAATGAGTTGAGAAGAGAGCAAGGAAGACTATAATTGGTTAAAATATCATTAATGAGTCTCCAATTTAACTGAAAATTCCACAAGGCCACAAAAACATTATTACTTATCAGTTACTGGTGTGTTGATGCAAGAGACATTTTTTTTTCGTGCAAGACCACAGGTATCCTCCATTGGAGGCAATCCTATTCGAGTCGGGTAGGACCTCTATGAGCGGCAAAGCTCTCCTCCGAGTATTTTGCAAGAGACATTTGATTTTGATGGGAGGATAAAATATTTAATTAGAATATAAATATATATATATATATATATATATAAGTAAGATAATGAAAGTAGCCTATGAAATCTAAAGAGAGAACATAATAGTAAATTTCTTTCAACAAAACTTCTAAAAATAGAAAGTATATTTTATATTGTAAACATTATAAATGATTAATATTATGAATCACCATTAATTAATTATAGTAATTATATTAATGTGAATATCACTAAAATAACAAAAAATAATAATGATTTAGAACATATCTAATAATTTAAAAAAAAATAAAGGCTTATTTGCATTTTTAGTTCCCTACTTTTTTTCATTTGGTAATCTTAGTTCCCCAATTTTTTTTTTTTCCGAAAATTTAGTTCTCTCATTTTTTAATTGTGTAATTGTGATTCAACTGTTAAATTTCCATTCAAAACTTAACAGTCAAAGATGACATGGGCTTAGATGATACACATATAGATTATAAAAAGAAGAATAAAGTAGAACACAATTCAATCGTTGTTGAATGTTGATGCTATTAGGCTTAGAATCTTATGCTAATCCGTATTCAAATTAGAATAAATACCACTTAATATCCTGGTAAAAAATTTAAATCATTTTGAAACTGACAATCTAAAATAAGTTAAGGCTATGACACATCAAGAAGTAAAAAATTAAAAAGAGAAAAGAGAAAATTGCACATATGGTTGTCATTCCAAATTTAACTTGTGGTATCATAGCCTGCAATAAGAAAAGTTACTGCATTGTCCTTCAATTGTTTGAGTTAGATTATTTTCACCATCTTCTCCACCAACTCCTCTGTTGTGTTTCATAATTAGTGATTCTAAGAAATCCCGTTGAAAGTATTATGCTTTTTTTAGCCCATCCATGGAAGAAGCATTTAGCCTTTTGTGGGCTTCTCCAATGGTTTGCAGCAAGCAGGTAAGGCATATAACTTGTTAGCCAGTATGAAACAAATTTAAAACACCTAAACATATCCTTCCTAGTTAACAATATATTATTTGCTTCACTCACAGTCATACACACATTGAACCTCCCAAGACAAAGCTTTTGAAAACCTTTCCATATCTATAGGGAAAATAAAAATGATCAGAGAAAAGAAAATCTTTGGAATTCTATAGCATCGAGCATATAATTAATTATAAAAGGTCCTAAATTTTGATGACACAAATTAAAATTTATAAATAAAGGCTATCACTCCAATTTGCTAACATCAATAGAAAAAATCATTTGCATATGCAAGGAATGTTTTGTATTCTGAAAAACAAAAAACAAAAACACAAGGAATACTTAAAAGCGGGCTTCATTTACATCAATCCAAGGAATACTTAAATATATAGTTAATGAAAGAATATGGATAAAGCTTATCATAATTTCTCCTGTTCTATCTTCATACGTAAGCTGGGCCAATATATAGTTGTTTCATGAAAAGAAAAATCTAGCTTTGTCAAATAAAGGCAGAGAAAAAATATAACATAAATAATCTGTCTATCTATCATAAAGCTTTAAATCATACTGATTCTGTGAGAGATGTACCTATCTTCCTTATCTTATTTCCCCTAAATTTAACTTGTTATCCTATCATTTTCAACATAAAAAACATGTAAGAAGTAGCTATTTTAGAAGCCAACCAAAAAAAGGCCAAAAGAAAGGGTGAACTAAAGGCATAGCAAGATTGAAGTCCACCTTCTTCTTGTTGCTTCCTTTTGCATCCAATAACAGGTAAGGAACATTTCTGGCATTTTTCTAAGCACTAAGAAAGAGAATATCGAAAGCATTTTCATTAACTTTCCATTGTTCTTTTCCATCAAATCAATAATTTGTATATAAAATTCTTCCCCATTTTCTTTCTGCAAATATAACCACAAATTATAGAGGCAATAAAATAAAAGAACATGCAACCTCTACCCTTATGCAAAAAGTTCTACATCTCCTAGAACTGAATTCTTAGTCTCATTCTTGTCATATGCAGTGTCCACATGTAAGTTTTCTAAACTCTTGATGTCTCTCATGACACCCTTAGTTACAAAAGTAGAAATATGAGCTCTAATTTGATCCATTGTTTCTTTCAAAATTTCGAATTTAAAATCTATCAGCAACCATGCTCAAACCATCTACGATATACGCAATCGTAAGGGCGAAATGAAAACTAAAGGTAGTCTTAAAAAACATAGTGAAAATTGTGAGCAAGCAATTACAGATTTAAGAGCTCAAGACACCTGTGAGTTAGAAAAACATGGATTTCAAGAATGAAGGTCATAGCCACTAAATAGATTTACCATCTTTTAAATAAAAGAAAACTCAGAGAACAAAAACCCTTTGAATAGAGAATTATTACACATTAAAAACACCTTTGGAAATATAAAACACTAAGGTTACAAAAAAGAGCTTTGATGTTTTAGCTGAGAAGTGACAAAGAAACAATCATTTTGGGGATTACTCCTGTGTGAAAGAGGGGGGATAGATCCAATTCCAACGAACTTACCACCTTGTGAAGATGGAATACCCTCTGGTCATGACCTGCTCTTTGAAATCTTCCAAGCGAAAAAGATCTCCTTGTTGGTAATAGAGGCATCCACTCCATCGACCTTGTTGGCACGAATCTGCCCCTTCTCAACCCACTAACACATTATATTTGAATCGATTGCATTGTATATCACTTTGCAATTCAAACCATCGTTCCCCTAACACATTCAAAGCAGAGACTTGGACCACAATGGCTTCCGTGGGAAAATTGAAGCTGAAAAGGCGAGAAAAGAATTAAGCTAGAGAAGAAGAGGGGATATGTGTGGAAGTTAAAGGAGGAGAATAAAGAATGAAAATGAAACCTTAATACTGTGAAAGATGATGATGACGTAACAATTGGGCGCAACGTCCAGGAACTCCTCCTGTCGGTCTAGCAAAACAGATGCTGCTCGGCGACATTAACATAAGTCGACCTCTCTTCCCTCAGCAACTACTGTCGGAGCTCGATATTTTCTTGTGTTGAAGTTGCTTGTGATGGATTGCATAAGCAAAAGATGGGTGAAAAGTTTTTACCTTTTTGGAGGGTTTGAAAATGGGGTTTGAAATTTTGAAAAAGAAAGAGGAAGAGGAAGAAGAATGATTCTTCCTCTGGAAGCTTAGCGACACCCTTTACAAAAATAAAATAAAATAAAAAAGCAAGCCATGTATCAGGGATTTACTATAACAAATACTAATATATAAAAATAAAAAACCATCCTTAAAATTGTTGAATTTATGAAAGTGCCCTTGTCAATGAATTGAAAACTACTCGTTGTGGTTGGATGGCTTGCCTAGATTACCGAGATTTATGTTAAGTTTGGTGGGAGTAGGGAAATGGAGAGAAGAGAAATGGGTAGGAGAGAAGTGGGAAGGAGAGAAATAGAGGAGAAATAGAGGTTGTTTGGTATGAGTGGAATAGGTGAGAAATAGAAGAGAAATGTTAAGGTGAGTTGTTTGGTGTAATAGAAGAAATAAAAGAGAAATATAAATTTTTTAATATTATTGTCAGTTTTTCCCACCATATTATGGAAAAAAAAATCGATTTTCAGGACAAAGAAATCGATTGTTTGGAGCCAAGTTATTTGGATTTGTATTCCTGATTCATAGAAATCAATTTTCAGGCCTAGAAATCGATTTTCTCGTAGTTAGAATATACCTTCCCTGTTCTTGGGACCAAAATAATCGATTAGGGGTAAATTATAATCGATTATTGAGAACTCGAAGGTGTAGGAACATCTGATTGAACCAAATAATTGATTTCCTTCATAAAGAAATCGATTATATCACAAGTTAGAGACGCAGGAATTTCACGTTTTTCTGAGGTTTGGCCATCTGGGTGTCTCTTTTTCCCCCTTTTGAAACTTTCTAATTTGGCAGAGGTTGACGATAGAGAGAAGGGTCATAATCATCATCACCACCATCACATTTCTTCTTCAACAACACCAATGAGCAACAATTTCCCTGGAGATCTGTTGCAGAGGTTGGCGGTGAACCATAACCACCACCACTTGCCCATGGCGCCGAAGGTGGAGCAACCTGAAGCAGAGGAAGAACTAGAGTTAAGAGTGAAGAAGATCAAGAGAACTTCATTAATATTTGAATATGTGAACCAGGTGAGAGATGAAGACATTTACAACCTATGAACGAAACCACCTTCTCCATGGCCATGCAGATCTGAGCTGCTTCATGTTGTCTTCCTCGCGAGCTCCTTCTTCATGCAGAGAAGATCAGGCTTGAGAATTGGCCTCCACATTTCTTCGCATTTCTCGTCAATTTGGCGAAGAAATGCTAAACATGTGGGCCCCACATTTATGCTGCATTTCTCGGCTAATTCTCAGCTACACCAAACAGGTTGGAAAGTGAAGTTCTCTGCTATTTCTCACCTCACACCTGCATTTCTCCTTATTTCCATCGCACCAAACTGAGGGTTAAGTTAAGGAAAAATATTGATAGTTGAATGTTAAATGTATTGTAAAATCAATGTTCAGTAAAAAGCTGCAAAATCCCACGTGACATTGTTTAGTAAAAGTACTGGAGTAATGTAAAAAGAGACCCTACAAAATTCAATCTCCATGGCACTCATCGTAGCTATAATCATCACATTGGTTTTATAAATTAATTTTATTAAAAAATTCATTAAATAATATAAATAATTTCAAATATTTGATTTAGGTGGTTAATCCTTCTGGAAAGTTGAAACGAACCAACAATGTGAATTGCTACTCATTTTTAATTTCAAAACTTTTTTCAATTTTTAATAGTAATATTTAAAGAAATGAAAAAATCTAAAGTAATTATTAACACTAAACCTAACGATAAACAAAATCTAAAAAATAATAAAAAATCTATTGAGGAATGCTAAGAACTTGTAAAAAGTTAGACAATCCCATCCAATAGCTTTTATTGATGAATCCCAATGCGTAAAATATATAGGTTTTATAACCTGTAAAATATTTCTCATGATAATAAAATAAAAGTGAAAACATTTTATTTAAAATTATAACTATCACAATACTTAATGTATTGGTAAAGTTAATGGTTATAATTCCAAATAAAACCTTTCTACTTTTGTTTTATTATTATGTGCAATATTGTACGTGTTAGAAAAATCATATATAAAGAACAATTAGTAACCGTATTTATACCAAGTGATAAACTCAATAATAAAGCAAAAACAGGATTAAAAATTACTCCTTCAATTTCTTTTTGCCTGTCATTTTAGGGTCTCAAATTTATTTCTAAATAAGTGTCGTTTTAAAATAGCAAGACAATAATAAATATTATTCCACCAATTTTACCCCTTTCTTGATCTGATTCTTTTTTATTTTAAATATTTAAATCATAAATGTTGTGCAAGTTCAAAATCCTGATAAATGTGTTTTTTATATTTCCAACAAACAAAAATTAAGGTAGGGGGTAAAATAAATTTAAAAAATGAATTTATTTCGTTGAAAAAAAAGAGATATAAAATGTATTCATGAGAGAAAGAGAAAGGACATATTTAAGAAAAATAGGCTAAAAAGACATAGATATTGTATTCCTTAATTCTTGTGAAAAACCTTAAACGATAAATAATAAGAAACAGAGGGAGTAATAAAATATAGTTAGAGAACAAAACATGAAGTTATGAACCGTGCATAGAAATTAACTAAAAACCTATTAGATTGTAAAATTATAGATAGATAAATAAATGGATATAAATTAGCATACAAATATAAATATATATAATCTTATTACCTAATATAATGTTGTTATAGACATGCACTATTATTAAAAGTTTTAGGAACATTATAAATGAAAATTGAAATAAAAATAGGAATAAAGTAAAAAATGGAATTAATAGTTGTACCGCTAATTCATACAAACCCCAAGCCTTAAAGCTCACATCAACATCCACAAACCAATAACATAACACTCTTCTTGATGTAGCCTCGGAATTGTAATACTGCAACATAGAGGAACAATAAAAAAATGGCAATATAATAAAAACCAACTATGAATAGTGAAAAAAATCAATAAAAAATTACCTGGATTGTAATATTATAGATAGGTATTATATAATATTATATTATATTAATATTATAAGGCTTAAATATTCATTTTATCCCTGTAATATTAGCGAGTTTTGTTTTTCATCCCTCCAATTTTTTTTTATCAAAACACCCCTACGAAATAAGAAATTGCTGAAAAGCATCCCTGCTGTTCACTTCCGTTGGGGAAACATTGGAAAATCAAGATTTACCTGGGGTTTAGAAACCGCGGGTAAAAACACAGAATCAACAATCTAAAATAAAACATTCTCAATCCCAACCAAATCCCCCAAATCAACAGTCACAGGTTTGCAATGACACACTACGAGTTATATCTTCCTCAAAATAAAAAGATGAAGAGCCACATTACACACGTCACAACCTAACACAGTTCCACGTGAACCTATCAAACCACAATCGAGTTTCATCACTCATCACATATAATGAAGAGCCTTGAAACAGGGAAAAGTAAGACTCAAATAGCAATGAAAGTGCTCGAAACTGAAAGTGAAGATCTCCTTATATCCTTCTTTCTTAGTTCTGTAAAAAGATATATACTCATGTTGTCAATTCCGAAGATGGGATCTAAGGAGATCTTCACTTTCAGTTTCGAGCACTTTCATTGCTATTTTTTTACAGACATAATTATAAAATGAAATATTTTAAAATTATATACTTTTTTAAAATATGTAAATTATTAAAATTGTATTTAATATTAATATTTGATATCTTGATACAATAATTATAATTAAATAATTAGTATAATTGTTGTAATAAAAGTTGTACCTTTTTTAAAATTAATTTATTATATTTTAATTTTCATATTATATTGTTGTTTATGTTATAAAAGTTTTTTATTTTTAAATTGTTAAAATGGGCTTCAATATTGATATTTGATGCAATAAATATGACTATAATTAAATAATTAATACGAACATAATTATAAAATGATTATGTTTTATATTTCGAATTATATTTGTTTATAAATATGACTATAATTAAATAATTAATATGAACATAATTATAAAGTGCTCGAAACTGAAAGTGAAGATCTCCTTAGATCCTTCTTTCTTAGTTCTGTAGAAGGATATATACTCATGTTGTCAATTCCGAAGATGGGATCTAAGGAGACCTTCACTTTCAGTTTCAAGCACTTTCATTGTTATTTGAGTCTTACTTTTCCCTGTTTCAAGGGTCTTCATGATGTGTGATGAATGATGAAACTCGATTGTAGTTTGATAGGATCATGTGGAACTGTGTTAGGTTGTGACGTGTGTAATGTGGCTCTTCATCTTTTTATTTCGAGGAAGATATAACTCATAGTGTGTCATTGCAAACCTGTGACTGTTAATTTGGGGGATTTGGTTGTGATTGATAATGTTTTATTTCAGTTTGTTGATTCTGTGTTTTTACCCGCGGTTTCTAAACCCCAGGTAAATTTTGTGTTTTTAGCCGCAGTTTCTGAACCCCCATTAAATTCTGTGTTTTTATCCGCGGTTTCTAAACACCAGGTAAATCTTGATTTTCCAACGTTTCCTAACGGAAGTGAACGTCAGGGATGCTTTTCAGCAATTTCTTATTTCGTAGGGGTGTTTTGATAAAAAAAAATTTTGGAGGGGTGAAAAACAAAACTCGCTAATATTACAGGGATGAAAAAGATATTTAAGCCATATTATAAATATAAATTATCATTATATAATACCATTACATGTTAATATATTCAAAATATCATTATAAAATAATCTAAAATAAACTATATCTCAGCATAAAGTAATAAAAAAAATATAATAATCTAATATATTTAACAAAAAATATATTTTAATGAGTATGCGGGTACCCGTGGGGCGGATAGTATAATATTCGTTCCTACCCATTTTATAAATATGCGTCTATTGTCAGTATATCCGTGGGTATCCACATGTACGGGTTTTTATTTTTGTCATCTCTACCTACAATTGATATTGTTGAGATTTTGAAAATTACATGGTTCATTCATTAACTACAAGAATGCGTTGAATTATACATGAAAATTAAGCGTCGTCGCTACTAGCGACGACCAAGCCTTCGCTATGTCGTCGCTACAACATTAAATGTGCAGCTCAACGCGTAGCTGTGCAATTGACAGTCTGGTCGTCGCTATGTTTCACACTGTAGCGATGACCTCTACACTTAAAAACTAACTTTTTTTTCTAAAAATATTAAAAATAAATGTAGCGACGGTCAGGCCGTCGCTACGGTTTTAATTAAAATTTAAATTTGGCGCGTTAGAGCAATTTTTTAACGTATCGATGGTCTTAGCGACGGCCAGGCCGTTGCTGCGTTTTAAACTTACGCGCATAAAACCCTTTTCCCCCTCCCCTCTTCTTCTTCCTCCTTCCTCCTCCTCCTCTTCCTCCCTCTCATTTCCTCTTCTCCGGCCACCCCTGTTTCTCTCTCTCTCTCTCTTTCATTTTTAAAATCTCACCGATTAAACACTCCCCCTCCTTCATAGGTTCATTTTGAACCGATCAAAACCTCAAATAGTTGCCCCTGGGTCCCTCTGCACTTCCTTCCCTCTTTTCTAGCCATCAGTAAGTTTTATTGTTTTAATTAGTTTTAATTGTTTATATGATTAGTTTTAATTGTTTATATGACTAGTTTTAATTAGTTTTAATTGTTTATATGATTAGTTATAATTGGTTTTAATTGTTTATATGATTAGTTATAATTAGTTTTTATTGTATATAGTTAGTCTTAACTATTTATATGATTAGTTATAATTAGTTTTAATTGTTTATATAATTAGTTAATATTTAATTTAACACTATTAAAATTAGGTAAATATGCCTCGTATGCGTGGTAGAGGTGGACAGAAGGTCCCACCTATTAGAGGGAGGTCCATCCATTCGGGCGAGCTGGATGCACAGGCAGCTCGCGCACGTGCAGCTCGCGCACGTGCAGCTCGGGAGAGGACCAACCTCTGTAACATCCTAAAATTTGTAGGACAAATAAAATTATTAAGAGATAAATCATAAGATTGCAATCAACATTAATTGTTATAAATATAGTAATTGTTATATTAATATAATAATACCAAGATTAATAAGGACAATCTTAGGAGAGAGATATGGTTTAGTATTTTAAATTAAGATTAGATTTTAAAATAGGAATAATGAGATCACAAGAATTAAAGATAAGAATCAATACAAATTTAGGATAAGATTTAATTATAAGATTTGAATTTAAATTTGAATGTAGATGGATAAGGACACTATAATATCCTAATAATTCCTAAAGAATAAATAAAATAAAATAAAATATTTATGAAGAAAATAATAATAATATCACTATATTATTATGTTTCAGAAAAAATATATTATTTAATTGAAAAAGGTAATGGGTGGGTAGGAGTAGGCCCAACTCAGTTAGATATTTAAATAGGGGAAGGGTTATCTATTTCACCCTCTTAGCTTTTAAACGTCACATGACCAAACACTAGGAAAGAGAAGCAATTTCACAAAGGAAAGGTGTAGCAGAGTAGATCATCAAGGGAGTGGAGTGATGTTATTTGTTTTTTAATCGTGAACTCTAAGGTATGGTGGGGGAAAGGGTTCTACTTGTATGTGTATGTGGGGGTGCTTGGGTAGTGAGGGCAACCATAAGACCCTCTAAGGCTTAAAATTCGAATTTGATATGTGCATTACGTGTTGTATGATGAAAATCTATTGTTTTGGTGATTGAATGTGTTAATCTTCATAAATCTTGATGAATTGAATGAGGGTAGCGAGAAGAGCGAAAAAAGGTAAATAAGGGTTTGGCGATTGGGGAATATAATGGAATAACTGTGAAAATCTGTTGTAAAAAAATGGTGTTTTCGTTGATTTTGTTCGGTAAAAACGTGTAGGATTGAAGTATTAATAATGATGATTAATTAGAGGTTGAAGAAAAGGGTTTAAAAGGGGTCAAAATCGAAAGAACTATCGTCTCGTGTCGCGGGTAATCGATTACAGAAGTCTGTAATCGATTACAGGGTTTTCTGGGCAGCGTTTAGTAAGTTTGGGTTGCTGGTAATCGATTACAATGGGTCTGTAATCGATTACCAAAGAGGTGAGTTACTGGTAATCGATTACAGTTGTGTGGTGATCGATTACCAGGCTTTGACAGCTTTCTCGCCTGAGAAAGAATACGTCTGTTAAAGGTGCAAATGAGCTCGGAATACTATCATATAGCATATCAAACTGAAGCCCCGGATCTTAACTTTCTAATAGAAGTTGAATCATCGTAATTGGACACCTAAAACGCTAGATATTTCCAAATTAGTGCATCAAGGTCATTAAGCTTAAAACTTGAAGACTCCAAAATTGAGTAACGGTCTCTGGTAATCGATTATAGCTATGTGGTAATCGATTACCAGGTCAAATTGTGTATGGGAGTGTTGTTGATGTGATGATTGTGACCCTTTTATCTGTTGATGTTGTTTAAACAAACTGGTTGTGGAATTGAGAGATTAAATTGGATGTTTAGAGTGTATTGATTGTGGCATGAGTATTGTGATGTGAGTATCCTATGTGATGTTAGATGTTTATAATATTGTGATATGATGTATGATGATAATGCATTGAGCATATGAGGTGTGATATTATGATGATGATGCATTGAGCATATGAGGTGTGATATGTATGATGATGATGCATTGAGCATATGAGGTGTGATATGTATCATGATGATGCATTGAGCATATGAGGTGTGATATGTATGATGATGATGCATTGAACATATGAAGTGCAGTACTTGAGATGCACGGGCCCATCAAGGGGGTGCAACTCAGGAGATGAACTGCACGGGCCCATGGAGGGGGTGCAGAGACCATGATGGAGATATTCGATGCACGGGCCCATTAAGGGGGTGCATGCACGGGCGCATTGAAGGGGTGCAACCTAGGGGCGAATAGAATTGCACGGGCACATTGAGGGGGTGCAACCTAGGGGCGGATGTCTCTGCACGAGCCCAAGAGAGGGGTGTTGTGCAACCTATCGGCCAAGAGAGGGCGTTAACGGTAGGGCCATCATTGGTAACAAATAAGAGGATTGATGAGGTGCGCCCATTGTGCGTAGTTTCGAATCATGATTCTTGGGATGAGTTTTGGTGTGCATGATCATAGAGTGAACCTACATTGTATTTTATGATGGAATTGAAATGTGATATGATGATATGAGTATTATATGTTGAGTGTAGAGAATGTGTTTTTCTTGATGATTGGTGAAGTGTAACTTATAAACTTGTGATGAGATATTATAGTGATAATAAGAGTGTAAGATGTTATGATTAATGATGATTATGACTATGTGTGGGTGAGGATAGGATAGCCTTCTGTGTGCATGTAAGAGTTGGTATTCTTTTCCTCACCGTGATTTCTGTGGTTAATTTTACAGGTGATGATGATGGCACGTCAGGTGCCGAGTATTGATTGAAGGGGTGTCGTTCTGATATTTGTGACATCAGGGCTTAGTATTAAGGGTTTTATTTTATAATTTTTAAGAGGAGATTATGAAAACTGTTTTAAGTGCCTTACATGGCCAAGATGGATATTTTGATGTTAACTTTTGAGATGTTGATGTTTTAATTACTTTGGAACCCTTTGACTTTAGTTTCTATTTTAATTGAGTTGACTTTGAAATAAATGATGTTTTAGTGAGAGAATGTGAACCTTTTTACCCAACGCGGTCCGTTACTTTTCCTAAATATTCATAATTGTTGAATGTATAAGAGAGTGGGGTAGAAGAGTGTCACATTAAGTGGTATCAGAGCAGGTCAGTTCACCGGTCGTGAGTTATGTGTTTGCTATGCTTTTGTGGTGTTAATTGTGATGTTGATTGAGTGAAATATATTGCGTTAATTTAATTGTTTGTTTGATTGGTCGGTTCATCGGCCTTGAGTTATGTGTTTGTTGTGCTTTCGTGGTGCTAAATTGTGATGTTGATTAAGTGAGTTGCATTATTGAATTTTTTGTTTTCAGTGTTCTGCAAGGTTGATATATCTTTAATTATCTTGCTTTAAGTGATTTAGACTGACCACCCTAATGATTTGAACTTGATAAGGGAAGATGTGACGACTTGCAAAGGGAATGTTATGTCAATAACATTGCTAGAAGAAAATCTTTGCGAAAATGTTTTAAGAAAGAAAATTTTAAATTACATTTCTTAATTTGAAAAGAGTTTTGTATAATATAGATTGCATACATGCATACACTGCATTGCATCATACTGAGATGTGTATTAGAAGTCTTGTATGACATGGATGAATGATATGATTATTGAATGATATGATTGTAATGATATTTTTATCATGTTATGTGATGTGAATGATGATTGTATAATATTTTAAATTTAGATAAGATGAGAGAAGAAAATAAATAAACAATAAATTGTTTGAATATCTAAGAATGAGGTTGTGATTAAGTGGGAGACTCCTAAGTTAGTGAATGAGATTAGAAGTTTTTTTTGGGTTGGTTGGGTATTATAGGATATTTATAGAAGGATTTTCTAAGATAGCTTTACCTTTGACTGAGTTGACTAGGAAGGGGGTTTCTTTTGTGTGGAATAGTAAGTGTGAGCTTAGTTTCCAAACCCTTAAGGAAAAGTTGACTAGTGCACCAGTGTTTGTTTTACCTGATCTTAGTAAATCTTTTGTAGTGTATTGTGATGCTTCTAAGATGAGTTTAGGTGGAGTGTTAATGCAAAAGGGTAAAGTAGTAGCTTATGCTTCTAGGCAATTCAAAATCCATGAGAGAAACTACCCTACCCATGATCTGGAGTTAGCAGCTGTGGTGTTTGTGTTAAAGATGTGGAGACATTACTTGTATGGTTCCAAATTTGAGGTTTTTAGTGACCATAAGAGCCTTAGGTATTTGTTTGATCAGAAAGAGTTGAATATGAGGCAAAGGATGTGGTTGGAATTTCTAAGGAATGATGATTTTGAATTGAGTTATCACCCTGGTAAGGCTAATGTAGTAGCAGATGCTTTAAGTAGAAAATATCTTCATGTTAGTTCTTTGATGATTAAGGAAATGGATCTCTTGACTCAGTTTAGGGATTTGAGTTTGCTTGTGAGGTAACTTCTGATAGTGTGAAGCTAGGAATGATTCGAGTAAGTAATGATTTGTTGAGGGACATTAGAAATGCTCAATTAGAGGACCCATTCATGGTGATTAGGCGTGAGGTTATAGAAAATGGTAGTGGTGGAGAATTTGTCTTAGGTGTAGATGGAGTAGTAATATTTGTTTTAGGACCATATGTAGTACGTCAAACCATAGATAAGGTTGATTTAATTTAGGAGAAGTTGAGGGAGTCTTTTCAAGAATTGATCATCTTAGAAAAAAAATTCGAGGACGAATTTTCTTTTAGGAGGGGAGAATTGTAACATCCTAAAATTTGTAGGACAAATAAAATTATTAAGAGATAAATCATACGAATGCAATTAACATTAATTGTTATAAATATAGTAATTGTTATATTAATATAATAATACCAAAATTAATAAGGACAATCTTAGGAGAGAGATATGGTTTAGTATTTTAAATTAAGATAAGATTTTAAAATAGGAATAATGAGATCACAAGGATTAAAGATAAGAATCAATACAAATTTAGGATAAGATTTAATTATAAGATTTGAATTTAAATTTGAATGTAGATGGATAAGGACTTTATAATATCCTAATAATTCCTAAAGAATAAATAAAATAAAATAAGATTTATGAAGAAAATAAAAACAATATCATTATATTATTATGTTTCAGAAAAAATATATTATTTAATTAAAAAGGGTAATGGGTGGGTAGGAGTAGGCCCAACTCAGTTAGATATTTAAATAGGGGGAGGGTTATCTATTTCACCCTCTTAGCTTTCAAATGTCAGATGACCAAACCCTAGGAGGAGAGAAGCAACTTCACAAAGGAAAGGTGTAGCAGAGTAGATCATCAAGGGAGTGGAGTGCTGCTATTTGTTTTCTAATCGTGAACTCTAAGGTACGGTGGGGGGAAATGGTGTTGCTTGTATGTATATGTGGGGGTGCTTGGGTAGTGAGGGCAGCCATAAGACCCTCTAAGGCTTTAAATTCGAATTTGATATTGTGCATTACGTGTTGTATGATGAAAATATGTTGTTTTGGTGATTTAATGTGTTAATCTTCATAAATCTTGATGAATTGAATGAGGGTAGCGAGAAGAGCGAAAAGGGGTCAATAAGGGTTTGGCGATTGGGGAATATAATGGAATAACTGTGAAAATCTGTTGTAAAAAATGGTGTTTTCGTTGATTTTGTTCGGTAAAAAACATGTGGGATTGAAGTATTAATAATGATGATTAATTATAGGTTGAAGAAAAGGGTTTAAAAGGGGTAAAAATCGCAAGATCTATTGTCTCATGTCGCGGGTAATCGATTACAGAAGTCTGTAATCGATTACATGGTTTTCTGGGCAGCGTTTAGTAAGTTTGGGTTGCTGGTAATCGATTACAATGGGTTTGTAATCGATTACCAGGCTTTGACAGCTTTCTCGCCTGAGAAAGAATACGTCTGTTAAAGGTGCAAATGAGCTCGGAATACTATCATATAGCATATCAAACTGAAGCCCCGGATCTTAACTTTCTAATAGAAGTTGAATCATCATAATTGGACACCTAAAACGCTAGATATTTCCAAATTAGTGCATCAAGATCATTAAGCTTAAAACTTGAAGACTCCAAAATTGAATAACGGTCTCTGGTAATCGATTATAGCTATGTGGTAATCGATTACCAGGTCAAATTGTGTATGGGAGTGTTGTTGATGTGATGATTGTGACCCTTTTATCTGTTGATGTTGTTTATACAAACTAGTTGTGGAATTGAGAGATTAAATTGGATGTTTAGAGTGTATTGATTGTGGCATGAGTATTGTGATGTGAGTATCCTATGTGATGTTAGATGTTTATAATATTGTGATATGATGTATGATGATGATGCATTAAGCATATGAGGTGTGATATTATGATGATGATGATGCATTGAGCATATGAGGTGTGATATGATAATGATGATGCATTGAGCATATAAGGTGTGATATGTATGATGATGGTGCATTGAGCATATGAGGTGTGATATGATGATGATGATGATGCATTGAGCATATGAGGTGTGATATGTACGATGATGATGCATTGAGCATATGAGGTGTGGTACCTGAGATGCACGGGCCCATCGAGGGGGTGCAACTCAGGAGGTGAACTGCACGGGCCCATAGAGGGGGTGCAGAGACCATGATGGAGACATTCGATGCACGGGCCCATTGAGGGGGTGCATGCACGGGCACATTGGGGGGGGTGCAACCTAGGGGCGGATGTCTCTGCACGAGCCCAAGAGATGGGTGTTGTGCAACCTATCGGCCAAGAGAGGGCGTTAACGGTAGGGCCATCATTGGTAACAACTAAGAGGATTGATGAGGTGCGCCCATTGTGCGGAGTTCCGAATCATGATTCTTGGGATGAGTTTTGGTGTGCATGATCATAGAGTGAACCTACATTGTATTTTATGATGGAATTGAAATGTGATATGATGATATGAGTATTATATGTTGAGTGTAGAGAATGTGTTTTTCTTGATGATTGGTGAAGTGTAACTTATAAACTTGTGATGAGATATTATAGTGATAATAAGAATGTAAGATGTTATGATTAATGATGATTATGACTATGTGTGGGTGAGGATAGGGTAGCCTTCTGTGTGCATGTAAGAGTTGGTATTCTTTTCCTCACCGTGATTTCTGTGGTTAATTTTACAGGTGATGATGATGGCACGCCAGGTGCCGAGTATTGATTGAAGGGGTGTCGCTCTGATATTTGTGACATCAGGGCTTAGTATTAGGGGTTTTATTTTATGATTTTTAAGAGGAGATTATGAAAACTGTTTTAAGTGCCTTACATGGCCAAGATGGATATTTTGATGTTAACTTTTGATATATTGATGTTTTAATTACTTTGGAACCCTTTGACTTTAATTTCTATTTTAATTGAGTTGACTTTGAAATAAATAATGTTTTAATGAGAGAATGTGAACCTTTTTACCCAATGCGGTCCGTTACTTTTCCTAAATATTCCTAATTGCTGAATGTATAAGAGAGTGGGGTAGAAGAGTGTCACAACCTCTCTCACCCTGATCAGCTGCCAGAGCAGCCATCTGCTTCAGCACCTCCGGTGGCCTACGTCCAGTCTTCTTCTTCCTCCCCTCCACCTTCTGGTCAACCTATTGCATCTGACCAACAAGCATTCGACGGAATGAGGCTCATCCCTACACTGGGATATCATGAGATCCCTACCGTGGTGGAGGAGGAGCTTCCACATATATCTGAGGCCGAGGATTCACTTTATATTTTTTTCTTAAGTTATGCCATTTTCTAATAACTTACCCTAATTTTTTTTGTAGAGAAAAGTTACTTGGGACCCTTCTGAGGAGGCCTGAGAGGGTCTTTCAGCCTACTGGGCCTGTGATGAGTTCAAGGGAAAGTCCGCTCGTAACAAGAGAAATCGGCTTCTCTTAGCGGGATAGCAGTCCACACCACGGGCCGCAAGGCTCATCTTGAGATGGCGTTGGATATGGTATGTATAAACAAACACCTTTCTGTATTATTTTTGTATTTGTTATTAAAATAATTAATTTGTGTTCTTATTTTGTGTACGCTCGACAACTTGGGCGGGAGGTAGAGCCCGATGAGATTTTTGTCGCCACCCACATAAAAAAAGGGTGGTGGCTGGGTAGATGACTGAGCGCGGTCCACATATGTAAGTCCAACATTGTGCTTATCAGTTTTTTTATATAATTTCATATATTTGCAATTGAAGATATAACTAACTAATTATATATTTACTTGTACTCAATAGACAAATTACTAGGACCACTTGAGGGAGGTGGAGTCATAGATGAGGGATAACTCCATCACTGATGGGTCCACCAAGTTACAGATCTGGAAGGATGTTGCAGGTGGCAAGACCCGAGGCCGCTGTTGTGGCACCGGGGACTTGTCAACCAACATTCGTCCTGGTGTGACTAGCCTCACTCAGGAGTCTTGGGCCCACACCAGCGAGAGCGACGGGTCGCATCATTCGCCTGAGCAGGCGCTGAGGCAGGAGATGCTTGAAGCCAACTTAAAGGCCACCCAAGCTGAAGAGATGGCTGCACGGTTGAAGGAGGACTTCGCAAGACTCCGACAACAGATGCAGATGTTGTTGGAGGCCTAAAGTGCATGTTGTTCTATCAGCTTCAGTCAGGCTTAGGCTCAGCCGCACCCGCACTATGATGGCGACCTGGATGACCAGTTGTTGGATAAGGATAAGGATGAAGATGAGGATGAGGATAAGGATGAAGATGAGGATCGTCACCCACGACCACACCACCGTCGTCGCTACCACGCATGATTTTTTTATTATGTTGTTTATATATATTTATTGTATTATGTTTGAACAATCTTTGTATATATACTTTATATATATATACATATACATATATATATATACATATTTTCCTCTAGCGATGTGTTTATATAGTATTTAGTATTTTTTTATAATTTTAAATTAACAAATATTAAAATAAAATAAATAATAATAAACTTCATTTAAAAAAATATTATTATCATTAGCGACGTAGTGCGGGTGCGGCTGAGCCTCAGCCTAACTGAAGCTGGTAGAACCACTTGCACTTTAGGCCTCCGGCAACATCTGCATCTGTTGTCAGAGTCGTGCGAAGTCCTCCTCCAACCGTGCAACCATCTCTTCAGCTTGGGTGGCCTTTAACAATAATGATAATATTATTATCACTAGCAACCTAGCGACGACCATGGCCGTCACTAGTAAAAAAATATAAAAAATAATATAATAAGTTGCGACGGCCATGGCCGTGGCTAAGTTGTGACAGCTCAGCGACGATCATTGATCCCTTCACTTAGCGACGACCTTTAACTTAGCGATGACTTTAGCGACGGTCTGACAGACGTTACGTAACGACGACTTATTTTGCTCGTCGCTACTGTATTGACGACGAGCATTTTAGCGACGTCCATGAGGTCGTCGCTAAATGGATGCTAGCGACGGTTTTCCACTTGTAGCAACGACTTTTGGCCGTCGCTAAATAGCTATTTTCTTGTAGTGATTCCTCGTGAGACAAAATCTTTTCTTAGTTTTGACAACTCATATCCAGTAGATGTCCACTTTAATAACTTTGATAATGTTCATACTCCCAAATCCATCAATACAATAATTTCTTTAGAACTTCCAAATCATAAGGTTAAAGTAAAAGTGGGTGTTCATGTCATGTTGTTGAGAAATATAGACCATTCTTCTAGATTGTGCAAGGGGATAAAACTTATCATTACTCAAATGGGCACATATGTCTTAAAAGCAAGAGTCATATTAGGTAGAAATGTTAGAGAAAAAGTTTTCATTCTAAACTCTCACTAGTTCCATAAGATAAAAAAATCCTTTTCAAATTTCAACGAAGACAATTTCTAATTGCAATATATTTTGCAATGACAATTAATAAAAGTGAGGGACAATCTCTTAAACATGTTGGAATTTTCCTTTCAAGACCGGTTTTTTCTCACGACCAGTTGTATGTTGCACTCTCAAGAATAACATCATGTAATTGACTTAAAATTCTTATATGTGATGAAAAGGGAAATTCAACGAACACTACGATCCAGTTTGAATACACTTCTGCAAAAGAACTTTTAGAAGATAAAAATAGAATGAATCAAAGAGGTCAATTGAATTTAACTTCTCCATAAGTTGAAATTAGTTGTTTATGGAGAAGTTAAATGAGAGAACTTTTGGAGTAGGGGGACTACAAAGACTAATTTCAATTTATGGTGAAGTTAAATGCATTTGACCTCTTTGATTTATTCTATTTTTTTCACCTATAAGTACTTTTACAAAAGTTTCATCAAAACCGGCCCAACATCAAATGTGATTTTCAAAAAAGTCTTCCAAAATTTAATTTAGGTAAGTGACCTTCTCTTTTCTTCTTTTCACATACATATGCTTTATATTAACTTCTACCTCATTTTAACATTAACTTCTCTTTTACAGAGATTAAATCCACCTTCCCATCTCTAATAAAAAGAGTTTATAGCATATCATGTGAGAGAAGTGTATTATAGTGAGAGATGAGAGGAGTGAATATTAACCATAGGATAAGATTGAATGGTTCATATTAAAATTTTACTTAGAAGTTTCACGTACATTTGAGGAAACTTTTGTTCCAGGAAGCCATGGTTGTTGCTTGATCTTCGCTCCTCTGCGCACCGGCCACCATCCCTTGTCTTAATCCTCTTAAGACCACCAACGATATTGGTTTCAAAGGTGCCATAGTTGCAAACCCCATTATGTTGCGGAGACCGAGACGACATTGCGAGGGCACTCGATTTCTTAATTGAAGAAGAATCAAATATTGATTGATTTCCCAGTTTCAGTTCTTTTCATTGAACCAGCTGCTTTCCATGTTACATTATACCAGTTGCTTTTCAATATCTCGTTTATAAACTTAAGTTGGAGATAAGGGCATGCGGTGCTAGTTGCTTCACTTTTGTACAATTGACAACAAGAAGTATAAAATTAACGTGAAAAACAACTATTGCCTCTTCTTCTGCAACTCAATAAAGGAAATAGAGAATGCTGTGATGTGAGTATCAGAACAGTGCAAGAAGGGAAGGGAAGGGTACGTGATACGTTTAATTAATTGATGGTCAATAAAACACTCCTCTCACTTTATTTATTTATTTATATATATATATATATATATATATATTTCTTTAATCCCTTTTCATAGTAACTCTTTTATCATGTATAATTTTTTCTCATATACATATTTATTACAAATTTATACACATTTAAATCAAGTCATATTTAAAAATAATTATAACATTTAACTTAAAAATTTATCTGCCTAACATTCTCATTATAAGCGTCCTCCGTGCATCATCACATGAGTGCGGACTAGTTATTATAAAAATAAAGTAGTACTATATATAAAATATATATCATAAATATTTATAATATTAATTAAATAATACGTAAATAAACAATACATAAAAATATACTCGTTCAAAGACCTAAAAAAATATAAAAAATGATTAGTATGATAATAAAACAAAACATGAAAATCACTATAACAATATGATTAAAAATTAGTGTTAAAACAGAAAATAGAAAATACATTACAACAAAAAATAAAGTAATAACATGTGCAATATGTGTGTCATCAATATTTATAATATTAGTTACAATTAAATAAATAATACATAAAAAATAAAAAACTTTTTTTTAAATATGTTTTTTTATTACGCTGTATTATATTTACCTCTCATAATCTATATGTTAAATTAATAATTAAATATTAATAACCTTAATATAAAAATTTATTCCTATATGATGTATAAAAAATAGTAAAAAAATTAAAAAAAAATCTATTAATAAAAAAACTATTCAATTCAATGGACCTGTTTGAGCGAAGAACAAAATTGGGAAATTGAACTACAATGACTTTTGGGAACTGTGAATAGATTCCATTCTCTTCAGTAATGGTGTGTTTAGTAGAGTAGAAAGAAATATGATGGAAAAAAAATAGAGAAGAGAGTGGAGAGAAATAGATAAAAAATAGTGAAAAAATTTGGTTGTTTGATAGGAGAGAAATAAGAGTGAAAAATGTTATTTTTATCTCATCTTATTTGATATGGGAGAAATAGAAAAGAAATAACCTTGTGTTTGGATAGAGAAATTTGAAATTACTAGAATTCATGTATTAAAATAGTAAAAGAAAGAATTCCAAATGATTAATAGGAGGAATTTTTATGACAAATAAGAGGAATTTCAAATGACAAATATTGAGAGAGAATTTCAACATTTCTCTTTTATGTTTAAACATTTTAGATTATTATTGTCAATTTCTTTCATACTTACAATTTACTCAACATTCTCTATCACAATTTTGAGAATTCTAAAATTCTCCATCCAAATACACAGTAAGTGAAATACATTATAAAAATTGATTTCGAGTACTTCCACTCTATCTCATTAATTTTGAAGGGAAATAGAAATTCGTGGACCCACCTTACTTTTTCATTTCTTCTCCATTTCTCTAGCGACCCACTATGGGCCAGTTTAGATGAAACTTCTGAAGAAGTACTTCTAGGTGAAAAAAAATAGAATGAATCAAATAAGTCAAATGCATTTAACTTCTACATAAGTTGAAATTAGTCTTTGTAGTCCACCTACTCCAAAAGCTCTCCCATTTAAATTCTCCGTAAATAACTTATTTCAACTTAAGGAAAAGTTAAATTCATTTGATCTCTTTGATTCATTCTATTTTTTTTTTCTTCTAGAAGTATTTCTGCAGAAGTGTATCCAAATTGGGCTATTTCAAGTTAAAAAGATGTCATGCCCAGGGCTAATTTACTCTAGGAATAACCATAAAATAAATTTATAAATAATTTTCAAAACATGTTTTACAAACTGAAAATAGAAAAATGTTTCAAGTATTGGTTATGGAGTTGTAAGATCCATCATAGAATCGGTGACGACCATGATGCTTAAGTGGATGAATATTCAGGATTCAGCGCACAGCAGAGTTGTCGTGGTGGAGTGGTCATCAACAACAACGATGTTGATCTTTTTTTCGGTTTCTGGATATTTGATTTGAGCTTTGCTAGATGAAGCTGGTTGAGAATGAGATTTGTTTATTATTTTGATTTTGATTTCCTTGCGGTTGTTATAAGATAGAGTTGATTTATAATTATATATAGATGATGAGTATGAGTGGCAGTAGTGGTTCTCTTGTGTATATTAAAACAATTCAGAAATTTACTTCATTTCGCATACATCCTTTCTCTTCTTATTTCTCTCTTCTATTTTTTCAAACCAAATATAGAGAATGATGGACTTGAAAGTTTACCAATAATAATGTCATTTTATTATGGGTCTTTTGACCGAAAATTGGTGGAATTAATCTTGAGGTAATAATGATGATTATATAAAGCTAATCAATGAGTGATCATGACTTCAGAATATAAATATTAACTTATTATTATAGGAAAATTTTACTTGGCTGGAGTGTAGCACACCTCCACATTCTTTCCGTGTCATGGCCATTTAGTGTGTGTTTGGTTTATCTCAAAATCACGTTTTAAACGTGGATTTGGACAAACACTACTGAGAATAACTTCTGTCCGGATGATCCAGTGTAAACCAAACACACCATTAATTGCGAGTTCAAAAACTTCCTTTAATTTCTTCTGTGTACCATGCTAATGTCCTTTCCTTTTCAAGCATAAAAAGTCTCTTTGAAACCGATTGCTGATAGCTAGAAGGATCCCGGCTAAAACTATACCAAATAAGAAACTCCAATGACCATTAATAGTCCCAATTAACCATGATTTTCATTTCATAATATATCCCCCTTTTCCACTTCAAATTCATTCATGTTACTGAGAAAGAAACTTCTCCACCTCTCAACAAACCTTCTTCTTTCTATCTCTTAATTAACACCTCTCATTAATAATGTCACTATCTGAATTCTCTTCTCCCTCATCATCACTAGAAACTGCCTCGTCCTCCACTGCAAGAAGTCCAAGCATTCAATTGGTCTCAAAATCCGTTTCTGAAGGACTTCTGGGGAAGTTCTTCGACGCTTCTCAGTTCGATTTTGATTATCAACAGAGTGGCCTGTGGTCTCCTCCAATAAGGAGGGTGTTTTTGGCCTCACCCGGTACTAACATATGCTCTGAGCATGAAATGTTAAGAAAGCTCAAAAAGGCATGGAAGAAGAGACGCATAATATGCTTCAACGTATGCACTTTCATTTTTTTTTTCTCTTTTAATTTGTTTTCTTGATCAGTTCCTGTGTTAAAATTGATTCCAATTGTTATGAGCATAATTGAGTTCTGTCCATAATCTTAGAGATGCTTCTGGCTTTTTTGCAGGCCTTTTGGTGCTCTTGAAGTTGAGGTGCATACGCCAATCATAATCTCTAGATATAAGCCATGTTTTGTCTCAGAATTTGTGATCCTTACTATGCACTATATATGTTGTGTGCATATGAGGACTGCATTTCCAACTACAGTGTCAAGACTTCATGAGCTTCATACAAACTACAGAGTGTGAGCTGGATATATTGAATATTTGCGACCTTTTTTCAATGTTCCTATACGTACCAAACTACCAATCATGTACTTCCATTATTGATATTATTATCTTTTTTTTTTTTAATTTTGGGTAAGAATTGATAATCAAATTCACTGTCTTGATATTTTTCATGTGAAACTTAAAATATCTTACAGCTTTATGCGAATTAACACCATGACCACGAGACCAATAATTATTCTGTTTTATTATAAGAATTTGTCCCTTAACCATAACTTCTAAAGTTTTATATTTAGAGCAAAAAGTTAAAGATTAAAGACACAAACGCTAAAATATATTCATTCTATATATAAATGTATATGTAGATACTAGACTGAATAAAACAGTAGACTGAATAGATTTATTAATAGTATAGATAAATGAAAAACATTTGAAATAACTATGCTACTTAATTTGAAAGGTCATTAATTTTAATGTACAGAAAAAAAAAATGTTATACAAATTATGTAAAAACCTGATATACAATTAAGATGAAAACAACTCATTAGGTTCCCCTCTCCCCTTTCTTATTGTACACACTTATTTGGTTAAGCTATTTCTTTTAATATGAAATCATCCAAATTTGCAAAAGAAATATTTGATATATATAAGCACTTTTATCACAGGGCAAGTTTTTATTAATTGAGAAGTAATATATTGATATTGGGTTAATTAACTTTTGATTTATAGAAAAATTTCATTAAAGATATGTATTTAAATCAAAATTTATAAGAAAATCCGTATAAGTTTAATTAGAGGTGTTTATGGACAAGTAAAATGAGAGAGTTTCTAAAACAAATAGAGATGCATAAACAAATTTCAATTTTAAAAAAAAATTAAATTTATTTTACCTTCTTAATTTATTTTTTTTAAAAAAATATTTGTTGAGAAATTTATCTAAAGTAGCTATAACTATACAACCACTTTGCAAAATTTGTACGAAATTACTCATACAATGCCCTCATTTAAACTTTTACAAATTAAACAGACATACAATTCATGTTTGTGAAAAATAATATATAATTATAAATGATATTCTCCAAATAAATTTTTTAAAAAAATTCACCTCAATAACTTTTTCTTGCTTTAAACCATACATTTCTAGATTTGAGCGTGTGCAGTAAAATTTTAAAATGCTGTGTACAGTGACATATCATTTAGAACATAGACAAGCTTTAATTTGCTAATAACAGCGATATGAAGTAGCAGGAAGAATATTCAGACTGGGTAGTGTCATTGATAAGGAGTTGCTTTTTTGTCATTAGAATAGCAGACAACAGTCAACAGGACGCTGCAAATTTCTTTATACTTTTCTTTCTTTCGATGGATTGTAAACTTTTTTTTTTGGTCGTGGTGCGATTGCAAACTTGAAATTGATTCCCTTCCGTAACTTTTCGGTAAGCAAGACCCAAGTACGAAGCGAAGATGCGACCTATCATCTATAACAGTATATTGCTATTCACACCTCTTTTTACTTTTAACACCCTTCCCTTCTCATTATGCCATGGAGTGAGCAAAACCCGACCTGTCCCACGGACTCGTCCCAACCCAAGCTATTCGGCCGGGTTAGACCTTGTCCCACATGAAAGATTAGGGTTTAATCGGGTCTCATTCAATAACCCGGTATCGGTAATAACCCGGTATCGGGTTGAGGACGAGTTCGGGTTAATCTTCAGGTTACCCAACCCGTCCCATATTGTATATATATAATATATAACATTTATAATTTTACACTACTTAAAGGCTTAACATCATTTTAACTTTCTAGAGATTTTTTAATTTAACTTTTCTCTATGATAGAGGCTCTATTTACTTTGTAAACACATTTCATACATAAAGTTATATAATAATATAGTGATATTTTTCTCTTAACAATATTTGAAAGTTCATAGGAAAGTAAAATATTAGGATTTAGAGTTCTGGACGGGTTTTCTTCGGATTGTGGACGGGTTCGGGTTTCAAATAGTCTTGTACATTGTCGGGTTTTTTTCGGGTTTATAGACGGGTTCAGGTCTGAAAATTTGGTCTGATAAAAAGTTAGGGTCAGATATGAGACGGACAAAACCTGTCTCAACCCATCCCACGCTCACCTCTATTATGCCCCTTATCCATCCCACCGCTGTTAGAGAGTCATTCATTTTCATCCCACCTTTTTTCTATTTTCTATATTCCCAAAAATTTAGATTTCTGATATATAATTTTGTTTTGAAAAATAATTTTTAAGTATATAATTTTTACTTTTAAGAATTGTGTATTAAAAATCAAATTTTCAGTATACAATCATGAATGATTTTTTATACACAATTTCATATCGGAAATTAGATTTTTAGTACACGAATTTTATCCTTAAAAATTGTGTATCAAATACTAATTTCCTCTATACATGAATTGTGGCTTGATTACATACTACCGGATTTGGTTATTCAAGAATTGTATATAACCTTAAATATGTTTTTAGTCCATGTAAATATGAGTCATTTTGTCTTTAGTTTCTCTAAAATTAATTTTTGGTTTTTCGTCCCTAAAAAAGTTTCCATTATAACATTTTTTGTTCATGCTGTTAACTTTAAGCTGATGTGACTAACGGAATGCCACATGTGTTATTTCTATTCAGCTTAAATTTATTTTTAGTCCCTATAAATATGATCTTTTTGTTTTTAGTTTGTATACTTTTTAAATTTATTTTTAGTCCCTATCACTTATTTTTTGATTTTTCACCTCAATCTGATCGTCATCCAACATCACAGTGTCCTTTTGCTTCTAATGCACTGTTACACTTCAAATTTCATGACTCCTTGTTGATTTATGGTTATGTTGTAAATAATTATTTTGGCTTGATTTTGGTTCTTGGTTTATTACTACCATATTTCAAAATTTCGATGATGGATTGGTTATGTTAACAAGCTTATCTTGATTCTTTAAGTGTTGATTTTAATTGATTTTGGCGTATGGTTAATTTTGTGCTACTCCTAATCTATACTCTAACCTATGCTGAATTTCTAGTTCTTAATATTTATCTTGACTATTGGCTTTTCCATTCATTTTATTTCTTGAGTTGTTAATCCTAATCTAATATTGATTCTAAATATGGTTCTTGACATATCCTAATACTATGAACACTTAACTTTTAATCATTAAATTTTACTAAAGCTTGTTTATTTATTATTATAGATTGTCCTATTGCCTCTAGAAATTTATAATTCCAAGTTCTATTGATTCTTGCTTTATTCTTGATTCCTAATCCATTCTTGATTTTGAAATTCTATATTTTACCTTTACTTGTCTTTTACCCCTTGAATCCAATCGTTATTTATTCTCTCTTTATGATTCTTGATTTCCTAATCTATATTAATTTACTTATAACTCTTGAATCTAATTGTTATTTATTGTCTTTTTATGATTCTTAAATTCCTTATTTATATTTACTTCTAACTCTTGAATCCAGTTATTATTTATTGTCTCTTTATTATTCTTCAATTACTAATCTATATTTACTTCTAACTCTTGAATCCAATTTTTATTTATTGTCTGTTTAAGATTCTTGAATTGTTAATCCAAATTTTCTTCTAACTCTTGAATCCATTATTCATTTATTATTGATTCTTCATTTATATTGATTCCTAATCTATATTGCTTCTAAATTTGCTTCTTTAATCTATTCTTGATTTGTTATTGACTATTTATATTCATTGATCCTTCACTTATAATTCATAATCTATAATTGATTCTAAGTTTACCTCTTGCATCCATTTTTTATTTATTATTGTTCCCTTATAATTATTTGTTCTTCACACATATTGATTCCTAATCTATAATTGTTTCCAAATTTGCCTCTGGAATGCATATTAATTCTTTAATAGTCATTGTTCTTGATTTTCCTTTATCTCTTATATGACTCTTGATTCTAAATTACATCTTAATGCTTAATCTATTATTGTTTCTAATTTTACTTCTTGAATCAATATTTGTTTTTGATTCTTGATTTATCCTTGTCTCTTTATAATTTATTGATTCTTCATTTGTATTGATTCTTAAATATCCTTGCTCTTGAATCTTCATTATATCCTTAACAAAATTCGATTCATATGACTCTTCATTCTTTTGTTTACATTGAATCCTAATTTATGCTTGATTCTTGACTTATCTTCCAATTTGTCTAAATTTTAGCTTATTCTTGATTCTTGGTTTATCATGACTCTTGTGTGATTCCTAATTGATTCTTAACTTACTTGTTCACCTCTTTATTTACCTTAATCTTTAATGCTTCTTGATTTCTAATGTATTATGAGTTGGATTCATGTCTTGTCTTTAATCCTATCTTGATTTGAATTCTTATACCTCTTAAGCTAAATTTATTTTGATGCATCTTGAATTCATAATCTTTAAAATTTAACCATTTTAACTCAACATTGATTCTTGACTTTTACCAACATAAGTGGTTTAAAAGAATTGGTTTTTAATCTTGCTTTACTTGTTCTGAAAATTCGGTTTTTATCACTCTTCACCTTTTAATCACTTTAATTTCTTCTTTCCTTGGTTAAAGTAAATCCTTTATGTAACTAAAGAAATTTCTTAATTCATGGTTTAATAAAATGAAGTTTAAATCTTTCCAAAAATCGTTTTTTCATGACTTGAAGTAATTTTACTAACGAAGTGAACTTTGATGCAGAGCAATCTGAGATAATAGGTGTGGATGTCTGCTAGGGTTTCAAACTCCTCGGTAGACTCATCTTCACAAGAAGAAGATTAGTTGGGTAGGAGTAAGAGGAAACACAAGGTAGTAGTGACTAAGTCTCAAGCTGGTATTATGGTGTCTGAAACTCCTTTATATTTCTCAAGGTGCAGGTGAAGGAGTAGAGGGGCAAGTTTCTAAAGTAGTCAAATTTTAAACTACTACGGGAATGGGATTAGAGAGGAAGATGGTGTCCTATAAGGATGTGTGTTTGGGTATTAATGGCCATAATGTGCTAAGTGATGATGATTTCTTTAAAGAGCATCCAACAGAAAATCCAATTGACTTGGAGGGGGAGAATAAAGAAAACAAAACAAATTTCATGGGAGATCCACTGGTCCCGGTTATCAACTTGTCCGAGGAGGAACGAGCTCAAATTCATATTCCTTGGAAAAGATCAATTCTGGTTAAGTTGTTGGGTAAACGTCTGAGTTTAAAGTATTTCCATGCAAGCCTTATGAAGCTGTGGCAACCAATGGCTCATATGGAAGTAATTAATCTAGATAATGAATATTATATTATCAGGTTTGCTAATCTTGATGATCTTCAGCATGTTTTTGAAAGGGGGACCATGAATGATTGTGGATCATTATGTTGTTATTTAGAGATGGCAACCAGAGTTCTTTCCACATGAAGATGATTTGAGGCGGGTTGCAGTTTGAGTTCGTATTTCCGGAATTACCCATTGGATTTTATGATAAGAAAGTGTTATGGAGGATTGACAATGTTTTAGGAAAAATAGTGAAGATTGTTAGAAATACTTTAAGAGAAAAATATGATTCTTCCGGTGAATTTGTTACAGAGAGAGCAAAATTTGCTCGCGTTTTTATTAAGGTTGATTTGAAGCGAATTTTAATTTCTAAGTTTTCTTTGGAAGGAAAGGTCTATCATGTTGAATACGAGGGACTTCATCTTGTCTGTTTTCATTGTGGTCGTTATGGTCATAAGAAGGATGATTGCTCTCTTCTGGTAGATCAAAATAATAACATCAACTTGAGGTTCCTGGTCAAGTTCCCCAATCTTGTTGAGAGATGGACAGTACGATAGAGGATTTTTCTTTTGGGTTGTGGATGATTGTCCAGAAAAATCAACGATGTTTCTAAATAAACCTAACGGTTCTGATGCCACAAAAGGGGGAGGTCTTAATGGTACACATGATCATCTTGACGATACGTTGGGACAACCTATCACAGAAACCGGCAAACCTTCAATTGTGGCTGGGTCTAGATTTAATGTCCTTCAAGCGGATGAAACGAGTAAAAATCTGGGCAGAAAAACAAAGTGTGACTGGTCAGAAGAATGGGTCAGAAGATATTGTTAGACCCATAGTACAATCACATGAAAGGAATAATATAAAAGAAAAGGGTGGAGTATTTAAGGGGATAGCAAAAATTGCTCAGGATATGGGCAAAGGAAAATCAAAGCTGATTGTGGATTCTAGACAAAATCTGCAAGCAAATCATGAGCCAATAATTAGGCATGATATTCCAATTAATGTGGTGGATCCCGCTCATGCGAGGTACGTATTTTTCAAGTGATACCTCTATGTTGGAGGGTATTGGTGCACATGGTATCAAAATAAATGGCCAACGTATATCTTCTTTTGTGTCAGCTGGTCATGATAATGGGTCGGGAGTCCTCAAGGTCTAATGCCATTAAGTTGGGCCGTGTTTCTCTAACTCATCCTGTGGGGCCAAGTAAGTAGCAGAAGTCTAAGGTGGGCCTTAATCTTAAGTCTCAAGTCCATTTCAAATCTATTAAACAGGCTGCTCGCATGTCTGAGATAAATAATGGTATCTCTATTCATTATGGGGTTTTGGGTGTAACTAATTTGGGTGTCGTTCTTGAGGGGTCCAAGTTTCCAAATTTGGAATCTGAAGATAAGGTAGAAGTTTGTAATCAGAGACCCCCAGATGAAGATGCTTGTGTTAGGCCAGTGACAGATAATCCCAGGAATGTTATTGTTTCTCAATCTAGAGATGATTGTATTCTGGTGGAAGCTACTCAACCTGAGGGGCTAGATCTTGATATGTAGTCTTATTGCTACGTTTATTTGGTTCTCTTCTTTTTTTGTTGGTTTATTTATGAATTTTGTAACATGGAGCGTAAGGGGTGCATGAGGTCGTTCCTTTCCTGCGCTTATTCGTGAGATTAGCCAAAGATATCATGTGGATATGTTTGTTATTCTTGAACCACATATTAGTGGTGGTAAGGCAAAGCGCATTGTTCGAAGGTTGGGGTTTCCTTTTCATCATATTGTTCATGCTCAGGGTTACTCTGGGGGTCTTTGGATCATGTGGAAAGAGGAGAATTTTTCTGTACAAGTAATTCAGGACCATCACCAGTTTTTTTCATTTGAAGATTAGTCCCTTTGTTGGTCAATCTTGGTTGTTAACATGTGTTCGTGCTTCTCCCAACCCAGTGATTAGAGAAGATTTGTGGTCCATCTTTGGTGATATGGCTTTGTTGATTGGAGAGGATTGGGTTGTAATGAGTGATTTTAATTCATATATCAGTGCTGATGAGAAATATGGTGGAGCTGGTGCTAATGTTAGAATCATGAACAAGTTTCGGGAGGTTGTTCGTAATGGGGGTTCTTGGATCTTGGTTTTTATGGGCCTCCTTTTACTTGGGAGTGGCGTGATGTAAAAGAGCGACTTGATAGGGGTATTTGCAATAGTGTCTGGCGTACTCGTTTCCCAAAAGCCAACATTACTCATTTCCCCTATTTTTGCTCTGATCACAAGCCTATTTTATCGAATATGTGTGCGTGCTTTCGTTCTACTTTTTTTAGACCGTTCAGGTTTCTTGCTAGTTGGATGGAAGATAAGACTTTTGATGGTATTGTTTCTAAATCTTGGGGAAGTGATCCTCGCTAGAATGATGTTGTAAGCTTATTCCAAACTTATGCTACAAATTGGAATAACAATTCTTTTGGTAATATTTTTCATAACAAGAAGGGATTTCTTGCTAGAATGGAAGAAGTTACTAAACAGTTACGTATGGGCCAGCATAGAGGACTTGATAAGCTTCACAAAAAGCTTTGGGTCGAGTATCAATAAATTCTCAATCAAGAGGATGCATTTTGGTGTCATAAGGCCAGGAAGGATTGGATTCAGTATGGTGATAGAAATATGCGATTTTTCCACCTTAGTATTGTGACTAGAAGGAGGAATAATAAGGTGGGTCCCCTTTATGATAATTCAGGAATAATAAGGAGGAATAGTTCAGGAAGTTTGATTTCTGGTCATGATGAGATTATAGCCTGTTTGTTTTACCATTGCTACAGTGCAAAACCATGGTTTCGCAGAATTGATTTTAAATCACTTTCGTCCAATGTGCTTTGTAAAACGTGCATCACTCATCTCAATCATTGATTTCTAGAATCAATTCTACTCAACTGTAAACCAAACGGATTCTAAATCTTTAGTGTTGAATTATTTTAAGAATATTTATTTTTAAGATACAGTTTGTGATCGTTGGAGTAGCATCAATTCTTTTCCTTCATTATCTAAAGAATGCTTAGACACTGTTCATAAAACTTCCACTAATGAAGAGATTAAGAGTGTTGTTTTTAGTTTGGGTGTGTGGAAGGATCCTGGCCCGGATGGTCTCCACCCATTATTTTTTCAATCTCAGTGGAATAAGGTTGGTTCTTCAGTTTGTGAGCTGGTTAGATTAATTTTCAATGATCCCCAGCAGGTTGCAGAGGTAAATCATACTATCATTTCTTTGATCCCAAAGGTAGCTCATCCTACTTTAGTCAAGCATTTTCATCCAATTAGTTTATGTAATGTTATCTATAAGATAGTTACAAAACTTATTGCAGCAAGGATGTGTAATTTGATGGGAATTTTGGTCCTTCCTAATCAGTGCA
This sequence comes from Sesbania bispinosa, assembly GCA_026901365.1. Lineage (NCBI taxonomy): Eukaryota > Viridiplantae > Streptophyta > Magnoliopsida > Fabales > Fabaceae > Sesbania > Sesbania bispinosa. Next base: position 2,440,843 of record QLOH01000008.1, on the reverse strand, counting down.
GTTTCATCCCAGGAAGAAATGGGGTAGATAATATTATTATTGCCCAGGAAATTTTTCACTCCAAGCGTAATACTAGAAATAATGAGGGCTTTATGGCTATCAAAGTGGATCTTGAGAAGGCATATGATAGGTTAAATTGGTCTTTTATTATTGACAACCTTCGTTCTATTGGTTTCAATGAGAACTTTTGTTCTCTAATTTTTCATTGCATCTCTTCTGTTTCTATGAAAATTCAGGGGAATGGGGATCATACAGATACTTTTCACCCAGCTAGAGGTATTAGAATGGGAGATCCCCACATCTCCTTACCTTTTCACCCAGTTGGACTCCAATCTCTCTAAGTCATGGTGGTCCTCCTATTTCTCATTTGTTTTTTGTGGATGATCTTCTTTTGTTTGGTAAGGCATCTATGGCTCAGTTAGAAACCATGTTAAACTCTCTCGACATTTTTTGTGTTGCTTCTAGTGAAAAGGTTAGTATTGATAAAACTCATTTTTTTTGTTTCCAAGAATGTTAATCATTCCAAAACTTGTAGTTTATGTGCTAGATGGGTTTGTTCTTTCTGTTGATCTTGGGAAATACTTGTGGATTCCTATCCTTCATTCTTATCAAAGGAAGAGAACTTATGACTATATCCTTGAGCATGTTCAGTGGAGCTTAGTATGTGGAGGGCTGAATGTTTATCTTTTGTTGGTCGAATCACCCTTGCCTAGGCAGTTTTGGCCGTTCTTCCAACTTATATCATGCAACCTACATTGATTTCTAAAGGTGTTTGTAGGAAAATTGAGCAAAATTGTCGTTCTTTTGTTTGGGGTGACAATTCTTCTAATAAAAAATGCCATTCAGTCTCTTGGGAAAAAATTCACCCTTCCTAAATGTTCAGGTGGTTGGGGTTTCAAGGATCTTTATAGCTTTAAAAAGGCTATGTTAATGAAACTTAATTAGGGTCTCATTGCTAATCCAAATACTCTGTGGGTTCGTGTCCTAAGAGGTAAATATGGTTATGGAAATGCTTGTGTGCCTATCATTTCTACTCGTGTAAAATCTTCTAATGTTTGGAAAGGGATTGTGGCTACTTGGAATGACTTCATTAAAGGGCTTAGGTGGACTGTTGGGAACGGGCAAAGTGTGTCTTTTTGGTTTGATAGATGGCTGCCTTCTAATATCATTTTCAACATTGTGGTTAATAGTGACATTCCTTTACATTTGGTTCATTTTCCAGTGGCAGCTTTTGCAGGGGAGGGAACTTCTTAGGATCTTCAACCTATTGAGGGTATCCTGAATCAAGATTTCCAAGCAGAAATTCTAGGATTGCCGTCTCCTTCAAATTCTTTCGTGGTGATAGTCTTTCTTGGAGATTAACAAGTGATGGGGAATTCTCAACAAATTCTTTCTTGGTGATAGTCATTTCTCACTTGAGCGAGCAAGGGGTAGTGTTATGCCCTCTAATACAAGTTTAACCCCCTTTTCACCTAGTTTCTTTTACAAAACTCTTTTATACTCCCAATCTCATTTATAATTGATTTATAAAATATGTGATGTTACATTTCTACCCCCCTTCAATTAAATTTTGTCCTCAAAATTTATTTATTAAGCATAACCTCACAAAACTAACTCGGGATACTGGGCTCAGACATCGTCCTTCTTTTCCCACGTGGCCTCCTCTGGTGACTGACCCTCCCAAATCACCTTCACCAATGGTATTGACTTATTCCTTAGAGTCTTGACGCTTCGCTCAACAATCTGTGCAGGTCTGGCAAGAACTGTCAAATCCTCCCTTAATTGTACCGACTCAGAACTAATGATGTGTGAAGGATCATGAATATACTTTCTGAGTTGAGAAACATGAAACACATCATGGAGGTTGTACAAATGAGGAGGTAGGGATACTCTGTAGGCTACATGACCAATCCTTTGCAGGATTTGGAATGGACCAGTGTATCTAGAATTGAGCCTTTTGGCCCTGATGGCCCTTCTTATGCCTGTGACAGGGGTGACCTTGAGAAAAAACATGATCTCTTTCTTCAAACTCTATACCCTTTCTCCTCCAATCGACATAACTCTTCTGCCTACTCTGAGCAGCCAGGAGTTTCTCCCTAATGACCTTAATCTTATCTGAGGTCTCATGGACCAATTCTAGCCCCAAGAGGTTCCTCTCACCCACCTCACACCAACACAAAGTAGACCCACACCTCCTCCCATACAAAGTCTCATAAGGCGTTATGCCTATGCTACTATGAAAGTTGTTTTTATAGAAGAACTTTATTAATGGCAGGTACCTATCCCAACTCCCTTGTTCCTCTAGCACGCAATCCCTAAGCATATCTTCTAGGATCTAAATGGTCCTCTCAGATTGGCCATCCTTTTTAGGATGGTAGGTTGTACTGAAACTCACCTTAATCTTGAAGACCTGATGGAGGGCTCTCCAAAACCTAGAAGTGAACCTCAGATCTCTATCGTAGACTATGCTAGAGGGTAGGTAGCTCTGATGGGTAGGAAATAAGCTGACTTGGTTAACCTATCGATAATGACCTAGATGGCATCATGTCCAGTTGGAACTCTAAGTAGTCCCATCACAAAATCCATGGCTATTCCCTCCCATTTCTACTCAGGTAACTCTAGGGGCTGCAGTGGTCCTGATGGTTTCTGATGCTCTATCTTAACCTGTTGGCAAACTAGACATCTAGAGACAAACTCAGCTACCTCTCTTTTCATGCTTTCCCACCGGAATATCTTCCTACGATCTTGGTACATCTTGGTAGCACCTGGATGCACCGAGAACTTGCTCTTATGAGCCTCCTCTAAGATATCCTGCCTAAGGCTACCCCTTTAGGGACTCACCCTCCCTTGGAAGAGTAACATTCCATCACCTGCCTCAGAGAACCCTAATTGACCCTTTCTGGCTTGGAGTTCCGGGTTCGAGCTCTGAGCCTCCCTAATTAAGGACCTTAACTCATGGGATACCTCTAGCCGATGCAAACTCAAGTGATATTCCCCGACACTTACACTCAAGCTCAAATCCCTAAACTCCTCTATCAACTATATCTCATGGACCATCATCAAGGATGCTTGCAGGGATTCCCTACTTAGGGTATCAACCACCACATTGGCCTTACCCGGGTGATACTTCAACTCAAAATCATAATCCTTGAGGAACTCCATCCATCGCCTCTGCCTCATGTTAAGCTCCTTTTGGTCAAAAAGGTACTTAAGGCTTCGTTTGGCCCAGCTTATTTTTTTACTTATAAGTTGCTTTAAAGCTAAAGTGAAAAATAAGAGCTTTCAAAAGTAAAGTATAAGTTGTTTTCCAATTTGATATTTTTTTAACTTAAAAGCCACTTTTAAATTAAAAGGTGTTTGGTAAAATAAAATATTGAAATTATCTATTATGGCAGCAAAGGCATTTTTTCAAGTTCTACTAAATTTACTACAATATAATTCATCATGTGTCTTCAGCATACCTAAGGCTAATACATGTCCCGGGCTATACTTGACCTGGAGATAATTAAAGACAAGCACACTGTCTAATGTTAAGATGCTCAGCTGCATATGTAAACAAAGCAAGCAAATAAGAACAATATTGCATCAATCATTACAGACAACAACAACTCCAACGATTAAAACAAAACCAAGAAACCACGTTTTTTTGGCTCATTTTATTAAACAAAATAACAAAACCTGAGTTATGGGTGATGAAATATTAAAAAAAAAACAACTGAGTTTATGGCTGCAGACGCAATATAAAAAAATAGAGATAGCCGGAGATGAGGCACTTACTAAACACACAACGACACTTACTGAACACACAACGATATGGGCGGTGAGCGACGGAGAACGGAGATGAACGACAGAGAGGCGCACAGGCAAATGAAGAGGCGGAGAATGGAGGATGTGCGCCACATGAACATTGCAACACGGTGGAGAACAGTCTGAATGGTTGCTCACAGCTTCAGCAGCAAACGGAGATGAGCTTCAACAGCAAAGGTGTGTTTGAATGATTGCTCACGGCTTCAACAGGTGGTTCTGCAAGGTTTCAAAGGAGCTTCAGGTTGCTCACAGCTTCAGGTGATGATCTTGAATGGTTTCTTCAAGCGATGAAGGTGTGTCTGAATGGTTCAGCGGTGGTTCTGCAAGGTTTTCAAGAAACTTCTCTGTTTATATAAATCGATCAGAATTAAAGAGAAAGTAGGAAATATTTAAGAAATAAGGAATGCAAGTGAAAAAAATACAAACAGTGAAATACGTGAGTTAAGATTCAAAGTGGGATACATTTAAGAAAAGCACCGAAAAAGCCATAAATATTAGCTTTTTTAAAGCTCCTTCTAATTTTAAATAGCTTCTTAAAATACCTGTTTGGCCCAGCTTTCACTTTTAAGTGACTTATAAATTAAAATAAAGCTGGGTCAAATGGTCACTAAGACTCTTTTGGTCACTAAAAACATCAAACACCACGACTGCTAGCTCTAGATCATGGGTTGAATAGTTCTCCTCATGGGGTCTAAGCTGTCTAGAGGCGTAAGCCACTAACCTATTATCCTGCATCAAAACGCAACCTAGACCCTTCCCAGAAGCATCATTGTAAACCTCAAAGGTTTTCAGTGGGTCAGGTAACACTAACACTGGGGTTGTGGCCAACCTCTCCGTGAGCTTTAAGAAGCTCTTCTCACACTTCTCATCCCACACAAAAGCTTGTCCCTTAGAGGTCAGCCTAGTGAGCGACAGCATTAGCTGGGAAAATCCCTTAATGAATCTCCGGTAATACCATGCTAAGCCTAGAAAGCTCCTAATCTCAGTTATGGTTCTGGGCCTCTCCCACTCCAGGATGCATGACTTTTATCTTAGTAGGATCTACCGACACTCCCTCCCAGGAGATAACATTACCTAAGAAATGAACTATATCCATCTAGAACCCATATTTCTCAGGGTTGACAAAGAGTTTCTTTTCTCTCAAGACCCCTAACACTACCCTCAAGTGGTGCTCATGCTCTTCTAAGGATCAGGAGTAGGTAAGAATTTCATTGATGAACACGACAACAAACTTATCCAAAAGGGCTGGAAGATCCGGTTCATGTAATCCATGAACACCGCAAGAGCATTGGTTAGGCCAAATGGAATCACCAAATACTCATAGTGCCCATACCTAGTCCAAAAGGCAGTCTTAGGTATATCCTCACCCTTAATCTTAATCTGATGGTAACTCGACCTCAAATCTATCTTAGATAAAACATAAGCTCCCCTAACTTGATCTGGCAGGTCATCTATCCTAGGCAAGGGATATTTGCTCTTAATGGTCACCAATCCTCAACCTCCTCACGAAGCATGTAGGAGGCATATGATACCTTCAGCTCCTTCGAACATCTCATGACTCCAAAGATACGAATAAGATCCTTAAGCCATTTAACTGCAGCTTCCGGGTCATAGGCCCTGGTGAAAGGTGATTGACTATGCTTACGGAACTCTGTAAGCCAAAGAACGAACGAGTCAGCTGCCTAAGGTGGAGGCATCCGCGACGGATGGTGACGAAAGTCCTGAAACATAGAGGCATTAGACATCGCCTGATCCCCCGTGATGTGAGTAAGCATCTGGAGGGCTGATGCCATTGGGTCCTGACCAGCATTTGGTGGCGAGGGAGGTCGTGGATAAACTAGGGGTCTACCTTTTCTGCCTATATCCGTAATCGTCTATACATCAATTACAAAACATGGAGGTGATCAATCTTTATATTTCATAACAATGTATATAAGATAGTAACTAAATAGCAGGCAAAACACTTATCCACAGTCCAATTGGATTGAACCAGGCTTTGATACCATAATGTAACACCCTAATTCCAGTAATTTAGGATTTATTCCCTTAGAGACATAAGTCCCAAATTTAGGGAATTATTTTTCGCGACATTAACGATATTGATAAAACGTGGTATAACTCGTTTTAACTAATCCAACATTTAATTAAACATAATCGATCTGAGTAAGTAAATACATCACAATGACATGTATATTACAATACATGTGTCCTAACAGAAGAAAATCCCCACATGGGAAACACATGTACTAAATAACCATAAAAAGAATATACATCATCATGTTTAACAAAATAGAGACTAAATAAATACAGCTCCATAAAGCTAGATATGTCAATAAGCTTCAACTGGCCCTCAACGACCAACCTAGGTAGAATCCTGGAAATCTAAAATGTAAACCCACAAAAATGTGATGAGACTAATGCCTCAGTGAGCAAAGCTAAGAGCATGCATGTGTAGGGTACAAGAAAATGATATGCAATAGTACAAACATGTCACTGAAGAGGAAATTGCATCACATGAATAATGATAACTTGAAACTTGACTTGACATGAACTGTTAAACCAGCAATAAGGGTCTTATCACTTTCCTGAAACTAGACCTGAGCTCAGACTACAAGGGATATCTCCCTTGGGGACATATAGTCGCCGCCATTACCTGAAGGCCGAAGCCGCATTTTAAACATTTAACTTGATGGTCCTAGACCCGTGATGGTCAAAGCCTAACATGAAACACTTAGTTCTTGGTTTACTTGATAACTTGATACATGAGTAGTTTTACTTGAAATTAACATAAATCATGAAAGTATATTGCATTGTATGAACCCATATCACATGAAGTTCCCATAGTCCCTCAAACCCCCCACAATATCAAATCCTAACTTAGAATATCATTCTCAATATAAAAGCCTAGGTAGAGGGATTAACTAGGCATACAAAGAACACTTCACAACAAGCATGACAACTAACTCATTCACAAGCAAAGAAGAAGGGATAAAAGAGATTAAGGTTCATAAGGGAGTTCTCTTGCAAAATGAGGGTGGAGTGTGTGAGCTATACTCACATTCACAAGAACAAAGATGAAGAGAGGAAGAGGTGGTGATGATTAGGGGGTGAGCAATCCACTTCTCTTTCTCCTTCTTCAAGCCTTGGGAGTCCCTCTCTCTAGCTCTCTCTGTTTCTCTCTCTAAAATGGTGAGGAAATTTAGTGAAATGAGGGTTGGAGCCCTAATTAATACTTTTAAAAACTATTTTCGCGAATTCTCTTGAGCGAGCAAGAAAAAGCAACTCTCTAGATGATTCTCGCTTAAGCAAGACCTCCTACCTTGAGCGAGAACACGTTTCTCGCTTGAGCGAGGGGACTCTCGCTCAAGCAAATTTATCAGTATAGAATTTACCCATTTTGTCTGATATTTTTGACCAAGCGAGAAGGGTCTCGCTTGAACGAAATTATTACAAAATGGAACTCCCAAGTCTCCATTCCTCTTCGCTCAAGCGAGCCATTTCTCGCTTGAGCGAGCAAGGGGCAGTGCCATGCCCTCTAGTATAGTTTTAACCCCTTTTCACCTAGTTTCTTTTACAAAACTCTTTTCTACTCCTAATCTCATTTATAATTGATTTATAAATTTTGGGATATTACAATTGATCTTATTTGCAAAAGGGGTTGTCTGCTGTAGTGGCGATCTTCCACCTCTCAATCTCCATCTATTTTTCTAAGTTTCCTCTTCCTTTTTCTCTTAATTGTGCCCTGAAATTTTGCACTATTTTACACATTTTATTCGAATTCTAACTGCACGCATGGCTCTCTGCTTCATTTTCTAGATCCAGTAACTTGTCTACTATTTCAAAGGCACCACATATTTTAATGTTTTCCTTCATCAATAGGTTTTTCATAATCTAATTAGTATTTGATCTATCATCAGCCATAAAAGTTTAAGTATAATTGAAAGATAAGACATGCACCACCATGTGAATGTGAACAAGTAGCAACAAATTACATAGTTGCCACAAATTATACAGGGGATATTGTCTAAAAAGGAGTAGTATACACACAGAAACATGCACTACAAGAAATTCAGTTTTTAGCGACGACTTCTCTGCGACGGCCCCGAGGCGTCGCTACTAGCGACGGCCAGGTCGTCGCTAGGAATTGACAGTAGCGACGGCTGGGTCGTCGCTATGATTATAATTTATTTATTTTTTTCTGAAAAGAGATAAAAATTAAATGTAGCGACGGCTTTAGAGACGACAGACCGTCGCTACATTAAAAATGAATATTTAATTTTCGCTCGCATTTTTTTTAAAACGTAGCGATGACCTCGTCATCGCTACGTTAAAAACCTGCACGCGTTAAAACCCATCCCCCTTCCCTCTTCCTCCATTTCTAAATTCCTTTTCCCCCAAACTCCTTTTTCCTCTCATACAACCACCCCTATTTCTATCCCCAGACCCCGTTTATTTTGAAAAACTGACCGATTAAAACGTTCCTCTCCTTCATAGGATCATTTTGAACCGATCAGTTTTCAAAATAGTTTCATGTAGGTGACGTTAGAGCTCGTTCCAGAGATATTCCCCTTTCGGAGTCGCAAGAAGTAAGTTTTTTTAAAGCTTTAATCAATTTATTTGAAATTAATAGTTTATTTGTTTTATAATGTCTATAGTAATTATAATTAGTTTTATTAATTTTATTTGTAATTAGTATATTAGTAATTATTTTACTAATTAGTATATTAGTAATATGTAATTAGTTTTTTTACTTTATATAATTATTTATTTTGTATATAATGTCTATAGTCATTAGTACCTAGTATGCGTGGTAGAGGTGGAGAGAAGATCCCACCTAGTAGAGGGAGGTCCATCCCTCCGGGCGAGCTGGCTGCACAGTTAGCTCGCTCCCGTGGGGAGAGGACCAACCCCTCTAACCCTGATCAGTTGTGGGATCTTCCATCTACTTCAGTGTCGGCGGGAGCCATGCAGACTTCTTCTTCTTCCTCCCCTCCACCATCTGCTCCGGTGCAGTTCGATGATATGAGGTTCATCCCGACACCGGAATTAGTTCAGATGCCTCGAGTGAGGAGGACGTTGTGCCCGAGATAGACCCTGACCATTTGGTCGGGGTGAGTTTGTTTAATTTTAATTTCTTCTTTAGAATTGATATTAATATTTAATCTTTAATTGTTTTAACTGTTAATATTGAATATTTTATTTTGCAGGTGGGTGCCTAACGCCCCACCTATAGCAGTCATTGCTCATGCGATCCGAGCACAGTTCCGGGGTCCTCACTACCTTTAGGAGGTCACCCCGAAGGATGTTAGGGATAGGTGGTGGGAGGAGTTCACGGTAATATATTAAAAACCCTATCCACTTTAAATTTTTTCTTAAGATATGTCAAATTGGTAGGACTTACCATATTTTTATTTTACAGAGCCGAGTTACTTGGGACCCTTTTGATGAGGCCCAAATCAAGAAGGTGTACGAGTAGAGGGTTGTTTGTCGCCTTCGAGATATGATGAACAAGGCTCGGAAGGCTAGGAAGATGCCCACATGGTGTGGTGAGGAGGTTTGGTAAGGTCTTTTGGCCTACTGGGACTCTGCAGAATTCAAGGGGAAGTCCGCTCGTAACAAGAGCAACCGGAGTATGTATAAACAAACACTCTTCTGTATTATGTTTCTATTTGTTGTTAAATTAATTAATTTGTGTAATTTTCCTGTGTAGCAACGACAGCTTGGGCGGGAGGGCGAGCTGGACGAGTTCTTCGCTGCCACCCATGCCAAAAAGGGTGGTGGTTGGGTAGATGACCGGGCCCAGTCCACCTATCTAAGTGTTTGTTTATAAGTGTTTTTTATATAATTTCATATTTATGCAATTGAATATATAACTAATAACTAATTTTACTTTTACCTTAACAGACAAATTACAAGGAGCGCCTGAGGGAGGTGGAGTCACAGATGGATGACACCTTCATGACTGATGCCACCACCAAGCTGGAGATCTAGAGGGATGTTGCGGGTGGCAAGACCCGAGGCCGTTGTTATGGCACTGGGGACTTGGCCTCCAACATTCATCCCGGTGTGACCAGTTTGACTCAGGAATCCTGGGCTCACCCGGGCGAGAGTACTAACGGGTCCGGGTCACGATATTCTAGAGAGGAGGCGCTACGCCAGGAAGTCGAAGTAGCGAAGGAGCAGTCTCGGCAGGCCATAGAGAAGGCTGCGGATTTGGAGGATCAGTTAGCACGACTTTGAGGACAGATGCAGCAGATCCTGAACGCTGAGGCGGCAGGTCAGACTCCTGCTCAGGCTCAGGCACAGCCGCACCCCCATTATGATCCCGCCATGGATGACCAATCGGTGGATGAGGACGAGCAGCCCACCCCACAACCCCAGCGTTGTCGCCGCCATTGATTTCTTTATGTTTATGTTTTATTGTATTATTTTTTAACAGAGTTTGTGTATATATTTATATATATATGCTTTTTTTAGTATTGTTTTTATAATTTTAAATTTAATAAATAATAAAATAAATAATAAAAAATTTAATTTAAAAAAATATACCTATATAAACGTCCGTGGTCGTCACTATAGCCGTCTCTAGATAAAAAAATTAATCTTAGCGACGACCATGTTTTTAGAGACGGCTTCAGCAACGGCTGAGCCGTCTCTAGGTAGCGACGATTGACGTCAATCGTCGCTACTGTATTTACGACGAGCCATTTAGTGACATCCACGTGGCCATCTTCGGCGCTACGCAGCCTGTAGAGACGGCTTTTCCTTTGTAGCGACGGCCCATGGCCGTAGCTAAAATCGAAATTTCTTGTAGTGATGGTTTCCAAACCTCTTTAAATAGATTCCTCAACAAACCGTATGCATCCAAGCAAGCAAGTGAGAAAGTAGTGAGAGAAAAATAGTGTAACGCCCTAATTTCTAAACTTAGAAATAATGTCCGTTAGAGACACTATCCCTGAAGTTCTTGAAATCATTACGTTAAATTTTCGATATCGTCACACATTCGCTTAAACTTTCCAATGATTAGCTTAAGCAATTTCAATACAACATCAACTTCATGAATAATAGTAAATCTTACTTAAACTTTAGGGAAGAATCCACACTTGAAGAAGTGTGATTCAATGAACTCATACCGAAAATCCGGCAGAGTCTCCCCTAAAAACTGGATGTTGCCAATTCTAAGGTCAACCTGAAACTCAGCAAAACCAGTACAAACTAATAACATGAATATTACAAATCTCATTATTAAGCCTCCATGGCTAAGAAACATATATATATATATATGTCTATACACCAATAATCAGCTAGCCATAAATACCAATGAACTAATTTATATTACAAGGAACTTCTATTGCCAAATAAGACTCAGCTCTACCATCACCTTTCTTGCCATATCATTACTTGGAATTCCTGCACAACTAAAGTAAATCCCCGAAACGTGGGGTGAGATGATAATCTCAGCGAGTATAACTAAACATGTATAGAGTGTGGGGGAAAAGATCAAGCTAACTAACTAATATGTAGCCAAATATCATACTCATATTCATATCAATTAAGGATAATTAACATAACATATTCATGAACTAAATACTCAAATCATTAAAATGCAAAAATAATGCAACTCACTGCTGTGCCCAGCAGGCATGAACTTATTACTGAAACTGGAGTTAGACTTGAGCTCAGACTACAGGAAACGTCTTTCCCGGGGACGAATCCCACCCAATACTGGACCGAAGTCAATATCTTTACATAATCAATCAATTTCTTAACTCACAGCACAAGGCCGACTTAATTAACTCACGGTCGAAACCGGTAAACATGAATTGATAACCCAAAACTGGATTTTCGAGTATTTCGAGTGTTTCGAAAACTTTCGTAACTTTCGTAACTTCGAAATCCAAGGGATTTATAATCAATTCCTAGCATGAATTATTCAATTCCAGCATAAACTTCATCAATTCCATCATATTAACTAATTAGAAAGGGAATCGAAGAGGTAGGGTTCATACATTAAGCATTTCGTAATCTCGCTACTTTCGTAAATCTCGCTACCCTAAGGTTTTCAAAGAAACAACCAACCAAACTACTCAAATTCATGCATACATTATTAATCTAACCACAATTATCATATAAAAGAGGAATTAAAGAGTAGGGTTCATACATTGGGGAGAAATCAAACTCAAAGAGAAAAGTGGGTGTGTGAGTTATACTCACCAATTTCTTGAAAATCTCAAGAGGAATTGATGGATTGGAAGTTCCTTTGGTGAATCCTAGCTTTGATTCTCCTCAACCACTTCAAATTTCTACTTTCTCTCTCTAGGAACACTCTTTCTCTCTCTAGGGTTCGAATGGTGAAGAAGGCAATTGAAATTTCTGAGTTTTGCATGCAAAGGGTATATATACTGGACAGCTGGTAATCGATTACAGTAATGTTGTAATCGATTACCACAGGTAGAATTTACACTAAGAAACGTTTCTGGGAAACTGGTAATCGATTACAACCATTGGTAATCGATTACCAAAAACTCAGCCCTCAGGTAATCGATTACGTAATCGATTACACAAAATTTAGCTCTCGGGTAATCGATTACAAACTCCCTGTAATCGATTACTAGAACCCAAAACTCTTCATTTTGACCTGAAATAGAATTCTAAGTTAATTTCCATAATCCCCACTCAACCTCTAATTACCAAACACAATAATCTTATTTCTAACCTAGTGTGTTATTAAAACTTCTGGTTAAGGCTAATACTTGGTCTTATACTTGAGTTTTAAATCATAGCTCCTCAATTAACCTTAATCTCTTAACTTATTTTCCTTTAATTACTAATACTTAACCCTCTTATTATCAGCCTAATAAGTTGTTTAAAGTTTCTATGTGTGTGTGTGTGTGTGTGTGTGTGTGTGTGTGTGTGTCTGTGTGTGTGTGTCTGAAAAACACACCGAGTATATTGTTTGATATCATCTCTATTTACTTCTTGGTACTACAAGTTGTAGTATTTGAATAGAAGTGGGTCTTACTTGGATATAATTGTATCACTTGTATAAGAGAGTGTTGAAAGAATATTATTGCTATCCTTAAATATAATGAAATATTTTTTGGAGTTTGTCTCGTGATTTTTCCCTCTATATTAGAAGAATTAATATTTGGTATTTTTTCTACCCTTTATATATTATTGTGCTACACAAGTGGTAGATTTAACTCTAATAGATCTACTTTGATATCTGTTGCTATAATTAATGTACACTGTGAATCAATCTAAGAGCACAACATTTTAGTCCAGTCTTTCACCAGTAAAATCCTATGCCTTGTATATATCATTTTTCATCGGGGGATTAATTCTAGGGTGAAAGAGGATGATCCTGTTTCACCATGAGTGAGCATTTGTTTGATAGGTTATAGCCAATTTGTTAACTGGTTAACATTTTTATACTTTGTATATAGGAAAGTCAAGTGAATGTTTCCCTAAATATTGAGCAACTAGAAGAGTTGACCTAGCTTAGTGGCCAAGAGTAAGGCGAAGAAGTTCCTACCTTTAAAGAAATTAAATCTCAGTTCACACAAAATTGTATGAACAGAATTGCACATTATATATACCATTAATTTCAATGTTTTGATAGGTGCATGAACCCGATAAGCAACAGGATACTATCATGCATGTCCCTTTCCAAATGCAAGCAAACTTCCACAATATATGATATTAATAGTCTTACCTTTTAAAGTAACGTTCGATTGACTAATCTCCCTCATTCATCACTTCCTAGTTGCTTGCAATTTGTGGCCTTTTGCTTTTGTCATCTCCTTAACAATCTTTCTTGAAGAAATTGTATAACAGGAGTCATCAATAATATGTGACACTCGCACTTCAAAAGTGCCGCTGACCATGAAGTCATTTCACAGTATATATGTCATGTATATTGCTGACCCCTACCATGATTTAATTTTATTAAATCAATTTGGCCCTACCATATATAACCATCTTGTAGACAACGAATCGTTAACAATAATTTGCGCCCACAGATAAACCTTCTCTAAAATCTTAAAAATATTTGGCAAACCAAATCTACGTACTAATTAAACTGATTATTAAGCTCAACTTCCGGTGCACTCAGGGCTAGCTAGTAACACGATGGAGATGAAGAGATATAAGTTAGGAAAAATTATGAGAGAAGAAATTGGATATGTTTGTGACCTCCTTTTATAGTTGGTAAACATATATTGTTCTGTTGGCAACCATTTAACAAAAGAAATATTCAAAGCTAATTAAAGCCCAATCAACGTGATTGGTGGCTACTTGAATCATTTATATATTCCTTGACAATAGCAAACAAAATTGTCAATTACTCAATAACTGACAAAATAGCTTTAAAAAATAATCAAGGATATGATTTTTATCCGCTAGAATGATAGTAATAAAGGCTACGAAACCAACTTGTATCAGCCTCAATAAAACCTTATCTAAAAAAGGAAATGATATATGAATCAAGGAATAAATGGCAGATGAATGTACGTCATTATCTCAACACATATATCATTAACTCGGTAAAGGAGAAAAATATAGAGAATAGAGAAATATATAAGAGATAAATAGAAATAAGATAGAGATAATTTGTAGGTTATTTAGTATGAGAGAAGTGAGGAAAAAATAAAAGAGAAACAATTGGTAGTTGTTTAGTTTAAGAGAATGATAAAAAAAATTATAATTTTTCAATTTTTTTTAAAAAATGATGTTTTGTAAGTCAAAAATCGATTGTGGACTTGTGGTGCATAAAATAGTAACTAATTCGATTGTCAATGTATAAAATTATAATACGAAAGCAAATAAAAATTAATTTTCATACCACAAAAATTTAGGGTGCTGCTAAGCTAGGACACTAATTAAGAAATTTAGAAGATTTTTATTGCAAATAACAGTATTAATTACATTTATAACATTAAATATTACATATTTAATAAAAAAATTAATATTTTTTTGTTACATAACAAGTGCCTCCGCGATCTGCGCACACTGGTGAGCATTTTTTGAAAATCTATTATATATAATCACGATTTTCTCCATTTGTTTGTTATCTCTAACCTATTTAGCAAAGAAATAAAATATGGTGGGACCCACGCCTCTTTCCCATCTCTCTCTTATTTGAGTCCTATACCAAGACTAGAGAATTTTTTTTTTGGCATGTATCCCTTATTATTGATAACAATTTTGTTTGGGATTTAGTCATAATTAAAATTTTTCATCTTTTTTAAGAATGTGTTTAGTAGGATCGAAAACGAGAGTATCCCGGCCATTTTTGAGCCCACCTCTCCATTAATTCCTACTTGTCCCCTAAGAAACAGTGGGCAAAATAGCTCACAATATAGTTTGTAGCAGTTTTCAAAGCAATGTGGTGGAACTACTAATTTAGCCATCCATCATTTCACGTCAAAAAGGAAATTGACCTTCATTCATGGCCAAATATATTTAAAGTCATCGATGGCTATGTGAGAATAGGACCACTATGGAATGTCAAAATGGCGGCAATAATATGAACTATTTGGCCAATGAACAACGCAAGAGTGCACTCTCAATTAATGAAAATATATCAAAACGTACAAATACAATGCCTTGTGATGAAGAATATTCAGCTTTACAAGCAACTCCAAGGAGTTTGGAGCAAACAAGTAATATTAAGTGTCTCAATATCATATTAGAAACCAAAACCAGCTACTAAAGTTCATGTGTACCTAACCCAACATCTACAGGGAGTTTTTTAGGACACATTTCATTCTTATGGTACTATGAATTCATTTATGCCTAGTAGCGTAATCTTCACGTCTCTCTCTTCCTCTCTTTCAAACATCCAAATGTGGATAATTGATAAATAAGTTTCTCATGTTGGGGGCAAAAAGCATATATAAAAACAAGTTTAGTTTGACCCTAGACAAATAATGATGAGTTCTATTTTAATGAAATTATTGTTGTCTTTCTCTTTCTCTCACTTACATGAGAGTCAAAATCCTATAAATAGTACATATAACATTCTCTCTTTCAGCATATCACAAAGTCACAAACACATACACCTTACCTTTATATTTTCAGTGTTTTAATTATACATATGGCTCGCTTGAATTCTGTTTTACTCATCACTACTCTACTTGTTTTGGTTTGCTGTTCCTTACCATACTCTTTAGATGCTCGAAAGATTCTCAAAATGGAGACACAATTGGTGCACTCTTTGAAGGGTGCAGAGGTTGTTAATTATCCCATTCCCATTCATGGCGGTGGAAGCTTAAGGCTCGTAGCTCATCTTACCAACAATGAAAGAGTTCTTGCATCTTCTAATCCCAGTCCGGGTGCTGGGCACTAGTGATATCTTAATTTTGTTGAAAATAGCGCCATAATCTGCAATTCTACTTAAGTCAAGTAATTAATGTCGAAATAAAACAGAGTCATGTTTCATCATAGCCATGAAGTACGTTCTCCTCTGTTACATTTTAATGATCTTGAGTCAAAGTGCCATATATGTATTAAAATTGAAATATATAATAATATTAATTTTCACCACTATAAGAGTTTTCAATAATCTTGTTTCCTTAGTACAATTTAGTGCCCGTTTGTTTTAGATTTTGGAACAGTCAGAATCAATTCTGTAGAATTGATTTTAAATCACTTCCGTCCAACGTACTTCGTAAAACGTGCATCATCCATCTCAACCATTCATTTCTAGAATCAATTCTACTCAACTGTAAACCAAACGACCCTTTAATAGTAGGTGATATAGAAGTATCATTATTCGAAAAACAAGTGCGGTTAGTTCAAGTATTACAATACATGATTCTCTAAAGTAAAATTTTGGATTGGAGTTTTGTATATAGAGGAAAAACAAACTCCAGCCATGGGCATGATCACTTGGTCGTTCCCGACTTGAAAAAAATTTTCAATGTCATTTTTCCGATCATCATCTCAATCCTCGCATTGATGCCATTTAGAAATGGAAACTGGTCAACCTTATAAGGGCCTATAGTCTAGCGACCAAATTGATTTATTAAATAAATTAAATTATGATTTTATAAAAACTCTATTTAACTTGAAATAGTAGGTTTTAGATTATTCAAGAAGTTTTTTAAATTTATCAGAAATGTGAGTAAACCATCAAAATGGTACCCCCGAAAGATACGGGTCGGTTAAGTTGGTCCCTGAAAGAAACGAAATTGTAAATTAGTACCTGATAGATACAAACGTCAATCAATTTAGTTCTTCTGTTAATCTCTGTCAGTTAATTAGATTTCTGTTAACCATGAAAGATGGAAATTCTTCAAAAGGGTCCATGTATGTTAAAGTATGATGTGACTCTCATGAAAAATTAAAATCCTTCAAAATATTCTCTGGATACAATTTCCTTCAAAATAGTCCCTTTCCCTTCCAACCCTGTTCCCACGCGCTTCACCGTTTCTCCTTCCAGTTCTCCGACCACCTCACTAATTCCCTCCTCTGTCGCCTCTCTCTCCTTCTTCCGCCTCGCCACCCAACAACCCAACTGCAATATCATAGGAAGCAACATGCTGAAAAGCTTTCCATGCAAGCTTAAACTTAAACTTTTGATCGTCCCGGTTTCCTTTAAGAAATTCTAGGAAGGCAAGGTAATCTTCTGAATCAATCACTACCAAAACATCCTTGTGATTATGCTCAAATATGAATTTATCACCTTAAATTAAGAAATTTAAATAGAAAAATTGAAATTTTCTGATCAAAGACAGTATGCAATGAACAAGGGTCATTTTTTTTTATTTTCCACAGAAGTAGTTTAGTGGTATTTGGAGAATAGAATATCTTTGAGCCATTTTACAAAACTGTTTTTATGGAAGGCAGAAGCAACCAAGAGATGGCATGGGAAGCCATGATCCTAATACTGACTAAAACTTTTGGAATAAAGTAAAAGCGTGGCTACTAGCTGCCAACATGAAAGTAAAAAATATTAGTGCTATGATAAAAGAAATACTATAACACCTTAGCTCAGCGGGAAAATATCCATGAAAAACCAAAGTCTGGTGATCCAAGAAAAACATGAAAATCAGCACATAAATAAGAAATTAAGAAATATGATTAAACCCAGAAGAATTCATAACATATCATCATAAGTTCCAGATCATGATTTGATCATGAGACTTTGGGAAGAAGAACTCAAGCTACAAGCATACTCACCATTTCAGGGAACTTAGTAAGTTGTTTAACTTTAGTGACAACCACTCCAGCACTCTCCAAGGCGGTCATTGTTCCTCCAGTTGAAACATAAGGGAGATTGAAGGTGAAAACTTGAGAGAGAATCGGTGGGTATGCCCAACTTTGCTTCGCCTTTGTGCAAACCTGGGAAAGGCTGATGACTACCTGGCTGCAGTTGAAGCTTGGGGAAAGTTAAACAAAATTGAAGAAGCAGAGGCAGCTTTTGAGACTATGTCAAAAAAATGGAACTTTCTGCCAAGAACTACAAAGTGTCCGTTTGGTTTAAATTTTCAACCATCCAGAATCAATTCTATAGAATTGATTTTAAATTACTTCCGTGTACTTCGTAAAGCGTGCATCATCTATCTCGACCATTCATTTCTATAATCAATTCTATTCAACTGTAAACTAAACGGACTATAAGTACTCCTAAAGATTTATATAAATCATAAGATGCTAATGAAGGGTAAGGATCTTGTTAATTAGAGAATGGCAAATAGTGAGTGCAAAATAGGCCCATTGACCTGGGATGCACTTGTGAAACTTTATGTCCAAGCTGGGGAAGTTGAGAAGGCAGGCTCTGTTTTGCAAAAGGCAATGGAGAAACAGAAGATGAAGCCATTGTTTGTTACTTATATGGCAATTTTGGAGCAGTACGCAAAGAGGGGGGACATCTATAATTCAGAGAAGATTTTCCATAGAATGAGAGAAGCTGGTTATACTTCTCGAGTGACTCAATTCCAAATTCTAGTACAGACTTATGTAAATTCCAAGCTTCCAGCATATGGGATCAGGGAGAGGATGAAAGCTGACAATAACTATCCCAATAGAGCTTTGGCTAACCAATTGGTTCTAATTGATGCATTTGGAAAACTGCAGAGTTTCTGGGAGAGGGAGTGGGGGCGGTAGTTGGGTGGCGAGGTGGAAGGAGAGAGAGGCGATGGAGGAGGGCGTCAGTGAGGTGGTGGTTGGAGAATTGGAAGGAGATGTGGTGAAAAGCGTGGGAACGAGGTTGGAAGGGAAAGAGACTATTTTGAAATAAATTGTATCCGGGATTAATTTGAAGGATTTTAATCTGTCACAAGAGCCACAACAGAGAGTCACATCAGACTTTGATATAGAGGGACCATTTTGAAGAATTTTCATCTTTCATGTTGATTGGGCAATTAACGTGCCACATCAGTGCCTTTGCTAAGTCTAACTGACTGAGGTTAACTGAAGGACTAAATTGATTGACGTCAGGGACTAATTTGTAATTTCGTTTCTTTCATAGATCAATTTGACCGATCTCATATCTTTCAGTGACCATTTTAATGGTTTACAATCACACAGGTCTATTTAAGTAAATATAAATAATATATTAATATTTTTATTATTCATATCACCGTCATATTGGATTTTTATTTTAATATCTTAAAATTATTTATTTAATTATTTAAATATTTTATCATACTATCCTACAAAAACAACTTGAGCCTTTAAAAGTATATTTATATAAACTAGGTTTATAGTCTATTCAAAACCTTATTATAAATCAGGTTTGCATCTTAGATTTTAAAAGAGTTAATCTTTAATTTGGTTCCTGAAAGTGTTGCTCGCTGTCAAGTTAGTCTCTGAATTGACAAAAATTAAAAATTAGTCCATGAAACTGTATTTCATCCGTCAAAGCAGTCCCTTTTATTAATAAAAACAAATCTTTCAGGGACTACTTATTTGAATTTATGTACTAAAATTTGAAGGATTAAAATGACAGTAAGTATCAACTTACATGGACTAAATTATACATTCGTTAACAGAGGGACTACCTTGACAGATGAAATACAGTTTCAATGACTAATTTTTAGTTTCTGCCAATTCAGGGACTAACTTGACAACGAGCAACACTTTCAGGGACCAAATTGACAATTTACTCATTTTAAAAATATGCCAAATTTAGTACTTGAACGTATAAAACATACTCCCTCCAGACTTGAATATAAGCAAAAAAAATTCACATTTGGTGGACTAAAATATAAGCAATTTTTAACTATTTTTACCCTATTTAATGAGATAAACCCAAAATGCTCTTTGATTTTACTTTCCAACCACTCTATTTAATGAATCATGTGTCAATGCCCAATAGAAAGAGATTATATCCACTTGAAACAATTTTCAATAAATTAAATGTAGGGTAATTTAGGCAATGCAAGCACTTTTTACATAATACCAAGAAAATTTAATGAGTTTAACCAACTTTCTTAATACATATTAATTTAGTTATTTTTATTTATATTCAAGTCCGGAGTAGTATACCGGGATTTTTAGAACACATCATTCTTAGGGCACCGTGAACCCATATATCCCCTAACCCCTGTGTAAATTTCAACCATGAACATTCGTTTGGCAGATAGCCCAATCTTCACAAATAATGATGAAAAATGTACCAAAAAAAAACAAATAATGATGAATAAGTCTGCAATCTTCACAAATAATATAATTGGATAGGATTAATTTCTTCACAAATACATCTAAATGTGGATAATTGATAAATAAGTTTCTCATGTTAGGAAAAAAGAAACACAAAAACAAGTTTAGTTTCACGCTTCACAAATATAATTACTAGAGATAATCTGAAGGAAAGGATTAAAGGGGAAAATTAATAAATAATATTTAAAAAACTAAATGTTATCTTTTATTTAAGTTTTATATGATATATTTTATATTATAAAATTTATTAATATCTATATGAAATAACTTTTTATAAAAAATCACTTAAAGGAATAAAAAATAAATTTTAATATTATATATTAAATAAAATTTAAATAAAAAAACTAAATGTAACATACTCTTTTCATGTTATTTTTTATTTTATTATATATATGTGTGGGGGATATGAAAAGGGGAGGGGAGAGGAAAGGTCAAGTCTACCCCTTAATTTGGATCTGTTCTGGAATATTTGTGTGTTTCATATGTTTATTTATATTTTGTAATAATAATAATAATTTATAAAAATGTCTTTTGAAAATATGTGTGAAAGTGATTATAATTTAAATATGTAAAGAATATGTTTATATATAAATGAAACTTTTTAAATTTTGGTGAAGCATAAATGAAACTTTATTGCTTTTAAAATTGATACATGTAGGAATATACATGAAAACACTAGAAGATATGTTGAATAATATTTTTATAAACTTTACAGTTTTAATAGAAGTCTTTTTGCAAACTAAAATTCTCACACTTTCAGACAAACTTTCAGAAGATGTCTGAAGTTTTTCTCCCTTATCTGATATACTTCAGACAAGAGATTTGAAAATATTTTCTTAACAAATTTTCAAATGTGTTTATAAAAACTTAGTTCAGAACCCTCTTTTTATTAGTGTAAGCAAAGTAAATGAGGTTAAGGGTAGAGAAGAACTTAGCAACAGATTTATCCTTGTTTACTCACTACCATTGTGAGCTATGTTCACTCCCAGTGTCAACTAGCTATTGGATTTAGCCACTAATCTGAAACAGATTACAAGTAATCTTTTACAGTCAAGCCTCTTCAGGCTCTAAACAACCAAGTATTGTTTTCTCACCTAGTCTCTCTAGACTCTTAACAAGTATTGTTTTCCCACTTAGCCTCTTCAGGCTCTAAATAAGTAAGAGTTTACAGAAAAAGATGAACTTAGAATACAAAGTTTCATTCAGAAGATGTACAACAGAAACAGTGATTTAACACTGGATATGAAAATTTTTGTACAAATAAAAACAGTGTAAAATCTACAAAGATTTTGGAGGAGTTTTCTCTCAGGAATTTCCGCGTGAATTTCTTGATGTTTGCTTCACGGAGAATCACTTGTATATATAGGCATCGTTAGCTTGAAAACGTCGTTGAGAAGTATGTTGTGAGATAGCGTTAAATGCTCTTCATCCCGTTGTGAGACATCTCTGACAAAGTACAAGGTTGCAGCGATATTTTGACTTCTGCAAAACCTGTTGCGCAACATTTCCTCATTTATGCTTGATTTTAAAACTTAATCCAAAAGTGATCTTTTGTCTTTCCTGATTAGTGTTCTAAGGTTGCGTGAAAAGATGGGTCAAACTTTGACTTTCCACATCAAAAAGGGTCTTGGAATAGACAACTTGGCTTCAGACAGCTTTTCAGTCTTCAGATCATACTTCATATTTCAGAAGAAACTTTAGAACCTTGTTGCTTCAGAACGCCTTGGACATTTCAGACCAAGCTTCCTTCAGAACCTATATTTGCTTCAGATACCCTTTGAATAAAAGATGGTTGATCTTATCTAAAACAAAAGAACTTCATTAGATTTACATGAAGACTTAAAGAGTTTTTCTTAAGTTTATTATTATCAAAATCTTATCAGTGGGGTGTCTTAAACTTTTAAAGTCTTGAGACTCAACATTCTCCCCCCTTTTTGATGATGGCAAACTTAATAAAACTAAAAATCTGACTAAGTTCAAATAGAAGGTAAAAGTTAATTAGGATAACTAAGTGCTCCCCCTGAGTCAGATAACTCTTTTTTCTTTAAAAAATTGCTCCCCCTGAACTTCACACTTCAAATTTAATGTTAGCACAAATAACTCCTCCTTTCTCCATACATCAAAAGGGTACCAGAGCAGAAAATTGAAGTATAAAAGCAAACTCAAAAAGTATAACAGAGAAAAAACTTAGAAAAAAAATTCATTCAGAGCAACCATATTATCAGACCAAAACAAATGTAACAGAGCAGAATAATTATATTAGACCAATGTTCTAAGAAACTCATAGTATTAAAGAAATGTTCATAGGTAACATCATTGACAGAGACATTCACTTTTTCAGTAAGGCTTCCCTAATTGCTTCAAAAAGAGAGTCCTTAGTCTTAGTAATTTTAGACAAGACATCTCTTTTGAAGTCTTCATTGTTAGCCCTAATCTTAGCAGTCTTCTCAAGTAACTGATTCTGTCTCTGTATGAGGTTGGAATGAGCAGCTTCCATCTCTGCTTTGGCTCTCTCCATGTCTTCCAATCTCTTCCTCAGAACAACATTCTCCTATACCAAGTCACCTTCAGGCTCACAAAATACCACAGTGATGAAGGGAGATGTGAATCTAGAAAGGTTGCATCCTTAGGAAGCCCAAAACAACCAAGCCACTTAATAAGGTAAAAGTACCAGTTGTGGGACTTCTTCAGGAGCTCCCATTCTCCTTCATACAGAGAATGTTCCATAGTAAATCTTCCTTTGTGAGATCTAAAATGTATCCATTATTGAGCAAAGGGAACTTTTCTCACAGCAACAGAAGCATCCTTAATCAACACATGGGCAGCTCCAATTGATCTCCTTCAGGATCAGGATCAGGATAAGAGCATTGTGCAACTTCCTCCCTTTTCTTCCAGTAAGACTTCCAGACCCACTGAATCTCAGTGTGATCCAGGCCTTCTTTCTTCATAAGCAGTTGCAACTGCTTGGGAGTAAGAGGCTTCAGAGGGCCAAGCCTAACAGAACCTGTCATAAACTTCTTCTCCTTCTAAGTGAACTGAGGTCTTAGTGTGATCCTTGGGACAACCTTGTAAGGAACCACTTTGAGCTCAATTCTATCCAGAATATTGCAGGGTAAATGGGGCCTGTAAAATCTGCTCCCAAAGCTCTTTTTTTCTGTGCTGAGACACAACATCTCCTTCAGCTTCTAGTTTCTTCAAGAGAAGCCAAACTTCTTCATCCACCAAATTCCCAACAGGTGCATAAGGATCAATCTTTCTCAATTTGTGTTGGGGAATTTGGATATCATATATGATCTTCTGAAGTTATTTGTCATCTCACTTTCATACCAGTTAGCAGACCACCTTGCAAGTGCATCTTCAGTAGGCTCCATGGCTTCAGTCTCTTCTTCAGATCAATCAATGAGGGGTACACTTCTGAAGTAGGCAAACTCATCCCTCAAGCACTTGAACTTGGGAACTCATGGTCTGTCTCTAGAGGGATTGGGTAGGGTTTATGTGGAACCTCTTGGGATAGCTCCAAACCCATCTGAGTAGAAGGGGTAACTGTAGGATCATAGGTTCTTCTAGCAAACTCAATCATTGCAGTTTCAGTTTCATACTCAACTCTTACACTTCCACTAATGCACGGAACTTCATGAAAGAATTATTAGAATCAGAATCAGAATCCTTTTCAGAAGGAGGAAGTTCAGATTCGTTCAAGACTTCAGATTCCTTAATGACCTTAGGTGGTGGACGTTATTCATCTGAAGAGCACACATTTCCTAAGAGCTCACATTTCACGCACCTAACTCTCATGGGAGGGGCATTCTCGTCTGAAGTAGGCATAGTTTGTTCAAACTCTTGTCTTCCTGGGTCTCCATGCAACTTGTTCTCCAGGATACTCAGAGCACTCCTTCCAGTAGTTTGAGCCTTCATGTTTTCTAGCTCAACTTTGATAGAAGGTTCTGGAGGAGGTGTTGTCACTTTGATCCCCATGGATTTGACATTTTCTATATCAAAGAACTTTGGGGCTTTGTGCAAGGTTGTCTAATGAATGGGAACCTTGAAGGGATACAAGATACGCTTAATGAGAGTAGTGTGAGGGACACTAGAGGCTCAGTCATTAATCCTCTTCACCAAATGAGATTCAAATCATCTTGGGAAGGTCAATCTTCTCCTTCTTCAGAAAGTTGATCATGCAGAACCTCTCCATTTCAGACACATGATCCCTGCTACTAGACTTGAGCAATATATGACACCAAAGGATAGCATGAATGATTCTAGGCTTTTCCAGCATAGCCTGGGACTTCTTGTAACGTCCTAACTCCCAAAACTCATAAATTATGCCCATTGGAAGCATAAGTCCCGAATTTAGGGAATTATTTTTCGTGACATTAACGATATCATAATAGTATTACAGACTTTCTGTAACGTCCTAATTTCTAAATCCAAGAATAATGTTCGCTGGAAACACTATTCCCGAATTTCTGAAATTATTTCGCGCCATTTTCGATATCGGCACACATAATACAACGATGCCTAAACAATCCAACGCTTACTTAGACTACCACATACTTCGTACATCGCATTTCTCAAAGTCAATTTCTAATTTTGAAATATGGGAACGAACCAACACTTTAGAGTGTTAAGGTTCATAAACTCCTACCGAAAATCTGGCAGAGTTTCCCCTGAAAACTGGACATTTCCAAATTTTCAGAATCACCTGAATACCAGCAAAATCACCAGTACAGTTCATAATATCACAATCACTAATCCAATTCAATAACAATAGGCCTCCATGGCCAAACTAAAGACTACTACATCATATTTCAAAATCTAATCTCCAATACATCTTTATATAATTACATAATTATACTATCAATACAAAAATATAACCAACTAAACTTCTTGACCACTGGGAGTGGGTGAGTCCGCTCCAACAACTCCATCTTCCTCTAATACAAGATCTGATTAACCTGCATAACTAGAATATATCCCCGTAACGTGGGGTGAGATAATAATCTCAGTGAACAAAGCATGCAGCAAGCAGTGTGGGGAGGCAAACATATGACATGCAACATATCATTCAACAAACCACAATTAATTCATTCTAATGCACATGAACACTTCTTCTATTCTCAAATTAACTAAACACAAGCATATCACATGTCTAATGCCACAATCTCAAGTAAATGTGCTATACATGAATGCATGACTGCATTACCCGGCAGACGGGGTCTTATCACTATCTAGGGCTAGACCTGAGCTCAGACTACAAGGAACGTCTTCCTTAGGCATAATACCGCCAATTAACTGGGGGCCGAAACCCGTGTTTTAACTGGGGACCGAAGTCCAATTAGCTGGGGACCGAAGTCCAATCTTGATTAATTAAGGTGAACTGGGGCCGAAGCCATTTTTTACTGGGGCCGAAGCCAGATTCATTCAAAACTGGGAGCCGAAGCTCAAAATCATTTTAAACTGGGAGCCGAAGCTCAAATTCACTTTAAACTGGGAGCTGAAGCTCAAATTCACTTTAAACTGGGAGCCGAAGCTCAAATTCATTTTCCAATTAACTGGGGCCAAAGGCCATTATGCAATTGCTCCAACATCACAAATAGCACATGTCCCATAATAGATCTAAATATTATTATGATAATCATATCACCTCAAAATGTCAATCTGAAATTACGTTCTCATTTAGCAACCTTGAAAGCATATTTTATATTAAATTCTAACCTATAATCATACATCTTCATACAACAAAATCATCTTAAAGCGTAACGAAAACATCAAAAGAACCAATCCAACAATTAAATCAACAACCAAATACTAAAGGAAAAGGAATAGAAGAGTGGGGATCATGATTGGAACGCATACAAAATGTTGTGAGAGTGTGTGAGCTTCGCTCACCTGAACAGATCTGTGACGGCCTCCGCCGCGTGAAGGCCCTCTTCTCTGGCGAATGAACACCAAGTCCAGCCACCGGAGTCCGCCGCGTCTCGCAGCCACCATCATCTTCCTTGTTTAGCAGCCACCACCGTTCACGGGCCTCGCCAAAACGCTGCCACAGAAGCGTCGTTCCCCTCACAGGCCGCTGCGCGTCTGCCATCGCTGCACCACCACCTCGTCATCTCGGCGGCCAAGGATGGCCGCTGCACCCCCCGCGTCGTCGCGCCCAGCAGGTCCCCCTGCACGCAACTCCGTCGCAGCCACCACCGTCTCCGTCGCGGCCGCCGCCGCGTATGGTAGCCTCCGTCGCGCACACCGTCACGCACAGCTCCTCCGTCGCGCGCATCGCCACCGTCAGCCTCCGTTCAGCCAGCCGCACAACCTCCTGTCACCATCGCTCCGTCCCTCTCCCTTCCTCTGGCCGCCGCCTCCATGGCCGTACCTATCTCTCTCGGCCTCTCTCTCTCGATCCCTCTCTCTCCCTTTCTTCTTCCCTTCCTCTTCTTCGATCTCCTTCTTCTTCTCCTTCCCTCCGCATTTCCTTCTTCCTTCTTCTTCTCCCTTTTCTTTCTTCCTTTTCTCCTATCTCAGCCCCCGCCCCCTTCCTTCTTTCCCTTCCTCTCTTCTTTCCCTTTCTCTCAATTTCAAACCCTAACCCTAATTTACTTCTTTTCTTTCCCTACTTAATTAATTAATACTAATACTAATACTAATAATAATAATAATAATAATAATAATAATAACACAAAGAATTATATAGCCATAACAATAAAAATGGGATTTAATTTGACCCTAATAAAATTTAGGTTTAAATACTCCATTTTTATAAATATTGTCTCACCTCATAATTCATTTATTTAACATATTTCTAACCTACTATTATTATTATAATTAAATTATACTATTCTTATTATTTTATTAACTATTTGCATAAAAATAAATTATAGGTACTTTAATTCTAATTCTAGATTCTTAAATTTTGGGATGTTACACTTTCTTAACTAATTCAACGTTTAATTAAGCATAATTTGAGGATTTACAGATACAACTGTAAAATGGATATTACAATACATATGTCCTATCACAGCGGAAACATCATGGCTACACATGTACTAAATATCCATCCAGAAGAATATACGTAAAAGGACAAAACAAAATACAATAAAAAAGGTGGCTCCAAAGCCAAATAGGCACTATGTTCCATCTGTATCAGGACCCTCAACGACTTGCTTGGGGATCTAAAATGTAAACCCACAACGGGATGAGACTAATGCCTAAGTGAGCAAAGCAAAGCATGCATGTGCAGAATACATAGAATGATATGCAACAATGTAATAATGACATGAATCGGCAATTAATTCACATAAATAATGATAACTTGAACTGAGTTTAACATGAACTGCTAACCCAGCAGTAGGGGTCTTATCTCTTTCCTACAGCTAGACCTGATCTCAAATTATAAGGGATATCTCTCTTGGGGACATATAGTCCTCGCCATTACCTGAAGGTCGAAACTTAGTTTTAACATGAACATGGCGATCCTAGACACGTGGCGGCCGAAGCCTAACATGATTTCTTTTAACTTGAGTTGTTCAATAGCATGATTTCATGAGTGGTTATCACTTAATTTATACATGAGTCATCAGAATGCATATACTTAACATTAAACATGAACATGAGCTATATTTAACAAATGCCCTAATCTAGTGTTTCACCCCAATAGGGCCTAATCAAGAGCAATCCCTACTAAATGCAACCATTCACAGTAATAATCAATCAAGCTAATCCATTACACAAGCAAATAGAGAGGGGAAGATAGATTAGGGCACAAGAGAGGATTTTCACACAAGGGATTGTAGAGTGTGTGAGCTCTACTCACTAAAGGGTGACCAAGAAAGAGGTATTGAAGGTTTGATGAGGGTGGGTTGAGACAAGCCTCCTTCTCTTCTTCTTCTCTCAGCTGGAGCTCCTTCCTCTCTCTACTGTCTCTCTCTAATACATTAATGGAGGAAATAAATGATGTTGGGATTTATGGCTTTTTATTTTTAAAAGACTGAGTCCGCGTGTTCTCGCTCAAGTGAGGACATGCTCGATTGAGCGCAATTCTCCCCATAAAAATCCCCAACCTCTTCAACTTCGTCTTGCTCAAGCAAGAGTCCTCTCGCTTTAGCGAGAGCAAATCCCCTAATTCTGGCTCAATTGTGCTTGAGCGAGAGGCTCTCGCTCAAGCGACCATATCAGTAACAAGAATTACTGATTTTTACTGATATGCTCGCCTAGGCGAGGCACTCTTGCCTGAGCGAGAGTACTAGAATGATGAACTCTCATTTTCACTCTTAAATCCACTTTTTCCCAATTTCTTTTATAAAAACCTTTCTCCCTTGTTAATTCAATTTATGAAAGTGGCTAAAGCTTGGGATGTTACATTTCTACACCCCTTAAGCAATTTTGTCCTCAAAATTTTCTAGTCATTAAACTTAAGGTTACCTAAAATTCAGTTACTAGAGATTACCTCACAAGGCTAACTCGGCATACTGAGTTCAGACATCGTCCTCTTTTTCCCACGTGGCCTCCCCTGGTGACTGACCCTCCCAAATCACCTTCAGCAACGGAATTGACTTATTCCTTAGGGTTTTGACGCTTTTGTCAACAATTCGTGCAGGTCTGGATGGAACCGTCAAATCCTCCCTCAGTTGTACCGACTCAGAACTAATGACGTGTGAAGGGTCATAGATATACTTTCTGAGTTGGGAGACATGAATCACATCGTGAAGGTTGGACAAATGAGGAGGTAAGGCTATTCTGTAGGCTACAAGACCAAGTCTCTGAAGAATTGGAAAGGACCGGTGTAACGGGGATTACGCTTTTTGGCCCTGATGGCCCTTCCTATGCCTGTGACCGGGGTGACCTTGAGGAAAACATGATATCCTACCTCAAACTCTAGATCTTTTCTTCTCCTATCGGCATAACTCCTTTGTCTACTCTGAGCAGCCAGAAGTTTCTCCCTAATGACCTTGATCTTGTCTGAGGTTTCCTAGACCAATTCCGACCCCAGAAGGTTCCTCTCACCCACTTCATACCAACATAAGAGAGACTTACAACTCCTACCATACAAAGCCTCGTAAGGCGCCATGCCAATGCTACTATGAAAACTTTTATTGTAAGAAAACTCAATCAATGGCAGGTACCTATCCCAGCTACCCCTCTCCTCCAATACACACGCTCTAAGCATATACTCTAGGGTCTGAATGGTCCTCCCAGATTGGCCATCAGTTTGAGGATGGTAGGTTGTGCTAAAACTCAACTTAGTCCCGAAGGCCTGATTGAGAGCTCTCCAAAACCTCGAGGTGAACCTCAAATCCCTATCCGAGACTATGCTAGAGAGTACACTGTGGAGCTTTACAATCTCCTTGATGTGTAGGTCAGCTAACTTATTCAAAGGGTGGGTGGCTTTGATGGGTAGGAAATGGGCCGACTTGGTTAACCTATCAACAATGATCCAAATGGCGTCATGACCAGCTGGGGCCCTAGGTAGTCCCATCATGAAATCCATGGCTATTCCCTCCCATTTCCACTCAGGCAACTCTAGGGGCTGAAGTGGTCCAGATGGCTTCTGGTGCTTTATCTGAACCTGTTGGCACACTAAGCACCTAGAGACAAACCCAGCTGCCTCTTTTTTCATACCTTCCCACCAGAACATTTTCCTAAAGTCTTGGTACATCTTGGTGGCACCAGGATGCACCAAGAACTTGCACTTATGAGCCTCTTCTAGGATGTCCTGTCTGAGGCTACCCCCTTAGGAACACACACCCTCCCTTGGAAGAGTAGCATCCCATCCTCTGACACTATGAATCCTGGCTGACCCTGCCTAGCTTGGAGCTCCAGGTCCGAGCTCTGGGCCTCCCTGATTAGGGATCTCAACTCATTGGACACCTCTAGTCAGTGCAAAATCTGGTGATCTGCCCCAACACTCACACCCAGGCTCAGATCCCTAAACTCCTTTATCAACTCTAACTCATGGACCATCATAAGGGACGCATGCAGGGATTTCCTGCTTAGGGCGTCGGCCACTACATTGGCCTTGCCCGGGTGATACTTTAACTCAAAATCATAATCCTTAAGGAATTCCATCCACCGCCTCCGCCTCATGTTAAGCTCATTTGGTGAAAAAAAGGTACCTAAGGCTTTTATGGTCACTAAACACATCAAACCTCACTCCGTATAGGAGATGCCTCAATATTTTGAGGGCAAACACCACGGATGCAGGCTCTAAGTCATGGGTGGGATAGTTTTCCTCATGGGGTCTAAGATGCCTAGAAGCATAGGCTACTGCCCTCCTTTCCTGCATCAAGACGCATCCGAGTTCCTTCCCGGACGCATCAATGTAGACCTTAAAGGTCTTCAACGGGTCAGACAACACTAGCACGGGGGCAGAAATCAACCTCTCATTGAGCTCTAAAAAGCTCTTCTCACACTTCTCGTCCCACACGAAGGCTTGTCCCTTGCGGGTCAACCTAGTGAGGAGCAACACAAACTGAGAAAACCCATTAATGAACCACCGATAATACCTTGTTAAGACCTAGTAAGCTCTTAATCTCAGTGATAGTCCTGGGCCTCTCCCATCCTAAAACTGCTTCTATCTTAGCAGGATCTACCGACACTCCCTCCCGGGAACTCAGAAATTATGCCCATTGTAAGCATAAGTCCCGAATTTAGGGAATTATTTTTCGTGACATTAACGATATCATAACATTAATATAGACTTGCTTAACTAATCTAACGTTTAATTAAACATAATCTGAGGATTTACATATACAACTGTAAAATGGATATTACAATACACATGTCCTATCACAGCGAAAACATCATGGCTACACATGTACTAAATATCCATCCAAAAGAATGTACATAAAGGGACATAACAAAATACAATAAAAAAGGTGGCTCCAAATCCAAATAGGCACTATGCTCCATCTATATCAGGGCCCTCAACGACCTGCCTGGGGATCTAAAATGTAAACACACAACGGGGTGAGACTAATGCCTCAGTGAGCAAAGCAAAGCATGCATGTGCAGAATACATAGAATGATATGCAACAATGTAATAATGACATGAATCAGCAATTAATTCACATAAACAATGATAACTTGAACTGAGTTTAACATGAATTGCTAACCCAGCAGTATGGGTCTTATCTCTTTCCTGCAACTAAACCTGAGCTTAGACTATAAGGGATATCTCCCTTAGGGACATATAGTCGTCGCCATTACCTGATGGTCGAAGCCTAGTTTTAACATGAACATGACGGTCCTAGACACGTGGTGGCCGAAGCCTAACATGATTTCTTTTAACTTGAGTTGTTCAATAGCATGATTTCATGAGTGGTTATCACTTAATTTATACACGAGTCATCAGAATGCATATACTTAACATTAAACATGAACATGAGCTATATTTAACAAATTCCCTAATCTAGTGTTTCACCATAATAGGGCCTAATCAAGAGAAATCCCTACTAAATGCAACCATTCACAGTAATAATCAATCAAGCTAATCCATTACACAAGCAAATAGAGAGGGGAAGATACATTAGGGCACAAGAGAGGATTTTCACACAAGGGATTGTAGAGTGTGTGAGCTTTACTCACCAAAGGGTGACCAAGAAAGAGGTATTGAAGGGTTTATGAGGGTGGGGTTGAGCCAAGCCTCCTTCTCTTCTTCTCCTCTCAGCTGGAGCTCCTTCCTCTCTCTCCCTCTCCCCCTCTCTAAAACATTAATGGAGGAAATAAATGATGTTGGGACTTAGGGCTTTTTATTTTTAAAAAATTGAGTTCGCGTGTTCTCGCTCAAGTGAGGCTTTCTGTCTTGAGCGAGAGAGGATGTTCCCAGAAAGATTCGGGTTCTTGCTCAAGCGAGGACATACTCGCTTGAACTCAATTCGCCCATTAAAAACTCCCAACCTCTCTGACTTCGTCACGCTCAAGCGAGAGCAAATCCCCTAATCCTGGCTCAATTGCGCTTGAACAAGAGGCTCTCGCTCAAGCGACCATATTAGTAACTAGAATTGGTGATTTTTAATGATATGCTCGCCCAGGCGAGGCACTCTCGCGTAAGCGAGGACCTCCCCCTCGCTCAAGCGAGACCTTCTCGCTTGAGTGAGAGTACCAGAATGTTGAACTCTCGTTTTCACTCTTAAATCCATTTTTTCCTAATTTCTTTTGTAAAATTCTTTCTCCCTTGTTAATTCAATTTATGAAAGTGGCTAAAACTTGGGGTGTTACACTTCTTGTTCCTTCGTTCTTCAACACCATAGAGCATGGGGTTGAAGTCGTTCTTGTAGCCACCGTTGCTTTTCTCCCATCCTATGTAGAACATGTCAGAACCACAGGAAACACTAGAAGAGGGGTTGAATAGTGTTTTATAATTCTTTATAGATTTTTATGAAGACATTTTAAAACAAGCAAAGAGTTTGAAAATAGATTTTAGCAACCTTCCGAAACTGGAGCTTTCAGGAACTTGCTGATGCAATTCAGGAAGTTCAGTAAAATGATTTTGAAATATTTTATGTGATACGCAAGATTGTTTTCCTGCGTGGATTTATAAAATCACTTTTCAGAACCCTCCTTTGTTAGTTAAAACTGAAAGTAAAGAAATAAGGGTTGAGAAAACTTAGCCATAGAATTTATCCTGGTTCACCCACTAACACAATGAGCTACATCCAATCCCAGGGCAAACACACCCCTGGATTTTCCACTAATCCCGCAAGATTACAAGTATTTTTGCACACAACCTCTTCAGGCTAAAACACTAAGTATTCTTTGGACATAGCCTATTCAGGCTAACAGCAGCAAGTATTCTTTGTTTCTCCAAGCCTCTTCAGACTCTCAGACACTTTACAGTGTTTACAATGAAAATAAGTTTAAGTTTCTGAGAAACTTAAACACAAGATTTCTTGTACAAAGGTTAACTGAGTATAACTCAGGATACAAATGAAATTTTCTAAGTACAAGGAAATTTAGAGAAATTTCAGCAGAGTGTTGGCTTGATAAATTTTCATATATGAGCTTGGCTGACGAGTATTTTTTATCAGCAGTTTCAAAGTATCTCTTGGAGAATTTTTGTCGACCACTTCAATGTCTTGTGAGAATCTATTTATAACGTCCAGAAATGTGACCGTTGAAGATACCTTGGTTTCCGTTGAGAGATAGCGTATAGATCTTGATAGCTTTTTACGTGAGTACAGTAGGTGTGCAGAGATAGTACGGTTATGACACACAACAGGTACATAGGTTCCTTTTTCATGTACAATATTTCAAGAACGGCAGAAAGAACTCTGTAAACTTCCTTTTTGTAGACGTTGGCAGAAGACGTTTAGAGACCTTTAAGTTTTTGCAGAGAAAGCCTTCTGACTTTAACAGATGCTACGTTGAACGTTATCAATAAGACTTCTCAGAATTTCAGATGGTACAACCCTTCAGAAGGTTGGAAAAGACTTCAGCAGATCCACAATCTTCAGAGAGTTCTTCATTTCAGCAGGTTGGTCAACTTCAGAGAGTTGCTTCTTTCAGAGTTGCTGAAATACAAAGAAAAACTACCTTTCTCAGTAGAATTTGTTTTTATGCAATCAAATTTGTTAAACATTAAAACCAAGGGTAATGAGTCTTGAATCCAATTTGAATACTTAAATTGATTTTGAGAGTCAACATTCTCCCCCTTTTTAATGATGACAATTTTGATATGACTAACAAATATCTGAAAGAATTTAAATTAAGTTTAAAGAGAAATATTCTCCCATTTTTTCAGATATATAAGTAGAATGTGATACTCCCCCTGAACAAAAGACTTCTCCTCTGAAAAACATTTAGCTTCAGATTTTGTTAGTTATTACTCCCTCTTTGTCATCAATCAAAAGGGTTAAGGTAAATAGAACAAGTGAATCAAGAGTAATAAACTTGAAAAGGTTCAGGTGTAATTAATTACTTGAGAGGTTATGCGTCAGAACTATAGATGTGCACAAACAATGATTCAGAAGTTCAATCGAATATTAAGAAGGTATAGACTTAAATCACACACACTGAATGAAGTAATCATTAAGAGAATTTTTGAAATGATCAAGAATAATGAGTTCATTAATATCATTAAACAAAGACATTCCAAAAAGTAAAAGAAAACTTTTGACAAGGCTTTTTAATAATTAATGACTTTCAACTGGTCTCACAGCAACGACAACTTCCTTTTCTGCTTTCAGCTTCAGTAACTCCTTCTGAGTTTCCTTAAGTTTTCTTGCTAACTGACCAATGCGAGCATGCAGCCTTCTCAAATTGTAAACAGCAAACACCTTCCTTATTCTTCCATGAGCACCAAGAGGATCAGAGGCTCTGATCCTTCTCCTTCTGGTCGGGGATGATGCAGGAGAGTTTTCGGCCAAAATCTTCTCTTGGGCTTTAGCTTCTTCTATCAAAGCACGACCCATCTGCTCATAAATTGCAGGAGTGAAGAAGGAAGGAGGTTCCTGATCACATAGTCCTTCAGTGAGAAAGCCTTTGAGTTTTAGAATCTTCATGATTAATATGTTGTGAGGAAATTCTACAGCAGAGTCCATTGACCTTCTGATCATGTGATAGAGATTGATCCTAGGAAGGTTCAACTTCTTCTTTAACAGGAGGTGAATCAACACAAACCTTTCAAGTTCCGTGATGTGGACTTTATCACTTCCCTTGGGAAGGATGCAACAGTGAAGGATAGCAAGCAAAACTCTGGGGGTCTCCAAGAGCTGTGAATGCTTTGGAGGATCATATAGTCTGACACCAAAAAGCATTTGATCATACCTCCAAATTCCTCCATTGTTGATCTCCCAGTCAGGGACGAACTGAGCTCCTTCAGCATGAACTCAAGTAACTTCTTCCAGCACCTTGTAGTCCACATATAGTGGCCTACCCATCACAGAAGTTTTTATGCCACAAGAATAGGTTTCAGTAATTACTTCAGAGTTATTCCAAAACTCTAGGACACTCTCTTCATGCCATGGAGAAGAGACGTTGTCGAAGAAGGGAATCCAACCGGCAGCACTGAAGTATTCTGAAACATTGTATCCAGCCTCATCAAAACCACTCAGCCTTACACATCTTGTTGGGATAATCCTTTCATCATATTGAGTTGTGGCAGGAGCACATGAAGAGACGGTTTCTGCAGCCATTTGATGAATAGAAGATTTGTACTTAGAGAAACTTAGAGTTCTTTGAGAAAGATGAAGTTCTCTTAGATACACAAGAGCTTTTCTGGGAGCAGAGAGAATGTAGTCCTTGTTCTGAACACATAAGCTCTATAAATAGATTCAGCAGTAGCATTGATGACAGCGGTTACAAAATCTGCGCAGACATGGAGAGTTGTGTATCGTGCAGCAGAGAGTGGATAGTTGATGAGCCATCAGTTACAGAGAGACAGGTCATAAAATTTCAAAAATGTTTGGATTTTAGACCTTTCACATTACTTAGATAAAATAATTATTTTAATAAAATAATTTTTCAGCAAGCACAAGTTTCAGAAGGTTCATCACAGAGATGACCACAAGGGTGATTCAGAAAGTACACATAATTCAAACAATGCATAGATTTTCAGAGAGTCTTGAGATAGGAATGATGTTACCATAAAATGGAATCTTTATAAGATTGAAACTCAACATTGCTTTCTGAAAGAGTGATGATTAACTTCAGCAAGTTGTGCTTAGAGCTCTCCGCATGTACACCTTCTTTCCATTCAGTTCTCCTCTCATCCATTCTTCTTCAGTTATTCTTGGAGTTTTCTTTGCTTTGTTAAGAACATCTGCAAGAAAAACAATTGACAATTTTGGTACCCATATTTTCTTGGGTCCACCAGGGTCAGTTACAGAAACAGGTTCCTCATCTTGTTTGCATTCAGATTTAAATAATTTGTGTTTATCACAATGAGGAGGCCCATCAACCTTTCTCTTATCCTTTTTAGGCTTATCAGAACTTGATGTCTTAGATGATAGAACCCTAAGCCTCTTTTATCATTTAACCTTTTCTGAGTTTCTAATAATCTATTGAGATTATTAGTTCCTTCAGTAAAGTTGGCCAGGTCTTTAGTAAGTTCTAAAATCTGTCCTTGAAGTTCCTGCTTTTCTTCAAGTAGATTTTTTAGCTTACTATTCTCTTGTTTCATAAGCTCTTCTTTAAGTATAAGATTTTCTTTTTCAAAGTCCTTGTTTTTAGTGCATGCAGTTGCATAGACACTTGAAAGCTTCTTATACTTTCTGAAGAGTTCCTTTGTACTATCAACTAAGTCATCATATTCATCAAGAAGAGTTAAAGATGTTACCTTAGAATCAGAATCTTCTGATTGATTTTCCATTAAGCATTGATTCTCTTCATCTGATGAATCTTCCTCACTTTCAGAGGAATGCTCTTCTATGCATTTGTAATCTTCATCTTCTATAAGAGCATATGAGGCTAGCCAATCCCATATTTCCTTAGTAGAGTAGAATCCCTTTACCATCTCATACTCAATCTTGTTCAGAGAACATATCAAGTAGAGCTTGGCTTAAGCATTG
The DNA here is from genome assembly GCA_026901365.1 of Sesbania bispinosa. Lineage (NCBI taxonomy): Eukaryota > Viridiplantae > Streptophyta > Magnoliopsida > Fabales > Fabaceae > Sesbania > Sesbania bispinosa. The sequence goes on along the minus strand of QLOH01000008.1, from coordinate 2,403,869 downwards.
AGTTGAACATTAAGTTTTTGCTCATGGGACCACTCAGCTTTGGAAATGGGCATTCCATTTCTCATGGGAACATAATTACCATCAGTAACTATATCCCAGAGATCTAGATTATAGCTTTCAATGAATAACTTCATATGTTCTTTCCAGAAGGAATAATCCTTTCTGTTGAAGATTGGTGGTCTGGTTACATAAGCTCCTTTAGAGATATAGACATCATAGCTTGTTGAGATTTTCATCTGGATTTTCTTCCTCAGCACATGTTAGATGCTCAACCCGAGGTTGAGCTCTGATACAAATTGTTAGAACCACAGGAAACACTAGAAGGAGGGGTTGAATAGTGTTTTATAAGTCTTTACAGATTTTTATGAAAATCTTTTAAAACAAGCAAAGAGTTTGAAAATATATTTGAGCAACCTTCCGAAACTAGAGCTTTCAGCAACTTGCTGATGCAATTCAGCAAGTTCAGTAAAATGCTTTTGAAATATTTCATGTGATACGCAAGATTGTTTTGCTGCATGGATTTATAAAATCACTTTTCAGAACCCTCATTTGTTAGTTAAAACTGAAAGTAAAGAGATAAGGGTTGAAAAAACTTAGCCAGAGAATTTAACCTGGTTCACCCACTAACACAGTGAGCTACGTCCAGTCCCAGGGCAAACACACCACTGGATTTTCCACTAATCCCGCAAGATTACAAGTATTCTTTGCACACAGCCTCTTCAGGCTAAAACAGTAAGTATTCTTTGGACACAGCCTCTCCAGGCTAAAACATAAGTATTATTTGGACACAGCCTCTTCAGGCTAACAGCAGCAAGTATTCTTTGTTTCTCCAAGCCTCTTCAGGCTCTCAGACACTTTACAGTGTTTACAATGAAAATAAGTTTAAGTTTCTAAGAAACTTAAACACAAGATTTCTTGTACAAAGGTTAACTGAGTATAACTCAAGATACAAATGAAATTTTCTAAGTACAAGGAAATTAAGAGAAATTTCAGAAAAGTGTTGGCTTGATAAATTTTCATGTATGAGCTTGGCCGACGAGTATTTTTTATCAGCAGTTTCAAAGTATATCTTGGACAATTTTTGCCGACCACTTCAATGTCTTGTGAGAAGCTATTTATAGCGTCCAGAAATGTGACCGTTGAAGATAGCTTGGTTGCCGTTGAGAGATAGCGTATAGCTCTTGATAACTTTTGACTTGAGTACAGTAGGTGTGCAGAGATAGTACGGTCCTGACACACAGCAGGTACAGAGGTTCCTTTTTCATGTACAATGTTTCAGGAACGACAGAAAGAACTCTGTAAACTTCCTTTTTGTAGATGTTGGCAGAAGACGTTTAGAGACCTTTAAGTCTTTGCGCAGAAAGCCTTCTGACTTTGACAGATGCTACGTTGAACGTTATCAGTAAGACTTCTCAGAATTTCAGATGGTACAACCCTTCAGAAGGTTGGAAAAGACTTCAGCAGATCCACAATCTTCAGAGAGTTCTTCATTTCAGCAGGTTGGTCAACTTCAGAGAGTTGCTTCTTTCAGAGTTGCTGAAATACAAAGAAAAACTACCTTTCTCAGTAGAATCTGTTTTTATGCAATCAAATTTGTTAAACATTAATCAAGGGTAACGAGTCTTGAATCCAATTTAAATACTTAAATTGATTTTCAAACTCAACAGAACACAGTTCTACACTAGTGACAGTAGAAATAATATTGTCCTCCACAAAGATGTTCACCATCATCACCTTGTTGATAATGGAACAATAAGTGGAGTCCTCCTTGTTGAACCAAACCTTAGCGTTCTTCCAGAACTCCACCGCTCCTTGTTCAGACCATTCCCCATCAACCTTCTTAAAGTAAGGAATCCAGCCTGCAGCTTCGAACTCGGAAACAAGGTCAACACCTTCGTCCCTTAGATTGTAGATATTCACAGCCTTTCTCTTCACTAAGTTACCACCAGCAATTTTCTTAGACGCCATGGAGAAGAAAATGCAGAGAGCAGAAAACAAAGCTTGTAGAGGAAGATGAAGTTCGTGCTTGCAGAAAGTGAATAGCAGTGCCCTAGCCAACTTCTCTCTCCAAATATATAGGTCACAGACAGCCTGACAGTTACGACATGATTGCGCAGACCTTAGGTAATGTGCGAAGTGCAAAGGTCCACTTTTTGAAAAGGTGAATATTAACCGTCTCAGTTTGCCACGTTATTCAGATGGGTGAGACTTCATAACATCACACAAATTTCAGACACATGCATTCAAACAAGAATTTCAAATCGCGCATTTCAGACAATCATGTAGTTCAGACAAGTCATTTTTCAGATAGTGCATGAATGTTTAGATGACTTCTTATGAACTTAAATCTATCTTCAGTTAGGGTTTTTGTGAATATATCAGCCCATTGATGCTCTGTGCCAATGAACTTAATATCAAAAACTCCTTTCTGAACATAGTCTCTAATGAAATTATGCTTGATCTCTACATGCTTTGCCCCAGAATGTTGTATGGGATTTTTGGACAAATTTATAGCACTAGTATTATCACACATAACATGTATACAATGCTCAGAAATATTAAAATCTTCAAGTTGATATTTTATCCACAAAAGCTGTGAACAAAGGTTTGTTGTTGCAATATGTTCTGCTTCAGCAGTTGATAGTGCAATGGTGTTTTGCCCTTTGCTTGACCAGCTGATCATGTTTTTTCCAATGAAATGAAATCCTCCACTGGTACTTTTTCTTTCAATTCTATCTTTAGCAAAGTCAGCAGCACGGTATGTAACTAACTTGCAATCCTTACTCTTATTATAGAAAAGACCAAGATTAGTAGTACCATTTAAATATCTGAAAATTCTCTTTACAACTTTGTAATGAGTAATTCTTGGATCAGGCTTAAATCTAGCACACAAATAAACACTTAACATTATGTCAGGTCTACTTGTTGTGAGATACAATAATGAGCCAATCATTCCTCTATACATAGTTTGGTCAACAGGTTCTTCTCATTCATATTTACTCAATATTGCAGAACGATGCGTTGGAGTTGACATGGGCTTGTAGTCATTCATGTTGAACTTCTTAAGCATTTCTTTTGTATACTTCTCTTGATGGATCCATATACAATCAGATCCTTGCTTAATCTGAAGTCCTAGGAAGAATTTTAATTCTCCCATCATGCTCATTTCAACTTTAGACTGCATAAGCTTAGAAAACTCTTTGCATAAAGAAGAATTTGTTGAACAAAAAAAAATGTCATCAACATATATCTAAACTTGGATGAAGTCTTTGTTAGAGGTTTTTTAAAAAAAAAACAGAGTCGTGTTTAGGGGTGTTCACGGGTCGGTTTGGTTCGGTTTCAGAGGAAAAAGGAATCCGAACCAAACAAAAGTGTTCGGTTCGGTTCGGATTTCGTTATTTTTTCTGCATTGACCCGAACCAAACCGAACCAATTAAATACGGGTTGGTTCGGTTCGATTCAATCGGATCAGAAACTCAGAAAATATCATTTCCCAACTGCACCCATGTAAAAAATCATATGAAACATTATTCCACTATCTTTGTAGCTGACCTCTGCCCAACTTTTATTTTGTCAGTTGTGTTATAACAAACATACAAGAGGCTGTCCTTTTTGGACCCCCCCAAAAAAAAAGGAAAAAAAAAGTGTCCTGTCACACTGAATTGAAGCCTCTATTCAATGCCCCCCGGACCCCTTTGATCAGAATGATGCTATGCTGATCGCACGGTTCACACAAGCCCCCCTTAACAATTAACATCAAGAAAATAACTTGTATCTAACCCTTTTACCCTTATCACACGGACTAAAAACGAAAAGATGGCATCTTTCCTAGATTTTAAAGACACAAGTGTAGCCCCCCACAAAGATCT